>OX376222.1:5815153-7135307 GCA_947364205.1 Agrochola lota | reverse complement strand
CACTCCTTGCTGCGGGCGCGGGATTCTTTCTACGCGAAATTGTAAGTAAACCTTCTTAAGACGAACTGAATCAAATTGCTCGACTAAAAAATAAACAGAAACTTTGGAATAAAATGGCGTATGAACTTAAAACACCCCAAAAATTTGGCGCAAATAGAACGACTTGAAATGAACGAATGAATTAATTATCAACTCTACTTTGTTTAATAATAAATAAAGTTTATTTGCAACCCAGTTCAGGGTTTATCTGGAAACGCGTCAGTATTTTGTACAGGTAAATTTGATATCGGGCGGCTTCCCGCTCAGAATTCAGTAGGTGCCGCCTAACGTGGCCAACAACGGGATTTCTGCCAACTTTGTTTGCACGAGAGGAGTTAAAATATATTCAATTATGCGATAGAAGTTTTCGAGTTAGGGACAGCTTATTTTTTTCAACTAGCTGCTGCGGTGTGCCGTGAAAAGTCGTAATTAACGTGGCTTTCAGCACGACCCCAGCGAACAGTGGGCTCTCATAGGATTGTCATGACAAGCACACAAAGCTATGCATTGTTACGCAAATAAAAAAGCCCTACTTTTAAAATTACACGTTCTCTAAACCTTGCTCTGTGTAAGTGGTTCCAAAGTTTGATAGAGAACATTTGTAATATGAACTTGTATTGTAATTTGGATACAAACTTTGTTAGAGGGAGATTATCTGCCAACTACACAGCATCTAAGTTTATAAGATTATCTGTAACACGGCGTTGTGCCGCAGATTGGTGCAAACTTTTTAAATGAAGAGATAAAACGATCTTTTGTGAATACGGGTGATAAATTGTGGGTTACGGGGTATTACGTGTATGTGGAGTATTATGAAAATTATGCGATTTTTTCATAAAGTTTAACGCAGCTGGCGGCCAGGTGGAAGGGGGGCTTAACCGCTCTAATGAAGCCAGGATGCGCCCGCACGTTATTAAGGGATCACTCCCAGCCTTTTATGCGCTATGAATAGTGTGTTTTATTAACTTTATTTTAATGCTAGCCGAGTTTTTTTTCATAGTTTCTACAAATATGAATGTGTTTTTTCAAGATTTGCAGTGTGTATTTATTCGTGTATGGCTGGTAGACATTTCAATAACAATGTTTCGGATGGAAGAAGCGTAATAATTGAAGCTAGCGGTATTTTATAGTATCATATATGCGAGAACATACAAAATTAGGGAAATATGGCTACTTATGATTATGCGCCGCCTAGTCTCTTTTTATCATGGTTTAAAAAGTCAAAACTAGCTGAGACCCGCGGGTTCACCCGCATAAGTCTCGATCCCGCGGGAATATCGGAAGAAAAAGTATTCTATGTCTTAGCCCAGGTCATGGTGTATCTATGTGCCAAATTTCATCCAAATCCGTTCAGCCGTTTTAGCGTGAACGCGTAACAAACAAGCAAAAAAACTCACTTATAATATTAGTTAGGATAGCTCTATTAAATTTTCATTAAGAAAACTTAATATTGTTTTTCAAAATATTTATAATAGGGATGACGACAAAAAAGTTTTTTTTAGTCCGTCTTTGAGATTATAAAAAAATATTGGACACGTTTTTTAACGTAATTTAAAGATTACGGTGATACATTGAGGTAAAATGTTATTTTGTAGTAGTAGCTTGCAGTATGTAGATTATGTACATACTAGTGACGTAGCGACCCCCACTCCCCAACTTAAAATGCGTTTTATCTAAGTAATTTGTTATTAATATGATAAAGCAAAAAATACGTGTCTAATATTTTTTTATTATCTGACTGACGGACTAGTTAGAATTTCATTTTTTTTACCCAGGCATCATCCCTATTGTTACCTAGGTATTAAGCAATCAAGCAAGATATTGGATATTACTACAAACTATTTTATTAATTGGGTAGTTACCTTTACATATCCTTTATCTAAAAAAAAATAGCTCTGACTCACTAGAAACTATTTACATTGTAACCTCTGTGAATATATTCCCAGTAATAAAATCTCAAATAAATAAGTAAAAAGCAGGCGTAGTATCTCATTTAAATGTTCAGCAGGTGTACATTAAGCCGACTGGATACAGGACTGTGGCTTCACCGAAATTGAATTTAAAAAATATTACCAACTCGCGAACTTGGCCGGACTCCAAAAGACAATACCTACCCTCGTCTTGTATATTCATTTTAAAGGAATAAATACTTACAGCGCACAAAGACTAGTTACACAGCCTTGTTAGTAGAAGAGTCATGAAAATGATTATGGTACTGAAGACGGGAATAAAAAGCGAAAAGTTGGCTTAATTTTATATGTGACTTTACCTTACCAAACAAACGTTGAGTGTTACCCTATGAGTATCGTGGTTGGAGGAGGAAAGTAAATGACATTCGGGTGTGCAAGATCAAGTCTATTCAGATTCGCTTCTTACATTAGTTACACGGTACACAAGTTATTGCCGGTTTTCATAATAACTAGGTTTTATAAATACGAACTTTCTATTTTATTTAGTAATTATTTTCGTGTCTCTCTGTCGTTCTTCTAAACTGCGCAACGGATTTTGATGCCGTTTTCACTATCATTTTGAGAATTTATTCCGGAAAGTTTTACATGCCTAATATATTCCTATGAAACTTACAGATAATCAAGAAATCTCGATGTTTTGTCAAGTCGTAAAAACCTGGCAAAGCAGGGTGGGTCGCTGGTGTCAAATAAATGAAAGATCAAGAAATTAGACTGTGACACAAATTTAGTTGTTGAGTATTTATAAACAAAGGTGGATTGGTTTTATCCCAAAAATGTTAAGTCAAAAATCAAACGGTTCAGCCGACTTCCGGTTTCCGTGAAAATATTTAGACGATCGTCGCAGAGGTCGGTGTTTTGTGCGCAAACAACAGCGTTACCACCTCTTAAAACTTTTTACATTAGCCGTACCTACGTCGGGACTCTGTTTGTTTCGTGCCTTCGAACCTGGGAACTACGGCGCACAAGTTTCGGGTCTCATTTTAAAACTCCCCACCCTCGCCCCAGGTAAATTTTAATCATAAAGAGACAATAGAAATGAAGGTATACGCTAAACTTTGGTCAGACTGATTTACGGGATATTTTTGCGCCGTATTTCAACTGCTTGATTTTATTTGCGGTTATTTGCAACGAATGCCTTTAATAATAGTCCGCACAAATCTTCCCTGCGGCCCGATATTAGCACGAATAGCCATTTTTAGGTAATGGTTTGGGGGAAGCGGGTTAAGCGACGGCGAACGGCTAACTAATGAGAAATGTTGGCTATTTAATAGCCTGCAATATGGAATCAGGTGTTGACGTATTTCAGTGTTATACATTTTTATGATAGAATGTGTTTTTAAAGAATATTTTAACAGCCTATGATTCTCTCACTGTCGTAAAATCTAGGGCGGTAAAAATACGGTCATACTTAATACAATTTTCAGTAATTTATGACATTTCCATCTACAGCACTCCTAAAGTCAGGTGTAATAAAACGATGTCTTATTTCCTTTTACTCTGAGCAGTCGTAACGTAAGGCAAAAATGTGGCACTGGAAACTGTCCAACAGCAGTATCTACACCGGCGTAATATATTTTACATTCAATTTGAGGAAAATGGACTCCGTATTTATGTTTTATTTACTGTCGTAATTTTGTTACGGATCGTAACATTGAAATAACGCAATTTAGATTCTTGCACGATCGTTAACAAACATGAGCTTTCCTCTGAATCGATATTAAAATTGTAATTATTATGCTGGCTCATTATACTTATTACTTAGTTTATTTCCTACTTTTTCATGATTTCGTTTTAAATGGAATAGCTGTGAAAGAAAACTTGCAGGAAAACGAGCAAGATAAAAAAGCTTTTGCTCCAAATAATTTTAATATTCAATTATTCAAGATTTTCAATTTTCAAGGAAAAGATTATAAGATTTCTTAGCTGGTTTAAGCCGTAATGAGTTTCCGGTATAACAGTTTAGTGGGATGAGGTTCGGAACCACTGCTTCATTTAAGCAAGGAATCTATTAACGGAATTACCATCAAGTGGGCCCCTGGCCCTTTAGCGGCGTCGCGGAGAGTGCGCGTTGATTCAAGATTAAAAGAGATTGCTCTAATGAAAACAACTTTAGAGCTTGAGCTCTTAAGTTTTTAAACACTGTGGAAGTTTAAACTATTAGCTCGAACTTGCTAAAAGAGAAAATAAATCTTGAACTGTTGAGAAATGTAAGTAGCACTTAGCAAAGAAATACATAGAGTTTACTCTCTACATTGTGATCTAGTACCATACGTTTATTGTATTTATTTTATTTTTGATTTATTATTTTGCTATTTCAGTATGTTCTGCACCGGTTGACGTCACCACGTCAACGCCGGCTGTCGCTGAAAACCAGCGCTGGGGCTCTGTCTCGCATAGGGTCACAGCATTATGCTGAGCGATGGCCGGTTTACGTGGATGTGACGCAAATTTTCCCACAAATTGTTATTTTCGAGTTTTGTTCTTTCTTTGCGTCTTGTTTACCCCAAATAAACGTACTTTCTTACTTTCTAAAATTGTACTTCCATTTTCGTTTTAACCAGAAGTCTGACTGTTTTTAATAATGAGGCAATCCTACTTGATGATAAGCGACGCGAATAAAATAACGAGAACAGACGTAAGAGCATAAATCAGTTCACGTTCAACAATCTGTCTCCGAGGAGGAGTTAATGTGTTTAATTATTTACCAAAACAAGAGTTTTAATCATCGTTTATTTGAAAATTTATTGGCCAACTTGTAAACGTTTACGATAAGCCGCGGATTGGAGGTTATGAAATCAGATAATGTAAATAAATGTGAGAAATGTACGCTTTTGCCGGCTTCTGCGGGCTTTATCCTCCAATTATTTCCATAGGTATTACTGGGAAATGTTTAATTTATTCAGTTTGGATTAATGACATCAAAAGATTAGGCGCTTGACAAATATGGTGATTAATAAATTAAAAGTCTTGCGTGTTTATTATGAAGCTAATAATTTAATGTTTGAAGTTATTTTGTCATTCAGATTCGAATGAAAATGAACTATGTAATGTAAGGTACCGATGTCAGTTTTGAGAATTTCTCTCTTGAAAGCAGAATCTTGCTCGCCTTCCACGTAATGTGATGCTCGAATATTGCAATGGACAAGAGAGAGTTGTATGTAGGAAATAGCACTTTGTACATTTGGTAGATAGTGGAAATTATTAAGCTCTGAAAAGACCATGGCACACCAACGAACGTGGTGAAATAAAACAGGCCGAGTAAGCATTTAGCCATAATAAGCTATGAAAAAAAAAATTACGACTTCCAAAAAAAACACTACAATGTGAAAAATGACTTTAATGTCGGAAGTCGGTGTCTTTGGTTTAGAATTTTAATTTTTTGCCACCGACTTCCGAAATTAAATTTATTTTTCACTTTGTAGTGTTTTTTTTTTTAGAAGTCGGCTGTTTTATTTTTTGTTGTCAAAAATGTAAATTGGAGGAATTTTTGATTTATCAGACTAAAATTAGAATTAAAACTTTCTTAAAATACGGGAATTGCCTCTGTGATATTCGACCTTATTTGATTAGACTAAAAATTCAAATTCAAATTGTTTATTTGCAAGAAAATACATGGTGTACAAGGGAAGATCTTACAGCCTTAAAGTCATTGTATTCTGCCTGCAAGCAAGCGTGTAAATAAAATATGTTTAAAAGTCATAATCACTATGCAGATTCTATTATTAGTACGTCATTATTATTATTACATTATTATTATTATTTTAAATGTCTTTGACATATCTCGGGACCCTAGGGTCCCGGACCTTTGTAAGGCGTACGAGGGGCCGAAGCCAACTCGCAGAGGCCCCTTAGACATTTTTATGTATTGAGGCACCAACCGACGATTATCCCTGTGTGCACTACGCAAGTGCACCCAAGGACAACCCCAGGTTGGTGCAGGACTATTGCAGAACATGGAAACAAAATAAATTGGGCTATGGGTTTGGGTGGCTAAAGTTTACTGGTGACCTGGAACTATGGAAGGACTATGGCCCCTGCCTGATCAATGTTTTATATGTACACGGAAAAATGGCAGGGAGTGACTTGCACACTCAATAATGGGCCCCCGAAAACTGTCGCTAGCACATACTGACGTAGCGACAAGGGGGCAACATGTCCTGAGGTGCTTGAGGAGTGGAGAGGTATTCCACGGCTTTCAGAACAATCCCAGAGCCCGGAAGATGGTCAAGATCCCTACGAGCACTTACTGGAATACTTCCTTCCTCCGAGCACATTCGCTCTTGCAAATATCCTCTCAACCCGGCCAATTAAGGTAAGAATGAGGTGGGAGCTTTGTTCCTCGTCAGTTTTCACTCCAGCCGGCTAATAAAGGCAAGCCAGAGATGAGGAACAAGATTTCTCCCGGGAGATAGGGTCCGTGGGGTCGCTACTGCCCAACAGCTCTCCACATGCTGCCCTGCGGATTTCTGTATCTCTCTTGGTCTGGCATTCTAGACCTGTTCTGGCAAAGTAAACTGTACCGGCACAGACCCAGAGTTTGGAGCGCGCAAGCCCCACCACGACGGCAACGTAGAGATACGGCGGTGGGGTTATTATTATTATTATTACATTATTATCACATAAAAATGTCCTTAATTAATTTAGAATAAATTCACCAGCTAATACTCTAACAAATATTTTTATATTCAAAAAAATATTTTATGCTATAGAAACACTTTTTTTGTAACCACTCTGACAATTTAGAAGCGTCAGCACTATTGTGGCCATAAAATATCTGAGAAAAAGTCAGGGGTGACGAATTGACGATACCTATTTGTAATATTATTAATTATTTCTCAAAATTAAGAACAGAATAATTTCAGCGTAAACACTATTATGTTGGAGTATCCAATTAGGCAGACGTCAAAACAAAGTGAAGTTATTGAGAAGCGAATATTTAATTAATAGGTACCTATTTGTTTGTGTTTGTAGACGTTATGCGAGTACCAATTTATGACAATCTTTCTTTGAGTAATTACGACTTGCTTCGATAATTAGCCCTAAGTAGATTTATGTTAATTTATAGAGTGTTTTTTTATGTATATTTATATACATAAACATGAATATGTAGCAGAGATAAAAATAAAGAGGAAAAGCCTCTCTTTGCAAAGCTGTGACATAATTATAGGCGATATAATAATTATTTAAGTTGGTAATGCATAGTTTTTGCTATGGTGGGAGTGAACCCAATAGACTTCTTTCTAAGGGATTGTCAAGATGAAGGAGAGAATCGTTACAGTTGAAAGGAATGGTGTGCCTTTGTCCAACAGTGGGACAGTACGACATATGATAAATAATAACTCTCAAAGTTTGTATACTTTCTATAGTTTGCCTATCCGATACCTACAGCTTTAATGACATATCTAATGAATATTATTTACTAGCTGTTGGCCGCGACTTCATCTGCGATCCAGGATATAAATTAGCCTATGTCCTTCTCCAGGTCATGGTCTACCCATGTGCCAAATTTCATCTAAATTCGTTCACCCGTTTTAGCGTGAAAGCGTAACAAACAAATAAACAAACACCCTTTCGAAACTCACTTTCGCATTTAAAATATTAGTCAGGATTCTTATTTGATATTAGACCTTATGGTTTATTCGCTACCCACAAAACCAGAACCAGTAATTCACAATATCTATACCAATACCAACATCAAACATACAGCCAAACTCCCAGCCAAGAGACGGAAACGGTTTAAGTCTTGAAAAAAATTCAAATTCTATTCTTCCGCGGGCTGTTCTTCTACCTTGTTTAATGTTCTGCAGGTGTATTCTTACTTGAGTAATAGCTTTAGTGTTCCTTGTTCTAGGCAAAGTAATGTCCGGCATGAATGTTTAAGCAAGTTAAGTTAGCTCCATCTTATGAAGACTTGAAGGGATGTAAATCGGGCCATGTAATGTTGAGAAGACAGGATAAATGGTTCAAAGTTTAGTAGGTAAGTGTTACTTTAGTGTATTTTACCTTTTACTGGCATTTGCCCGCGGCTTCGCCCGCGTTTATGTTGAAAATTGTCCAATGGGACCGAACTATTGGGATAAAAAGTGTCCTTTGTCCTAACCCTGGTTATGATCACTACCTGTGTGCCAAATTTAATTGAAATCCGTTCAGCCATTATGGCATGAAAAGTATTACCTGCCTAGCCTTTTCCAAACTATTTTGGGGTCGGCTTCCAGTCTAACCGGACGCAGCTTAATAGCAGTATTTTACATGAAGCGACTGCCTATCTGATACCCCTTGGTAAAACTGGTTTGTTGGTTGGCTTAGACTTTCGGGCTTCTAACGACCCGTAACAACTGCCAATGATCTACAAATGACAGCCGGGACCAACGGCTTAACGTGCTTTCCGAAACATACTAAGTCCTGAGTCTTTGTATATGTAAAGTTGGTCACCCATCCACAGACCAACCCCGGCGAGCGTAGCTTAACCTTATCGATCAACCTGTGCGGCTGTTATTACTTAGCCACAAGGTATATATGTTATATGTATCGGTCAGCAATATGGAGGTGTGTAATAGGCATTAGGCTTGACCAAACTCACTACTTTTGTCAAGAGACTTGGTCAAGGCAGAGATATTCACTTTTCATCTCTCCTTTACACTTAGGTTGTAGATACCGATATAAAAGATTATATCCCCTTTCATAAAACATTGTATACCTACATTCGAAGGTCAAATGTACCCCACATTTGACCTCTACCTAATCCTTTGGGTAATTCGTGATGGTATTCTCTTTCACCCCTCATGCAAGTTTCAATATTATCATCTGCAAATTGCAATAATTAAACCACAGAGTACAATAATTAGGGGTGAGATTGAATTCAATACTTTTTGCGATATTCATTTGTTTCTACAAAACTACAGCGTAGATTTTAATGAGGCTTATGTTACTATAACGGAGAATTCTACAATAATAGGGGTATCTTAAAATAATTACATTATGTAGAGAGACTTGTATTTATTATAAAATAGACGTAATATTATAACGATGAGCTAGTAGTACCTATAATCAGCCTGTTTGTTTTTTTTGGGTGGGATATTATCACATAATTTCTCCCGCTCTGGGCGGAGCGGGAGGGCGTGTCAGGCTCTTACTTACTAAAACCCACCCATGTTCCTTCAGTTGCCTGTACATTGCCAGGGGCCACGGTATCCCTTTCGGACTTTCCCGCGACCCCGGCAGTTGTGCTGACATCTCTTTGAGGCGCGCGTGGAACACAACGCGCTGTCGACCCGGGCCTGGTTCTTATCGGACGGCGAGCTACCATTGCTCACCGTCCGCAAGACCGCGCCTACGTTGGCCGGGAATCGGCCTGCGATTCCCGACGCCCAGGGCGTCTCCTGCGGCGGCTGAGGCTAGAATGTTCCTACTACTGGAACACTAGCTCGGTGAGCGGGAGTGGGCCGTAATCCACCACGCGGGCCCAGTGCCGGTTGGAAGATGTCATAAGTCTTCAAAATTATGGTTCTAGGTCGTGCCGGTTCCCATCACGATATTTTTCTTTACCGTTTTGAGAGCAGTGGTGATGAAATAATTTACAAAAAGTAAAGCGCCTGTATGGGTTCGAATCTGCAACCTTCAACTCGTATGTCGCGGCCATTACCACTGGGCCACTGATATTTTGGAATTAATGTTCTTGTTGGTACAATCACGAGCAGAATTACCTTACACTTACGCAAAATTCAAAAGCAAAGTTCTCCTAAAGTATTGATAGATATTTTTTCGTGTTACGAACATAGTATTTTCGGAACTATAATATTATGAAATAGGTCTTTAATGGTTTTGAATGTTGAGTAACTGTCAGGTATTTATGTTCGTGGCTGTAATGACAGGAAGGTAGTTAGTGAGTCTATAGGTAAGCTTTCATATTAAATTAACTCTTGCCAGTAAGCATTCAGTGGATTAACCATGATCCATTGAACGATTTTGGGCATATGGTAGCTAGCCGATTCAGTACAGTTAAATAATTTCAAGTAATGAAACCGTTTATCGACAGGAATCCCTTCATCACTTCGTAATCCTGACCTATTGAGTAAGCTGATGCAAACTCCACTCAAGCTCATAGACTTAAATCGGGAGCAAAGTGGCGTTCCATTTAACCCTTTACATATTATAGGCGAAACAATTAGACAGTTCAGCATCTGCGAAACATGGTGTATCCTGATGACAGGTAACAAGCCAACTAAAACGTGTTATTAACTAGGCTGACGGATGGCAGGCAGTGTTCAGTTATCCGACGCACACACACCAGCCGGATTGCCTACCGCAGCCAAGCTGAGCATAAACTTCAATTATCCCTCGATAATTGTTAAGTGAACCAAACCTAATCCCTAATCTGATATAACATAATTAAGTATTCTAATTAATATTGAATTTTCATTAGAAATCTTCGCCTAAATCAAACAGGACCCAACCTTTTGTTTGACCTAATTTTTCAAAAAATACCATACATACATCCCTGAAGGGAAAATATTTACTTTTTGCCTCAGACCCCTACGTTCTATCATTTGCATTTTTCATGACCAACTCAATTTAGTAGCTACCCACCGTTTCGGGTCCGTCGTATCTGCTTGAAAGTGCCCTGTGGGATTTCTAAACTTAGTTTTTCTACGTGTAAACCGGTTGTAATATGCAAGAAAAATGGAATTTTGATATAGACCTCCTGATTTCATTAAGAATTGAAATCTCTATTACGGTACTAAAATTCGGAAAGTTTTGGAAAATTCCTGTTTTATTCAGGTTTTGGTGACGCAATAAAAATGTTATCGTTCCACTTCTTTTTCACATCCATAAAAGCATAAAAATAAAAAGTGAACGGGAAAAAGCAGCGCAGTAGTCGATAAAATACGTAGTACCTTACGTCTTGACACAAGCGAGGTAGACATATTAAAAGCACATTGACATAAAAACAGGTTCCCGTAACCAAAAGCCCATCTAGCGAAATTGCCATCCGCTTGCTCATTACCGACGGAGCCAACCGCTGGATCCGATATCCCGGCGCACGTGACTAAAGGAAATTGAAATCTCTATCGGTTAATCGAAATATTGAATGGAATTTCTAAAAACAGAATTTTAATTATCCACCAATTTTGACTTGATCACTTCAAAGAATAGTTCGCAATGTTGACGGCTTATCTGTAGTGACTGAATTAATAAGGTTTCAGACCCACGTCACCGATGTCTTCACTCTGCAGTCACATAGAAACAATCGGCAAATTTCACTTTTGCTCCTGTCTATACAATGTAAACAACTCTTTAGTTGTGATGAAAAACCAATTAGTTGAATAGCATAATCGGTAAGAAAACCTCAGCATTCATCCGCCCTACCTACTGATAGGTATATAATACGCATTGTATTCAGAACCACCTTTTAGAAGTTGGCTGAAAATAGTAAAGGTGAAGATTTTATGATTAGAAGATAAGGTGCGAGGGTCGCAGCGTGTTCCGAAGCTGCCCTGATGAACCCCTCTTATTATGAGCCTGCACGGCCTGCTACTTGAACACGTCTGCTTGCCACAATCTGGAGAGTCCTTTATTCAACCATTCGTTTAATTTCGCTTTTTTCCGCTAAACATGCGTCCGGGTCACGGCTACTATGAACCGATATTGATCCGACAAAGAATAACATACTAATTATTCCGATCAGATCATTAATTTCTGTACTTGGCAGCCAAATAAGGCCGCCATAAAATACACACGATAATAATCCTTGTGTAAAATTTGGAGGTCTAAGTTTGAAGTACGTTGTTTGTACGAGGTTAAATTCTTTACCAACTTAATTATTTGCGTTTCTATGGTTTGATTATTGAGCGTCTGTTTTGTTCGCACAAGTTTTATTAAAACGGAGCAAGAATTCAGGGTTGTATAATAACGCTAATGTATGCTTTTCATGATGAGGTTCTATTTTACATCCGTAGCCTGTGAAACTAGCTAGGAAGCATTCATGTGTATAATCTGAAACGATTATAAATTATTAACGAGCTGGGGCTCAGACGAGCGGCCTGCATGACAGCAAGGTGTAAATGGAGGCAAATTCGTCAATTTATATGCGAACAGACTGCCTTTGAGAAGCGATGACGCCTTTGGCACTTCCAAAAATTCTATCGGTTTTCTCCAACTATAATTTAATGTAGTAGATGAGACAGTGTATTCAATTAACAACCGCCAAGATCTTGTAATTTTAAATTACATCTTAGGTTTTCATCTTAGTTCTCGATACAGTCGTCTTTTTATAAGAATAATTAAATAGTGGTAGGTATCTAAATATTTGAATAGGTATCAACTCAAATGAGATACTCTTCAAATGAATAATATCTGCTTGTATCACCAAAACATTCATGTTTTGAATAAGAGTCTGTTCCAAACGTAATTTTAATAAATCATCCAAGTACCTACTTCTTTATTGAAAACAATTTCCCTCGACGAATCACAAAATATTTATGTCAAAATGTGTACCGAAGCATTTCTTCCTCATCTTTATTATTTAATTACTGGATTTTTTATGGTTATAATAAACTCTTATTACGTGGCAAACGTCGGGGCTCATTAAAAATCTCTTTTCTCGTTGCTTGGCTTTAATTATCCGTTTTCTTTGTTCGTGGGCGTTGGGCCTGTGTTGGTACACTGGCGAATAGTTCGCTGTTGTCCTAGGCTCAACAAAATTAACGTGAGGGTGAAGAGGAAACTATTGTTTGTTTAATTGATCTTCGGATGCATGTTGACCTACTTGATGGATCTACTTACAAGCCATGTGCTCGAATATTACGAACTTCCATAAAAACTTTTGTCCCCTATTGAACCCCTTTAGGGAATGAATTTTTGAAAATCCTTCCTTAGTGTTCACTTTCGCTATAGGGAACTCTTGTGCAAAATTTCATGCTTCTAGGTTACTCAGCGGTTTAAGTTGTGTGTCTTCTGTCAGTGACTGAATGAATTTAAGATTTTTATTAAGTAGATTTTCCTAATAACACTTAAAATAACATAGTTTTTTTAATAGTTTTTGACGTATATTTTTGACCAACATTAGGTCAGCGAGAAATACACGTCAAAAACTATGATAATAGTAATAACAAAACTTATTTTAGTTATCCTTGTAATAAGTGGTTGCCTGGAAGAGATTGCAGAAAGCGATAAGGCCGCTCATTGTATGTTTTGTAGTGTTAAATTTATTATTTGCTATGTATTTTCTCGTGTACAATAAAGTATCTATAAATAAATAAATAAGTTAATCGTTGGTTCTGTGTCCATTCAACCATGGCTCAGCATGGTTTAGGCTACTGGCTTGGATTTAGGTCTAAGTTTTATTATTTAAATAGTTTTCAACTTATAATAGACTGGCTAAAAGAAACAAAGAGTCAAGTGATAGTTTACCGCAACAAAACTCCTCCATAATGAATCAAATAATTCAATGCTTATGCGTGCCGAAGATGTTCTTTTCCTTTTTATAGATTTAGAAGTTTCCATTACAGAATTATTGTAATTTTAACAATAAAAATACTGCTATGAATGAATTGAAAATAAACCAACGAGCTTTGTGTTGCATCGAAACACTTTGCATTGGTCAAATGAGATAACGTTAACTTAAAATAAATTGTAAGTAGGTACATAATATAATTTGATAATATTGTGTTGGGTTTTTTTAATGTTCTCTAGGGATGAAAGCTTTTGCAAATTCAAATATAGATCCAGGTATTATTTACATATCAAATTCAAGGTAGCATGGATATCGTTTTTTTTTTAATGGTCACGTCCCTAAAGTATTTGAATATATAAAATAAAACACACAAGTGACTCCTGATAGAGATGTATAGAAGAAGTAAACCGACTAATACCCCAAATAAATTGAAATAAGGGCAGAAAAATTGGCTATTTTTTAATAGCCAACATCTCATCAAATCGACATCAGCCGATGTATTCTGTAAAAATCTCACGTTAAAATTTAAGGAGAAAGCGTCAGTAGGTAGGCCGCAAAATTCAAATTTTCTTACGTTTTTCAATTTGCCCGTCAGTATGGTTGTATGTTGATCTAAATACGATTCGCAGCCGTATCAAATATTATAATCATAAAAATCATCATTACAACTCTAAGTTCATATAATCCTATTGAAAGACTATTTCATGACTTCATGACATTTTAGGATTATTCTAACACAAGGAGTTATATTGCTGATTCTAATGATTATAATTCTGTAAAGCCATATTTGTTACGATCGCGAATCATATTTTAATCAAGATACAATCTGACACTGACCTAGAAATTGCAAAAAAACGTAAGAAAATTTGAATTTCGCGGGCTACCTTAGCGCATCCCCCATAAGTGAAGTGAGCTGTCAACAGTGCCAATCAAGTGACAGCCTAGCTCACTTCAAGCTCACTTTACATAAGTCCGCACGGTGTTTTTTTTTCAGAATCGATCAGCAGATGACAACAGCAGCTGCTAACATCTGCTGATGTACAAAAAGAACTAAACAAAAGTATTTAATCAAAATAAAAGGTCATTTAAGACCTATTTTCTAAGAGGACGACAGTATAGTGGTCAAAGTTTCGAAGTCACTCTGGTGTTAGGAACTATAAGAAACCAACGCAAAGTGCGATTGACCGCAACACAACAAATCACTTAGCTTCGGTCTAATACTATTTGCAACCGACCACTTTTTAACGCCGACATTATTACTCTTCCCGTTTTTCCTTCCTCTTAATATTTTATCAGATTATTATTAGACCACTCCGCGACGATTCACAATCGCTCTTCCATCCTCCATTTTGTTTTTTTAATATTCTTTATTTGAAAATGTTCGTTATTAACTGCGATAATTATTGAATTTGAAGGAGAAAAGATTGAAAGAGCGAACCCATTTTATTTAAGGTGACGTTTAGTTATTGAAAATGATTGATCCTCGAGAGGGATTCTGTGATAACATCTAGCCCCTCGACTCCAATATATCACGGAGTTTGATATTTTGTGAAAAAAATAAGTAGTTTAAATTCATTCGAAAGTTATCTTCAGAAAAGTTATTTTTCAAACATGATTTAGGGATAGATTGCGGGAGAAAGCTTTGTCATTTTCTTTAAAATTATAAATATTTTCTTTTCGGTCGAAACTAAATCATATAAAAGGAATTTTAAAGTCGATATAACCCTCAATAACTGCAACGAAACCATTCAGAAATATTCTAAAACACAAAACTACCATTCAGACGCCACCATTCGAACGCAGACGGAATCGCTCGTTAAATCCCACAAAAGGTTCCTACATTTGTAATAGACAGCAGACAACAGAATTATGATAAAAATGTTCATGTAACGTCGCTGAATTTGAGAGAGCATGAGATAATTTTCGGCTCCATTTACTTTATCACATTTTGGTGGGTAACGAGCTCGTACGAGTTGAGTATCAAATATGTAGACATGGAGCTCCACATCGGAATATAATCGTTTGTTACTACACTTCATGCAGGAAGTCGTATTCTTCCTGGAAGGTTAATATGACATTGTATGTATGTACAGGCGAACAGGCTTTTGCAAATTTTTGACTTTTAAGCTGACACGAGGTGTCAAGAGACCTTGAGGAAAATGACAATAACTAATGGTCTTGTGATGCCGTGCATTCTAAAGTAAGAGCACCCAAAGGCCTATGATAGAATGGGATACTGGCATATTCCATCGGAGGTCTTCTACTTCTTAGGGCGAATTCAGAAGGAGCTCATTCTACATACAAAAACAGTAGTATACCTTAACTTTCCCAGCTGAAGATATTCAAATAAGACAAAAAGTTCACACTGCTTTAGTTCTTATAGACCATCACAAAGACAGTCTTCAGCCGATATAATTCAATATTCAAAAGCCATTTATTAAAACTAGGCTGAGAATCAGCACTTTTCGAACGTCAAAATTACATAAGACAGTCCCCCAAAACGCCCACCCTTCACCACTTCCTAGTGCTTTAGCTGGGAAGAAGAAGTGGCGCAACAAACTCCCCAGCAGCACTGCTGTCTGTTCAGTTAGAAAAAAAAAACTTGATTCTATACAATAGAACGCTTATCAAAGGTATTGCGCAACGGGAGCTACTAATATTCCTCCTTATAGCCCGATGGGTCAAAGAAGGAATGCCATTATTAATATCTTACATTCAAAGTCCAATTTCAGGCAGGTGCTTTATTCGACAGTGGCTACGCTGCCGCTGGAACGATCGGCACCCGCTTCAAATCCGTTTGTAATTGATTGGCCATCCGTCTGTCCGTTCTTTCACGTCCTCGCTTTTACTCTACCACGGATTACTGTGATTGCTGAACCACGGCCACTAGATCAGTTAACAGGCAATGGAATAAATCGATATGAGGAGCTCGTGGCTAAGTAACAACAGCCGCACTGGTCGATCCATCAGGTTAAGCTACGCTTGCCGGGGTTGGTCAGTGGATGGGTGACCATCTTTACATACCGAGAATCCTCCGTGCCTCGGAAAGCACGTTAAGCCGTTGGTCCCGGCTGTCATTCGTGGATCTTTAACAGTCGTTACGAGTCGTCAGGAGCCCGAAAGTTTGACACCAGTCTTACCAAGGGGTATCGTATTACCCAGTTACTGGGTTGTGGAGGTCAGATAGGCAGTCGCTCCACGTAAAATACTGGTATTCAGCTGCATCCGGTTAGACTGGAAGCCGACCCCAACATAGTTGGGAAAAGGCTAGGCAGATTGATTGGAATAAATCGATATACAAATGACAGCAAAGCCTTTAAAGGTTCGATGAAAGAGAAAATATTCTATTGACATTGGCTGCTCAGATTTCACAAAGGGGAAGAGAGTTGTTTTTTTTTTTTTCCATGTCCGAATGAAAACTTGGTGCAGTCTAAAAACTTTGTGTTTCCAATAACTGGGGAAATAAAGGATAGTTCGAGATTTGCAAATTTTGTGTTGTAGGTATGCATATATTTTATGTACTTTTTAATCATGTTCTTTTTATCTTGATAAATGGTTGATAAATATTTTTCTAAGGCAGTCGTATTTGCTCTATACAGGTGTTTGGAACTTATCTTTTATACTCATAAAAATAAAATTTTGTGTTATTTCCCGTTTTACTTTTTTGTATAATTATACGTTAAAATAAATATTCGTGTCATTAACAACACGAATTTTATAATATATATATATATTATTAAAACAGAATCTGCACTAATCAGTGGAGTATCTATTATACTCCACTGATTAGTGCAGATTCTGAGTTAATAAAATATATATTTAGAATAAAATTTATGTGCAGAATCTGCACTAATCAGTGGAGTATCTATTATACTCCACTGATTGGTGCAGATTCTGCGATGGGATATGCCTTAATAAATTGTAAAAATAAGTTAAGAGATAAAGGAATGCATCAAGATTTAAGCATGCAGCCATCCATATTCACAACTCAAAATATTATACGAGTACATTGTCTGATCTATAATCAGTTTTCCTATTCTGCCCCTAAAGGATTAGCAGGTATGTGATTACAGTAGTAACTAGCGGTCTTATTGCGCTATTAGTTAGACAGCATTGTGCTTTAAAACTTAATTATGGCCGTATGCGGTCTCTTGCGGGAACTGGGCATTCAGTTGCTTTAGTTTGCAAATACATTTTAGCTAAACAGTAAACAAAGGATTATGAAACGGTTTTATTAAGTTAAAAAATGCTGTTTAAAATTAAATTGATTTATGCTAGGTACTCGTGGCTAAATAATAACAGCCGCACGCGTCGATCCATCAGGTTAACTGTCATGGTCTGTGGATCGGTGACCATCTTTTGATACCAAGACCCCTCCATGCATCGGAAAGCACGTTAAGCCGTTGGTCCCGGTTGTCATTTGTAGATCTTTGACAGTCGTTACGGGTCGTCAGAAGCCCGAAAGTCTGACAACCAGTTTTATCATATTAAGGCTTGTGCAGACCAACGCGACTTGTCGCGCGACGCGACGCTGGTTATTGTTATACCGTACAGTTTTCTTAGAAATTCCATTGTTTGAGTCGCGCTGGTCTGTACAAGCCTTTACCCAGTAACTGGGTTGTGGAGGTCGGATAGGTAGTCGCTCCATGTAAAATATTCAGCTACATCTGGTTTACTGGAAGTCGACCCTAACATAGTTGGGAAAAGTTGGCAAATGATGATGATGCTAGGGACTCTAATAATTGACGACTGTTACCATCGCGGGTAGAATCTGGGAGAGGCTGGCGCAGGAGCGTGGAGATTGGCACAAGAGAGGCCTGTGCCCAACAGTGGGTGTAGATGGGCTATGGATGATGAAGACTCTAATAATGATCACTAATCTTATTTTGCACTTTCCGCACTAACGGTTGAATTCTAAAACAGAAATCCATGTGAAGTTGACTATAAGTAAAGTTGAGTGTCGTTTGTGAATTCAGCGGTAAAACATTTTAATGTATATCATTCTCAATTCGTTTTATAAAGTACTATCTAAAGGTTTATTTTAGATGTTTATTTGTATACTGACTGCGTGTACATTGAGTATCTCGTTGGTCTAGTGGTTGCAAGCGCTACTGCTGAGCATGAGGTCCTGGGTTCGATTCCCGGGTAGGGCATAGTGATATTGGGTTTTTCCATCTGGAATTTCTCAGTAGTAGCCCGGAGTCTGGATTTATGCCCGGTTGATGGCAATAGGCTCGCCCCCTAATACATGGGACTCAAACATAACTGGCGAAATGTGGGTGTACTGTAGGTACACCTCTGCCCAACCCTTTGGGGAATACAGGCGTGATATTATGTTATTAGTACAGATAAAAAAAAAAAAGTGTTACAATTAAAAGAAAAGAAAAGAAATGTAAACTATGTTTATTTGTCACAGAAACACGTGCATACAAAAATATAATTCACTCGAGTAGAACAATAAAACACAATATATTTAAATATAATCCCGAGCACAAAACAGAAAAAGTTGGCAGCTGCTGGCACGTCTTGACTGTGACAAGAAGGCTACCAGTCAGCATGATGCTGTGCTATGGGGACCCACAGCACAATGCTGATTTTCTGTGGTCATCCGAAAAAGACGTACGGAAACCAAGTCAGCTTCAATGAATTATATATAAATAGGAAACAAAATAAATAGTCCTCAGAATATAATGCTACTATACAACCAAATTAATAAATAAATATGATTAAATAACAAAAAAATGTGCATTAAATATTGTTAACTTTTTATCATATCCAACAGTGTGAAAGACTCCGAGAAACCACAATTTAGCTTACGAGTAAGTCTACGAAACTTAGCACCTAGATTTTCTTAGACCATTCCTAAACTACCATAACTTCTTCAAACATTCATCAAGTTAAGAGAGTAAATAACAAAAAGTACTTACCAGAGTAGCATGTGGTCTGTTACTAAACAAGCTATCATGTCAATATATTATGATGACATGGGTTTGGGTAGTCCATTCATCATAATTTGCCACGATCGTTCAAGTTTGTTTCTTGCGGTAAGCGCCGAAATTGATACGATGGGGCAAATATGTCTGCAAATGGAAGACCACTTTTATGAGTACGAGGAAAATGTTTCCCTTCAATATTTACTCAAATATTTAGTTGTTTTTGTAATATACATTGAAAAACTCATGAAAGAATTAATTATATTTATTGAAAGACTAGCTTTAGCCTGTGGTTTCGCCCGCCTGGAGGTCAAAATCATCCCTCGGGAACGTAGTACCGGGATAAAAAGTATCCCTGATTTTAACCCAGGTTATAAACTATCTATTTGCAAAATTTCATCTAAATCTGTTCAGCCATTTTTGCGTGATTGAGTAACAAACATCCAAACAAACATATTATAGTAGTATTTGTATTATATAGTAGGAATATAAATAAAAAAAATAAAAAATGCAAAAAACTGTGGACAGTTTTTTTTATTAGCCCTTAAGCATTTTCTACTGGGGTGGTGCAGAGACAAAACTATGGTAGGTGCAGTTATTATTATCAACCCGTATCCGTCCACCGTTGACCGTTCCATCGTTTAAAGATCACCAAGGGTTATAATAATATAGGAAATGGCCAAATCACCACGATTGGCAGACATGTTATCCTTACTGCAATCAGTAACATCATTATTCTCTTAATTTTTAGCTAGTAAGGAAGGAAAGAAAAATATAATGTTTAAGGCACATGAGTAGTTTCGTATCTAAGTTGAGTCGTGAACACTGCCGATAAGCCTCAGATTCTATAATCTAAAACTCTATGAAGTGATTCTGAGAAAATGAATAGATACCAATAATAATAAAAGCGATATACTTACGGATTAGTCTCTACAAATGATTAAAATATCAGAAGCACTGGCAAAAAGTGGATTTTCCCGAAACTTGTTGGAACGAAATAGTTATACATCTACTTGAATAAATCGAAAAGTTATTAATTCTCGTATGTTTCAGTTGATCTGTTGAAATCGTTGAGTAAAATTAATTCTTTAATCATATTTCGTCAAATTAATTTCCATTTGGGTAGATCAATTTAATTTTCCACAATATGAATTTAATGTTTGCTTCTAATTAATACAAGGGTAGCAACATTGTTGTTTAATTACAGCATGATCTGCATCACGTAGAATAATAATGATGCAATGTAAGTATCTACTAATACTGTATGACAAATGAGTTTGTATGTAGTTATTAAGAGGGATGCACTAAAGTAGCCCGCAAAATTAAAATTTTCTTACCTTTTTTACAATTTGCAGGTCAGTGTCAGTTTGTATGTTGATTAAAATATTATTCGCGATCGTAACAAATATGAATTATAATGTGGCGGCATCTACAATCGCCACAGGCGAATGACGCATTAAAGACCTGACGTCACACAACATCCTGACGTCGCACAAATCCTGCATCGCGCAATTAGAGTTTACCGCGCGATGGACATGTATACAATCTCCCACCTTCAACCTCTGGGGCAGTTGCCCGCCAGACACGACACCCGTCTGGTTCGGGGATCCTCCCTTTTCTATGGGGGATGAGTGAACTTTACACCCTGTTCCTCATACCCCATGAGGAACAGGGTGTAAAGTTCACTCGTCAGAATTCAAATAACCATTAGAATCAGCAATACAACTCCTTAAGTTAGATTGGCCTCAAATGTCACTATTCTTGAAATAGTCATTCAATAGGGTAATATGAACTTGAGAGTGTTATATTGATGATTTTTATTATTATAATTCTATAACTATATTTGATACGGCCGCGAATATTTAGATCAACATACACAACCTGCAAAAAAGTTAAGAAAATTTGAATTTCGCGGGCGGAATTTACCCAGACAGTTTCGCCTTAAATTCAACGAATAATGGTATTTAAGTACCTACCTATGCCACGTCCGGTGCTCTCAGGGCGCAGCACCACGACTAGCAGACTAGCCAACTGTCCACTACCAACCGTACTTTCTAATCTCTTACTATGACGTGAGCTTTTCTTTTATGGTTCGAGCTGATACGAGAAGAGATGTAGGGCCAACACTCAAGCAATATAATACTTTTTATGCCGGTACTCCACGTGGGCGAAGCGGCGGGCAAAAGCTAGTACGCTATATTTTAAGTTCAACCCTACACTCTGTTGTCTAGATGCTACAACTATATATATCGCCGATCAAACTATATTGGCTAACGAAATACCGTGGGTTAAACTATTTAGTGCATCGACAACTTTGCTACCAGAGTATCATAGTTATTAGGAGTTAACCTTTACAAAGCGGTCGTGAACAAGTTGTTGTGTTTAGATCGTGATTTCGAACCCCGGCAGCCACTTTACTTTGTGTATTTTATTTCATCGCCAGTGATCTCAAAACGGTGAAGGAAAACATCGTGAGGAAACCGGCATGTCTTAGAACCAAAATTTTGAAGACATGTGCCATCTACCAACCCACACTGGACCCGCGTGGTGCAATACAGCCTACTCCCTCACAGAGAGGAGGCCTGTGTCCCAGCAGTGGGAATATTATAAAAGTTATTATTATAATGTCGTAACATAGAATCTACTTTTCAGCAATATTGTTCCAATAAATCAATTTATCCCAAGAGATGTTATTGACATAATCTTAGTAATTTTCCATATTTCAGGTCAGTAAAGAAATGCAATTTACCTGGCTAGGTTTAAGTCTAGCAATATCAGATTGGCAAGATCATCTGAGTTTACAGATAATATCTTATTGCTAAGGATGAAATAATCTACTTGCGTTAGAGCAACTCCGAAGATTTTTTTTTCTCACGAATAATGGAAGCTTAGCATTCACGACAGACACGGCGCTCTTTATATAACATCTAATATAAATGGTCAAAGAGAAAATCATCTTGAAAACTCCGGTTGATAGGCAAGTTGGTGGTCGCAGAACAGGACAACGCTGTCCAGTGTTCATCCTCTGTACTCATTCTCATTAACCTCTTTTACAACAACAACGTTCTTAGTTGGAAGGTAGATGTTACTGTTGTAATAACAATTTCAAGCACCTCCTTTCACATTCTGAAATAGGCTACAAATACCTGATACTATTAAAGATATAAACACGAAATAGTTAAACGGAGAAAGCTGGTAATGGCACAGGTCAGCCGCGCGGTGGTCCGAAACTCTGTCAAATTTTGGCATCTCGCCAACAAAACGCTAAGATTTGTACCGTATCTTATTCATATTATAATATCGTGCTCCGTAACTTGTATGAAACATGCGAGACAAATTGTAGCGGTCTAATATCAAGGTATCACATTATGTAGGTAAGTACATCAAGATCCACTTACTGTCAAAGTGGAAATGGGCTGAACCCTGTTATAAATAGTTAAGGGACGAGCAACGCTCTGGTTACACAGTTCGTTCGTGTTACATGGAGAAAAAATTGTCAGTAACGCGATTCTCTGAGTGACAGAACAATACGTTTAATCTTAACGTTGTGGAAAATGTGACACGAGATAGAAAGCGCCCGGGTAATAAGAAAACTTCAGGGTTTTTTTATGCTTCTTCTACGTATATTAAAATACCTTTGTAGGACGCTTTTGATGCATTCGTTCAGTGAAATGAGTTGTGATTGTTTTTTTTCTTTTTCGCCAAGCTATCTAGAGTAAACTGTAGGATGTTTATTAAATTAGAAGTTCAAATAACTTTAGAAAGTAGTTAGCAGCCAACGCATCCATTATATTCAGTCAGACAACTGGGAAAATAAATTAGCATTTCGTGGAAGCAATTCGAGTAGGTTAAACAATTCTAATGAAGAAACTTTCAGGGCTCCTGCTGTTAAGTACACGAACAAACCATAATATCCAGTTCATCTCCCTGATTGTCCAAATACATGGAACGTTACACCTACATTAAATGTTCAGCTATTTAGTTCAGAACTCACGTTGAGTACGTTCGTGTAATATAAGCTTTTGAGGTTTCGTCTACTACATGAGCCTTTGATTAGGCCCGTTGATTAGTTTGTATCCTAATTTCTCGGTTCGTCAGAAGTCAGAATGCACATCAAACAAACGACTATCGGGTTGCTGTCGCATTGTATCAGGTAACTAATTATGACGTCTTTATCGTGTGTTTTATGTAGGTAACGCTCCGTAATTTGGTGTGTCAAGGTAGGTACATACAATTCAGGAGGTGACGACCGGTTAACGCCATCACGTCAACGCCGGCTGTCGCTGAAAACCAGCGCGGGGGCTCTGTCTCGCATAGGGTCGCAGCATTATGCTGAGCGATGGCCTTTTAGCGTGGATGTGACGCATATTTTCCCTCAACTTGTTTCTTTTTTTATATTGTGTTCTTTTTTTGCGTCATGTCTACCACAAAAAAAACGTATTTTCTTTCTTTCTAGGTGCAATTGCAAAATCACTCTAAGGCCAGGTATCCTTTGTGGGAATCATCCCGAGATATTAAGCAAGTTCCATCATAACTATTTTACGCCACCGATTTAAAGCGGCAGTTTTTAGGGTTCCGTAGTAAACAAGGAACCCCCGCTTCCGCGGCACCGCTCGTTTCACTCGCTCGGCTCGCGCGCGGTTGGTCACAGAGTTCTAATTCTAACCAAACCTAAACCATTTGGTCGGGGTGCTCTGGCTTAGTTACTGCGACCAATTCGGCTCGCTACAGTTCTAACCTATGAACTGCCGAACTATTTATCTAACCGCCCATTACAACATTATTACTGCCCATTCATTTATTACACTACTTGAGTATTATTTGTACTGACATTGTAGGTAGGTATAACCGACCAATTTTCTTTTTATTACTCTTCATGTTTTACTGTCACACAAATTTACCAATCGCCGAAAAAATGAATTACTGCCCGCATTTTTTTCAACTGATCTGAATAACCTCCCCCCCCCCCTTTCCCCCTTTTCCCCTAATGTAGAAATAACAGTTTTTAAAATTATTACCTCGATTTTACGACGCCACGAATAGTCAGGCAATTTCGTAGATAGTGTCAGTACTCAAATTAACAGGACTTTAACCGTACTTTACGTGTTGAAAATAAACATGCGTAATATCTCAGTTGATAGTGGGATGCCGTCCGACCGCGCATTACACAAACACCGGCTTGACGGAACCATTTGTTAGGGCCCGTTCTTTGTAAGCGTCTCGCTTTGTGATTCCCGTGTACATAGCGTGAACATTTTGACAAGTGGAATTTGTTCTGCAAGAGAGGGTTGGAAATATACATCGCGGCAATGATAATTTTGCTGCTGTGAGACTGTGGTACTTTGATTAAGCTTCAGTTGTTAGTTCACTTGGTGTTTTGGGTTATTATGTTTTCGTATATTTGTATCTTTCCATGATCATTGAGACATAGAATTTTATTTTTGTTCTTTTGTAGAAACTTTCCAGTTTAGTCCATGTATTGGAAGAATTTTAGGGGAATCGATAGGAATTGCAGATGATAGATATCGATAATGTAGTCTACAGTTATGATAAAGCCTACTCTAAACACCAACCTACAAGTAAACCTCTTCATAAGATATGACTTGACAATGTCTCTACGTTCGAAAGAGACACTTGTAAACGCCCGAACTCGACTGTGACAAAAAGTAGGTTCAACTCAACCCCCTCCCAAGACCGAACAACAAACAGGCCGTGAGTGTAACATGCACAATTTTTCGGACGTTTAATTTCCTCCTTTAAAGTTTTAATTCGAGACATAAAGCGTGCTTAAAAGCGTTGTCTGGCAAGTTTCATCATCGCACAGATGCTTCGGTAGGAAGCTTACTTTGCACACAAAGCCTACAAGTACAAAAGGCCCTGCCTCCGCTCCATTTTGTGTCTGACAAGCCGGGAAGTCGCGGAATGAGACGCGTCAACTCTGTTATGACGTCACCCGTTTAAATGTTTAAATTTAGAAGGATCGAAGACTGACAGGCGTTCGGATTTTGTTACTCCTTGAGAAAAGCCTTTTTGGAAGTACTTTTTGAAAGTTTTGTGTTTCGAAAATAATAATATATTCATTTCTTTAAAAGAATTTGAAAAACGAATCGGCTTATTCATATTTTAGGACTTGCATCAAAAGATCCGACTCATTTTCAGTAACGTAACTACAACGAATAGGAAACAATAAACTCAAAAGGTTATGCGGATTCTACAATAAATGCTAAATTGATTGCTCGTGACGGATACTTAGTGGCAACACCGCTAACTGTAGCTAAGGGCAATAAATAGAATCGGATAGTACCGACCGGCAGTCATGTCACACGCACCTGTCCGACGATTAAACTCTACCGTATCGTGCTGTCCACTATAATCTATGACGTTTAATTTTGAAGTCAATCTTCAGGGTTGGCTGTAGTAGCTACGTATGATTTTGACTAAACCGCGGCTTTAGAAGAAAATGATGAATGAATATCATGAAAATTTTCTTGTTTACCTACGTCTTATAAAAGTGTTATATACCATACCAATACTAATTTCGGAAGAAAAATTTAGAAAAACAAGATACAACAATAAAATCTCAAAATAATTTCCAAACATCAAACAAGTCAAATTCTTGAAAACACCCATTTATACAAATGTAACTGTATTACAAAATGAACTGACGTACGCAGCTTAGCCCTAACAGGGGAAGATGCGGTGTTGTCTGCTCCGCGTTATTATTTTGGCAATAATATCATATTATGCTTTCAGACGTTACTTCCCCCCGCCCCGCTCCGGTACCCCCTCTGCTGGCAACGACGAGCTACAGAAATAGTATTAGAAATTCATAGTCTATTATTGAACGGATACTTTCGTATTTAGAACATTGCTTTTGTGTTCGTAAATTACTTAACTTCTAGTTGCGTTGTTCTTTAGTATTGTTTGTTGGTGGGAAAATTTTCAGTACTTGATGTGTAGGCTCTATAAACAATTATCTAATTAAGTATACAATTCGCTAAAGTTTCATATTTCTATATTATTATATTTATGATATATCTGACTATTAAGTTAATATCTTTATAGAATACGAGAGATTGCTATTGCTGACAATGTAAATAAAATGAATAAATTAATCATTACTTTGAAAAAAAAATCTCTCTTACAATGTCACTAGCTCGACATACAAGCGAATATTGAGCAAGTTCATAAATTCGAAGTGGAGTTATGTTTTGGTCGTTCAGCGTGACAGATAAGAGGTGCGTCGTAAACAATGCGCTTCCGTCTGTGACGCCGGCTGACGCTAAACGAGTGAGCGTCACACTGCCTATCCTAATAGTTCTATAGCCTGTGGAGAACATTTTTGAGCGGTCGATATTTATTTTGATAAGGTAAGTTGTTTAGTTAACTGCTTTGTTTAATTTTGGTTTTCTTTAAGAAAAAGTGTGTTTAGTGTGTGTTGTAAATAATGCGCTTCCGTCTGTGACGCCGGCTGACGCTAAGCGAGTGAGCGCCACACAGTCTATCCTAATAATCCTTTAGCGTGTGGGGAACATTTTTGAGCGGTCGACATTGATTTTTAGTTAGTCTATTAGATAAATGGTTTCTATAATATAGGTTTTCTTTAAGAAAAAGTATGTCTTGGGTGCGTTGTAAATAATGCGCTTCCGTCTGTGACGCCGGCTGACGCTAAGCGAGTAAGCATTATGCAGCATCCTAAAAATCCTACAGCATGTGAGGATTTTTGAGCGGTCTATATTTATTAGTAGTAAGTAGATTAGTTAATTGATTTGTTTGATACTGGATATCTTCTAGAAAAAGTGTGTTTAGTATGCGTTGTAAAAAATGGGCTTCTGCGGTTCCGGCTGACGATAAGCGAGTAACCGTCACATAGGCTAATCTAATAATCCTTTAGAGAGGTATGAGGAACAGGGTGTAAATTTCACTCATCCTCTATAGAAAAGGGGAGGATCCTCCGACCAGACGGGTGTCGTGTCTGGCGGGCAACTGCCCAACGATTGATGTCGGATAGTCATAAATATTTCGTTCACGCGGTAAATTTTAATTGCGCGATGCAGGATTTGTGAAACGTCAATATTTTGTGTTACGTCAGGTCTTTGATGCGTACTTCGCATGTGGCGATGTAAATGCCACCATAATCCTATAACGTGTGAAGATTATTGACTGGTTGAAATTTGTTTTTAATTAAGTACTCTATTAGTTAATTGAATTGCTTGATATATTTGCTATTTTATTCTAGTAAGAATATGTTTTTCGGGGGTTTTAAATATTATTACCTATATATAATAGTATTATTTGACTTAATACCGCTTTAATAGCAGTAAAATATTATTGTCTAGTGTGTCTTCCTCGTTGTTTATTGTCGTCATAATATTATTCTTTAAAATATCAGTTTTAGCGATAAAACCGCCCTTGTGCCACCCTATGTGAAATTTCTACTTTTATATCTGTAAATCATATACCTACTGTACATAATAACAAGTATAATATCTACCTTATTTTATTTTTTATAATCTTTTGATTTAAATCTATATATCTATTGAATGTGTCTCAATTTACTCGGCTGCTAGAAAAATACTACTATAAAGCCTGATTGAATTGCCTGTGGCATACCATAAGTTGAAGCAACAATAAAGTTGCATCGTCAAAAAATTGTTTGCTTCAAGTTTATTGTATGCCATAGGCAAGCATGCATCGTGTCAATGGGGTGCAAAGGAAAAAACTGAAAGCATGCCTCTTCAAGATTAGGTATAATACAGATAACCTCCTTTATACGTAGCATGTGGAAAATACGACAAAATCCGTGACACATTCCTTGTCACTGTTACGTATTGCGTGCTCGAGCAGCCGTAAGGAAGTGTTAGCGAAGTTTAGCATCCAAACTATCAGATACGACGTGCGTCGTAACAATACGTCCCCGTCTGACGCCGCCGCGTCGTGTGCTACTAAGTTACGACGTTTTAAAGTGATATGTGAATATTTGTGCAATTTGCGACACTTAGTGGTAAATAAAAGTACAATGTAGTACAGTTTCGTTCTTCCTCTTTTGGTGTGGGTAGTGACTAACTTGGTGTCAGAGTTTTAAAGCCGCCCATGGGCCTCTGACTTGGGTACACATGCCGTCGAGAAATATCTCTCAGGCATGCCGGTTTCCTCACGATGTTTTCCTTCACCGTTTTTGAAGCAAGTGATAATTAGACAATACGTACATGAATCCGAAAAGTCAGAGGTGCGTGCTTTGGGTTCGATCTTAAGACCTATGACTTAGCAGTCCCACGGTCATACCACTAGGCTATCACTGCTCAGTTTCGTTAATAGTTTAGGAATAAAGTATATAATCGAACCTCTAATAATTCCCATTTTGCGCTCCTAAAAATATTATTGAACACTCTAATATAATGATTGCGCCTCTTTTGTGAACCTTACATAATATCCAATATTTTTTAATAATCTGTCTTGTACATTATTAAAAAATATTGGACACGTATTTTTTATTTTTTTACGTAATATACAGATTGTGGCGATACATTGAGTTAAAATGTGCCATTATATAGATTTTATACTTACTTGTAACATAGCGACCCCACTCCCCGACGTAAAATGCGTTTTATCTAAGTATTTTGTTATTAATATGATAAAGCAAAACATACGTGTCTAATATTTTTTTATTATCTGACTGACGGACTAATTAGAATTTCTTTTTTTTACTCAGGTATCATCCCTATTCCTATTTTGGGGTCCTATAAATACTAAATAGTCCAGTAATTACGACCAACTTGAATGGTGGTTTGTCACAATTCTATCCTAACCCATTTGGCCAGAGTGCCCTAGCTTAGTTACTGCGGCTCGCGCGTGGTTGATCACAGTTCCAACCTAACCTTACCCGTTTGGTCGGGATACCTTACATAAGTTACTGCGCCAAACTGTGATTAAAGGCCAGAAAGTTAAAAAGAGGCTCAATTATAAAAAATAAATAAATCATTCTGTTTATCTAATTGACCTGAAATAAGCTCTTTAGAATTTCATCTACACCTTTTATATAGGAGATATGCTAAAAAAATCCGTCATCTGTCTTTGATTTAGATAAAGTACAGATTTTAAGAAATATCATTTCAGATTTAAGGAGACGGAATGTAAAATTTATAATTCATTTCGACCAGTCTTTGTTAAATGTAGAGAACTGCCGACCTTTTACTTCGTCATTCGGAGATCGGAAGTTGAAAAGCGTTCAAAAAGGTCTTATCCAAAGAGATTTCATTATAAAATTCTTTGGTTTAGAAGGAAAACCTCATTTTAAATTTCAGAAGTTTTAAATGCGGATATTTTAATACAAGAAGGATCCGCGTCATCGCCTTTGTGAACTCTTTTTCGGATATAAAAGTAGTCTCTAAATGCGCTTTCTTAATGATGGACAACTAATTTTAACGTAACGTTGTCAGTCGAGAACTAATGTCTTTACTAAAAGCGTGTTTTCCATTCCGATATAAAAGCTTTACAGAAACATCATAAGATGACATCCAAATAGTTTATGATTTCATTTATTAGAACACAAACATTCAAATATTGCCAAGTTTCTCAGAATCTTTATGGGATATTATCTGCGGTTTAATCTATGGGCTAAACTCTCTAATCGGCGTTATATTTTAATTAATTTCGATATAAAAATAATAATATGATAATAATAATATGATTTAATATGATATTTATGATATTATTTATAGTTTTCAATATCGCTCTGTCTAAATGTGATGAGAAGGTCATTCGGAGAATTTCCTGATAGAGTAAATATACTGTGAAAATATTAGTTTTATTATAGAAAGGACAATGCCCTCGTAATGTTTCACATTTCACTATTCTTTAAATAATCTTTCTTTGTAACACGAACTTCAATTTGATCTTCTACAGTCGATCAAGATAGGTGTGGAATGGACCAAAGGAAAAATCGGACAAATCTGCTTTTGCGGTATTTTGACCAGTCTTGCGCATTTTGTAAAAGGACAGTTTTTCTGTTGTGATGCGTTTCAAATGGTTATTTAAGGTATCACATTGGTTTATTCATAGTAAAATGAGGCTCAAAGTAAGTTAAAACGTTTTCGTTTAAAAGGATGGGATCCTTATAATTAGAAAAAAAATACTTCCTTTTTTCATAAAATACAACAAAAAAGACACATTAGAATACCTTTAATATAAGTCAAAGTCAAAGATTTATTTTCAAACTAAGTGTAAATTTTGGTGTTATTTTTTAATGTACGTACTTACAACTTAACTGTCTTTTCCAGGCATTCTTAATCCTTAGAATGTGGCGAACGAGTCTTACCTGAAACAAAACAAAATAAACATTAAGAAAATCACGTAAAAACTTATGAAAAATAGCCTTCAGTAAGTAGTCAGAGTAAAAATAAAACTTTCGTAACAGATAAAAGCTAAGTAGAGCAAGTGATTTTTGTCATTCCACCATCTTGCTTCACTGAAGTGGCAGACTGACAGCCACTCTCTCGGAGGATGAAACATTTTCAGACAACGACGGATATTATTACTGTCAAACATCAAAACAAGACAGTAATCGTGGTCCCGACATTATAGATTATAATGGATTAAAAGTAAAAAATGGTTTCAGATTTTATTTTTTGATTTTTGCTCGATTTTTAGATAGGCACGACTGTTTTAGACGGCCTTAACTTCAAAGGCTTAATTTATGTAACTTTAAAGGAATTTTCGTTTTTCAATTACGATTTTGTCGTGTTGGAATTTTTTGTCAAGCGATACAAAATTGCTGCCAACTAAAATTGTCATACATAGTTGGTCAGGTTTAGGATTATTTTAATTTAGGTAATAATTTGCTGTCGATGTCGACCGGATTATTTTTAATGGGTTTCATTAAGATTAAAGAACTTTTCTTGTTTATTTTCTGTCTCTTACTTTCTTTATTCCTATTGTGTCGTTCGCAAGCTTGCAATGGTTTATTTACTTATACATTCTTAATTTATTTGCTGTAATTTTAAGTTACTATAGTGTCATATTTGTAGCGGCATCTACATCGCTACATGCAAACTACGCATCAAAGACGTCATACAAATCCTGCATCGCGCAATTAGAGTTTACCGCGCGATAAACATAATTATATACAAGCTTCCCGACTTCAACCTCTGGGCAGTTGCCCGCTAGACACGACACCCGTCTGGTCGGAGGATCCTCCTTTTTCTATGGGGGATGAGTGAACTTTACACCCTGTTCCTCATACCATTAAATATTAAGTCCAACTCATCTACAAAACACGTAAGTCCATCAAAAGCCTGACGTTCTTAAGGTGTATACTGCCGTAAGTCGATGTAAACATTTGACTGTGTGTCAAGTATAGCCATGATGGCACGATGGATGTAGGTGAAACGCTGAGAGGGTTCACAACACAAATGTTCAGAGTCGTCGCTCGAGGCGCCACTCCACGAAACATCCTCTGTGCCAGAACCCGGTAACTATAAGTACCTATGTAGGTATGGGTATCAACGTTAAATAAGCCTGTTTCTTGCCTAAAGATGTTTGTTATTGTTTACGGTTTTATTTTGTTATGTGTTTTACAATTCGCAGAATTAGTTTCACAACTCAAGAGAGATATTTCAATTTAACTTCCGAAAGCTGAGTCTTTTTGCCTTTTACGTAACTGAAAAAATCTGATAGTCAGATTGGAATCAATATAACATAATCTTTATTAATTATAAAAAAATTGACAGATACGTTTTTAATTAATAAGTAGTAAGTACATGCTTAAAAAGCTGTAATGTTTTCTCAAAACAGACAAAGTTATTTATAGCAATAGCTATAATCACGCAATTAATTTAAATACATAAAATAAAATAAAAAAGACGGACCTTTTTCAGAAACTTTTCAAATTTGTAACTGGTTCCTGAAAATAGTCTAACATCGTAGTGCTAACATTTTAAAATAAGAACATTCGGTCCAGAATATATTACTGTAGATAGGTTACATCGCGATGTCAACGTTCCAAGCTTTTCTGTAGAAAGTGGAGTTCTCTCATTTCCGTACACTAACATCTAGGTGTTGTAGGCGGCGAGGTCCTTGCTCGCCGCAAAATTAAATACTGTTTATAAAATGTAGATCAGATACGATATTTTCGAAAATATAATTTGGTTTTCTTGTACATGATTCATAGGACATTTACATAGATTTATTCCAAGAGCTTTCTTGTTATATTAACTTGATGAGGGCTATATTGTAAGAAAAAGACCTTTTAAATATAAGACTAGAGAACTGACTTTCATAAGAAAGTAAACTTTTATTTCGAAAAGTTTTTTGCAATACTTAGGATAAAAAAATATTTTTTTAACGCATTTTCAGAAATTGTTATCTGTTCTACAATGTGCAAATTAAAAAGGATAACTATGTAGGTAAGACTTAGGAGTAAATCGTAACAGAATATTTTAAAACAATCAGTTTAGCGTTTCATATGAAAACCTTAAAAATACACCAAACATTTTCTCAAAAACCAACTACAATAACAATCAGTTTATTATCCTAACTTATAATATTATAAATGCGAGAGTGTTGTGTTCAGGGTGTTTTATTTGTTTGTAATGCTATTACGCTAAAACGGCTGAACGGATTTGGATGGGCACATGAGTAGATCATGACCTTCGTCATGACTTTTTAATAGTACGTTCCCGTAGGATAATTTCCAAACTCCACGTGGGCGATATACCTTAAAAAAAACTTTTCTTAAAATCCAATTTCCAAGTTAACTTAACTAAAACTTAAGAAAATCCATAAGCAACTTGCCGAAACCTGCCTTCGCATATCGCTTCACTTACGCCATCGATTTTTAATCTAGTCCATTAAAGTTGGAGTGTCGGGCTGATTGCTCCATCAGGACGTCTAATGCGTTTACCAGTACATCACCACGGCTAAGAGCAATTTGCGCCTACATCTTCGACTTGCCCTTTGTATAACTGCTAAGTAACCACAGGATTTCACTCACAGGTATTCCCTTGTATGGCGGAGTGACATTTGGCAAATGTGAGTTACGATATTATTCATGTGTAGTAATATTTTAACAAATAAATGATACAAAGGTTTGTGCTTTTATCAACAGCGGGTCTGATAAAATTAAAAGAAAATACCAAATAACAATATTAAAAGAATGTGACACGCCGCAGGAATATTCACTGGAACCATCTCATGGGATAGTTCCCATACCCATAACTTCTCACCCAATAAAGCTTAAAGATATATGAAATAAATTTGCTGCTTTCCATGGTCTGAAAACTTCCTGAACATTTATATTTTCAATATTCCTTTCAGTATTCTATGCACGAGAGTAAACAAAAACATAAAAATGTTTGCTAGTTATAATTAAATCAGGTACTAACTTCTACCTAGGATCGTTTGCAAATGACCGATCCGACATATTCACTTAAGACTCAAACTTGTAACTTCATAAAACGTATTCCATAAAAGCTTAATCAGATAATAAGTTAAACTCAAGTTAGCATATTTCCATGTTCCCCCACATTATAATGAGAATGCAAAGTTTCTAGACTTACATGCATGAAGTGGAATGAGTTCCGTAATCACTTCATAAAACCTATTATCTACGTACTGAATTTCAATCAAGATAATATCATTTTTAGGAGCTCACACGCTATGCAGGAAAGATAAATATTTTATTTCTGTAACTAGTTTCGTTACGGTTCATTCCCACTAAGAGGAGGCCTTTGTCCCAGCAGTGGGAAAGTTATAGCCTGATTATGCTTATGCAAAGTAGGTACGTACAAATACTTGTTTTAAAACTACTTTCCTATCCAAATACTCTGAAAATAAAGACCTAAACAAACTCAGAGATCACAGTCTCTTTTAAAATCCAGATATGAACTTCTTCATGTGATGACCACATTAGATTAGTGAAATGGTTTTTGAGGAAAGAACCACACAGATTTGAGTGGACCAGTCGGTCGATTCTGTAAAAATATTAACGTGAAGCTTAGGTGAAGTGAGCGTGAAGTGAGCTGTCACTGCCAGAGAATCGACCGGCAGGATGCTAGGGATTAACACTATTGACAGCTCACTTCACGCTCACTTCACCTAAGTTTCACGGTGATATTTTTACAGAATCGAACGGCTGTTCAGTCAGTGCACGCATATGTCAGTAATCGTGTATCTCAAGTCAGAACTAAAAGAGTTCAACGAGAAGTAAAGTTACAATCTATGACTACTTGTATATGATATAAATAATTTTAGTGTTAGATTGTATTTAAGATTTGTCAAGTGTACGTAAATTTAAATAGATGTATGAATGAAATGAGAGAGGCATGTTTTTATTCATGGTATTTTCTGAAAATTGCTGACCGACTGGTTGCTCGCATGGTTGATAAACCGTATTTGCTCGGTTTTCAGATATCCGGTTGAGTATTGAACGCTATTAAATGAATGTGGTTTCTGGCTTTCTGGTGATGCTCTAAAAGAAACACGCAATAAAAATTTCAGTAAAATTCCGCAAATTATTGCATTAAAAACAAACTGTTTCCCCTCTTGGGCTTAAACCATCATTCGCTTATTAAATGGGAAAAAAGAGTGGCATATGTTACCGAATATCACACAGCCAAAATTCTGTTCTGTTCGAGATTTTACCGAAACTCAGCTTTAACAAAGTAAGTTTTCCGAAACGTTGGAAACTTTGTTTGCTTGCTTTGTGACATGGCTTCACGAAAAATCTCATATTTCCGATTGATGTGTCTTTCAGAGAGCAGATTGATATCGTACAGGAAACTGCACAGGACACGTGACACAGGCGGAAAACCGTGCAAAAATTTGAAACAAACAAAAATAACGGAGCTTATCGTATTAGTATGACACCCAAAGGGATGGAAAGGTATTGTGTGACTGGGCTTTAGTGTGTCTATCCTAAGCGAGCACTTGGGTCTTGATCTCTCTAGGTAAGAAAAGTCTCACGTAGTTTTTCACTTAGCCGCACTTAATATTGTCCCAAGAATTTTTTAAAGCCTAAATAATAATCAGGTGTTTTTTTAGTAATAGGTTCAGTTAGATAAAGAAGATCACCTTGGCTCCTAGGTCATTCTTAGAGAGAAGGGAGATAATAAAATTGTATTATTAGTATACTGCATTAATACAGCAGCTGCTAGTTTATCTATACCTACTAATGTTATAAAGACGTAAAATTTGTGAGTTTGTAAGTAGGGGTAATTTTCGGAACACTGATTCGATAAAAAAAATGCGAAACTACAGCATTAGCCGAGTTACCAGCTGAGTATCGTAAGATATATTTAATGTTAAAACAAGAAATATACAGGTTGGTCCAAATAGAGACGTCATAAAAAAAAAGATTTCTCATACCCAGGGGTATCCGAAAACACCTCATGTATGTTCCACGATTCTTGATAGATTTCAAGTTATATATATTATTTTTTTCTTGAAAACTATATCAGCAGAACGGCTTTAAAAAAAAAACTTTATATTTACACGGCTTTTTCACATTCTATTTTTGCAATTTTCATTATAAAAATATTCACGCCGATGAAGTCAAAATTCAAAACTCAACATTCAAAAGTCATTTATTCAAACTAGGCTGAGAATCAGCACTTTTCGAACGTCAACATTACATAAGACAGTCCCCCAAAATGCCCACCCTCCTCTTCTTCAGTCGCGCTCCCGGGTAGACGTTCGTCAAGAAATAACTTTAATACAAAACAAAAAATGGTTTTTAGTAACCAATAAGTAATTCTCAAGTCAGTTATCATATTCTTTGAAAGCAGCATCCTTCGTAAAGTCTCGTTATTTCCGAACATGACCCGACAGCTACTAGGTAACAAATCCATTTAAACTTTTATCAGTTTCATAGAATCCCGATTTATATAGTGTTCTCTTCATAGTTTACACAAGTTTTAAAATCAAATAGGGCCTGTTTCCCGATTTATTTTGAGTGAATCAATAAAATATTTAATATTTGTTTTGAACAGGATTAAAAGTTTGATTGAGATTACGTTTTGTATTTGTATTATTAAAATAATCACGAGCTGCGAATCTGATTGCAATGTTTATTTTTTAACGAATAATTAACGTAAAAATTGAAAATTTTGCCGCCGACTAGTTATTTTTCACTTTGTAGTATTTTTTTGTAAATCGGCTTTTTTTTTGTAATTTATTTTTATTTTTCTCTTTTTAGTTGTGGTACTTACCCGACACAAATTCGAATACCATTACCTGTTATGTAAATAACAGTGACAGGAAGTTATTATAACATCATTCGCATAGACTAGGTGGGAAAAATACGTAGTAAAGAAGCTAACTCAAAAACTATCCAAGGACAGTTAATAAAATTTATATAGGCCTACCGCGCAAGCTTCCTCTACTAAATGAAAAAGCAATTTTCAAAATCGGGCCATTCACGAACATATCGAGACACATACATTAAAAAAAAATACAGATGAACATAGAATCTCCACCTTTTTTGAAGTTGGTTAAAAAGGAAAAAAAAAAGTAAATTCTTCACAATTTTATCTTTCAAAAAGATATGCAACATCTAATGAAAGGTGGGTATGAAAAGCCAAAAAGTAGAAAGTTCAAAGATTCCCGAAGTGGGTACTTAAATACCTGAATGTACAGGAATGTATAACATTAAACATTTCTAAAGAAAACACTGATCTTTTTGATCCCTTCTTTGTGAGTCATCGGAAGGGCTGACTGATAACATTTTTTCTTTTTTTCTTTATTTCTCTTGTTTGCTTTTCATTTCAATTGTGAACCTTTTCCGATTATAATGTGAAACACGTATATCAGAACTGCGAGCGGGAAACTGATTTTTATTAATAATAAATTCCAGAATGAAGGATTTAGGCCGATTGGCTGCATCGGTCGCTGTACCGGACGATATTTCACTTTTTCAACATGTTGTATAAAATTTTAATTCCTTTGTGAACTTGTGAAAGCTACATAAAAATATTTCTGTACTTTATTCGTATTATTTTATGAATATTATTTTATTATTCCTTATTCCTTTTAAACATTTTAAAAGAAAAAATAACACACAAGAACATTTACAAATTATAAGGCAGAATTAGAATTGTCGAGAACTTTCATCTGTTACTGTTACGAATGTTATTGATTTTTAATTTGGATTGTTAATCTGGATTGCGCGGTCCTATTATTAATGGAACAAGAGCAAAGGGCAACTTGGCACTACATTAAACACCTCGAAAGGAGCTGTCAAGGGATAATGGTCCTTATTTACAAAAAACCGACACGTACCTAAGCAAGGAAACTCCCTTCAAGGGGCATAAAATATGATTTCACCTGGCGTTACATTGAAAGATGAAAGAAATGGGGCCGTAACAAGTATTTTATTCTACGTTGATTGCTTGAAGTGCGAAGTGTAAAAATGGACGTAGAGAATGATTTAATGAAATTCACTCATAAAAACTTTTTGTATTATTCAGACCACAAACAGTAGAGATCATTAATCTGAGGTGCAATATTAGGTTTTTAGGTTTTATGTGAAACATAATCTTTAAAATATATTAATGTTTTGTTTGTTTGTTGTCAATTGCCAGTGACGTAACTCAGATAATCGTCATTAGAGTGCGTTTCAACAAATAATTCCTTTGCTGTAATGTTGGATCCATTACCAAAACGAATACGCTACGCCGCTACGGCGCTACCTAATAGGTCCGTTTTTAAAAATTAACAGTAGTGCCAATATTACGGCATAGGAACTATTTGTTGAAACGCACTCTAAGAATACGCAATGTAAACTGTGGCCCTGACATTAAACAATAGACAAAATTGACAGACTTATATTGCTTGAGTATGAGGCTTTTGGCTACTCTGTATTTGTGTTTTTTATGTCATTTGTTTTAGTAATGTGCGTTTTGTTTATGCAGATTTTTCTTCCTTTCTTCTTTCTATATATTTTTTTAAATACTTAACTATCCCATATATAACAATATACTTTCAGCTGGCGCCATACTAAATATATTATTACCATACCAAATAATTTAAACCTCTATTCCCCAATTTTGTTACATTTATTCTGGGATACCACCTTTATACGTAACATTAAGCTTAACGAATGTCAAGGAAATCCGGAACTATTTTAGTACAGAATTTATAAGCAAAACCCTTGCAATGTGGCTCGAGGGGATTACATACCGTGTTTATAGCTCACCTTCCCTTTGATTGAATTAAATGTATGGAAAATAGACATCAAAAGGATTGGTATAGTTACTTGTTCTCATATTTATGAGCTCGGAAATGAGAAATTTTACGTCTATTCGGGTGTCGATCATGTGGTTTTCGTGGGATTTATAACTAAACTTTTATGCAAAAGCAGATATTTCTGCTTCTATATTATTTAAATGCCAATACCATTTCTCAGTTAGCGTGAAAAACATAACATAACATCACGCCTTGTTTCTCCGAAGGATTAGGCAGAGGTGTACCCATAGTAGGTACACCCACATTCCACCAGTTATGTTTAAGTCCCATGTAATAGGGAGCGAGTATATTGCCATCAACCGGACACGAATTCGGGCTACTACTGAGAAATTCGTAATGGAAAAACCCAATGACACTTTGTCCGACCTGGGAATCGAACCCGTATCGAAACTTGCGAATACTAGACCAATGAGACAACCAAACACAATACCTAAGAATATTGCTTCAAACGCAAGTCAACATGCTTTTTCTTTTTTTTTTTCGGCCGCAAAATGATCTCTATTTTCCGATATGGAAAGTAAAGTATTTCCTAATCCATTTAGCTTCTGTAGATAAATTTTATTGTAGCTCAATATTATTTATTGGAGTGATTGACGACCAGCGGCCAGAAATCGGAACTTTACCGTGGACCGGAGATAGGTTACCAGTGGACCAGAGACAGGTAAACAGTAGACGAGAGATCTGTATCCAGCGGACTAGAGATAGGTAACCAGTTGATCAGACATAGGTAACCAGTGGACCAGAGATAGGTAAACAGCGGACCAGAGATAGGTAACCAGTTGATCAGACATAGGTAACCAGTGGACCAGAGATAGGTAAACAGTGGACAAGAGTGATTGATTATCGAAACTTTCACATCAAATAGTAAAGTAAGATTTGTTAAAAGTAAATAATATCTACCAGTTGAATAAGATCGGGATGGTAAGGAATAGTCAATAAAGGTACCATTCCGTAGCCAACCGCAGGCGGCAACTGCAGGCGACGTGTCGTCGCGACACAACTGGTTCCTATGAATTTCTATGAAATAACTTTCGTAGCTAGCCACACGTCGATTACGATCGATCGATTTGTCGATTATTGTCTACGGGCGAGCGACAGTCGACACGTGTAGCCCGACCGCAGACCGGTAGTGCCGCCAACGCTCGAGCGATAACACGTTTTGCTATCTACCGACTAGAATACGGGCTGCTGCCGCCTGCGGTCGGGTTCGGAATCATGACTGCAGCAACATGACGCGGCGACACGTCGCCTGCAGTTGCCGCTTGCGGTCGGCTATGGAATGTAAATTTCGCACCCTCACGCCCCTAGCCGCCGCAGGAGACGCTCTGGACGTCGGGGATCCTAGGCCGATTCCCGGCCACCAGGCGCGGGCCTGTGGACGGTGAGCAATGGGTAGCTCACTGTCCGATACAGGCCCGGGTCGACGGCGCGTTGTGTTCCACTCGCGCCTGAAAGAGATGTCAGCACAACTGACGGTGTCCGCTAGGACCGATGCCTGCCGGGGTCGCGGGAAACTCCGAAAGGGATACCGTGGCCCCTGGCAACACACAGGCAACTGAAGGAACATACGTGAGTTTTAGTCAGTAAGAGTCTGACACGCCCTCCCGCTCCGCTCAAAGCGGGAGAAGATTATTTGATAATATGCCAATCAAAAAAAAAGAAGTGGTATACCCAATATACCATACGCTGTTAAACCAATTACTGTCCTCCTTGAAGTCACTGAATTATCACAGTCTATCCACTAACGTCTAACGTGATCAACCCCTGTGAATATTTCCACGCTAAAATTACACTTAAATAACTAAAGTTACCTTTAGAAACCCACCTGTTTTACAGTAAATATTTACCCATTAAATACCCAGCACTACAATGCTGTTTATAAAACTACCTCTGTTGATATTATATACGAGTTTCATACAACTTTGATGAACTTGTTAATTTTATCTACAACTTGGCTTGCAGACTGATAGCCTGTGAGGCTGGGATCATAAACATTTCAATTAATTAGAGCCTTTGCTACAAGGCCATCTGAGGGACCTTTTGATTGTCCCTTTTGACGAACTTAATGTTTACATTCATGAGTTCGCACCCTCATCAGTAGCTATCTAAATAATTGTATAGCCATTTGTAATTATATTAATTAAATGTTTGTGTTTAACGTCCATAAATCGTGGATAATTAACGCTATTAGGTACTATTAGGACAATGGTTGAATCACTGTGATTATCTTGTTCACTTTGTTTTTAGAGTAATTCTTGAACAATAGGAGCAATTACATAGATGTTTGTAGGCAGATAATTTTCTTTGTAATTTTCTTCAAATTCGTGTTTCGTGAAAGTAGGGCCATTATTACAGCCGAAACTTTATTATTTGGGGACTTAAACAGGTATAAATGTTTATGAAATAGACTTTAAATGAAAGGAAAAGACCAAATTAAAAACTTGTTTCAGTAAACATGCGATACCTACTTATTTCTTTGTTATCAGGTTTATTTTTTTGACCTACAGCCATTTGAAACGACGAGTAATTTGAAAATACGGAGAATTTAAGATGACATCAAATCTGCTCAACAACGAATTTCCCTAACTGCAGTACACTTAACTGTTTTTCGTAAAAAAAAACCAGCCAGGTGCGTGTCGGACCACGCACAATGAAGGGTTCCGTAGTTGGGATGAATTAATCCCAAAAACAAACTTAACATAGTAGTTGAAAAACATGTTCTCCCATATGGAATGTATGGGAGATCATGTTTTCAAATCGCAATTTTAAGTTGGTTGATTATTACTCATTAACCTGTACTTAGCTCTGATAGTTTTCCTTTTCAATTTAGTTATATATACTACTGCTGTGAATTTTTTCACAAATCCAAGTACCACCATTTAGCTGGCCGGGGGGGGGGGGACACACTTGACTCTAACAAAAAATTTCAATTAAAAGCTTAATATTTCGCAAACGGACCCCTGAATCCAAAAATGGTGTTCACAAACTCAATATTTGAATATTTTTGAACAACCTTTCTAACGATGCCCCACAACATGGGGAGACGAGAAAGAAAAAAAAAACATCCCCAATTTACGTGTAGGGGAGGTACCCTAAAAAAAATTATTTTTCTTGATTTTATTTTAACAATTTGTCGGCATGATTAATATGTATACATATGCCAAATTACAGCTTTCTAGTACTAACCGTCTCTGAGCTAAGCCACGGACAGACAGACGGACAGACAGACAGACAGACAGACGGATATGGCGAAACTATAAGGGTTCCTTGTTTACTACGGGACCCTAAAAAACGGCCAAGTGCTTGTTGGACCACGCACAATGTAGGATTCCGTAGTTGGGATGAATAATTTATCCCAAGAGAACAAACTCAACATTATAGATGAAAAACATGTTCTCCCATACATTCCAACTGCAAATGTAAGTTTGTATGCACAATATTGAGAGATTTACCTGTAATCTACAAGTAAACAACCAACATTTTTGAGATCCTCACAACAAGCCCTTCAATTTGATATGTCAACCGGTACAGTTTGCAAAACCTTTTTTTTAATTTTCCAATTTGCCCCCGATAAGTGATATTCAACATTAATTAATTTACGTTACTCGTCCGTGTTTGGGTCACAGAAATTCATATGTGTACCAAATTCAACCAAATTGATCCAGTGGATTTGGGACAAATCGGCTGTGACAGAGGGACAGACTGACAGACACGTGTGATCATGTAAGGGTTCCGTTTTGTTTTTCGTTTAGTTCTAGGTGCGGAACTCTAAAAAAAGGCTCTAAGCTGTTCATTTGGCGGTATCAGTGAGACTAAGTCAACAATAAGTTCTCAAGTACTGAACACGTCACAAGTTAATGTAAATGAACTCAGAGCAACTGCAGGTGTGCACGTTGGGCAAAGTTTAAGCAATCTTACGCCGTCAAACTAGATTTGTGTCTTCAACGTAGTGTCGTTTGTGGCGCCTTTATCAAGTTTGTGTGTTGGTTTTAAAACATTTGTTGGTTGCTGCCTACGTACCTGCAAAGTAAGGGAAGTTTCTATCCAAAAAATGCGTTAAAAAGTGTGAAATGATAGGCTAATACTTATGGGGGATTCAATCTGATTAGTCTTTTCCCAACTGTGTTGGGGTCGGCTTCCAGTCTAACCGGATGCAGCTGAATACCAGTATTTTACATGGAGCGACTGCCTATCTGACCTCCACAATCCAGTAACTGGGTAATACGATACCCTTTGGTAAGACTGGTTGTCAGACTTTCGGGCTTTTGACGACCCGTAACGACTGTCAAAGATCCACGAATGATAGCCGGGACCATCGGGTCAGTCGGTTCATCGTGCTTTCCGAGGCACGAGGAGTCTCTGTATGTAAAGATAGTCCCATCCACGGACCAACCCCGGCAACCATAGCTTAACCTGATGGATCAACCCGTGCGGCTGTTATTACTTAGCCACAAGCTCCTCTTATATAGGATAAGCTGATATGGGGATTAAAGTTGCATAATCAGTGTTATTTGTGTTATTAAACAGTTTAAACTAATAATTGGAAACACTTGTTTTCGTCCGTTGTTTAAAATTTTAGTAAATAATTATAATTCCATGATACAATTCCTAGATATATGAATTGAACCAATCGATGCTGTTATAACAAAGTTTATAATTAAATACTTAAAGGTTCTTTTCAATCTACGTCCGCAATAATGCCTTGACATAAAGTAGCTCATTACTTACTAGCGGTTCCAATTCCTCGCAGATGGCTCTTATCAATTGAGCGGAATAATAACCAGCTGATCCTAATATGTTTTACCTTCGTCCCCACATCAGAACGATCCTACAAATATTTGATACATGTCTTACGTCATATTTTATTTATATTACGAGTCCCTAGGTCACGATAAATACACCGAATAGTAGAAATCTCTTCTGTCAATTTTGAGTTGTATTCATTTGCTTTGTGCTCTATGTTCAATATAGTGTTTCTATTTCAATCAATATTGCATGGCAATATAACAAAACAAACTACATAATTATGTTTATATCTCGGCAACACTTAAAGCGAAACATAAACAAGCAACCAAAACCGAATAAGTGGAGTCAAACCATTTACCACCAACAATGTGCTGAAAATAAAATTATTCATCCAAAACCGGCCAAGCGAATCGCTCAGTAACGAAATGAGCTGCTCTGCTAGAACAGCAGAGTTCCATTACGTTTGTCTAGCGACACTTTCCGAAAGCGAGTCGATCGGTGGCGCTAAATTAGGATTGACGCCGACAGGTTTTGTAAAAGCATTGCACTGTTGAATTATTAAGGCAACTCCGGCTGCCTCTATATTCGTACCGCCGGCAGTCAACGTCTGACTCTATACCTACGTATGTAGTGCTCCATAAACGGAACCCGGCTCATTTTCAATTCTGACACCCGGATAAAGTGGTCGCTGAATGAATATAAGCCGCAGTAGGCAATTTAGATATAAAAAAAGAACCGTTTAAACGATTGAATGTTTGTGGTTTTAATGGCGCGCCAACTCTTAACGCAGATTTTGAAATAATTACTTAGCTAGTTAACTGACCCTACTTATACAACGTAACCAGGTAAATTAATATACAACAACGAACTATGTGTACCAAACTATGCCTTCGGAAATTGAGTTTGGAGCTTATTGAGAGGGGAAAAGTTTGCAAGCAATTTCGTGAAAATTTAATGCTCTTGCGAACTTATGAGAATGAGGAATTTGAGAAATGAAGCCAACACTGAGCATAGCTAATTTGTTGCGAATTTTTAATGAGGTCCACCAGGCCGGGGTCTGCCAGTGACGTCACGGTTAAGCTCCACTTGATCGGTTTGAGGCGCTAACTTAGGGGCCTTTTTACCTGTACAGTTACGCAAGATTCAAAAATGATTTTCTCCAGTATTTTATGGTTTTACGAACATAATATTATCGAAACTATCCTATTATAAAATAGGTTTTTTCTCGAAGTAGCAATTTTTATTTGACGAGAAAAACAATTTTTAGTTTCCGTGTATTCATGCTCTCGATAGTACATTGTAATTTTCTTTGATCATTTAGTAACGAAGGCCCCTGGGGTGAATGACTACGCAGATCAATCTTGCTACAGCTACAATGCTGAGGTCAAACGTTGGTTTATGACGTCTCGCTTCAGAGAGCACGTTAAACCTTCATACGAATATTGGGGAAAGCTTGAAATTCTGAAAATTTGTCTAGGTATTAGGATATCGGTATCGCTCTGTTAACGGGTTGTATTTGTGATTTTATAACTCTGGGAACATTCGTACGTGCCTGTGTTTTTTTGTACTACTAAAGATCTTTTGAAATTCTTTATATAGGGTGGTCCAAACAGGCTCGTCACAAAAAAACTTGCAGGAATGTTAGTAAGTTTATTATTTTACGTATGAAAGTAACATTCAAGACGTTACACGTCGACGTTATAACAAAATCGAGAACTACAAAAAATCGCAGATCATGCAACATGGGGTATTTTCGGATAGCCCATGTGGCAGCATGAGGAATCTTTTTTTTTATATAGCATAACATTGTTCGATTTTCATTTGTTATTTGACATTATTAGTGTTGCGTGGCTTTGTTGTCGTTACTAGACATTAGCTGGCGAATTCTTTAAAAGTATCGCCTTGAAAACTTAAGTAAAGTGAGCTGTCATTTCACCTGATGCTAGGGATTGACGCTATTGACAGCTCACTTCACATAAGTTTTCAAGTGAGCTGTCATTTTACCTGATGCCAGGGATTGACGCTATTGACAGCTCACTTCACTTAAGTTTTCAAGCGAGCTGTAATTTCACCTAATGCCAGGGATTGACGCTATTGACAGCTCACTTCACCTAAGTTTTCAAGTGAGCTGTAATTTCACCTGATGCTAGGGATTGACGCTATTGACAGCTCACTTCACCTAAGTTTTCAAGTGAGCTGTCATTTCACCTGATGCGAGGGATTGACACTATTGACAGCTCACTTCATCTAAGTATTCACGGTGAGATTTTAACAACATGAAACGGCTGTTTATGTTACTTTTCGTAAGAATGTATTGTATTGTCAAAAAAGATAATATAATTGAATTAAACACGGCAAACAAGCCCAATTATTGTTCTTTGGATACGCAAGAACTTACAAATAGATTACAAACATTAATCTTGTATTGTACAGTATTTATATGTTTATAAAAGGGTAAATTAATTGTGTTGTACGATTTTCAGGTTGAATGATTATTCATATTAATTCTGGATTAATAAAACACACAGGATTATTAACATTTCAAATTCGTTTGTACACAAAGTCATAACGTAAAAATTTTCTGCATGGATTCTTTTTGTAATTATAAAATTTCCGATAATTGTGTTTTGTAACACAATTAATTTAATTTGTGTTATTTGTTTCATGAAACAAAGGTCGCTATTTTAATTTTGTCATACATGCACAAACACTAACCCGGAACAAATCATTTGCAGGCCATACAATAATTTTACTATCTGGGAAATCAACCCAGGTATGCATATGTGTGGTGCGATTGTCGTAACTCAGTGCTGGGCACGCCACAGTTGCGGCGATAAGTCCCCGCTTTGAGGAGTGACTAGAGAGGCGCCACGGCGTCCTCACCTTCCGCCTGACGCAGGTCCTCACCGGACACGGTTGTTTCGGGAGATTCCTGTTCTGTATAAGGCGGGAGGAAACGCCCAGGTGTCACCACTGTTAGGATCACCCGGAGGACACGGTGGAGCATACGGTGGAGGTCTGCGGAGGCGATCGGTGGCAGTGATCTCTCGCGGCCGGCCCTGGTCCAGGCCATGGTATGAAGCAAGAGGGAGTGGGAAGCCGTCACCTCCTTCTGTGAAGCAGTAGTAGTGCTCGCGAAGGAGGAGGCGGAACGCGTGAGGGAGAGGCAAATTTCACGCCCTGGGCGTCGGGAATCGCAGGCCGATTCCCGGCCACCGTAGGCGCGGGCTTGCGGACGGTGAGTAATGGGTAGCTCGCCGTTCGATAAGGACCAGGCGCAGGTCGTTGGCGTCGTGTTCCACGCGCGCCTCAAAGAGATATCTGCACAACTGAAGGGGTCTGCTAGGACCGATGCCTGCCGGGGTCGCGGGAAAGTCTGAAAGGGATACCGTGGCCTCTGGCAACGTACAGGCAACACTGAAGGAACACGGGTGGGTTTTAGTCAGAACGAGTCTGACACACCCTCCCGCTCCGGCTAGAGCGGGAGAGGTTATTTGATAATTTCCCAGCCTACAAAAACAAAAAAATGGATGCGTAGGAACAGGCTACTAACAAAATTGGGTCTCATCAACTCTTTAAAGCTTGCATGATTTCATATTCAAGTCACCAATAAATAACACTTCAGGCAATACAACTCAATAAATGAATTAAGGGGGATGCGCTAAGGTTGCCCATGCAATTCAAATTTTTGTAATTTGCAGGTCAATGTCAGGGTGTACGTTGATTAAAATATGATTCACGACTGTAACAAATAAGGTTTTACAGAATTATAATCATTAGAATCAGCAATACAACTCCATAATCTAGAATATTCTTCAAATATAATGATTTCATGAAATATGCATTCAATAAGGTTACATGAACTTAGACAGATTTGAATTTCGCGGGGAATCCTGACACTTTCGCCTTAAAGACAATGTCTACTTGAGTAGGTATAGGTAACTGAGGTGCCGTGGATCTCCCGAAAGCAGGGGTATAACACTCGCGTACCCTCGAACGATAGAACAAACTAATTAGTCGTTTAGACTATTTGTTTTAGCATCGTGATTGCTTTGTCGCCTCCGGGCTCGTGAACATTGAGCAGCCCTAACAAGAACCGCTACATGTTAGTCTGTTAGGAACAAGCTATTGTTCTCCCAGAACTGTATTTATATACAAGAACACCATTTATAATTTAAGATAATAATTATTATTACGATATCGTTTCGAGTTTCGCGAAATTTCGCCGTTTTTCCGGTTTTTGGACGTGACTGTCGCGGTTTCCGCATGGCCAGAATATTATTTTTGTGTAAAATATTTACTGAAATCTGTGCTGATAATTCAATATTAACATGAGTGGTATTTGGAAATGGAGCGTGAGTGACGAGTAAGTTTAAAATCAAAAAAAGAAAAACAAAAATGAAGCATGCAAGTGAAATTCCAAAAACAAAAATATTATGATGCATATTAAAAAATGCCTCCAATAGCGCAGCCAAGATAACAGTACAACTTTGCCTGCAAAGGTATTTAGCCACGTGGATAGGTTTCCACCTGGTAGGCCTTCCCTTTTACACTGACGTACTTTTGATTAAGAGCAAGGGAGCAGGCATAAATTCCAGCGGCATGAATCAATAACCCACACACACACTTACGTACATTTGTGTATTTACGTCACACATCGGTGCTCAGACGATATTTTGACGGGAGGCTGGCGCGTTCTGTTTAGAAATTATACGCCACGGATACCAGCCGCCGAATGACGACGTAAACGAGTTGGTAGTTTGGTACATGATATTAATAAACGTGTTACGATTCGTATAATAACTCTGTCACTAAATGGACGTAATAAACAGAGAAATGATGACGTATTTTCTGTATGACAGGTACTGGAAAACTTGATGGCGTTTCTCGTTTTACCTAATTAATTCGAACAGTATCTAATGTCTTAAAAACATGGTGTTATTCTAGGTACATTTCCTTAATAGAAGTGAAATAATACGCTCATAAGGAAAAAATATTGACGTAAAAGCATTAATAGGGTGAGTAAAGTAGTTACATAAATCTCGGAAAATCTAGGAGTGCGTTCTAATTACCTGGTGAAAATATATGAAAATGCCGATCAAAGTCCAAGTTATGTTGCACAAAAGCAGAGTGACAAATTCTCTTTACGCTAAGGTTCGAAACAATATTCAACCATTTTACCTAATATAATGTTACTAGCTGCAACTCGCTGTTTCTCCCACATAATGCTGCCGGTCCACTGGCGCGGAGAAGAGAGGAGAGGAGCGGAGCTGTGCCAATATTAACCAATAGAATCTAAAGTCTGGAGCGGAGTTAACACAGGCACAGCTCCGCTCCTCTTCTCTCTTCTCCGCTCCAGTGCACAGACAGCTTAAGTCTCGATCCCGTGGGAATATCGAGATAAAAAGTAACCTATGTCCTAACTCAGGTGATGGGTCTACCCATGTGCCAAATTTCATTACAATCCGTTCAGCCGTTTTAACGTGAAAGCATGACAAACAAACAAACTCACTTTCGCATTTATAAAATTATAGTTAAGATTACCGTTTTATATGTAGTACGTCGTTAGAATTAATTTGATGTTAGAACTTACTTGTAATCTAATTAAAATTAAAATTGAATTATGAAAGCTATTACATTTCGCATAAACATAACATCACGCTTGTATTCCCCGAAGGGTTAGGCAGAGGTGTACCTACAGTACACCCACATTTCACCAGTTATGTTTAAGTCCCATGTAATAGGAGGCAAGCCTATTGCCATCAACCGGGCACAAATCCAGACTCCGGGCTGCTACTGAGAAATTTCTGATAGAAAAACCCAATAACACTTTTCCCGACCTGAGAATCGAACCCAGGACCTCATGTTCAGCAGCAGCGCATGCAACCACTGTACCAACGAGACAGGCAATTTAGATTTCAACATTCGAACGTCAAAATAATTTATTGAAATTCAGTTAGAATAAAGCAGGCAGGTATAGAGATAAATGTGACACTTCCGCTCAACGGAATGTCATTTGTGGTTTATCCAGAATCACAGCTTTGGCACACGTGGAATAATATTAATCGAACTAGTTTTAGTCGATTTAATTTATGTACAAAGTTCTTTTTTGAGTTTTGAATATATAAAGTTGATTTGGTAGCCTTGTTTCAGTTGGACAGTTTGTACCTACAGTTATTTAGAGGCATGAGGAACAGGGCATAAAGTTCACTCATTATCTATAGAGAAGGGAGGATCCTCCGACCAGACGGGTGTCGTGTCTGGCGGGCAACTGCCCAACAATTGATGTCGGATAGTCATATATGTCGTTCGCGCGGTAAACTCTTATTGCGCGAGGCAGGATTTGTGTGACGTCAGGTCTTTGATTCGTAGACCGCATGTGGCGATGTAGATGCCACCACAGTTATACCTAAAACAAAACTATTATCGATATTTAGGGACCTATTTGTTACGTGTAAGTAGGCATGAAAAAATAAATTACAGGTTAGTTATAACCTAAACTAAATATAGAAAAAGATTTAATACCACGTCATAACTTTTGACTTAATGGCTAGCTATAAAAACGCTTAAGCTACTTAGAAAACGTTAAGATACAAAAACATTTTTGAATAAAGCATAAAATAATATGCTCCTTACAAATAGCAGAAGAAAAGCATCCCTTTTTTACAAAATGTTTAAAATAGGGCGCCATTATGAAAACCATTAGCATTGTTTAGCATTGTTACCAAAACAAACTTGAGCTGGTCTTAAAATGCACGACAATAGACTATAGAGGTGCGAAACCGCGGACATTATACAAAAAATACATATAATAAAATAGTGACGAACTCAATACTGCTAATTATTTTCGATAAAGTATATGCTACGAGGTGTGGGAACGAGTCTGATGTCGAAAAAAATTATTTAGAATTTTTGTCCGTTGTCTGGATGCATGTTCCGGATTGGCGCAAACCAGCTGACGGAACACAGATAGTTTAACCTGGATACTTTTAATCATATATATAGCATATATTGGGTGGCAGGGGACATCGCCGCGGGCTCACCACAATTGTGGCGATAAGTCCCCTCTTTGAGGAGTGGCTTGAGAGGCGCCACGGCGTCCTCACCTTCCGCCTGACGCAGGTCCTCACCGGACACGGCTGTTTCAGGAGGTTCCTGTTCCGCATAAGGCGGGAGGAAACGCCCGGGTGTCACCACTGTGTGGATCGCCCGGAGGACACGGTGGAGCATACGGTGGAGGTGTGCCCGGCTTGGGCGGAGCTCCGCCGTGTCCTCACGGAGGCGATCGGTGGCGGCGATCTCTCGCGTCCGGCCCTGATTGAGGCCATGGTTCGGAGCGAGAGTGCATGGGAGGCTATCACCTCCTTCTGCGAAGCAGTTATGTTCGCGAAGGAGGAGGCGGAGTGCGCGAGGGAGATGCAAGCTGCACGCCCTCGCGGCCCTCGTCGCCGCAGGAGACGCCCCGGGCGTCGGGAGTCGAGAGCCGACTTCCGGCCACCGTAGGCGCGGGCTTGCGGATGGTGAGCAATGGGCAGCTCGCCGTCCGATAAGGACCAGGCTCGTGTCGACGGCGCGTTGTGTTCCACGCGCGCCTCAAAGAGATGTCAGCACCAACTGACGGGGTCGAAAGACCAATGCCTGCTGGGGTTGCGGGTTTGACCGAAAGGGATATCGCGGCCCCGGCACACAGGCAACGGAAGGAACATGGGTGGGTTTTAGTCAGTAAAAGTCTGACACACCCTCTCGCTCTGCTCAGAGCGGGAGAAGTCATTTGATGATATCCCAACCTCAAAAAAAACAAAAAAAAGGGGACATCGTCGCGAAAATTGTTACCATGGATTCAGTACATGATTCTGAACACCCCTGCATTGAAATTTGTCGTCGGCTATTTAAAAAAGAATCCGCTGTTTCATAGAAAATTACAATACCTTCGCGGTCAAAATGTATGAAACAGCAGATTTTTTAAATGAAATGAAATTAATTTTTTGCAAGAATTTATTGTAGTACATTACAGTTGGTCGGGTTATTTTACAGTTCCTAAAACAATTCGCAAATACTAGCATGCAAAATTACATGAATAAATAAATGAAATTATGTTAATAAAACTGGAACATACATTATAGTTATTATATTTAAGATTATGAATGTCAATAAATGAACTGATTACGTTTCTGTGAGATATATTCCGACATCCAGGCGGGCGAAGCCGCGACCAGAGCTAGTATTGCAATACTTTATTTCCATCACGTTCCCAGAGTTTGAAATATTCAACAGGATCGATTATCGGCTCACTTTGTACACAAACACTTTTTTATTCAATTTAACGAAGTGAGAGGACGATCGCGACCAGTTTAGAATTTTTTAGTTGTCTCTGAAAGACTTCCCGTTTAAGAGCGTTTAAGAGTTTCTAGTTTGATTTTTCTTCTTCCATCTTGTTTTTCTGGTCTATTAATAGGTTTTTTACGTGGTATTTGCCACAAGACGGTGTTGCCTTTACTAAGGCCACAGAATAAATACATATTATTTATGGTCTTTAAAAGTTGTGCATTTTTATTGTAGGTTTAAGAGCGGTTTGTTACGCATATAATTTTCCGGGTTTTAATAACTATTTTACACTTTAGCAGAAGTTAATTTTTAATAGGTTTTTTTATATTTTTTTTTTTATTGACATCCTGGTTTTTTATTTTTTATAGACATCCGGAAAGCTCTTGGCCTGCATCTCGCCTGATGGTAAGTGAGGATCAGGCCGAAGGTGGAAGCGAGCTTCACCCGGAATACTCAACCACAGAGGAACTGGCTATCTTACCTCTAACTGCCGAAATACAACAATACTATTAACATTGTCGTTTTGGCGACAGATTAAGATAAGATGATGGTAGCTAGGCAGATTTAGAACAAGCCCTACCACCAACCAAACCGAGCAGAAAATTTTGGCTTCACTGGGAATCGAACCCGGGACCTCTGTGTCTTAGACAGGTGGTCTAACCAATAGACCATAGAGGTGTTATAATGGTTAGGATAAGGTTAGGGCGTTATGAGAAGGCTAGAAGTCACAATGGTGAGGGTCTTGTTTGGAGTTTCCCTACGTGATCGAATCAGAACTGAAGAGATCCGTAGGAGAACCAATGTAACCGACATAGCCCGAAGAATTGCCAAACTTAAGTGGCAGTGGGTAGGGCACATTGCTCGCAGAACTGATTTCTGCGACTGCTTATTTAAACTACACAACCCAGTAACTGGGTAATACGATACCCCTTGGTGAGACTGATTATCATGCTTTCGGGCTTCTGAAGACCCTTAACAACTGTCAAAGATCCACGAATGACAGCCGGTACCAACGCCTTAACGTGCTTTCCGAGGCATGTAAGGGTCTTGGTATGTAAAAATGGTCACTCATCCACGGACCGACCGCCGCTTGCCGTGGTTTAACCTGGTCGATGAGACCCGTGAGACTGTTATTGCTTAGCCACAAGCCCCAAATTTATTGAACTTAATAAAACAAACAAACGAAATAAAAAGATTTCCAAACGGTAATATAAGTGAATTAAACTGGCCAAGTACGTGTCGAACCACGCACAATGAAGGGTTCCGTAGTTGGGATGAATTTATTCCAAGAACAAACTTCACTTTGTGGTTGAAAAAAATTTCTCACATACATCGATATATGTCACTGTCAATTCTCCGATCGGAATACGTAAGTATAAAATGGTAAAAAAAATAGTTGTTTAATAAAACTACAAATTAACAATTTTCGGTCTTTCCTTTACTCGTGCTGTGAGACCAAAATATGTCGCATAAATGGCCATATTTTTTTATTGTGTTGACTTGTAGGATTGATTTTTCAGAGCTCCAAGGAATCATAGACCTACGTATTTGATATTAATTTCAACCTATTACGCGTTTTTGAGAAAAAAGATCTTGACAGACAGACAGACGGACAGAGGGACAACGAAGTGATCATAAAAGGGTTCCGATTTATCCTTTTAAGGTGCGGAACCCTAATTAATGAATATGAATATTTGCAATGATGTGGTTTTCTTCGTATTCGAGATTAAACATCAATTTAAAATCAGCTTAACGTTAATACTATTCGAATAAAGTCGCAATTTGCAGATAGGTATTAAGACTTAATTAATTAATATTGCAGATAAAATAAGGATCATTTGCCCGTAATTAGCAGGATTGAATTTTATTACTAGTTCAGAAGAAAAATTAATATCGTCTGCGCTGCGACTGAAGGTGGCTTTACTTTGCGGTTATCCGTTTACATGATATTAGATTTTCCTTTACTATCTCATTAAATTTTATCGCTGAAATTTGCTTGATACTTTTGGTTGTTTTCGCAATATCATTTCGCTTCTCAGATTTCATATAAAATACGACAAGTAACTACCTACCTAAATATTGCTAAATATACCAAAAACAATCTGACAGAATGAGTTTCTCGAAAACGGAGCCGTATTAAAAACGAAATTACTTATCAGCGAAATTTCTTTGGTAGCTCTACTTTTAAGCATCATAAACAAAATCAAATATTCATTTATGTAGAACATACGGCTTCATTGCCATACTGATTTGAGACTTGTTTGCACAAATCTTGTTAGCGGGAACATGACGCTTGCGCTCTGGGCGAAAATGAGCTCGTTACGTGTATAAAAATGAAGGGGGAAATCTCCAATATGTTATTGACATTAACAGGTATTGGCAAACAGTGCTCACTCAAACGAGTGGGCAAATTTCGTTTACCACGACTTAAATTAATGGAATTGAAGGGCAATCATTGCAATGTTTATTCCTAAATCGAAAATTATCTTCTAAAAACAACCTTACAGATGTTTGCCTGAACGTATCTTTCGATAAATGCACTGCTGGTTTGTTTAACTTGTACCTGACAAAGAAACATCTTTTACTGGTAAGAAAACTCGCCATGTTCTATTTTCTAACTTTTATTATACGAGTACAGCGTAGCGAGAAACTCTCAACCACAAATCGCAGACAAAGGACCTAACATAAGGTAAAACAAGTATCAAAACATGTTGAATAAACTACAGAATCTTCAGCAGCAAAATCGAATTCGAAATTCAAACAAAAATAAAATCAAACTTTTTTTTAACTCTTAATCGATTTAAAGCTCGGTTCCGACGGTCGAGCCTAATTTGCCCCGTTTTTAGTTACATATACGATCAAACACTAAATCGAGTTTATCGTCGGAATCGGGATTTCAATCACCAAGTATCGAGTGTCGAGTCTGCCGTCAAGTCAATCAGAGTAAATTGAACATGTCACCAAGCACTCTTATCGAATGGACGGACGGTTTACAGCGGATTTTTTTTTCGGTACAATTTTTGAACATATGTTGTGTTGAAAAAATTTTATGTTGTCGATGGTCTTATTAATTGTATTTTTATTTTATTAAATTTCTTTGAAATTAATGTAAGTAGGTATTTCTTTGTAAAAACCGGCTGTAAATACATAATATTTATGTTACTTGACAAGTACGTATTAAAATTACTTAGAACGTAATTTGTGTTCTTACTCACGAGCAAGTTGAACCTAGAGGCACAGGCATGTTATAAATTAAATTAATAAGAAGGTAGGTACCTCTGTAATGTTAATAAATCTCAAAGTTAACTTTACTTTACAATGTTCTAAGTACGCTTTAGCAAAGTATTTTGTATGTCATGTGGGTATGTAATGATATCTGATTAAATCAATGTTTTTTTTCAACATTGATAGTAGGAAGTCTGATTAGGTTGAATAAAAAAATATAGAAGAAGAACATTACATATCATCACGCCTGCATTACCCGAGCGGTTGGGCAGAGTTGTATCTTTTAGTACACCCACATTTCGCCAGTACTGTTTTAGTCTCATGTAATAGGGGGCGAGCCTATTGCCATCAACCGGGAACGACTCCAAACTCCGGGCTGCTACTGAGAAGTTCCAGATGGAAAAACCCAATAACACTTTACTCGACCTGGGAATCTAACATATGGCCTCATGCTCAGCAGTGTACCGCTTGCGACCACTAGACCAAAGAGGCAGAAGAAGAAGAAGAACAACTAGATACTTAATTAAAGTTACCAATAAATATTATTAAAGTTACCAATTAATATTATTAAAATTACCAATAAATATTAAAGTTACTAATAAATATTATTTCAAAATTCTCAATAATATACGAGCGAACTCGTTTTATGTTCTTTAGTAATTTCCAAGATCTATTGGAGTGGATAACCTAGATATTAGAAGAACTTCTAGAAGTAAGTTCTACTGTTCTTAACATTGAAACAAAACTAAAAAACTTAATAAAACAACATTATAATAACAGAACTTCAATACTTAGATATAACCGAGTTATATATATGTCGTAGGATGATTTGATAATTCGACTTTTCGCAAAAATCCTAGGGATACCCTAGGGATATTGCGAAAACACGGATAATTACACAATGGTGAAAATATTTCTTGGCCGCAGAAATGGTTTTGCCATTGGCTAATTATCTAGTCGCAGGCAGATTGTATGATTCATCATATTCAACTGGGTGAAATAGGGTAGGTTAGAACTGTGACCAACTGTGAGCGAGCCGAGCGAACGAAGCGACCGGTGCCACGGCAGCGGCCGGCGAGAGCTACTTCCAAGTTGCTCGCAGAAATGTTTTCACCATTGTCTAACATCCTACGACATATACATAATATTATGTCGGCACTTATATGTTCCATGATATTTTCCTTCACCATTTTGAGAGTAGTGGTGATGAAATAATTTACACAAAGTAAAGCGTCTGTGTGGGTTCGAACCTACGACCTATTTAACTCGAAAGTCGCGGCCGTTATCGCTAGGTCACCACTGCTCTTGTTCTTTAGTACTTACCTATTTAGACATCTTCTTTTTTTCTTAATGACTAACCTGGTGTCAGAGTTTTTATGCCGCCCATGGCCCTCAGACTTGGCTTCACAAACCGTCGAGAAGTATCTCTCAGGCATGCCGGTTTCCTCACGCTGTTTCCTTCACCGTTTTAGAAGGAAGTGATAATACAATACGCACATGAATCCGAACCTACTGACCTATTTAGTAACACATACTTTTTGAAGAGTCATACAAAACATGACTATTAACACCCTATGAAATATAGACGTAGTGTTTGCTCCACATCATATTACCGTATAACGTGAAACCATTCATCTGCGTCAAAGCCTTTGGGTAGAAGGTAAAGTGACCAGTTCAGACGGGACCCTACTCTTAGACATTAGCAAAACCGCTTCTGACTTGATACATTAACTGCGAGTCTTGATGAGAACCACTCGCCTCGCAAACTCACGGCTAATGGAATTAATGCAGATTCCACTACAATTTGTTCCTTTTTAACAAAACCTTCGTCAAAAGATATCTTGATAACTTTCAGCTTTCACAAACTCATATCATTTCGCCCTCGTCATTGTAAAATTCAACCCCATCTCGAATAACAAGTCAAAAACGGTGAAGTTGGCAAGTTCCAACAAAGTTCAAACTCGCAGGGGTGAAACTGAACTCCAAGTCTTGACAGTTCTCTTGAAAGCAACTAAATATCAATGGTAGGACTCTATCAATTTTAATTACTTGCGGCGAATTTCTGAATTACAGACCATTATCTAAATGAAAGTGAAAACGCTCGCCGGTATTCCGGCCGCCGAAGTATAAACATTAATTTGTTTCATATTTTTTTCTTTATGTTCCACTTTTTGTTCGAAAATTACCTACTAAACAAATTACCTTATTCAACGTTACCTACGGAGACATATTTTGTTATTATACGGCGTGCATCTAGTAGGAGCATAATTCAAATTTTATTTATACATGTCTGGAATCGATGTTCTATAGCGAGTTGGAACCTAAACGAGCTGCTGGTAGCGAGACATTAATACCCAATTGTTTTTAGTTGTATCAACAATCTACCTAGCCTTTTCCCAACTATGTTGGGGTCGGCTTCCAGTATAACTGGATGCAGCTGGATACCAGAATTTTACATGAAGCGACTGCATATCTGATTACCCAATTACTGGGTTGTGGAGGAAAACCCAGTAATTGGGTAATACGATACCCCTTGGTAAGACTGGCTGTCAGACTTTCGGGCTTCTGACGACCCGTAACGAATGTCAATGATCCACGAATGATAGCCGGGACCAACGGCTTAACGTGCTTTCCGAGGCACAGAGGAGTCTCAGTATGTAAAGAGTGTCACCCATCCACGGACCAAGCCCGGCAAGCGTAGATTAACCTAATTGATCAACCCGTGCGGCTGTTATTACTTAGCCACGATCTCCTCTGTTTTTACTTGTGTGTATTCAAATTAATTTTAGCCCCGAACATAATTCACACACGTCTTTCAGTTACTCAAAAGTTTTTACTGTAGTCCTGAAACACTGAAACCCGCTGTAATAAACACACGTTAAACGTTTTTGCGAGAACTCCAAATAAGTACATTACAGAATTACTGAAGCGTATATTTTTGTTAGTGGTAGGTACTAAGTACCAAGAAAAGTTTTACATTAAAATGAATACAGCTTGGGTGTTCTAAGAGAAACTTAATATACTCGTACATTAAATACTATAGCTTGTAGGACTACACACTTCTATAGAAAATTATTGAGCAATTTTTTTTCAGTAGATAAATAATGGCGAAGCCTATTCTTGCAATTCAAAAGAAAAATCTCAATCACAAGCTTATTTTTTACAAGATATAAATTTTATATTTCCGTGAAATATCGTTCACCATATATTTTAACGAAACGAACATTCTTTTCCTGAGCTTTGAACAGAATAAAACATTTTAAAAAGAAAATAGGGAATCGCCATTAGTGCTGAGCCGATTAGCACAACATTTCCCGGTATTAGTGTTTGTTCGAACGGGAGAGTTGCTCGCACACTCGAGCACTCGACTACGACAGTATTTGTTATCTAGTGTCGTCGAGACGAGTGCGGCACGAAATAACACGAGGTACCGGTAACTCCGTCTCTCGTCTACATTATACGATCTTCAATGTTTGTATGTAACTAATATTTGTTTTCGTGTAAGCTGTTGTGTTATTAGTATAACTGTCATCATTTAATTTATGTTATTTCATATAACACATAGCATAACATAACGCCTCTTTTTTCCCGAAGGGTTGGGTGAAGGTGTACCTGTACACGCACATTTCGCTAGTTATTTTTCGGTTGCTATTAGACGACTGCCCAAAAAAGTGCCCAAAGGAGTGTATAAGTTAGTCTGTATGTACAAAGCGAAAGGTCACCCATTTATTCGCTGACTAAACAGATAAATTAAATTGTTATTGCAGTTGGAGGACCTCTTAGATTAAAAATTATTCGACACAACGCCACAACGGTCCCCCGATAGCAATGAGAATTTTATTTATCTGTCAGCGTGTAAATGAGTGACCTTTCGCTTTTTATATACAGATTAACTAATACAACTTGTTTCTTAATTACTTTTTAGTTCGTTTTTTGGCAGCGGGGTTTTTTTTAATTACGTTATCACATAAAGGTAGGTACGGACCAATCTGGTCGAAGGAGCAGACATTTGCAACACCAAGGACATAAGCGATGGGTTTCCAAATTGGCAAGTCCCATGGCACTCGTCAAAATTAAACATTATTTTCGCTTGATGGATTATCGTACACAAGGCGTTGTTCATATCTGGGGTTGCGGGTTTGTTCGAAAGGGATATCGCGGCCCTGGCACACAGGTAACGGAAGGAACATGGGTGGGTTTTAGTCAGTAAAAGTCTGACACACCCTCTCGCTCTGCTCAGAGCGGGAGAAGCCATTTGAAGATTTCCCACCCTCAAAAAAAAAGGCGTTGTTCATATAGTATTGATTGACTTCAATTGTGTAAATACTTAAGTATGTATAAAAGCTAGTGTTCGCCCAGAGGTCGAATTTAAACCATAATTCATTTAAATGTCATGATTCTAAGGTAGCCATCTTGTGTCAAACGCATGGTAGTGCGTGTAATGTGTTTTTACTAATTTAATTTATTTCAAATATATATTATATAAAAATATTAGCTTTCTGTACTCTTTCTCCATATAAACTCAAGCTGTGCCAAATTTCATACTCCTCCGTCCGCGTAATTTTCGTAAAAAGGGGTACCTACAAAGTTTTTGCTTCACATACTTATATAATATATAAATATATATGTTTGTGTGTTTAACAAAGTAGATTTATTAAGAGACAAAGGAAAAATGTATAAAGGATCATTTAAGACTAAATTAAAAAAACATTATGCAGGATAGCAAATAGAATTAAAGACATTGTTAATATATAAGTAGTAGGTATGTGCGTAAGGTGGTTCCTTTTCATGTAAAAGAGCGCCTCTCGCCATCAAACGTAAAAGTTTGGCGAGTTTAGAATTAAGTAATACGTATTATAATATAATTAAATAAAAAAATAAAAATAAAATATATAATTATGACTACCTCGTAGGTTAAGTAGTCGCAAGGTGCAAAGGGCAAAAGTGTTGGAGATTTTCCATCTGGAATTTCTCAGTAGCCGCCCATAGTCTGGATGTGTGCCCGGTTGATAGCAATAAGCTCGCTCCCTATTACATGGGACTTAAACATAACTGACGAAATGTCGGTGTACTGTAGGTACACCTCTGCCTAATCCCTCGAGGATTACAGGCGTGCTGTCTTATCTTATAAATTAAGATATAATATGTTTATTTATTGAGTGCTAGTATTAAAGGCAGCATCACTAGCAGCTAGTTACTCGACCGTGTTACACCACTTAACTAACATACTGGAAGCTTAATCGTTTTGTTTTATTGTACTCGACGGTTATTCTCTTCTTCGATTTATACGTAAGTATATCTATTTCATGTTACAATAGCTAAATGGTAACATAGTTAGCCATAATAATATAGACTTGTATAAAGGCATTGTTTTACGTAAAAAGTGTTTTAAGAATATTTGGGGTAATTTTCTGGCTGTTTTGACATCTAAGGTTTATTGCGAATTGAATATCAGTTTCATCTATACAGCTTAGTACTAATGTCAATGTATTGTTACATTATGGCACAATCTACTTTTCTCTTCGTCTCCCCTGCGCTCTTGACAGAGCGGTCGTGGTCACGATGAAATGAACTGTGTCCGTTCGCAGGTATATTCGTAACGTACGAGTACATTTACCTATTTAAAACGCTTTTAGCGCTAAATATAATAATATTATCATCATCATCATCATTGCAGCCAAAAGCCGTCCACTGCTGGACATAGGCCTCCCCAAGCACCGCCACTTCGACCGATTTTGTACTTCCCGCATCCAGCGGATTCCTGGATTTTTATATAATAATTTATAAAAACATTATTCTGTGTCTGTCACCGAAATAATTTGATTACAAATTCGATGTTTTATATTCAAAGTCAAATCATTTATTTCAAAAAAGCATATGAAAGGCACTTTTGAACGTCAAAATTTACAAAAAAAAAAAGAAAACATGCGATTTTAACGCTCCTTCCAAGAGGTAGTTTCGTATGGAGAGGAATGCTGGCCAAGAAAATCCACCGTTAGGTACTCTTTTAGAAATGCTTTATAATATTTTGTATAAATTAATTATATAAAAGCATAGGTGAAGTCTAGAATAAAATTACTACATCATAGTACGTAGAAAGATGATGAGAAGTATTCGTTTAGCGCTAAACATTATTTAGTGATACAACAACTCAGTACAACACAAACACAACACAGAACAGTATTTAGTGATAATTATGTGATGCAAACTAGGCTAGCGGACCCAATGGGCCTACGGGCCGGGTTTAGTATGTATATTTTAGTATGTATATTTTAGTATGTATATTTTAGTATGTATATTTTAGTATGTATATTTTAGTATGTATATTTTCTTCTAAAATACACAATAAAAATTCAAATTCAGAAACCGTATTCATTATTTGAATTACACCAGTAGCAATTCCTGATCAAGATTCAAACGTAGATCCCCGGTGCGTGAGAGTCTATGAGCAGTAAGTAGCTTAATGGTCCGGAACTCATTGGAAATTTGCACTTACCCCACCTGGATTCGACGTTTTTTTTTTTAAGTTTGCAGTAGCTACCGCAAGCTCCGAGCAATTGAGGTGGCTCTTTGTCTGTACTTCTATAGTGAGATAATTACTTAAGATCCGGGTTTGTTTATATTGCATTTTAATCTGAGACATGACTGAGAATATTGAGGATAATCTTTTTAATTGAATTAATTTGAAAGAGAATCATGGTAAAACCTGGGGAAAGCGCGACTACTGAATCCTAAGCTGCTCAAACAAATTTTTCGTAAAAAAATATAATTCCTTCGTTGTTGTGTAGAATTCACCCGGGTGTCATTTTTATGTATATTAATTACTAATAGAAGCGATATCCGGCAAAAAATCCGGCACTTGCAAATTGAAATCCCTAAGTTTATGAAAGCCGATTTTCAGCCCACTGTGCGCCGTTATTACACGGGACTTTAACATTATTGATAAACTGTAGATGAAATATTACTTCTGCTTTTCTCTTCCCGGAATACAGGCATAAAGGCCCTCGCAGACAGGCCCGACGTCGCAACAGCGTGATGCGGCTCTAGTAGAACAACTTCCGTGAAGTTATCATAGAAATTGTTCTATTGGATTAGTGACACGCTGCGGCGTCGCGCCTGTCTGCTGAAACCTGAATACTATGTCATGTAATGGATAAAAAAATAAAAAATATCTTTATTGTAGTGGAGAGAACCCTGTTGATTTCTTTAATGTAGTTTCTATAATATAAATGTTTATAGTCTTAGTTATTTTAAAGGTAAGTAATATAAAGTTTTCTGTAATTAAATTAATAGTTAATTTTATCTGACAAAGAGCAAAGCTTCTTGTTTTCATTACTGCTAATGAAGTAAGAATTTCTAAATCCTTTGTTGAAATATTGTGCCCTAAGCAAACTGCTTCTTTCTTGCAATTAGTATTTATAATTATATTATATTATATTAAATACTAGTGTTTACCCGCGGTTTCGCCCGCTTGGATGTCAGGTTATAAACTATCGGCGTGCCAAATTCCATCCAAAGCCATTCAGCCGTTTTTTATATTTAGTAATAAACATCCAAACATACAAACATGTAAACATACCTACATACATACCTGAGTAACTTAACCTTAACTACTTTTTAATTTGGAATTTTCAACTATAGAGTAATTGCATAGTCTTATGGTTCGGAGCGCTTGGGTTCAAGCTACATGTCTCAGGTTCCTGCATGGATTCTTCAAACACAGATCATTTCAGCCAAAAGACGTCCACTGCTGAACATAGGCTTCCCCCAAGCATCGCCACTTCGACTGATTCTGTGTTTCCCGCATCCAGCTGATTCCTGGCGCTTTCACAAGGTCATCGGTCCATCTTGTGGGAGGCCTTCCAACGGCAGCTTTCAATAAGTTAAAATTTCGTAAAAAAGAAATCGTAGCATCATAACAATAGGTCCATACTAAGAAAAGCTCTGGGAAATAGGTGCCGTGCACCTGCCGTGTATGCCGATGTTAGAGTAACTAATAATATCAACAACCAAGTTAATTCAAGCATACTAAATGCAAATTTTATCAAAGGTAAACAATGTACTCTATCCGGTAGAGCTTACAGTAATCAGGGGATAACCCTTACATAGCGGCCTCGACATTCACAGACGATTTAGTGGCGCCAGGCCAAAAAGGTCCCCTGACCTTCTGACCGGCGTGTTAGCAGACGTGGCTGGCTTCACAATTCAGTGTTTACCCTCCTGTTCATAACACTTGGATGCAGACACTCGTTTATATTTAAACAGAATCTCTTTGCTACATACGTTAGCGAATAATTAACCAAGATATATGTAGTCGTGTTCAACAGAACTGTCGCAATTTAGGGATATACGATAGTAAATAACGCTTTCAAAGAGATTGCTGTGAAATATATTTCAATACTTATGTTATATTATGGTATATAAGTATAGTATGAATATGAAATACGTTGGCACCCGAATAAGGACCACTGCTTTGTGTGCTTGTAAAACAATTTCGGTAATTGGATAAATGAGAATAAAAGCACGATCCAGGCTTATGAAAAGAGGCTTTCTGCAAATTCTTGTTTAGTATAAGTATGTTGAAACATTTACCGTTGTGAAAATTTTAACCGCCTCTATGGTCTAGTGATTACTTGTGTCAGACCCAGCGGTCCCGCGGTTCGATTACCAGTGGAGGCAAAACTTTCTGCTCGGTTTGGTTGGTGGAAGGGCTTGTTCTAAGTCCACCTGGCTAGCTACCACCATCTTATTGAAGTCTATCGCAATAGGGATGACGACAATTGTTTTTTTTTAGTCCGTCTTGGAGATTTAAAAAAAAAATGTGGACACGTATTTTTTCTTTTTTTACTTTATGTAAAGATTACGGCGATCCATTGAGTTAAAATGTGGTATGACGTCACGAGTATGTCGATTTTGTACTTACTTGTGACGTAGCGACCCCCACTCCCCAACTTAAAATGCGTTGTATCTATCGTATTTTGTTATTAATATGATAAAGCAAAAAATACGTGTCTAATCTTTTTTTATTATCTGACTGACGGACTAATTATAATTTCTTTTCTTTTACCTTAATACAACAAAGATGTTGTTGTTTGTTGTGTTTCGGCAGTTAAAGGTAAGATAGCCAGTTCCTCTGCGGTTGAGGACTCCGGGTGAAGCTCGCGTCCACCTTCGGCCTGATCATCACTTACCATCAGGTGAGATGCAGGCCAAGAGCTTCCCCGTTGTGGAAATAAATCTATAATTGAGAATTGTTTCATAAAAAAGTTTTCTGTACAACCCGTTTTTTACATTTATTTTCTGTAAAAGAAAGTTCTCGTTTGTGAGGATGGATGGATGTTTGTTACGCTTTCACGCAAAAACTGCAGACCGGATTTGGATGAAATTTCGGCACACAGATAGTTTATAACCTGGACTAACACATAGGATACTTTTAATACCGATATTCTGATGGAATCGAGACTAATGCGGGTGAAAACGCGGGGCGGTGCTAGTCTACTTTAAAGGTAGTTAGTTCATCATCTACCTAGCCGTTTCTCTACTACGTTGGGGTCGTCTTTCAGTCTAACCGATGCGGCTGAATACCAGTATTTTACATGGAACAACTGCCTATCTGACCTCCACAACCCAGTTACTGGGTAACACGATACCCCTTAGTAAAACATTCGAAAATATCGCTAAGCTGCTCGGTACGAAAAACTTGAAAATTAACCTAATGGCTTCCACCAAGACTTGGAAATAAACTAACAAATAAAACAAGCAACGAATTTCCCAAAAGTTGAACAAAACTCTCTTGACGGAAAGATCGGAATGCAAGTTTCATGAGGTCAGATTAGCTAGTCTCATAGAAAGGCATCTCGGCCCCGATATAATTTAGTTATAACTTTTGTAAGAGCAATGCTTTGTCGAAGTAATAAATTATTAGCTACTCTGTATTAATATTTGATCACTGCCGCGGGCATCGGAGATCGAATATCGTGAACATAGGCGTATTGTGTTGTAACAATATTTTATGTTTGCATTTTGCCACCATTTTCTTTATACATAACATAACATGACGCCTGTGTTCCCCGAAGGGTCAGCCAGAGGTGTACCTATAGTTCACCCACATTTCGCCAGTTATGTTTAAGTCCCATGTAATACGGGGGGAGCCTATTGCCATCAACCGGGCACAAATCCAGACTCCGGGCTGCCACTGAGAAATTCCAGATGGAAAAACCCAATATCATTACCACTATTTCTGTTATAGTGTTTTTCACAGATTTTCGAGCACCATGAGAGTAGTACAAGGTTTTCAGGGTTGCAAGCTTGGGTATAAACTACTTTTAGTGGACCTAACAACATATAAAAAAATCGTAGTTAAATGCGCGTTTGCGATGTTTTCCTTTTTTTGTGTCGATAATGTGACTATATATGATTCTCACAAAAAAAAAAGTAAAAAACTAAGCCCAAAAAGTAACAGAAACCGATATATGACTGTTTTTTCAAGTTAGCTGCAAAATGCTGACTTTGGCAGTCCGTTAGTGTACTGTGAGAACAAAAAGTGTACATAGTTTTTTGATGTTGACAAGGGCTCAAAGTGCCTCTGTGAGAATTTTAATGGCGTGAATATTATATAAGAAAAGGCTAGGGCAAAAGCCAAATGATGACGCCTGAGGATTTACCTTTACCCTTTTAATTTAAAAATAAAAGAACAAATGCGAAATGTCGCAAAAACACAGATCTGAAAATCTTCTGTAGAAAACAGAATAAGTAAGGGAACTTTCAGCAAAAGTTTAAGTACTAAAAAAACTCAAATATTTAAGCTAAAAAAGTGTCAACTTTTATTACTACTTACCCACCAGCTGTCTTTGGAAAAATCCATTACAAATTAAAGGAGGTCCAGACGTAATTTTACAATCCATTTTGAAACTCACGACAATATAACAAATACTTGAAAAACCGATTGCGTAATTTATCTACTGTCATCGTTATCCTACGGCAATAAAGGTGGAAATTAGTTCAGTAGCAGTATCAAACAAGTAATTACTTTCGTCACGTCAAGCATAAACAATGAACTGGGATGGAGTTAAAGCGGCTCAATATCGGGCCCAGTGCGTGTTATCGGTCGTCTAGGGTTGCACCTTGTGACGGTAGGGCTGCACCTTGTGTCACTAGGGTTGTCCGTACGGCGTTTGCTAACGAGCTTGGCTCAAACAATCAGAAGTCAAGCAGAAATTGATGGGGTGTTCCAAACGGCGTGCACTGACGTACCACCCGCCTTAATTAAAAGACTTCACTCAAGCGTAATTCGCAATATCGGATCGTCTGTCTCAGTGACGTTCTTAACTCTATGGATTTCGATAAGATGGATTACACAATTTTGTTGAGTGGAGTCCGCAGTGTAAATAAATAATTATTTTGTTGTACAACGACTTTATTGGAGACATTACGGCGTCAAGCGCCAGTATTAAGAATTGTGGAAATAAAATAAAATTGTTTGACAATTAAATACTCAAGACAATAAACCTACCTAAATCTTGATAATAAATAGATCGTTGAATTCGCAAATTAAAAATATAGTACTGCTCCTTTATGTGTGACTGTGTGAACAAAAAAGATACGTATAAATAAACAGAAATAGTATTTATTTGCATAAAACATGCTGTCTAACGTTGTTTTAAAAATACAATCATGTTGCGCGCCTAATAATGCGAAGCGTTTGAGGTACCTAGTTATAATTTGTTATTATAATTGTGTAAAAAGGATAGTTTTTTTACATATCAGTCTACTCATATTAAAGTATAAGTGCAATATATAAGAGGCAATCAAAGTTCAAGACAGTACTTGTTTTTGGTAAGTTGAGAGTAATGCACTACCTCAATCAAACGCTTCGCGTTATGAGGCGTGCAATTACCATTTATTGCGTATACAATGTCGCCCATGGGCATGTGACCGCCCGTATTTTTTTAAATATTCATGACAAATTATCGATAATAAACTTAAAAAGGGGGGTCTATCTTTAATTATTTTTTTTTAAATTTTTTCTTATTTCTTTTTTTTTCAGTATCCCGCTATAATTTTATGTATAATTAACATAATTTCACTTATGTTTTTTTAAAATAAAAACTGTTTTTTTGGAAAAAAAAATCTTCACCTCCGTTTTTTTTTCATAGTCGACAAATTTTACTAAAAATGTTTAGTTAATCCGATAAAATAACTCGTAAGCTATTAGAAATAATAAACAGAATACAAATCGAGCCAATAACATAGAAGATATGGCAAACGCTACTAAAAACATAATAAATTGAATAACATGAAAAATATTAAAGATAGACCCCCCCTTTTAAAGTTAATTTTCGATAATTTTTCATGAATATTCAGAAAAATACGGGCGGTCACATGCCCATGGGCGACATTGTATACATACGCTATGAATTTGGTGTTTAATATGTATTAAAGAAAAAACTGATTAAAAAAAGAATCTATGGGCGTGTCGTCTGTACGTAGGGATCCCGTGTGTGGTCAAGATAACGTCCGAAATACTCCACATATCGAATCTCTTGTTCTTATTCACTTTAGACTTGCACTTGATTTCGGGTATGAAAATGGCTGATCGACCGAAACAATTTTTTCTATTTTTGAATGAGCGTTATGAGGTGCGCAGTGTTTTGGATTTTCCATTTTTTTTTTGCTTATATCATATATGCACATATTATAGGTTACCTAAATTACAAAATGTTTCCCGTCAGTAAATTCTTTTATGCTGTTAAAATTATTAGTGGTGTATATAGTTTATATAATTATACTAGAGCTCAAAGTGCCTGAGCTCTGTGAGAATTTGCAAGGCGGGAATAATATATTATTAGGACAAGGTTAGGGCAAAACCTTTATAAGGATTCAATCACTGAATATCATTAATTAAACTACTTGAACCCAAGTTACAATAATACACGATCATGACAAACAGGCTCATGATTAAGATTAATTGTTGGTAAACGTTTTGAACTATAGTGAAGACGTAGTTGAGAGGTAATTAAATGTCAGACGTCTATTGACATCCAGGCGTGCGTACGGTTCTATCAAGCAACAATAAAGCTCTCTCGCACGGCGCACACGTCAAGACCAATGCGTTGTGGCGTTCTTTTGTTTAATCTATAGTATAGATCATGGTATAGTAATATTCTTCGCCAGGTATGGCATTCCGAAACACAGTGGTCACTGGGCAACACAAGTCTACGTCATCACATCTGTGTTACCAGAAGTTTGTAATAATAACTCCCCAATCACCTTTATTACCTGTGCGAATCCGATAAAACAATGAGGCTTTAACTAACAATTACGTTGGTTTATGTTTAAATTGAATTGTTTCGTTTGATTAGACACACGAAACGACAATTTAAAAGCTTTGGTTTTAGAAAATCTTTCCTTAAGGCTTGTGCAGACCAGCGCGACTTGTCGCGCGACGCGACACGAACAATACAATTTCTAAGAAAACTTCACAGTATAACAATAACTGGTGTCGCGTCGCGCGACAAGTTGCGCTGGTCTGCACAAGCCTTTATTCGTGTTTTGTTGCAATAGAGTGGCAACTGGATAGTGACGTAAGCATGTGTTAGTCCCGGAATGCCAGACCTTGTTTTATTAGAGCATGGTATAGATTAACAAATTAACCGACTTTGATGTATATAATAAAAAAATGAATTGGTGTTCGTGAGTCTCGCTAAAACTCGAGAACGGCTGGACCGATTTGGTTAATTTTGGTTTTGAAATATTTGTGGAACTCCAGGGCAGATTTAAACGGTGAGAAAATATGGAAAAACTGCGAGGAAAATAGTAAAAACAACCATTTTATTTTCCCATACAAACTGTTCCTAGCTGTGCCATAAATCCTAATTAACAAAACTACTAGGCTCGCATGGATTCACGACAGTATGTATTTCAATAGGTAGGTAGTGTAGGTAGGTAGGGTAGGTTAGTATGTATAGATTCTGTACATATTATAAATTAAAATCGGTTTTCATGTCTGTGTGACCGCGTTGTTCTTTTAAACCACGCAACGGATTTTAATGCAGATCCACCATAACTTAGAAAATTTATACCTGAATATTATATTGTATTGTATTTATTTATTGTATTTATTTATTTATGTATATATTTTTTTAAGTTTTAACTATACTAATTCACATTGCGGAGATCTTCATATCCATCGTGAAAAGTACGTTGCAGTCTCATTTCCTACAAAATGTATTGGGAAAAGTTATTTGCGATTTCTGACTTTTCTAGTACTACTCAAACCTCAGTTGGTCCAGTAGAGTTTTTTGATCCTTATATGAAACACGATCGGTTCAAAAAAAGTTTTTTATGAAAACTGCTTTGTATATATATATATGCCAGTCGCGCGGTAAACTCTGCATGCGCGATGCAGGATTTTGCGTGACGTCAGTGTAATGCGTAGTTCGCATGTGGCGATGTAGATGCCGCCACACTCTAATGTTTAATACATACGAGTACATATTAAGTTTACCTATAATAAAAAATCTCGAAGTTTTGTCAATTTGTAAAACTGTGCGAAGCAAGAGCGGGTCGTTTGTAATCTATATGTCTCAGTAAGATGGTTGAAGCCATGATATAGTTATATCCCTAGGGATATAGCTATATGCCGTAATATAGTTATATGAAAGCGGCTTCTGCGGTTTCAATTCTTCAACCATCTTACTTATGTATATACTAATATTATATAGAGAGTACTAAAGTGAGTTTGTATGTAGAGGGTCTTCGGAACTACTGATCTCATTCCAAAAATTCTTTCACTATTGTGAAGCTACTGTATTGTCAAGTGTGATAGTATATATTTTATGTCAAAACAACAAAATACACGCGGACGAAGTCGCTGGCAGAAGCTATTATTATGTAGTGTAGGTATTGTTTAGAAATATTAAATTATTTTTGGTTTGAATATTGAAGTTTTGGTTTTAATTTAAAGTATCAGTTTTATTCATAACCGAAAATGCATTTTCATGTACTTACATGTTCAACGTTTTTCTGTATATTTGACTGTGGCAGCAATAACAATAGCTCTCTCGCACGGCTCACTCGTCAAGCACTCAAGACCTTCATTCCATTAGGTACCATCGCAGATACTGGGGCCTGACCATTTTTCGACGTTATTGCTTAGGCAATAAGGTGTACATCGGTGGACAATGCGTCGTGATGTATTCATTTGATAATAATTTAATATAATTATTAAAAATATTGTATGATTTGTAGTTTGAACATTCTTATTTTCTTATTAATTGAATATGTCTGAACTTTTTTGATTGAATCTCAGTTTTATTCATAGCCGTGGATGCATTTTCTTGTAGGTGCATCGTTTGTCTAGATATTTTATTGTGACATTTTGTCTAAAAATATTTAGTTAATTGAAAAAAAAATACATAAGTGAATTTTTATTATAGCTACAAGCAGAACCGAACCGTTTAAGAAAATGTTATTCTGACTGCGTTAAAAGGTCGTAAAAGAAAAAAAGAAGCTTGCAGAAAAGCAGTAAGTTTCTTTCGAGATGCTTTTGCCTTCGTTCGTTACTCGCTTGCAGTGCAGATGTATAAACATGGACGTTACGACTCATTGCTTCCGCGACTACTGATCTTAAAGTTTTAAAACTTATTATCTACCTCTTGAGCACTTGAGCAGCCAATCGAATTGGCTAAGTAATTTTTAAAGGGTCGTGAGTTTGTTGAGATCTAACAGGAGTTTGTAAACTTTTAAAAAAGCTTATTGAAATTGAAAAACGAAGAGATGAAGAGAACGAAAAGATTGGCATCATGAGGCATAGACAAAGATGTGAGGAAGACTTTTGACTGCCCTTTTTTGTACTCTAGTTACACCGTTGCCTCACCTAAATGAAACACCAAGATACTGAAGCCAAAAATGGTGGTCAGATCAAATATGTGAACAACTAGAGATACCTATCAGCGCTGCACTCCACCAGGCTACTGATCGAAAAAGATGGACAGATACCGTTAACCATTTGAAACGAAGTCACGATTCTTAGCAGTGAGAAGAAGAAGGGAAGAGAGAGAAAGCATACAAGTTACAACAATAACAAATAAGCCATTTGGCAGAAACTCATAAAAATGATGTACTCAGCAGTGGGATAGGAACTAACAGCATCAGCCATAATTCAGTTGTTTATCTTCCAATAAATGATTTCTTGTTTGAAAAACAGTCCAAAAAAGCCCAATTCAGACTCTGGCACATAATAAAAAGTATCGTTAAATCTGTTGCGAACTATTCCATTATGTGGCATAATGTGTTTCCACAGACAAATGAAGAAAAATGGTGGAAGTGGCAAAAACTGGCAACACCGCACTATGACTTACACGTTAATTGTCAACATTTGTGGGCAAAGTTGTCATTTATATTAATGTTTCCGGTCTTTGTTGGCATCGCCTCTTACCACTGAAAAGTGTTTTTGAGACAGTATTTATGGTTTAAAGTTTTATTCGCCAAGCTATGGCATTGAGGTTTTTTGCTACCGCTACTTGGGTTTTTATTCCTATTCCTTTCTTTCCATGAATATTGTTAATCCCGAAATAAACCAACTCCTCAATAACGACCATCATCATCATAAATTATCGTTACCCGATTTCACTTTTGCTCCAAAAAACTATAAGTACTTTTTTAAATCCTACGTTTAAGATGCAACTAAATGCCAGTGGCCTTGAGTGGTTAGCTTGCGTGTTCTGTTTTAAGCTCACGCAACGCGTCATACGTCCAGCCAGTAAAAGGACTCGCCCATCAAGGGACGCTGTCCCAAATTAGACGTATTATTAATTTATTATAAATAAAACAAATGGTATTTTAATAAAACACTTATACTAAAAGATAAATAATTAGATTTTCTTTAAAATGGTGAATGTTTCAGAAAAATACGCTTGATAGTTTTTACGTGATTCTCAGTTTTTTTTTCCGCGTTAGACATAACTTTACAACTACTATGTAATTTAAACATAAACTAAAATATTCACAGATTAAGCATTATAAAAATGCTCTAATTTAACATATATTTTTACAAACTATTAACGCTACTCGTTTCGACTTGTTCTGCAGTATATAAAACATTAAAAGTCGGTTATTGTCGCCTTAAGCAATATTTTCTCATGTACTTATGAGTAAATATTGCTTAAGGCGACAACTTAACAGGCATTAATACATTACATTATAGTAATTAGTACCAGAAAAGTGCTACATAACAGTAATTAAATGACTAAGCGCAATTAATTGAACAGAACTATAGTCGACCTATCTAATGTATGCCACACACAATAGAGGGACAATTAATATTGTTGATGAACTAATCCTTACGTCAATTTCCGGGAACAAGGCCTTACGGCACCTAATACCGTATTGCCACCTAATTGTGGCACTCGGCTCGATCACATCTCGACCCAGCAAGCGTATTGAATAGCTGTTAGCAGCTGTAAGGTATAACTGTGTACTGTCTACTTGTTTGTTTGTATACGATGTGTTACGGAACTAAACAATGGGCAATCGCTATATGAATTCAATTTGCTCGCTTTTTGTATCACTATTTTGAAATAATTTAATCAATCAACTTAGCCTGTCGCAGTCCACTGCTGAACACATCCCTGTCCCAGGTTGCACTACAACAACCTGTCCTCCATCTTCCGCATCCATTCTATCCCAACCACCTCGGTCCATCTAGCTGGGGGGCGTCCCACACTAAGCTTGCCGATAAGCGGATTGTATGGTCAACGGTGCCGAAATGGAGTACTAACTATTGGTACACCTTTTTGTTTTTTTTTGAGGATGGGAAATCATCAAATGACTTCTCCGGCTCTGGGCAGAGCGAGAGGGTGTGTCAGACTTTTACCGACTAAAACCCACCCGTGTTCCTTCCGTTGCCTGTGTGCCGAGGCCGCGATATCCCTTTCGGACAAACCCGTGACCCCAGCAACTATTGGTACACGTGTCTCTAACCTTTGAAGGATTACATACGTGATGTTATATTATGTGAATTTTAAATGGTATAATATTATAATCAATTTATTTATAAAATTTGAGAACGTTGTTCTGTGCTTATGTATATTTCGGACATCGCCAAGCAGGTTGGTTGATAACAACCTTATTGGTAGCATTGGTATATTTTTGATGTCCAATGAGCTCTTAATTTTTTTTTTTTCCTTTTTGTACTTGTACATAATTTATATATTTTAGTGTAAGATGTATATTATATTTAAGACGAATGAATGAAATAAATGTCTTACCCCTCTGTGCTTATTCTAAAAATCGGATTAAAAATTAAGAAAGTATAACCTGCATTTCACAACTTTATCCTTCCAGTAACATATTTGTCATATGATAAAAACCTCAATCAGTTTCAGACTGGCTAAAGTAGACTCATCCTTCATGGGGTACTGTTTAAAATGTTACAATAAAATACCTCCCCACATACTCCAATTGAATGAAACGAAATTTATATCTTGTATAAAACGCACACTATGCTGCCAAGCATATTATAAGTTGGGGGATTACATCGACGACAAAAATGCTTGGCTCAACGCTGGTCCAGCTCCACAAGGGCGCATAAACTAATTGATTAGCATTCAAAATATTGTTGGAGCTGCCGAAGATTGTAAAACTATCTTTAGATTGTATAAATTCAATCTCTCCTAATATAATTGCATAGCACATGTGTGAGCACTAAGTACCTACTTTATAGCTACCATTTACTGGGTACGTCTTTCATTGACTTGAATGTGCCCTGGCGGTTGAGAGTATGTCATGCTCACTCAAATGTCTCGCTGGTGGTGGCGTGTGTGTTGGATCATTAAGTTCCCTTCAAAATGGTTGAGCTAAATGGTGCTGATGCATGCGTCATGTTCGTGAACGGGCGCCGTCAGTGGGGACTGTTCATCTCTTAGCTGCCACGGCTTATTTTAATTTTAGAATTGATTTTTTTTAATTTTTTATTACGGACGCTTTTAACGTGCACGTCTTTTTACATTGTTCTCACATGTATAATTACAACATGGATGATGTAACCAATATTTTGTAAAAATATATACATATATATATGTTTCTTTTTTTTAAACATACCTACTTGCTTTAACATTCATTTTAACATGTCAACAGTCATACGATGTTTTGTTTTGATATCACTGATATTCTCGATATTAACGATTTTTTTGATTTCATCTGAATTTAACTTGCACCCGTTGATTTTTCTTTTAATTTAAATATTGAAAAGGTTTTTTTATTATAATTATCATAGACAGCCTATAATGTTCCCACTGCTGGGACACAGGCCTTCTCTCGGTGAGAGGCAGTGGGCCGTAATCCACCACTCGGGCCCAGTGTGGGTTGGTAGATGTCACGGGTCTCCCTTGTTTCATCGAAACGAAATTGCCAAATTATCACTTCCCAAACAATTTTCCGCATAATTTCATTTGCCAAATTATTACTTAGCAAAAAATCTCTTCACAAATAATTGTAACGCAAACTGAATGTTTTGCAAGTGAACGTTTAAACAATAACTTGTTTAACAACTAGTACTTTTACCAATTTTTATGTAATCAAATATTTCAATTGGAATAACTCATTTTACGCAAAATAAAGACGTTTTATTACAAGGGTGTTTTTTTTTACTTGGGAAAAATTCTATACAGGTAATAATATTAATATTATAACTATTCTGGTAGTTTTTTTTATTTTTAGGTAGCATTTTTTTCAATAATTAATCTTGTCTAACTAGTTCAGTTTCTATTTTTTTTCCATTTTTTTTCCTATATAATCTAGTCGTTTCTGGCACTCGCCGGCCGCTACCGTGGCACCGCTCGCATCGCTCACTCGGCTCGTGCGTAGGAGGTCACGGTTTTAACCTAACCTAACCATTTTTTTTTAAATAATTAACATTAACATTTATTTAACATTAATTAACTAGTTCCATAACTAATTGAACAAACGTTTATTGTCTAAAGATTGTTTGCTGTAATAAATCATTTGATTAAAGACCAAATGGCTAAATGACATTATCCTTGATAATATTCTGCCAAGTAAAAATTTTACCAAATGAAAATGTGCGTACTAAAATCATTCCAAACATTGCATTGGTATAAAAAAAGGTTGCTAAAATTTGTTTGGGTAGTGAAATTTTGGCAAAATCTTTTCGGTAAAACGGCAGGATCCCAGATGTCACATGTCTTCGAACTTTTGGTTCTAGGACTTGCCGGTTTCCTCACGATGTTTTCCATCACCGTTTTGAGAGCAGTGGTGATGAAATAATTAACACAAAGTAAAGCGCCTTTCTGAATTCGAACTCACGACCTACAACTTGTAAATCGCGGCCGTTACCACTGGGCCACCGCTGCCCGGTGCGTTCTTTATTACAAAATAATAATAGTTAAATTGCAACAGATCTCTTGAAATGATATCGCTTTAAATGATGATTTTAATTACAGGAACACGAGGCACGTAGACAAGAAAAACGCATAAAAGTTTCACTTAGGAACTTTAAAATGATCTACTTACCTATTATGGTGTTCCTGTAATTTTTAAAAGACACAATGTTGTTTTGATATCATCCATAATGCCCGAAAAGCCTGAAGCTAAAAAGTCCTTACCTCAACAGTAAATCCCGTTGTCCAATCTGTAACAAAAACAACACATAACGTCAGTAAGAGGCGACGTGACCCAAAAACTAATGCCGGGCGAAGATATAAGACAAGCAATACACTTATCATGTCGTAAAAGTGAGGAGGTAACAGTTTATTGACCCTTAAGGCGTGTTATCGTTACATTTGCATATGGCCACGCATACACACGACCTCTCTTAACCCTCCGTTTTTACGATCAAAGTATACGCCTATATGATCTAGGTATGTTTGGAACGTAAATATTTTTCGTGTTCATGCTTTGAGGTCTATTTTAATTTATAACTTTTGACAGTATTTAGAGCCTCTTGTGAAAAATTCAAAATAATAAAGTCATTTATTCGAACTAGGCTGAGAATCAGCACTTTTCCAACGTCAAAATTACACAAGACACCCACCCTTTACCATTTCCTAGTGCTTTTGCTGGTAAGAAGAAGTGGCGCCTCCTAAAAGAGAGGTTCCTCAGAATACTGCAACCACCATAATTGTTTCTGATTAGCTATTAAAACTTGAAGAAATATAGAGCTGGCAAAGTTATAGGTACAAGAAACTTTTAAACTTTGCGTCGGTCGACAATTCATTGGCATTTGATATCATTGTTCTTATTTCTTTTTAGTGTGGTTAGTAACTAACCTGATGTCAGAGTTTTTATGCCGCCCATGGCCTCAGACTTAGCTTCACATGCCGTCGAGAAATATCTCTCAGGGATGCCGGTTTCCTCACGATGTTTTCCTTCACCATTTTTGAAGCAAGTGATAATTATACAATACGCTATTTGATACCATTGATGGCAGTCTTCTACTTTCAATCACTTGAGCCACCAGTCGTTCAGTTTCTCAATAAAGAAAATAAGAGGAAAATGATAGAAACAATGTCCCACTGACAACGGCCGGTCTAATAATAGGTAATGCAAAACAAAGGACATTGAACAGTTCAGTAACTTAATAAACGCGCCCAATTGTATTTGAGTTTTATTTTTAAGAAATTCTAAACGCGTTCCCAAGAACAATAATCCTTGTTTGAATGCTAATTAATTTGAATTAATTTCACACTTTGAAAAAGGTATAATCGAATAGACAATGCCGAATTACTTTTCGACGAATCTTTCGGAATTGTAAAGGAACCTGCTATTATGTAAAATTTTGTTAAAGAATTTATTATTTAACTTTTTTCCAAGCAAATTTTTTGACGTAGAAGTCTTGTGTATCTTAAGAGGCTGACAACAGATAAACCACGATCACTGTCGGACTGCATAGAAAAGAAAGAAAAGCGCGTTGACACAGCGCTGGTAACTTATTGCAAAATATGAAGCAATTATCCATTTAAAAAAATCAATTGATTCGACTAAACATTTAAAACACTATAACGTTAATTTATTGCTTGTAGAATTATCTGACTAAAAATCAGAATTATTGCAAGGTATTTACGTAATTTTTAGGGTTCCGTACCTCAAAAGGAAAGAATGTAACGTAACCCTTACAGGTTTTTTTTTTGGGTGGGAAATTTTCAAATAACTTCTCCCGCTCTGGGCGGAGCGGGAAGTCGTGTTAGATTCTTACTGACTAAAACCCACCCGTGTTCCTTCAATTGCCTTTTCGTTGCCAGGGGCACTGTATACCTGTCGGACTTTCCCGCAAACTACCCATAAAGGATCACTTCGTTGTCCGTCCGTCAGTCTGTCAAGACCCTTTTTCTCAGGAACGCGTGAAGGTATCAAGTTGTTTTTTTTTTAACCTACTTCTAAAAGGAGGAGGTTATCAATTCGATTATTTATATTTTTAATACCAGATACGTAGGTCTATAGTCCCTTGGAGCTCTAAAAAAATTAAACTTCTAAGTCACCGCAATAAAAAAATACGGCCATTTATGAGACATATTTTGTTACTCGCAAGTAAACTAAAACCTACAGGGTTTCTTTAAATTTGACAGAAAACAAGTTCTCAAACATATAAAGGAAAAAGTTCCAAAATCGATAATTTATAGTTATACCACAAAAAAAAAAAACCGATTGGAAACTTACAGTTGGCCGTGACGTTTATCGGTGAATGGGAGAACATATTTTTCAACTAAAATGTTTAGTTTGTTTTTGGGATAAATTCCTCCCAATTACGGAACCCTTCGTATGGTTCGTGTGGTCTGACACGCACTTGGCCGGTTTTTTTCTATAGTATCAAATTAGTTGTAAGTATTATGTTTTCAACACACGATCTAACAAGCTTATATCCTCATTTATTTTACTTCAGTGGATCATATACGTATTATACTTTTTGGCATTATAAAACTTGCGTTTAGCTCCTGTAGTTCCTTTATTTACCGTAACATTTTTCAGTTGATTGCATTCAGAAGTTGAATTTGTACTTTTACGTCGTCGCGACAGTACCCATTCAGTAAAGTTGGCTAACTCTAAGAAGTGAATTTGCACAAACAGAATTTTGAGCAGCATGCTAATTTACAAGATATCGTATTCGCATTAACAATACAAGCAAATTACGAAGCAGAAAATATTACAGTTTGTTCCTTTTGAAATAAGTTGGCACAACACGCTTTATTTTATAGCTTTTTTACGAGAATAAATTCGGGAACGTTCACAATATCGAATCTATCGAGTAATTACGTGGAATCAACTTCATTACTCTGAAGATAATTGCTAGATGTAATGAAGCCGAAAATTTGATCGGACCTCGTTAAACGGATAATTGTTTAGGTATATATCTTTACAAATTATCTATGAAAGCAATTCAATTTCGAATTTAACTATCAGGAATACTGCTATTGCCTGACCGGTTTTCTATACACTACGACATGAACAGTACTTGTGCCGTTACTACATTGATAGTATCGGCTTCTTGGCATGAATGGCATCATACATAAGAGGTACAAGTTATGTATGTGTGTGTGTGTGTATTCCCTACGTTACAAGTGGTACGTGATTACCTTAAAATATGGATATCGGCGACATGTGGCGTGCGTAATGAGACCGAAAATATTTTATTCAATAAGCACTTTTACATTATTTTGAAGAATTTTTATCGTAAATATTTCTGCGTAAGCTGGGAAAGTAATAATTGAGATTTTTTCGGTGCTAAAGAGAATTCTATAAAAGAAGTTTGTATTCGACAGTCGTACACTTGAGTACTTTTGAGTGCAGAAGTCGTAATATCAGTGAAGTTATTGTAAAATTTAATTTGCGTCTGTTCTTTACCATGTGAAAGATGCCAAAGATGTAAAAAAGTTGGTTCAACTCACGAATTGACAACGAACAAAGTTTGAAGTAGCGGTTATCCACAGAACATTGCAAACCTTGTCACGACTTAAAACTGAGACGGTATACACGAATATTTAAGTCTCTATGTAATATATAGAGTGTGTCATATTTTCAGTATTCCGCCCCCATACAAACTTTTGCCCCAGCTTTAAATTATATTAGTATACACAAGCGGAAAAGCTCAGTTTTCAATTGAAAGTTAAATTTTGCAATCACTAAACGCAGTGCGGCAGTCAAACTTGAACCCCTGGGGGTTTAACGATGCAATTTAGTCTTTCCTAGAAGTTATACTGTAGTTTGTGTGTATAACCTGGTTGCAGGTAGGTAGGTATATTGATCTTTGATTAGAGTCCCATGAGAAAAAATTGCTATAGAAATTTTGGCATAATATCTAGGGTGCGCCAACCCCACGTAAATTGCCAGAAGAGTTGGTGGGCAAAGAATGCAGGTATGTCGTCAATAGTGTGCTTTAGTGTGGAACAAATTTCTTTCTGTGAAGTGAAGTGAAGTGAAAACTTCTTTAGGAGCATTGACCGATTTTTGGTAGGGGGTAAACTTATGGATTTGCGGAGTACTGGGCTATAGAATATAGATGGTGCTAATACCAGTTTTAAGTTTTTTAATAGTATTGTTGCTTTTTGTGGGGATACAGGTTAACAGAACGATGATGGTGATGATGGTGAATATTGTTTATATCATATATACAAGTTTTAAGTTGTCACTTCTGTCGGCAGTCCCCATACTGCCTATTTTTTTCTTGCAGGCATGCTATCCTAACATAGTCAAATGATGGCTTATTTTATCATAGGCAAAACTCAATGGAACCTTTATCGAATCCAACATGGCTCTTTGATGTCCTCATAATATATTACCAAACATTAATCCAAAGAAAACGGATGGAACTAACATTGTTGAACTACAAGACATTAGAGCCTTTAAGAATATACCGTTGTTCTCTCAGTTACATAACCTCAATATCAATGGAGCAGTAATATTATGTTTTACCTTAGGTAAACCGGATAAATTGTTTACATCGATTTACATATTTTAAGGTAATTATACCGCAAACTCCACTGAAAGCTTTCAATATCTTTTAGTAAGTCCATAATTCAGTGTTTCGTTAAAAGGTAACTCGACCAAATTGAATTTCGTCACTAATCGTTTTAACCCTTCAAATCCAGGGTCAATTTAAACTTTGGTGAGGAAATAATTCTGTGGTGTTTAGTATATACATGGTAAGTCCAAGATTGACATTTTTTTTTAAATCACCCGTACTCAATTTTGTTTTTTTTTTACTTTATTTTATTATATTCTGTTTAACTCGCATGTAACAGTTTGACCAACAACTTTTTTTGTGTGGGAAATTATTTATTTATTAAAACTTTATGCACAAGTAAAAATAAAATACCGTACAAAGGCGGACTTAATGCCTGGGGCATTTTCTACCAGTCAACCTTAGGGTGATGCAGAGACAAAACATGGCAGGTGCAACATAAGGGATTGATAACACGAAATGAACTATAAAATACAAGAATAAATACATACATATATAGTATAAACAGAATAACTTTGTCAGGAGAAATAACGATCAGTAGAGGAGAAAACGAATCCAGCAAATCACCGCTGGGAAGTTTCAGCCAACTTCTTGCGTATATGCTCACGAACCTTCCCTTTAAAAGACAACCGACTGGCTATCGTCCTGATATTCAGTGGTAGCGCATTCCAAAGAAAGACCGCCTGGACAGAGAAAGAAGAGTGAATGAAACCAGAGCGGTGAGAAGGACATCGTAGAAGACGATTGTTGGTGGAACGAAGATTTTTGTTATGGGCAGAGCATAAGTATTGAATATAGGAAGTGTGGTAAGAAGAAGAGGTGGGTTTGTCGAGAATAGAGAACAACATAGACAGAGGACTCACCTCTCTGCGCTATCGAATGGGTAACCACTTTAAAAGCAATCGGTGCGCAGATACATGGTCATACTTACGAAGATTGAAAACGAATCGAATGCAATTATTAAGAAGGCGGTCAAGTTTATGGAGGAGATCTGCATTCAGGTCATAGTAACACACAGCGCCATAGTCAATTATGGGAAATATTAGGGACTGTACAAGCATTGCCTTTGTGTGTGATGGGAGAAGATTTTTTAACCGATAGAACGAACGCAACGTTCCGGTAACTTTTTTGCTGACGGTTGTTACCTGCCTTCACCAGTCTAGACAAGTGTCGACATGAAGGCCAAGCTCCTTAACATTGGAGCCAAACGGAATGACTGAGTTGTCAAAGATTAAAGGTGGCAGGCACAGTTAAGCCATTCAGCTTCCTTATGCTGTGTGGGCTAATAATCAAATAACTTCTCTCGCTCTGGGCGGAGCGGGAGGGCGTGTCAGACTTTTACTCACTAAAACCCACCCGTGTTCCTTCCGTTGCCTATGTGGGGCCACGATATCTCCTTCGGACAAACTCGCAACCCTGGCAGGCATTGGCCCTAACGGGCCCCGTCAGTTGGTACTGAAATCTGTTTGAGGCACGCGTGGAACACAACACGCCGTCGACCCGGGCCTGGTCCTTATCGGACGCCGAGCTATCCATCGCTCACCGTCCGCAAGCCCGCGCCTATGGTCGCCGGAAGTCGGCTTGCGACTCCCGACGTCTAGGGCGACTCCCGCGGCGTATAGGGGCGCGAGGGCGTCAATGTCACCTCTTCCTCACGTATTCCTCCTCCTTCGCGAGCATTACTGCTTCGCAGAAGGAAGTGACGGCCTCCCATGCACTCTTGCTCCGAACCATGGCCTGAACCAGGGCCGGACGCGACAGATCGCCGCTGCAGATCGTCTTCGTGAGGACACGGCGGTGCTCCGCCCAAGCTGGGCAGACCTCCACCGTATGCTCCACCGTATCCTCCGGGCGATCCACACAGTGGTGACACCCGGGCGTTTCCTCCCGCTTTATTCTGAACAGGAATCTCACGAAACAACCATGTCTGGTGAGGACCTGCGTCTGGCGGAAGGTGAGGACGTCGTGGCGCCTCTCTAGCCACTCCTCAAAGAGGGGACTTATCGCCACAATTGTGGAGTGCCCATTGATCAACAACTACTGATAGATCTCCAAAAAAGTAATCCTAGTTTGATAAATTTATGTTAAAATAACTTAACATGAGTTTACAACACCAAATATGTAACAAGTATATGATACATACCTTATCCGAACAAACATAAAAAAAAAAGATAACATTTGGTTTACGATAAGTCCTACTTTTCATATTTGTATCAAAAACATTTTTATAAAAACGTGCTTCCACGAACTATAATATCAGAATTTATCCATATTTATCCAATTCGTTGAAACCTTCCGCGACGAAGCACTGTTGTGCGATTGGTCGAGTCGCTCGTCTGGGTCGCTGCTAGGCTTTTGATTGGTTGAATCATTTAGTTGTGATTTGGAAACCGGTTGCATCTTGTATCGTGTAAATGCAATAAAAAACTTAAACAGCATAAGAAAAAGGCAAAGAAGTGAAGGGTTGATGTTTGTAAAAATGTTGAGTAGTGTTAATTTTTTTCAAAGATTTTTTCCCTTTTTGGTACATATTTGATAAGTAAGAACACCAACTCATAAACTATAGCATGTTTTAATAAACAAATTTGTGTACTTAAAATTTTAGCACAATAAAGATAAAAATATAATCCATTCGTTTTATTAAATGTTTGTGGGCAGTGATAGCCTAGTGGTGTGACCGTCAGACGGCCAAGTCATAGGTCTCGAGTTCGAACCCAATGTACGCACCTCTGACTTTTCGGATTCACGTGCGTATTTTATAATTATCACTTACTTAAAAAACGGTGCAGAAAAACATCAAGAGGAAACCGGCATGACTGAGAGATATTTCTCGAAGGCATGAGAAGCCAAGTCTTGGGCCCAAGGGCGTCTTTAAAACTCTGACACCAGGTTAGTCACTAACCACACGAAAAGAAGAAGAAGATTAAATACTTTTGTCAATTTGGAGAATTCTTTTCTGTTTCAAATGCTCATAGTGTAAAATCAGATTTTTGGACCTAACATGTATATACCAGACACCATAGCTTTACTGTAACCATAGTTATTGTATACACGTATACGATATTTTGATTTCTTAACTTCTTAATACATAATCTAAAATAACACTTCCTCTCTCCTTAAACATCATCATTACATGTAGTTCCTTGATCTTGTTTCATGTTTATTATTGTATATATATATAGATAAGTGCATGCTTTATGAATGTATGTATTTATTGTGTATGTAAATGGTACACCACCGACTACCTGCAGCATCGTCTCTCCTTCTTACTTTAATCCATCCAAAGGTTGTCTGTAAAAGATCGCTTTTAGCGATAAGACCGCCCATTATGTCACCCTGTGTAAAATGTCTACATTTATATCTGTATTTTATAAGGTGTACATAATAAAGAATATTCTATTCTAATGTATTGTACCTTTGTATCTATTAAGAAGTTTGATATAACGTAGGAAATTGTGAAAGTAGGACGTAGATTGTAATAAATTATATAAAATAAATAGCGACTAAACATTAAATTACTACACCCGCAAGCTTGTTTTGTGTTAAGTTTAACAATTTAATTTACCACAAAATATATTCAAGTAATTTAACATATATTTAGTCTAGCCTTTACATTTTAGCCGTCTTCCACAACTCATAACATTACCTAATTTCTCAGACAGCTAGCTGTCATCAAATCCAAGTCGGGAATTCGCTATGAAATTAATTGTAATGTTCCATAACGTTACATGCCACAACTTTAATAAACGTGACGAAACGGACAAGCGCGGAAGTTATAAAAAAGAGTAAGCGTAGATTCCGTATCACCTTATAATATTCAAAACTACATATTTTTTCGTTTCTTGTATGATCCCTCTTTACTTGTAATTTTTATTATTTGTTGTGGCCATAGTAGTACACACTGTAAAAATTTCAAGTGTTCAATAAATAAGTAAAGCCCTGTGACTTGCGGACGGATAGACGAAACGGACTGACAGCGGAATCTAAGTAATAGGATCCCGTTTGCATTCATGGGTAAAGCCCCTAAAAAGAAAAAAAAACACAATGTTAAAAGAACTTTGTTTGAAATAAACAAGGCTAAAATTCATCAAGACTTTTGTAAATGATTTTTAAGGCGGGCACAACGACTGAATGCCTAATGAGCCCCCGCATTCGGTTCTTTGTTTCAGCATATTCATTACCTGTTCCCATCGCCATTTGCTTACAAAAAAGTATTCATTGTTTTCGGCCTTCCCTCTGGAGAGTAAACAAACAATATCTCTAACAATTTTGGGGTCAAGTGATTTCGTCCGGTGAATATTCAGGAGATAATAAGAAGAGAAAACAAGCTTAATTAGTACAAATCGCGTTGAAAGAAATTACTCTCGAGGAATTTTGATGAAATTAAACAGGTGATTTAATTGGGGGAAGCATTTTTAAGTGTTGAAAAGGACAGTGAATTTCGTCTTACAAGTTTGTTTATCATTCCACTGAAAGGTTTTTTATTATTTTTCTTTATGATTTAACCATTATTGTCCCACGGAATCATCCCCCATGTTATCAGTTTTCGCGTCGAACTCCCTGCTACCCTGTATAACTTGAAACTGATTGTCACAGTCGACCACCAACCACCACTCTAAACATCCGTAAGCGAATGTAGCCATTATGGACACGCAGACTACGTAATAGGTGATTGAATGTATTAAGCTGTTATTAGGTTATAGAACTTTGTTTCATTTTGCTTTGAAAGAGTTTAGGAATCAGTGTTGAAAAGAAAAGTAATTATTGGAAGCTGGTGAATGAGATGAAATGTAATCATAGCAAAAGCTAAAAGTAATTGTTTTATGCAAAGATTAAAATCGTTAGAGTTAAATTGACACAATGTTGCAGTGACTTGACTTGACTGCCATGGATACACCATCGTCTCCATGGCAGTCAAGTCAATCACTCTAATGATTTAAATCTTTGCATAAGACAATTACTTTTAGCTTTTGCTATGATTACATTTCATTTCATTCACCAGCTTCCAGTAATTACTTTTCTCAGTTTTATTTATTTACTAGCTGATGCTACCTTCGTCTGCGATCCAGGATGAAAAGTATAGCCTATCTCCATCTCCAGGTCATGGGTTACCCCTGTGCCAAATGTGCGCCTCGCGGTTAGACCCGCATAAGTATCGATCCTGTGGGAATACCAGGATAAGACGTATCTTATATCCTAACGCAGGTTATGGTCTACCCATGAGCCAAATTTCATCCAAATCCGTTCAGCCGTTTTAGCGTGAAACCGTAACAAACAAACAAACAAAGTCACTTTCGCATTTATAATATTAGTTAGGATTTGAAAAGTAATCCAATGACTTATTCATAATAACATACAGTTTATTACAATGACCATTCGTATACGACTATGGTGAATTTATCATTTATAGTGTTACCTCACTTATGTAACAAAGCCTTATAATTTTTTTTTTTTTTCGCGAGATTTATTTACAGTGAGGGCAAATCTAACGATTTCAATATTTGGTCTTATAATATCTTTCACTACTGCAGCCAATTATTTAAAAACCAGACGTAAGACAATGAATTCAAAGACATACAACGTTAGCTAGAATATTAGATGAATTGATGTTTGAATGAAACTTCGTAACTGAGTATAAACCAGCGACTTCGGATCTAGTAGCTAGGAATCAAGTTGTACTTAGTTCCAGTAAGTTAGTGCCGTGGCTTATTGCTGTACCCAACAGATTTAATAGTTCGCAATCGCTATGAATAATGCAGTTTTGATAAGTCTGTTGTTATAATCGAATTTGGTCGGTGAAGTCGGAGTAAACGGTTCGGTGATTTAGTGTCAGTAGTTATATAAAAACAAGGAAAATACAGTGCTGCAAAAGATACCATCTTGACTTATGAACTAGGCGGTGTTTTTTCTTTATATTATTGATAATTCACCGATTTCTGATTAAAAGCCTAGTAAATGTTTTTACTAACATACCGGGTTAGGAATACGACCATCCGTTAGATCACAAAGATAACTGATGTCACTTGGAAAGCTGCCACACTGAAATGGAAATGTGCCGGACATTTCTGCCGCATGTCAGAAGACCAATGGGCCAAACTTACGACCGAATGGGCCCTCTTAATGGCAAGCGACATCTTGGCAGGCCCAGACGGAGATAGTGGGAAGAGCTGGACTCCCTCAACAAAAACTGGTCCTTAGCAGCTTTAAACAGAGAGAAGTGTAAAGAGAGTAGGGAGGCCTTTGCCCTGCAGTTGGAGATCACAGGCTTTTAATAATAATAATAATAATAACCGCAGGGCAGCTTGTGGCGAGTTGTTGGGCAGTAGCGAACCCACGGACCCTAGCTCCCGGGAGAAGTCTTGTTCCTCATCTATGGCTTGCCTTTATTGGCCGGCTGGAGTGAACACTGACGAGGAACAGAGCTCCCACCTCATTCTTGCCTTAATTGGCCGGCTTGAGTGGAGATTCGCAAGAGCAAACGTGCTCGGAGGAAGGAAGTATTCCAGTAAGTGCTCGTAGGGATCTTGACCATCTTCCGGGCTCTGGGATTGTTCTGAAAGCCGTGGAATACCTCTCCACTCCTCAAGCACCTCAGGACATGTTGCCCCCTTGTCCCTACGCCACTATGTGCTAGCGACAGTTTTCGGGGGCCCATTATTGTGTGTGCAAGTCACCCCCTGCCATTTTATCCGTGTATATCTTAACATTGATCAGGCAGGGGACATAGGCCTTCCATAGTTTTAGGCAACCAATCCACTATAGCCACCCAAACCCATAGCCCAATATTTTTTGTTTCCATGTTCTGCAATAGTCCTGCACCAACCGAGGGTTGTCCTTCTGTGCACTTGTATAGTGCATACAGGGATAATCGTCGGTTGGTGCCTCATTCCATTTAAAATTGTCTAAGGGGCCTCTGCGAGTTGGCTTCGGCCCCTCGTACGCCTTCCAAAGGACCGGGGCCATGACCATGGTCCTGAGTTTTGTTGACAAATAAAATAATAATAAAATGTTTTTACGACCGGATATAAAATAGACACCGCGACTGTAGGTAAAACTCGCGGTGTCTATTTTGATGCGTCCAGAGTAGCCTATGCCTATCATTGGCCAAAATTTGACAGTTAGTCCTGTGGGGTAATTGCGTAACATACAATAGCAATGGCTTTCATTTTGACAGTTCAACAGCATTCATTGCGTTATTTATGTAATTGAGCAGATACATTTTTCGAACATATGGAGCAATGGATTAGCAATATCCTTCACAATAATTTAGTTGTTGATTGATTGAAAGTGTGGTACGCAATTAGGGTGTTGCTATCTACCCTACTGGCTCCGCAAGAGCATCAGTAATTAATTCAGGACAAAAGTTCAAACGTAGTAAAACAATTTTTCTGATACAAGAATTTTAACCCCTTTAGAACTCAATAAATACTCCACAAAATAAGCACAATATCCACCACAGCATCAAATCTTCGAGTCTACCAAATATGGATACCAAAGAGAATTTTTCGATATATAAAGCACCTTGGCGGGAGTTTGTGGACGAGGTAAGTGTTGTCGAGTAAATCCGTTCAAATATGGATAGGGAAATTCTAGCGCCAGCCAGTTTCCGGCCGCGCAGCCTTTTGCATCGAAAACTGACGCATCACTGCGTAGTGTGGTGCAGCTTTCCATGTTTTATGTAGTTGAGTGTTTTATGCGGAAAAACATGTTCAATAATGAACGGAATATTATCAAAATAAGAACATCATGCCTTTGTTCCTCAAAGGGTTGGGCAGAGGTGTACAGCACAGTAGTACACCGTCATTTCATCAATTATGTTTAAGTCGTATGTAATAGGGGGAGAGCCTATTGCCATCAACCGCGCACAAATCCAGATTCCGAATATTCCCGAACAGACATGTTGCAGAGGACTTACCCTATTGTACACCCACAATTCGCCAGTTATGACTAAGTCCCATGTAATAGGGGGCGAGCCTATTGCCACCGACCGGACCCAAATCCAGTCTCCGGGTTAGTACTGAGAAATTCCTGATGGAAAAAGCCAGTAACATTTTCTCTGACCTGAGAATCGAACCCAGGACCTCAAACTACAGCAGTAACCCTTGAGACCACAACGAGGTAGGAGGAAATGACCAAAATACAGTAGTAATATCATTATATCAGATCCTTCATTGACGATCTGTAAATCGTATACGTACCTAATTATATACAATAACCCCAAGATATTAGGTTTAATTTGATTAGACTGATCATATAACCAATCATTAGGCACAATTCCGAACTCAAGCTAGCGTCCGATTATACTTAACCCGACCTAGTTGACCCAATCCGAATCAACGCAAAAATGCTCTACAAAAACTACTGACGAAATTTTATTCCCATTTACTGTACTAACAAATAAAACTGACACGCTTTTGAATTTTATACGCTATTCACATGTTTTTACAACGAAACATGACACGGGCGTGACACAACAAGCGTTGTAGTAGTCATCGAAAAATTATTGTAAAACTAAAAACAATGTCAAACGTGTTGGCGCTGCGAACGTTTTTGTGTCTACAGTTACCAATTGCAGGTAACGTAGTCTGATAACAAGCGTTTTTATTGCTGCTTTTGTTATATGTTGGGTTTATTTTATTGTGACCTAGTTTCATTTATTTGTTAATTATAGAGATTGTGCCTGTGATACTTTGTTAAACACAAACCGTGTTTAAAGCAAAAATCAGGAACTTCCCCACAAACTGTCATCTTCCATTTAATCCCTTTAGGGGATGAATTTTCAAAAGGTCTTCATTAATGCTCACCTTCCTTAATAAAAGAAACTCTCGTGCTTGTTCGTTTAAAGTAGATAAGTGACTTGACCACATTCTCTGGCTTAAACCATAATGGCATCATATTAAATTGTGTATATTAAATAGTAACTTGAAGAAGAAGAAACGCCGAATTCTTATTTAAAACGTTCCATACTCAAAATATTTCTTAACATTTTGTAGACATCACTATCCTCAACATCAAAAAGGCAACATAACTCGGTGTCAGAGATGCCACACCAAAATAAAAATATAAAACCAATATTAATGAAGTCCATTTGAGTGAGCACGTGCCTTCACTAGAGACGGGTCATCTAATATTGATGGTACAACGTTATAGTGCACGTGTCTGGTGACGCTTGACCGTAAAGCGTGCGTTGTGGTGCATGTGCAGAGTCAATAAAATACTGCTGGTGTTGAGAATATTTACTTATATTTAGGAACTAGTAGCAAATCGAGTGTGAGTTCACGTCATTAAATATTGCAAGAGTGTAATGTATTGGGCACTCACGACTGTTCGGTGGCTCGTTTGCAGATTTTTTCATAGAGTATTTAAAAATATATATTTTGATGATTGTTGACATTCGCCTTGGCCTGCGAGGTTGTCGACGTGTGGGATCATTGGGAGTCAGCGATCATTGTGCCGATAGTAGTGTCAGCCAATGGTTTAATAGCCAAGAGCCTCGGCCAACACCTAAGGAGGCTCTTGTTGGGCAGCTGGATCAAGGGCTTGATTCAGAACGGTGCGGTGCTGGACACGGCGCGCATTGTTAGGAGATCCTTTTTCTGGAACCCTGGCCGTAGCTTGGACCCTGATCCCGATACTATTTTGGTGGGCTACAGTTTTTATATATTTTTTAATGTTTTTTTTTTTACCAAAGATATTATTTCTTATAAATAATATTTTTAAATATTTTTGTTATTTTTAATTAAATGAAATAAAGAAAATAATAATTTATTAATCACTTAGGTACCTATCTAATTGAGTTTTAATCAAGCACCTGCTCATAATACCTTATTTTTAGTAAAATATAATGTTTTTATGCCAAGATTTTTAGGCATATAATAAAACAAAGTTTATCTAACTCAGATTGAGAAATGAAAAATGGGAGTTGATAGTTACAAACTGTGTTAGACTCGCTAGTAAACGGGGATTACCTATAATGGCCAATTTAAGAGCTAATAAATTTTGTTTACGTACATCTTGAAACATTGGGTCGAGCCCAATTGGTTATTGGGAGGACAATCAACCGAAAATGTTAAGAAACGGTAATTACTGTTTTAGTTTGTAAGTACCAAAATGAAGGTAAGTTACTAAGAAAAGCTACACAGGTAATCAATTAGGAATTAGCGAATTAGGTAAGAAAATGTATAAGAGATATTGTATACTATTGGATAATATTAATGAGATTGGGAGCCCAAACAGCCATATCAAGGAAAACATAAAACAAAAATGATAAAAACATTTTCTAAACACTACAAAGGACTTGCACGGTAGCGCTTGTGCGTGCATCCGCCGTGCTACGAAAGTAGCTACGGCGTAGCTTGCGTAGGTACTGCTACGACCGCGGCTTAGAAATTTTCAGAAGTTTATAAAATTAAACCATTGTTCTGCAATAATATGGACACACTCTGCATACTTCTCCTCTTAACTCAGAATACATACAATGTTGGACAGAAGATTAGTAGCTACGAGTATAACTTGCAGTTAGTGGGTGATTCCACTAATCCCCATTGACAATTCGCATCAATAGAGATTTTTGAAATTTTGTCCACGAATCCCCATAATATGTGAAAATAGTAAATAACCTTCAATACTGATATTCATCCGTTTTCAGTAAGTCTATAAACCGACTTAAACATTCTTGGAATGGACGTATGCAGGTGACATTTCAAAGCATGATTTACATTGAATTTTGCAATACACAAGACGATTGAGATGTTGTTCCCAATGTGTGTTACAAGTTCAGTTGGAAAAGTTTATAGTCCTGACGCCAATAGCATGACTCGTAACATTAAACTAAAGTCGATAGCTGTTGAAAACTTTGATACTTTAAAGTGTATTTATAATTTTTTATGCAATAAATTTGTAAAATTTATAACTGAAAAACCTCAGACACCCTAACAATTTTTTTGTGTAATAAATTGATATGAAAATTAATTAAGTGCAATAATGATAACGGAAATAAGACATAGTCGACCTCATAATTTCACCACTTTTGACAACACTGAGGGTTCTCTGAACGGACGTTCTCTAGGTGGCATCACTGAGAAGTTACTTCACAGGTGCTGCTTACCTGTCAAGGGTCAAAGCGCCTATATTTTCTTTAGTCGTGACTAAATGATGAACGAATGAATGAAACGAATGATTTACGTTATCATATATTTTATATTCATTGTCGAGATGGAAGACCTCTAGTCAAAGTGGCGCCAACTGGTGGCGTGAATTTTCATGAAAACTTTCTTTCCCAATATATTTAAAGTTATTAAAATAAATTAGTTATTTAAATAAATACCTAACTGTCATAAAGATAAAGCGTTTTATGATGTGCAAGGGACATTCTACCTTAGCGTCATGAAGCAACTATGAGGTTGAATAAAATACGATAGAAGGGTCTATAATATTCAGTTAGAAAGTTTCGTACCGCAGCGCAGGCAGGTTATTCTGTAAAAAAATTTGTGGCGTATTGAATTCTCTTTTGTATCCACAGTGCACACGAAAAGTTTTGATTCTGACATTGACAGCTGACAGTGCGGATACAGAAGCAAGTTCGAAGGTGGGTTTTTACAGAATTGCTTTTTATGAGAAAAAAATAAATGCCTGCAAGTGTTTGTGCCTACTGTGATATTTGAGGCCTTTAGCTGGTCAAATACCTTAATGAAACTGTGGATCTAAATTAAACCTTACTTCAAATACCCCTGTAAACTCTCTCACACAAATATAGATAATGTGTTTTAACTTGTTCAGCGGCGTAATATAAATTTACGACTTATTACTTTTGGGAATTGAACAGTGTCATCCGAACGAGTTGTTATCAGCCATACCGTGTTCCGTTATTGATACGTACGTTCACGTCAATATGGAACATGGTATTTTTTTTAAAATATGTTACAGCTACATACATGTTTGAATAAAAACTTTTTCGTATAAAGGATTTTTTAGGCAGTTATTGACGGAGTTCTGAAAATATTTTTATATTCCGTTTACAAAACAGATTTTTACTTAATCAAATAATGCAGCTTGTCAAGAATTAGTCTGACACTGCAGCACGGTAAGAATAGTTTTTAATCACCGACGAAAAAAGACGGGTGTTATAAGTTTGACCGGTATGTGTGTGTGTCTGTCTGTGGCCCCATAGCTCTGAAACGGGTGAAACTATTTGAATGCGGTTTTTTAATTTGAAATCAGGTTTTTTAGCGATGGTTCTGTCTAAGAATTTTATGAAAATTAGTTCACCCATTTGTAGATTATCAGCTCTTTTCTAATTGGTAAATGGATGTGAGCGTGTTTTACAGGTCTAATCGATTTGAAATTTGGTATTCTGTTACTTTGGTGATATAAGAAGAACATATTAATTTTAAACTGATGCTGCAGCACCACCTGGAATTTGCAGGATAGCCAAATCCCTTACTCCATCTCATAATTCCCCAACTTACAGCACAGGTATTGTGTTTGGGGTCATTGGAAAGGTCTCAATGAATAAGTTATAGATAAATGATGCACAGGGCCTGATGATGGAGTAGGAAAGAGAAATAAGGAGATGTTTGTGTCTGGGGTTTTTAAAATTTTAATATCATTTAATGTCATACAATTTTTATAAAAAAAATTATGGCTTCACTACAGAACCTATTTAGATTTTTGGCAAACTGCTTTGAACTTCGACACGGATATTACGTAAATCCTAGTGAACCTATTTATTACAATTCACACGCAGGCAAAGTCAGGACAGCATACGTTTGCCTACTTTCAGATCCGGTAGTCACGTTGTTGCATAGGTAAGTGTTTTTCTATACAAAAATAACTTTTCACTTTATTTCCCTTTTCAACCTTGCATGTTTCTTTGATGTGGCTTCCAGCCTTGAATGGCACGGGTAGTACTCTCAATAACTTGCCATGCGAACACTTTGTGAGAAGTAGTGTCATGTTTATTATTCTTTTTCTACATACCACGCTTCGTAATTGGATTTAAAAAAAAATATGACAGGATGGTACTCCATTACCCTTTTAACGCACTCAAAAATATCATAAAATTAAGTGTATTGAAAAATAAAAAAAATATGTAAAAGCTTTCAATTAAATTCTCAGAAGCCTGAAATATTAATGTCCAATGCATATTATATCCACGTAAATTAAGGGGCCGTCGCAAGGTTCATAATTTTATGCAAATAAATTCACGTTTAGCTAGGAGTTGCGTACCTACGTCAACACTGAGATGTGGGTCGTCTTTGCTCGCGTATTAGTAAGCTACAAAATGGATTAAGTACCCTCACGGGAGGGATTTAATTAATAAGAAATAAGAATATGTTTGTACGTCAAAAATGTTGAATGATTTTTTCTCTTTTATGTAGAAACTGACACAATAAAAGAATAGGGAAATATAATAATAGGTTGAACATCTCGTAATAGACTTTTTTTTCAGGGTGGGTAATTATCAAATATTTATTTATTTATTTATTTAATTTAATGCACAATGTACACAACCAATTTTACACGCTAAGCTTAAACTAGTGAGTACATGACCCTGTTAGGGCGCAGCAAGATAACTTAAAACTAATATTGCAGAAGATGTATCTATATTTATCTAACAACTATTATTTTTATTATTTATCTAATAACTTATCCCGCGCTGGGCGGAGCGGGACTCTTACTAACTAAAACCCACACAAGTTCCTTCAGTTGCCTGTACGTTGCCAGGGGCCAAGGTATCGTAATAGACCTCCGGAAACAGACGAAACATTTTTTTATCGGCTGCCTTTGTTCTGTATTTACTGTTTTTTTTTTATTATTTATTTAAGCGGATGTTTTTACACATATGCAACGATGTCAATCCCATTGTTAAATTAATTATTTAATTCTAATGAGGCTTTCTAAAATATTGTAAATACAGTTTGTGCCTTTCCTATAATACTTTTACTTTACTATTTAATAGCAAATAACACAAAAGAGTAAATAAATATTGACTTTTAAGAAGTTCCGTTTTCTTTCTATTTCGTGTGGTTACTGACTAACCTGCAGTCAGAGTTTTCATGCCGCCCATGGGCCTCTGACTTGGTTTCACATGCATTCGAAAAATATCTCTCAGGCATGCCAATTTCCTTACATTATTTTCGTACACCGTTTTTAAAGCAAGTGATAATTATACAATAAGCAAATGAATCCAAAAAGTCAGTGGTATCCGAATAGTTCCGCTAAAATCACTTAATCAATTCTGGCCAGACAATGCCCTAATAATTACATTGTTTAAATCAGTTACTTACATTTCGCTAACTAATCCAACTAACTACTTCAGAATATAATGAGCTAAGCGTGAATTCGAAGTTTGTTCTCATATATAAGCACATGGTTTAGGTCGGGCGTTTCGTGGTACGTTGTATGACGTGGCAGAATTCTGTTAGGAACTGGACATAGAGAACAAAGGATCATGTTTTGTATTTATTTTGGTAAAGTTTCGAATACACACGGGGTTAATAAATTGGTACTTGTTGTGTTATTTACTCTTATAATACGTTTATTCTGAAAGTGGGCAACGTCACAAATAGGTGTCAAATATACGATATAAAAATAGGCGGTAGAATGAAGCCATAAAATGGCTGGACACTTTGGAACGTGAAGAATGTTCATAGCAGCGCTTAAAACCAATCACATAATGTATGGTCGGCGGCACATCCAGACTGATATTGCTCTTTTGAGATAAATATAGTTTATTAATACGAAATCTGTTAAGATTGGACACAGAAAGGCTTTGCTCATTAATTCGATTTTTATTAGTCTTCTCGTTTTTGTTAGTCTGAGCGTTTATTCTGAAAGTGAGCAACGTCGTAAATAGATGTCAAATATTTCCCTGTTTTGTATAATTTGGCAATATTACTGTATGGAAACAAGAAATGTGGCTAACTAGCAAACTAGAATGTTGATTATGAAATGCAATGCAATGTCATAAGACATAAGAATCATTCCGCGCATTTCATGTATCAATAGTTTAATATTGGAAAAGACAAAACCACCGGCCGACTCGGACTCGCTCACGACCACCGTACAATATTTACCACAAAACGCCGAAAACATTTTAATTTCAATTCTTATTATTCTGTGTTATAGCGACAATAGCAATACACAATCGGAAAACTTCCACTATCTACCTATTACGGTTCATGAGATACAGCCCGCTAAGAGACAGACGGACGAACGGACAGACGTACAGCGGAGGCTAAGTAATAGGATTCCTTTAAGCACCCTTCGGGTACGGAACCCTAAAATCAAAATAATTTAAGTAAAGACAAAATATGAAATTAGATAGGTACTTAAGTTCAAAAACGACCTGCAATTCAACAAATAACGACCATAATAAAGCAACAAGAAGCTTAAGTTCACAAGCTTTCGCTAAAAGACATTAAATAAGACTCGCTTGAGAGCAGATATCAGTACTGCATTCAAATGAGATATTCAAAACGTTAGGAATACGTCCAGCATGAAACTAACCCTCTCGTCCTGTAAACTGACCTGCCCCTAACTTGATTATCTGGAGAGGACGACGATATGCCCTGCTGGAAGTGACAAGACAAAAGAACTAAAATGACTGGGCTTTTCTTTGAACCGTCTGCAAAGTGGTTTAAGGTGTATTTTTTTCTGCAATAGGTGACTGCATAGTGATTACATAATGAGGTCTTGTGGCAGCTTTAATAATTATCATTGAATAGTGCAAGTGTACATTCGAGATTTTCGATATTATACTATACTAATAGACAAAAATAAATAAGCAAATAACAAAAACAGCGGGGTAATTGCATAACACATTTACAGTAGCAATTGCTTTCATTTTGACAGTTCAACAACATTCATTGCATTATTTACATTGCTGACCAGACAAATTGTTCGAATATATGAAGCAATGGATTAGCAATATCCTTCAAAAATCATTCAGATTGTGATTGAAAGTGTGTTGGCAATCAGGGTGCATGTTCTACTAAGAATAAAAAGATAATGAACATCAAAAGATAATCTTAACTGCGAGCGCATTTATTGCTGGGTAAGCTGCCTCCACGTCACAGTTTTGTTATATAGATATACGAGTACGTCAACACAATTTTGATGAATACATCAAAATTGTTGTTAACTATTTCGTTTGCCGTATCCAGCGCAACTTAACATCCAGGTCAAAGCAAAGACATCGTATGTCGCAGCACACTCATTCAATAATCTGATTCAATTCTGAGTGGAGGTACAGTTTCATGGGCCCCGACGTCTTATTTAATATTCCTCTCTTGTGCTCACTCGTCTATGAACTAGTTACGGTAAATAATAAACATACAAACATACGCGCAACATTTTACCTGTGATTATTTCTTTTTATATCAGTATTGAGTTACTATATATGAGGTTACACGTGGCTAGATACCAATAAAGTGTTTTCTGTTCGAGGGAAAATATTCGCCGAAGGCAACTTAATTTGTTTTGTGTTGATTTTTTCCTAGAATATTTTACTTAGACCTAATGTACGCTTCTATTATTTCTAACGTGAAGATAATATCGTGGACGTCCACGTCCACTATATACGTACAAATACATACGTGCTTGATAAAGTTTTATCGTCGACGGAAATTTTCTTCATTATATTATTTCCATATTACTTCCCTGTGTTATCGTGCCGCCGTGGACGTCCATGATAATTTATTTATTTTTCATTTTCATTTCATTCAGGAAAACAAACAGTTACGCAAATATAAACAGGTAGTGAGAGAACAAAAAAGAGATTATAAATATTGAAGCTCACGACGTTATCCATATCTTAAATACTGCATAATTATTATGGAAAGTCCTTCTGTCTGTCACCGGGGTGTATCTCACGAACCGTAATAGATAGACAGGTGAAATAGGTTTCACAGATTGTGTGTTTCTATTGCCGCTATAATAACAAATAATAAACATAAAATAAAGTTAATAATTAAAGGCCCCATATAAGAAACGTGTTCGGGGTTTTTTGCTCGATCTTTAATACCGTACAAAACCCTTCGTGAGCGAGTCCGACTCGCACTTGGCCGGTTTTTTTTGTCACAGGTACATAACTACAAGGATTTTTTGACGCTTGAATGACATTGATAGGAGGTCGCTGTTGGCAAACAAGCGTGAGCTTTTATTGTGAAATTGTCTTAGAAACCGTATTAAAAACAAGATGGCGGCATTAGTTCCGTTTTTGCCCACGCGTCAAAAGATTCTTGTACAACTTTAGATAAATTGAGTGTGTTATAATAAATAGGGGTGCTTATTTTATTTCCATTTATTTCCAAAGTAATTTTTAAATGAATGGTTCTTAAATATCAAAACAATTTCTTCGTTAACTATAAAATAATATTCAAATAAAAATACCCTCTGTTATTTAGCAGTGCAGTAAATGAGCACGTTGGTTTTGCCCGCTGTTTGCCACTAATGGTCTAGAGAGGACGTGGCGAGGCTCCGTCGAGCGAAATATGGAGAGAACTGTCAAATAGTGGGTGAGAATCTTTTTAAAAAAGTTGTGTCTATTCTTTGCTGCACTTATTTTAATGGGTGGTGAGCATACTACTCGGTTATTATTTAAGCAGATTTTTTTTTATTGAGTAATAATTACATCGCTAAGCTAAAGATTTAAGGTTACTCACGTCTTATAAAGTAGATAAATAAGGTGCTTGTTCTTATAAAGTTAGTGTAGGATAGGTATATAATTTTAACCATTAAGGGTTCCTCTACATAACGCCGGAGCCGCACCGGGAGGCGCCGCGTAGATCTTACACTCATTCTGAGATATTCAGTTTTTTTTTCGTCTTGCGGTCCCGCGCCTGTGCGGCGGTGGTGCGGCTCATGTGATATTCATTCGTATACACTAACACAGGGTCCGGCGCCGGTGCGGCTCCGTTGCCATGTAAACGAAGCCGTATAAGTCGCATTACATCATCATCATCATCTTGTCCCATGTTATTTGGGGTCGGTGCAACACGTTTGCGTCGTCATCATTATCATCATTTTCAAAAACGTCCACCGCTGGACATAGGACTCCCCCAAATGGGGGGTTTGCCATAATCGCCACGCTTGGCTGGCGGGTTGGCGATCGCAGTATGGTCTTAAAATGCATAGAGAACGCCGCTGCCCATTCTCTAGTAAGACCCTTAGTCACCCACGACACCCACGTGAAAAAATGGGATGGTACTATTCTTTACGTTCGGCACCACACGGCACGTTTACGTCGTGCTAGTGTTATTGGGTTTTCTATCTAAATTTCACAGTAGCAGTCGGTGTCTGATTTTGTGCCCGGTTGATGGAAATAGGCTCGCCCCCTATTACATGGGACTTAAGCATAACTGGCGAAAAAACAAAATGTTTATTTCAATAACTTAAAATACGTTTACATTAGGTATTTAGGGGAATTTCCATTAAAGTAAGAAATATACTTGTGTTAGGAAGTTCAAATGAAATGGAATTAAAATGTGGGTGTACATGTGTACACCCACATTTGTACATGTGCACAGTGTATAGATGCGTGATGTTATATTTATATATTTTAAAATAAATTCATGGGACAGTAACGCGGCATCTAATAAATTCATGGCATAGTTTAATATGTCTGCTGCTAATTCTAATAAACCCAGGATTATTATAACAGCTCTAAAGATAACTAAGCTACGATGACAGCATCGGATATATTTCATACTATTATAATTGTAGGGCCTGTTAATAGAGGATTTTCCGACATTTAACCCCGAAGGGTTAACAGCCGTAAAATATGTCTTCACGGGCAAACCGCGGCGGTTTGTCGTACACAATTATATTATCTACATTACGTTAAACATGAATTTTGTATTAATTTCATACATCACCGATCAAAAAATATCTCTACTACCTCTTGTAAATATCAATCTGCCTAGCCTTTTCCCAACTATGTCGGCAAAACAGTATATGTATGTGTATGTTGGTATGACGGCTTCCAGTCTAACCGGATGCAGCTGAATACCAGTATTTTATATGCAGCGACTGCCTATCTGACCTCCACAACCCAGTTGTCAGACATTCGGACTTCTGACGACCCGTAACGACTTTCACAGATCCATTAATGACAGCCGGGACCAACGACTTAACGTGCTTTCCTAGGCACGGAGGAGTCTCGGTATGTAAAGATGGTCACGCATCCTCAGACCAACCCTGGCAAGCCTCTTGTAAATATGAGTATACGGGTGAATTTTTGAGATGGGGCAGTCAGGGCAGGTACGTTAACTGTTTTAGCTACGGGAAAACGGTCTTAGGAGACTGTCCTTCTATTTTTGAAACCATTTGATCCCCGTCCAGAGTCCACAAAGTCAGCAAGAAAATGGGTCATTTTCACAAAAACTTTTTTTGATGCCAATCGATCCTGTTTCTTATAAGGATCAAAAAGTGTTACTGAACCAACTGAGGTTTGAGTACTAGAAAAGCCAGAAATTGCAAAAAACTTTTCCCATACATTTCGTAGGAAATGACTCCAACTTACTTTTTTATGATAGACTGGCCACCCTGTATTGACAAGGAAAACAGCATGATGAATATTAAAGTAGGTAATCATTTGGTTTTTGGTGTGTTTCGGATCTTACCAGTCTCATTTGGGATAGGTATTATTTTATTTCTGCTGTCTTGGAGGTAGTTTTGTCTAACAAAAATGTTTTTAAGTACAGATCTCATTTTGAATCCTAACTGAATATTAGGGGTTAAAATATGAAATTGCCGCCTTTTGTACTGAAAAATTCATGGTCTTCCTCGGGGTTCATTCTTCAAGTCGAAGTTTCAACTACGAAAGCGATTAAGCCAAAACGCACGATGCGTATTGGTTAGCCGTATCCTCTCCAAACACAACATTGATATTGCGAGCTGCTTCTGCTGCGTTAGTTCCGCTTCGGAGTTCGTATTAAAAAATTACTGTAATTTTCAATGTATCCATCTTTACTTTAGAAACAGAATCTAAAAACAATTGAAAGTCAAACAATCGAATGTGGTAAATTTTTCAAATTTAGAATGTTATAGCTATCTTGGGAAAAAAGTTCCACTCCGGAATCTCACACCATGCAGGTTTAATTTTAATTCAAAGTGGCCAGTTCGTTAAAACGGCAATTTCATATTTAAACCCCTATTATTTTTATTATATATATGAAAGTGAGTTTATTTGTTTGTTGCGCTTTCACGCTAAAACGGCTGATTGGATTTGGATGAAATTTAGCACATGGATAGACCATGACATGGGTTAGGACATAGAATACTTTTTATCCCGATATTTCCACGGGATCGAGACTTTTACTGGTACAAACCGCGGTGCGCATTTAGTCATGAATAATTTTAAGGAAATATTCATAACCCTTATAACACGCTGACGCAAGTGGGTTGTGGAGGTCAGATAGGCAGTCGCTCCACGTACTGCGAAATGTGTAATACTGGTATTCAGCGGCATCCGGTTAGACTGGAAGCCGACCCCAACATAATTGGGAAAAAGCAAGGCTAGATGATGATGAACTTTCTTACTCGTTCCTCCCTATAGATATCTACCAACACTATGTGACAGAAAAACTAACTCATCATTTCAAAGTACTAAACCGTAACTAGTATATATCCATGGACTTCCACCAGAATCGCTGGAAAATACCTGAACCAATACGTATTTCCATTGATACGTGTTAACACTAACAGTCACATAAATCAAAAATTATCTCGCATGCGAGTACATAACACGAACGGCACTGTATCTCTATTCTACATTTCTAGCGTACCACCAACAAACGTTACGTCATAATAAATTGCCTGTTTACCATTATGTGGCAGATACGCTTCCACGTTACCTACGAACTAACAGATTGTAAATGTTATTATACCTATTTATTTGGCTTTTTCACCGTAAGAAACATATATTTTCAATGTGCCGGAAAAATATCGAATTATATATCTTTTCCTTTTTTATTTTTCCTACAAGGTGACTACGTAAAGGTTCTCCTTTACAACATAGTCACCTCTGGTGTTCGTGTGTCTTCAAGAGGCCAATTTAACTTGCAACATGTACATAGATATCTGTTAAATTATGAGTTGATTAGAGCAGTTAGGACGCAGTTCTAAATCCACGCAATATCCGAGAGTACCCACCTACTTACATTATAATGGGTCCACATTATAAAGGCCTGCTTATGAGGACCAAGGCTTAAAAAATTTAAAGGTCTCCTCATTTCATGAGATGAACGTTAGGGGATCACGTGATGATAATGGTAATATATGAATGGTACGAAAATATACGAAAGGTCCAGTCAAACCCTTTGTTTCCTAACAACATGCCATTCTTTATAATCGCATCAAATCCTTTCCGAGGTATTAATTTAATTAATTTTACTTGCCATAAAATTAGCCTGTTTTGAGTTGAGGGTAGGGACATTAACTTCGTTGAATGAGCGTGTAAGAGGGCTGTAATGGTTAATAAACATGATTATGTAGTGTTCCCCGTGTTGCCAGCAACTGGCGGAAACTTTGTGACTTGCATTTTAATGGGCGGCGAGTTACTTGGTCGTGTTAGACGTTTATTTTTGTACAATGGACTTGTTGTTTTTTTATTCTTGGTGTGTTGTTCCTGGTTTAGGCCCAGACTCCTCCAAAGCGGAGACGAAACAAGAGGAGAGGAGATGTGTTTTAAACAACCAATAGAATTTCTTTACTCACACATATCGTCTGCACTCAGCTTCAGTGGATACCACTGAGCGGTGATTATCATATTTGTATGGCGCGATCGAAGCGGAGCTGTGAGCTGTGCCTCGCAAGCTGGCGACGGCACATAGAACCATACATCTCCAATCTACGTCGCACACATCTCCGCTCCAGTCTAGCCAGTACACAACTCCGCACAGCTTCGGTGGATACACCCTAGCTGACAAACATCTCTTCTCATCTCCCCTTCGGACATCTCCGCACATGTCCGCTTTGGTGGAGTCTCTTGGTGAGTGGATAGGTACATAAGTGCTTAAGAAATTACGGTAAGCACTATGTGGGTATAACTGTCACTAGGCGGGTAACCCTAAAGGGGCTGACACAGGTGATAGCCATGAATCATTAACAAAAACCATGCTTTCAAATGTAGGTAAGCTAAGATATGTTATATTTTGCTTCTTCTTCTTCATTGATATACCAACATAATAAATAGTTATGATATAAAATCTCACCGTACCTGCTATTTGCAACAAAAATTCCCGTCAAAAATGCTTACATCACTTAAAAAATAACCAACATTTATAAACGTGGGGGCAACCCAGAAAATTCCATTTACACAAGGCAAAGTGCTCCGACGCGCAACGTCAAGATGCATCGTTGAAAATTATGCATCGCAGCAAGTACATACCGAAATATTGCGAGTAACAAATAGCGGGGTCGAGACTCGGGACCTGCCTTCCGCAGCATCCAGCATTTCACGGATTATTTCGTACAACATATTCTTAAAATAAATAATGTTTAACAGGAATCCCAAAGCCTGATTCTCGAGATGCTGCATAAAATGTTTAATAAATATAAAGGCTGTGTCCGTTTGAAGTTGATCACTTTTCATTATGCATAAAAAAGAAAACAAAAAGGAAGGAAACGTAACTCTTTTGTGTATTTATTTTGTACTATCCGATTTTCGTTCAAACCTGTTTTAAATTTTCATTGGATTGATTTATGATGATTCTTAAACTTCCGATGGCGAAACAAGTTCCTTAGCTTGTTTAAATATCCTCATCCGAAGTTTAAAACTGAAAGTAGAATTATTTGAAGGCGATAGAATGAAGCCATAAAATGGCTGGACACTTTGGAACGTGAAGAATGTTCATAGTGTATGGTCGGCGGCACATCCAGACTGATATTACTCTTTTGAGACAAATATAGTTTATTTAATACGAAATCTGTGAAGATTGGCCACAGAAAGGCTTTGCTCATTAATTAGATTTTTGTTAGTCTTCTCTTAAGAGCGTTTATTCTGAAAGTGGGCAACGTCGTAAATAGATGTCAAATATTTCCCTGTTTTGATTAATTTGGCAATATTACTGTATGAAAATAATAAACGTGGCTAACTAGCAAACAAGAATATTGATAATGAAATGCAATAATGAATACCGAATATTTAGTTAAAGATGTAAAAAAAGTATTTGAAAACTTTGCAAATGCCTTTTTTACACCTAAAACGGTTGTGACATCAAATTCAGTGTTATAATTGCAATTCATTAGTAATATTCTAGTTCGGTTAGTTAGCCACATTTCTTATTTCTATACAGTAATATAGCCAAATTAACCAAAACAGGTAAATATTTGACAGCTATTTGCGACATTGCTAACTCTTAGCGTAAACGCTCTTAATTGATTAGAACCAAAAAATACGTTATTTCTATACATAACATCACGCCTATATTCCGCGGGCTAGGCAGAGGTGTACCTATAGTACACCCACATTTCGCCAGTTATGTTTGAGTCCCATGTAATAGGGGGCGAGCCTATTGCCATCAATCGAGCACAAATCCGGATGCTACTGAGAAATTTCAGATGGAAAATCCAATAACAGACCCGGGAACTGAACCCAGGACCTCATGGCCAGCAGTAGCCCTTGCAACCACTAGACCAACTTAGAAGTCGTTGCTATTTCTAATCTACTGTAACTGTGACAGTTTTAGACATCAAAGTGTAATACTTTAAAGTACTACAAACTACAAAACGGAACAGAGTCATATCTAAACTATTAGGTATGAAATCACTCTGAAACGTAGCCGTAACGTTCCCACTGCTGGGACACAGGCCTCCTCTCTTCGAGAGAGACTGGGCTATAATCTACCACGCGAGCCCAGTGCGGGTTGGTAGATGTCACATGTCTTCGAATGTTTGGTTCTAGGACATGCCGGTTTCCTAACGATGTTTTCCTTTACCGTTTTGAGAGCAATGGTGCTGAAATTATTTACACAATGTAAAGCGCCTGCCTAGGTTCGAACGTACGATCTACAACTCGTAAGTCGGGGCCGTTGGCACTGTGCCACCACTGCTCTCCTTAAACATAGATAATTATAATATTCTTTTCAGTTGAAAAAAATGCGGCTTTATTATTACATAGGGGAAGGTAGGTACATAAGATGAATTTCAGGTCAAGGTTGAATCTTCTCAGGAGAGGACTGAAAAGAAAGCTCTCGAGTCTGGAGAGGGATCATTGTATTGTATGCAAGTGGACAAAGACGATTCATTATATTACCTACTGGAGAATTTTACGTTACACATTTTTTATTAGGGTTTTTTCGACTGTGTTATTTGTGCGTGTGATTTTTGTTTGATTAATTTGTAAAATTGAATTTTACGAACAGTACAGAACATATGGCAACATTGTACGCCCGAAGACTCTATCCCTTAGCCGAATGGCTTTGATTTCGGCTAAGGGCGATGGGTTTCAACCAATGGATATTTATTAACTGTAACTAAGCACTTGGTAGTCCAATTGACTATTGACCATATTCAGTAAAGTCCACTTGAACTTTATTTTCCCCGCATGAGTCCTCATAAATGTCAGTATTATTTGAGAACCAACGACAAATTCAACGCATGAAAAGGCATTAAACTATAGTCGAGTCGCCTTACGCCACGTAGCTATTCAGGCGCGCCTTTTCAAAAGCTGTGCACTCGGCTTTTCAATAAATGCTCATTGAATACCTCCAGTAACCTACCTGCTTCCTTCAAAATTAATAACGTTTTCGATTCTCCTAGATCGAGATTTTGAACGAAGTGGTTCTGGATTGTATATGGAATTACATCAAAAGCTGGAGCTTTGATTTGCATTATTTACGGATGAATTAATTGGTGAACCCCTTTGCTAAGTTTTCAATGTTTTGACAGGTAATTACTGCAGCTTTCATTGCGTAATGCTTCGGCCGACTCCGCGTCTATCGTGAAAAAGCAATGCGTTCTGAAGCTTCGTATGTTTTGCTCGCTAAAAAGTTATCCCGCTAATGCGGTGGTCACATTAGCGGCTTCGCCACGTTTATTATGTCCTGCCACACGGGCGATAAGTGCTACGCAGCTCGAACTATCGCGACGATCTGATAATGGTTGGTCACATCTGCGTGAATCGTATCACTTTGCGAAGTTTCGTCACAGATGCAGCCGCAGCATTTTAGTTACTTGTAAAATAGTGTTTATCGTTTTATGTCTGCAGAAAATTCTAATGTCTATAATTTTTTTTTTATTACGTAATCAGTGTGAGTGATGCATGTGTGAAGGATATGTATGTCAATCCGTAGCTACAAGTTTATTTTAACATTTATTAGAAAAAAAGAAAAAAAAAAGGTTTATTCTGCACAAAAAAAAAGCACTTTACAAAGAAAAAATACACACATACAAAGTAGCCAAAAGCCTTACCCCTAGCCCCTTAGTCTTAGCCTTAGCCTTGCCTTGCGTAGCAGCATTTTGTTTTTGTGATGTTTTTGTTGACATTTGGCAATGTTGCAAGAGTATTACGCAATAATGTCTTTGGTCCGTGGCCTTGACAGCAATCAATGAAAAACATTGTTTTACTTTTTTATTTATTGGATGAACACGAGGCTTTTAGCTACTTTTGTAAATGTGTATTTTATGTGTTTTTATCTTTATATGTGCGTTTTGTTTGTGCAGAATAAACAATTTTTCTTTCTTTTTTTTTCTTATTTAAGCAGTAGAAGTTTGAGAATTTTATTTATTGCTTGATGTCAGGGCCAGGGACCAAGGACAATTTACATTGCGTATTCTGTGTTACTAATAAATAAGATAAGAATGTAAAGATGGTCAAGCATCCACGGACCAAACGCGGTAAGCGTAGCTTAACCTGATCGATTGACACGTGAGACTGTTATTACTTAGCAACAAGCCCCTTCTATCCAGCCAGTGTATATATTCTTATCGTTTTTAATCTAAACTTTTGTATATTTCTAACTGAACGAGCGCAATTGTATAAATGATAAATATACATCTTAAAAAGCCCAAATAAAACCCATGTTCCACCTGCCCAAAAAAATCTTTTCACAACCCTTGAACCGCTACGCATAAATTACGAACGACAAAAAAGGCTTATTAATTAGTTTCTTGAGAACAATATACGAGTACGTATAACAATAAAATAACAAAAGGGTATTCGTTCATGTTATTTCGAATTAGCGGGATAGAACAAAGGTTTGGTGGACATAAGAATGGAATATTAATGGAATGGAGGAGAGCTTGCATGATGGGAAAACAATCAACTTGTTTGTGTTGGCATTTACAATATCAAATTCCGGCTGCCGCGGCTATGAAGATTCAGTAAACTGTGAATGTTTTAAAATTTAATGCTTTTGTATATTCATTGTTTATGTAGATACAATTTTATGGAAATGGAGGCCGTATGTGTCCGTAGGGTTACGTAGATTGATTGATGAGTGCCTTAAATTCAATTTATTGCCAATGACAGCTTTTTATTGGCGAATTGAAGCTAAAAATAGATTGTAATTAATTTTACATTTGAAGGAGATGTTAGTGTGGCATTAGATTCGTCCTGTTGTAGGTATGGGGTTAGCCACTCCATAAATATTAACCCTTCAGAAACCATAGTAATGACCGCTCGCTATTTCTTTAATACTAATTACTACCTTCGATAAGTAGCCAGTATAACTGTTAAGAGAAGATTTATAATCATTATTATTATTTATTTATTTATTTATTTATATATACTTTATTGTACACCAGAAAATACATAGTAAATCATAAAGTTAACACTACAAAACATACAATGGGCGGCCTTATCGCTTTCTGCGATCTCTTCCAGGCAACCTAGGAATGGACAGTGATTGCGTGGGCATAAAAATGGGGTAGACATTGGTGCAAAATAATAATGATATAGATACAATATATTATAATAGACACATAGATAGATATATATATATATGCTATATAATAGATACATAGTAAATATATAAGAATATTTATATAAGCAACGAAAATAAATGGTGACTACAGATTATTACAGCTACAAGAACAAGATCACAACAACAAGTAATGTTCCTTCACGAGTCTCTTAAATACTGGTAACGATTGCGCGCGTTTTATTTGAGCTGGTAATGCATTCCACAAACGAGCGGCCTGGACAGAAAAGGATTATTACACAATAATGGGTCATTATTTACACAATGACTCCCTAAAAGCTTCAATCAATCAATTGTTCCAAGTTCCAGCTCCGTAAAATCACAATGTACCAAAGAACTTGACATTGACAATGAGCCAACAATAATTATGTCCGACAGGTACTCCAACAGCAATAAGCTAACATAATGCTCTGCGTACTGCTCTCATTACTCCTCCCTAATAGTTGTTTTTCCCCACCGACGCTAAGTGCAATTTATATTAATGCCGTCATATTTTCACGTTGGTTACCCGCATTTTCATATTAACTGTGGACCGAGCTCCCATAGTAATGTGGAGGTTCCCACCTTCGTCATTTGTTTGCAAGCTGATTAAATTTACAGGGCTAACGCGGTTCGCTGTAAAATGAATTCCCTTAATACGTGTGCTGTGTAAGATTTAAAAAAATAATCCAGTGGCGAATGTTCGGTGTAGGAGTGATGACGTCACGGGATGTGTTACATACGACCTCTGTGGGCAGGATTTGTAGTTTATAGGCGTTTTTAGTGAAGAGTGGTCATTGTGTGTAGTCGTAAAGTATATTGGGTACAAGTGGGGCGGTTTTTTGACGCATTTTCTGTTTTCTACCTTTGTACTGCTTATTTAGTATACATAAACGTTTTAGTTTCAAAATTCAAAATTCAAAAGTCAAACTAGACTGAGAATCAGCACTTTTCGAAAGTCAATTACATAAAACAGTACCCCAAAACGCCCACCCTTCACCACTTCCTAGTGCATGAGCTGAGAAGAAGATGTGGCGCAACAAACTCCCCAGCAGCACAGCTGTCTGTTCAGTTAGAAGAACAAATAAAAAAGATTATATTTAATAGTATTCAAAATAATTTAACACAAAACATAATTTAAATTATTAGCCATATGTTAGCTAGCACACGCCAATATACCAGACAAAATCATCGAAAACAGCTATGCTCATGTTTGTAATAAGCAATCCTATTCTTGGATAAATAGGTATCAAATTGTTTAATTTGAGAGGAAGGACAATCATGGAAGTTGGTAGATTTGTTTCAACTATTTAATTTTCCAAGTTTTCTTTGATAAATCTCTGTAATACCTAAAATTATCATATATTTATTTCTTCAACTAAAATAAAGATATAATTTTTCAAGACTTAGACCGTGCTGACCCAAAAAGAGTCCTTTACCGACTTTACATAAGTAACGGGATGAATGCGTAAATAAATTCTTTACGGAACCGAGCTTACGGTTTTCTTCAGTTATACAAATATACACGAGGGAAAAAATCGTGAACAAAAACGGGCTATAATCTTCGTCCTTCTCCACGGCTCGACATGGCTCGCCCGCATCACACTACTAAACCGGATCCGCAAAGCGTATTTTCTTTGAAAACTGATCCCCTGAAATGCTTTACTAACACGGGTTGAGGGACTGACGTCAGACTTTATAAGAACAACCCTCGACGTAGATGGAATTTACACCGACGACACGACTTAGTAAGCGTTGTCCTCGCAAAAAAATATTTTGAAAATTGCTCGAGGCGCGTTTTGGGGCTGTATGCAATACGATCTTTGAACTCCATAAAGCATCGTGAACTAGCAATTTCTGGTCTCAAAACGGTGATATGGATGCGTATTCCCGAACACTAGTTACGGCTATTGCCCGATAATTGACCTCCGTTTAATCTCAATCTGGCACATACATCCATTTAGTCTGTCTTTTGTTTTATGGGAGTCGATGCTTCTGCGAAAGCGTGCGACTGACAAACATTGTAAAACGCAATGTAGAAAACGTTAGTTACTGTTTTAAGTACGTGTGTTGTGTGTACTAAGCGTTATTTACATGAAACAAACTCCCTTTGATAATGACGTCGCGGCGGCTCACAAAGCTGCAGATGTAAATGTTAGCGGACCAACCCATTAAATGAAGTGTTATCGAGTTCCTTTCAACCAAATTTAATTTTGAATTTACGATTTGGTTCATGAAATCCAATAACAGTGCTCACTAAATGATGAAATTCTAAAGGTTCTAATTTATTTGAAATCCAATTCGGGAAGGCTTTTTGACTGACAGCGTTTGAGCGACGCTATTTTGAAGGGGTAACTATGGGGTGTATTTAGATGCTGGTTCTGTTTTGGTCTGTGCGGTCTCAGCTAAGGGTCTCCCCTCTGTTCCCCTGGGCATCGTTAGGGGTGAGAAAGGGATTATGCCAGTTGAATGAGCAGTAGCGCTCATCTGTACTTTAATGTTATACATACTGATCACCGGTTCGCACGCCATGTTGTGTTCGACATGGTGATTAAAGAATCTGCACTTCTAATGAGATTTCTTTGTCTTCCTGTTATATGCGGTTGGACAGCCCATTATACTTAGAAACCTGTTTTATTCTTTATTATTTAGAGTCGCCTACAGTCTTTACTTCTTTGCTATAACATACTTTAAAGTTCATCCATTTACATACTCATTCCTCACTGTTTGAAAATAGGAACCAAAACTTTAAAACACATGAAATGATTACTTCATAATGTAAAATAATCTCCAATTGGGAATTGATTCTGATGCCTTGTTTACCCTACAAATGCGAGGTAGGCGTCGTATTGCCGCCGATAGTCTGTGGTCAGCGCCGCAAACCACAAGCTGACAAACTATACGCATTTGTGTATACCGACAGGTAATATTATTGTGCAGACGGATTCGTGTTTACTTAATATATTGACTTGCTGGGTTACAAGTATTGACGGGTTTTGGGAGCTGTGTATTGAAGTTGACATTTGTAAAATCGATGTTTGTGAAGTATGAATTTTCTGGTCATTTTCAATTCATGATTTTGATTCTATAATGCTTGTAAGTATAGCGAGTTTGACTGGTATTTAGGTTTCTTTTGAAAGTAATTAATCATTCAGTTTTGGGGAGTTTGAGTTGTATTTTGAAAGGCTATGAAAAATAAAACAATTTTTGTTTTGTTTACATTGTTCGAACATTCTTTTGAAATTAACTTCATCTAAGTAAGCACCACTTCAAGAATTCTTTGTCCCCTATTTTATATTTCTTTGTTAAAATATCAAAAACAAACAAAATAAGCAAAAGAGAAACTTGTACACTCTCATGTTTATTTATTCATCCTTAAATGGCCGCCGATACCTACAGGCATCGCAGTTCAATTCAAAGTCTTTGATGTAATCATCTCTAACTTTCATTGTGACGTAATAGAAAGCTTTCAAAGATTATATTCCCTTTTTCTTTGTTATTATTTATTTAAAATTAAAAGGCTGTGTCTGTAATCTGTGCTTCTTGTGTCATAATGTAAGTGCTCTAAGTAGGTACTCGAGTCAAACGTGACTGTGACTATGTTTCAAGTTATTGCGACGGGAACGTAATATTTTGCTAAGTCTTTAATGAGCCTTCATTTTCTGAAATCTTACTTGACAAATTAGTTTTGTCGTTCTGTCGCCAAGCTTGATTTTAGATGTTACTCGATTTGTCCTATTCTATTCAACGTCCGGAAAAAATCTGAGAACCTGCGATTGGTAAATGTTGACACAATGCCGACATTCCACGAAGATATCGAGTAGGCGTATAACAGCTGATATCGTTGTCGATTCAATTTCGATTTCAGTCTGCTATTGTCCGTTTCGGGTTTCTCAGAACTCGATAAACCTCAGTTTCGCTTAAAATCACATGTGACTATTACCATTATGGCCTTTCATGACTGTACATGTATATTATTTTGCATAACTACTATTATATAGAATCAAGTTTTTCTAACTGAACAGACAGCTGTGCTGCTGGGGAGTTTGTTGCGCCACTTCTTCTTCCCAGCTAAGCACTAGGAAGTGGTGAAGGGCGGGCGTTTTTGGGGGACTGTCTTTTGTAATTTTGACGTTTGAAAAGTGCTGATTCTCAGCCTATTTTGAATAAATGACTTTTGAATTTGAATTTGTAAATCCTTTTTGAGAAATGTAGTTTCTGTAACTGACATAACACCATCACGGCTGTTGTCCCTGAAGGTAGCCAGAAGTCCACGTATCTAAAGTACCCACACCTAAATGTCAGTTAAGTTTAAGTCCCATTTAATAGGGAAAAGGGTAACACCCTAGAGTCTGGAGAAATTCTAATGGAAAAACCCAATAATACCCGACCTGGGAATCGAAACTGAAGGATCCTACGCTCTACACTTTCGCTTGCCTCCTCTAGACCAAAGAGACATTCTGTAACTTTTACGGTGTATTTTCTCTAAATAATATATATAATTTATTATGGTAGCACAAAATGGATTGGATGAAATGAGGTTAAAGTTTAAGCTTGGCTTATTGTCAACTAATAAGGATTGTATTGAATAACATGGGTATCATCTTTAAATATTACTATAGGGTAAGTATCTGAGTATAGCAATACCTACAAGGTTTTGTATATATAGATATATCCAAGGGTGGATCCAGGAGGGGGCACAGGGGCACGTGCCCCCCCCCCCAAATGGTTTGAGTAAAATAAAATCGAATCGTCTGAGTGGACTGGCCTGAATGCATATATCTATCAAGAAATTACTTCTATGATGAACTCTTAAGGTAGGCTCTATAATTCTATATCTTCATTGAAAAATAATTAATCTCAAAAACAGCAAAGTGCAGTTAAGGTATGGGAGATACTTCTTATCTGTCTGGCCCATGTGCCCCTACCAGAAATAAATCCTGGATTCGCCATTGGATATATCTATACTAATATTATAATGAGGTAAAAGTTTGTATGTTTGTTTATTTGTAAGTTTGTATGTAGGGGATTATCTCCGGAACTGCCAGTCGGATTTGAAAAAATCTTTTGCATTGGATAGCCCAATTCTTGAGGAAAGTTATAGGCTTGCGGACGAAGTCGTGCGCAGAAGCTAGTTATTTCATATTTTTCAATTCCAATTAAATATACTTGATAGATATAGCAATTTGCTACTTCTTACTAGATAATACTAGGTGTATAAGCTGTTACTTGGAATTTAAATCGTATTTATCTCGATAACTGTGAAAGGAAATTTTTAATAATTGTCAATTTGATATTGGTAAAATCAAACATTCCCAATTATTTATTGCTGTCAACATAATGTTTTCACGTCTTTAATATTATTGAGTAGCCAATTAGCCATGTTTTACCAATATTATTATATTTAAAGATAGGCCATGATGTGACTTGCGAGTGATTTTGAGCGATTTGAGTGCGCGTCGGACCACGCATAATGAAGGTTAGTGGTAGGTGGTGGTGGTATTTGGGTTGGATTTACCCCAACAACGAACTTAACTTTTTAGTTGAATCAATGTTCTCTCCCATATACATCACACGGTCCATTCTCTAACTGCAAATGTAAGTTTGTAATCGCAAAAATGAAATGTGATAAAACTACAAATTAACGATTTTCAGACTTTTTCCTTTACTTGTGTGTGAGACCTTGCTTCCTGGCAAATTTCATGATTCTATTTAGGTCAACGGAAACTACCCTATAGGTTTTGATTTGTTTTGCTAGTTTATGACGCATTGGCCGTATTTTTGTTTATTATGGCGTTGACTTTTGTTTTAAGCTTAATGTTTTTAGAGGTTCAAGGGACCGTAGACCTACGTATTTGATATTAATGTAAACTGGATACTTCTACGTGCTCCTGAGAAAAAGGGTCTTGATAGACACACAAACAGACAGGCTGATAAACAACGGTGTGATCGTATAAGGGTTCCATTTTGTCCTTTGGGGGTACGAAACTCAAAAAACCCACACAGGTGGCATCCCAAATCTCCTCAATATTAGACCGAAACTGTGCTTTTTTGATAAATCAAACAAGAGTGAAAAATAAAAGCGATACAGCTATCCATTTCAAAACTAGCTCAAGGGTAAGAAAAGGGATAACCAAATAATCTAAAGGTACAAAATAAAAACAGAGAGCGGCCATTTTAATCCCAAAATGCAATCCCAATCTGAATAATAAAATATTTACTCACTTGTCATTGTAACGACATATGTACGTATCCCTACTCACTATACGGTCCCTTTCGCTAAAAAATGAATGTAAAAAAGGCTTTTTTCCACTCGCCCTTAGTCGTATACGTACCACGGATAAGCTATGGAAGGTTGTAAAGGGAAATGTGATCATAATCCGTTACTTCCATATTTGTTTGGGCGGTCCTCCTCTAATACACTCCCGAAATTAAAGTATCTACCAGATTTTTCTATCGAGATTGATTTGTGTATAAACTTTGGTAGATATATGTAGATTTGTGAACCTTTCTTCATGACATTCATAACTTGAAGCTTTTGAATGTTTACTGCTAAATATAGGTTTTTTAATTACGTAGGTAATTATAGTATTACGTGCATGGTAAGGGAGAAAATATAATTGAGCACATCAATACGCTTTGTACGCTTCGGAAGTAGATTGGTGATCGCAGTGTTATTAGATCTTGAATGCTGCACATGCCAATAAACCCTTTAGAAGGCACTCACAGTTGAGTAGGGTCACCCCACTATTTGCAAGAAATCAGACTGCCAATAAGTGTCTCTCATTCCTACCTGATTCTGAAAGAATGATCAAGTCTTTGCACAGTAAATCTCATTAGCTGTTGTGATTATTTGATTAACGTTTGAACAATCAATCATACCTAAGAGTTTTTATAATGTGTAATAACCAGTTAAACTGGAACCACACTATTAAAAAAAAAAAACTCTTTGCCCATGGTTTGAACGTATCTGTGATTGAAATAAAGTTCTTTTTTCAAAACTGACAAATTAGTTCGGTACTAAAATTGTCAGTTTTACATTATAAACTTTACCAAAGTCCGAATAAAGTTCGAAACTCAAAAGTAGCTTCAAGGTTTACACCTGCATACAAATAAAACTTGTTTAGTAATTAGAAGGAATAGGTTTCTAAAAACTTAGGTCCACAGAAAAGTAGATATCTATTTTTTGTTTACATTTGACATTCTATTATGTTTTATGACGCCCCAGAACTTTGAACAAAGGGAGTTTACGCTACGGGTAACAACACAGGCGTACTCCCCCGATTAGGTGGGCAGGATAATAGAATGAGCTCCCGACTTTTGGGCAACTTGAGACCCGTGTTTACGGATGAAACAGTTTCGAAAAACATTCTATCATAATATTAAACAAGCATTTGGTGGATAAAAAGAAGAATGGAAAATTAATCTTAGGTAGGTTTGTTTAGGGCTAATAGTAGATAGGAAAAGAGAAGATTAATGGGGCAATTTTTAGGAATCTATTCTTATTGGAGGCTTTTTTGTATGCCAAACTAATTTATTTTTCCTTCGAGTATCTATTCATTGAAATGGTCATCACGCAGTCTTCAGCAGTGGATATATGAGCTTACGCATTATAATAGATAATATTATTATTAACGCATTCATCAAACGTCTATTTGTCCAGACTACCAGACAAACAAAAAGAAAATTATGGGGTTGTTGAGATATAAAATGTCTCAATATTACATTTTGACAAAAAAAACATACGATGCACTTTTGTAACTGTTACAGCCAATCTACAACGAAATTGTCAAACACGAAACGCTATTTCCCTACTCCCCGTTCATGAAAAGGAGGAACGAAATACCATGCATCACACTAGTGACGCACGTTCGATTCAAACAGTTTAGTGCAATCAGTCTGAACGTAGTGGGAAATGTCAGAACTAGGGATGTAACGGAGGCCATCTAAGCGGAGGCGGAGGTGCCAAGCCTGCGGAGGTGCCTGTTAAATTATTATTTTACACTTTTTATATTTCAATAATGTAATATAATTATAAAATAATAAATGTATTTTCTTTCTTTCTTTTTTTTTTCCAAGCTTGGCCTTCACGGAATTGGAGGTTAACGGAAGAGGAGGTGGAAAAAAAAGAAGAAAATTAACGAAAGAGATCGACCTATTAATCAAAATTTTGAAAGGGCAAACTTTATTTCACAAAAAACTATTTTGCGGCTTTGTCACCGTGTAAGTTATTTCTTAGTGGTTCATAAAGCAAACCGGTTTCACTAAAGTGTTACTGAATCTAGCGGTGGAGGTGACATGGGATTAAAGTTGAAACTGCGAGTTATATCTTAACCAAACTGAAGGATCTTTGCTTAGTTTTGGAGACGACGTAAATGTTGGAGAATTTGGCGGATATGTCGTATACATAACATATGGTCTGTAAAAAAAATACTGTACTCGTTCTTCGTCGGGTTAAATAATTTTTAGACCCGCTTTACAACTCCGTTTGTTACTTAGGCCACATTGCTCGCAGAGGTACCAACAACATGGAACGTCCAATGATGACAGGAAAAATAGAGGGCAAAAGACCTAGACGCCGAAGCCCAAAACGGTGCTCGGATAAAATATGGGAACAATTGCCAATAGCTATCAGCGCCTCACTCTATCAGGCCATTTATCGTAACAGATGGAGAACCACTGAAAATGTGATACGGAGTCACGATTCTCAGCAGAGAGAGCGATTAGGAATAGAGACAACTCCTTTAAAAACTTGCGGAGGCGGATGAACGATTTCTTGTGGATGTTCCCCATTCGCGGAGGCGGTGGCGAGGATCCGATACAACCCTAGTCAGAACATAGGCAACAGTGCACGGCTTTAGAGCTAAAACTGAAGTTGGACTTGTACAAGCTGTTTATGACAACTTGTCGCGTTCTGTTGAGTTTCGTACCTTGTTCTTCAAATTCTTGTTGTCTTTTGTTGATGAAGTTTTAATTCTGTTAGGTTTGTAATGGACTGTTGTGAAATAATAGTATGACATCACAGTTAGGAGACTTCAGGGGTTAAGTAGAGTAGTATCCTCAACAGTTTCGTATTCGCTAGCTCGCTGGGATCTTCTTAATTAAGACCGGGAGAATGCGTTTTTGGGAATGAGAACCTCTTCCTTTTTTTAGTCGGTTCAAAATAAAGTCTGTTTGATGCAAACATCTAGGAAGGAACCTACCTAGTTTTAGAATAGAAGGAATATACAATAAACATATATGAGGTAAGACGGTGAATACTATTTGTTTTTTTTTTGTCAAATACGATAGGTAAAAAAAATCGTGAGGGTGTTGTTAGGTATCGTACTGAGTCTATTTATGTGATACATTTTAGGAAAAATTCACCTAATTTATTTTCAATAGGGAATTTTACCGGGTTATTACATGGGGCGAGTGCGGCCATCATGGGTGTCTACAAGTCATAACTTATGACCCTTGTTGAAAATTTTCAAACTTTTCATGAAATTGGGGTAATTTTGGTACACACGGCTACACATCAAGCTATACATTTCCAGTATAAGCTGAGCTCGCATTGTACGAAAATCTTATACAACGCGAGATCAGCATAAACTGGATATTTATAGCTTGATGTGTAGCCGTGTGTACCAAAAATGTGAATTTTATATAGCAATAACTTTTTTATTTTCAATAATAATAAACTTTTTGGTAATGTCATTAGAATAGAATAGAATAGAATATTCTTTATTATGTACACCATAAAAAATACAGATATAAATGTAGACATTTTACATAGGGTGACACAAAGATCGCTTTTAGCGATAAGACCTATCGCTAAAAGCGATCTTTTACAGACAACCTTTAGATGGATTAAAGGAAGAAAGAGAGACAATACTGCAGGTAGTCATTGGTGTACCATTTACATACACAATAAATACATACATACATAAAGCATACACTTATCTATTATATATATATATATATATATATACATTAACAAACATGAAACAAGATCAAGGAACTATAAGTAATGATGATGTTTAAGGAAAGAGGAAGTGTTTTTTTACCAGAATTTTAAAAGTGGACAAAGATTGAGCACGCCTTATCGACACGGGTAAGGCATTCCATAACTGTACTGCTTGAACTGTAAAAGACTTGTCATAAAAGCTGGTGGAATGCCTCGGCATCTCTAGTCTCAAGTTTTCCGATGACCTCAGATATCTATTATGTGTGTCATGAAGGAAATTGAAACGTTTTTTAAGATAAGAGGGGGCTGTAGGATTGAACAAAATACTGTAGAGCTGAAATAAGATGTGAGTATGAGTAAGGTATGAGTGTGTCATTGCATTACCTTTGTGCCCCTTTCGGATCGGACAGGGTATTTTTTCCATATTAGGGTTCCGTAGTAAACAAGGAACCCTTATAGTTTCACCATGTCCGTCTGTCTGTGTGTCTGTCTGTCCGTCCGGCTGTCTGTGTGTCTGTCTGTCTGTCCGTCTGTCTGTCCGCGGCTTAGCTCAGAGACGGTTGGTTCTAGAAAGCTGTAATTTGGCATATGTATACATATTAATCATGCCGACAAAGTGGTAAAATATAATCAAGTTTTTTTTTTTATGTTACCTCCCCTACACGTAAAGTGGGGATGTTTTTTTTTCCTCATCTACCCCATGTTGTGAGTATCGTTAGAAAGGCCTTTCAAAAATATTGTGAGTTTGTCCAAACCATTTTTGGATTCAGGGATCCGTTTGCGAAATATTAAGCTTTTAACTGAATTTTTTTGTTAGAGTCAAGTGTTCTCCCTTCTACCTAAATGGTTGTACTTGGACTTGTGAAAAAAATCACAGCAGTAGTATATAGGTGGCTATACAGGTTAACGAGAAATAATCAACCAACTTAAATTTGCAGTTTGAAAAACATGATCTCCCATACATTTGGTATGGGAGAAAACGTTTTTCAACTACAATGTTAAGTTTGTTCTTGGGATAAATTCATCCCAACTACGGAACCCTTCATTGTGCGTGGTCCGACACGCACTTGGCCGGTTTTTTTTGTATAATATCTTAGGAAAAGTACGTAGTAGTAGTTTGTAGGAGAACCTAGGTAACCGACATAGCCCGAAGAATTGCCAAACTTAAGTGGCAATGGGCAGGGCACATTGCTCGTAGAACAGATGGCCGATGGGGCCGAAAGGTTATTCAGTGGCGACCGCGTATCGCAAGTCGAAGCGTGGGAAGGCCTCCCACAAGATGGACCGATGACCTTGTGAAGGCCGCAGGAATCCGCTGGATGCAGAAAGCACATAATCGGTCGAAGTAGCGGTGCTTGGGGGCGACCTATGTTCAGTAGTGGACGTCTTTTGACTGAAATGATGAATGATGATGATAATATCTGCCTCATTATAACAGTAAAGTTACAGATCAAACAATTCAGTCTTAGTGTAGCTAGTCGACATTCAGTTAGAAACCACTGTACTGAAACACCGCCGTCCATATTAATTGTATGTAAACGAGTGAACTATTTATTGTGAGTACGACCCTTCTTGAAACAATCCATTTTGTAATACAATCTCAATATGCCCGAAACTAGGAACTTTTCCTAACTTTGTGACGATGTTTTGGCAAATAGAGCTTTGTTGAATTTTGCTTAGAGCTTCTAGCCTAAGACCGGGATAAGGAAAGTTTTAGATTCCTAAAATGTTATGTTTAGTACCGTTTTAACCAACAAGAAACTTAAGTAATAATCGTCTGTTGCTGACATTGTGGTTTCTCGTGGCAAAATGTAACAGCCGCATGGGTCGATCGAGGGTTAAGGTACGCTTGCCGCAGTCAGTTCGTGGATGGGTGACCATCCATTATATCTCGAGCCTCTCTGTGCCTCGGAAAGCATGTCAATATTCACAAAAAACTGGTTTCTTGGATAGTCGAGTATGACGAAACGCAATGAAAATATACGACGCAAAAAATACAGTGGACAGAGAAAGGTTTTTTTTTTTTTTTTACCGAATAGAATAGTAGAAAATAGTGCTATATTCCCATTAAAAATACTTCACAAAAGTAAACTTTGGCGTCGATCATCTCCAAATTTTCAGCGATAACAACATTTTTTTTTAAAGAGTTCAATAGAATAAACATTATTTTATAACTTTAACCAGACAATTATTTAATTTAATGTTTATATTCTGAATAATCTAAATAAAACCCGTAAAATAAATGCCCATTCGCAGCTTACTAACATCGTCAACCCAAATATTTATTCAATTTTCAACCTTATTTAATGCTCTGTAATTGTGAAAATAGATATTGCGGTCATACTTTAGTCGTCAGGCTACCGTATAGCGCGCAGATAAAGTTGTGTGAGTGCAGCTGTAGCGTTTAATATCGTGGTCAGTCCGCACCTTAAGAGCGAGTTTTCTGAAAGTGGGTACCTACCGTCGCAAATAGATGTCAAATATTTCGCTATTTTGATTGATTTGGCAATATTACTGTACGGAAATGTGAATGTGTGTGTGAGGAGCTCGTGGCTAAGTAACAACAGCCGCACTGGTCGATCCATCAGGTTAAGCTATGCTTGCCGGGGTTAGTCAGTGGATGGGTGACCATCTTTACATACCGAGAATCCTCCGTGCCTCGGAAAGCACGTTAAGCCGTTGGTCCCGGTTGTCATTCGTGGATCTTTGACAGTCGTTACGAGTCGTCAGAAGCCCGAAAGTCTGACACCAGTCTCACCAAGGGGTATCGTATTACCCAGTTACTGGTTTGTGGAGGTCAGATAGGCAGTCGCTCCATTTAAAATACTAGTATTCAGCTGCATCCGGTTAGACTGGAAGTCGACCCCAACATAGTTGGGAAAAGGCTAGGCAGATTGACTGTACGGAAATGCGAAATATGGCTACCTAGTGAACTAAAATATTGATTATGAAATGCAATAATTAATATCGTAACACCGAATATTTAGTTTTAGGACTAAAAAAGAATTTGGAAACTTTTCAAATGCCTTTTTTACACCTAAAACGGTTACAACATCAAATTTAGTGTTATAATTGCATCTAGTTCACTAGTTAGCGATATATTCTATTTCCATACAGTAATATTGCCAAATTAATCAAAACAGGTAAATATTTGACAGTTATTTGCGACGTTGCCAACTTTTAGAATGAACGCTCTGAAGCCGTTGGTCCCAGCTGTCATTCGTAGATCTTTGACAGTCGTTACGCGTAGTCAGAAGCCCGAAAGTTTGACAACCAGTCTTACCAAGGGGTATCGTGTTACCCAGTTACTGGGTTGTGTAACTGGCCGCCGCACGATGTAAAATGGGGCGGCATTCGGTTAGACTGGAGGCCGACCCCACAGATTGATTACTGGCACTGTCCACGGGGAAAGTTGACAATGTTTACATAGTGCCAACTTTGCCCATTCTCAACTTTGACCATCACAATTATTTTTTTAATTCGAAGTAAAACTTATTGTAACCGCATTATTAGTCATTGTAAGCAATGAAACGGCAATGCGAGCATTGAACTGTGAAACCAAACCACCTAAAAATATTTACCATTCAATTACTTATGCAAACAGAATCGTGAATTTTATGCAAAATCATAATATACGCAGCCACCGGAAAATTGGGGGATTTAATGTTATTATGGTATTGGTCAAATAACAGTAAAATTGTGTGTCAAAAGCACTTTTATTTTGGTCAATACAATCTGCTCTATAAGTACCCAAAATATATTCAGGTAGGTACACTTTTTACTATTTTGTATAAAAGGTAGAACATCTATAAATATTAAAATAGTAACGAATATTTTTTGTCCGTTTGTCTGGTGATTTGGATGAAATTTGGCACACAGATAGTCTATAACATGGATAAACACATAGGATACTTTGAATACCGGTAGTACGTTCCCATGGGATATTTTCTGACATCATACTCGTACATCCATGCCGTGAAATAAATTTTTGAAAATATATTAGAATTTTATATTATAACATAATATCACGTCACCTTGTTTCCCCGAAGGGTTGGGCAGAGGTATACCTATAGTACACTCATATTTCGCCAGTTATGCTTAAGTCCCATGTAATAGGGGGCGAGCCTATTACCATCAACCGGGCACAAATCCAGACTCCGGGCTGCTACTGAGAAATTCCTGGTGGAAAACCCAATAACACTTTTCCCGACCTGGGAATTAAACCCCGTAACTCGTGCTCACCAGTAGCGCTTGCGACTACTACACCAACGAGGCTGTCCAACAAGAGATGTCTCTTTATATCAGTAACATATGATACAATTTATAATAAACGTATATATTATAAAATTAATTGACTGTTAATTAATAGGGACATTAATTAATTAATGTCCCTTTATATCAGTATATTACTGATATAAAGGGACATGTATGTATGTATTTGTAGGCATGATAAGATTCACGCTGTGTTTTAAAATGTGCTTTTGGCATATTAGTCGAAATACTTGTATTGAAAGGAAAAATGGAACCAATGCTTGAAGAAGTTCAATTGTAACTCATCTACAGAACCCAATATGTTCACCAGTACAGTTTTTTATAGTGTCTAGTTGATTCATGAGTCAATTTTACAGGTAAGTAAACAAGCACAACTCGTACTATACTGTACCACGCAAAATTTTTAAATACAACGTAAGGTATTCAAAATTTCCTGCTGGGGTTGCGGGTTTGTCCAAAAGGGATATCGCGGCCCCAGCACACAGGCAACGGAAGGAACACGGGTGGGTTTTAGTCAGTAAAAGTCTGATACACCCTCTCGCTCTGCCCAGAGCGGGAGAAGTCATTTGATGATTTCCCATCCTCAAAAAAAAATAAAGTTATCCAAAATTTACGATCTGTTTTCAACGATAAGTGTTACTCTAATGTAAGTGACAGTAAATTTAGTACGCGCCGAATATATCTAGTAAGAACAAATTAGTCATCGCTACAAACGGGTATAAATAGTTACCGTATTCTAGTAACATCGAGTACTGGTACGAGTAGAAATGGCTATGCAAATAATGTATTAGGAAGAGAGCGCGAACGGTTATCGGTGGGCAGATTTTGTAACTATAAATGGATTGTTAAGACTTATGATATCGATTTTGGTTACACTGTCCGTTGTTTAAATTGAGTTGGTTGGTTGGAAAAGAGTCTTGCGATAAAAGTGTCTCATTATAATAGTCCATAATATCATTACTAAAAACAAAACGCCACTCAGAATTTCATAGATTGAGAATCACGGTATGATGAAGTAAATCCTTTAAAAAGACCCGGCAAGAAACTCAATCGACACTACCTAGTGATAATTTGTAGTCCGAACAAAATTATTGACATTTCAGCAGACTGACCTATTTGATTGGGCCTGAAATACCGGATTTAAGGTCATAGCTGACGTAGCGTGGGCGCTTAAAATAAACTCACCGACTAAGTCCAAATGTGAACTACAAAGGGCAGAATATATTATAATCTATTATTTCTTAAATAAATACAAGCTCATGGGACAGACGGACAGATTAATAATTTTCCTTAATCAGAAATAAGCCATAAAGAGAATTATATATGCGAAGTCTAATCGCTAATTTACTTAACGTTTGAGAGCTCGGAGATTATAAAATATAATTTTCCTTTATGTATTCTCAAAGGTGTTCTCAACATGTTTGAGAGTAATCTCTTACTTATCTCACTAATATATTAAATTGAGGAGTTTTTGTGTTGGTTTGTTTGTAACAAAAAAAAACTGAAACTGCCAACTAGGTGCATTATTTGCAGAAATTAACTCGTATTAAAATAGTGTGGTATGAGAGTGTAATGTATCTTTGGCTGTGTTGTGGCCGGAAAATAATAAATAGACATTCAAGTGACATTAAATCCTGATAAGATATTTTCAGGAGAGTGGCCAGCAATAACTCTGACAAGCTAACCTAGAAACAAAGCCAAAAACATTGAATCAAATAACACTTAACATATTGCTCTGTCACCGTAATATATTATTATCATCTGCTACCCATTTGGTTTTGGTGGTTATTATTATCATCTGCTACCCGTTTGGTTTTGGTGGTTATTATTACCATGCTAAACTGCCGCGTATCGGTGAGCGTAGTGAGAGACGCCCCCCAGCTAGATGGACCGACGACCTTAAAAAGTTGGCTGGGATAGACTGGATGCGGAAGGGGGAGGACAGGGTGTTGTGGCCCAGCCTGGGAGAGGCCTATGCCCAGCAGTGGACTGCGATAGGCTGAGTTGATTGATTGATTGATTACCATACTCCCTTTGGTCCCCAATAAGCAGTTTTCAAGGTGGCCTTGTCAGGCAAAGTTTAAGGACCAAACCCGCGTCAACGGAGCGTTGTGTTCCACGGGCGCCTCAAAGAGATGTCAGCACAACTGACAGGGTCTGTTAGGACCGATGCCTGCCGGGGTCGCGGGATTGTCCGAAAGGGATTCCGTGGCCCCTGGCAACGTACAGGAAACTGAAGGAACACGGGTGGGTTTTAGTCAGTAAGAGTCTGACACTCCCGCCCGCTCCGCCCAGAGCGGGAGAAGTCATTTGATGATTTCCCATCCTCCATGATTTCCCGCTCCGCCCAGAGCGGGCCATAGTTATTTGATAATTCCCCACCCAAAAAAAAAAAAGGCTAAGTTTCATTCCGTCTACGGTGTGTCCAATATAAATAGTTAAGCTGCATATTATTGACATTAATTGTGTAAAATATTGAAATTGTAATCCATCCAAACGCCACACGCCTGATTTCCCCAAAAGGTTAGGCAGAGGTGTACCTATTAGTATCCACAACCACATGTCGTGGGTTATGTTTAAATCCCACGTAATAGGACTGATTAGCCTTTGTGCCGGTTGCCATCAACCGGGTACAAATTTGGACTCCTACTGAAAAATTCCTGACGGGAAAACCCAACAACACTTAGCTCGACCTAGAAATGACCTCAAGCTCTGCAGTAGCGCGTGACCACGAGGCCAACGAGGCAGATATCAATCAATCACTCTGGCTAGCCTTTCCCAACTATGTTGGGGTTGGCTTCCAGTCTAACCGGATGCAGCTGAATACCAGTATTTGACATGGAGCGACTGCCTAACTGACCTCCACAATCCACTAACTGGGTAATACGATACCCCTTGGAATACTAGTTGTCAGAGTTTCCGAAGACTGGTTGTCAGAGTTTCGGGCTTCTGACGACCCGTAATGACTGCCAAAGATCCACGAATGCCAGCCGGGACCTACGGCTTAACGTGATTTCCGAGGCATGGAGGAGTCTCGGTATGTAAAGATGATCACCCATCCACGGACCAACCCCGGCAAGCATAGCTTAACCTGTTGGATCAACCCGTGCGGCTGTTATTACATAGCCACGAGCTCCTTACCAACGAGGCAAACATATTCCTTTAGAAATAAGTTCTTATAAAATACCAGCACACACTGGACAGCAGTAAAGCACACCGAAAGTCCGTTAAACAGTTCTTCGAAGCCATAAACAAACTCTAGGTGGGTATCGAAACTAATCAAAAGTTTTCACACAAAGAACTCGAATGCAGTCAAAGCAAGCAAGACATTGCTGTTTTATTGAAGGTAGTAGGAAAACTTATTGAATTGGTGTAACAGAAACTTTGAAGCGGTGTCGGGTTAAATATTGACTGAGACGTGTCTCACAAACTGCAGATGAAACTTTCAATACAGGATTTTATTTTTCAATTTACCTTTCAGAAATGTTTTGAATCGTTTACTGGCTATTTTATTACTTATTAAATTTTGTAAGAGATACTGTATTTCAATGGAGTCATAGAGCTACCTACTTAATTCAAATTTTAGCCCTATGTGTGCAGGTGGGACTCGCTATTAATCCTTTTTAATAGTCAAAGGATAAACTGAAGGTTTGTGGTATATTAGATAATAATCTTTCCTATTCTTTTCCTGGTATTTTGCCTTGGTCTTCTTCTTTCATTTTCGTGTGGTTAGTGACTAAACTGGTATCAGAGTTTCAATGCCGCTCATGAGCCTCTGATTGGCTTGCCATGCCGTCGAGAAATATCTCTCAGGCATGTAGGTTTCCTCACTATGTTTTGCCTTGTTATCTACGACGTATTTGAAAAAGGTGCCAAGGACCCAGATAGCGTTTAGTACTAATAACGGCCCATAATTTACAGGACACTGGACATAAATAATCATAGGTGATAAACCAAACAAATGGCTCCAATAGTTCTCCAAACTCAGTTAATCCGAAATAACTTCCGCGAATTCAGCATATCTCTCGTACGAAATTAATAGTTGTCCATTTATTATAACTAACAATTGTAATAAGTCGACAATAAGAGATTGTTTGAAACTAATTCCGAAGTTATCTTGAGGTCTCATCTCGAAGATGGTTCTAAGGCTGTAGACTACAGCGGGCTTTAATTTCGCACCTTCTGTGCGCTCAGTCAGTCGTGCATCTGTAACTAGAGCCAACTTATTAGCATGTCTATAGCCTCTCGTGTCTACACGCCCTATTGAGCTGTATTGGCTGAATGTCAGGCTGTGTTTTTGATGGCTATTGATTGTTTAGAGACGGTGACGTCAGTCTAACTCTAGGTTTAGTTGAATTAGTTATTCAAAAACTGTTATTTTAGAAATTATTTATTATTTTATTGATTATTTTTAGAAATAATGTCGTTGATCAACCAACGTTGTAATAAAGAACTTCATCATATTATTAAGCAATTACAAATTATGTGAGGAGAGCTATAAAAGTGTGCATTTGTTAAAAAAAATTGAACCAACCCAACCCACCCACGGCTTCGCTGTATCAAAACATCAACAAATCTGTAATGTAATAATGAAAAAGAATCACGTATCGCAGCGGTAAGGGGTTAGGTGCAAAACCGCGACAAATGCGCTAGAAAGGTGAAACAAATTTTAATTAAATTCGTGATAGTCTATCCTGGATTAGCGCATATAGATTTCCCACTTTTCATTGTGTAAAACAAGCCCTCGGTTTCCAATTTTTTAAAACTTTTTTTAGTCTGTCATCAAATCTCTTGTCTACTTACATTTGTGACTTTCTATTGTAATTTTGGTCCAAAGCTAGTCCGCAAATTAAGATACTGTCTAGAAACCACAACTAGGGTTTCATAAATCAATCAATCTGCCTAGCCTTTTCCCAAATATATTGGGGCCGGCTTCCAGTCTAACCGGATGCAGCTGAATACCAATATTTCACATGGAGCGACTGTCTATCTGACCTCCACAACTCAGTAACTGGGTAGACGATACCCCTTGGTAAGACTGGTTGTCAAACTTTCGGGCTTCTGACGATCCGTAACGTCTGTCAAAGATCCACGAATGACAGCTGGGACCAACGGCTTAAAGTGCTTTACGAGGCACGGAGGAGTCTCGGTATGTAAAGATGGTCATCTACAGACCAAACCCGGCAAGCGTAGCTTAACCTGGCGAATCGACCCTTGCGGCAGTTATTACTAAGCCACGAGCTCTGAGCTTTCAAAAATTACGACCAAAAATATAGGTACTTGTCTTATGAGACTTCGAAATACAATCTACTAGCTTCCGCTGACTTTGCCCGCGAGACATCTTTATAAATTAAATCTTAAGAATAAAACCCAGCCAAAAATGGAATACCACAAAGAGATATTTTAGAAATATTCATACATAAAGAAGTTATAGGAATAATATAATGAACTAATGCCCCCTATATCTTGAATATCTTGATTATCATTTATTTTAAGTTACTCTGTGATAATAAAGAATTCTACTCGTGAAATATTTTTTTAAATTTATTTGTAATAAATAAAAATAAAAATATTTTTACTTTGTAATATTAGTGTAGATTGAGCTTCATAACACAGAGTCAGTCAATAAACCAATCGCATCACAATGTATAACATTTAATGTTAAAGGCTGCAGTATACAGTCTCTTAATTAGCCACGTTTGTGGCTTGTTTGTTTCCAAGCGTGACACACGGGCACAACGCGACGCAGCGACACGCGGCTAGCGTCCCTTCCCACCACCTACTAATAACATTTGCAAAATTAAACAAGCGGTTACTCGGGACGCCGCATATGCACAATTACAACGGGCAAGCCAGCTTTTAGCACCTAGCCACCCAATAACAATTACATAAACTAACCAGAAAGCCGACTACAAAATGTTATTAAATAAGTACGTGCGCTACATGAATGTCGACAGTTTCACAAGCTTTGATTCTACCTTTTGCGGGTTATGTCTGTTTTCTTTTTTGGATTAAGTTTTTTTTTGTTAGGGTTGGCTCGAGTAAGATTCGAGTTAAGTATGATCCAGGCTATTAGGACTTGGTTGTAGGATCGTGAAATAAATACAGAGTAGAGGCAGATCATGCTTAAATACCTGGATTCAGCGAACAAAAAAGCTCAGTAGGTACTGGTAAAATTGCATCCTACAATAATCAAAGAAAATTTTGGCATAGTTTCCAACGAAATATTATTTATTAATAAAAATAAATCGAGTAACTGGATCGCACGCTGGAAAAACTCAAGCATCTTCATAAACATCGAGTGTATCACACTGAAACTAACTGATGTACTAGAAAAATAATTGGCATGAACGTCCATACTGTCTGCGAAGCGCCTTTCAAAGGCAACAGACGCAATCTTTTGTAGTCAAAGCTTGAAAATATTGTTAGATTATTGTACATAGTTGTTTTATACGAACGGTTACTCTCTCTGAGCTCTGATGGCCTGGTAGCTTGTATCCTGTTACTGGTGGAATATGACTCCATAAAAGTACCCAAGAAACTTTTCAGATATGGAATAGATCATTGTAAAGGTGAATAGTGTCCGTGAAACATATCTAGGGAGACAGATCTGAATTTTATTGGGGACTATCGATGAGACACAATTTAAAACATTACCTTACCAACTGAAGTCTTCTCCATATTTGATACTTATCTTAGGGAACAATATTAAGCTCTAATTTCCCATTAAAGGATCTACGCTACACCAATTCACAAAAAAAGCTGTACTGCAGATCTGGTAGCGTCGTGTGACGGGTCGTTGAGCTTCGTAAAATAGGGTTGAGCTACACGATGACTGATGCATGCATACCGTCGGTTGAGACAGGTCAACTCAAAGCTGCAAAGGCTCTTTCTTCAAAAGGCCCTTCCAGAAATGGCCCTGCATTGTTAAACTCAAATAAAATCCTAATAATAGAATGTTTGGACTTTAAAAGAGACCATGACTTCTGAGTTTGTTTCGGCATTTCTTATGAGGGGTCAGTCAGCTAGGAAATGCCGGCGCCATTTACTTTTAAAATATTGACGTGTAAAAGAGTTTTAAAAGATCTACTTACAGAAATAAAGATATCATTCCATTTCATTAAAAAAAAAACATTGATATAAAATCACAAAAGTCATGAAATTGGCAAAAACTTTATGTTTCGTGCTTTTACATCGCAGGCTGCGACGTGGAATGCATTCTATTGTTTTCCGATGGCAGTCGACAGGAGATGGATGCCTGCCATTGTCTGCATATACAGATGGAGTGTTATAGAATTATACGCCCGTACGCCAATCGCGTAGCAACAATGTATGACATCCTGATTTAGATTGAAAGTTATTTATAGAGCTATTTACAGTTCCGGATGATGTTATTAAGTCCCGGGTAATGGGCTTTTAGTCAGCAATTTGAACCACCAGAAATAATTGACAATTTATCTTGCAGAACTATTCAATAATATAAAAACAAGAAGAAGATTAGATCACCCGAAATTGAGCAGTAGATTTATTTAGGTCGACGTCATTTTTTCCTAGCAGTGTTTTGAATCAATTGCGTTTTTTTTCGAGCCGAGGAAAGCTTTGCTTGCCACACAGGATTTGTACGGATTTGTCGGCTGCCAATCTGAGCCCCAACCGCTAGAGGCGACCGAACATTTCGACCGGATAAAAAGGTCCTCTTATTCCTTGTTAACAGATTCCTGAAAGAAGTTTCTAACAAGAAAACACAAAAAAGATTCGCCATTTTATTAACAGCAACAATGAATGCGACAGGTGAATGTTCCCAGTACTTATTTTGTTACCCACTTTGAGGTACAATCATTTACAGAATCTTAGATTTACACTGGACCGCTCTGAATATAAATAGGGCCACGGAAACGAAAATTTAATTTGGCTCGCTTTCCTCCGACTTTTATTTCGTAATCTAAACAAGAAAAATAATGCTTACTAACAAAGTAGGGTGGGATTTTTTTCGAGCGGCTAACTTGTTTGGTGGGAGGGAGATAAAACAACAAGGGCACAGGTGGCAGCACTCAGCAAATTATGCAGAACCATATGGGCGCTAATCCATCAAGCGATCGGGATCGTGTGCCGGCTTTCATTAATCATCCTTTATTGATTAATGTGTCTCCACACAAAGTAAGTAATTTACTCGGCATCAACAAATTGATGAAGTGTGCCTTGATTTTTTGGTGTACTCGAGCTCTGGTGATTTTTATAATAGCATAGTTTAGGGTGCACGCTTTTTACGTAAAAGGTTGCTTGGGTCTGTTTGAAGTTGTGTGGTGGTAAGATTCTCAAAACGAATCATGATAACAAATAATCCAACTTTGAAACATCCCTATTTATACCAAAATACAATTGAACTTCCGTGATTTTCCTCATAATATTTACGGGTAAAACGCTCGTTATTATAAAATCTGGGTGACACGTATCACGAAACATTTTTGAGGGTAATGTGTGTGCCTCATTAAATAGTTACGGCAGACATATTGTTTAATCCCGATGCCATCCCGAATGGTCTGTTATTAACCCGGAACATCAAGCTGGCGGCTCGCATAATTAATATTGCAAATGTTGTTAGCAGTTAGGGTACGGATTGTGTGAGCGAGTGTACCTATAGTACATACATATTGCTTGTATGTAGTGACCGGGTTGTCAGACGGTTGAAATTTTTGATATACCTCAGCGCCGGCGCATTTGCGAATGTGTAAGCTGTGGTTTAGATCAAAATGGAAAATGTTGAAGACCAGAATACCCGCGAAATTTCGCGGTTTTATTTTATTTATTCATTCTTTATGGCTCCTCTTTAGGTCGTGAGCTATTTGATTATGAAAAAATATTTGGCTTAGGTCTTCAGGGGGAGGCTCGCTGTTACAATGTATAATAGATTCTAAAAAGTGTGTCTTCAAATAGATATAAGATATTTAGACTTTTTATATTACACGTTTTTTCTTCTTTTTCTATTTTGTTTTATTTTTGTGATTATTCAAATTAATTATATTTTCTTTGTTTCTTTTCTTTTCTTCTTTCTTATTACACCATAAATGAAATGTGTTATCGTTATTTTAAGCTTTTACACCAAACCAACAATAATAAGGATGTTGACAATTTGTTTTTGTCCTTCAGATTTATTATTAAAAAATGTTGGACACGTATTTTTCTTAATCAAAAGATTATGGCAATACATTGAGTTAAAATGTGGAAAGACATCACTCTCCGGTAAATTTTATACTGAATTGTGACGAAGCGAGCCCCCACTTCGCAAATTTAATGCGTTTTATCTATTTTTTTATTTTATTAATATGATAAAGCAAAAAATACGTGTGTAATATTTTTTAATATCTGACTGACGGACTAAATAGTTTTTTTTTTACCCAGTCAACATCCCTATTTTATGCAAAACTCCACAAGGATTTATATTCACTACACGTCTCATTTGATGTTTAATGTATTCTGTTTACCAAGGGTCATATTGTGTTTATTCATAATAAATATATTAATTACGATTTATGTTGACATTTTCACTGGTTATAACAGTTCAGAATAGTTAAAACTTTTGGTGTTTGGTTTATTTCGTGTGAATGTAGTAATAAACAACCGTATTAATAAGTTACTTTTCAGCATGACCTTGTACCAGTAGGTGCTTAATTAATTAAAATATAAGTAAACTAGCTGTTGCCAGCGGCTTTGCCCGCTTTAAGGTCGGAAATTATCCCATGGGAAAATATCTTATATACTAATCCAGATCGCGGTTTTCCTGTGTGTTAAATTTCATCCAACTCCATTCAGCCGTTATGTCGTAATTGATTAACAAAACCGAAATTCACAAACTTGCAAACACTTTACTATTATAATTTATAATATTAGTAAGAAATAGGATACTTAATGCGCGTATTCGCGTATTTGCGAACAGGTTTGATTGTCATTACATTAATCATTGATTAATGTAATGAAAAAAAAAACAAACAAACAAATGACTCAGAGGCAGGCGTTTTATTAATTGTTTTAATTTTATTTTATAATTCTAATTTTATTTATATTACTCACATAATTAATTATTTTTAAATATCTTTATAGTGATTAGAATCTTGTACAACATAATAATATAATCTTAAACGGATTGAAATAAATGATTTTTTAATTTGAATTTAATGCTAATTTCTTCACGTCATGAAGAGTATTTTGGTATGCAGTCGGATGGTAATCGACTAATTTTATTATCATTGTTATGTGTGAGGCGGAAAAAACACATTAACCTAATTAGTTCATTTTGCGGTTACTGTAGTTGCTAATTATTACAATTTAGAACTTCATAAATTATAGCCCTCATTAGGAATCAGAATCAATATTATAATAATGTAGAATGTAATAGGTAGAATACTTAACAGACAAAAATGAACTGTATAAAATCATTTCGCCGCCCTCATTACGAGTCCTAATTAATTTCCAGATGTCAGAGAGGAGGATTAAATAAACTGTTATAACCATTGATTACTGTTTTCACATTTAAGTGATATGTTTTTAACTTGAAGTACCAGGAAACTAGCAGTCAGTAGAATGTTCGCTTTCTATCTACGGGAGCGGGTCATTAGTAGTGCAGGTTCATTGATCGGCAAGATGTACGCACTTGATTTATAAGTTCATAAAGCAAGTACGATTGATTGCGAGAAGTAATTGTTTAATTGGGAGGTGTTATTAGAGATTAGGACGAGATCGTATAGCGTATAGCTGGATCACGCTGGATGAATGTAGCGAAAGGCAGAAAAAGCTGGCGTTCTCTGGAGGAGGCCTTCGCCTCAGGGGTTCTCAAATAAAAACAATTTAAACTTTTAAATTATTGATTAACAATGTAAAAACTTAGAGAAATATAAGGCTTCTTTATTTAAATTTTATTTATTAGAGATCAACAACAAATGTAAATAAATTTCTTTCAAAAGCCTCGTTATTTTTGCACAAAATAAGTGAAACGTAACCTGTAAAATTTTGGTAGTTAAATAAATTGAACATAAAATTCGAGGAATATCATTTTAAATGTTGAAATCAGTTATTATTGGAACTGAGCTGTTTTCAATAAATTCGTCTATAAAGTTTTATTTGCCAGGTTAATTATTCAGAAAAAGCTTTTAACACGCTGTCTCGCTTTTTATATTGACAGTTCAATACACGCCACTCGTAACTTTAAATTTTGAAGAACTTTAAAAGAAAAATCACATATCGTCCATAAAAAAACTCGACAGACTCATCAAATTAAATAACCTAAACAGTAATCCGCCAAGAAAAACATAACCTATGCAACAGCAAAATACCTTTGCCTCAGCTCACAGCAAAAAAGCGGCCTTTGCTATTCCAGTAGCGGTATATCTTAGGCTTTATACTGACAGGTTGACGACCTATAAAAAGGCTTCATATGTACTGCGAAGCCAGGAACTCTCCCTCGCCTAGAGAGTGTCGTTAGTCAGCAAAGGTAACTGGATAGTCGTGTAGACGTACTTGTCTATATACGGCCTTCTGATGCGTGTGGTAACCATTTTTATAGGTAAATTATGATCACACGTATGTGTGGTGTGTCTTATAAATGAGTGTGTTAAGGTTTTATGGTAAGTTAAGTTTGGTCTTACTTACGTGAGTGTTGTAGATTTTTAGCTGTTTTTGTTTGGTGATAAATTAGAAGATTACCTGCAATAACAGAAAAGAAAGTTGAGTCAATGGGGACATTAAATTGCGACCGATTATTATACGATACGATCGATAAAATACTCTTAATTTTAAATAGAAAGTTATTCTGTCCAAACAATAGTTCACACAAAAATCCCATAAAAGAAAAGCACTTTCTGTTTATCCGGATTTTTCCGGTTTTCTTGGGAAATTTTTCATATTACCTTATAAACTAAAACGTTTAAAATAAAAATCGCCAAAACGGTCGAGCCGTTCTCAAGTAATGCCCTTACCAAAGAACAGCATTTCATTTTAATTTATATCGTGTATAAAAGCATTTTCAAATAATCACAGAAAGAAAGAAAGAGTAATGTTTATTTGGACACAGTTCGGGAAACGTGAAACAAAAAAAAAATGAAAATGATATTTTAACAATAATAGTGTGTGCCGCACGGCTGAGCCAAAATAGTAGATTATACAACAAGTGAAAAAAAGGGAATTTAATTCGAGGGACTAAGTTGGATCCCGAGCGCAGCGAGGGATTCAAGAGTAGAATCCCGAACGTAGCGAGAGATTCTAGATTTGAATCCTGAGCGGAGCGAGGGAAACAAGGATCGAGATTTAAAAAAAACATACGTTGTGTACTCTATTTTTTACCATTGACTGTGAGAAAATAAATAGTAGTATAGTATTTATATTTATCTGTCATAGTTGTAGTATTTATATGAATGCCTCGTTGCTCTAGTGGTCGTAAGCGCTACTGCTGAGCATGAGGTCCTGGGTTCGATTCCCAGGTCGGGCAAAGTATTATTGGATTTTTCCAACAGGAATTTCTCAATAGCAGCCCGGAGTCTGGAATTGTGCCCGGTTGATGGAAATAGGCTCACCCCCTATTACATGGGACTTAAAAACATAACTGATGAAATGTGGGTGAACTAAAGGTACACCTCTGCCCAACCCTTCGGGGAAACAAGGCGTGATGTTATTTTATTTATAAATGTATCACATTTTTGGCGGCTATAAATTTTCTACCATAATTGCTGCTTCAGAACGAAATGATTTCGAAGTCAGTGTCTCATTTTCCAATGACATTAAATAATAAATACATAAAAATTTAAATTAAAACAACCACGATAAGAGATTGAAAAGAACCTAAGTAAAGTTGGCGGGATATTTTTTTTTAAATTTAATTGTAAAGCTTCTAAGGAATAACTCCATCTAGCCAGCCAGAAAAATAAATGAAACGTAGTGAAAGTACCTAAATGTTCTTTCAGTACGTTTCATTCATTTTTGTACATAGTTTGTGCTTGTTCCAAATTCAAAATGTTTTTATTCTCTTGTGAGTAAAAGAGAGTTTTATTCACTGTTATCGATGAATAAAATGTCCTTTTTCGAGTGACAATGGTAATAAGGTTCATTTCAGCATTAATGCCAGACAGATGCTGTCTGACGCTGGTTTTCTAATGAACCTATAAGTAGGGACAAGTGAAAATAGCTTCAACATACCTAATACATACATAATTTGTATAGACAAACAAATAAACTAGTAATCAAATATAAATCACAAAAACAAAATTAAAATATATATGAAAACAACAGGAACTGTCCACGCAAAAACTCTCTCGAATCTTTTGCAGTGTCATATTTATACTTAGTTGTCATTTATTTTAAAAACATAAATCACTAGACCGTGATTTTTAAATCATTTTCCCAATAACGAATAAGGGTCTCTTGTGAGATTTCTAGGAGCTCCAACAGTGCGTGAACATCGAGACTACCCTCTCCTCCCTCCTCTCAGTCGGAGGTACTCCCCTTAGCAAATCGTAGCTCCATGTATGTTCAATAAAAGGTTGTTTACATCGACGGTTAATAAACAAACATCAATAACGTTATAGGCTGTAATGTTACAAGTAGTGGGCCCAAGGGAATAAGGTTTGAATTAGGTGTAGAGCCCTAAAATTGTTGCATTTTTTTTACTAGGTGTAATGTAACTATACTAACAGAAATTTTTCGTCATCAATATAAAAGTAAAAGACTTTCATAAAAAACTAGGTAATGATAACGAAGAATTATAGTACCTTTTCTGAGATATTATATTATTTTCTAAGGTACTTTACGAATTTTATTTTATTGTTTATATACACACAGTGTGGTACATAAAGACAACATAATTATAATTGGAGTACAAAGGTACTGCTTATTTATTAAGAAATTTCTTCCAACAGACCTGCGAAAAGAGAAATGAAAAAGAAATGTAGACAATAGTGTGTGAGAAGAAAAAGAGAAAATATAAATATATCCGAAGTCTTAAAACTAAAATATGAAATTACACGTATAACGCAAAAAAAATACATATACTTAAATAAATACATAAAGCTTAAATATATATAAACATATATCAGTCGGTCGATTCTGTAAAAATATTAACGTGAAGCTTAGGTGAAGTGAGCTGTCACTGCCGCAGAATCGACCGGCAGGATGCTAGGGATTAACACTATTGACAGCTCACTTCACTCTCACTTCACCTAAGTTTCACGGTGATATTTTTACAGAATCGAACAGCTATTGTCGACTCCGGGCGCCACTGGGACTTTATGTGTTGAAGGTCTTAGCTAGTATCATTGTCGAGCTAGTGCGAGCTGCAGGTTAGACCAAAAAATTCAAGTACATACAAATCCACAGTTAAAAATGGGCCATCAGCTTACAAATGCCAGAAGCGCTCTATTGTTATTCGTTATTCATACTCCTTCATAACACGCAATCTTTATGAAGTCGGAAGAGAAGCGCCTGCTCCATTGAACAGATTTTATTAGCCGGAGAGCACCACACAGGTCTCGTAATCCAATAACTGTCTACGATGGTCTAGAGAGGATCCATATTTCAAATAGCCATATAGCGTAAGTAAAGGCAGAAGGATCGGGAATAATGTGGCTCTATTAAGAGGGCTAGATCGCTGGCGCTTAGAGAAATATGATGGGTCTTGATTTTGAAGTCACTCCTCACAATTAACCATTAAGAGGGAACAGAGCCTACGATTCTCCATATAAATGTGTTCCTCTTTTTTCTTCCTGAATAATGCCTCTAGAGTATTTTTATTTTTTTTCATAAAATCTTGGTCTGCTGTAGACACGTCCTTGTTATATCCTTTTTTTTTCAGCAACTTATAGGTAAGAAAATATGACCTTCATAAAAATTACAAAAATGCCCCATTTTTACCGCCGTGATTAAAGGACTACCAGACAAATTCAAAAAGTTTTTAACATAGAAGAAAATGATAGGAATCTAGACATACTCTTTCTTAATTTTTTTATGTAAAATATAATTAAATCTGCTCAGTTTTCGAGGAGAAAAAAGGGGAATACGAAACGTCGATCTCGTAATTTTTATTGTGTTATAATCGGTCTGAGCTGCAGCTATCCCAATCGCACTCTACGGGGGCAGACTTGAGGTAAGATGACGGCAATAGTTTCTTCAAAAACCTATTTTTCAAATTCCTCGCAACTTCTGTTCCCTCTTAAACTCACTCAATAAATATGTTAACATCAGAATATTATTATATAATTACGCAATTATAAATATTTTGTAAAACTTGTCAATCCCTCTAAAGGACACTGTCCTTCAAAATACATAATTTTCCGAGTTTAAACACTGATGTGACCTAGGCTAAGTCAATCAATAAATCTGCCTAGCCTTTTCACAACTATGTTGGGGTCGGCTTCCAGTCTAACCGGATGCAGCTGAATACCATTATTAGACAAGGAGTGACTGCCTGTCTGACCTCTACAACCCAGTAACTGGGTAATACCATACCCCTTGGTAAGACTGGTGTCAGACTTTCGACCCGTAAAGACTGTAAAAAGATCCACGAATGACAGCCGGGACCGACGGCTTAACGTGCTTTCCGAGGCACGGAGGAGTCTCGGTATGTAAAGATGGCCAACCATCCACGCAACAACCCCGGCAATCGTAGCTTAACCTGATAAATCGACCCATGGGGCTGTTATTACTTAGCCAGCTCCTTTACCTAGGCTAAGTATGTTGGTAAATAAATGATTACTTACTTACTTATGACTACGGGAAAATGTTACGCAATGGTAAATGGTTGTGTGGAAGCTGCTATGTTATTAAAAGAGGTGAAAAATACTGAGATGACCGTTAATAGATAATAAGTACTAAATACTTTTATTGCATTCGACATATAGGTATTCATAAGTGGTAAACTTATAATTAGATCATATGGACCCTGTCGGGCACAGCAAAATAAGTGAGTTAGGAGAAAGGAAGCATTTGTTAATTAAATAACATTACTTAGCAAACTACAAATTATGATAATGATGTAGGTATTTTATGAGATAAATTAATAGCTTTAATATAAACAGGTATCTATTGAGAGATGTAATAATAATAAATCAAATAAAATTTTAAGTGTCAGGTACTTAAGTTATGACTTTATAAGTCTATCACTTAGGTATTCGTTTACCGAATAGTACTTTTATTTAACAATAAAAGTCTAAGTTTTTTTTTTTAATATGGTAATTTTCTCTTCTTTCTTATTGTTGCGGGTAGTTTATTATATAATTTAATGGACATGTATGGAAGGACGTGCTATGACGAAGTTTAATAAATTGGGATCAGTGGAGGACAATAATGATGAGCATTCCGGCCACCTTAAATTATTTTCCATAATAGAAAAAAGAAGAGCAGAGCACAAATTAGATTGATGCTCTGCTTGTCACATGCTACGAGGCAGTTCTTGCAGCGTTATAAAAAAAATCAAAACAACCACTTTGTCTAAATAACTGCCTGTCTAGGTATGCGATTAATACTCTTATTTCGCTAGGTCGTGCTCATTTGAAAGAAAGAACATAAATATATTTGACTCAGGCTAAGGCACACATTATTCACACAAAAACAAACAAAAAAAGATAACTTAAAATAGTATTTTGATTGGAAGAGTTGTATGAAGGAGGTCTTCCGTGACTATTTCGGAGAGGAACGCCCGAAATTGTATAAATATGAGGGCTGTGGAGTTATTATGTCGGGACTTATTAATGTCGCCTATCAAAACGACCTACATAATTGAATCAAAATTAATATAATCTTTGTAGTAATAAGATCCAGTTATTAAATTAAAGTGTGTCAGCTTTCAGTGCTGAAAAACTATTAGTCAGCTTTCAGATAAAATGCAAAAAATTAAGTATTTCATCAGCCCCAGTGGCGCCCGGAGGGGTCAGTTTCCGATACGCCTGTACTTATCATTTACACTGTTGACACCCAAAACAATTTTTTTTTCTAATAAACGCTTTCAGTGATTTTTCTAAAGCGTCTTGCTTTAGAAAAATCTCTGAAAGTGTTTATTAGAATTCAATTTATTTCATATGTGTGTTAAAAATTTAAATGATGTAATATTTAATTTCTGCGTTTACTTTAACCTTAGTCTATCAGATTTTTTATCTCTCTTTCGATTGTGACAATAATATTAAATTACAAAACACTTTACTACTGTTATACGTAGTAATTAAAAGAATATCCCTCTCCCTCTTCAAAAATCATGAATCGACGTCTGTTCTCTTTACATATCAAAATAAATCAAAGAGGGGTTGCTGAAGCATGGAACTCTTTGTATAACAAGACGACATAAAATCTATCTCTCGAGCAAAAAAAAAACATTAACTCGAGTTAGCACTCATATTTTCTTTATAAACAAAACATACAGCGTCGGATGTCAGCTTCTTTTGTTACTACGTTTGTAAAAACTGTATTTACGTTATCTTTTATCTTTCATCTTTATTTTGCTGCTTCACTAGACTTTTCTCGAGGATTGTTGAGTTATTTAAATGGTTAAAGGACTTTAAGGAGTGATAACAAAGGCCGTTCGTTTCAAAGGTGAAATCTTTTTATATCAAATATATTTTTTGGCTTCCACCCAGAAGTAGTAGATAACTATTGAATTCGACCGATATGTGTTAAGAACTTGTTAAAAAAATACAGTTCAAATGCTTATTAAAATTATGTTATAAAAATTATAGGTAGGTATAATTTTTGATCATATAACGAAGACGCACGTTCCTAATAATGTTTCTCTATTGCAAACGTAGGTAACCATGCGAAGATCTCAAAGTGACAGCTAACATCGAATTACATGTTCTAAGCGCCAAATACTTAGAACATCCGTTGTATTTCAACACCCCGCTCGATCTCCGGGCGTTGACATTGTAGTAGTCGATTTATACCGGTTCAAACACTCGAAATCAAACCGACCGATCACTTGTCATTGGAATCGAATCGTTTGATTAACTAGAACATCCCTATGTTGTTAAAGGTTTAGATGCGATATAGGCAATCGTGTCGTCGCTGTTTTTTTATATTTTTAGGGTTCCGTCATAAGGAAAAAATTCAACCCCTTATAGGATAACTTCGTGGTCCGTCAGTCCGTCCGTCTGTATGTCTGTTAAGACCCATTTTCTCAAGAACTCGTGGAGGTATCAAGTTCAAATTAATATCAAATAGGTCTATGGTCTCTTCAAGCTCAAAAAAACAAGATAAGGTCTGAAAATCCATAATTTTTGTTTTATTACCTACCCCTTTTTTGCGATTACTAACTAACATTTACAGTTGGAGAATTGACCGTGACGTTTAACGATGTATGGGAGAACTTTTTCAACTACAAAGTTGGTTTTGTTCTTGGAATAAATTAATTCCAACTACGGAACCCTTCATTGTGCGTGGTCCGACATGCACTTGGCCAGTTATCTTTTAGCAGTCGTTTTCCACAGTTGCTCGATTTCGAACTCTTATAAACTGGTACAGGTGCCCTATTTGTTTTTTTTTTTTTGATGGTGGGAAATTATCAAATATTTTCTCCCGCTCTGGCCGGAGCGAGAGGGCGTGTCAGACTTTTACTGACTAAAACCCACTCGTGTTCCTTCCATTGCCTGTGTCCCGGGGCCACGATATCCCTTTCGGACAACTCGCAACCCCAGCAATGGTACTGGTACCCTTTTTTTTTTTGTGGTAAATTATCGAATAACTTCTCCCGCTCTGGGCGGAGCGGGAGGGCGTGTCAGACTTTTACGGACTAAAACCCACCCGTGTTCCTTCCGTTGCCTGTGTGCCGGGGCCGCGATATCCCTTTTGGACAAACTCGCAACCCTGGCAGGGTACTGGTACCTTAAGAAATACTTTCTTCCTATTATTTTTAAGCGCTTGTGTTTTAGTCTGTACATTAGCCCTTCAAACTGCTCAGTGGCGATACAGCTCAGCTTGTTTTTTTCCTTATATCTTTAAAGTGATGCGTCTCGATCTCTAAACCATAGGCCAAGATCGTAGCTCAACTCTGTCTCTCAACAGAAAAATAGCGCAATTTACCACCTACTGAATAAAATACTAACGTGTGAGGCCCGAATGAGTAAGTTACCCTAATTTCCTGGAATGTACATTAAACTGTTACCCTATTTGTAGGTGAGATAGATGCTGTTAGCAAACAATGAAATCTATTTGAGGTCATGAACTGTACTCGACTGTCAGGCGATCCAAATGTTCGTATTGTCAAAAATCACTTATCTGTCAGGCGATCCAAATGTTCGTAGTGTCAAAAATCACTTTATTTGACTGATTTTTATATTAAGTAAAAAAGATCCGAAAGGTGCGTATGGGTACTGCAATAACATTACAAAAAAGTTAGTTAGTACTTAAAATTCACATTTTTAGAACGAAAATAACCCCAAATCCATAAAAAAATCGTTAATTTTCAACAGGGATCATAAGATCATAATAAAATAACTCTTTTTAGAGCATACTGCACCACAATGTACACCTGCAGTCTGTGGTCTGACTTCACGCAAAAATCGTACAGTGCTCTTCGTGTCCAGTTTAACAACGCGTTCAGGATGATGTTGGGGCTCCCCCGCTATTGCAGCGCATCGACGATGTTTGCGGAAGCCCGCGTTGATTGTTTTTACTCAACAATGCGCAAGCGAAGCACTTCGCTGGTGCGGCGCGTGCGAGGGAGCGCCAACTGCATGCTGGCCGCACACGCGGGAAGGCTGGATTGTGCCATTATAACTCACTGCTGTAAGCGGCACGTGGCGCGCTTGGAGGTATAAAATTTATATTTCCAAGCGTGTTACGTGTCGCTTTCTTTCCTTCTTTCGTTGACGAACAATGATATTGGAATTTAAATACTAATAATTTTTTAATGAATTGTGATTGTAATTGTAATTTTTAATTTTATTTTAATTTTATTTTTATCTTATTTTAATCTTAATCTTATTTGTAAATGTTATGCGTACCTATATTGTTATTATGAGTCTATGTTACTTGAATAAAAATGATTTGAATATATATATATAAGTTATGACTTGTAGACCCCGCTTAAAGAGGGCCACTAGCGCCCAATGTAATAAACCAGTAAAATTCCTCATTGAAAAAAAAATGTTATGATTTTTTTTTCTTAAAAATTTCCACATAAATAAGTACTCTCAGTATGATACTAAACAACAAAAAACGGACGGACCGGTTTTGTTTTTACATGTTGTATACAACGCGTATTGCCACGTGTGACAAGTGCCACTTACACACCTAAGAATTTGTACATTCTTTTGTTTAATGACAGGGCTAGCTGGATAAAGATAGAGATCTTTGCAGACCAACATAACATAAACTCATTTAAGAAAAACTTAAAACTCAGTTGAAGTGAGTTGCTTTGCTTTCACCAACAAGAAACCAATGATGCACCATAATAGCTACCCCAATTTTAGAAGACACCTGCATAAAACTACCACACCAGTTTGAATAACAATGAAATCCACTCGAAGTCGAGACGTTAACGTCCTGAAGCGGCGACAAACGTCACTCACACACACACACCCCCATACAATACACCCCACACTTACACACTCTCACACCTACATAGAGGTGCTCTCAGATATTGAGACGAACATTCGACTCTCATATTGACACGAAGTGCACCTTGAACCGATAATAATGTGATCCGCGGAATCGCATTGAATGGCGCAAACTTTTATATGACATTTAAATGGCAGAGAAGGAGCATCTTAAAGTTATTTTATTGTAGGTATAAGGACAAAAAATTTAATTAATAAAAAACTGAGTTTTTTAGGTATCTTTGGTTTGTTTTCAAAAACAATAGAATCATTAGCATTACAACTGTTAGGTTCCAAAAAATATTCAGAGTTCTTGTGAAATTAAATAACGCTACAATTGTTTACACTCTCTGCCAAAGTATAAATAGAAGCACGAAGTAAAAATAAACAGATTAACAAAGCAGTGTAAGTTATTGTTCTATTTTAATCATTTAGGAAGGGTTTATTTGCATGCAAAATATTGTTTCAGGAGGTTATTTCAGTATCTAAAAGAAATACCTAAGTAAATCTGCTGTGTTGTTTTAGCACTAATAAATAAGGAACAGTGCTTATCGTTGTAACACAAAGATTCATTTAGTTACCAACAATTTAAGAAGTATGGCTACACTTGTCCTACTTACATTAAATATCAACACAAAAATAAAGGTCCCTAAGTGACGTTAATCCTAAGACTGACCATAGAAGAAGTCACATATAACTGGAAAACGTCCTGTACTTACAATTGCGTTGTTGCTTACACTCTTCACATACCTACTCCCTTTTTCTCATGTGGGGGTACCGTCATGACTAACTTGCATCATGGAAAAGATAGAGTCTGCCTCCTACCCAGGAGTAGCGATACTTAGATGACAGACATCCTTGCTTTGACTTAGTTCATCCCGATACAAAATTTGCACTAAGAAAATGAAGGAGGTGACATCAGAGAGTGGGTTATTCTCTGTCTCACATGCTCACAAAATAGTGAACATATAACGCAGAAACTAATACCAACTAAACAATATAAACATTGTTAATACTATTGCAAACAACTTGTACCGCGTTTAATTGGAAATCCCAGGTTCATAAACAAAGTTCGTTCATTTGAACTGTAAGAGCGAAGTGTTCGGGTGTTAGATAATTATAATTAAGATAGGAGAGCATTTCACATAATATGTGTAAAGATGGTTTTTTTTTTGTAAGAAGATGTCTCTCGTTCTTGTTATGAAAACGACGAGTTGAAAGAAATTGATTTGGCGCAGCCACGAGGCACACATTCCTGCTAATATCTTACAACGCACTTTACACTTTTTATTTGTTTTCTTTCTTTTTATAAATTTTGTTTTTACTTGTACTACATTAAGTTGTGTTGTGTGCCTTTTAGTCTTTGCTAAATAAATGTATTTTCTTTCTTTTCTTTCTTTTATTTTTTTTCTTTATGTGTCAAATCCTTATCCTGCGGTTTCAGCAGTAGAATGCTATATTATCACTGAGTAACATAGGCTGTAATTTATAAAGATATCACGCGGGCGAAGCCGCTGGCGGAAAATAGTATAAGTGTAGTTAGAATGATTAATTAAACTCTGTATTTGTACTCCGTATTTCTGTGTCTCTGTATAGTTGGTGTATCGGTATGTAATTACTATCTGCTCCGTTGGTCTTCGGGTCGACTGCTGAGCGTGGGGTGGTTTTCCATTACGAATTTCTTAGTAACAGCCCGGAGTTTGGAAGTTGGCGGTGTCTCGGAAAGCACGTCAAGCCATTGGTCCTGCGCCTGATCTCTCTCCGGTCGTGTTAGATTGCGTGCCGTCCCATTGGACTATGAGACTGAGGGAAGGAGTGCACCTGTGTCTGCGCGCACACTTGGGCAATATAATATCTCTTGCGCTAAAGGCTAGTCTTCTTTAAGATTGGCCGCCGTGACAGAAATATGGTCCGGAGGACTAGATGTACTAACTAGTGTTAGCTACAGTTCAAAAGTAAAGGGGTTCGCAATAGAAAACTAAACACATCATATAAACACGAATATATTTATTTCCTATTCCACAATATTTGCAAAAACACTCAGATCAACAAAATAATAAGTCCTGTACTTAAGATTAAAATTACACCAATTTGATCGGCTGTGTTCACTGCTCGGTGTCTCGAACAAGAAGGCCGACCGTCAGTTGTCTCCCATAGTGGATGACAGTTAATGTCTTGATGAACGAATAATCGATTGAGTGACATACGAGTATTAGTCGATTAAATAAGTAGGGTTACCAGATACAAGCTAATATGATGAACGAATAATCAATTGAGTGTCATACAATTATTGGTCGATGAAATAAGTAGGGATACCAGATACAAGCTAACACTAGTATTTAAATTTATCGGAATCACAGCCCGGAGTATAGATTTATATCCGTTTAGGGGTAACAGGATCGCCTCCTTTCACATGGAATTAATGACAAAGTGATGGTTATTAGCGAAATATGAGTATAGCATACAGAACATCTCTTCTGCTTGCCCGTTCGCGATATCTTTTGAATTTTAATCTTTTATTTTGACAATAAAGTAGACAACATGAAAATACGGAAGAAATAAATGTCTTATCACCATTAGCGAAGTGGAAGTTTATCGTAAAATCTCGTGAATTTTTTCTCGTGTCAATACGTACAGCAGGTGAGCTCATTTTGTATGAATTCGTCGTAAATTTTACGCTTTCTTTGATCTTTCACCGCGAATCGTAAAGGACATATTGTAAGTAACATTTTTGCCGCTTCGTCTGTATTCAAATATCAATTTTCGTATCAAAGAAACTGAAATGTTTTAACGTAATAATTCGGGGAACATATCTCAAATTGTTTTAGTAGATAGAATGTTTTATTGTAGCGTTGTGATTTGAGTGAGGTACTCGTATATAACGGTTTCTGAGAAAGTTGCTTTATTAATGACTATCGAAGGTAAGATAGGTAAATATTTGCTCAAATCACTGATTGCCTGTGTAAATACAAGGTTGATTAGATATGTTTCTCGTACTACTCTTTTCAAGTAATGGAAAAAAATCAAGACTGGTAACACAAAGGATCGCCACTCACCAAGTAGAGTTTTTGAGCAAGCATATGCAGGGCGAAAAGTTGCTAGGCCGCCCATACCAAAATCAAAGGGTCTGAAGATCACTTTATTTTTGACCCAATTTCGAAATCTGAAAGTGGACTCCTGACCACGGGACTCCTATCTGAAACTTTTCAAATATATTTTCGGTGTTCTCTCGTCATCCCACTCAGCTATCAACTTTTCGCCTTGCATATACTTGTTTTAAAACCCTCTGGGCTCCCCGCCCATACCAAAGCCACCTACTTGTTTCGCAAAAGGTTTGTCACACAATGGGCTAAACAATTGAGCAATACTTTATACTACTATCCACACGAAAAGAAGAGAGTATATGTCATAATGTTCCCTAAAGTTAAACCTGCGGGGTAATTGGGTAACACACTAACGATGACATTGTCTTTCATTTTGACAATTCGACAACATTCATTGCGTTATTTACGTTGTCAACAACGTAAATGACAACAAACGCAGACGAATTTTTCAAACATATGAAGCAATGAATTAGCAATATACTTCAAAATACGTCGGATTGTGGTCGAGAGTGGGTTACGTAATTGAGGTGCTGATCGCCAAGCACTTGCACAAGACATATTATCAGCCTATGCTCCACCCTTGGGCTTAGGCTATTTCTACATCTTCCTTATAAGACACGAGTGCCTTACATATGCATCCATTCCATTCTGTAATAATTTAGGTACATCGGTTGTTCGGGTCTGGGAGGAGCTCGTGGCTAAGTAATAACAGCAGCACGGGTCGATCCATCGGGTTAAGCTATGCTTGCCAAGGTTGGTCCGCGGATAGGTGATCATCTTTACATACCGAGACTCCTCCGTGCCTCGGAAATCACGTAACCCGTTGGTCACGGCTGCCATTCGTGATTCTTTGACAGCCGTTACGGGTCGTCAGAAGCCTGAAAATCTGACAACCAGTCTTACCAAGGGGTATCGTATTCCCCAGTGACTAGGTTGTGGAGGTCAGATAGGCAGTCGCTCCATGTAAAAAACGGTATTCAGCTGCATATAGTTAGACTTGAAGCTGACCCCAACATAGTTGGGAAAAGGCTAGGCAGATAGATTGATTGTTCGGGTCTTAAGGATCCAGTTCTGGGATTTGGACCCACGAGTTTGTTAATACACTTATCATTATTACAATTATATTCGACAAAGCTCTTAAGTCTTAATGGTTCGATTGATCGATTCAATAAAGTCATTAAACATATCAACGTTCAGTTTAATACCTTTTCAGAATATTGATATTAATTGGACTAAAAGCGTTCTCGTCAGACCAATGCTATCATATTGGTTAAAGTATCGTGCAATTTGGTTATCAAAGCATTTATCGAGAGGATTGTTGTATGCATATTTATGCATGAACTAGCGACCCGCTCAGAATGTATCATGCACATCAACCTTCCGGAGGAAATGTTCTAAATTATGGTGAAATCACTTCAGCCAAAAGACGTCCACTGCTGAACATAGGCCTGCCCCAAGCACCGCCACTTCGACTGATTCTGTGCTTCCCGCATCCAGCGGATTCCTGCGGCCTTCACAAGGTCATCGGTCCGTCTTGTGGGAGGCCTTCCAACGCTTCGTCTTCCGGTACGCGGTCGCCACTCCAGAACATTTGATGATGGCGAAAACCGCATTAAGATCTGTTGTGCAGTTTAGAAAAACAACGTGGTCCAGCAACACTGCCACATTCTATGTGGCTAGCAACATTGTTTCCCGTAAAACATAAACATGTTGCTCAAAACATGTTGCGTAACTTTTTTTCTTGTTTATACGGGGTCTGTTTGGGAACCACTGCAATGTGTTGTTATTTTATGCCCACAGTTCCTTCAGCATGTGAAAGGTGTCTCAGCCGAGTGCCCCAAACAGGAGGTAATGGTAACGCTGCCCAAGAAGAGATGGCGGGATGAAGTCGACTTTTTTCATAAGAATTGGCAACAAACAGCAGTAGATCTATCAGTGGATGGACGGGATGCCTTTGGCCTCCAGTGGAACACAAACGGCTGATGATAATAATAATAAAAGTGCCTCGACCAACCCCCCAGGAGGCTCACATTGCGCGGCTGGGTCAAGGGCTTGATTAAAAAAGCAGTACTCCTGGACACGGCACGCATAGGTGAGGAGATTGCTCTCTCTAGGGCCGTGACCACCGGCAGTTTGGACCCTGTCCCTGATGCCGATGGGCTACAATTTTTATTAGTGTTTTATTATAAAAAAAAATTAAAAATTGTAATAATAAATATTGAAAATAAATTATAGGAAATACGGGGTTCAATTCAATGTCATAACGTGCGATTATGCTTTTATGTTGCTTCGAGCGAGTAGTTGAAATAACTTTGAATTCCCATAGTGATTAAGTCAGTAAGTTATGTCGTATCATGAATGGCGTCGGTCGAACTACCAACTTTTAGGTGTCAGAAGCTTGTTAGAACTTTTGCACTAATTAGTTAGCCAGGATTTAAATAGAACCCAGAAAACAATGTATGTAGTTTTGTGAATGATGACATTGCTTGATAATAATCACTATTTATCTTCTTCTTAATATTTTAATATATATAAATTATGCGTCACGTTGTTTGTCCGCGATGGACTCCTAAACTACTTAACCGATTTTAATCAAATTTGCACACCGTGTGCAGTTTTGATCTAACTTAAAAGATAGGATAGGGTAGGTAGGTAGGGAGGGTAGGGTAGGTAGGGTAGGTAGGGTAGGTAGGGTAGGTAGGGTAGGTAGGGTAGGTAGGGTGGGTAGGGTAGGTAGGGTAGGTAGGGTAGGTAGGGTAGGTAGGGTAGGTAGGGTAGGTAGGGTAGGTAGGGTAGGTAGGGTAGGTAAGGTAGGTAGGGTAGGTAGGGTAGGTAGGGTTTTTATATTTGATTGATTGCGGAACAAAGTTCGCCGGGTCAGCTAGTATATTATAAAACAAAGTCGCTTTTCGCGTTTGCCTGTATGTCCGCGTTGTTCTTTTAAACCACGCAACAGATTTTGATGAGGTTTTCACTATCGCTTAGAGATTTTTTTCCGGAAGGTTTGTGTGTATAAAAGGTTACTATTAAAGTTTCGTTTACCTAAGATATCTCAATGTCAAGTCGTAAAACCCGTGCGAAGAAGGAGCGAGTGGCTAGTTTATTATAAAACAAAGTCTCGGATGCCGCGTCTGTGTGTCTGAACGCGATAAACTCAAATAGTTTATGAGTTTATCGCGAACGAAGGAATTTTCATACGGTACACCAATAGATGGAGTGATTCATGAGGAAGGTTTAAGTGTATAATTCATTAAAGTTTTGTGTAAATTGGCTGAAGTATGACGATGATTGTTGAAGATGTCGGAAAAAATCTTGCCGTAACATAACTGGCGTGCCCTGCGTAAACCAATAGAGATAAATGATAAAAACATGGTACAAAAAAAAAAAAACAATCGTCTCCCAAAAAAAAAAAGAATACGTAGTGAAAAAAGTGTAATTTCGGACGTCGGCCGGCGTCTTTTTGTAAAAAGTTTTTATCATCCTCCTTTTTTTTAATCGGTTAAAAACAATATATCATTTATATATATATAATTTCCGACGTCCACTCGGGCAAAGCCGCGGGCAAAAGTAAGTGTTTAAAAATAATAATACCGGCCTTTTTCCTACTACAGGGCAAAGGCCTCTTCTCATACAGAGAAGGCGAGAGCCAAGGAGAGACCATTGATCACCACGCTTGCTTGATGCGGACTGGAGATTTCAGACTTATAACAATTATAAGTCCAGTACCCTAATTACGTAATAATCAATCAGATCTGAATCATTTTGAAACAGATTGCTAATCTATTGCTTCATAAGTTTGTAAAAAAAAATCTGCTCAACAACGTAAATAACGCAATGAATGTTGTTGAACTGTCAAAATGAAACAGATTAGTCGTTATCGTTTACGAAAATGTGTTGCGGAATTAGATAGCAGGTTTCCTAACGAGGTTTTCTTTCACCGACGTCAGTGATATCCAAGATAAACTTAGAGTAAATATATATATATATACATAGTATGTGAATTAAAATAGTCAGAAAAAATTGCTAGAAATGAAAACGAACCGCCATCATCAACCCCAAACCCCAACGCAAACCCCAAATAACGCAGAAAGGCGCGACGCGACGTTGTGACGCAATTCTAGAACATTTCTATGAAGTTTTCATAGAAAAACTAAAATTGCGTCGCGTTGCCACGTCGCGCCTGTCCGCGGGAGCCTTATATTGCAATAAGAGCAGGAGGATGTTGAAAGTAACTTAATTATTTCTTAAGATGAATAACATCAACGTAAAAATCTCTCAGGTAAGGAAGCATGATAAAGCTTCAGGAGCAATTAGGGTTAGATATCGATTAACCCTTCGTATGAGATCCACGCGAGATACAATGGCGATTCATGTAATTACGGCATTCAACCGGTTAAATAAGCAGTCAAATGCAGTGATTAAAACCACAGTATAATTTCAGTCGTAAAAGAGCTGATCGCTGCAAAGCATCGGGACTGTGCTTTAACTAAAAGCTAAAATTGTTGGTTTAACAGTTAATAAAAAGTCCCTTGTGGCCGTGGCATTGTGCGTCCGCGTGAACCAGATAACAGAATGATAAAATATGCATTAGTAGTTTATCATAGTTATCTCGCTCCATAAGGGAGTTCCCACAAGAATTTTGTTTAGTAACTAAGAACGTCTGTGGTAAGAGGTTTCATATGAATTAATTGTATTCGTAAATGGCGGACCATCTTTCCATTTCTTTGCGCAAAAAATTTGTTGCATTTCGTCCAATATTTGTGTTGGCTACCAATGTATGTTTTCTTTACCAAGTGTTCGAATGCCTTCTGATAGTGACTCTTCAACAGTATGACATATACAGGGTGGCAGGGCCATGGACGCGAAGCGCGTACATGATTCTGAACCGTTGAAATATTTAGTCGGTTATTAAACAAAAAACAGCTGTTTCATAGAAAAGTGCAATACCTACGCGGTCAAAATGTATGGAACAGCAGTTTTTTTTTAAATAACCGACGAAAAATTTCAACGGTTCAGAATCATGTACTGAATCCATGGTAACAGGCTTCGCATCGATGTCCCTGCCACCCTGTATACAACATAAAGAAAGATAAAAAGAAGGCAAATATTTCTAATTTAACATAACATAACATCACAACTTGTCTCCCCAAAGGGTTAGGCAGAGATGTACCCATAGTAGGTAAACCCACATTTCGCCAGTTATGTTTAAGTCCCATGTAATAGGGGGCGGGCCTATTGCCATCAACCGGGCTCAAATCCAGACTCCGGGCTGATACTAAGAAATTCCTAATGGAAAAACCCAATATAAATTTGCCTTAACTGGGAATCTGACCCAGGACCTCATGCTCAACAGTAGCGCTTGAGACCACTAGACCATTGAGGTAGTCAGCTCTAATTTAGTTAAACTTCTCATCATAATATCTTAATAATGTATAAATTACGGTATTGAATTTATTATAAGTATTCTAGCACTGAATTCAATCAACACACTATTGAATTAGGTTTAAGATCTGTAAAGATACTTATACAGATCTATAAGCGGACGCTGGCTACACAGTTGCTAGACTAAAGTGGATCTGGGCTGGCCACATCTGTCGCATGTCGGAGCTGTCATACGCAAAAATCACCACTCAGTGGAGCCCAAATAGCAGGAACAACTACGCGGCAGGCCCAGAAAGAGACGGTGGAATGAGCTGGACTCCTTCTTACAGGATTGGCCCGCAATAGACCGGGAAAAGTGGATAGAGGAAAGGCAGGCCTTTGCTCTGCAGAGAGACAAAACAGGCTTATAAAAAAAAAGTTACTTGTAAAAGCTAAAAATAAATAACATTGGTGCCAATTTTATTGTACACCGAACTAAACTAACTAAACTATCACTAGAATCATAAAGCTATTCTGGAAAAAAAAAATCTCTAAATTTTAAAATAATTTTGAAACAATTAAAATCGAATTTGACAATCGCGACCCTACGTAGTAATAGTTTGCCCTACCCCGTGATTTCACTTTTTGTATGGAAAATATGAAAAATTATTACTTAACTATATGAGTTTTAGGATTTTATGCGTTCGAAATTTTCATTATTTTTGCAATAGGACACCATTTTCGAGATATAAGCAAAAGAAAAGATACAGCACCTGAAGTCGAGCTGTTGGTGTGAATTTTAGTTCATGACAACTAGTTTAATTTCACACCTTTTTAATCGTGATTAAAAATAGTCAGATATAGTTAGACAATCAAAATTTTAGGTGAAAAACGTCAAATTCAGAATAGCAAAATTGCCATTTTCGCTAAATTAATAACTCAGTGCCATCTTGGTGCTGTCAAACTAAAATACAGTTAAGTTGTGTCAATTTAGTCTATTTCAGAATGGGAAATCGTCGTTTGACAGGAATAAACAAAACTTTGGTGATTTTTAGTCTAGTTTAGAGGCATTTATGACAAGATAATCGGCACCATTGTATGCGCTAATAGCTATGTTCTACTACACTGCAACCACCAATTTCCCTTCACATATTACACTGCTAACACAGGATGGTAATTCATAAGCAAACACATAGTTATCTACTCTGTGTTTTCCGCTGCATACCTTCCTAGTTCCTAGCGCTCGCTCGGGAAATTGTACAATAATCTTGTATGGTTTCCGACTCCAAAATGGAACATAACTGTAATATCTTAGCATGTGGAGTCTCGGAATAGACAATGAATTATCAAAATATGATATGATCCAGCGTCAAGCGAGGACATTGCTCTTAAATCTTTCACAGTAGATAAATTTACAGTAGGTAAGAAGACGATATTTAAAGGCTCAGACAAAGCGCAAAAATCTTTGATTATAATATCAAAGCACCCAGAACAGATAATTGAATTTAACCAAAGACACTAGCTCCAGCAGTAAAGGCTGATGATGTACCTCTGACTTTTCGGATTCATCTGCGTATTGTATAATTATCACTTGCTTCAAAAACGGTGAAGGAAAACATCGTGGGGAAATGGCATACCTGAGAGATATTTCTCAACGGCATGTGAAGCCAAGTCAGAGGCCCATGGGCGGCTAATGACAAGATGATGAGTGAATAGAAAAAAAAACAAGCAAAAAACGGCAAATTCTAAGCAAAAGAAGGAATCTTGAATAAATATGTTATGAAACGATCATACTTTCGTAAAGGTTGTGTTCGAGGTACATCGCCTCCGCATCGGTCGAATTTGATCCCGAGGCCCATCGGAAAAACGTGTAGTCAGTCACGCGTAACAGATTGACAACTGACGAAAATACCGGCACAGAGGCAGGGACACATCGACGGGAACTCGCGCAAAAATTCCTTTTATGTAGAACAAGGGAAATTAACTTCACTGAAATATTTTCAGACTGAGTTGCTGGTACTTGCTGGGTAAGGTCAATTAAGAAGTGATCTCATGTACTTACATCAACTTATTTTTGATACTTCGTTGTGAAAATACCGAAACATTTATTTTCACTTGATTTTTACTTGCTCTGTTTAATTGGCTTCTTCTCCTTAAACCCATCAGCTAAAATCAATTCTCTAAACTTCTCCGCACAGACTTCATTCACTCTTCCTTCTTCATTCAGTCTACCTCTCTGTGTAATGCGCTCCCCTAGGAAATCAGAATGGCGACCAACCGATTATCGTTTAAAGTTAAAGTTCGCGAGCACATTCGCAAGAAACTGGCAGTATCATCACAACGGTAATGTTTTCTCATTGATTGTCTTAGTTATTTTAGTATATTTATGTGTATTTATTTGTACTTATATTTATATATAATTAAGTGTATATATTATATTTATATTTTTTGATAGATATGTATATCTTTATATTTAAATAAATATTTATTCCTCAATTCTCGCTATTGCACCTGCCACTGTTTGTCTCTGCATCACCCAAAGGTTGACTGGTAGAAAATGCCTATGGCATTAAGTCCGCCTCTGTACATTTGTGTGCTTGAAGTAATAAATAAATATAAATAAACTATTTTGATTATCTCTGAAAAGAGAATATACAATTTCGAACTTTATGTAAATAATTTGTCAAAACAGTAACTTGGCTTTTGTGATAATCGCGCTTTACATTCATTACCTAACAGTACCTGGGCGACCGAGCTCTGCTCTGTTAAAAAGGAAAGTTCATACATAAGTATGAACTTTCCTTTTTACCACTACCATGGCAGCACGCACGCACTCGCACGCGCTGCATGACTATCATGGCAGCATGGAATAATCCATGCTGCCATGATAGTAGGTACTTACCAATTCCATGGTGCCATGATAGTAGGTACTTACTAATTCCATGGTGCCATGATAGAAGGTACTTACTAATTTCATGCTGCCCTGTCAATATTATAAGGTAGCCATCTTGTTTTAAACTTTGGGCGACCGAGCTCTGTTCGGGTGAAAATGCGCAGAAAAAGAATTTTCTCGTAAACCGTTACAGCCGTTTTCAAGAACGTGATTATAAATATATATATATAATATACAAATATTGCTCATTTAATAGTAAAGGATATTGGCTATCAAATATCAAATAAAAATCATATCCAAGCACATTGTGTATTGTTAAAAAGGGTTTACACCTGAATAACAAACCTAGGAAACGCAAAAGAAAATGTAGTACATTATTTACGTCGCCAGAGCAAAATTAAATCGTATCAAAGAAGTGCGCACTTTTCTGCAGCGTCGGTTGTAAAAAGAAATAATAAAAATCCCTTCAGTCCGTAAAACAAATTTATTTTGATGTTCTTTGAATCCGTTTCGAATATTTAACGAAACACTGAGAGCGAGGGACGGACGACTAAATGTACTATTATATGTAGCTATTGTGACGATTGCAATAAGCCCTGTGACAATGTTTTTAAAATTTATGTTTTTAAAAACATTGTCACAGACAATGTTTTTAGAGGCAAAGGTACAACATTAAGCTTGCTAATTATAGCCACATAGCTATAGGTAATGTCTCTTAACGGTACCTACCCGTAACGTAATTTCACGACATATTATGTCGGTTGTTTATGACATCCGCTTTTTTTGAAACTTCAATATTGAGTTAAATATTTAATTAAAATCGGAACAGGAGTAAAATTAAAAGATATTACGAGTAACTCTTAAATATTATATGAAATGCTGATGCCGAATGTTGGATACCGTATCGAAGAATTTTGTTTGAATTTAGATTAGATAATGTGTAAAAGAGTATTGAATATTTAATAATATTATTGCTATTATATGTGTTTACTTGAAATTAATTGAATGTTTAATGGTATAATTTGTAATGTCGTAATCACTTAAATGTGATATTATTTATTTAAATTTATTTTATTTGTAATGATAACTGTATACTACAACCTATTAAAAAAAATATGCCGTACGTACAATTAATATCTATTTACTTAATTATTTTAAAGCATAAAAATTTTCATAATGCATTAAATTGCCCGGCAAGGTCCATGTGAACTTTGTTACTATTATTTTAAGATTTTGTACACACATGAGATATACAATAAAGGTTTGAATTGAATTGAAAAGTAGCAGTGCTAGCCGACTTTAAATCGTGGTCAACATTTATTAAGGATTTGAAAGTATAAGGGAGAGACTTCAAAAAAAAGAAGAAATTTAATAAAACATACTTCATTTTAATACCAGTGCTCCCGTCATCGTATTGGGTTGAAGACACATCCTTCAGTTCAGTAGACAGACAGATAGCCAGTGCAAACAGTCCAATATCTAAAACCAGTGATTTCGAATGGAGCGATCTCAATAAAACGTGACTTGACCGATCAGAAATCCAATTTGTATTTGACAATTGATGCATAAACCTTTGATTGGTTGTGGAGAAACTTAAAATTCAGACTTGTGACGAAAACGAAATAGCTATTCGGTACTATTTTTTTTACCATATATGTGACGTATCGATGTTAACGGTTTAAAGCTGGGTACAGACCACGCAAACGAATGTCAAGGAGTATCGGCAGAATTTATCGAAACATTTGCAGGGCTTTCGCTAAATCATTTATGTCGGTTGAACCAACACTAACCTAGTCCATTGGCATTTAATGGGGCAGTGTGTACACAGTCTTACCGACTCAAGTGTATTTGGAATTCCCTTATTAGTTTTTGCCTAGAGCTTATCTGCGGCCATGGTTTTGCAGCTCATATGTAGACACACAGATTACAAAATTTTATAATATTACAAGCCATTAGGCATGGTGTAGCAGGTGACGTTCTGTAGTGTCTGCCTACCTCCAAGGGAAGAATGCGTGAGTTTATGTATGTATGTAATCAAAATTAAAAAAAAAAACAAAATTCAAAAGTCATTTATTCGAACTAGGCTGAGAATCAGCACTTTTCGAATGTCAAAATTACATAAGACGGCCCCCCAAAACGCCCACCCTTCACCACTTCCTACTGCATTAGTTGGGACGAAAAGTGGCGCAACAAACTCCCCAGCAGCACAGCTGTCTGTTCAGTTAGAAAAAAAAATATATACAATAGTATGCAAAATAATTTACATTATGCAACACAAAACATAAATTAAATTATTAACGTTAAAGCGCCCCAATATGGTGTTTGAAATTTGGTAATAATGCCAAATCTTTAAGAGACGGAGCCCTGCTATTCGCAAACTACACTACAAACTACGTTTATTGGGTGCACTGGACATTGGGGTACTGTAAAAGTACGTATAAAATATGCTGATATGAAAGAATACTTAAGCAGGTATGTATTTTGAAATGAAGATGTGTATTCACGTATTCTCGTCTCCGGACTACAAAAGCGGACAACAAACTGAATTCAACGAAAATAATGGAATATGAAATTCGTTGTCTATTTTAAACAATTTGAAAAGTCATCTCATTTAGTTCAAAACAACGGCCCAGTTTCCGAATACATTTTAATACCTTTTCTCACCGATGCTCCCGAAAATAGTAGCCAGAAATACGACAAATCAATATCGACTGCTGAGCCTGGTCCACTAAGTTATTTAAAATGCAGTTGACACTTCATTCGAGTGAAAATGCAATATTCGCCTTGGCCATGCGGAAATACGGTTATTTTCAATCGCGTTTTTGTCGGGAATATTCAGTACATTGATTTCGATGGCTTTTAAATTATTTTGAATGTCTATTAAATTATAATCGTTGGTTGCATTTAAATTTTTTCATAGATGAAATCTTTTTTGTGGTTTTATTTTTTTACATTATGACAGCCGCGGCAGCGCCTGGTTAAAATATTGAGTCGACAAAGTGATGAAGTTACTGTATACAAGTTCAGGAACCAGCTTTTCTACCTGATTTCGACCTCCACTTGTACAATCATGTTTAGACTGTATGACTAACTTTATGTGTTTCTTTTTGTACAATAAACTTATTATTTATTTTTATTTATTATACCTACATAGGTAGGTGGTTTGCAACTTTTGCTAGTATTGTAACATACACGTTAGTTTTTGTATTAATGTATCTTGCAGAGGCCTTTCCCATAAGGTACACTGAACTAAGAGAAATTCTGTAAACTACTGGAAATACCTAAACGACTACTATATATTTAGGCCCACTTGCGTCACAAATCAATAAATGCATTTAGCGCTAAACTTATGACTGAAATAGAACGATACTTTAAATTCATTTAGCGCTAAATACATTTAGTGATTGGTGGTCCAAGCGGGCCTCAAACTGTATATTTTTAACACAACAGTGGACTTCGGTATATCTTGCCCATTCATTCGACATAGTTCCTAAATAAACATGAATCCACTTAAACTGAAAAAGATTTATTTCATGTTACATCTGAAAAAATTGTTTTCTTTATTTGTGGAACAAGAAGTTGATACATGTTTATGAAACATAATTTAGCAACTTTGAGCTTAGAACCCTTCATATTATCAAAACATTAGGAGAATGTTTGACATTTCATATAAACTTCAGCGCGCTGTCACTTGTTTGGACATTTCAGGACATTACACGTGTATTGAATTTATGGTCGGCCTATTTTACTATTTTTAAACTCTGGTGTGATTAAAATTTATTACCCAAGCGAGGGCCAGGCATCCCGTCGCAGACCCTCATGGAGATAGCTCAAAGAGTTAGACTCCTTTAATAAAGACTGGTTCTTATTCGCCTTACCTCGAGAAGAGGAATGAGAGGACAGAAGCCTTGCCTTGTGGGATATTACGGGCTCTTTACAATATATTCCTGACTATACAATATGTAAAATAAACCCTGTCCGATCCGAAAGCGGCTCATAGGTACTGCAATAACATTACCTAAAAGTAATATAAAATCTTATTATTATTAAAAATAAAAAAGTTATTATTATTTAAAAATCACAATGGTGGTACCAAAATTACCCCAAATTCATTAAAAAATGAAGAAATTTTCAACGGGAGTCATAAGTTATGACTTGTAGACACCCGCTAAACGATGGTCGCCCGCCCCCATGTAATAACCCGGTAAATCCCCATTGAAAAAAAATTAGACGATTTTTTTTTTCGATTTTTCTGAGTCTTACTGAATAAATAGACTCTCAGTACGATACCGGAACGCAACAGGGTGTAAAGTTCACTCATCCACCATAGAAAAGGGAGGATCCTCCGACCAGACGGGTGTCGTGTCTGGCGGGCAACTGCCCAGAGTTTAGAGATGTGTCCCTCACTCATGAGGTGCCTCATTTGAGGTACTCGTGATCGCAAATTGAAAGAGTTACTCGAATTTCAACATTGAACCAACTCACTAGTTCACTCGTCCTCACTTAAAAATTGACATTGACATTTTTGACGCGAGTACTCGCGAGTGAGTATTGAGTGAGCTTAGTGAGTGAATGAACCGACTTTCATAATTGTACAGAATATACAGAATGAGTTCGGCTCGTGAGGTGAATACATCGACGTACGACTCCTCGCTTCAAATGAGGGGTACCTCTTGAGGACCTCGCGAGGTAAAATGAGGTACTCCCTCAACCTCATATAAAAATGATGAGTTACCCATCACTACCAGAGTTGAAGTCGGGAAGCTTGTATATATGTTTATCGCGCGGTAAACTCTAATTGCGCGATGCAGGATTTGTGTGACGTCAGGATGTTGTGTGACGTCAGGTCTTTGATGCGTAGTTCGCATGTAGCGATGTAGATGCCGCTACATCACTCCCCTCCGGAGACCGGAGGTCGATAGTGGGCTGAGTCTTGAATCTTGCGATGCTTCACAGTGCCAGCTGTGGTTCCAGTAAGTTGGAACCGGGTACCGCATAGATCGCGGTGAGTCGGAACTGTCTGCGGTGGTTCCCCAGTGAGTCAGGGTAGCGCTGCATTATGATCCAGTGGGTCGGATGTGGTACAGCGCCGGGTTGTGGCGGAGGGTGATGACCAGGAATGCGCGTTCGCTGCATGCTGGTGGTCAGGATACCCGTTGAAGCTGTGGGTGCTGACTGGCTGTGTGACTCGCCTCACGAAAGCTTGCGTAAGTAGTAGCGTATTTTTATCGCGCGGTAAACTCTAATTGCGCGATGCAGGATTTGTGTGACGTCAGGATGTAGTGTGACGTCAGGTCTTTGATGGGTAGTTCGCATGTAGCGATGTAGATGCCGCTACATCTAACAATACCCGGATCACGGATTGGAAGTTTTTTTTACATGTTGTTTAAACGTATGATAAATATGAAAGTGTGTATGTTAGTTTGTTTGGATGTTTGTTAATCAATCACGCAAAAACGGCTGAATGTATTTGGATGAAATTAGGCACATGGGTAGACCATGACCTGGATTAGAACATATGATACTTTTTATCCCGATATTCCCACGAGATCGAGACTTATGCGGGTAATTTGCACAGCTAGTAAATCACAATAATTAGTGAGGAGATGCACCAACAGTTTATTGGCGATGTATAGTCTTTACAAAGCCAGTTAGCGTTAGACAATGTCTGGCCGACTGGGCAAAGCCCAACAGACATGTCATGCTGACCTCCACATACGAAACTGTGTTTGTGATATTAAATATGGTATGGTATGGTATGCAAAACATGAGAGCAGTGGTGGCCCAGTGGTAACAGCCCCGACTTACGAGTAAGTTCGAACCCAGACAGGCGCTTTACTTTGTGTAAATAATTTCACTACCACTTCTCTCAAAATGGTGAAAGAACACATTCGTGAGGAAATCGGTATGTCCGAGAACCAAAAATTCGAAGCTATGTGACATCTACCAACCCCCACTGGGACTGAGGAGGCAGCCTAACACTACGACGACGACTCTACAATCTATGTTTCGTCCATAATTTTCATTTGAAAAACGAACAAAAATTCAAAATCTCACCGTTCTGACCAACAATAGATACTAGCTTCAATTTATTCTTAAATCAAATCTCTATCTCACACAGTAATGTAATGTTTCCCTACATGAGGTAAAGTCTTGTCGACACACGGAACCGGATGCCAGCGGTTGTTGCTCTGAGCCTTACAAATGATAGCTTTCCTTCAAACAGCTCTTAGGTGGCCTGTATACGTACATTGTACAATTCCCGCGCAAATTCTGTGACGTAGGTATCTTTCTTTTGAAGGACGTTGGTTAAAACCGTTGGCATTATTGGGTTTGGATGGTTATTACAACTATATTCAACCATAAACTGTTTTGTTAAGAGAAATGGTCATGATTTCGTGAAACAGTCATTCAATGGGACAATTAAAACTTACAGAGTTGTATTGATAATTCTCATGATTTAAAATATAAAATAATATTATAAAGAGAAAGGATTTGTATTTTGTTTATAATGAATGAAACTCAAAAACTACTAGCCCCATTTAAAAAAATCTTTCACCAGTGGTAAGTTTGCTATAATATCACTGCGTAACATAGACTATAATAGGGACGATGACTAAAACTGTTTTTTAGTCCGTCTTTGAGATTATAAAAAAATATTGGACACGTATTTTTTCTTTTTCTACGTAATCTAAAGATTACGGCGATACATTGAGGTAAAATGTGCCATGACGTCACGAGTATGTAGATTTTATACGTACTAGTGACGTATCGACCCCCACTTCCCAACTTAAAATGCGTTTTATCTAAGTATTTTTTTATTAATATGATAAAACAAAAAATACGTGTCTAATATTTTATTATCTGACTGTCGGACTAATTAGAATTTCATTTTTTTTACCCAGGCATCATCCCTATTTATAAAGATATTGCGCGGGCGGAAGCTAGCGATTTATAATTCTGAACTATAGTTACGGTCGCGTATCATATTTTGATCAACATACCTGCAAATTTCGAAAAAACGTAAGAAACTAAATTTCGCGGGTTAATCGGGTGCTTATGCCTTAGCCAATCTTAAAAAGGAGGAGTTTGTTAAGTTTTTTATTATGAATGTGGTGTGCAAAGAGCTTGTTTCTATGACATTAATATTTTTTTCTACTTTTAAGACGCAAATATATGCTAGTGACCTTGTGTGGTTAGCTTGCGTGTTTTGTACTGAGCTCACGCAATAACGCGTCGTATGTCCAGCCAGTAAAAGAACTCGCCAGTCAAGTCCCACTTTAATTTATTATTATTAATTTATTATATATAAAACTTTTTTTATTTAATTTTATTTAATAAAACACGTATACTAAAAAATCAATAACTAAATTATCTTTAAAATGGTGTAGGATTAAGAAAAACACGCTTGATAACTTTTGCGTTATTCTCAGTTTTTTATCCGCGTTAGAAATAATTTTCCAAATTCCTTTCTCTATGTAATGTAAACATAATCCAAAATATTCCTATATTAAGTTATTAAGAAAATGCTCTAATTTAACATATCTTTTTTCCAAATCATTAACACTACTCGTATCGCGTTTAGACGTGATCTTCAGTATAAAATCATTAAAAGTTCGTTATCGTCGCATTAACAGTAGGTAGGCACGTTCATTTTTTGTTTTAGTGATAATCAAAACAGCTTATACTGGTAGGTGCAATTGTTATTCCAACTTTAGGAGGCAAGCATGAAAAAATCTTGCTTGCATTTTCAATAGAAAAATACTAATAGGTTTGCACACAAAGGTGAGTTATTTCTCACTACAATATTTAGTTTTAGGTCAAATTCAATCCAGTGAAATTTTTCATTTAAAGTGCTGAGACTGTTGTTTAGGATGTTATATGCAAGAATTAGAAGTTTATTTCATCTGCAGCAACTGTTCATTTTAATTACGTGTAGCTGAAGTCCATAATTACTGACAAATGCTTGCACTGACTGGACAAGTCCACTCAAATCTGTGTAGTTCTTTCCTCAAAAGATCATTTCAGACATTAATCGACATGGTCCTCATAAGGCCTGACCAAGATTATGTCTGGACTTTAAAGAGACTGCGACCTCTGAGTTTCTTTCGGCCTTTCTTCTCAGAGTAGTCAGATAGGAAACGGCGACTTCATCTAGCTTATTTTTAATATGACGTGTAAAAGTGATTCCGATATTCTATTTACAGAATAAACATTTTTTTTTTCATTTCATTTCGGTAGATAAGTTCTTAAATATACTCGTAGTATCCATACAGCGTAACGTAGGTACCTATACTCTTAATTTTTATTTCTGTTAAGTGCCTTTATTTTATAACTAGCTACATCTCGCGGTTTTACCCGCATAAGTCTCGATCCCGTGGGAATATCGGCATAAAAAGGATGCTATGCCCTAACCTAGGTCTACCCAAGTGTAAAATGTCATCCAAATCCAGCCGTTTTATCGTGAAAGCGTAAAACTTGCGTAAAACAAACAAACAAACTCACTTTCGCATTCGTAATATTAGTTAGGACTAGGATTACTACTTTATTTTCCATAATTAGTTTGAAGTAGTTTTTGGTCTCATAAACACAAAATGTCAGACAACTTTCCCATTTTCCACGATAAATAAATGTTGTGAATTAAATAGTTTCTGTTCAAAGGATTCCTAGCTCCTGGTAGCCTAATTAAGTCTCTGACGAGTAACTGTTAATAGTAACAAATATTATTCTGCTGATATAATTAATTGACCAAAATAACAAGAACTTAAATCATAAGACAAGCGAATGAATCGTAAAAAAGCTGTCCACATCAGTGGTTACCCATTTTCTTTACTCATTTTTATAATTTTTTTATACCTTAAATGACGACGTGCAGCTGCCGACTATTTCGTTGTAGTACATCTATTTAATAGATATGTAAACACTATCTCATGCACGTCAGCAGTGAGGTCGCTGTCACTAATGTCAACTGTCAGTTCACCACGAATGGCGGGAAACAATTGAAATTGAGGCGGTGCCTGCACGAGAAGCTTGGTGTGATGAGCCAGTGTAGTGATATAATCAGACTAAATACAGGATCATCAGGATTCTAAATCTCACCGTGAAAAGCGTGTATACGGAAAGTGGGCAACGTTGCAAATAGCTGTCAAATATTTCGCTGTTTTGATTAATTTGGCAATATTATTGTATGGAAATAAGAAATAAGGCTAACTAGTGAACTAAAATATTGATAAATGCAATAATTAATCAATTAACACCGAATATTTAGTTTTAGATGTAAAAAAGTATTCGGAAACTTTCCAAATGCCATAATTACACCGCAAACGGTTACAACTAACGATTGACACTACTGACAGCTGAGTTCACCAAAGTTATCACATTTTTACCGAAGGGAGGAGGCCTCTGTCCCAGCAGTGAGAACATTATAGGCTGATTATGCTATGCATGTGTTTCTGTGATGCTGGGGCTACATTGTCGAGTTATCGCGAACTAAACTTCGCGCGCTCTCTCTCGCACACCGCTCTACGTCTTGCTGAGCAACAGAGAGCGCCCGACGTATAGTTCGCGATAACGCGACAGTGTAGCCTCAGCATGACAAATAAACCTATTTATCTTTTCTTTCTCTCTCTCTTTCTAAATGGCGCAATCTTGGCGTATTGTAAACTTATAAATATAATATGTTCTTTATGTTTCAGGCGCCACATAAAGACTCAGCTCACACAAATGCACACCGGGGCGTAGGTTTTCCAGCGCTGCTTTTATACATACTTTTGTTATATTATTATCCTATAATATTAAACGAGCAATATTTTATATATATAGAGTGGCGATGTCAAATCGACGCGAACCTGCCACCCTGTATATATTAGTAATCACGTTCTCGAAAACGGCTGTAACGATTTCGATGAAAGTTGCAATATAGGGGCTTACGGGAGCGAAAAATCGATCTAGCTAGGTCTCATAACTGGGGAATTTCGTTTTCTCCATATTTTCCCCCGAGCAGAGCTCGGTCACCCAAAGTTTAGAACAAGATGGCTACCATAGAATAATGACATGGCGGTATGGAATTAGTAATTACCCTACTATCACGGCAGCATGGAATTAGTAAGTACCTACGTACCTAGAGTCAAATAAATTGTTATCACCTTCTCAGTTTGGTTTCCGATCTGGAAAGTCAACAAGTGATGCCGTCCAAGATCTGGTGAACTTTGTTTCGTCAAATCTTGATGGTAAGCAAAAGGTGCTGGCGATCTTTCTGGACCTAGCAAAAGCTTTTGACACAGTCTCTGCCCCGCTCCTCCTCGAGAAGCTGGAGGGGGTTGGAGTGAGAGGAATGCAACTTAAATTATTTTCTGATTACCTCACAAATCGCATGCAGAGAGTAAGGGTTGGTGATATGTGCAGTGATGATCTTGACATCACGTATGGGGTACCACAGGGCAGTATTCTTGGTCCCACATTATTTTTGACGTTTATCAACGACCTCTGTAACCTCAAAATGCGTGGGGGCAGGATCGTCACCTTTGCGGACGACACAGCTCTGCTTTTTCACGCGGACTCATGGGAAGAAGTTTATTCGAATGCTCAGCTCGGTTTCGACATGGTCGCAGAGTGGTTAAAAAATAATAAACTCACCCTTAATGTATCTAAAACTATGTATATTCCCTTTTCCATAAAAAATCATGCGACCACTTCTTCTTCAAATCTTTCATTAACATCACACACATGCTCCTTCCTGCAGGACAATTCTTGCTCATGTCCTGTTCTTAAAAAAACTAATGTTATCAAATATTTGGGTATCCAGATTGACAGTGGTCTTAGTTTTCAACCGCACATAGACGCACTTACAGCGAGAACGCGAAAATTGATATTTGTTTTCAAAAATTTACGTCATGTGGCGGAAACTAGGACTATTGACACCGTATATTACGCACTAGTTCAGTCAATCCTATCATATTGCATAACTGCATGGGGCGGAGCCCCAAAGACATATTTGCTTAAGTTGGAGAGGGCACAGAGAGCTGTCCTTAAAGTTAGTCGTAACCTTCCCTTTCTTTTCCCAACGAAAGAACTTTACCAGCAGTGCAAAATACTAACAATTCGCCAATTATTTATCTTAAGTACTATCATTCAAAGGCATACTCAACTTCTATACAATCCTTTAGAAATCCTAAACAGGAGACGCAAACACACAGTATGTAAATCAAGGTCCTTCAAAACCAGCTTTAGCCGTAGATTCTTTTGCTTCCTAGGAGACTACCTTTACAACAAAGTTAATAAAGAAATTTCTATTTACTCCCTATCCAAATTCAACTGCAAAATTAAAGTAAAAAATTGGCTTCAATGGCACGATTATGAAGCCACCGAGAGACTCTTACAAGTCATTTCATAAAAAGCAGCTCGACATGTCCTTCCTACACGACATTAGAAGACCAGTTTTGGAGTTTCACACTCACTACACACCCACACCCACACAAACTACTTTGCTGTCTAATCTAATTAAATATAAGTTTTTTTTAAAAGCTTATATTTAACTTCACTTGTTTTGTTTTAAATTTGTTTTTATCTTTCTTCCCAACATTAACGTCTGTTATTATGTTTGTATACTGTGACATGTCCGGGTAGTTTGGAGGCCTGGAGACCTGTAACACAGGTATTCCTAGTACAGGCTCCAGTCTCCGCTACATCAATGTATTTTTGTATACACATTTATGTACTGTACTGAGTGTTCATTATGTGGTGGAGAGAATAAACGTTTTTATTATTATATTATTATTATACTATCATGGCAGCATGGAATTAGTATGTACTGTTGAATTGTACTGTTTTATTTTGTATATTCATTAATATATTATGCTTTATATCTAAATTTACCGAACTATTTACTGTAACTATTGACCAGCGCAAATAACAAACAATATTTGAATCTGCGTTGATTTAATAATTACTGACCAATATTATGCTATCAATAAACCGATTAATTATCAGAATTATTTAGTTTAATATGAGTGAATTTAAAAACAACAATGCTAATTGGAACGAATTGATGATAAATTTAGGTATTTATCTTGAATAAATAAAACTAGCAAGATATTTGATTTTTGTCTATCTGAAATCATAATATATATTTTAAAAAATTGTCACTGCGGTAATTCAGTCACCAAAACCAGATGTGTCGATAAAAATGTCACCAAGTTTGGACAACGATATATGCTTACCCACTTCGTTTATACACATACATATATAAACTCACCTCTTTAATCACTGAACCTTCATGACTTGGTTTTCGTACATCATTTTCGGGTGACCACTGACAATCGACGCTGTGATGTGGGTCCCCATAGCACTGCATCATGCTGAGTGGAAGCCTTCTTGTCACAATCATGACGTGCAGCTGCCGACTATTTTTGTTTCTTTTTCTCGTGATTATACCTGTGTAAATCTATTTTGTTTTATTTTTCACATCTTATCTTTTTTGTATGCACTCCCTTTTTATAATAACAAATAATATCAGCCTGTTATTCTTCCACTTCAGGGCAGAGGAATCTCATATAGATAATCTCTTATAGGGAAGTAGATAAAAGAGAACCTATTTGCTATAATCTTCCTACTATCTTCTAAGGTGCTTCTAGGTACATTACCTACATAATGAATGTAAACGACCACTCATACAAATGTACCACTTTTTCAGCCCGTGGAAGGATACTTACCTAATTTATTCCCTCAGTTAACATAATGCGTGTTTGTCACGCGCGCCGTTTTATGACCCAAGTATCTTCTATGACACCTTGGTTTAGTACCAAGTAAACGTTCTTAAAGACCTTGGGTACATAAAGTAAAAAGGCTTGAATCAGTTCAGAAAAAAACGGTACAATATTTAAAAAAAACGAGTAACCGATTACATAGGAACTCAAACTCAAAGCATTTATTTCAAATAAACCAATTACAGGCACGTTTGAATTGTCAAGGGGTCGGCCAGTCAGAAATATGAAGCTTGTTGCCCATTCCAACGCGTAGTAGGTTCCTATGGAGAAGAACGGGCAACAAACTCCACGGACACTCTCTTAAATCAGAATATTGTTACAAAATATTGGTAACACCCATCATTCGGGTTTGATGCAGAATGTGCACTTCGCATAATGTGCACTTCGCAAAATGTGCACTTCTCAAAATAGCACTTCTCAAAATGAGAACTTCTCAAAATGAGTCAGCATCATCTCAAAATGAGTGTGAATTTTATCACAAGGGGTCAAAATAAAAACCGTTTGCTTATATTTCTTTTAAAATTATTTTCCACGATTTTTAGCACGATTAACAGTAGTTTCTTTGTAAAAAGTAATAAAGTTCAGGAAATGTTTGATTATGTATTTTCAGTAGACGTCAGCTATACACATAGGTAATATAAGTACCTACTCCAGCCGAGCCTCAGATGATAGGTAATGTTATGTTAAAATATCCGAGGTTAGATTTTGCCGTACAAATTGCATCAAAAGGTGCTGATAAACTTGAGCATTCATTCGTAATGAGCATTCTAGCTAATGTTAAATTACAGAAAAACAAAAGGGAGCGTTTTAGCGAGCATTCTAGCGAGCGTTCTAGCGAAAGAACAGTAAATTTGCTTCGAACTTTTTGCCGAGCCGAGCCATTCTGTCATTGGTCCGTTTCCATATTCGTGAAGAAAATTTTTTGACGAGCATTGACTAGAGCGTTCGTGAAAATGTTCGTAGCGATGTATGGCTCTATGCTTAACTCTGTTCGTTGTTCAGTTCAACAAATTTAAAAACGGTGAATGCTCGATGTTCTGTTATAAATGAATGCTCAAGACTTGATAGTCTTGAGCATTCATTAAGGTGCTGATGCACCTTAATGCTTCCATTTAGATAATGCTGTCGGCATGCTGTAGTTAGCACGTTGTTTGCAAGCGTAATACAAAGTTATTGATGTCTGATACTATGCTTAGTTAGTCTAAAGCATTATGTTATAAAAGGATAAAGATAAGTAACTAAAAGCAGTCATAAGTATGTGACAATAGGCCCTATCCTATTGTCACATACTTACATTTATCAATAAGCTCTATACTAAAATAGATCATACATCAGCAAAACGTAGATAGAGTAAAACCTGCCCAAGGCTGAGCTAAACTTGGTTCTAGTGGGATAACCTATGGTTTCCTATGAAAGGGGACAACAGTCACAAAATAACGGCTGTCCAAACACAGAGGGTTTTTGACACCTTAACACTTTCGACTCCAGCTATTTTTCATAGAGCTCATACGACATACCAATAAACATATTGCAAATTGACTCCAGGAGGGTCACCGACATTACGTTTGCGCTAAAGTGAACCCTCGAGGAGTGTCACCGGCATTAGGTTTGAAATCTTATTAAAATATACAACAGATTTTATTTTCACAGCTTATAATGCCGAATTCGCTAAGAAAAACCTACATTCAAAATGAGCTCTCTCCGCGAGGGCTCTCGGCATCCCATATGCGACTTGAGTGAACCCCCAGGAGGGCACCCAGCACTTAATGTGTTAATGTCAAATACTGAAAGTGACAGAATTTCATGACGGCCGTTATAATATGACGGAAGCAGTTTCCTAGGAAATCGTAGCTTGAAAGTAGGCAACGTAACTCTTTGCTTTTCCCGGGAAGATTGTAGATATGAAGACCCTCCCACACTAAGAAAAGCGTTGTATACTAACTCTCCGGTATAGTAACAAAATTGCCTGTTAACATACGTAAACAATGCAATAACCGCACCCCTAATATTTATATTAAACAACCCCTAAACAGTCCGACATTCCGTCTCACGACTGTAGCTATTCAGATTATGACATACGTTTGAACAACTGTAATACAATACATAATATATAATCCAATTACAATAGCAAAAGCGATGTTATACGCTAGTAATTAAATTAGTTATTAAGTAACTCACAACATGCTCGTACAGGGAATCTATAACACTTCAGTACTAGCGGCTTATGCTTCCCCAGTTAGCTGCTGTTTAAAATTAAATTGTTTATGTTGGTATTACACAATAATATTGTAAGTCACAGTATAAATAATTGCAGTTTATCAATATCCCACTGCACTGGTTCTTCTAAAGGTGCTCATAGACTTAAGCGTTCACTTGTAACAGAACATCGAGCATTCGCCGTTTTTAAATTTGTCAAACTGAACAACGAACAGAGCCAAGCATAGAGACCAACATCGCTACGAACAATTTCACGATCATTTTAGCGAACGCTCTAGTCAATACTCGTCAAATAATTATTCTTCACAAAAAGCTTGAAGACTCGGCAAAAAGCTCGAAGCAAAGGAGAATCGGCAAAAATGTATGGAAGTTGGTCCAAGCACCAATAACAACCACACATATGTCATTAGATAGGTATTTTAATAGTATGCAATAACTACTAATGGCGGCTCATTTCAAATCGCTGTATGAAAAAAGTTGTGGCGATGTTTCGCAGGACAGACCTGGACGGTAGTTAACGGACCCTTTGAATAGTTAATCATTCTGGTGATCTTAATCTTAATGTCATCAGGTCCTCGTCATCGGGTAAAATGTATAGTACTAATTGAGACACATGAGCCCACACTCGATGGGATTATTAGTAGCTGTTCAAGAGTTTCGTTATCTAGCGTCCAGATTCATCATCAGATCAGTTCGATGCCATATTATTGTCTTCTCATCGCAATGCACACTAACTAGATCACTAGAAGTGATTTATATTCAAGTATTCCGTTAACTACCGGCCAGGTCCAGGTACATCGCCACAATTTTTTTCACACAGCGATTTTAAATGAGCCGTCATAGTAGTTGTTGCTCTATATTAAAATACCTATCTAATGATATATGTGTGGTTGTTATTGGTCATTTTGTCCGATCCTCCTTTACTGATCTTTCGTTAGAATGCTTGCTAGAACGCTCGCTAGAATGCTCGCTAAAACGCCCCCGTTTATTTTTCTGTAGTAACATTTGCTAGAATGCTCATCACAAGTGAAAGCTTAAGTCTATCAGCACCTTAAATACAGAGCATTGAGCTCCACGCTTGGTTTTTGGTGATATGCAAGATTCGTAATACATTTATTCAGAATCTCCCATTTAGCTATCATTGATCAATAAGATTTTTACATCCTTAAACTTGATGTTTGAATTACTGAATAGAATATTGAAAAGCCTAAGTAGATATAGATTTTTGGGAAAAATATACCTAGTACCTTGCCAATATCGTAGTTACACATAAAATATTTATCTTTTTTTTTTAACTGCTCATCGACTTTAATAAAGAAAATGTTTGGGCCTTGCAAGTTGCATCATTGCATCAAATTATTAGACTGTATCAAATCACTCACTGACTGTAATTTCAATGACAGTACATCTAGAAACAATATTTATCTTTACCTCAAGTATAACCGCAAAGTGGCGACAAGATCTCTTAACCTACAATTTTTTTTATTCTGTTGATATAGTCGTGATCTGCGGTCCCAGTCTAAGGTTGCGGTTAGGTATAAGATACACCGCAGACAATGGCGGCTGACCACTTTCCACCCTTATGTCCTTAGTAATAAGGTTGAAAAGTGGTAGTGCTTCGTACTCATAGTATTGCCTAATATCTATTTCATTGATACAGCCATTGATATGTATCTATGCACCAACACGGAGCCGTCAACATCGTTAATTGTGCATATCATGTCTGTATTATGCCGTAATTATATTATTGTGTAAAGTTACATTGCTGAATATTTGGGTTCCGAACTTTTGGTGCAGTCATTCCACCCATGCCGTGGGTATCTTAGTTTTCAGAAGTAATCATTCTGCAAATAATGGAATCGGAAGAATCACAATATGTGAAGTTAGGGAGAGAACAAAAGGATGAAAAACAAACCTGAATGGCCTAAAAATCATTCCATTACAAAGACTTCTGTGTATCGTACACGCATCAAGATTAATAAAGATGTTAATATTATCATCTATATACAATAATACAGCTCAACACCCCTGCAATGCAAATACCCGAACATAATTACAGAATACCAGTACGTAGGAATCCGGAGCTAATAAATAGTTAAGTGTATTATCAGTATGACGTTATATCACATTAAGTCCTGTTCACAAGGATTACCTACTAGTCCTGGGGAACCTGTTCAGGAAGACTGCGCTAAGACCTGTCAGGTTGTTGACACTATCGTGCACCTACGTTAGTCGCGAGCGCAGTTAGGTACGGATGGCAAAAACAATCGGACTTGATTATTTTCTTTATTCGATTTTTGAAAAGATTTATAAATACAATATTATACTTCAAAATTGTTACAGCGGCATTGTTTGTTGTTATAACAGTGTATTTTTCAGTTATTTCCTAAAACTAAGCTAAAGCTTGTTAATGGTGTACGTGTTGTCAAAGTGTAACATGACGTGCGGGACTTGACCTCTCGATCTTTGCTCAATATCCAACTTCTCGAATTGTATGTGCAGTTTGAGGAAGTTGACATTGCTTGTAGTAAATAATATTAATCTTTTAGCTTTTGTTGTTCACCTCTGCTGTTTGTAGTCATTCACTAGGAATGGACTGAACGACACGGAACGACAAAACCACGTTTTGCAAAATCAAGATTTTAATTTTATATTTTTTTTCGTGTTTTCCCCATGTCATTGCCTTTTCTTTTAACCTGCAGTAAAACAAATCGTTTTTACCAAAAATCACATCTTTATTTGATTTACCACGTACCACTTGAAAAATAAAGACGCAGAAGCTGCGGTCTTGCTTAATAGCATAAAATGGCCATAAAACATGGGGTGGTATTGATGATAACAACGAAACTTGCTCAGAGTAAGTATTTTATAAGTACTATAACGAAGGAAGTGGGTACTTATCTAGGTACTATCGATGTAAAAATGCGTTCGGGACTTTATGATGTGAAAGCAATAAAATCGATTTTACAACTCGCTTTGAACTCAGATCGAATGGATATTCTTATTTTATGGCGTGCTTTTCTGTTCTAATGTGTTCCATTAGATAAATAGGTTTGTTAATACGTGTACGTACACAGGTAAAACTATTAACGTGACTATGGTTATTAAATACTTACTAATAGATAAATATCTAAGTATCATGAAGCTATCACGAGTTTTTTAAACGGTTCTGGTTTAGGAAAACATTATTATCCCATTTTTCAAATCGGGGTAGATATTATATTACGCCCCCAATTATTTTACGCTTAGGAAGGGTGTTCAGAATCCATAATTACCGTATCGCTTTTATGTTATTAAGTATGCATTTTCCATAAAGCCTTTCCGGGATTTAAAAAATAAATCTATCATATTTTTCATCCTTGTTTCCATATTTTTTTAAATATATTCTAAAAGAGTTTTGTTCTTTTTGTAGATGTCGAGGGAAAAAATAATAATCGCATCGAAATCCAAAGTTCCAGCTTGAGGAAGTTGACATAATCTGTATACTAATCAGGCTACTCTAAAAGCTTTGATACTGTTATATAATATTCAATTCACATTGAATATTATTTAAGAGTGTAATTTTTTTTATCGGTTTTTCTCTTTGCTGTTTCTTTAAGAAACACTTTTATGAAACACTAGCTTTTGCCCGCGACTTCGTCCGCGTGTTGTTCTGATTCTTAATATTAAATATATGTTATGACACTCGACAATGCTGTAGCTTCCCATTAGTGAAAGAATTTTCGAAATCGGATCAGTAGTTCCGAAGATTTCTCCCTAAATACAAACTCACAAATATTACCTCTTTATAAAAGTATTATTACCCGACTGCCCCAAAACGACAGTAATGTTTTAAATTGTTATGAAGCATTTTTCTTTCTTATTATTATTATGATCAAGAGTAGGTCCAACCGCAATAAAAACACACACTTTAAAAAAAAACCTAAATTATTAAATCGTTAATTTTTTGTTTGATTATGCTGTCCCTACAAGTGCTTAGCGACACTTTGCTTAGTAAAAACTAATCTTAACATCCATTGCGGCTTTCGTTTCACGGTAGTGAGTTTCACTGGCGCACTGTACCTACTCGCCACACCGGTATCTTGGGCCCTGACATAACAGCAAGTTTATTAAACTGACCTTAAAGAGAATAGACATTGCTTTCTTTCTTTAAACATTTTTCGAGGGCTATTTTCAGTCTCGTGTCGTTCATAATTTTTCTATCTGTCGAAGTAAAATCCTCTTCAATGCTGACTTTTTTTTCCCTTAGCTAAATATATTTTCACTTTTTGATCTTCATGTAAGTTCCTAGAAAAGTTTCATAAGTAGATTGGTAGCAAACATGTTTTTTTTTACATTCTCTATTGCGTACAAAACACCTCCATCGTGATCTACTATCTAAGCAGTGGACCAGATTACTAAGCTGATTCACAAGATCAAACCGTCATCAACAAATATTGGAGAAGCCCTTTCCATCGGTTGAACACTGCGTGGGAATACAGCAACGAGCACACTTTGTGTTTTTCTTATGCTCAAAGATCAGAGCGAAAGCAAGCAAAAGCTTATGTCAATAGCAAAGGGATGTAGATAATTCCTTTGCAAGAAGTTCCTCCATTATTCTTTGAGCATTTTATGACGTCATGACGTAGCCTGAAGCAAGACATTGCCCGTAGTTACCGCGACAGTTTTATTTATTTTTACTAGCTGGCTGTTGTTTCACTAACATCCTAGAGAAACTAAGTGATATTCTTGGATAAACAGTACTTTATGTTTTAATCTAGGTCATGATCTATCTGTGTGCAATTTTTTACCGAAATCCGTTCAGCCGTTTATGCGTGATTGAGTAACAACCATAAAAAATACTGGAATTTTACGTACTTGGAAATAACCTATTAATAATCTGCAACAAACCGCTCGATGCTTGTAAAGTACAATTTAGGCAAATTGTAAGTAATTAATTAATATTTAAGGCAAATCAGTCACAATTAAAACGGTGGTTGTATTGTCATAGTCTTTATTGCCTCTTAACATCGGTAGGTGCACCCTATACACTTAGGGGTTGCCAACCGTCCTGTTTTCCCAGAACACATGCAGGTGCATTTTATAAGGCAAAAAAAATATGTTATATCTACAGTAATAAAGTAACGTATTAGTAACCTAGCTAGGTATTTTTAATTTTATAATTGAATAGTTCATTTCTTCATTTCTTATTATTTACATATTTTTTTTGTGTTTAGAAGAAACTTTCATTAAAAATTGTTTTTGAGCCCGTTTTCATTGTGTGTTGCTGATTACCTACTGCTCTTATACCTCGTCCTGTTTTTAATCCGAAATGTCCTGGTACTCTCACCTTCTAATCCTGGTTTTCAAAATTTGGGGATGGCAACTTAGGACAGATTTGAGTTATATTAATATTGTGTCTTCCCCTTTTGGTAAGTGGTGAACTTACAGTTCTTGGTTTTTCCCTTTTTAGAGTCTATTTTCGGAAAAATAAATTAATTTTTTCATACATTCTTTATCTGTACCACAGAGTACTTTTTATGATCTCTACTTTCTAACACTTTTTGTTGTACAAATATCTTTAATTTAAAACATTTTATGTCTTTAGATGACTCACTGGTTTGCTTATTGTCAAGGGAAACAACATTAAAGTGACATCGTCTCAAAGAGCTTTTGAAGGCCATTATTTTAGACAGGGTATTATCTTACTTAGAAGTTAAGGTAGCAACAGTAATTATGTAATATAAAATGTCACAATAAATCATTATTTACGGTGTAAAATTGTATGAAGCTAAGTAATGTTTTGTTAGAATTAGTATTTAATTTCTTGTGATAACAGTATTTTGTATGCATGAGTTGGGGGCTTTTCTTTAAGCAGACGCTGAGCTTAATGTCCTACTAGCTTTGCGGAATTACTGTAGTAATTAAAATTATGTTTACAATGGATAGCTTTGGGAGATTCCTTCAGCGGTGGACTTATGATGACTGACACGAATAATGATGATGATATTGATATCAGATCAGGGGATCGTGGTTAAATATTAACAGAAGGTTAAGCTAAGTTTGCCGCTGTCGCATCAAGGATGGGTGACCATCCATTACATATCGACACCCCTCAGTGCCTCGGAAAGCACGTCAAGCCGTTAGTTCCAGCTGTCATTCGTAGATCTTTGACAGTCGTTACGGGTAGTCGGAAGCCCGAAAGTCTGACAACCAGGCTTACTAAGCGGTATCGTGTTACCCAATTACTGGGTTATGGAGGTTAGATAAGCAGTCGCTCCATGTAAAATACTGGTATTCAGATCATAGTTGGGAAAAGGCTACGTAGAGTCATAATTATTTCACATACGTTAACCTTAGAATTTCCGTGTAAAACGAGTATTTAATTTTTAATTTTAAACAAGTAAATAATGCATCAAAACCCAATTAACACGTTACTAAAACGTATCCCGTGACACTGCACGTAAGTCCAGAAAGTAACCGTTAACGTAAATACCATTATAGTGTTTGTTATACATCACTGCCTCCTGACCATTCCCACGTCCAAAGGAAAACCTATGTCATGAGCTTGTAATTTTTCTCCCAAGCCCCAATAGATTGTATCGGACTAGGTAGCTATGTTCCGTAAAAATTGCGGCCACTACCACCTATTCAATAACCCACAGTTCCGTGTAATGGAATATAAAATATGAATAGAGTAGCACTTTCTAGCCATGTAGGTCGCCTACTATAACTCTCGGGTCCCCACAGTGGCATACGTCTCCATTTTTGCACCCCAAGCGTATATAATTTAGCCTTTAAAGAGCCAAAAAGGGGAAAGTTAGCGATGTATTTATTTTATTTTATTTTATTTGCAGAAATAAATGACTTTGCTGATGTTTATGGGACGTTTTTGTTGTTTTTCAGCGCAGTTTTTTATTTTATGTAGTTTAGTTGGTTTTTGGTGACGTTTTATCAGCTTGTCGAAATTACTTTTTATGGGTTACAAATGTGTTTTTGGCAGAGTTGAATTTTTCCGGATTTTCTGGGAGATGATAAAGTGACAAACAATGGTTTTGAAGATTTCCGGTGTTTTATCTGAGTTGATAAGGTTTGGTTAGAATTTATAGAATATTGTTTTTTATTTATTGAAAAATTGGAAATAGATACATTCTTTCGTTTTCAATAAAACTACGAAAAAAAAGACAACATTCCGGACAAACAAAAAATTGGAAAAACATTCTGTTGTTCTTGCTAAACGTTGAAAAAAGCGATAAAATTTCAGCCGAACTGAAAATCTCTATTTCAGTCAATTATAAATTGAATAAAAATGATAAATAATGGAATATCACAACAAAAACAAGAGTTAAATAATTTCGCAGAAACTAATTGAATCAAAGAGTCATCAATTATCATTAAGCTCCATTACAATAATAACGTGCCGGCTGAATGTAACAAACTCAATGAGCTAACTTTTTATCTCAATGAGTTTATCTTAATACCCTTGACAATATTATATGAGGATCAGGAGTAAAAAAACCAGGTGTTTTTCATTTCAATTGGGATGAAAAACACCTGGTTCAACTTTTTCATTATCTAAAATTAGTTACAGAAAAAGTTGTTGAGCTGAGGTTTTAGTATAAAAAACTGTTGCTAATCTCTGCTACTGTCAAATAATTTGTTATTTCGTTAATTTTATAGTAACGTGCAACAATGTTTCATTGTTTATTTTAGTTCGGTATTCTGACATTGAAAATAAATCATGTAGGTATTTCTAAAAGTAACGACAAACTTGCTAAGTTTGCTTGGCTGACCTGAGTTTTATAGGTTATGGTACTTAGTTTATGTAAATATATTCTGCCTTTCGAGAAATACCTGAGTATGGAAGAACCGTGCCATAAACACCTTTTAAAGCTATAAACGTGCTTAAAAATGTTTTTATAAAATGGAAATTAAACCTCGCTGTAAACATAAGAAAAAAATCTAATAATCGAAATATGTATAACATCTGAAACTCAGAGAATTTACAAGGGTGACACACAGTATGGTGTTCACTGACCGTCTTAAAACCAATAAGGAATCCGATAAGTTTACGTTCATACATGCATGAGCCACGCGAGCTACCCAAGCCACAAGAGCCATCTGAGCCATGCAACCACACGGGACTAGTGGCTCTGTCTTACAGGAAACCTCTTCCGCAATCTAATATCTTAGCCACAAACGTATGCGGATTGGATGACATGACATTATTTCTGAACAAAATACTCTAAAACAAGGAGTAACTAAGCAATCAGCTACTGGGTAGGTAGGTACAATAGAATGTACTTAAGCTACTCAAGGAAAAAAGAAAATTAAAATCGAGCCAAAGTCAACAAAACTTTTCCTTAATAAAATCGACGTCGAATAATTCCAAATGGAATTGTTACAAAACCTTGTTCAAACGTAATTTATTACCTTTTAATTAATAGTTGCTGAGACTAGTTTGTACCAAAATTAGAGGAAAGTTTCAAACTTCCGCAATAATCTTATCCCTTTCCCGCGCTTTTACAAAATTGATTGCGTTTTGTATAATAAATTGGAAACTAGAGTTTAATAGGAAATAGACATTACTTACTCTACTTGAAATTTACGTAGTAGAGAGAAAAATGTCTGGCATAACTTTACGTTATGCCAGACATTTTTCAATAAACATAATTACGTCGCTGTGTCAGAGTAGGTATAGTTCAATGTAATATGAAAACTTCTCGAATTGTTCCGAAATACGTTATTAAAAATACATGTAAATAAAATTCAGTCGACGAAACAGATGGAAACAGTCCTCAATAAAGACAAACACAAATCGCGTTCGTAATTAAAAACCTTTAAAATACCAACACATAATTAAAGATCCACTTTGAAACAAAGAATTCCAGACAGGTGTGGATTTATATGAAATTTTAATTACACAGATTGCCCACCGCGAGATAATTAGAACGATGACAAAATAATTAAAGTAGTTTCCCTCTGTTTGTCTAGCAATCACGCTGTGTCAAGATTAAAGCTATCCAAGAAAAATCTCCTCAAGGACACTTAAAAAAACCAGAAGGATTTTAAAAAGCAGACGCAGCAGGTACTCACCTAGTGCTTGAGGGATGCAAATGAGACCGGGCGGCGCGGAGCCGGCCGCTTTTCTATACGGACGCTTTTCCTTTACCACAATCCAAACAATCCTTTATTTGCACCGACCTATAGAATTCTATAATACCGACTAACCACGTGTTAAGTCGTAAATATAACGGTCCTTTAATTTCACTATGAAAAGTCCAAAACAAAAACTTAATAATTAAATGAAACTTTACTGACCGTAGTCCGCAGAGCTGGTGATGGGACCGTGGAGGGTTCACGAAATAAGGGATAAGTTTTTGATAAATGTCGCGTCAGACGCGGCACGCTCGATTTAGTACCGGTAGATTTCGGAGAGATCGTACTTCGCGGGTAGGAGAGGATCGGACACACGATCGGGGAGACCGAAACGATGTGAGTGACGCCGGGCCGGTGCGGGTGCCTCCCGCCGCCGGGCCGCGTCCGCGAGCAAGAGGGATGCAGCGAGCGTACCCCCCAACTCGCGAATATCGCCACTCGGATCACCTCGCCAGAGTCTCAAGTGCTCTCCGCCGCCGGCAACGTTCTCTCCTAGAGGGAGGGCTCCCGACGTCCTACAAGCGAAACGGCACAAGCGACGACCACGATCACACTCCCGTTTGAAACTTAAAGCTGTTGTTTTAAAATAGAATTTGATAACTAGGTCACGAGATGAACACCTGACGTTCGGCGTCATATCGAAAAACGTATGCCCCCGTTGGCTAGGTGAAGCAAATACCATAACGAATACTTTGGCTGAACACGCGCCATATTATGCAACGTTACGTCTTGTATCCTACGGCCGAGCTTTTACAGTTCAGATTGTTTGTAGGACATGGGGGGAAGTTGTTCTTTGTTTATAAGAAAATGATTTTTCCTTACATGTTTCTGAGTTTTATATAGCTTGTAACAATTAGAGCAATCTCCATTACATACAATTCGCAACATGACCTTTACTGTTAAGATGACTAAATTATGGTAAAACGTGTTCCCGGAACTTCTTGCAAGGCGGGGTGCGTTCACGAACAACGCAACACAACAGCTATCCATCAATCAATTAGGAAAGGTTAACTCCTGTTATTTATTGAACATAAACTTCTAATGTTATGGTTTTGATTCTTGTAGAGTTTCCGTGGAAATGGGAAAAAGTTTTTCTTCAAAATGATTTTTAGTTTGTCACATATAATATGAAAAATGATAGGTCCTGGCAAGTTTGTAAGTTTGAGTGACTAAAAGGCTTGACATTATTCTTAAAAGAATGTATCATGGGGTAAGGGATCTCGCCCACTAGACGGCCACGACCACGAACAGTGGTCGCAGCGACCAGGACAGCTATAGAAACCGATACGAATCGCGCACTTGATCGCAACGGCCAACTAGCCGAAGACCATACTATGTGGTATTGTATGGTCTTCGGGTAGTTGGCCGTTGGCCGTTCAGACGTCTACGACTGGCTAGAATCGTGGCCGTCTAGTGCGTGAAATGCCTAAAGTAAGCACTTTCTCTGAACGTGAAATTGAGTTCACCTGCCTACCACTGGCTGACAAACTAAATAAATTTGTTCTGTCGAAAGAAGAAAAATAATGTACCTAAACACTTGTAAAACATGATATTTTATTCACATTACAGCACAAGTGTGCAAACGCAGGTAACACAAGCTACAACGCTACTTCAACCGGAAATCATTTTATTTCCGAGCGCACGGAAATAATTTTATGCGGACCTGTATGGAATTAGGTTTCAGACTGCAAAAATGTTGCAGCTCGATAGTTATTGTTATTTACTTTACTCGGCCACTGCCAGTTTCTTTGTAAAAAAAGGATTCTGATTTTACACGAGGCGTTGATCAAAGAAATTCGTGACGTGACATAAAAGTATATAGGAGTAATATTTTTTTTGGAAAAAAGTGCCTTATCGTACGATATACTCTGCACACTTGGCGAATGCGAAAAAAGTGTAACATTTTTACCGGCACGACACTTTAGTTACATAATAACAAAAGTGTCGTCTTTATTGTATTTATGGTGTTTTATTTATATTTAAGTATGCCAATAAACTGGTCTAGATATTTTAGTAACCCGTACTGTTTTCAAAGCTAGGTGCTACAGCAAATAAGACGTATATGGTTATAACACAGTTAATTGATTTTTTGTTGTGACCCAGATAAAAAAATCATTGAAATGATGCGACATGTTTTCGTTGCATGCAGTGACCGTGCTTACCAAACAGATGATCAAGTGAAAAATTACTTTAATTTCGGAAGTCGGTATCTTTGGTTTTGAATTTTCGTTTTTTGAAACCGACTTCTGAAATTAAAATTATTTTTCATTTATCAGTGTTTTTTTTTTTGTTAAAAGTTTTGTAATAAACAAGTCATAAGCAAAAACAATCACTCCGATTTCATTAAAAGCTGCAAGAAACTAAGGGGTTTATTTATAAACATTGCATGCAGTTAAGTGTCGTTGAAACGTCAAAAACGTATAGTTAAACAGCCGATAATCATTAAGTACTTAATTTTGAGCAACGTTTATAGGAGAACGAAAACTTTAAAAAATTACTCGACGGAATGTGAAGCCAAGTCACAGGCCCATGGGCGGCTTTAAAACTCTGACACCAGGAGCAACGTTTATAAATAAACCCAAATAAAAAAGATTTCCCAGTACCATATTCTGATAATTTTATTTCCCAATTACTACCACAAAGGAAAGTATTAATAAACGAAGTAATTAAAGACGAATATTTGAGATGCCTACCTAAACTATTTATGAAGTATTTAAATTGAAAATGAAAGCTCTTGCTAGCCATTCTAAATCGTGATCGAAACTAGGCAGGTGTCCAAAACGTGAACTAGGAAACGCGGTTGAAATCAATGTTTGAGAAGAATCAAATTAGGATAAAACATACCTTAGACTTCTAAAATAATTATGACACATAACATCACGCTTATATTCCCCGTAGGGTTATGCAGAGATGTACCATAACATAACATCACGCCTTGGTTCAGGGATGGGCAGAGATGTACCTGAAGTAGGTACACCCACATTTCGCCAGTTATGTTTAAGTCCCATGTAATAGGGTGCGAGCATTTGCAAAAAAAAAAAAATTGAATACGGTCAATTTTATTTTTATTTCTCATGGAAATCAATGTCTTTAAGATATTTTGGAAAAAGAGAAGCAAATAAAAGAATAATCTGAAAAGCTGTCACGGGGTAAACATTTTCAGTTCATGAAAACGACAAAAACTTACCACTTACTAACGGCAGTTATAAAGGGCTAACATGGGTTTAAGAAAGCCAATAAACAACAATGCAGTGTCAAATCTAAATAATCTTGTACCATGCTGGACAACCAATCATAACAGTTAAGTATGAGATTCGACAGCAAAACAGATCAGTGGATAGTCACTGATCTGTGTTCAAAAGTTTGTGATAAAATTGTAAACAAATTCTGTTCAGGTTAAATTCTTACACAAACACTCACTAAAGATAATAAGTAACACATTATTTAACAAATAACATCACGCCTGTAATCTCTGAAGAGTTAGGCAGAGGTTTACCTATAGTACACCCATATTTCGCCAGTTATGTTTAAGTCCCATGTAATAAGGAGCGAGCCTATTGCCATCAACCGCGCACAAATCCGGACTCCGGGCCGTTACTGAGAAATTACATAATTATGAAAAATCCAATAACACTTTGCCCGACCTGGGACATTACTTAAATGGTTTCAATATCTCACCACTTTTTTCAACAATTATTGTTTAAGCAACATTACTATTAGTTATGTTGTTAATAATAAATTGTAATTGAAAAATCTTCGACAAGAATCGAGGTAATAAAATAAACCTCAACTGTTAAATGAAAAACCATTTACATAAAAGGTAAATCAAAATTAGAATTTGATTCACTACAAATTGGGCTCCTCAGATACAATGTACTTTTTGTGAACTATTTGTTTACATTTTCATCAAATACTTTTGGAACCGACCATATGTAAAAGCTTCCAGTGAAAAACAGAAAACAAGTTTTTTTTTATATAAACGCATTGAAGGACCTACTTTATAAAATGAAAGCACATCATATTTTTCTATTCAAAATCTCAGGAGCCTGAACTTCCGCGTGAAATCATAAAAGTAATTGCTCTGAGCAGAAATGGCTAACAGGTAAATGTATTCGCATCTGAAAACATCCGATAGTCTTTTATTATGTTATTTTTGTTACATTTCCTACCATCCGTATCTACACATATCATAAATTAAAGTCACTTTTCGTGTCTGTCTGTGTGAACGCGTTGTTCTTCTAAATTACGCTCCGCATTTTGATGCGATTTTCACCATCGTTTAGAGTATTTATTCCGGAAGGTTATTGTTTATAATACATTATAATTAAACTTACATAATATTAAAGAAATATAAATATATATAAGATTTTCTTCTTGTATCGTGGGTGAGTTTACAAACATAGAAACTCACATACACTAACACCCAGACCCGGAACAACTACTTGCAGATCATACAAATATTTGTTCCGTGCGGGGATCGAACCCGCGACACGTTGCGCAATAGTCGATCGCTCAGCCACTGCGCCAACCGTGTCGTCAAAATGGATGTTTTGGATATGGATGTTTTGTCAAGTAATAAAACCCGCGCGAAGCAGATCCGGGTCGCTCGTGATGTATAAACGTTTAAAAGAGAAACTTACTGACGGAGCGGGCAACAGTAAACATGCGAGCTTCACCGAAACATTTTCAAGCTTTTTGCCAATTTTATTTCAATGGCCGTCGTTATTTGCTTCACTTTACGTTATTAGCATAGTTATTGATTGATTGATGTTTTCACTTACATTATTTGTATCCTAATTCTTAGGAATATAGCTGTATTAGGATATATTTTATTGCAAGTCCAAATAAACGATATTATTGTTATATTATACTAGCTTTTGCCCGCGGCTTCGCCCACGTGGAGGTCGGAAAATATCTCAAGGGCGTTACTACTGGGATGAAAAGTATTCTATGTCCTAACTTTGTTTGTTACGCTTTTACGCTAAAACGGCTGAACGGATTTCGATGATGAAATTTTGCACACAGGCAGACCATGTCCTGGAATAGGACATAGAATATTTTTTATCCCGACATTCCCACGGAATCGAGACTGATGCGGGTGAAACCGCGGGGCGCAGCTAGTTAAGATTTAATTAATATTACTAAACGGAGTTTCGTTTTGTTATAATGTAACAAGCTTTAAGGCCTTTAAACTCGTGCGTTTTCAGCGCAGTATTTGTAAATTTGCGACTGGAGGGAAAAGCTTGAGCTTCACATGATCGCGATAATGCAGCGATCGACGTACCTATTGCTAAAAAGTCTTTTGTGTTGTTGCTATGGTTACTTTTAGCTGGCTCCGAATATTTGTTTTCTAACTGAAGGTCAATTTACGTATTTCGTTTTTTGATATCTTATTTATGTCTCACTGTATGCTACGCCGGTCAACGTCACCACGTCAATGCCGGCTGTCGCTGAAAACCAGCGCTGGGGCTCTATCCCGTATACAGTCGCAGCATCATGTTGAGCGATGGTAGTTTTGCGTGGATGTGACGCATCATATGTATAAATAAACTGAAACGCAAAACTACCATTTTAAGCTTCTCGTTGTTGGTAAATCTTCCTTACAATGAATAAATGAAACATAGTATTTTATTAAACCGTCCAAGCCAACAAAGATCTGACATGAAAAAAGTATCGAAACAAATTATATCATAATAATCTTCACGGTTATAATTCCCGGAGGGGCACGCAGAAGTATATTATCGAATACCCGCAGTTTGCCAATGTATTGAGTCCCGCTGGGATGGGGGTCCGGCCTTTTCATTGGGAAGGTTCCATTCCTCTATAAGATTTTCTTTTGTAATAGAAAAACCCAATTACGGGTTTACGGTGGAAAGTTGAAAAGTCGTGTTTACTACCGAAAATCATTGAATTGACTGTTTACAAAGACGTCAAAATTTTGGTAAATTAATACAAGTACCAACTACCAGTAAGTAATTTTTTGGAGCCCAATGAGCTCTTCCCTTTTTTTATATAGTTGTACATAATATATACAGTGCGGCAGGGACATTAACGCGAAAACTGTTACATGTATTATTTATTCAGTACATGATTTTGAACCTGCTTTGAAATTATTAGTAGATTATTTTAAAACAAAACAGCTTTTTCATAGAAAAGTGTAAATACCTACGCGGTCAAAATGACAGAACAGCTGATTTAAAAAAAATTACCGACGAAAAATTTCAACGTAGAGGGTTTCAGAATTATGTACTGAATCTATGGTATCAGTTTTCGCGTCGATGTCCCTGCCACCCTGTATATTATAGTGTTAGCTTGTACATTGTATTTAAGATTTGTCACAATAAATTAGATTGTACAAGAAGATATAATATAAAATTGTAACTAAGTACCTTCACCTAAAAGTGTGGTAAAGCGCCATTGATAAAAAAGTAACATAACGTAAATAATGTTAGCTGACCTTTAAGTTCTTATTCAATTACTTTAAAATTTGTTTTTCAGTAAATTAAGAGACGAGTTCAGATATTTTAAACAAAAGTCTAAGAAAATTAATCAATCAGGAAATATAATATCGTGTGCAGAAATCTTTTAAATGCATATGAAATTAATCAAAGCAAACACTTTGCCAAGCCAGTGAGAGATTTATAATTATCGACTTCATGCTAGTAAATGTTACAATATAATAATAATAATAACCCCACCGCCGTATCTCTACGTTGACGTCGTGGTGGGGCTTGCGCGCTCCAAACTCTGGGTCTGTGCCGGTAGAGTTTACTTTTTTTTTCTTTTTTTCTTTTAAAAACGTTGCTCCACACTAAGAATTTCTTCTTGTATCGTGGGTGCGTTTACAAACATAGAAACTCACATACACTAACACCCAGACCCCGAACAACTACTTGCAGATCATACAAATATTTGTTCCGTGCGGGGATCGAACCCGCGACACGTTGCGCAGCAGTCGATCGCTCAGCCACTGCGCCAACCGTGTCGTCAAACACACACACATCCTATCTCCCGGGAGAAATGTTGTTCCTTATCTCTGGCTTGCCTTTATTGGCCGACTGGAGTGAACACTAACCAGGAACAGAGCTCCCACCTCATTCTTGCCTTAATTGGCCGGCTTGAGTGGAGATTCGCAAGAGCAAACGTGCTCAGAGGAAGGAAGTATTCCAGTAAGTGCTGGTAGGGATCTTGACAATCTTCCGGGCTCTGGGATTGTTCTGAAATCCGTGGAATACCTCTCCACTCCTCAAGCACCTCAGGACATGTTGCCCCCTTGTCGCTACGTCACTATGTGCTAGCGACAGTTTCCGGGGGCCCATTATTGTGTGTGCAAGTCACCCCCTGCCATTTTATCCGTGTACATATAAAACATTGATCAGGCAGGGGCCATAGTCCTTCCATAGTTCCAGGACACCAGTCAACTTTAGCCACCCAAACCCATAGCCCAATATCTTTATTTCCATATCCTGCAATAGTCCTACACCAACCGGGGGTTGTCCTTGGGTGCACTTGCAAAATACATACAGGGATAATCGTCGGTTGGTGCCTCATTTCATTAAAAACGTCTAACGGGCCTCTGCGAGTTGGCTTCGGCTCCTCGTACGCCTTCGAAAGATCCGGGACCCCAGGGTACCGAGAATAACTAAAAACTAAACATAATACTCCTAATAATAATATTCTTTATTTCAGACAACTATGTGTTAGTAAACAATATTATATCTTATTACTAGTGTTAGTAGTTACAATACAATAGAGAAGAACAGAATAGATAAAAATAAAATAAAATAAGATATTATTGTGAAAAGGACATCCCCAAATTAATGTTTAGTGATTGTCCTTCTCACAAAACTTTTAAGAATCGGAGAGTCGATACTCTCTGCTATAGTCTCAATCATTAGCTAGTCGTTAGTCGTAATATAAACATTCATTATTAAGTAGTTTTTTCTGCGTACGTAAGCTGTATGCATGTGCGTTTTTACCCGACTACGGCGAAGCAAAAAGGAGGGTTATGATTTTGACCGGTATGTATGTATGTATGTTCATCTGTTACCTCATAACTTCTAAACTTCTGATTATAATTTGACAAATGAGGTATCGTTGGATGCGTCTTGATCGTAAGCTGGTTATAGACTATGTGACGTCACATTAAATAGAATACAGCGTCCTCTAGAGAACATAAAGACAAGAACTAAAAAAATGCCGTGCTGGGTATCAAATGAAAGGGTTTAATTAGCACATTCCAAAAAAGTTTATATTATAACCCCAAAATAATTTGAATAAAAATAAAAGTTCTGTAACTAAAACCAAAAAAGCCAAAGACATCACCGACAGACAAATAAAAAATCCGGAGTCACACGATTTTTTTTCGATTTATACCCTAAAGGCTAGTGCAGACCAGCGCGACTAGTCGCGCGTCGCGACACCGGTTATTGTTATACTGTGAAGTTTTCTTAGAAATTGTATTGTTCGTGTCGCGTCGCGCGACAAGTCGCGCTGGTCTGCACAAGCCTTAAAACGTGTGACTCCGGATTTTTAATTTGTCTGTCTGTGATGTCTTGTTTATACGTAAGTATTACTTTTTTATTAAAATTAAATATTAATGGATAACAGCCTTGTTGGTCTAGTGTTCGCAAGCGCTACTGCCGGGCATTAGGTCCTGGTTTCGATTCCCAGGTTAGCAAGTGTTAATGAGTTTTTCCATGAGACGTTTCTCTATAGCAGCCCGGAGTCTGGATTTGTGCGCGGTTGATGGCAATAGACTCGCCCCACACATGGAACTATAAAACCTTCTCTAAGCTCATCAAAGGTCAATTACAAGTAAAGTCAGGGAAATTGTTACGCAAATTGACTAACTTAAAAGAGTAACGGTGGAGTTTGCCCATTCTTCTCCATACGAAAACTACGTATTGGAAGGGGCGACTAGAATAATTTCTATTTTTTTGTAAAATCTTGAAGTTCACAAGTGCCTTTTATGTGCCTAATTGTTTTTTTTTTTTCGACTTCCAGTTTAAATCGGCCGTTAAATCACAACTATCTTTGTTTCACAGTTGTGTCATGGACTGACACGGAAAATTGACGTAAGGTGTCAATTTGCTGAAAATTTAATTGACTTACTTCAGCGATGTAAATAGTAGGTTATTTATAGACCTTTTGACCCGACTATGGCAAAGTCAAAAGGAAGGTTAATTACATGACTTAGTGCGGATTTTACCAATGAAACTGAACGCGACCAGCACATCAAAATCGCGTTCAAGAGCTGTCAGTGTCAAAATCGTTATGGAAACTTGACACTGACAGCTCCTGAATGCTTTAGAAGTGTTAATTGGATATCCGCCCTTAGTAATGACGTGTGACGCCAACTATACGAAAACAGAAAAAAAAAACGATATCGATGTCTTGTTAGTTGTGTTGCAGTTTTTTTGTTGGGTTAATATTTTTTTTCATTTGTTTTAGAATTCGTTTTATTTACAATCACTTGCTAATTAACCCCGCTCTCGTTGCGTCCACGCCCTTACAACAATACGGCACGTTTATGTTGCCAGCACGCGTGACTTTGCATGACACAAACCAATATGTCTCCAACCAACGTGCCACAAATCGATCCTGATACGGTTTGTCACCCCTTTGATGGATGGATTGCCATTTCATTTACCCAATTCCCTGTTTATGGGTAGTTTTTCCTGTTAAGTTCATAAACTAAGTGTGGATGGGATGGATTTATGTTTCAATCTCGCGTGTTTCCTCGGAGGATTCTGATACTTTTGTTAATAGGTAATGGTATTTAGTTTCATTTAATAAGTCTATTGACTTAATAATTTTTGTGCTTAGGAAACGTGAAATTATGTGCTGTAGTTCCCGGCTGGCATTCGTAGGTCTTTGACATTTGTTATGGGTACACAAGCCAAAAAGTCGGACAACCAGTCTTACCTATATACCGTTTTATCGTGGGTATGATGTTATGATAGCCATAATACACGTTACTATAAACTTGTGCAAGTAAAGACTTACACAAGTCTGCGTGACACCGAATGGCTTAGATATTTGTCCAATCTTTTGCATGACGAATATTTAGGAATTTTCTCTATGGGAAATTTCACTTTTTCTCTGCAACTACAGTTGGTAAGCCGTAAAATAAAAAGTAAACTGAAAAGGTATAGACATCACAGACAGACTAATAAAAAATATGGAGTCACACTTGTTAGGGATAAATCGAATAGATTACATGTGACTCCGCATTTTTAATTAGTCTGTCTGTGATGTCTTGTTTACACCTTTTTAGTTGACTTTTTGTTTTATGGTTTACCAACTGTCGTCGTAGTTGGGTTTTAGTTTTTATAACTTTTATCTTTGTTTAAATTATTTCGGGCTTATAATATATATATATATATATATGACGGAGGAGGGTATGTGTCTCTTTCGTTATTATCAGCCATATTTTAACTATAATAAAAAAAAACGGTTTGCAGTTCTGATCACATTATAATTTAGTATCACATTAATCTCACTAGCATTTCACACCATGTAGGTACACGACGCAACTATTTGAAACGAGCGACCGTTTCTAAACGTCTTCACTGCTTGACCGCCATCCATGAACTCTGCTTATCTCCAGCTGGTCCGAGCTTTGTGTTACTTTATCGAACGCCGCTAAGCGGCGCTGGCGTCCCGATTAGTCAACTCAGTAACGTATTTCCAACATATATTTTTGAAATGTGCTCGTCAAGCCCTTTCATTTGATAGGGGATTTATTTTTTTCATTACTTTATCTCATCTAGAGGGCGCCATATTGATGTGACGTCACTACGCCTATAATCAGTGGACGATCAAGACGCTTCCAACGATGCTTCCCTCATTTGTCAAATTACGATCAGTAGTTTAGAAGTTATGAGGCATTAGATGAACATACATACCGGTCAAAATCATAACCCTCCTTTTTCCTTCACTATAGTCGGGTAATGTGTCATTAATTCAACTTTTTTTTGTACACTATTTGTAATAAAATTCGAATTCAACCTCAAAGCATTTATTTCAATTAAACCAATTACAGGCACTTTGAAATTGTCAAGGGGTCGGTCAGTCGGAAAGATGAAGCTAGTTGCCCATTCCAAAGCGTAGTAGATAACTATGTAGAAGAATGGGCAAGAAACTCGATGGACAGTCTTTTAAATAAAAGATAATAATAAAACTAATTACATACCGCTTATTTCAAAATTTGTTCTTTCTTTTTCGTGTGGTTAGTGACTAACCGTGTCAGATTTAAGGCTTGTGCAGACCAGCGTGACTTGTCGCGCGACGCGACACGAACAATACAATTTCTAAGAAAACTTCACAGTATAACAACAACGGGTGTCGCGTCGCGCGACAAGTCGCGCTGGTCTGCACAAGCCTTTATGCTGCCCATGGGCCTCCGACTTGGCTTCACGTGCCGTCGAGAAATATATCTCAGGCATCACGATGTTTTCCTTCGCCGTTTGTGAAGCAAATGATAATTGAAAGGACCAGTTACAGAAGTCCTTTATTCCAAAAATCGAGTTTTAAAATAGAGCGTGAAAAACTCTTAAATATTCGTTAGAAATTTTCCATTTGAGAAAAGGGTTAAAAATGGAACATCAGTGTATTAAGAATAAAACTAATTAAAATTCAAAATTCAAAAGTCATTTATTTAAACTAGGCTGAGAATCAGCACTTTTCGAACGTCAATTACATAAGACAGTTCCCCAAAACGCCCAACCTTCACCACTTCCTAGTGCATGAGCTGGGAAGAAGAAGTGGCGCAACAAACTCCCCAGCAGCACAGCTGTCTGTTCGGTTAGAAGAACAACAAAAAAAGATTCTATATATATTCAAAATAATTTACATTACGCGACACAAAACATTATTTATATTATTAGCCATATGTTAGCTAGCACACGCCAATATACCAGACAAAATCATCGAGAACAGCTACGCTCAGGCAGAAATAAAAAAAAAATACGTAAACAGAACTTAATATCTAAATAAAACCCCCCAGGCATAAAGGGCGTGCCCGCTTACATATAGAAGAAGTATATAACTATATTATATGTAACTAGAAGTTATAAATGATAAACTAGGACCACCGAGGTAAAATAAATAAACAAACAGTTAATTACTAATAACAATAAATAATATGATCAATTGTCGAGGTCACTAGCTAACCACATATTGCAATACAACTCATAAAAAATAAAACATTGTGATGAGTAGATTATGTCAACAATAAATTAAATTTAAATAACTTGACTTTTAAAGTCAAATAAAATAAACAATAAACAATTATATAAACTCATCATCAATTATATTTGAGATCAAAAATGACTTAATATGCTCACTTATTTTCAAATAAATCAACTTTTTATGAGATGGATTTAGGTCCTATAACGACTGTATCATTCCGTACCCAACCGCAGGTGGCAACTGCAGGCGACATGTCGTGGCGACACGTCGCGGCGTCATGTCGCTGTAGTCATGATTCCGAACACGATTGCAGGCGGCAGCAGCTTGTATTCCAGTCGGTAGATAGAAGATAGAAAAACGTGTTATCGCTCGAGCGTTGGCGGCACTACTGGTCTACGGTTGGGCTGCACGTGTCGCCTGTCGCTCGCCCGTAACTGCAAACGACGCGACTTGTCGCTAGCTATCATAGAAACCAGTCGTGTCGCGACGACACGTCGCCTACAGTTGTCGCCTGCGGTCGGGTACGGAATGGTACCTTTACATTTATTCTATGGACTTAGGCACTTTGGTTTATTACTTTTTGGACTTGCTCGTAATTCTGACAACCATAATGGACTTCAGGACTACTAAACTTTGAAATGAATCTTCTAATGTTAAACTATAATGAATCAATAAAAAATAAATTTCAGTACTACTAAACTTTGTCGGACTCAGTGACTTCATGAGCTAAAATCGTGACTTTTTGGGTCAAATAAGCTGTACAATAGAGACTTCTCCATGTCCAAGGGACTGATTTAAAAAAATCTCTTTGTTTATTTGGGACTTAATTACAAAAAAAGTAAAAAAAAGGGTATTTTCATTTTGACATTTTCTACACGGTGGTATCAGATTAAAAAGTCCCTAAGTGGACTTAGGGACTTCTGCAATTGGGCCCTTCAATTATATAATACGCACATGAATGCGAAAAGTCAGAGGTGTTTGCCTTGGGTTTGAACTCGAGACCTATGACTTGGCAGTCCGACGGTCACACCACTAGGCTATCACTGCTATTCGAATTGCTATCATTGGACACTTCTATTCAGTTTGGGACTGGTAGACACATACATTTTATTTCCACCGTCCCAAAGTTGATAATTTGATGAATGAAACTATCATTCATCAAATTATCAACTTTGGGACGGTGGAAATAAAATGTATGTAGAACTCCAATTCTATTTAGATCCACGAATGTGATTTATCAAACAAAATGATGTAAACTAGTTTCTACTCGCGACTTCTTCCGTGGGAAACTTGTTTTAACATAAAATATATTCCACCTCGTTGATCTAGTGGCCGCAAGCGCTGCTGTTGAGCATGAGGATCCTAGGTTCAGTTCCTGAGTCGGGTAAAATATTATTGAAAGAAAGAAAGAAAAATGCGTTTATTGGCATTACAGAAAAATACACCTTATAACTAAAAAAAAAAACAATGTTTATAATGCCAAAAGGGCCTCAGCTTAGCATAATGTCAGATGGCAACACAAAGTGTGCCACCTGACGCTGATTTTCGGCTGCAACCCACGAGTGCCATACGCTAGAATAATAAAGACAAGGAAGTGTGTGTCCATTTTAATAAATTAACAGAATAAATTAAAGGTAAGTAGTAAAAGATAGGATAACGTTAAAATCTCACAAAATCAAATAAAATGTTGTGACATACATGAGTGTGTGTGGTGTGTTGTGAATGAGAAACTAAAATAAATAAATACCCAATATCTTTGTCATAATAGCTACATTAAAATAATAAATAAAAAATCTATCCTCTCTAAATAGAAAGTCGGTGCCTTCAATCCAAAAAATCGTGTGACTGCATTGTTGCTTTTTATTGGGGTTTTCCATATGTGAATTTCTCAGTAGCAGCCCGCAGTTTGGATTTGTGCCCGGTTGATAGCAATAGACTCGCCCCCTATTACATGGGACTTGAACATAACTGGCGAAATGTGGGTGTACTATAGGTACACCTCTGCCTAGCCTTTCTTGAATTACAGGCGTGAGGTTATGTTATGTTATGTGTTATATTCTATAGCTGTGCCCCGTTACTTTATTTTCACTTAGCGTTCTTTCCGACTTTTTTTCAGCTGCTAAGAGTGATATCGTGATGTTAAAAAGCCTCCACAAGAATTGGGCTATCACATGCAAAAAAATATTTTTTCAAATTAGGTAGTTCCAAATACTTGGTGCGTTCAAACAAACAAACAAACAAACTCTTCAGCTTTATTATATATTATATTAGTATGGATTCATGAAATAGAGTTATGTGATATTCGATTTGCGGCTAATGCTGACCGTCATGTCATTTTAATAGCAATTTGATAAAGAATTTTGAATTGTCATTGAATTTGAATACTAGCTGACACTTATCATTTAGTGCGGATGAAATTGAACGCGTTTAGCACATCTAAACGCGATCAAGAGGTGTCAATGTACAATATTCCATAACAATTTTGACACTCTTGAACGCTTTTTAGAAATGCTGATCGCGTTCATTTTCACTGGTGAAATCAGCCCTTAATATTCTAATACATATGTGAACGCAGTCTTCGTCGACCCAGCTTACTTGTCCTGCTAAAGACACGTAAAGCTTGTCCACTCTGAAATGACGCATTACGTTGTAATTTTATAAAATGTTCAAGATGCTATTTCCCTTATGAGAACAGCATCTTTTTTTCTGGCTTGCACTTTAGTTTTAGGGTACGAAATAAATTATATCCTTTTTCCTCTTTCTAAGAATCTTAGAATATTTTATATTCTGTTTTCATTATAAGCTGCCATCTGTTCAATCTGCTTTTCTAAACCTTCTTCTTCTAGACCTCATAAAAAACTGGTGAATACACTGTAACCTTCGCCATAAGGGCAGGTGTAAGATTTCCCCTCTGTAAACCGTTTTTATTCGTTCTGGCCATCATTCAATTAAGAAGTAACTTGATATACTCGTATGTTTGAAATGTTTAACATATGACAAAGAACCCCCCCCACGAAAGGCCTCTGACGTCAAGCGGCGTGACGCCAGGCAACGTTACCCTCTGAGAGAGGCAGCCGCCGTCACGTGTGACGTAGATGCGACCCTCCCACTAACGTGAGGCGTCACAAAGCGCCTTCACTATCTCCAAATACCTCAAATCTCCTCTCCACTCAACAGTGGTAAACGAACCTGCTCGGTGTGTGACGCCAGAGCCTGGCTCCTCCACACTCCCTGCTGCCTGACTGCCTGCCTACTTGCTTACCTGTCTGTCTGTCTGCCTGCCCGTCTGCCTGATGCTGATCCCGCTGATCCCGAGCACCCCACGTCGTGCGAAGCCATCCTGGACCTCATAACCTCTCTGTCATTTTATATATTATTCTCATTGAATTAACTTGACTTACATTTAGTTGCACAGAACTAAACGTAACGTTACAATGGTGGTGATAGATCGATTAGCGCGCCGCGCAATGTTTGTTTGTGTAACAATTCCACATGACGGGAACCCCGATAAAGCTGAGAAAAAGAATGAGAAACAAATAAAAAATCTCGACTTAGCACACGAGGTTGTTGACATGTGGAATATGAACTCGGCTGTCATTGTGCCGATTGTCGTAACGGATGGCCGCAAGTCTCGCTCAACATCTCTTGAGGCTCTCGTGAGGTGGTTGGATCAAGGGCCTGATTCAGAAGGCAGTGGTTCTCGATACGGCTCGCATCGTGACGAGATTTCTGTCTCTGGAGCCCGCACCAGTAACTTGGACCCTGTTCCCGACTCGGTAATTTTTTTTAAATATTTTTTTTATAAATATTTAAAAATGTATTTTATATGGAAAAAAATAATAAACTATATAATTACAATAATCTTTATTTCTTGTTTTACTATTTTTAGTTACCACATGGTATAACATTTTGTAATATACGTATATATTGTAGGTTAATAAAGAGTTATACACCTCTGACACCCAAGCTAAGATTAAACTTGTGTTATGGGTGCAAGCGCTCTCAAATTAATAAAAATTAGACAAATAAAAGTTTGGAATTTCACAGTGTATGTACTATTTAAGAGAAAATAAAGATTTTTTACATAAACTAAAATAAACTAATTTATACAGAAACTAAAATAAATTAATAAATTAAGTTTCATTCATATTCACAACTCGCAGTCATTCAATTCATTCAATGATGATTCACATCATTATAATATTTAATTTATGTAATTTTTAACTATGGATCGGTGTAAGATAGTTGATTTATTTTAAGTAATCCTAACTACATACGTACGTGCGAAAGGGAGTTTGTTTGTTTATTTGTTTGTTTGTTTGTTACGCTTGCACGCTAAAACGGCTGAAGTAATTTGGATGAAATTTGGCACACGGTTAGACCATGACCTGGGTTAGGATATATAATACTTTTTATCATGATATTCCCACGGGATCGAGACTTATGCGGGTGAAACCACGGGGTGAAGCTAGTTTATTTGATTTGATTTCAAAATAATTGATACTTTTTATCATTAATTTTATTAGTGTTAAAAAATATGAATAATTTTGAAAGTTCAAAAATGAACAACAAATGTCAAGATCAAATTGAAATATTATTAAGATTTAAAATATTCTTTACACTTTCTAGTTTGCAAAATATTTGAAGCTTGCTGAGTTAGCAACATCGTAAGCCGTCAGATATTTCGCCATTTTGATTAATTTGTGTATATCATTTAATTAAATTATGAAATATCGCTCTGGAGTGCACTTAAATAGATTATAAATTGCAATAATTAATATCGTAACACTGACCTAGAGTTAGAAAAAAGCATTTCAAAACTATCCGCATGCTTTTTGACATCTAAAATTAAATATTGACTCTGTTTCTTTTACGTATGACGAGTCTTAAATTATGTGTTAAGTTACAAGTACCTATTATATATACTATGTACAAGTATGTAAAGAAAAATAAATAAAGGGAAGAGTTCATTGGGCCGCATCAGCATCGCTGTCAGCGGGAGAAGTGCCTAAAAGGCTGGCAGCATTGCCACATTGGATGGCAATGCCGATTCTTTGGCCTAAGAATTAGCCAGCCCTCTGGTCACGTGAAGAGTCGATGTGTGTTTCTTAGATAAACTTAGTTTATCTAAGCTATGTTCCAATTTTATGAATGCACTCTCTGAAACCGCGATCAGATAGAAAATGGCTTTTATTCCAATTTAAAACAACTTAAATCAGCATCTACCGAAGACGATCAAATACAAACATCCCTTATCAAAATACAGATAGATAACATAACACGATGCCTAATAATCACACGTCCATACCGGCTACAAACAGGACAGACCGCAAATTGCCAGCAATATTAGCCCATCTATAGTCTGTTACTATCTAGACATTCTGCACTGCAACTCAATAATCAAACGACCATGACTAAACAGTATCTAAGTAGGTAATAATAATATACCATCGTCTGGGTTTCACAGAGTATCCAGTAAATGGAAGGATCTTTTTAACCTCCATGAGTTTTTGTTCTGAAAAGTTTAGTAAAAATTTGAATTTCGTGCGCTACAACTGCGGATCCACCTTAAGCATAGACATTACTGAAACTACTAAAATACTTGACAACCATTATCAAGTTCGTTATAAATTCTATCAACTGAAATCATTGAAATAGACATATAAATATTTGACTCTAGTATCGAACAGAATCAAATGAATCAAGTTACCAATTCACAGTAGGTAATCAGGTACTTTGATTGCAGATTTTTTTTTGATGAATGTTATCAATTTTTTTTTCCGTGCAGTGGTCTATTTGAAAAGCGCTGTTCAAGCATTTAAGAACATCCTTAAGTGTTATTAGAAAAAAAAACATAATAGATATTCTTTTTTAATAATAATTGTATATTTTATCCTTACACTTAGTAATGGCTTCATAAAAATATTTAATAGCTTCATAGCTGTTGTTATGGGTCGGCAATATCAACAATCGACTTGCTAACTTAAAAAATGAATTATACATTCTAAGTTAAGCATATTTTTAAATGAATTTAAGGTATCTAATAAATACAAATTTTAAAGTATCCTATGTTCTAATCCAGGTCATGGTAAACTCATGTGCCAAATTTCATCCAACTCTGTTCAACCGTTTTAGCGTGAAAGCGTAACAAACAAACAAATAAACAAAAAAAATCACTTTCGCAATAATAATATTAGTTAGGATGCATTCACTATTTATAGAGTGAATGCTTAAACAATATTTATGCCTATCAACTCTCCATTTATTAACTATTCCTTGTTGTCCACATAATGCGGATGTTTCCCGCGCTCGACTTAAACTAACTTCCGGTTCCGGTGTAATCGCATTTCCTTTGTTTCTGGCGGCGCCGGTGAAAATGTGCAAGCAAAATGTTTACATAGAAAGTTAATTTTGTCGATAATGTGGTCACATTTGTTGTGAACCAAAATCAATATCGACTCTTAGGAAGGGTGTTATAATAACTTGAAAGTTTTTTAAACAGTTCACAGGTAACACTAAAGCTAAAGTTTCCTAAGACTGTGGTGGATGCCACATAGTCCGCAACTTACCTTCGGATGACGTCACTGAAACGTTTTTTTATGAAAGTAAGTTAGTGTGTTTTCCTAGAGAGCGTTTTTTGACGCCTTAAAGTTAAACTCCGCTGCTATCATTTTCATGACGGCCGCCACTGCGGTCGTTATGTGGCGGTCACCGTTCTTACGCTAAAGTAGCTCGTGAAATTCAAATTTATTGCTGACGTTTTTTGTAACCTGCAAATTGCAAACATTATGATGTTGATCTAAATAAGATTCCCGAACGTAACATAGATGTATTTACTAAATTACAATCATTATTATGTAATGGTGTCGTGATGGCCCAGAGGTTAAGGCCTCGCCTCACATGCACGAGGTTGTGGGTTCAAATCCGGGCAAGTACCAATGTGACTTTTTCAATTCATATGTACCTTCTGAGTTTATCTTGGATATTACTGACATCGGTGAAGGAAAACACCGTGAGGAAACCTGGACTTATTGTTAATATAAGTCTGAAATCACCAACCCGTCTTGAGCAAGCGTGTTGATCAATGCTCGTGCGTTCTTTGTATGAGAAGAGGCCTTTGCCCTGCAGTGGGACAGTAACAGGCTGGTTTTATAATCATTAATACAACTCTCTAAGTTCAAATTATCGAATCAAATTATATTGAACAACTCTTTCGTGAAATCACGACATTTAAGGGTTAATTCTAAGTTAGAGAAAAAGTTTTGTAAATACATATTTGATACGATCGCGAATTACAAAAAACGTAAGAAAAACTTGAATTTTGCGAGTTGCCCTGCCGCTTTCGCCTTAAGAGCTTATCAAAGGAAAATGAGAAATAATATTATGTTCTAAGTTGCAAACTAAAAGATGTATCTTTACTTATTCCCCGAGTGGACTCTAATGTGGTAGAAAAATATGGGAAATAAAATTAATCCTAAAATAACTAAAAGAGAAACTCAAAAAGAAGAATTTTCGAAAAATTCTATTTAATTCGGTATAAGTCATTATTTATGTACATTTCATTTTAAGTCTGTATGAATAATTACAGAAAACCAAACGACGTATTCGTAATCATAATTTTGAAAGGGACAAACAAAATTTCAATGAAAACCGTTTGTTGCTTTGTCACCTTCTAGACGATTTCTTATTGGTTCATAAATTAAACCACCTCCACGACACAGTTGCTCACTTGGTACTGAACCTGGTGGCGGTGAAATGGGAGCAAAAACATTAAACTACGAGTTCTTTCTTTTCTTCTTTCTTTCGTTCTTTTTAATTATATTTATTAAAAAGAAAAGAAAGAAAGAAAAGACATTTATTTACGGTAAACATAACGCAAAGAAGAAACATAAACACAAAAAAGAACAAGTTAGGGGAAAATATGCGTCACATCCACGCAAAAGTGCTGAGCGACAGCATAATGCTGCGACATTATGAGAGACAGAGCTACAGCGCTAGTTTTGGTACCTTGGCAGTGGTTGCCCCGTGAGCAGTGGCGGCCCAGTGGTAACGGCCCCGACTTCTTAGATCGAGGGTTCTAACACAGACAGGCGCTTTGCTTTGTGTAAATAATTTCATCACCACTGCTCTCAAAACAGTGAACTAAAACATCACGAGGAAACCGGCATGTTCTAGAACCAAAAATTCGAAGACATGTGACATCTACCAACCCCCACTGAGCCCGCCTGGGATTACAGCTTACTCGAAGAGATGAGGCCTGTGTCCAAGCAGTGGAAATATTAAAGGTTGATTATACTGCACCCACATTTCGCCAGTTCTCATTTAGTCCCATGTAAAAGGGGGCAAGTTTATTGCCAGCAACCGGGCAAACATACAAACTGCGGGCTGCTACTGACAAAATTCCTGATGGAATAACCCCATAACACTTAGCCCGACCTGGGAATCGAACCCGGCACCTCTTGCGTAGCAGTAGAGATTGCAACCACCCGAAACCTGCAGTTGCCCTACTACATAGTTATATCAATGGACGTTGTATTTTCCCTGACAACAGTTCAATACACCAGTTTATATGTAAAACTTGTCATTAAACTCTAGTGGAGTACCTACGTCATTTCAACGCCACGACTGTTAATTACAGCAATTGATTAGTTTGTGACGCTCACGCATGTAAATTAAACCGTTGATACTGATGTCATATATTTTGTATAGGCTAGACTGGTTCCAATGGAAATGAAATCAAATGAAATTGTTTATTCTGTAAATAGGATATCGGAATCACTTTTACAATGCAATTGCTCGAAAAGAGCGTTTTCCAAGCAGTCACAAATTGACTGCTTGGAAAACGCTGCGGAAAGTGTCACTTTTTTTCACTAGTGCTTTTTACTTATCTGTTTTTTTTTAATTTTTGAGGCCGTCGTCAGCCCGTCTCGTCTCGGAGATTTTATTATTTCAGAATGATCATGATGACGATGGCGATGATAATGACAATGGTCAAAATCAAAAAGTCGAAGTCAAAGCCAAAGTCAAAGTCGAAGTCGAAGTCAAAGTCGAAGTCGAAGTCGAAGTCAAAGCCAAAGTCGAAGTCAAAGTCAAAGTCAAAGTCAAAGTCAAAGTCAAAGTCAGAGTTGAAGTCGAAGTCTAAGACGAAGACGAAGTCGAAGTCGAAGTCGAAGTCGAAGTCGAAGTCAAAATAAAAGTCAAAAGTCATGAATTTTGTTTTTATTTTTTATATACGTCGTGGTATGTTAGATGTTATACATCGCAGGCGACTGCCGTAAGGCACGCTCGTTTTTTTTTTTTTTCTCGCGCAATGTATAATAAATAAAATAAATAAATAGTAAATGTTGTATGATACACGTGCGTAAGATGATTTCCGACTCGTGTCGACTTATACACTCGCTCGCTTCGCTCGCTCCTGAATAAAATTGCCACTCGTCGGAAATCACCTACCTTCCGCAATTATAGGATAAATAACTATTACACATCATAATAAGAAAATTATTCAAATAAGCTGGATGGATTCGGCATTTCCTAACTGATTAGCCCTGAGTAGAAATTATGAAACAATCTCAAGTCTCTTTTAACCATGTATATTAGTGTCTGAAATGGTATTTACGTTATACGCTATTATGTATAAACTGATTCCAACGGTGTATAACCAAGCCAATTGTAAATAATCTAACCTCTATGAATAAATAGTTGAATATACGAGTATATTTTGAATATAAAATATTCAATACATTTTTTTTTTTGCGAGTAACATTTTTTTTTTTTTACCCTTCTAGCTATTTACACTAGGTACTAAATGAAACGAGTAACTAACTGTACAAATAAATACAAAAACAGAAGTACAGTAGTTGCCACGTTGAATGGCAATGCTAATTCTTTGACCAAAGAACGAGCCGGCCCTCTGGTCACGTGAAAGACCAGTTGGCGAGAAGAAAGAAATGAAGATAATGGCTGGCAACTGACTTAGAATTAAGAAGATATTGATTTCGTTCCTTCGAACTCAAAACAGCATAATTATGGCCCCTGAAACAAGTTCTGAGAATATTCGGAAAAAAAGCCCTTACGTATATACTCGTATTTAGATTCCAAGAACAATCGACTAACCCAGTGTTTCTCAACGTGTGAGTCCCGACTCCCTGGGGATTGCCTCTATAAGGGCCGTCGTGAGGCCTCAGAAGAAAATCTGGAGTTATCTAAAGTTTTGCTAATTTCAGATATTTAGACAAATAAAAAAGTTTACTAAAATATTTTTTTAACGTTTTTTGTTGCTTTAGAATCTAAAGCCAGATTTTCTTGCAAATTGGTTCCCAAACTTGCCTCATCTATAGCTGCATTTAAAAACGTAATAACTCTACTGGGAAAACCCTCGTAGCCATGACCCTCAAGTATACTACATAAAATTTACTTAAAATATACTTAGGATTTAATTAGGAGGCGAGTAGGATACGCTGTCCCCACAAATCCATCGAATCGCTTTTCCTTGGAGGCTATTGGCGATGTAATATGTCTGTTAATTATGTAATTAGCCGATATGTAATTATAAAAATGTTGTACATATTTGATATTTGTATACTTTAATACAGATTATAAACGGTGGGTCGCGAATTTTTTTTTCATACTTACGGGGTCGCGCCATGAAAAAAGTTGAAAAACACTGGACTAACCAAATCAAATCGGTTTTGATATTACGAAGAAGTAACCTCCATAGTACCTCCCTCACAATTTCACAAAGTAAAATAGATCAGTGATTTATTTCGTGAAAGCGGAATAGATTCGAGAGCCCTATTACAATAAACGCGGTGCTCACAGAATCTGTTATTAGATTTAGAAGTCAAAGCATACACTGAATATCTATGAGTCGGCGTTTGAGATGCTCCATTAGATCGTATTAAACTGGAAGTAACACACAGTTGTGGCCTTTGAGGCCCATCCATATTAATGGGATATAGACCGCTTATTATTGATTATTTATGAAAATAAATGATAAATTATATTTTTTATCACATCTATTCAAAAAGAGCTAGTTTATTCTTCGTAAACAATACAGAACACATAATTATATACTTCTAACGTAGGTAAACAGGGACTAAATAAAATAGCTCTTTAATCCCTAAGGACTAAAAGTAATTTGAATTTGGAATTTGGATATTGCTGGTAAAAGTTCCAATCGCCAAAGAGATCAATCACGAACATTGTATGAACAAGTAACAGGCTGTATGATAAAGTAAACTCGAAAAGCATTCCGCCTTCGTTCGTAATTGTTAACTCAAATTCGGATATTACTTAGTTTTATAAAACATGAGTGTGTACGTCTTTCTCAATTAGTGAGAATGAAAGTATTCTATTTTATGTCATATATTGTTCCTAATTATATACAAATAAATACGTATATACGTACTATTCTTATTCATAAGTTGCACTTACTTAGTATCCGACTACGGCGAAGCCAAAAAGGAGGGTTATGGTTTTGACCAGTATGTATGTATTGTAGCGAAATAAAAAAAAGTTGGCCACATGATTATGCATAATTTGTATAAAATATACCGAAAGCGTTTATAAAGGTAAAAAATATTTCATAGCGAAAAACGTGATAACAATTAGATTGCAGAAAATCGATAGGTAAAAATAAACCGTACGAGTTGAACTTATACGGGCGAGCTCTTTAACGATTTTGGGCTAGTATTCGTGCATCGCGACGCCCCTTGTTCCTGATTGCAATCATTCTCAAAGAGCACCTACATCAAATACTACATTAATAAGGTCCAAGGTAACCGTATGAATTCAAATTACGAAAAAGGCAAACAGGTAAAATTTGTGGTAATTAATCCTAAAAAAATATCTGGAAAGGATCCACCGATCGGCGTGGCGGCGAAAACGTCGTGCTGTAGTTTCGTCCGGAGTCCGGAGCTCTCTGAGAATGGCTCGCGGAGTATGACGCTAACCCGGGGGGGTGGAAGACCGAAATCCAGCTGAATAGTCAAATCTCCTGCACCTGAGACAAATAGCAGTAGACAGAGGTCGTGAATACCAGCAGAATATCTAATAATAGAGAAGAAAAACGATAGATTGAAAACTTGAGAAAATCTACATACTGTTCGTCGAAGATGAACTCTTCCGGGGTATAAGGAACTCGGAAGACAATTATTTAATAGTCTCCGTGTTCCATATGCTGGGCATTCCTACAATAAAGAAATAAATTATAATATTGTGAGAAGGAACGGAGAATGGGGACTTGCGATAATTTGAATGAGAATGAAGAAATACGTACCCAGTTCAAAGCACAAGTTTTAACCACACAGGGTTCCCAATCACTGAATCACAGTAGGCACATTTATAATTAACAATGAATGAAAGGCATTATAGCACTGGGTAAATAAATTTCGGTGCTTTATAGTTTAAAAAAATCGTCCATTCTATAGATTTTTCTGCAATGACATGAGTTGTAAGAAAAAAATTGCAAGCCAACCCAACAATTCAAAATTCCAATAGATTCGAATCAGATACTTTTATGTCGTAGTTGGGTTTTAGTTTTTATAACTTTTATTTTTCTCAAAGAGGGTGATAAAAAGTAAAGTGTCCACCTCGGGAGCAACAATATTTTAAGCTCGAGTAACGTACTTTGAATCCCTCGCTGCGCTGTGGATTCAAAGACACTCTCGCCTTTATAATAGTGGTTTGCTCCCGGGCAAACAATCTACTATTAATCTGAAAATTGGTAAAAAAAAACATGTTCACCATGTTTTGTTTCGTTCGTGCGTACACGCCTTAGAACAAACAAGTTGACACACGACGCCAATTTGCCGTTATACAACTGTCAAAGAATGACAGTTGTGATTTGAATTTATGGATAATTTAAGTTGGTAGTCAATTTGGTAAACAATTAATTTCCCCAACTTTACATAAAAGGTCTTCACAGCCTTTTAAATGTGGTTTTAAAAGTTCGCTCGTTGCCAACTATTGTATTCTTCGTCTGATTCATACTCTAGGATACATTTATCTGTAGTTAAGCGTAACTCTGGGAAGCGTTCGACCCATCATGTCAGACAGACGTCTTTGAGTTCAAACGCGTGTGTTACCCTGATAACAGACGAAGGGATAGTCCGCTATACAAATAATACAATGACATAATGCTGAAGAATTTTTCGTATGAAATTACCATTTTTATTTACAAAATATTGAGTCTGATATACGACGGTGGCTCAAACTTTCTTGTTGTGTCATCTGTTGGTACCTACTTTGTACTAAAACTACCTTTTGGAACTATAATCAATTCTATTTTTTGGTTAATTTTGACGTCCAAGAGTGCCTTTTATGTGTCTCATTGAAATAAATTATTTGACTTTGACTTTAGGATGAAGTCACTTAGGTTTTTTTTTAGAATAATGTAATAACTTATTTAACCTCCATTTCGTACCTTGGGTATTCTTCTGAGTTCTGATTACATATAGTTTATTCAGTTTTAAATATAATTCGAGGCCTAGAAGATTAATTCCAGCTCCAAAATCCCGGATCAGTTATAGGCTGAAGACAAATGATGCATGTTTTCGATTTCTAGAGCATATTTCCCACATCAAATTATACAAAGCCGTGGTGAGCGTATTGGATGAATTTTGAACTTGGAATAAACTTGCAATCTAAATTCATGGGACGCCGGATCTGACCGGACGGTGGCCAGTCTTACTTATTTGAACATTTGCACTGCGTTTGTTTGGGTACGAAAATATTGCAGCTGGCCAGTACCTACGTGACTTCAATGTTGCTAAATGATTAGGGTTTGGAGTTCCGTCAATCGATTTAAAGATGGAAATTGATACTGTTCTCTTTTTTTGGTTTGGATAATAAGGTTGGTACTTGTTTCTGGAACTTTTTTTCGTAGAACCAGAGCCTACTCGTTTGGTTGATTATTAAAATGAAAACACACATTGCTTACTTTGCGTTTGCACTGGCGAAACATTCGCCAATCTATATAATATACATATACAGAATGGTAGGGACATGGACGCGAAAACTGTTACCATAGATTCAGTACCTGATTCTGAACCCCCTGCGTTTAAAATTTTTCGTTGGTTTTTTTTTTTTTATTGAGCTTTTCCATACATTTTGACCGCGTAGGTATTGCACTTTTCTATGAAACAGAAGAATTATAATTTTTTTACCGACGAAAAATTTCAACGAAAGGGGATTCAGAATCATGTACTGAACCCATGGTAAAAGTTTTCGCGTCGAGGTCCCTGCCACCTTGTAAAAAACTGAAACTGACTGACTGACATATCAACGCAGAGCGGAAACTACTGGGACTAGGAACGTGAAATTTTGCACACAGCTTCCATTTATAATGTCCCCTACATTATAAATGGAAGCTGTGTGCAAAATTTCACTAAGCACTAAGAAAGGGTTTTTGAAAATTCTACCTTTGGGTGTCACCACTGTGACAATCTCTCGCGTCCGGCCCTGGTTCAGGCCATGGTTCGGAGCGAGAGTGCATGGGAGGCCGTCACCTCCTTCTGCGAAGCAGTTATGCTCGCGAAGGAGGAGGCGGAGCGGGCAAGGGAGATGCAAGATGCACGCCCTCGCGCCCCTAGTCGCCGGAGGAGGCGCCCCGGGCGTCGGGAGTCGCGAGCCGACTTCCGGCCACCGTAGGCGCGGGCTTGCGGACGGTGAGCAATGGGTAGCTCGCCGTCCGACAAGGACCAGGCCCGGGTCGACGGCGCGTTGTGTTCCACGCGCGCCTCATAGAGATGTCAGCACCAACTGGAGGGGTCCGTAAGGACCAATGCCTGCTGGGGTTGCAGGTTTGTACGAAAGGGATACCGGCACACGGGTAACGGAAGGAACACGGGTGGGTTTTAGTCAGTAAGTCTGACACAAAAAAAAAAAAAGGGGCGAAATAAGATTTTTCATACAAACGAAATCCCCCCCTTTTTTTTTGAGGATGGGTAATCATCAAATGACTTCTCCCGCTCTGGGCGGAGCGAGAGGGCGTGTCAGACTTTTAAATAAAATAAAAAATCCTAAAATTTGTTATTGCAAATACTCCATTTTAAACTTCTATAATTCTTAAAGTATCGTTTTTTATTATATTTTATTGTTATTTATGACATTAAAAACTATAAGGCTAATTTTTATTAAACAAAAAAATACATTGACAATATTTTGACAGCAGTGTTAAAATGTATTGAGATATTGAAATTATTGCTTTTGAACGTACCTACATAAGTCTGTTTTCAAAATATCACAAAAGCTGTCCAAGTGAGTTAACATGCTACATATTTTATTTTTTTGAGGGTTTTTGTAGATTTTGTAATAATAAATGATATTATATGTAGATATTATATATTTATATTTTTTTATTATTACATTATTATTATTTCGTTTATTTATTTTCTTTCTTACATAATTACATTTTTTTTTTAATGTATATACAATATATTTCCGCTATGTAATTATTTACACATAAATTATATTTTTAAATATTAGAATAGGTATTTTTTTTATATTTTATTATTATGTATGATACATGTAATGATAGTTTTAAGGGAGACATAAATAAATAAATAAAAATAATAATAAATAACAATAACTGATTGGACCATTTCGTGATTGAAAGGAATAATTGTAAGTATTATTGCTTAAATGTTGTAAGTATTATTAATTTGCCACCTTTTTCATACAAATTTTTATGGAGTTTCACAATCTAAGTATTTCGATTTATTTGTATTTTTTTTTTGTTGCTGCATATTTTCTATAATATATGGAAAATGTTTAGCAAAGTAAATAAAACCACATATAGAAGTACCTACCTATTAATATTGTGGTCACATAATTATGTATATCGAAAGCATTTTCGACAATAGTTTAAATGTAGGTGCATGAAGCATGACCTTACAATGTCCCTTGTGTAAGTATATACGAAAAACAATTGTTTCTTAACTTCTTCAATATAAGTTTTGCTGAATTTGACCCGAATACAATCTTCCTATATTCAAAACTAACGATCACAGAATAACTAATACCTTACGCGGCTAGCGATTCCGTACGATTGCCAAGCGTGGTATTTTGACAGTTCAAATCTCGCCAACTTCTCGTTCATCTCGCGCGGTTTCGTTTATTGTGTCATAGAGAATACCATATTAGCAGATGTCGTAATTGGTTAAGGAATTGACGTGATTTCGAAGTAAGGAATCATTAAGTGGTCATAGTGAATTAGGGCCCAAGGGATATCGTGTTACTCAATACTGGTATTAAGCTGCATCCGGTTAGACTGGAAGCCGACCCCAACATAGTTGGGAAAAGGCTAGGCAAATTGAGACCGGCCAGTTAAGCTTTTAATTACAAGACTAACATATGTACCCAATAAAACAAATATAGCAATTTTAGAGTACCTACCTACTCTATTTCGCTAAAAGCCCATTTGTGTTCGTCATTAGATACCTACTGCACTAGTATCCACTTGCGGTAATACAGATATAAGATAATACATAACTAGCAATCAATAACCTTGTGGTTTCCGGTATGGAATTACAGACATAGGTACATTAACTTACGCCTTCTCCCTATGGGCCCAGTATAAATAAGTAACAGTATTATATCTTCATAAAAAACGGCCGAAACGATGCGCTTCGAAATCTCAGTGTATGTATATCTGTACGCAACAGTATCGAGTGCGCGGCAGGTAGGCACGGACGCGGAAGGTTTATCTACCGAGTGGCCGTAGGTAATTATTTCAAGGTCACTGCCGAGACATCATACCTACTGTTACTTTATTATACTGTGCTATGGGGGTAGGATAAAAGTTCTTGAAAACATATTTCACGACTTTGGCTTACCGTTTCAATTAAGAAACGTTAGTAAACCATGAAGTTTTCAATGGCTATTTATAGATTTTGGAAGTGATTGTAATCTTACATTAGTCCGACGCAAATAGAATTAACCCCTCAAAAGTAGTCTCATAACTACTTTAGCGTAATAATCAAGGGTTTTGTAACTCCGCAGTTACGCCCGGGCATAGATATTTTTGTCAACCATAAAATTGATGAAATGGAATCAAATGTAGAAGTAGCTACTTGTTGTTAATGATGAGTTTATGCCGACTGCTTTACTGATTGGTCAAAATTTTAGTGAATTACCATTCATAGCTGTTTGTAAGGCTTTTAATTTAACCTTCAGCTTGGTGTTTCAACATACCTAAAGTGCCCTCCTTCCCTTCCCTTCTTCCCATTGGCCAAACATATCACATCACATAATAGTTTACCCTTCATATATTTCTGGCATCAAAGGCGTAACTGTTAAGTTATCTAACTATCATCTCGTATCTAACAATGACACAACATTGTCAGTTCACGGAAGGCTCTCGAAATAATAGGCGTTCCAATATGAACAAAATACACGACAATGGCGTTGCTATCTTATTGTGACGTGACGGAGCGTACGCGTGATTGAGCTTCGTTCAAATGTAAACATGAGCCACTACTATGACACACTAGTGTTTAAGTCGTTCAGCTCTTTGACAAGAAGATCTTCCGGAGAAGGACTATCGAACTGATTCCAGCGTTCATCATCATCATTTCAGCCGAAAGACCACCACCACCACTGCTAGACATAGGCCTCCCCAAGCATCGCCACTTCAACCGGTTCTGTGCTTCTCGCATCCGGCGGATTCGTGCGGTCTTCACAAGGTCATCGGTCAACCTTGTGGGAGGCGTTCCAACGCTATGTCTTCCGGTACGTGGTCGCCACTCCAGAACCTTTCGGTCCCTTCGGCCATCTGCTCTGCGAGCAATATGCCCTGTCCACTGAAGTTTGGCAATTCTTTGGGCTATCTCGGTTACCTAAGTTCTGCTACAGATCTCTTCATTTCTGATTCGATCACGTAGAGAAACTCCAATACCCGAAGCAGCGTTGCTGTGTTCCAATTTGGAAAAATAAAATAAATAAAGAAAGAAGGAAACTAAATTTATCTGACCCAGGGTACACAATACTCACACATAAACAAAAAACAGAAGAAAAAATTAAAACAGTATTGAGTGCTTCACAGCATAAATGCCAGACAACTAGTTACCCTTCAAACCGGAATACGTCAATGCTGCTAAATAGAGCTTCTCAGTACAAGCATAGTCCTCGCTCGAACAGTCAGGCCCAAAGAAGTGGCACGCAGTGTTTGCGCGCCTCTATCGGAGGACGTGCGGTCGTCGGATCAACCACACTTGGTGATCGGGCCCGCTAGGCATGGCGGGCTGATACAAGTCGGGGGTGCGGCGAATGTACAAGGTTCTCCCGGGCCCCCGAGACACTTGGATTTTAGTCGGTAGGAGTCCGACATAACCCTCCGTTCACCCCAGACGGACCTGCCCTCTCTCATGTAAGAAATGTACCGACGAAAAAAAGTACAGTCATTGTAAAGAGAGCTTTTTCTATCTACCTGCTAAAAAGATATAGACACATTTTTGCCCTATCGCTGTTACTCGAACGATACTCCATGGTACGGCCCCTGAACATTCAGGTGTATAACACGATAACGCTTCTGTAAAACGTATGTGCCTATAAGCGTTGATTTTTTAATCAAAATGGTATTAAAGAGTGCTTAACCAAATTAATGTTATCCTTCCTTATATTTGTAGTTTTCTCTTTGGTTATTCAGGATACGTAGTTAGGTGCAATCGAGGAAATTATTTGTTAAGCAAGTTGACATCCTACGTCATTTGCCGTGTTCAAGCCATTTCATACAACTGTCAAAGAATGATATTTGAGATATGACTTGAATTGTTTTCTTGTTCTCTGAACGACTTTACTTTGGCGACCTCTAGGGTGTTATGTTATAATTAAGTTAAATTTAGGTGTTATGTTTGTTTAGTTTATTGTGAATTTAGTTTAGGATATTCTAATTTTGTAGGTTTTATTTAATTTAGTATATTAGTAACCCTTCCTGGTCACTAATATATTAAATTAAATAAAACCTATGGAAATTTATATGAAGACTTAACTTTCGCATAAGGGCAACGTGTAAAGATAGATTTACGGTGTTGTTATAATAAATCAATAAATACATGAATATACGGACAATTGAAGTTGGTACTCAATTTGCTTAACAGTTATTTTCCCTGCCTTTACATACCTACCTACATAAGTTAGCCAAATGCATTGCATTTTTCCACTATTATCTATAATTTCGGGGTTCATCCTGGACTCTTATCCCTAAAACATACCTTCTTTCGAAATAGAGAACCACGAAAAAGTGACTGAGTATTTTTTTAATCGACCGGTCTTATTTTCTAAGACCCCTCGTTTTTTCTCAACTACATAATTATGTTGGGGTCGGCTTCCAGTCTAACCGAATGCAGCTGAATACCAGTACTTTACATGGAGCGACTGCCTATCTAACCTCCACAACCCAGTTACTGAGTAATACGATACCCCTTGGTAAGACTGGTTGTCAGACTTTCGGGCAAGAAAAAAAATGCAGGGATAAAGAGAAAAGCATGGCAAAGAACAACAAAATCACTAAAACAGCAAATCGAATATTGATCACTTCTCAAAACTACGTAAAACAATTAACTAATATTTACTGACGATAGGGGGGACTCAAAAGGGACCACCCTTTGAGTCTCGGTGACCTCAATGTCACAACGGTATCTCTAGAGTTGTACCTACTCGTTTAACTTTATTAAAAGTTTTCTACATGATCTTTTCATCGCATAGTACTTAGGTGCTTGCTACAATTTATGTTAGAAAGTTAAACATTATTTCCATTACAACTATCAGAAGATGCAGCTTTGCAAATAATTGATGTTCAAAAAACTTACGTACATATATTATAATTTAGAAAAAGTCCTGGTAAGTTGTCTACATACGGCAAAAATACTGAAATAAGTATGACAACACCAAAGCACAAAGCGTACAGAATTACTTAAAGAGCGCTTTTTCTAATTCTCTATAGTTGGCAACGTCGCAAGTAGATGTTAAATATTTCACTGTTTTGATCAATCTGGCAATATTACTAAATGGAAATATGAAATGTGGCTAACTAGCGAACTAGAATATTAATAATGAATTGCAGTTATAACACTGAATTTGATGTTGTAACCGTTTTAGATGTAAAAAAGGCATTTGGAAAGCTTCAAAATACTTTTTTGACATCTAAAACTAAAAATTCGGTGTTACGATATTAATTATTGCATTTCATAATCAATATTTTAGTTCGCTAGTTAGCCACATTTCATATTTCCATACAGTAATATTGCCAAATTAATCAAAATAGGTAAATATTTGACAGCTATTTGAGACGTTGCCAAATTTTAGGAGAAACGCTCTTAAGGGGGATCCACAGTTGTAGCCCGCGAATTCAAATTTTCCGACGTTTTTTGGAATGCGTAGGTCAGTGTCAGTTTGTATCTTGATCAAAATATGATTCGCGACTATAACAGATATGTATTTACAGAATTATAATCATTGGAATCATTGATACATCTCTCTAAGATAAACTCTCTAACTTAGGTAAAGAGGTATGAGGAACAGGGTATAAAGAACACTCAATAGAAAAGGGAGGATGGTTTTCTATGTGACTCTCACACGAAATTATTAAGATCATCAGATAACTTGAAGCTTAAAATGCCAATGCATTCCTCAACTTTCCTTGACAAATCCCTTACTGTCCAGGCTGCTCGTTTGTGGAATGCATTACCAGTTCCAATAAAGCGCGCGCAATCGTTGCCTGTGTTTAAAAGACTCATGAAAGAACATTACTTGTCGTTATGATTTTGTTCTTATCGTTAGCTGTAATAATATTCGTCATTTATTTTCGTTGCTTATATAGTTAGTATGTATGTATCTATGTATCTATTATATAGCACTTATCTGTGTATCTATTATAGTGTATTGTACTTATATACCTTTTATTTGCACCAAAGACAGCCCTATTTTATGTCCAGACAATCACTGTCCATTCCAAGGTTGCTTGGAAGAGATCGCAGTAAGCGATAAGGCCGCCAATTGTATATTTTGTAGTGTATTACTTTTTCTTTATGTAATGTATAATCTGGTGTACAATAAAGTATATACTCCTATAAATAAATAAATAAATAGATGGTCCGACCAGACGGGTGTTGTGTCTATATAATATAATAGACTATATAAAAACATTTTTCTGGTGGGCAACTGCCCGACGGTTGATGTCGACGATTGAGACGTTGTATACAGGATGACATTGACACGAAAAGTGTTACCATGGATTCAGTACGTGATTCTGAACGCATACGTACGTACGCATACGTATATTAATATTTTTCGACAGTTATTTAACGAAAAATGTCAACGCAGGCGGGTACAGTATCCTGTACTGAATCCATGGTAACAATATTCACGTCGATGTACCTGCCACCCTGTATACACTCGTCGCGCGGTAAACCCTGCTTGCACGATGCAGGATTTTATGTGACGTCAGTGTGATGCGTAGTTCGGATGTGGCGTTGTAGATATCGCCACACACTTAATGTCGAAAAAATCATGCGATTGTGCATTTTTAAATGTTTTAATTACTAAGTAATGAATCCCTTACGCACCAATATAGACGGAGACCGCGTGCTTTTAAGACTTTTTTTATAGAAGGAAAAATAACAATCATAATTTTAAAAGTAACCAGTTTATTTTTAGTAACCAGCTTACCAAGTCATAAATAAACACACACAATTCAATTCAATTCAGTACAAAGACATAATAAATCTCATCATGAAACTAATCTTACTACCGTGACGGATTTAACTGAACTTTAACCGTACGTGATCAATTAAACTAGGAAACGTCGGCATCGCATACATCAGTCAACGTTCAGACAGAGATACATTATGAATTAAATGTCAACCACAAGATGTCAACATTATAATTGACATGCAGTATCTGTTAAGAGAGAGGCCCAGTTAACGTTATTAGGTAAGCTACAAAGATTTGCCGCGTCAAAAGTTGATCACGTTTCTATTTTGTTTTGACACTTCTGACACACAATGTCACAGAGACTTGACTTGATTGTCATAAAAACGCCATTATTAGTTTTTAAGCTCACTCTACTCAGAATGGACACTTTTTCGCGCGACTTAGTACGGTGAGGCAAATCTAACGATTTAAATCTTTGGGTTAGTTATACTTAACAGCTGCATTAATTGGGTCCATCTACATGCAATAAAAAAAAAAACGGGTTTACACAAGCCAGAGAAAAACGATAAGTTCATCTGATTAAAAGTTGATTAAAAACTAACAATACAAAAAACAATCTTTCCATTCAAACTATCTAAAAAAAACACATGAAAACAGCTTTACATTTTACAAAATAAGAACTCCTTTGTTTCGGTTTCGTTAGAATGTTATGAACACGCCTTTAGAAGTAATTTTGTGCATACTCGCCGTAGACCGCTAGCTCCCGGACTAAGTTTTCACATAACTTAATACTACGCGCGTGTTCACTGTACTACAAGATTCATTGTATACTTTATAATATTGCCACGAAATAGAATAAAGCGTAAATCGTAAGTTTTAGGTGATTAAAGTTTATTGTTTGTTACAATAGTTTGTTGTAAGCTTATTGAATAAATATGTTGTAGCTTAGTAATGTCTTAATCTGTATCTTTGTCATAAAATACAGTTATTTTTTTATCAAACACTTTTTTATTTCAATACTATAGGGACCTACCGTCACAAATATAATTTTGTTGGCCTAGCACTAATTAAATGCAACTGAAACAGTCTTCTTCAATAACAAACAGAAAAAACTCAATTAAACTTAGCCTGAGCTTCTTCGGGGTCACGAAGATTTACTGAAAAAACATAGAATCAATATTTAGAAAAAAAAGAACTCCATCGTTTACCATTACAAACAATCAATCTGCCTTACCTTTTCCCAACTATGTTGCGGTCAGCTTCCAGTCTAACCGGATGCAGTTGAATACCAGTAATTTATATGGAGCGACTGCCAATCTGACCCACAAGTTACTAGGTAACACGATAACTTTTGGTAAGTCTGGTTGTCAGACTTTTGGGCTTCTAACGACCCGTAATGACTGTCAAATATCTACGAATGACAACCAGGACCAACGGCTTACCGTGCTTTCCGAGGCACGGAGAGTTCTCGATATGTAATGGATGGTCACCCATCCACGAACGGACAGCGGCAAACGTAACTTAACCTTCAATCGATTCTGCGGGTGTAATAGGGATGATGCCTGGGTAAAAAAAAGAAATTCTAATTAGTCCGTCAGTCAGATAATAAAAAAATATTAGACACGTATTTTTTGCTTCATCATATTAATAAGAAATTACTTAGATAAAACGCATTTTAAATTGGAGAGTGGGGGTCGCTACATCACTAGTACGTATAAAATCTACATACTCGTGACGTCATGGCACATTTTACCTCAATGTATCGCCGTAATCTTTTTTAGATTACGTAAAAAAAGGAAAAATACTTGTTCAATATTTTTTTTATAATCTCAAAAATGGACGATTTTTTTAATTTTGGCATCATCCCTATTATTCAGCCACGAGCCTTTTCGATTACAAACAATACCTACTTTTTTTTCTAAAATCTATTTACTTAATGTTTATTTAAACAACGCCGTAATATAATCTCTCGATCAAAACAAAAAGTTTCCAAGAAACATCGAATACGTAATCTTTGATCGTGCCCGTTTAATATCTACCTCCGAAGGAGTTTGTATGTATTTGAAAAATATCAATTTGTTGACTAACAGGAGACGGTTAGATCCCGGCACACGTGACCGCAATACTAAGGAAGAGAGAACAGATTTTGAAGAAACATGTCGGGTTCAACGCGACATTGATAGGGTTACAGTGTGCGGAAAACTACGTGAATTATTTATCAAATTTATTTAGGTGGGGTTGTCTTTGTAGAGTGTTTTTGTTATAAACACACACACACACATCTGGGAATTCATCAATCTGTGATTAGCTTTTCCTCGCAGCTTCACCTGCGTGGATGTCGGAAAATATCTCACGGGAACATACCTACTACCGGGATTAAAAGCACCCTATAAACTATATATGTGCCAAATTTCAGCCAAATTAGTTTAGCCGTTTTTGCGCCAATTCGGAACATACATCCAGACAAACAGACAAACGGACAACGTTACTTTTATTATTTTAATCTATGTATGTACATAGATACTCAAATATTCGCTTTGTTTATTCAAATAGGCAAAGATTGACGATATTATACTTGGATTTAAATCTTTGGCTTTCTCCCTATTAAGATTATAATCCATCTTGCAGATGGACCATAGGCTATCGAATGATCATCAGAAACCAACAGAACTCTATGGGGCATAATCAATCAATCTGCCTAGCCTTTTCTCAACTATGTTGGGGTCGGTGTCCAGTTTAACCATATGCAGCTGAATACCAGTATTTTACATGGAGCGACTGCCTATCTGATCACCGCAACCCAGTAACTGGGTAATACGATGGTTGGTAACACTGGTTGTCAGATTTTCAAGCTTCTGACGACCCGTAACGACCGGCAAAGATCCACGAATGACAGCCAGGACCAACGTACTTTACCGAGGCATGGAGGAGTTTTGGTATGTAAAGATTGACCCATCCACGGTCCAACTTCGGCATAGCTTAACCTGATGGATCGACCATGCGGCTGTTATTACTTAGCCACAAGCTCCTTTATAATAAGAAATCAAAACAAGCTGTTCTGCTGGGGAGTTTGTTGCGCCGCTTTTTCCCAGCTAAAGCACTAGGAACTGGTAAAGGGCGGGCATTTTTTTGGGGCTGTCTCATGTGATTTTGACGTTCAAAAAGTGCTGATTCTCAGCCTATTTTGAATAAATGACTTTTAAATTTTGAAGCATACCTGTGTAGTCGAAATAATACTTACACCTATAAAATGCCAAATTATGGAGTCATACAAATTAACGGCTGGCTCCTATTAACAAAAGGATGGCATTTTCCGAATATTTTTAAAACGACTGCCTCCTTAGTCCTACTCCTACTATTGAGCATGAAGTCCTGGATTATTCCTAGGCCAGTCAAAGCGTTACAGGGCTTTTCCATCTGGAATGACTCAGTAGCAGCCCGGAGTCTGGATTTGTGGCCGGTTGACATGGGGCTTAAACAGAAATGACAAAATGCGGGTCTTCTAAAGGTACAGGAACACCTCTGCCTAAACCTTCGGGGAACACAGGCGTTATATATTTCGTTCAAAACACAAACACAGTATTCACACCTCCAAATGTAGTGTCTGTTTGTTCCAAAACTTGAACAAGGTAATCGCAGTGCAACTCGCTCGGAAGCTAACCTTGACTAACAAAGTTCATATCGTTAAAAGTTAACGTTTTGAAGAGGACTACGTATGGCAGCGTTGGCATCTTTGAATGAGAAAAGTTTTAGGTTACAGATAACTAAACAGTTGATATAATATCATAATAAAAATAATGCTACACGTGTAGGAAACGATAAAAATAATATTTCTACTTATTTTCAATGTGTACCAGAAGCCCAGGTTCGCACGGGCAATTCTGCCGCGGCGATTTTTCTTCGCACACTGCATTTTCAACGCTCTGCTTAGCGCCAAGAGTTGAAAATCCAACAGTGTGTTTTTTCGACGCTCGACTCAACACCGAGAGTTGAAAATCCAGTGCGCGATAAAATCCCGCCGCGTTATTTTTTCGTCTGAGCGAACGCGGGCGATAAGCGATACGAGAGGGGCTCGAGGCTAAACCATAACAAATGCACGAGTCGGTCGAAGGTTACTTACTATGCTTGCCGAGCTCAGTCCATGGATAGGTGACCGTCTATTACACATTGAGACCCTTCCGTGCCTCGAAACGCATTTGACGCGTTAGACTGGAAGTCGACCTCCGTACAATTGGGAAAAGGCTAGGTAGATTATGATTATTTTAAGCGATATGACGCTTTATATAATCATTAATTTTACTAACTTATAAACTTATATACTTCACAGACTTACTATACATATTCAACACATATTTCCCACCCTATTTTTCCCTAATTTTCTCCATCAGCGAGTCATCAGAAACCATAAAACTATCCAAAATTAGATATTTAATTAGGCAATTATTCCCACTGGAATAAACGACGGCGTATAACAGAGAATAAGACGAAGTATATCGGATAACAGAAAATGTTCCCGTGAAAGATAATGGTCTTGTTTTTTCCGCTTAAGATGTTTTATTCGGTATATTTTAGACTTGGAGGCTAATAGCTGTTTCAATGTAACGTGAATACCTGCATGACTTATAACGAGATGAACATTTTCATAAATAAAACTTCACTCGAAATCGGATTTTATTATTATTAACTAAAGGGCACGCCTGCTTCGCACGGTTTTTATACTTCACAAAACATCAAGATTTTATATGTAAAATTAACGTATTATACACATAGGTAACCCGCCCGAGGAGCTCGTGGCAAAAAAAAACAAAAAAAAAAAACAAAAAAAAAAAGAGAATTACAGTCGCACGGGTCGATCCATCAGGTTAAGCTACGCTTGCCGGGGTTGGTCCGTAGTTGGGTGACCATCTTTTCATACCGAGACTCCTCAGTGCTTCGGAAAGCACGTTAAGCCGTTGGATCTTTGACAGTCGTTAATGGTCGTCAGAAGCCTCAAAGTCGAACAACCAGTCTTACCAAGGAGTATCGTATTACCCAGTTCCTGGTTTGTGAAGGTCAGATAGGCAGTTGCTCCATGTAAAATACTGGTATTCAGCTGCATTCGGTTAGACTGGAAGCCGACCCCAACATAGTCGGGAAAAAGCTAGGCAGATTGATTTTGATACACATAACCCTTTATTTTTTTTTATTTTTTATTTTTTCATGATGGGAAATCATCAAATGACTTCTCCCGCTCTGGGCAGAGCGAGAGGGTGTATCAGACTTTTACTGACTAAAACCCACCCGTGTTCCTTCCGTTGCCTGTGTGCCGGGGCCGCGATATCCCTTTCGGACAAACCCGCAACCCCAGCAGGCATTGGTCTTTCGACCCCGTTGGTTGGTGCTGACATCTCTTTGAGGCGCGCGTGGAACACAACGCGCCGTCGACACGGGCCTGGTCCTTATCGGACGGCGAGCTGCCCATTGCTCACCGTCCGCAGGCCCGCGCCTACGGTGGCCGGAAGTCGGCTCTCGACTCCCGACGCTCGGGGCGTCTCCTGCGGCGACTAAAGCCACGAGGGCGTGCAGCTTGCATCTCCCTCGCGCGCCCCACCTCCTCCTTCGCGAACATAACTGCTTCGCAGAAGGAGGTGACGGCCTCCCATGCACTCTCGCTCCGAACCATGGCCTGAACCAGGGCCGGACGCGAGACATCGCCGCCGCCGATCGCCTCCGTGAGGACACGGCGGTGCTCCGCCCAAGCCGGGCAGACCTCCACCGTATGCTCCACCGTGTCCTCCGGGCGATCCACACAGTGGTGACACCCGGGCGTTTCCTCCCGCCTCATTCGGAACAGGAACCTCCCGAAATAACCGTGTCCGGTAAGGACCTGCGTCAGGCGGAAGGTGTGGACGCCATGGCGCCTCTCAAGCCACTCCTCAAAGAGGGGACTTATCGCCGCAATTGTGGCGTGCCCAGCGCTGGGTTGCGACAATCGCACACTCCATGCCGCCATGAGATCCCGCCGGAGCTCTGTCCGCTGTGCCGTGATCTCTCGCGGCTGCGGAGTTACACCCCGGCGTTTCGCCTCCTCGCGCAACTCCCACATGTGCGCGAGGACATACACATAACCCTTCCGGAATAAATTCTCTAAACGATGGTGATAACCTCATCAAAATCTGTCCCGAGGTTTAGAAGAACAACGCGGACATACTGACAAACGTGAAAAGCGACTTTGTTTTATAATATGTATAGATACAGACTAGCTCCTGCCTCGGACTTCGTTCGTGTGGAAGTCGTAAGATATTCCCTCTGTGCGGTGCATATATCGAAAAAACTCATATATGATAAGGGCTGAGTCACACCGGATTGGCAGCGGCCGGCAGGGGCCGCCAGCAGTCCCCGGCGCGACCTCCAGATCCCACGCACCTAGTCTCCTCTTGACTAGTTAGTTTCTACATTACATACTCGCGGCCGCCCGCGGTGCCACGAGGGGCCTCGCGTCTTCGCTGGCAGCCGCGGGAAGAACCACCGACAAGATGCACGTGGCGCGCGACAGCTCGCGTCACCGCGGGCGGCCGCGTGACCTTTTCAAGCTTTTCAAGCGATACTGGTATTTTAAGTATGTAGATAAAGTTTAAAATTATTTCACACTGTAAGTGCTCGCCGCGTCGCTGCCGGCCGCTGCCATTCCGGTGTAACTCGACGCTTAAGAGCTAGCAGGGCATACAACTTGATGTGCCAGAGTGTTGATGATCTTGATTTATTATATTATCGATCTTGATTTATAATTTTTTTGTTCTTCTAACTGAACTGACAGCTGTGCTGCTGGGGAGTTTTTGCGCCACTTCTTCTTCCCAGCTAATGCACTAGGAAGTGGTGAAGAGTGGGCGTTTTGGGGGACTGTCTTATGTAATTTTGACGTTCGAAGTGTTGATTCTCAGCCTAGTTTGATAAATGACTTTTGAATTTTGTTTTTTTTTTTTTTCCACCAGTGTTCCTAAACATAAAAAAATACTGTGTTAAAACTTCTTTGAAGATCACTAAAACCTGTTCAGTCTATTCTCTCCTCGGAGAGAATTAAGGCTTACTTGTTTTTACTTTCGCTTGCCTGTGTGGTTTTTCTTGTGCCTTAATATTGTCAGTGAAAACTTTTAATTGGCCTTCTTTCACTAACTGTCAACTATCTGTATCCTAGCTGTTGCTGAGTTTCTTAAGAAATAAAATATGCGTAAACTGATGACGAATACGAATATATAGTTCAATGTTGCTAGTCCCGCATAGCAAATAGCGTGATAATACATAATCTATACGGTGACCAGACTTATAGGGAATATTTCTGCCAAATTTTAACAGAATCTATTTATTAGTTTTTGTGTCAATCCGGAACATACATCCAGAAAAACGGAAAGAAACCAAAAACTATATTTTCTGCATCAGAATCGTCCCCACACTTTTTTTTTTCCAAAATATTCATTGAACGGTTCTGAATTCGCTACGATTTTATCATTATTATTTCTTTTCATAGAAGCTTAAAAATCTATTAAATACTGATGGGTATTTAGGTTTGGTTCTACCAATTTTGTCCCATTTTTAATGACTTCAAATCCTGATAGTTTGTCATTACTTTGGTTAGTTGTCTTTTTGCAGAGGTAGTTCTGGGCCCCATTGGTGACCTATAAACTGATATAACATATTATATCTTACCCCCAAACATGTGTCCACTAACATTTTTCCGGTAAACTTAGCCTTTTTCCTAAGAAAAAACTAACTTTATTAGTGGCGGAGCTCCTAAGCCACATTTTACCTATACTGAAACACCTAAGCTGAACCACAGTATAATAAAGTAACAGTATTATGTCTCGACAGTGACCTTGAGATAATGACATACGGCCGCTCGGTAGATAAACCTTCCGCGTCCGTGCGTAACTACCGCCCACTCGAGACGGGGGCCTACTGCCTAAGCGAAATCTGTAGTTTGGACCGTAGTTACGGGCGCACCGATATCTTTATTACTTACGGTATTTCCGTAAGTGAGACGGAGAACGAAGCGCCCGTAACGTCGGCCGAAACTACGGGTTTCGCTTAGGGAGTAGGCCCCCTGTTGCTTACTGGTATATACTAAGATTTCGAAGCGCGTTTCGGCGGTTTTCTATAAAGACATAATACTGTTACTTATTTATGCTATGGCTTAACATAGATGTAACTACCTAGGTATATTTAAGGGAAAATCCCAGCAATTATTTCAACAACGTGGGGAATATTAACCCAAAAGTGTTATTGTTGACTTTACAGCTTGTTGATCTAGGATAACTAGTTAACAATGTCTGTTATTAGAGTACTAGCACGCATTACCATTTCCCGGAGTAGCTACAAGGGAATGAGCGGGGGTATTTTAAGCTCTATATGTACCGGGATGAAGGTATTTTAAGCTGAATTTGGTGTGTCTAATCTTTTGGGTCTTATTTCAATGATAGTGTAGTTACTTGTTACTTGTTGTTTTTGTTGTGTTGTTGATTGCCCCGTTGATCTCGTGGTCGCAAACGCGACTGCTGAGCGTGGGGTCCTGGATTCGATTCCAGGGTCGGGTAAACTGTTATTGGGTTTTTCAATAGGAATTTCTTAGTAACAGTCCGGAGTTTGGAAGTTGGCGATTGTGGCTTTTCTAGTACTCAAATTTCAGTTCCTCCTGTACAGTTTTTTGATCCTTATAAGAAACAGGATCGATTGGCATCTAAAACAGTTTTTGTGAAAACTGCCCATTTTCATGCTGCATATTTTTTTTTCAAAATCTGTGAAAGCAGATCAAAATGTTTCAAAAAGTTAAGGACAGTCTCCTAAGACCGTTTTCATGTAGCTACAACGGTCAAGGTAGCTGCCCTTACCGCCCCATCTCAAAAATCCTACCTGTATATAATCTACTATCCTACTATAATATAATATATTACTAGCTGCCCGCCCCGGCTTCGCACGGGTATCACTATGTACTTATCTACGGCGCACCTACCTACCTACCTACCCTACCTACCCTACCCTACCTACCCTACCTACCCTACCTACCCTACCTACCTACCTACTCTACCTACCTACCTACCCTACCTACCTACCCTACCTACCTACCCTACCTACCTACCTACCCTACCTACCTACCTACCCTACCTACCTACCTACCCTACCTACCTACCTACCCTACCTACCTACCTACCCTACCTACCTACCTACCCTACCTACCTACCTACCTACCTTAGGGGTATGAAAATAGATGTTGGCCGATTCTCAGACCTACTTAATATGCTCACAAAATTTCATCAAAATCGGTCAAGCCGTTTCGGAGGAGTATGGCAACGAAAACTGTGACACGAGAATTTTATATATTAGATATAATCCTACTAATATTATAAATGTGAAAGTTTTGATGTTTGTTACTCAATCACGCAAAAACGGTGGAACGAATGTGGATAAAATTTGGCATAGATAGTTTATAACGTGGATTAACACATAGGATACTTTTTATCCCGGTAGTAAATCCTGTGGGATAATTTTCGACCACCACGCGGGCGAAGCCGCGGGTGAAAGCTAGTATAATATACCTAAACAATGTTAGGTGTACATTTTGTCCACTTAATTCGTAATGCATTGGACTGCACATATAATTTAGGAGCTGTGACAATAACACAACAAAGATGTTAACGTATGTAATAAAACTCTACACAATGTCGGATACGAGAGTAATCTAATAATTGTGTCATAATATTTCACTTCAGACAGCTTCTAAAATTAAATAAAGTCGCTTTTCTTTTCTGTCTGTGTGACCGCTCAGAGCTCCTAAACTCCTGAATGGATTTTGATGGGGTTTTCATCATCATTAGAGCAATTATTCCGGAATAAACCTTCCGTGTGTAATATATTATTAATATTTAACTTAGATATAGCACAGAAATCTCGATGTTTTGACTTGTCGCCATTACGCCCTTACGAAGCAGGGGCGGGCTAGTAACAAAATAAATGTATAAATTAGTTTGGCGCGAACCGACTAGGCAAACGTTTGATATTATTATGCCGATTTAATAAGAATAAGCACAAAAGTTTCTAAGGTAATTTCAATTTCAATTGTTTAGGTACAGTACGACACAACTTAGATGTAGCATCGGCAAAAACCGTAAAACCGATCACCATCCGAACTGAGTGCGTCTTCAAAATCACCAATATTTATTACTGCTTTAAGGCTTGTGCAGACCAGCGCGACTTGTCGCTCGACGCGACACGAACAATACAATTTCTAAGAAAACTTCACAGTATAACAATAACCGGTGTCGCGTCGCGCGACAAGTCGCGCTGGTCTGCACAAGCCTTTAGGTGAAAATGATATTTACGCAAACGCAATAACTTGTGAAGTCATATCACCAAATACGTTCGTAAAATTGAAATGAAGGTGTGCAAACTTTCAAATTGATGCTACATCTAACTTGTGTCATACTGTAGGTACATTGTAATAATATTTCCGAAGAATTCATCCGTAAAATTGCATGTACGTGCCAGATACCAGATGCAACTTTACAAATACTTGAAGGTACATACTCTGAAAAAATAAACATTACAAAGCATAGAGAACTTAAAAAATAAATAATACGTCTTAATAAAGTAGACCGATCCACGTCGAAGTGACACATGGATGATCATTATGCTCAGAACTCGATGCCTTACGTGATCGTTCAACGGCTGAAAACGTGCAAGCATTCAGAGGGTAAGCCCCACCGTGTCAGCCTGCGCCTCGTAGATAAGTCACGTTTTCATTACACTAACTTCGGATTAACCAACATACATCGTATAGACGTATGCTATATTACTACTTGAGTCTTTAGCGTATAAATAATGCATGGTTAATCTTTTTGTGCGAATTAATTTGGATAGATTAATTTTGGGTTGTGTAATTAAACAAAGAAAAAAGTGGGAGTCGTAGTTTGTTAAATTACACCCTTATTTAAGAAGAATCTCCTAAAATGAAAACATGCAACTAAATTTGGTAGTATTAACTAGTCAAAAACTTCCATGATCACATTCATTTCCTCTTTTTAGCTCATTCATCCGAAGTTCCTACAGGTTTAATGAGCTAAGGATTCAGACCGGCTGATTATTGCTATATCCCACTTCATGCATTCAACAATACTGTCACATTATTGTACATTGGCCTCATTAGAAGGCTGAAAGTCTCCCAAAGGGCAATGGAGAGGGTTATTTTATACTCGACACCGAAGAATTGCCAACCACGGGCACACATTGCTCGCAGAACATTTGGGCGATGGGGTCGAAAAGTTATGGAGTGTATCACGTGTGGTGTGTGGACCGATGACCTTGTGAAGACCGCGGGAATCCGCTGGACGTGAGAACTACAGATTGATTGAAGTGGCGGTGCTTCGGGGGTGCCTATGTCCAGCAGTGGACGTATTTCGGCTGAAATGATGATGATACAATAATATTTAGTCATAAGATCACAATTATAGTTACACGTAAGTACTATTTTTATTTTGTTTTATTTAGCTGTTAGTCAGTCAAAAAGCTTAAATGCAATGACCTGTGCTTGCAATGCGACGAACAGCTTAATTTTACTTAATATTTGTTACAAAAGTAGTTAACTCTGCAATCAGCATTTTGTTTTTGTTGTCATTTGCCAACGTCGCAAGAGTATTTACCCAAGATTGTCTGTGGTCCGTGGCCTTGACATCAACCAATGAACAACATTGTCAATTTTTATTATATTATTTTTATTGGTTGAATACGAGGCCTTTGGCTACTTTTGTAGGTCTTTTTCACTATAAATATGCGTTTTGTTTGTGCAGAATAAACAATTTTTCTTTCTTTACTTTTTTTTTCAAAATAAATACTTAAGAGATATGGATATAGTAGATAAATAATATCGTAACACCAAATATTTAGTTTTAGATGTACTTAAAAAAAGTATTGGGAAGATTTCCAAATGCCTTTTTTACACCTAAAATGGTTACAACATCAAATTCAGTGTTATAATTGCAATTCATTATTAATACGCTAGTTCACTAGTTAGCCATATTTATTATTTCCTTAAAGTAATATCGCCAAATTAATCAAAACAGCGAAATATATGACAGCTATTTGCGACGTTGCTCCTTTCTTTATAAACGCTCTTAGGCGCCCGTATTACAGAACCTCACTCAATACTCAAGCATTACTTTAAACTCGTTTAAAGCCTTTTGATTGGTTGAAACTAGTTTTAAGTAATGCTTGAGTCTTGAATGAGGTTCTGTGATACGGAGCCTTAGTATCGGTCTTATGACTTTGCAACTAAATATTTTCTTGTTCAACTACTTTGGACTAGTCGAATTTAAACTAGGCTTCACTCTTCCCTACACTTGAAGGAGTCTTAACTGATTCTTGGTTTCTCTTACCTTCTTGGGATCGCCACATCTAGAAAACATTTTAAATCCCGTTTAAGTATATTTACTTTCCCGAGTTTCCACGTTTGCGTAGTATTAACCAAGAAACAGGAATCCTAAGGGACTATAAACAAGGCTTTCATTTATTTATACTCCCGTTACTTTTCCCCTGAGAAAGAAGAATTCATATCAAAGTGCATAACTTGAAACCACACGTGCATATTAAACTAACGTGGAATGGAAACTCTTGGCTTAGAACAAACGATTATTATATTAAATCCCTTTGTTGTTCATCATTAGGTTTTACGAGGCTGATAACAGTAATCCATTAGGTACGTTAAACTAAAGGTATGATTCCAAATAACGCTGCACGCGGTAGGTAGTGCTGCCGCGTCACTACTGTTCCCCATATATTTTCTATAAGTTTATATGAGATTAGTACATACCGAGCATGGCACCAATGCTGCGCGACATTGCTGCGACGGCACTGCTGCACGGCAGTGTTGCTCTGCCGCCGCGGCAGACCAGTAGTGCGGCGTTCATTACAGCGATAACACGTGAGCGATGGCCGTGGTGCGTGGATGTGACAAATATTTTCCACCAACTTGTTCTTTTTTTTGTGTTCTTTGTGTGTGTCATGTTTACCGCAAATAAACGTATTTTCTTTCTTCTTTTCTTTCTTATGATGACAACTGTTGAGAAATAAACCACGAACAGCAGTGCCGCGCACCGCTGCTCGGAATCACGCGGCAGGCAGTACTGGTGCGCAGCACTTAGTACTGCCGCGTGCAGCGTTTGTTTTTCGAATCATACCTTTAAGTAGAAACATCTACCTAAGTGTTGCTGTAAACGTTTCTAATTGATCTGGGTATGTCAGACTCTTACAGACAGATAAATCTAAATGGCGTTCTTATTTAAATAATGTGGGGCAAGCAGCTTCCGTCTGGACTTTAAAAGAAACATTGATGTTTTTATTCCGCCATTTTTCTCAAGAGTAGTCAGATAGAAAATGTCGACTCCATCTAGCTTTCTTTTAATTTTTTTCTTTAATAAGGCGTATAATGATTCCGATGTCATATTTGCAGAATAAACAATTTCATTTCCAGGATCTTTGCAGCCTGCTCTTTTTGTGGCTGGTCAACAGCACTTAGCTGTCGCTGGGAACTACAAATAATCCACGCAGGATAGGTAACTACCGATTTCTAAAGGTCAACCGTTCTCTTTCCATATAGCGCCCAATCTAAGTACCTGCATTTATCAAACCTGCTGCTTATGTTTTCACCCCCTAATATCATACCATCACTAAGCTATCAGAAAACACCCACAAAATCCGCAAATTAAGAATCAATCTAACAAAACACCATGAAACACATAACACATGTCGTTTTGATTATAATTGCTAGTAAAACGGGCCGGACGATCGGTCTCTGCCACCGTTCCGGTCCTGACCCCATTACGGACACATATTAATTTTTCGCATCCGGCACCGGACACGGTCCTAATTGAGCTCTTTCACCTCCGCTCAACATTGACGATGATTAGTAGAAACCGGATTATTCCGCCCGGAATGCATATGTTGCCTTATTTTTTGCATATTCTACAACCTTTGGGTTACGGTTTTTCGACTAGTTTGGAAACGGAGGAAGGGCCCTTTATTTGAGTAAAAACGAGATATGATGAATTGGGGATATATCACGAAACAAGCCTACATACAGTTGAAGCATCTACAAACTGAGATATGGTATCTAAGTTGAAACCTACCAATAGGATTTTTGTACGTTAGTCTTAATTTTCTTATTATACTCAAAGCTCTCACTATCCCGGAGCATGCTCCCCTAGCTACGTGAAACTTGTAGACTTCAACTTTTTTAACAGTCATAAAAATAAATTAGGTAACACGAGTGCTAATCCAAATTCATTCGCGTTCATTACAAGTAAAAGTCTCCCTTCAATATGTTATCCAAATCACTTTAGCACTTACAACATAATAAGTACCTAAGCATCTTAATTTTCAAAACCATTTATGATACGAGTTTCAGCGAGATTTTACCTTAATTTAATATCCCATAAAACGCCGCACCTTTTATAGAAGGTAATCTACAATAAGTGAGGAAAAGCTAGAAGGGAGTTTAACTGGTGGTGGTGGTATGGATTTTCGTCCAGAAAAATTAAAGCGTATTGAGTATTATTACACATTACCTATGTATAGTTCAGTAAATACGATTTTTCTCCATCAGCTCGAAGAAGCAATCTATGTAGCACATCTTTTTCATTAAATTTAGGTATATTTAAAAAAAAGACATAGGTACCTATGACATAGGTACCGATCAACAAACATACCACAAAATATTCAAAAATATTTTTGTTGATAATTTAAAAGATAGACTCTTCTAAGCTATATAATAGGTACCTACTAGACTACTAAAAGATAAACAGTCCAAAATAAAAATAAAGCCAGGAAAAATATCCACATTCCACAGTAGCTAAAGTAATTACCTACCGTGAGCGTAACTAGCTCGCGTTACGGAGCAACGGAATGTAATTGCAAATCAACAGCCAATCACAGCTTACTAGATTACTAATCAGCCAATACCATTACGCGTAATGAAATTCTGAGCTGCTTTTCTCGTAGTTCGAACCTTTTTAGTTTCTCGGCCAATGGATATTGACATGTTTATTTTTCTGTTTATACTAAATTTATTATAAAGGGTTTTCTGTTTTTTAAAATTAATAATACATACATAAACTCATGCTCCTTACATACTCCTTTTCCCTCATTTACGGTCATACATAGCTAAAAGTCACCCAAAGGGCAATGGAGAGGGCTATACTTGGAGTTTCCCTACGCGATCGAATCAGAAATGAAGAGATCCGCAGGAGGTAAGGTGGTCACCTGGTGGTATTACCTTACCTCCTACGGATCTCGTCATTTCTGATTCGATCGATCGAGTCGGTTGACATAGCCCGAAGAATTGCCAGACTTAAGTGGCAATGGGCAGGGCACATTTCTCGCAGAACAGATGGCCGATGGGGCCGAAAGGTTCTGTAGTAGCGACCGAGTACCGGAGGACGTAGCGTTGGAAGGCCTCCTACAAGGTGAGGCGATGACCTTGTGAAGACGGCAGGAATCCGCTGGATGCGGGAAGCACAGAACCGGTCAAAGTGGCGGTGCTTGGGGAAGGCCTATGTCCAGCAGTGGACGTCTTTCGGCTGAAATGATGATAAGCGAGTAATGACGGTCATATTCGAGTACTAGGCACCTGACCTTTATGAAGCACATCACCAGTAAGGTCACTATAAAAAAAAAACAGCCTGTTACTGTCCCACTGCAGGGCAAAGGCCTCTTCTCATACAGAGAAGGCACGAGCATTGATCACCACGCTTGCTCAAGACGGTTTGGTGATTCAGACTTATATCAATTATAAAGTCCAGGCTTTCTCACAGTGTTTTCCTTCACTGATGTCATTAATGTCCAAGATAAACTCAGAAAGTACATATGAATTGAAAAAGTCACATTGGTACTTGCCCGATCACTATAAGTTCAGGTCACTAAGTAACACAATAAGTGATATAATAATCATAATTTATAATAACTTAACCAAAATCTCAACTGTCTCCTTGGTCTAGTGGTAGTAAACGCTACTGCTGAGCCTGAGGTCTTAAAGTGTTATTGGGTTTTTCCATCTGGAATTTCTCAGGAGCAGCCCGGAGTCTGGATTTGTGCTCAATCGATGGCAGTGAACTCGCTCCCTATTACAACATGGAACTTAAACATATCAAGCGAAACGTGGGTGTACTGTAGAGTACCACTGCTCAGCTGTTACTCATTATCATGAAATTTTTACCAATTATACCGAAATCATAATGTTTACATCCCAATAATGTTAACGTTAATGTTTTCATTTTGTTTTTTTTTTGTTTACCTTTTTGGCGCAGCCGTGAGGCACACACTATTATTGTTAAAATATTATTTTCACTTTTTTTACTTTTGTATTTAGTGTTTCACAAACTGTGTCCAAATAAACATTATTATTTCTTTCTTTCTTTTACATCCGTATTCAGAACAGAATTCCAAAATGAAAACAAGTCGCCTACAGTCAATTAAACGTCAGCCCCCTCTATAATAACAGGCGCTTCAAAATATAAAACCGAACCCACGTGGGATAACTCATATCAAACGAATAACTCGAATTCACAGACTGTAAAATACTCCCAGCTTTCGCAGATAGTATCAGATTAAATTGTTACAAATTGGAGGTAACAGTAATAATAACGTGTAATGATCCTGCTACACCTGCGTTAGGGTGCCTTTCCACCAGAGATGTGCTATGCTACGTTGCTATGGATGCGTTTGATGTCCACCAATCATATTCATTCGCTATGTGGACCAATACGGGACCAATGAATATGATTGGTGGATATCAAACGCATCCATAGCAACGTAGCATAGTACATCTCTGGTGGAAAGGCACCCTTAATGTTAACGTCTGAGCCAAACTGCGCCATAACTATTGCGTTAAAATTAGCCCGATAAACGATTGGTTACATTAAAATGGTTCACCGCCAAAAGTTATGGCTTAAAATTTGTGCGTTAACCAGGTTCAAAATGGAGGTAGAAGCTGCTCAGATACTTTGTGGCTTTTAACAGTGCGTGCGGCGCATTTAACGAGCCAGCATTAGCCAAAACGATTTAATGCGTTATTCAACGTGCTAAAACCCTTTGATGTGCCACAAAAAACCGCCACCTGAGTTATCGCTTAAGATTTAACGACATTAACAAATCTCAATGGACGTGTTAAATATGTGTCACATCTGAATATTGTCTTATTTAACGCGTTAATTTGCGTGTATTGACGCAGGTGTGGCAGAAGCATTATAGAAGTGCCGCTAACATAAAGCTATGGCTTAACTACAAGCAGCTGTGTCTCGGGAGTTGTAAACGTTCGGCGTATCATTCGAGTGTTACTCTAAAGACAATTTGTTTTACCTGATTTTGTATTAAAGGATTGAGAGGTAATCAATGGTTAGCTAATTCGTTTTGGAGTAAATGTTTTTAAGTATTTCAACACTTTTTAGATGGATTCTTTTATTGGCATAGATATGGATTTATTTCTCTAGTTCACGTAGATTCATTAAAAAAATGGACAATAGCTTCCTCCTTTTAGCAAATAACAGCATGAAACGATCACCAACCTGCTATCTAATTACGCAACACATTTTCGTAAACGATAACGACTAATCTGTTTCATTTTGACAGTTCAACAATATTCATTGCGTTATTTACACTGATGAGCAGATTTTTTTTTGAACTTAGAAGCAATGGATTAGCAATTTATTTCAAAACGATTCAGATTCTGATTGATCGTGTATTACGCGACTAGGGTGATAGGCTAGTGGTGTGATCGTCAGACTGCCAAGTCATAGGTCTCGAGAGTCGAACCCAAGGCACGCACCATTGACTTTTCGGATTCATGTGCGTATTGTATAATTAATACTAGCTTCAAAAACGGTGAAGGAAAACATCATCACAATAGCATCGTGAGGAAACCGGCATGCCTTTTCTTTTTTTTTTTTCACGATAGGATATCATCAAATGACTTCTCCCGCTCTGTCAGACTTTCACAGACTAAAACCCACCCGTGTTCCTTCCATTGCCTGTGTGCTGGGGCCGCGATATCTCTTTCAGACAAACCCGCAACCCCAGTAGGCATTGGTCTTTCGACCCCGTCGGTTGGTGCTGACATCTCTTTGAGGCGCGCGTGGAACACAACGCGCCGTCGACACGGGCCTGGTCCTTATCGGACGGCGAGCTGCCCATTGCTCACCGTCTGCAAGCCCGCGCCTACGGTGGCCGGAAGTCGGCTCTCGACTCCCGACGCCCGGGGCGTCTCCTGCGGTGACTAGGGCCGCGAGGGCGTGCAGCTTGCATCTCCCTCGCGCGCTCCGCCTCCTCCTTCGCGAACATAACTGCTTCGCAGAAGGAGGTGGCGGCCTCCCATGCACTCTCGCTCCGAACCATGGCCTGAACCAGGGCCGGACGCGATAGATCGCCGCCGCCGATCGCCTCCGTGAGGACACGGCGGTGCTCCGCCCAAGCCGGGCAGACCTCCACCGTATGCTCCACCGTGTCCTCCGGGTGATCCACACAGTGGTGACACCCGGGCGCTTCCTCCCGCTTTACGCGGAACAGGAACCTCCCGAAACAACCGTGTCCGGTGGAGGACCTGCGCCAGGCACAAGGTGAGGACGCCATGGCGCCTCTCAAGCCACTCCTCAAAGAGGGGACTTATCGCCGCAATTGTGGCGTGCCCAAAACCGGCATGCCTGAGAGATATTTTTCGACGGCATGAAGTCAAAGGCCCATGGGCGGCTTTAAAACTCTGACGGCAGGTTAGTCACTAACCACACGAAAAGAAGAGAGGTACAGATTGAGATTGATCGTGTATTACACAAGGAGGGTCCCGAGTGGTGATTAATCACCAGCTTTAGCAAACTTTTGGTTTGATATTTAATCGATCATAGACAATGTCGCCCATGGGCATGTGCCCGCCCGTATTTTTCTGAATATTCATGACATATTATCGAAAATTTACTTCAAAATCTATCACAAAAGGTCTATCTTTTTGTTTTTTTCAATTTCCCGCTTTGATTTTATGGACTTACACTAGTGTTTAAAAAAAAAAACTGTTTTTTTTTTAATTGTCCCTACCTCCGTTTTTTTTTCATAGTCGACAAATAGTTAACAAAAAATATTAGTTAATCCGGTAAAATAACTAATAAGCTTTTAGAAATAATAAACAGAATCCAAATCGAGCCAATAATATAGGAAATATGGCAAACGATACAAAAAAAAAAAAAAAATTGAATAACATGAAAAATATAGAACAAGGGGGTTCTATATTTTTCATGTTATTCAATTTTTATTTTTTTTATAAAGTTAAGTTTCGAAAAAAAAACATAAATTTTCAGAAAAATACGGGCGGACACATGCCCATGGGTGACTCGCCCATGGGCATGTGTCCGCCCGTATTTATTTGAATATTTATACTTTTTTATACCACGATGTTTTGTACAACGATTTATAACCTAAAGATGTACCCTGCAAAAAAACTCATCATTCTCCTACCCTTATCTCAAGATATTTTGGGTCGACGCAATGTCTTTTTCTTCCATACTTCTCTATCAGTCGTCATTTCGGTAGTCACCCCTTTTCTACCGACATAATTTGTCACATCCATCATTTCGCTGCAAAAGAAACTATGGTTTAAAATAAGAACTACCGGTTCTCAGACAAGATTTATTCTGTATTATTACACTGTGAACTTGAAGAGAGCTGTCAATCCCTATAGCATCAGCCGTTCGATTCTGTAAAAATATCACCGTGAAACTTAGGTGAAGTGAGCGTGAAGTGAGCTGTCAATAGTGTTAATCCCTAGCATCCTGCCATTCGATTCTGTGGCAGTGACAGCTCACTTCACGCTCACTTCACCTAAGCTTCACGTTAATATTTTTACAGAATCGACCGACAGGTGAAATGACAACTCACTTCACCTTGAGTTTTCGCGCTAAGATTTTTATAGAATAGAACGCCTCTCATAAATTATGCCTCTAGCCTCGGTATACCTACTAAGGTGTTAAAAGGTGAGCGAGGGGCTATGTCAAGGCCAAGGGCAGCAGCATTCTTCGTTTATCTAGTTACAAGTTACATCATACTCACTGTTTCGTCTCTAGAATTGTCAATGAATGGTCCGAGCATGCAACACGCGTATCTTGACACCCATGAAAACGGGTTTTCTACGGAAGAATAGACGAATAATAAAAAAAAGAATAGGCTTCGCGTGCTTAGGAACGTGAATTACGGTTAACCTAATTAATCAACTGGCACACTACGACTTGTCGATTATAGTTCCTTGATAACAAATTTATCGTCATTTATATAACTCCAAATCTCTAAAATCATCTTATTGAATGGTAATAAATTCAATATTAATATAATTATTTTGCACCTACGATTGGTCTCCTATGTCACCAAGTTTGTCATCTACACCTAACACTTTCACAAACATTTTTAACAAAAACCCACTACACGATCACCCAATGCACCCAATACATCCTCTGTTATTATGCATTGCATCAAAGCTTATCATTCATTTCATTACTTAACCGCCATGATTTAATTATAAAGTAACCAGTACCTATTATTCAATATGTCAAAACGTTCAAACAAATAGTTTTATGACAGCTGCGCGCACAGATTGCATTAAGTCTGCGGCGCTTGAGTCGCCGACGGATCGCAGTGTTGCCATTTTATATCATATTTATATAAGCACTAACTTTCACCCGCGGCTTTGCCCGCGTGGATATCGGGAGTTATCCCACGGGAACGTACTACCGGGATTAAAAGTATATATTTTTAATGTATTTATTACATACTATTTTATCCAGGTTATAAAATATCTGTGTGCCAAATTTCATCGAAATCTACTCATCCCCCTTTGCGTAATTGAGTAACAAACATCCAAACATACAAACTTTCACATGTGTAATATCAGTTTATAAAGACGAAAGATTTAGGACTAAGTATTTGATTTCTTATTTAGTTGTTTCACTATATGCTGCACTGGTTGACGTCATCACGTCAACGCCGGCTGTCGCTAAAAACCAAAGCTGGGGCTCTGTCTGGCATAGGGTCGCAGCACTCGCAGCATTATGCTGAGCGATGACAGTTTTGCGTGGATGTGACGCATATTTACCACCAGATTGTTATTTTCGTGTTTTGTTCTTTCTTTGCCGCAAATAAACGTATTTTCTTTATTTGTTCCTTCTTTCACAAAATATTTATCTGTCATTTTGTCTATTCTCCCGGCGACAAAAGCCGTTTCTATTGTGGTCAAGCTAAGCGTGCAGAGATATAATACGCTAAAGGCTAGTGTGGAGGGTACTACACCTAAATATCGGTTTGACTAACAATCAACATTCTAGAGAGATCATCATTCTTTTGTCCTTATCACAATTAATTCGGGGAAAAATGTCTTTTTCTTCCATACTTCTCCATTCAGTCAATCGTTCTGTCCATCCATAGTTTCTTTGCTAATCCCCCACTCTTCAATGTCTACGTCCCTATTGGTCAACATTCCAAAGAGATCCTACCCATAATATTTTATCATTTAATTTCCTCCAATATTTGCAGCAATCTTCAAACACTAGCAACCTCCCCGTTGATAGCCGTTTTATCGTAGCCAAGGACGCTTTTTACTAGCCACTTCGTAGCTTCTTGAAGCGATGCAGCTAAATGCTCTGCCATAATTGGCCATCGGAATGATAGCCCAGAAAATGTCAGGCTATAAAAGAAGACATTTCCAGTCATTTTTATTGTCACACAAACATTTTTGGGCCTTAAAGAATGACCTAATTTATGGAGAGAAATATAAAAGCAGTAATGAACGATTTGAAACGAATGTTTAACATGGACTACCTATAAAAACATACTTTATTTTACACTTATTGGTGTTATAAAGTTTTAATTCATCAGTACCGACACCCGCTAGTAAACTTGATTTAATTTTCATTTCGCAGAAAACATACCTACAAAAACTGAAAATACCTATTACATTGTACGAACACATTTCTAAAAGAGTTGATAAGAGAAGCCCAAATAAATTACTTGCACCTAACCAGAGACTACATTTGTATAGCAGGAATTCCAATTGCATGGCAATCAAACTCTTCAACAATTTACCCCCCAGTTATCAGAGTGTTGATTAATTTTTATTATTTTTAATATTTCTACACAGGCAACGGCAGTATATGTGAAGCTTTTTATTAATATTACGATCTTAATGTACCATGTACTGAGAAATAAATTATATCTTATCTTATCTTATCTTATCTTTTTACAATCGCTACCTAGAGCAATTCGCTTTTCGGATATCGAAACAAAGCGGTGTATTTCGAAAAATAAATACAAAGACACATTTACACAGGGGTATAAAACAAAAAATGGTGATGAAAATCAATTGTGAAAAACAAAGTAACGACAACTTTGCAGTTTTAATTAAATTCTGACTTTGTAGCATTCTAGAAGTTGTGCAAAAAAAAGGCAAAGCGACTCTGTAGAATATTGTTTGTATAAAGTATTTACTATCTACCCACCCATCTATTTCTTTTCATAGTTTGGTTCAACAGTCGAGTGACATTAAAAGAAACAATTTCTAAATAAATCTGAAAAAAAAACGGTTACTACTCTTATGCATAGGGTACGACGATTTTATTTTTCTTTGATAAAATGACGCCCAATATAGTTAAGTTCAACCTGAATTCAATAGCCTAGCACGAATGCGCAGAGTAAACGTAAATTAATTCGAACAATTTTGAAGTTGAAAATAAGTACTCATCTCGTAAATAATATTTACTCAGTAATTAAACTTTTTCATATCTATTATATTTATGGGTGATGTGTTTGTCCCAAAAAAAAAACCAAAATGCTATATGATTGTTGTATTTTCTATTCCTAAATCGTTCAATGTACGCGCGTTCGTGGTAGGAGCAAAGTCTTTAGAAATATCACACGGGTGTCAAAATAATCATTTTGTTTATCCAAGCTGCTGAAAGCTTATTGACAGGTCACTTTGACCTTATTGCAAATCATAACTGTTCTTCAAAAACACTTTTACATCATAATCATATTTAAGTGTGTACTTAATCATTTTCATTGGTATTAAACGTTATCTTTTTATAATAGCGTATCACTTTCGTTAACGTATCCAGATTTTAATTATTTTGCCATAAAACGGTACAAAATGGGCTTTTTCACAATCACTTAGCGAACGACATTGCCCCGAGCGATAATACAGCAAATACTGGGTTATTTGGCTCTCGGAATTACTGGTCAGAAAATAACAGGCACATAATAAAAGACAAGACATTTTCTACTCAATTGAACTATCATCGGATGTGTTGTATTCGTGTCGAGTCCTATATTTCTATAATAAAGAAAGCGATGGAAAAGTAACGATCTAGAACGTTCTAGATAAATCTTAAAGTTTCCACTTGTATGGTATCGGGTCCATAATTTGGTCTGGGATCCTTTTCATTATCTTCCTGCCATGTTACGTGGGGTAGGTGCACCACGTTTTCTTCTTCCATTCTCCCCTGTCAACCGTCACTCTATCATTCACTCCCTTTTCTTTTATATCATTCCTCACCCAATCCATCCATCTTTCTTTGGCCTTTTCAACATTTATATTCATCACCCTTCCTTTTACTTTAGTAATAAAGACAATGTTACAAATCAAACCGTGGGAATATAAGTAATAGAACCCTAAAGGACAGATAGCATTTCATATGGCAATAATAGCAATAAAAACTATATCTCTAATTCAGAAAAGGGCATTAATAATTAATCAAATTGTGGTTCATACGACGTCATACATTCGACTTTGTTAGAACCAAACAGTAGCCATGTTCGAAAAATTAAAATCATATTACAACAAAGACCATTTAGATTTCTCTACGGGCAATGTCGATCCTTTTGTGTTTCATCAGACATTCTACAAAGTATTAGTTGCTTTTAAAGTTGCAGATCTCGGAAACGAGAATCCACCATCGTAAGTTTAAGAGTACTTAGCAAGATTTTCTTTTTTGGGGACGGTGCAGTTATACTAACATCTGATTTGCCGTCATCTTAGTATTCACCCCCTTTTTTGCCATGTCATCTATCTTTTATGCAATCTATCCATTGTTTCATTGGTTCTTTACTTTTTGTAAAGCCATTTACATTTTTTATTTTATATTCAAAACTTTCTGCACGACGTATCACTGATTCCTTTAACCCCATTTCTTCATATTATTATAATATAGATGCTAACCGCTATTGCTATGCATTGACATCACAGTAACTGGTCAAATGATAATATTATGATGAATTCCAGGTACTTCAATCAAAATGCTTTCCTCTTCCTAATTGGACTTATAGCTACAGCATTGACATTTACATCCTTCTGTCATGGTCTGGAGACCTTAGACATACCACATATGACTGAGGCTGGAACTTACACTCTTGTACTGAGCTATGAGTTGCTAATACTCTCCTGTACAAGAAGGAATATACCGCAGTATCACAACTTGTTGCGAGCATTGAAAGAAGATTTTCATTATATTTGTACGGTGGGAGAAAAATACCGGTTAGTATTTAGATATTCTTTAGTTTTCCTACAGTTTCATAATTGTTTTCGTTACATTTATGCAGATTACGAGACTTAGAGAGTCTCGAAATCTGCTATTGGTGCATTTACAGCAGATATTTCTTGTTTTAATAATTTGTAAGTAGTTAATCAAATTTTTGTGCATGTTTCAGAGCACGGTATTTTGAGAATCAGCTGAAAACTTGGAAGATCTGTTTATTCACGTGCATACTTAATTTTGGTGTCCCAATTGGGATGAACATATTGGCTTACCTTGCGCTCTTTTACTTTCTGGCTACTCATGATGCCAATTCAGAAGGGAGCAGACCTCTTTTGTTTCCACTTTGGATGCCTAACGTCGATTTTAGCAAATCACCGGTCTATGAGACGGCTTTCATGTTTACTAATATTACTGTCCTGCTTTACGGCTATAATTACGTCTGTGAGTTGTGTTCTACTCGTATTAATAATAGGTTAGATTAGAAGATTGGTTTTTAAACGCAATTTAGCATTTCCGTAAATGTTTTATTTCCCTATTTATCACATATATTACTGTTATATTTCAGTTATGTTTCAAACACAAATACTATGGATCAGGCAGATAGCCTCGAAAATCGATATCATAAAATGGAGTCTCCAAGATCTACTGGTGGACGTACATCCAACCACCACTAAAGAGGAAAGTGAATATTTCTCTAATTTGATTGAGACTCGAATGAGAGACATCGTGATTCACCATCAATCTATGTACAGGTAAAAAGGCATCCAATACCTAACTCAAAACAAAGTCATTGGATTCGTATAATATTTGTATATTTTCGTTATTTATTTTAGCCTAATGGAAGATTATGCGATTGTCTACAAGAAATTATTGTTGTTCGAACAAAAGATTTGTGGTCCTGTGGTTTGTTTGACTGCTTACTGTTTTGTAGAGGTACCTAATACTACCATGAATGATTGTCATTATTTTCAATAAACAAACAGGATTTTCATAGAAATAATATATTTTCTTTAGAAATTGGACCAAGGCGATTTTCAAGCAATACTTCTACTAATGTGTGTTGCTACCATTGTGTTACATTTCGTACCAAGTTTTTTGTGCACCTATCTTACCATTGAGGTACGTATGAGAAACTTATATTGATTTATGTACTCAAAGATAACTAAACACAAAAAGCAGTTCAAAATATCCCTTAATCTACAACTACAACTACATAACAACTACCCTCAATTTACATTTTCAGGTAAAATCTATTTGTGACGCGTGTTGGAGCATTCCTTTCTGGAATGCAGGCCCCGTGATACGTCCTTACATGGTCCTTATAATGCAACGGTCACTACGACCTTTGCCACTGCAGGCTCCCGGTTTTAAAGATGTTTCTCTTGAGACATTCGCTGAAGTAAGTTAAAGAAAACGAACAGGTTTAAAACATATGAATACTAAATAAAACAATATTGTTTTGTTTCAGAAAATGACATCTGCTTATTCGCTCTTCAATATGCTGCGGCAAACAAATCTCTAAAAAGCTTAAAAGAATATTGACATGATAAAATATAATTCTACACCTAGCATTGCGCACTGTTTAATTTAAATTAATAGGAAGCACAAAGCAATAAAATAAATGTCCATGTATTAATCACCAACACAAAAATAAATGATTCTATAATCGGTATTTGTCTTATTAACAGTGGCGGATTTTTCCTAACGGCCTGGCCACGGGTAGAAGCGTTCGCCGCTGCGACCAGATAGACCAAGAGCGAAATGTCTTTAAACTTATCTCGATATAGCCTGGAGAGAAGTATTTTTTGGTTCAAAACATAATATTACTACTTATATCCAGATATTTTTTCGATTATACCCGAATGAGTGTCAAAACCTTTGATTATATTGTTATGATTATTTAACCACAACTAGAGAAATAGGACAACACAGAATAGCTGGCCTAGCAATTTCGGCAACTAACTTTCAGTATTAATTATTTCGCAGCGAATAGAACTAAGTTTGGTTTCTGCACGCTCGTGCGTTTCGCTCAGCAAATTTCGCCGGTCGCCCCGCCCGCCGTTCGCCGCTACGCGTGGCATGATTAGTACATTTCTATACATTTCTTTTAATTGCTAGACGCTTCGCCGTTCGCACCTCGCGAATATTCGCTGCAGCGAATGTCCCGTGGCCAGGCGGTAAGGTCGGATATTACGGGCGGTCAACCTGCGCTTGCGGCTGGCAAAAGGTAGATCAGCTTCAGATTAGCGCGTCGACGACAACGTGTAACTCGTGTATTCGACGACCGTACTCAAATACACGGGCGGCCCGTTGTCGACGGCTGCAGTTGCCTCTGCACATATCCAAGGTAAAGTGTAAAAAAAATCGAGATGGCTTCGTGGACCTGAAGATGAAACCACCACAAAGTCGTTTGATTGAAGCCGTGAGCGTATATCCTTATAGACAATAGCTATATACCGTAAAGTAGTTTTAAGAAAGCGGTTCATTAATTGTCGGAGTGCCCTAATTTTGACGTAGCGCTCGCTCGGCTCGCGCGCAGTTTTTACAGTTCTTACTTAACCTAATCTGTTGGTCGGAGTGCCTTAATAGTTATTGTAGGGACTACAGGTAGCAATAATGCTAGTGGTGCAAAACACTATGTTCCCCGCGCATAGAGAGATTATTATATCGTGCTCGTATCATACTCGTAGTTATAATCCTAGTAAGACAGTTTATATAGGTGTAAACGCGGAGTTACAGTGTATAATCAGCGGAAGGAGACATGCTTCTACTAAACGGCCTATGGGCGGGTGAGACTGATAGTCCTTCTCTGCTTATTATCAAACTTGTTTCCTACTACAACTTACTGAATGGGCTATTTCAAGTGAGCAAACTCACAACTCTATAAAATGTTGTCACGTAAATGTGGGACCGAGTATGGTACCAAACAAACACACTGTTATAACCTGTACCTTAATTGCGTAATACACGATCAGTCAGAATCTGAATCGTTTTGAAACAGATTGCCAATCCGTGAAAAAAATCTGCTCAATAACGTAAATAACGCAAAGAATGTTGTTGAACTATCAAAATGAACAAGATTAGTCGTAATCGTTTACGAAAATGTTTAGCGTAATAAGATAGCTGCTCGCCATAATTATTTAGCTTATCAATTGTTTCATGCTATGTTGAAGTAAGTTATCACCAAGAAACCTATAAAAAGGCCGCTCATTGTATGTTTAAATTTATAGAAAAAGAAAGAAGGTTTTAAGAAAGAACATATTCTTGCTGCTAATGAGTTAGTTATGTGTCAGTGTCCTTGTCAGAAGATTTCAAACCCTGATGCTGTCAAGCCTGAGGCAACGGAGGACCCGTCCCAGACTGAGAGTGTGACTCAAGGCTGTATCCTCAACCAAGATATATCTGATACAGTACAAGATCTATCTCAAGTAGTACAGCCTGAGATTGTTAGTTGTCCATTTTTCAGTAGTTATGATTGTTATCATTCAGTTATGTTCTCAGATAGTATGGGAAGAGGTATAGGTAAATTAATTAGTAACAATCTGTGTTATTCTACTCAAAATTATTGTATGCCAGGTTCTACCTACAAACGAATAATGGCATCAGTAACAGCAAGTGTATACAATCCTAAAACCAACATTACTGTATTTGTAGGTAATAGTTCTAAGGTCAAAAAAGAAGAAATCACTGACTGTGTAACTGAATTGTTAAAGTTAAATTGTAGTAAAATAATATTGTGTGCTTTCCCATATTTTGAAAAATTGACAAATAGACAAAACAATTATATTCATATGCTTAATAAGCATATGCACTTCTTAGTTAGCCATTATAGTGACAAGCTTGTATTTCTTGACACCAACACTTTTGTGGAAACTTTAAAATCGACTAGGGATACTGTGTATCTGCCTGTTAGTTTTAGACACATAATAGCAAGGCTATTAGCTTTTTATATAAACTCAGACATAGGTAGTATGTCGAAGTCTTGTATTATTAACACCACAATGATTAGTAATAATACTAATAATAAGGTGGTGAACCTAAATAAATGTAGCTCAAATGCTATAAATATTTTTACAAATTGTACGAAGGAGGTTCCATGTCCCTCACTCACTATGAGTTCACTGCCTCTGGATAGTAATTTAAACTAGTTTGTAAGACAACAGAAGGTACCTGTAAGAATATTCTTATACCTAACAACAACAAGGTATCTTCTTGCTCTAAAATAAATAATTATCAAAAAGGAGATCAGCAGAATGCCTTGAAATTATTTCATCAAAATATTCAAGGTATTTCTTCCAAATTATTAGAAATTGAAATGTTTTTAGAAAAAACTAAGTTTGACATTGTTTGCTTTACTGAACATTGGTTAAAGGATTACCAAATGCTAATTAATTATGAGAACTATAGTGTGGGCAGTTGCTTTAACCGTAAATCTATGCTACGTGGAGGTTCTCTTATCTTGATAAAAAATTGTTTAAAATTGAAGCAACGTAATGACATAGTTGGTTTATCAGTTGAACATTGCATTGAACTGTCCTGTGTTGAGCTGGATAAGCATGTTGTAGTGTGCGTGTACAGACCCCCTAATTATCAGAACTATTCTTTATTTGAGTCAATAATGGAAGATGTCCTAGCGAAACTTGCATCTAGCAACAAAGCCGCAGTTATTTGTGGTGATTTTAATATAAATATTCTGGAAAATAATTCAAATAGCAGTAGAATAATAAGCCTTTTTAAATCGTTCAATTTGTTTAATGTTTTTACAGAACCGACTAGAGTAACTCCAACTTCTGCTACTTGTATCGATAATGTCTTCTGCGATTGTGATTATTTAGATAAAGCCATCGTAAATTATTTGCCGTCTGATCATAGTGGACAAACGGTAACTTTTAGGTTTAAAACACTTAAGCAAAAAGTGCAAATACAATTTAGACCAATTACAACTGGCAAATTAAATAGATTTAATAGTACCCTAAATAATAAGTTAAATGCTCTGGGCCATAATATGGACGATGCAAATAAATTGTATGAGGGTTTCTTTTCAGTAGTGCACACAGAATTCAATAAAACTTTTGAAAAGAAAACAAAAAATATTTGCCCTAACTTTATTTTTAGTGACTGGGCAACTAGAGGTATTAGGATAAGTAGAGAAAGACTGTTCGAGCTGTATGGCCTTAAGCCTTACATTAACACTGAAACTTTCAACAAGTATGTTGCTACATATTCCAAAAATTTTAGAAATACCTGCAAGATAGCTAAAGCTATGCATATTAGCAACAAGATCAAATCAGCAGAAAATAAAATAAAAACAGTTTGGAAAGTTATAAATAATGAAACTAACAGGAAAAAAATAGGAAACACTGAGTTCACATTGGAGACTTCACGTGGTGTCATAAGCTCGAATTTAGAAGTAGCTCAAGAATTTGTAAATTTCTTTACTAATATACCATATAAAACGACGGAAGCTTTAAATTCCTCACCCGATGTCTCAATAGATTTATTAAAAGCGAATGTTCCAGGCTGCCCGGTTGAATTTCAATTTAAACATATAAACCCTACGATAGTTATAAAAGCTTTTCGGCAAATTAAAATCAAATTGACCGAAGATCTATGGGGATTATCTATCAAAGTTTGTACATCCATAATCGAGACAATAGCACCATACTTAGCTTTAATATTTAATTTGTGCGTGGATCAAGGAGTCTTCCCTGATTTAATGAAATACAGTAAGGTTATACCCCTTTTTAAATCTGGGGACAGTAAAGACACTAACAATTATAGACCAGTATCCGTGCTGCCGGTATTCAGCAAGGTGTTCGAAAAGGTAATGCTCAATCAAATGCTTAATCATTTTAACACCAACCAAATCTTACACGATCAGCAATATGGGTTCACCAAAGGACGTTGTACGACTGACGCCGGTGTAACCTTATTAAAACACATATTTACAGCGTGGGAGGGGGCCCAAGATGCCATAGGAATTTTTTGTGACCTCTCAAAAGCATTTGACTGCGTAAATCATGAAACCTTACTCTTGAAACTTGAGCATTACGGTCTAGGTAAACTTGCGCTCAGTTTGCTAAAATCTTATTTAAATGATAGACAACAGCAAGTCCAAATTAATGGGGTCAATTCACTCGGTCTAAAAGTAAAAATGGGTGTACCACAAGGCTCGATATTGGGTCCTTTCCTCTTTTTAGTATATGTAAATGACCTACCCCATTTATTAAAAAAACAACCACAAATGGTGTTATTTGCTGACGATACTTCTCTAATTTTTAAGATAAATAGACGTGCATCAAATATTGACGACGTAAATAACGCCCTACTGCAGGTCCAAAATTGGTTCACTGCTAATAATTTAGTATTAAATGGGAAAAAAACTAAATGCATTAGATTTGCTTTACCGAATGTTAAAAGTAGTGATTGTGACATAGTATTGAATGGGGAGAAATTGGAATTCATCGATAAAACTGTTTTTTTGGGGATCACGCTCGACTCCAAGCTGCAATGGGGTCCTCATTTAACATCTCTTGCAGGACGCCTAAGTTCAGCAGCATATGCTGTGAGAAAAATCCGTCAATTTACTGATGTAGATACCGCGAGGCTAGTCTATTTCAGTTATTTTCATAGTATTATGTCTTACGGTATTTTACTATGGGGACGGGCTGCAGATATCGACTCTATTTTTATTCTGCAGAAAAGAGCCATCAGAGCAATATATGGCCTCCGCAGACGCGATTCTCTAAGGGAACTGTTTAAAGATATTAATATCATGACGGTACCTTGTCAATATATCTATGAAAACATCATGTACGTTAGGAAAAATCTAAGTCTTTTCAGTAAAAGAGGTGATAGACACAATTATAGGACTAGAAATAGGGACCAATTGATTCAACCGGGTTTCAGACTGGCTAAAGTAGACTCATCCTTCATGGGGTACTGTTTGAAATGTTACAATAAAATACCTCCCCACATACTCCAATTGAACGAAACGAAATTTAAATCTTGTATAAAACGTACACTATGCTGCCAAGCATATTATAAGTTGGGGGATTACATCGACGACAAAAATGCTTGGCTCAGCGCTGGTCCAGCTCCACAAGGGCGCATAAACTAATTGATTAGCATTCAAAATATTGTTGCAGCTGCTGAAGATTGTAAAACTATCTTTAGATTGTATAAATTCAATCTCTTAGTATTATATAATTGCATAGCACATGTGTGAGCACTATGTCCCTACTTTAAAGTTACCATTTACTGGGTACGTCTTTCATTGACTTGAGTTTGCCCTGGCGGTTGTGAGTATGTCATGCTCACTCAAATGTCTCGCTGGTGGTGGCGTGTGTGTTGGATCGTTAAGTTCCCTTCAAAATGGTTGAGCTAAATGGTGCTGATGCATGCGTCATGTTCGTGAACGGGCGCCGTCAGTGGGGACTGGTCATCTCTTAGCTGCCACGGCTTATTTGAATTTATTTTAATTTTTGAATTGTTTTTTATTTTATTTTTATTACTGACGCTTTTAACGTGCACGTCTTTTTACATTGTTCTCACATGTATAATTACAAAAATGGATGATGTAACCAATATTTTGTGAAAATATTCTGATTGAAAAGAGTGTCCGTGGAGTTTCTTGCCCGTTCTTCTCCATAGGAACCTACTACGCATTGGAATGGGCAACTAGCTTCATATTTCTGACTGACCGACCCCTTGACAATTCAAAAGTACCTGTAATTGGTTTATTTGAAATAAATGCTTTGAGTTTGAGTTTGAGTTTGAGTTTATATTTTGACTTGTATTTTCTGGTGTACAATAAAGTAATAAATAAATTAAAAAATAGTTTTCTTCATTTAGTACATAAAAATAAATGATTATCATGATAGTTATTTGTCTTATTATTGAACTTGTTTCCTATTACAACTATCGGAATGGACCATTTTGTACGAGTGAAAACGCAACTCTTGAAAATGGTGTCATCTAATAGTGGCGCCCAGCGTGGGACCAAACAAATACTGGTGTTACCTGTGTATCGAAAATTATTTAGCTTAGTCAGTTGCTTGGTGCTATTTCGAAATGGAATGTACATTTATGTAATCAAACCTCAAATAATTCCCATTTTCCTTTCGTAAATATATTATTTAAAACTCGAATATAATGAATGCGCCTCATTTTGTTTACCTCAAATAATTCCTATTCAATAAGTAATTACTTGGCTATTTAGCATATTTAGGACCCCAATCCTAAAAATGCTAAATAGCCAAGTAACTGAAAAACTAAACTAAACTGCAAACATCTTAAACGTGTGTGGTCACAGTTCTAACCTAACCCATTTTTGGCCAGGGTGCCCAATCTAAGTTATTGTGAACAATTCAACTCGCGCTTGGTTGGTCATAGTTGTTCTAACCTAACCTTATTGTTCGGTTGTGGTACCCTAGCTCAGTTAAGCTGCGACCAACTTTGGGAAAGACCGGAAAGTTAAAAAAGGGCTCAATATTTAAAAATTGTGCTTGATTCGAAGCCCAAAACATTTTTAGAGGTTCAGTTTAATATTTCCCTTTCGAAATTATGTTTTACCCAGAAACTGATAAAACATACAGATTGTATGTATTGGTAATTAAGTATGATATGGATGTATTTCAAAAGAAACCGATTGCAAATATTAATTTCAACAACCGCTTCCTATTTTACTTCCAAAATATTGGATTTAATACCAATTCGTCCCTGATACTTTCCGAATATATTATGGGGTGCGAGTTCCTGTTAACCGCTAAAGTCCCACCGCCCGTGCCCATTTGGGGTTGCAAAATTTTAAATACTCGAGCTTTTATCACTCCCTTGGCTCCTAAGATTAGGAGAACTGTAGTTCGTTTAGGTGCTGTTAGGAAGGGGTTCCCCCTTCCTCAAAGCTTGCTCTAACTGCTTAATCTTGATGCTCCAAAATTTATTTGGCATAACACACTTAGCATAATCTTCTTTTAACGAATATTTTAAAGGCATAAACATTATTTAGTATAGTTCTTGTTTGACTGAATGTTTATATGTATGGCAGAATTTTATTTGGAATAAATTTATTAGGAATATTGCCATTTCTATAAAATAGCATTTTTAACCTTAAATTAAAATTAAAATATTGTCTTAAAAATCAATATGTTGTGCTACAAAAGTTAGTGGCAGAAACGAATCGCTGCAAAACCGACTCCACGTAGTCTTGTCTGCGCTACCCGTAGAGTGTAGCATTAGCGATTAAGCCCGCTTAGGCGCAGACGGCGAGGCGGCCCGCAACTTCGGCTCGCTTGCCGAGTGTGCCGGCCAGCCTCAGCCGCGGCAGCGAGGGCTAAAACCATCTACGACAATAAGCTCGCGTGAGATACCCGGAGCCATGACAGAAACCATGCCTGCTGCACGTTGCATGCTCACGTGCATGCTGCATGCTTGCATGCATGCATGGTGTATGTTTGTTTGCATGTTTGTGTGAATTTCTGCGATATGATGGTTTTACTTTTTACTAATTAAGATGCCTAAAGATGATTCTGACGTACAAAATTATGAGTTTTGAATGTATGATAAATGAGTGTATGCCAAAAGAATTTCTCCGAAATGAAGTTTATGCTATCCGTTGTTATGCAAAATAATATTATGACATACAAATCCACTATAAAGGTTGGACCCCTCAGGAATGCACCAGCTTTCATAATCATTCAAAAAAAGTAGTACTTTATGTGGCTAATTTGGCTAAAATCGGCCTTTAAAGACAGCTAAAATGTTTATAAAAAAAACATGAAAATCTCGACAGTCAACTACTAGTACTTTTTTTTTTAGATTTTTTTTAAGTTTGTCACATGGAAAATTCTGAAAAATGTTCCATGTGACAAACTTAAAAAAATTCTAAAAGTCCCGGAACTTACATGGGGGTAATTCGGATACCCCACGATACGAGGTTTTCTTTTGGACGTCAATGTTCCGGCCACCCTGTTTTATACTATTTGCGTTCTTAATTCCATCGTATAATGTTGCTGTTATAAGTCTGTTTGTTTTGAGAATTAAGCGTTGAGATTCTTGTAAAGCCGGCCAAGTGCGTGTCGGGCGTAAGTAATATAATGTGTGTGTGTATATAATTACAAAATCTCTAGTATTTATAAAATATAACAACTGAATTTATAATTTTATTTCACCAAAATCTACATCATTAGTAATAGGGAATAACTGCAAATAGAAACAACAAAAGGAGTTCATCATGCAAGATAACATGATCTACGGACATGCAGAAATCCCAATTAGATTACATTATTACGCCACAGGCAACAGGAGAACTCCTTAGGTCCGGTAGGGTCACCTCCGACCATAAAATAATCTGGGGACAACTTCAAACAAGTCGAATTTTAAACAAAGTTGAAAGCACCAAACACGAGACACAAAAGAATCGGACAACAATTGAGAACAAAGATTTCAACCACAAACAATGATACCGATGCCGCTCTCAATAAAAAATCCTCCAAAACAAAATACCAAGCATGCATAACAAAAAACTGGAAAACATAGGAATCAGCTCAGCGGTGAAAAGCATCAACATACCATGGAGCACCATAATGGAGTTTGAAAAGCGGCTGCCCAGGAAACCTTAATTTTTCAGCTGATTAACTCTAGGGATTATCGTATAGCTCTTGCCGACCTACAAAAGGCAAAATTCTTACAAAAAGAAAACCTGTTAACCCAAACTCGGGTAAAAGAATGTCAGGCAACACTTCAAAAGGTTAAACACCAAATAGGGCAAAAAATAATGCAGGACCTACTTTACCGGACTGGTGAAAAAAAAGAAAAAAAAGCCCTTCTAAACGCATGCATATACTATATTTTTTTTTTTATAGGAGAAACAAGTCAGAAACAAAACGCTGTTATGAACAAAGCCTGGACAAAAAATGAAGCACCAGCCACATGGCTAGAATTAAAGCAGGTACTACATATTCCGGTAAAAAATAAATAAAAACAAACTTTCCCTAAGAAGACAAACGATTATAGTCGAATATCAGTTTGCAATACGGGTTACAGAATTTACGCCTCCTACGTACTAAAAAATGTTGACGAAATAATAAAGGAATTGGGCAACTACCAAGCGGCCTTTTTAAACAACAGATCTAGATGGCCACATATTTACGCTGAGAAGGGTTTTGGATGAAGAACGGCGTGCAGGAAAAAATATTTATGTACTCGCTTCGGACATAGAAAAAGCTTTTGACAATGTCGACCTCCAAGCACTGCGATATAATATATTTTAATACATCGAACCAAAAAAACGTTAACCAACAGGATAAGCAAGGTATGCATGAACGAACGAACACACAATAAATGGTGTGGACAGCAAAGCAGGTGGATCATCAAAGGAAAGGAAGTCAAACAAGGTTGCCCGTTATCCCCTAGCCTTTTTACACTGGTCATGGATAAGGTTCTTAGAACACTCGAGGAAGAAACCCATCTAATCAAACTAGTCCAAGATCGTGAAATCTCACTCTCTCTGGTGCTATCATTTGCGGATGACCTCATCATCATTACAAATGACCTAGAAGGAATCGTATACCATAGTAAACCCCTAATAGGTAGTGTCGGCCTCCAAATAAACGAAACAAAAATACTAATTAGAGACCCCATAACTACACAGAAAGCGACATACGTGTCAATGAATGAATTAAATCTACCTACAATCGTGGAAATTAAATACCTAGGCACATACATAACATCTACACTAAGCAGGAGAAGCACAATTAGAAAACGATGCGAACAGGCCACTAGAAACACAAATCAAAAACATGTCCGGCAAGCAGCCAGACTCATGTATAGAATAGTAATCGTACCCTGTATGATATACGGTTTGAAAGTATCGACAATCACCAAAGCTAACAGATCCAGACGAGAAGATATGAGAAAGTTTTCATGAGAGACTTGATCAACCACTCTAGGAATTAACCAAGCTAAAGAAAATACACGAAATTTTAGACGGAAAAAACAGTAACCAAACGCATCAAGAACCACAGGATGTGCTATCTCGCACACGTTCACAGACGCGGCAAACCTCACCTGTTACATGCAGAAATACAGTACAAGGCTCAAGAAAGTAGGCCGATTGGATTACACATGGAACGACAATTTAAAAAATGACATGGCGCACTTTGATAAGAAAATCAACTTTTGGATGGATCCGGCTGAAGACCCATACAATATCAAGAAGACGGCCAGCGAGATATACTAGAAACCTGAAACGGACAGCGAGTCCTTTGATGAAGACACAGAAAACAGTAAAGTGTAAAACAGCACAGCAGGGAGATAGAAAAGAGCCTAGAAAGCAACGTAACTCCGCCAAAGGATTCACAGACGAAGATCGACTGAGCCAACTGGCTGCGATGTCGTAAAAAGATGCCCATCCATAGATAATTAACACCCGTCGCTCCACTAATCCAATGCTTACTCTAGGATGCATATTGGGTACGGCTCTCAAATCCTTCCTTATCCTAAGGGCACGTCTTCCTTACCATTACCACGCGCCCCCCGGTCTACTTCTAGATATGCAATGGCCTTTGTAGTCCCATGTAACATGAGGCTTCATGGGCTAGTGCAAATCTTGGGGTTCATTCGATTTATCGAGTCTGGTTAAACCACGCTGGGATCGGTGCATTTCATTCATTCATTCATTCATCCATTGATATAATGATCAGTTAATATAATAAGCGATTGATATAATTTTAAAATAACGAACTTTTATAAGCATAACATAGATTGAATATAAAATCGTTTGCTATACCACTCAAATAAAACCTATTTAGTCTATTATGATAAAAATTTATGATATTTTTTTTGTAATTTCTTTCATAGTTAGTAACCTGAGTAGATATACATTTGTAACTGATTACTACGTGCCAAGATCTCCATCTACCACCCGCTCGCCTTGGTGCGTTAATGGTCACTGTTCTAACCTAACCTAACCCAAATGATTCACCCACAATAGAGGGGATCTGGCACTCGGTGGCCGCTGCCGCGGCACGCTCGCTACGCTCGCTCGCCTTCACGCGGTAATGGACACTGTTCTAACCTAACCTTTTTTTTTTTTGTTCCGGTGTGGAAAATCCTCATGGATGTCCCCCGCCCTGGGGCGGGCGGAGGGGTCTGTCAGACTCTTACCGACTAAAAACCACCCCGGTGTTCCAACTCACACCTACGCCGGGGGTCGCGGGAACTTAAAATCTTCCGCAACGCCCGGCTGGTGGTGGGTCAGGGGGGGGAATGAGGTGTTTGACTCCCCCCGCGACGTCTCAGAGGGGCGCGCGTGGAGTTCTAACCTAACCTAACCCAACCCAAATGATTTACCAACAATAGAGGGGATCTGGCGCTCGTCGGCCGCTCCCGCCTTAGCCTTCTAACCTAACTTATCCGAGTCGGATTGCTGTGAATCGGGGCGTTAACCATAATGATGGTATCAATATACAATTTTAAAGGAAAGACCTAATGATTTTCGATTAAATAAACGTTATATCCAATAGCGTTATACGAAATAAGTTTTAGAGTATATAAATGTTATATTTAAAGAAATTATATCAACAGTTGGTATATCACATGTTTATTACATCTTGTGAACGTCATTGAAATGAAAATATACCAAATAAGTTTATATGATATGAGACTACCCGCGTGTCGGACTACGCACAAATTTATTCCAAAAACAATCTTAGCATTGTAGTTGAAAAACATGTTCTCCCATAACTGGACTTATGTCACGGTCAATTCTCCAACTGCAAATGTAAGTTTGTTATATTTTTTGTGTAATAAAATTACAAATGAACGACTTTCGGAGTTTTCCTTTACATGTGCTGTGTGCTATGAGACCTTGCTTCTTGCCAAATTTCATGATTCTCAATTCAATTTCAATTTTCATAGGTCAACGGGATCCCTTTAGGTTTTGATTTATTTGCGAGTATCAAAAAATGTCGTAAAAATTGCCGTATTTTTTATTGCGTTGACTTAGAAGCTTGATTTATTTTAGAGCTTAAAGAGACTATGGACCTACGTATTTGATATTAATTTCAACTTAATAATACCTTCACGCGATCGGACATACAGACAGATCGACAACGAAGTGCTCCTATAAGGGTTCCGTTTTTTTTCCTTTTGAGGTACGAAACCCTAAAAATTTATAATACATCTTTATTGTTACTAACGCCTTGCTCAAATCAAAGAATTGATTTAAATATCACACGTCAAGATGACGTAATGCTCGATTAAAAAATAACGAAGAAGAAGCCACAGTCAGTAACTAGTTTTGACAAATAGGTTTTATTCACACCCACTTAACCAATGGTATAGCCTCAGGCGCAATACAACAAATACGGGGTTATTTGGATTAAAAAATTACAAGCCAGAAAAATATCAAATAGGAATATAATAACCGGAAAGACTATTAATTCTATGAAACCATACCTACAAAGAATTCAATTCGTGTCATGATAAAGGGGATTCTAAGTTAGTTAGAAATTTTAATATCTGACATGGGAAACAAAAAACTATGATCCGATTGCAACCGACCGTGAGAAACTCCGGTATTCTACAGACAACGGATAAACTGAATAATATGGTGCAAACTCAATTATCTATGGGTATTATGAACCGGTAAAAATCGAACGAGAACGGCACATTATTATTTTACAGATAGAAGCAGTAGGTATTTGAGTACCAATTTGTTTAAAGACGTAAGAAGATTTACATATCGAGATGTGCTTGTCTCTATCAGTTCCTTCAAAGCATTTCCTAATGCAATAGCAATAAAAATAGTATATCTAATACAGAATGTGAAATTCACAACAACTTGATAGCTATTCATTGTATTCGGTCACGTTTCTCAAGACAAACGAACACCATGATGAAAAGAATTAAATCATTTTACAACAAAGACTCTACGGATTTCTCTACAGGATATGTCGATCCTTTTGAGTTTCATCAGACATTCTATAAAATTTTAGTCGCTTTTAAAGTTGCAGATCTCGGAAACGAGAATCCACCATCGTAAGTGAAAGAGTAACAAAACTTCCTTTTGTGGGGACGGCGCAGTTGTAGCAACATCTTTCATACTTCTTTATCAGCCCTCATCTTAGTATTATTCACCCCCTTTTTTGCCATGTCATCTATCTTTTATGCCATCTCTCCATTGTTTATTTGGTCTGCTTCTACCTTTAAAGCCATTCACCTACACATTCAATACTTTCTGCAAGACGTATCACTGATTCCCGTATACCCCATTCCTTCATTATTATTATAATATAAATGCTAACTGCTATTGCTAAATGGCATCAAGAGCTTTGATGTTCATCCTAAGCTATTGCTATACATTGGCATCAAAGTGAATGATCAAATGATAATAATATGATGAATTCCAGGTACTTCAATCAAAATGCTTTCCTTTTCGTAACTGGGCTCTTAGCTGCAGCAGTGACATTTACATCCTTCTGTCATGGTCTAGAGACCTTAGATATACCACATATGACTGAGGCTGGAACTTACACTGTTGTACTGAGCTATAAGTTGCTCATACTCTACTGTACAAGAAGGAATATACCGCAGTTTTACAACTTGTTGCGAGCAATGAAAGACGATTTTCATTATATTTGTACGGTGGGAGAAAAATACCGGTTAGTATTTAGATATTCTTTAGTTTTCCTACAGTTTCATAATTGTTTTCGTTACATCTATGCAGATTATGGGACTCTCTATTTGGTGCATTTACAGCTGATATTTCTTGCTTTTAATGTTTTAATTATTTAGTAGTAATAAAAAATTGTGCTTGTTTCAGAGCACGGTATTTTGAGAATCAACTGAAAACTTGGAAGATCTGTATATTCACGTGCATATTCAATGCTGGTGTCCCAATTGGGATGAACATATTCGCTTATCTTTCGCTTTTTTACTTTCTGGCTACTCATGATGCCGATTCAGAAGGGAGCAGACCTCTTTTATTTCCATTTTGGATGCCTAACGTCGATTTTAGCAAATCACCGGTGTATGAGACGGCTTTCATGTTTGCTAATATTACTGTCCTGCTTTACGCCTATAATTACACTTGTGAGTTGTGTTCTTTATTAATAGGTTATATTAGAAGATTGGTTTGTAAAAGCAATTTTGCATTTCCGTAAATATGTTATTTCCCTATTTATCACATATATTACTGTTATATTACAGTTATGTTTCAAACACAAATAGTATGGATCAGGCAGATAACCTCGAAAGTCGATATTATAACATGGAGTCTACAAGATCTTCTGGTGGACGTATATCCAACCACCAATAAAGAAGAAAGTGAATATTTCTCTAACTTGATTGAGAATCGAATGAGAGACATCGTGATTCACCATCAATCTATGTACAGGTAAAAAGGCATCCAATATCTAACTCAAAACAATGTTAATGGATTCGTATAATATGTGTTGTATATTTTCGTTATTTATTTTAGCCTAATGGAAGATTATGCGATTGTCTACAAAAAACTATTGTTATACGAACAAATGCTTTGTGGTCCTGTGATTTGTTTGACTGCTTACTGTTTTGCGGAGGTATCTAATACTATACCATGAATGATTGTCCTTATTTTCAAGAAGCAAACAGAGTTTTCATAGAAATAATTTATTTTCTTTAGAAATTGGATCAAGGCGATTTTCAAGCAATACTTCTAATACTGTGTGTTGCTACCATTGTGTTACATTTCGTACCAAGTTTTTTGTGCACTTATCTTACCATTGAGGTACGTATGAGAAACTTATATTGATTTACTCAAAGATAACTGACACCAAAAAGCTGTTCTCAAAGATAACACAAAAAGCAGTTCTGAATATCCCTTGATATACAACAACGAATACTACCCTCAATTAAAATTTTCAGGTAAAATCTATTTGCGACGCGTGTTGGAGCATTCCTTTCTGGAATGCAGGCCCCGTGGTACGTCCTTACATGGTCCTCATAATGCAACGATCACTACGACCTTTGCCACTGCAGGCTCCTGGTTTTAAAGATGTTTCTCTTGAGACATTCTCTGAAGTAAGTTAAAGAAAACGAACAGGTTTCAAAAATACTAATTCTTAAATAAAACAATATTGTTTTGTTCCAGAAAATGACATCTGCTTATTCGCTCTTCAATATGATGCGGCAAACAAATCTCTAAAAAGCTTAAACTAATATTGACATGATAAAATACAATTCTACACCTAGCATTCTGCACTGTTTAAAATAAATTAATAGGAAGCACAAAGCAACACAATAAATTTCCATGTTTTAATCACCAACACAAAAATAAATGATTCTATAATCGGTATTTGTCTTATTATCAGTGGTGGACTTTCCCCAACGGCCTGGCCACGGGGACGGGCGTCGCGAAAGGCGGTGCGTCTTGTGACGTCTCGTCTAGTTCGCAGGCCACGGGCAGAAACGTTCGCCGCTGCGACCAGTACAGACCAAGAGCGAAATGTCTTTAAAGTTATCTCGATATAGCCTGGAGAGTCGTAGTTTTTCGGTTCAAGATATAAATATTATTACTTATATCCAGATATTTTTTTCGTTTATACCCGAATGAGTGTCAAAAACTTCGACTAAATTCTTAAGAATATTAACCACAACTAGAGAAAAAGGTCAATACAGATAGGATACTTTTTTTTTTTTGAGGGTGGGAAATTATCTAATAACTTCTCCCACTCTGGGCGGAGCGGGAGGGTGTGTCAGACTTTTACTGACTAAAACCCACCCGTGTTCCTTCCGTTGCCCGTGTGCTGGGGCCGCGATATCCCTTTCGGACAAACTCGCAACCCTGGCAGGCATTGGTCCTTACGGACCCCGTCAGTTGGTGCTGACATCTCTTTGAGGCGGCAGAGGCGGAGGAGGCAGTTCTCAAAGAGGGGACTTAACAGATAGGATACCTGGTCTAGCAATTTCGGCAAGAAACTTTCAGTATTCTTTATTTTGCGGCAAATAGAACTAAATTTGGTTTCTGCACTATTTGCTGCGACTGCCACTCCACACCGTGGCATGCGCCGTTCTGATTCATACATTTATTTCCGTCGCCCACTGCGCCGCCAGACGCTCGTACGTTTCGCTCGGCAAATTTCACCGGTCTGCCCGCCGTTTGCCGCTACACGTAGTATGATTAGTACGCATACATTTCTATACATTTGTCTTAGTTGCTAGACGCTTTGCCGTTCGCACCGCGCGAATATTCGCTGCAGCGAATGTCCTGTGGCAAGGCGGTAAGGTCGGATATTACGGGCGGCCAACCTGCGCTTGCGGCTGGCAAAAGGTAGATCAGTGCGTCGACGACAACGTGTCACTCTTGTATTTGACGACCGTACTCCAATACACAGGCGGCACGTTGTCGACGGCTGCGGTTGCCTCTGCACATATCCAAGGCAAAGTCAAAAAGAAATCGAGATGGCTTAGTGGACCTAAAGATGACTGGACTCATGTAAGATGGTTGAAGCCGTGATATAGCTATTATCCGTATGGATATAGCTATATACCGTAAAATAGTTTTAAGAAAGCGGTTCGTAACTGTTGGAGTGCCCTAATTTAGTTACTGCGACCAATTTCGACGTAGCGCTCGCTCGGCTCGCGCGTAGTTGTTCAAATTTAAATTCAAAATATTTTATTTCACATAAGCCTACATGGGCACTTATAAAACGTCAGAAGCTAGGTGCACGGTTCCAATTGGTCGTTTCCTATGGAGAAGAACCGGTAAGAAACTCCACGGTTACTCTTTTAAAAATAATTGGCCTTTACAATATTTTCAAATATGTAACTCGTATTAATAGGTATGAGAGGACAGTGTAGGTCTTTCAACAAGTACCAGGTACTTAACAAAATAGAAGAAGGTCAATAAATCTACAGTCCACTAAGCCTACAGCGTTCTCACATTCGCAAAATAGAAAAGAATCTATATAAAATATGAATAAACTAATAAAATAAAAACCTATTTTAAACGAAATGACATGATTGCTATTACAATTACTGTAACAAATCTATATAATTATCATGTATACAAAAGCCACTAATAAACTGTTGAAATTAAATTGTAGTTATATAATGTCAAATTTTAGGACGATTATGTCAAGGAACAAGGTAAAAAAAAAAACATGGTAATTTGGGAGCAGTTAATAGACTCTTAAACAATATGCCGTTAATGATGTACCAGGGAAGCCACATGTGCAGAAGGAATTATTGCCAACTTCCTTGCCTTCAACGTAGTCTTTAATTTTATAATATGGTTTCTTGATAAGGACGCGTTTGATGTGGGTTTTGAACTTCCCATCGCTAAGTTCTGTAACCGACTTTGGCAACTTGTTATAAAAGCTGATACTGTTTATAAGAAATGCTTGTTCTACTTAATCTAAATTTGAGTATCACAATTTCATGTCTACTACGTGTATTTATATTATGGAAATGCGAAAACGCTTCTTATTTTGAAAAGCCCTAAGTTTTTGCGAACATACATAATACTTTCTAAGATATAAAGAGAAGGCAGAGTCAGTATATCAATTTGTTTCTAAGGGACTCGCGAGGATATTTTATAGATAGCGCGGATTGCCCTCTTTTGTAAAATGAAAATTGAATCTACCTCAGCTGCCGATCCCAATAGCAGAATGCCATAAGACATAATACTGTGGAAATAAGCAAAGTATACTAACCTAGCTGTAGCTATATCAGTCAACTGCCTTATTTTTCTTACTGCATATGCAGCTGAGCTTAATCTACCTGAAAGTGTTCTAATGTGAGCGCCCCTTTGCAATTTCGAATCTAAAGTTATTCCTAAAAATATAGTTTCCGTTATTGCTTCTAGTTTTTTGCCAACAAGTTTTAGATTTAGACCCACTTGAAGTATATTTTGTAATGAAAATCTAATTCATTTGGTTTTGTTCGCATTAAGTAAAATATTATTTGGTGCGAACCATTTCTTAAGAACAGCCAGACTATCGTTGACATGAAAGACATCTGTATTTTTTCTGTCTATTTAAAAATAAGAAAAGTGTCGTCAGCAAATAGAATTACATCCGATGAGTTAGCCATAATTTAAGGAAGATCATTTATATAAACAAGAAATAAGAAAGGGCCAAGAATTGAACCTTGAGACACGCCCATTTTAACTAGAGACCCTGAGGACGTCGCCCCATTAACATTTACTTTTTTCTGCCTGTTTGATAGATAGGAAAGAACAAGATCAGCAGTTTGTAATTTACAGATCAGTTTATTGTGGTTAACGCAGTCAAACGCTTTTTCAAAGTTCACAGAACATGCAAATTGCATCCTGGGACTTCTCCCAGGATTCCAAAATGTGACTCATGAGTTTTACTCCTGCGTCAGTCGTCGACCTACCTTTCGTGAGACCAAACTGGTGACTATGTGAAATCCCATTTGAATTAAAATGTGACAATATCTGGTCTAGCATGATTTTTTCATATAGTTTACTCAATGCTGGTAGCACAGTTATAGGTCTATAATTAAACGGATCACTCTTACTACCCTGTTACAGCTACCTCTTACTTAACCTAATCTATTTGGTCGGAGTGCCCAAATAGTTATATTACTCGATCGTGCTCGTATCATAGTTATATTCCTAGTAAGACAGTTTAAATAGGTGTTAACGCGGAGTTACGATGCAAAATCAGCGGAAGTAGACAGGCTACTACTAAACGGCCTATGGGCGGGTGAGAATGATAGTCCCTATCTGCTTATTATCAAACTTGTTTCCTACTACAATTTACTGAATGAGCTATTTCAAGTGAGCGAACTCGCAACTCTAGAAAATGATGTCACGTACGAGTAAAAGTGGCACCGAGCGTGGTACCGAATAAACACACTGATGTAACCTGTACCTTAATTGCGTAATACACGATCAGTCAGAATCATCGAGCAGTGATAGCCTAGTGGTGTGACCGTCAGACTGCCAAGTCATAGGGCTTGAGTTCGAACCCAAGGCACGCACCTCTGACTTTTCAGATTCATGCGCGTATTGTATAATTATCACTTGCTACAAAAACGGTGAAGGAAAGCATCGTAAGGAAACCGGCATGCCTTTTTTTTTTTTTTTTTTTGAGGGTGGGAAATCATCAAATGACTTCTCCCGCTCTGGGCAGAGCGAGAGGGTGTGTCAGACTTTTACTGACTAAAACCCACCCGTGTTCCTTCCGTTGCCTGTGTGCCGGGGCCGCGTTATCCCTTTCGGACAAACTCGCAACCCCAGCAGGCATTGGTCTTTCGACCCCGTCGGTTGGTGCTGACATCTCTTTGAGGCGCGCGTGGAACACAACGCGCCGTCGACACGGGCCTGGTCCTTATCGGACGGCGAGCTGCCCATTGCTCACCGTCCGCAAGCCCGCGCCTACGGTGGCCGGAAGTCGGCTCTGGACTCCCGACGCCCGGGGCGTCTCCTGCGGCGACTAGGGCCGCGAGGGCGTGCAGCTTGCATCTCCCTCGCGCGCTCCGCCTCCTCCTTCGCGAGCATAACTGCTTCGCAGAAGGAGGTGACGGCCTCCCATGCACTCTCGCTCCGAACCATGGCCTGAACCAGGGCCGGACGCGAGAGATCGCCGCCGCCGATCGCCTCCGTGAGGACACGGCGGTGCTCCGCCCAAGCTGGGCAGACCTCCACCGTATGCTCCACCGTGTCCTCCGGGCGAAAACCGGCATGCCTGAGAGATATTTCTCGAAGGCATGTGAAGCCAAGTGAGAGGCCCATGGGCGGCTTTAAAACTCTAACACCAGGTTGGCCACTAACCACACGAAAAGAAGAAGTCAGAAACTGAATCGTTTTGAAACAGCTTGCTAATCCATTGCTGTGCTCCTACCGTTGCCTGTGTGCCGAGGCGGCGATAAATTTGATGAATTGACTTAATTAACACACGACAAGATGACGTGATGCTCGATTAAAAAATAACGAAGACGAAGCCACAGTCAGTAACTAGTTTTGAAAAATAGGTTTTATTCACAACCACTTAACAAATGGTAATTATTGCCTCAGGCGCAATACAGCAAACATACAGGGTTATTTGGATTTAAAAATTACAAGCCAGAAAAATATCAAATAGGAATATAATAACAGGAAAGACTATTAATTCTATGAAACCATACTTACGAAGTATTCAATTCGTGTCATGATAAAGGGGATTCTATGTTAATTAGAAATTTTAATATCTGACATCGGAAACAAAAAACTGTGCGATCCGATTGCAACCGACCGTGAGAAACTCCGGTATTCTACAGACACCGGATAAACTGAATAATTTTATGCAAAATCAGACACCTATGTGTAATATGAACCGGTAAAAATCGGACGAGATCGACACATTATTATTTTACAGATAGAAGCTGTAGGTATTTGAGTAGCAAGCTTTTTAAAGACGTAAGAAGATTTACATATCGAGATGTGCTTGTCTCTATCAGTTCCTTCAAAGCATTTCCTAATGCAATAGCAATAAAAATACGATATCTAATACAGAATGTTAAATTCACAACAACTTGATAGCTATTCACTGTATTCGGTCAAGTTTATCAAGACAAACGAACACCATGATGAAAAGAATGAAATCATTTTACAACAAAGACTCTACTGATTTATTTACAGGATATGTCGATCCTTTTGAGTTTCATCAGACATTCTATCAAGTGTTAGTCGCTTTTAAAGTTGCAGATCTCGGAAACGAGAATCCACCATCGTAAGTCTAACAGTAACAATACTGCCTTTTTTGTGGACGACGCAGTTGTAGCAACAACTTTCATAAGCCTTTATCAGCCCTCGTCTTTGTAGTCAGCCCCGTTTTTTGCAATATCATCTATATTTTATTCCATCTATCCATTGTGTCTTTGGTCTGCTTCTACCTTTAAAGCCGCACTAAGTACACTAAGTTCGCACTTTCTGCACGACGTAACACTGATTCCTGTGTACTCCATTTCTTCATATTATTATAATATAGATACTAACTGCTATTGCTAAAGGGCATCTGGAGCTTTGATGTTCATCCTTAGCTATTGCTATGCATCGGAATCAAATTGACTGGTCAAATGATAATGTTACGATGAATTCCAGGTACTTCAATCAAAATGCTTTCCTCTTCGTAACTGGGCTCATAGCTACAGCATTGACATTAATATCCTTCTGTCATGGTCTGGAGACCTTAGACATACCACATATGACTGAGGCTGGAACGTACACTGTTGTACTGAGCTATATGTTGCTAATACTCTACTGTACAAGAAGGAATATACCGCAGTATCACAACTTGTTGCGAGCATTGAAAGAAGATTTTCATTATATTTGTACGGTGGGAGAAAAATACCGGTTTGTATTTAGATATTCTTTAGTTTTGCTACAGTTTCATAATTGTTTTCTTCATAATCTATGCAGATTATGAAACTCTCTAGGTGTTGTATTTACAGCAGATATTTCTTGTTTTAAATGTTTTAATTATTTGTAGTAATAAAAAAATTGTGCTTGTTCCAGAGCACGGTATTTTGAGAATCAACTGAAAACTTGGAAAATTATTCACGTGCATATTCAATGCTGGTGTCCCAATTGGGATGAACATATTCGCTTATCTTTCGCTCTTTTACTTTCTGGCTACTCATGATGCCGATTCAGAAGGGAGCAGACCTCTTTTGTTTCCTTATTGGATGCCTAACGTCGATTTTAGCAAATCACCGGTGTATGAGACGGCTTTCATGTTTGCTAATATTACTGTCCTGCTTTACGCCTATAATTACACTTGTGAGTTGTGTTCTTTATTAATAGGTTAGATTAGAAGATTGGTTTGTAAACGCATTTTGCATTTCCGTAAATGTTTTATTTCCCTATTTATCACAATATTACTGTTATATTACAGTTATGTTTCAAACACAAATAGTATGGATCAGGCAGATAACCTCGAAAGTCGATATTATAACATGGAGTCTCCAAGATCTTCTGGTGGACGTATATCCAACCACCAATAAAGAAGAAACTGAATATTTCTCTAACTTGATTGAGAATCGAATGAGAGATATCGTGATTCACCATCAATCTATGTACAGGTAAAAAGGCATCGAATGCCTAACTCAAAACAAAGTTATTGGATTTGTATAATATTTTTTTATTTTCGTTCTTTTTTTAGCTTAATGGAAGATTATGCGATTGTCTACAAGAAATTATTGTTGTTCGAACAAACAATTTGTGGTCCTGTGGTTTGTTTAACTGCTTACTGTATTGCAGAGGTACTTAATATTCTACCATGAATTGTTATTATTTTCAATAAGCAAACAGGATTTACATAGAAATAATATATTTTCTTTAGAAATTGGACCAAGGCGAGTTTCAAGCTATACTTCTACTACTGTGTGTTGCTACCATTGTGTTACATTTCGTACCAAGTTTTTTGTGCACCTATCTTACCATTGAGGTACGTATGAGAAGCTGATATTGATTTATGTACTCAAAGATAACTAAACGCAAATAGCATTTCTAAATATCCCTTAATTTACAACTACAACTACATAACAACTACCCTCAATTTACATTTTCAGGTAAAATCTATTTGTGACGCGTGTTGGAGCATTCCTTTCTGGAATGCAGGCCCCGTGATACGTCCTTACATGGTCCTTATAATGCAACGCTCACTTCGACCTTTGCCGCTGCAGGCTCCTGGTTTTAGAGATGTTTCTCTTCAGACATTCTCCAAAGTAAGTTAAAGAAAACGATCAGGTCTCAGAAATACCAATACTTTAAATAAAACAAATATTGTTTTGTTTCAGAAAATGACATCTGCTTATTCGCTCTTCAATATGATGCGGCAAACAAATCTCTAAAAAGCTTGAAAGAATATTGACATGATAAAATACAATTCTACTCCTAGCATTATGCACTGTTTTACACCTAGCATTGTGCGCAGTTTTACACCCTAGCACTGTGCACTGTTTTAAACTACGAATAATAAAAGTCAATTAATAGGATTTATAGAGAAAGAAAATAACATGTGTGTATGTATTACCTACATAAAAATAAATATTTTTTTAGATCGGTATGTATCTTATTATCCACCTTGTTACCTACTACAACTATCAGAATAGGGTATCGTGTACAAGTAATACTGGCGCCCAGCGTGGGACCGAACAAACACAAGGGTGTTACCTGCGCATCAAAATTATTTAGCTTATCAGTTGATTCTTGCTATTTTGAAGTACGTTTTCACAAAGAAACAGAAAACAAAGAAGTTTTCTTCGGTTCAGAATAATAACTGATTATATGATCGTTATTAAAATTTGTCTTATTATCCTATGTGTTTTCCATTACAAATACCAGGGCCCTATACCACAAAACTTTACAAGTGTACAAATCTACAAAACAGTTAAATTGTAGAAAAGAAAATGTAACAAAGAAAATACAAATATGTATGAATTACAATTTATAAATTACAATTCTGTTTTATTTTTAAAAGCATTACTGAAACCAATCTGGGCCCATGGCCTTTCCAATTTTTCATACTTTGCTTTCTGTAACATGATATACAAGTAGAAGTATGGAAGTTTTTAAAATAAAATGAATGTATGTGGCTGACTTTATTCTTCAATAAGGTGTTGCATGAAGGTGGGATCCCACAAGAATGGTGAAATAGTTCGCTAGTGCTTAGCTTCAAAAATAAAGATGATGCACAAGACTGTAACAACGATCGAGGTATAAAGCTCATGTCACATAGTATGTAGGTATGGGAGAAAGTAATACATTGACTGTGAGAGGAGAGTGATTACTCCTAACCAATTCGGGTTTATGCCAGGTCAAGGAACAATGGACTCCACTTTTGCACTCCGCCAATTATGCGAGAAATTCAGACCAGACCAGAGCATGACCAAGTGTATAATAGGGTACCTCGGGATGTGTTGTGGTGGGCCTTGAAAGAGAAATATTTTCACGGGAAGTATGCAGAGTTAATTCGTGCTATGTACAGTCAATCTCGTACCTACGTCCGGTCGACTGCTGGCAACACCATTGAGTTTGGTATGGCTGTAGACTTGTACCAAGGGTCGGCTTTAAGTTCTTACCTCTTCCTGTTCATTATGGACGCTCTGACGTCGGACATACAGGAAGAGGAACCCTGGTGCATGCTGTTTGCCAACGACTTTATTCTTGTCGTTGAAGATGGAACTGAGTTCCAGAGCAGATTGGAGAAATGGCAACATAATGAGGATTTGGATACAGGAATATTTTGGTACATTCCATGTAGCTCTGCACACCAAACGCATACTGTGCCTGTTGACTCTGCGGAAACGAATATTATTTTGCAGTGTATATCTTCACACCAAATAGAACAATAATACCTAATATTAATTAGAATATGCTCATGTTCCAACACAAACTTTCTATTCTTTTGCAGATGTATTATTTACCTAGAAGATCAATTTCTAAGCTCTTGCTGGACACTGTAGCAACTTTGAGTGGACAGACATAGGTGTGTTTGTGAGGTATTTTTATCTTGGCCACGATATTAAGGCGAGAGGTGGACCGACCCGCATCTTTATGGAACGGAGTTCCTTGTTTAGATGAAATAGGTACTATTTTTAAGTCGTATGACGTTAAAAATGACATACAACAGTAGTTAAAATGTTTTATTAATTTTTTTTTCATGAACAGTTCACAGTACCGTATATTCTTCCTATTTATTACTGAATAGTGCGCTATTTACATACATAATACCGATGGCGAAAATTGATTCACTAAACAACAGCTCATAGTGGTGTTTCATCATATCATAACGCCGTATTTCTCAGTATTCCCGGTAGACGAAGTACTCGTATAATTATTACTACCACTTGTAGCAAAACATGATGATTTGCTACGTCCAAATTAAATATTGTCTCGGAACCGAACCCTGGACGATATAGGTTATAGAATAAAACGAAGTATTCTGGTAAAATCATAAGATATCTTGCAGAATAACAAGAAAAGATTAATAAAAATGATGAATAGATTTAAAAAAACGAAACCGTCGTCGTCAGACTTTTTTTTAAACTTATGTTTAACACGTTAAGTTAACTATTCAGTGGTTTATGCTTCTCGGAGAAGAACGCTAGGCCCATCGGCATACGTGATTTAACTCGATTTTAAGGAACGACTCGGGCGAACGTTCGATAGCTATGGCTTCGTAAAACACCCGTCAATTTCCGTGTTTAACACCGTAATTAAAATTCGTCGCGATGAACGTACGACGTTGATTACTTTTTAAAAGAGAAATCGTGACTAATAATTACTACAAAAAAACAATTTAGTAGTATGCAGTGGAACCGCTTGGGACTTGCCTGCACCAGGCAATGCGAGGCGCTGCTGGCAGTCCCGGCAAGCGCTCGCTGTACTCGTTGCCTCGGGATCTTCCGCAGAACCACGTTGCCGTCGAGGCGGCGGGACGCGACATTCGGATCCGTACGGCCTGCAGCAGGGCCGGGTCGGCGATGCCCAGTGGTGCAGCTGTAGCCCAAGGGTACGGCCAAAACCGGTCTTTTCTTTGTTTCAATACGGAAAATACCTTATAAAGGAAAATATCCCGGTCGGTCTCTGGGTAGGAGATCTAATTAAAACTGCGAAAGCTGGAACGTGCTTGTTCACGGCAAAATAACTCACAGGAATAAATTTTACTTCATATTCACCTGTCGTCAGTCACCTCTCGTGGACATCCACGAGATTTTCTCAAAAACTAGGCGTTTGCGCAATGTAATATTTTGCAAAAGTCTTTTACATAAAGACATCTTTACGCTATAAAATTGTGAAGCCGCGCACACGTGGTTTATAAACTGCAGTGGACCCCAATGGCCTTAACCTCAAACCCGTAAACTGTTCATCTACCGTAATCGATCGTATTCACTCTATGGAATATTTAGACAGAATGAGAACTTATCTTTTAAACAGCATAAATATGTTATACTCGTAGATATGTTATTTAGTTTATAAGTAAATGAAAAAAAAGAAGAGAACTCGGTACAACTTCCGGAAGACGGGTAAGGGGTAGGGCAATAGTCGTTTTGGGAGCTGAATGATGATTTTTACGATTTGCGGCAAACTAGCATTGTCATGTCATAAAAAATTAAAATTCATAGCAATTATTGAAAAATTAATCTTTATCTCTTTTTTATTTCGTCGTTATGTTGAGGTTTTTAAAGAACAAAATGAACACTAGTAAAGTAAAAAAAAAGGAAAAAAAGGTCTGAAAATTCTTCTTTTTTCAATTTTAACTCGTAAAAAAAAATCGCTTGTAATTTATTTGAAGCGATTTTTTTTGCGCAAAATATTACATTGCGCAAACGCCTAGTTTTTGAGGAAATCTCGTGGATGTCCACGAGAGGTGACTGGCGACAGGTGAGTATGAAGTAAAATTTATTCCTGTGAGTTATTTTGCCGTGAACAAGCACGTTCCAGCTTTCGCAGTTTTAATTAGATCTTCTACCCAGAGACCGACCGGGATATTTTCCTTTATAAGGTATTTTCCGTATTGAAACAAAGAAAAGACCGGTTTTGGCCGTACCCTTGGGCTACAGCTGCACCACTGGGCATCGCCGACCCGGCCCTGCTGCAGGCCGTACGGATCCGAATGTCGCGTCCCGCCGCCTCGACGGCAACGTGGTTCTGCGGAAGATCCCGAGGCAACGAGTACAGCGAGCGCTTGCCGGGACTGCCAGCAGCGCCTCGCATTGCCTGGTGCAGGCAAGTCCCAAGCGGTTCCACTGCATACTACTAAATTGTTTTTTTGTAGAAATTATTAGTCACGATTTCTCTTTTAAAAAGTAATCAACGTCGTACGTTCATCGCGACGAATTTTAATTACGGTGTTAAACACGGAAATTGACGGGTGTTTTACGAAGCCATAGCTATCGAACGTTCGCCCGAGTCGTTCCTTAAAATCGAGTTAAATCACGTATGCCGATGGGCCTAGCGTTCTTCTCCGAGAAGCATAAACCACTGAATAGTTAACTTAACGTGTTAAACATAAGTTTAAAAAAAAGTCTGACGACGACGGTTTCGTTTTTTTAAATCTATTCATCATTTTTATTAATCTTTTCTTGTTATTCTGCAAGATATCTTATGATTTTACCAGAATACTTCGTTTTATTCTATAACCTATATCGTCCAGGGTTCGGTTCCGAGACAATATTTAATTTGGACGTAGCAAATCATCATGTTTTGCTACAAGTGGTAGTAATAATTATACGAGTACTTCGTCTACCGGGAATACTGAGAAATACGGCGTTATGATATGATGAAACACCACTATGAGCTGTTGTTTAGTGAATCAATTTTCGCCATCGGTATTATGTATGTAAATAGCGCACTATTCAGTAATAAATAGGAAGAATATACGGTACTGTGAACTGTTCATGAAAAAAAAATTAATAAAACATTTTAACTACTGTTGTATGTCATTTTTAACGTCATACGACTTAAAAATAGTACCTATTTCATCTAAACAAGGAACTCCGTTCCATAAAGATGCGGGTCGGTCCACCTCTCGCCTTAATATCGTGGCCAAGATAAAAATACCTCACAAACACACCTATGTCTGTCCACTCAAAGTTGCTACAGTGTCCAGCAAGAGCTTAGAAATTGATCTTCTAGGTAAATAATACATCTGCAAAAGAATAGAAAGTTTGTGTTGGAACATGAGCATATTCTAATTAATATTAGGTATTATTGTTCTATTTGGTGTGAAGATATACACTGCAAAATAATATTCGTTTCCGCAGAGTCAACAGGCACAGTATGCGTTTGGTGTGCAGAGCTACATGGAATGTACCAAAATATTCCTGTATCCAAATCCTCATTATGTTGCCATTTCTCCAATCTGCTCTGGAACTCAGTTCCATCTTCAACGACAAGAATAAAGTCGTTGGCAAACAGCATGCACCAGGGTTCCTCTTCCTGTATGTCCGACGTCAGAGCGTCCATAATGAACAGGAATAGGTAAGAACTTAAAGCCGACCCTTGGTACAAGTCTACAGCCATACCAAACTCAATGGTGTTGCCAGCAGTCGACCAGACGTAGGTACGAGATTGACTGTACATAGCACGAATTAACTCTGCATACTTCCCGTGAAAATATTTCTCTTTCAAGGCCCACCACAACACATCCCGAGGTACCCTATTATACACTTTGTCATGATCTGGTCTGGTCTGAACTTCTCGCACAATTGGCGAAGTGCAAAAGTGGAGTCCATTGTTCCTTGATCTGGCATAAACCCAAACTGGTTAGGAGTAATCACTCTCCTCTCACAGTCTTTTCTGTATTACTTTCTCCCATACCTTCATGCTATGTGACATGAGCTTTATACCTCGATCGTTGTTACAGTCTTGTACATCATCTTTATTTTTGAAGATAAGCACTAGCGAACTATTTCACCATTCTTGTGGGATCCCACCTTCATGCAACACCTTATTGAAGAATAAAGTCAGGCACATACATTCATTTTATTTTAAAAACTTCCATACTTCTACTTGTATATCATGTTACAGAAAGCAAAGTATGAAAATTGGAAAGGCCATGGGCCCAGATTGGTTTCAGTAATGCTTTTAAAAATAAAACAGAATTGTAATTTATAAATTGTAACTCATACATATTTGTATTTTTTTTGTTACATTTTCTTTTCTACAATTTAACCTTTTTGTAGATTTTTACACTTGTAAAGTTTTGTGGTATAGGGCCCTGGTATTTGTAATGGAAAACACATAGGATAATAAGACAAATTTTAATAACGATCATATAATCAGTTATTATTCTGAACCGAAGAAAACTTCTTTGTTTTCTGTTTCTTTGTGAAAACGTACTTCAAAATAGCAAGAATCAACTGATAAGCTAAATAATTATGATGCGCAGGTGACACCCTTGTGTTTGTTCGGTCCCACGATGGGCGCCAGTATTACTTGTACACGATACCCTATTCTGATAGTTGTAGTAGGTAACAAGTTGGATAATAAGATAGGTAATACATACACACATGTTATTTTCTTTCTCTGTGAATCCTATTAATTGACTTTTATTATTCGTAGTTTAAAACAGTGCACAGTGCTAGGGTGTAAAACTGCGCACAATGATAGGTGTAAAACAGTGCATAATGCTAGGAGTAGAATTGTATTTTATCATGTCAATATTCTTTCAAGCTTTTTAGAGATTTGTTTGCCGCATCATATTGAAGAGCGAATAAGCAGATGTCATTTTCTGAAACAAAACAATATTTGTTTTATTTAAAGTATTGGTATTTCTGAGACCTGATCGTTTTCCTTAACTTACTTTGGAGAATGTCTCAAGAGAAACATCTCTAAAACCAGGAGCCTGCAGCGGCAAAGGTCGAAGTGAGCGTTGCATTATAAGGACCATGTAAGGACGTATCACGGGGCCTGCATTCCAGAAAGGAATGCTCCAACACGCGTCACAAATAGATTTTACCTGAAAATGTAAATTGAGGGTAGTTGTTATGTAGTTGTAGTTGTAGATTAAGGGATATTTAGAACTGCTATTTGTGTTTAGTTATCTTTGAGTACATAAATCAATATCAGCTTCTCATACGTACCTCAATGGTAAGATAGGTGCACAAAAAACTTGGTACGAAATGTAACACAATGGTAGCAACACACAGTAGTAGAAGTATTGCTTGAAACTCGCCTTGGTCCAATTTCTAAAGAAAATATATTATTTCTATGTAAATCCTGTTTGCTTATTGAAAATAATGACAATTCATGGTAGAATATTAAGTACCTCTGCAATACAGTAAGCAGTTAAACAAACCACAGGACCACAAATTGTTTGTTCGAACAACAATAATTTCATGTAGACAATCGCACAATCTTCCATTAAGCTAAAAAAAGAACGAAAATAAACAAATATTATTCAAATCCAATAACTTTGTTTTGAGTTAGGCATTCGATGCCTTTTTACCTGTACATAGATTGATGGTGAATCACGATGTCTCTCATTCGAGTCTCAATCAAATTAGAGAAATATTCACTTTCCTCTTTATTGGTGGTTGGATGTACGTCCACCAGAAGATCTTGAAGACTCCATCTTCTTTCTCTCTATCACTATCACTCTCTGTCGCTCTCCGTGGACGTAAAAGACGAATAAGAGAAACTCCAGTGCTTCGATTTGGTAATAAAAATAATGTTAACAGTTTTCCTGTATAATAATAAGTAAAATCACGCTATAATTTTCCCACTGCTGGGACACAGGCTGTTTGAGAGCAAATGGCCTTCATGATGAAAAGAATTAAATCATTTTACAACTAAGACTGTTAGTACTAATGTCTCTATATGACATGTCGATCCTTTTGAGTTTCATCAGGCATTCTATCAAGTCGCTTTTAAAGTTGAGAATCTCGAAAACAAGAATATACCATCGTAAGTCATCATTATTAGATTTTTTTATATAGTAGACCACAGCACATACTGACATTATCAATAAAAAGAGCATATCTAAATCTTCTTCTAACTGTCTACTGACAGGAATTTTAAAAGTAAAAGTCAGCGTTAATAAGATGATATACATCGACAACAATTCATTGAATTGTCCACCGTCTTTGTTCTATATTACTTTTGCGGCGACCTGTACCTGTATGATAAATTCGAGGTACCTACTTCAATCAAACCACTTATTAACATAGTATGGAGACTTTCGACATACCTCTTATAACTGAAGCTGGAATATATAGCATTGTCAATGAAATTCACGTTATTTTTCACATTGTAGTGTTTTTTGAAAGTCGGTGGCTTTTTAAAATTTTTCACTTTTTAGTTGTGGTATAGGTACCACAACTAAAAAGCATGCATATTCATTTTTAGTACTGCTAATTGGAATCGTCATAATTGCTTCTCTGTCACTATCCTACTTTCTGGCTACTTTTGATGTCGATGTTGGAGGAAGTAGACCACTTTTGTTTACAATTTGGTTGCCCAACGTTGATTTCGGCAAACCACCGAGTTACGTGTTTATTTTTATGTATCTGTGTCGTACTTTACGCCTATAATTATATCTGTGAGTTTGCGTTTTTTTTTCATTTGGTATTGTTTTTCAAACACTCGGTTTGATAATATTTGTTACTCTCTTTTACGTTGTTTCAGTTATGATTCAAACACAAATAGTCTGGATCAGGCAGATAACGACAAAGTGAATATTATAACATGGAATCTCCAAGATCTTCTGGTGGACATACATCCAGCCACAACTGAAGAGGTAAGTGTATACTTCTCATATTTGATAGTCAGTCGAATGAGAGAAATCGTTGTTATTCAATAAACATGGGCAGAAGTGGCAGGCTTCAGACAATGTAATTAACAGTTAGCTAATGAAGAACGTGGCTCACATGTTGTAAACAACTTCCATGATACAAATGCAATTTGAGTAATGTGATACAATAGAATAAAAGTGATAACATACACACTGCAACGTATCATTAAGCATCGTTTTGATTTGTTTTCTATAATAGCTTACTTTGATCATCCGTAGCTGACAATTAATTTTGTTGAGAGGGCAAGGGAATTTAATATGGTGCAATAGCGATGTGATTCCGAGAGTCTTGACTACCTAGAACAAACTAAGTAGTACGCAGAATATAATCTTACATACATCGTCTGTCCTTCCTTAATTTCCGTAGGGCATGAATTTGTTTATGGCACAAACATGCTTGGACACAACACTATGCCTAGAAATGTGGCCGCTAATTCAATTAATATCCTCCGTCCACTAATTAGGTCATGTTCAGTGGACATTTACGGGCACTCATGGTATGGTATGGACTAATTAATTATTGCTTTCTCGAGGTTATTATTGGAATTCGAATATTGTGTTTATTTGGGGTTTGTTACCTAAGACTATAGGTTTGTTGTTTCTAGCTAGGTATACCTACGTACATTTTTAGAGCTAGGTTGATAAAATCTTTGTATTGACTAATCTAGATAGAAAACGATACCTAGAATAACCCTGTGGGACACCCGATCATGATATTAACTAATAAAATTTCCCAGGTTACTGTCGCTGTAGATTATTACCTATGTAAGCTCTGTTATCATGCTAATAAAGTCTAATTAATGAATTCATATAATATGCAGTCTCTTGATAAAAAAAAAACTCATAGTAAACTTGTCGAAGACCTAACTAAACAATATTATTTCTATTGTAATTAAATAATTATGCCTTCCTAAGGATCTTTCTCGATCAATGCTCGTGCCTTCTCTGTATGAGAAGAGGCCTTTGCTCTGCAGTGGGAAAGTAACAGGCTAATATTATTATTATTTCCTTTATTTAACTTTTTAACATATAAAATACATTTTTAAATATTTCTTAAAAACTATATAAAAACATTAAAAAATATAAAAAATAGTGTTGCGCCGGTGTCGCGAGCAGGGTCCAAGCTACCGGTGGTTAGGGCTGCAGAGACAGGAACCTCCTCACAATGTGAGCCGTATCGAGGAGTACTGCCTTCTTAATCAGGCCCTTGATCCAACCGCCTAACGACAGCCTCGAGAGATGTTGGTCGAGGCTTTCGGCCATCAGGCCATTGGCCGTTACGACAATCGGTACAATGATAGCCGAGCTCACATTACACATGTCAACAATCTCGTGTGCTAAGTCGAGGTATTTTATTTGTTTCTCTTTCTCAGCTTTCACGAGGTTCTCGTCATGCGGAATGGTAACATCGACTAGCATTGCGCGGCGCGCTGATCGATCTATCACCACTATATCAGGCTTATTGGCAACAATAGTTATTATTATTATTATTTTAAATGTCTTTGACATATCTCGGGACCCAAGGGTCCCGGACCTTTGGAAGGCGTACGAGGGGCCGAAGCCAACTCGCAGAGGCCCCTTAGACATTTTTATGCATTGAGGCACCAACCGACGATTATCCCTGTGTGCACTACGCAAGTGCACCCAAGGACAACCCCAGGTTGGTGCAGGACTATTGCAGAACATGGAAAGAAAATAAATTGGGCTATGGATTTGGGTGGCTAAAGTTTACTGGTGACCTGGAACTATGGAAGGACTATGGCCCCTGCCCGATCAATGTTTTTTATGTACACGGAAAAATGGCAGGGGGTGATTTGCACACTCAATAATGGGCCCCCGAAAACTGTCACTAGCATTATTATTATTTGTTGGTATAAATTTTTGTATCTCGACACTGTGCCGGTTTTTTAGGGTAACACGGGCCAAAGCCAAGTGCAACCCCGTAGAGTTCTACTTAAACTAAGTGATAAACGGTGATAATATATGGCGTGGTGATAATATGTTTTGAGTTTGTGTTGCAGTGGCGAATGATGTCTGTGGGTGTGATATTTGTGCATCATTGTCGTTCTGCAGGAATTTTCGAACAATTCTGCAAGTGTTCAGGATAGCAGCTTTCTGTAGGGTTTGGTAGGTGGAGGGAGCTACATCTAGTGTTTTTAAAGATTGATGCAGTTGTTTGGGAATGACACCCGTGGTTGAAAGTACTACTGGAATAATGGTGACGCTGCCTAATCGCCACATTCGGCTTATTTCTATTTTTAAGTCTGTATATTTTGACAGCTTTTCAGCTATTGTGTTTTGTAGGTTGTGTGTGTTTGGAACTGCTATGTCAATAATTTGCGCGGTTTTATTAATTTTATCTATTAAAGTTATGTCTGGTCTATTGTATTGTGTTGTTCTGTCTGTGAGGATGGCTCGATCAAAGTATAGCTTGTGTGTTGTGTTTTCAAGAACCGTTTCTGGAGTATATTTGTAATAAGGTACTGGAGGTGAAGTAATTAATTTATATTTAATAGCAAGTTTTTGATGAATTATGTTAGCTATTTGGTCGTGCCTGTGTTTATAGTCAGTCTGAACTATTGCTTTACATGCTCCAGTAATGTGTTGAATAGTTTCAGAAGACCTATGACATCGTCTACAAATGTCTGTACAAAGAGGGACTCGCATTATGTGCTTTTGGTAGTTACGGGTTTCAATAACTTGGTCTTGAATTGCTGTCATGAACCCTTCAGTCTCAGGGAATAAATCTCCGCGTCTGAGCCATTCGTTCGATGCTACCTTGTCGACGTTAGGTTGGCAAAGGTCTTGGCGATGTCTTCTATGAAGAGACTTCTAGGTCCATTCCGATATTTTAGTCTGTCTGTCGGTCTGTTTCTCGTTAATTTGTGTAGTTTTATCAGACATGCTGGTGAAGCAGCGTACAATTTTATGTCATCCATGTAGAGCAGGTGATTAATTGTACAGTTGTGTCTGTCCGTCCGTATGCCATCTGTAGTATCATTGTAATTAAGTTTATATCCTGGCATTAGTGAATTTAATTTGTTTGATAGCGGGTTTAAGGCAAGACAGAACCATAGTGGGCTAAGCGAGTCGCCTTGGAATATGCCTCGTTGGATCTTGATGGGTTCTGTCTCAACAATACCTGCAGATGTCGTAAGATGTAATCGTGTTGTCCGTTGTGTAATTGTGTTTTTTAAAAAGGCAGTGATTTGAGGGTTTATCTTATATATATTTAAAATTTCAAGTAGCCAAGTGTGTGGGACAGAATCGTACGCTTTTTTACAGTCTATATACATAGTATATAGATCTTTCTTCTTCCGCTGGACCTGTTTGAGTATAACCGAATCTATTGTAAGTTGTTCCTTGCAGCCCTGACTAAATTTTCGACAGCCTTTTTGTTCTTCGGATAATATTGAATTTGATTCAAGGTGTTTATAAATGATTTGAGTGATGCATGATGTTATTATTTTATATATTGTTTGAAGGCATGTTATTGGTCTATACTTTGCTGGGTTGGCGCTGTCGTTACTGTCTTTTGGTATCATATACGTAATTCCGTAGGCATCGTTGTAGGGTTTTTAATAAAAGTGTTTATGTAATTATACAAGAATGGGTGAATGTGTGTAAATGTTTTATACCAAAAGTTGTGAATAGTCAGAACCGGGTGCTTTCCAATTGTGTAACTTCTGAAGGACGTCATGAAATGTATCTATCGGAACTTGTTCGAACTCCATTTGTTCAGTGTGCAAATGGTTTTTTGTCTCTATTTTAACCCATTCAGCTTCAGTATTATGACATATTGGCCTCTCCCAAATTCCTGACCGAAATTGTTGAAGTTCTTGTACCGACGGTAAACTATGGTTTGTGTTATTTTCGTTATTACTGGGTGCGGTTTGGTTTGTGGTTGAATTTTTTAACGTTCGATAAAACTGCTTTTCGTTGTTCCTAAATTTATTATTTTGAATTTTGCGAAGTGTACAATTATTATACCTGTTTAATCTACTATTTACAAGAGTGAGTTTCTGTTTTAGTGTATCTAAGAAATGTGTGAGTTGTGTGTTTGGTTCTTCATGAGTTGAGTGTCTTCTGTAGTTTTCTAGTATTGTGCGTACCTCTCTAACAAGCCTCCAGCCTCTGTTTCCTTGCATGTATGCTGTAAGTCTTCCTATTTTTGTTCTTAAGTCTTTAACTTTTAATTCTAATCTTTTCTGCCATTTCGGTTTATTATTTTTCTGATTGATGTAAGTCATACGGTCAGAGGTAATATACGAAAGTTTACTTCCATTTGTTTTAGCAGCTGTCCAAGCAGCACTATATATTACTGTTTGCAGAGTTTCAAAGTCTGTATCTGCATTAACATATTTTGGAAGGATGACGTTATTAATGTTACTTACTATTTGGGCTGATTTTTTTGATGGTTTTTGTTTAGGTATATAATTTATTTTTGTGGGATGAATGCTTGTGAAATGCTGAAGTGTATGTGAGAATGTTTCCTCTAGTTCTTGGCATCTTTCCTGACTTATTTCAACGTTTGTGGTATTATGTTCTGTGTTTATAATGGTGGTCAAGGCTCCAATGTCATTGCTATTCAGGAAATTAGGCTCGCTTCCTACTTCGGTATCTAGTGTATGTGTTTGATTATTAACGTGTGCGCTTTCTGTGTTATTATTTGTGGTTGCTTGTGTTGGGGTATTATCTGCAGCTATAGTAAAGTAAATCATTATGTTCTAATTGCCTATAGGGATTCGGTGTGTTTATTGTATTCTCTGCATATGTTTTTAGGTCTTGAAGTCGTTCATCTGATATCATTTTGTTATTTAGAATAACCCTTTTTTGATCTGATATTCTCTGCTCAGATATATGTGACAATTGTGGGTAGAAACCAATGAACATTTATCTTAATTTTTTCCTTCAGACAGTCATATCTGTTTCCATTTTCGTAGCGATGAAATAGGATTTTATTAGAGTTTCGTTAATTTCGTTTGACCACCTCATTCTACGTTTTGGTTCCGCTTGTAAATGTGTGTTGCATTGATCTGTATTTAATTGCACCGGTGTCCGGGTGTGTGTATCTTAGTTAGTGGTGTCTGTTTGTAGCTTTCTGCTTACTTCTAATCTAATTGTATCAAGTGTAGTGACCGACAGTAATTTATTGCTCTTCGTTGATCTCCAACTCGTTGCTCCGAGACATTCATTTGCGGAAATCTGTTAATTAATTGTTGGTGCAATGATGTAAGATATGAATTTGTTTCAGTTTCTAAATTGGTGATAATTAAATACGTACGCCAAATGAATTGGTTCATGTCTTCACTACATTTTTTACGCGTATTGGTTGTGAGAGTAGCGGGTGAAGGGTTTATGGCAGTAGTAGCCTCCGACACAACGTCTACTGACATCGGTGACGATGATGATGATCTTAATGAGTGTGATAAATATGAAGGGGGTGATGATACGATTGATGAAAAGATGGACCTCGGAGAGGATAATGATGAAACCGGTGATGTTTCATCATCTGCTGAGGGCTTATTTGCCTGAATTTGTTGTTTTTTTTTTATCTTGTTATCATGATTATTCCCACGAGAAGCTAGGGACACAAAAAGTCGACCACAGCAGAGCCCTGCGTTCACTGCGGCAAGGGTAAATAAAACTGGAGGTCCCCTATTTTCCAGAGTTGGCACACTAACGACTAGTGCTCTCTCCTAGCCATGCAGCCCTCGGCATGTGCGACCTTGGCTTGGGTTGTATCTCTTTTGGTCTGGCCCCTCACCCTGGATCTGTCTCGGCAGAGTAAACTACCGGCACATACCTAGGGTTCATTGGAGCGCGCAAGCCCCACCGCGAGGTCAACGTAGAGATACGGTGGTGGGGTTATTATTATTGGTATTTTACATTTCTCGGGACCCTGGGGTCCCGGACCTTTGGAAGGCGTAGGAGGGGCCGAAGCCAACTCGCAGAGGCCCCTTAGGCGTTTCAACGAAATGAGGCATCAACCGACGATTATCCCTGTTTGCACTATGGAAGTGCACCCAAGGACAACCCCCGGTTGGTGTAGGACTATTGCAGGATATGGAAACAAAAATATTGGACTATGGGTTTGGGTGGCTTAAATTGACTGGAGACTTGGAACTATGGAAGGACTATGGCCCCTGCCTGATCAATGTTTATACGTACACGGAAAAAATGGCAGGGGGTAACTTGCACACTCAATAATGGGCCCCCGAAAACTTTCGCTAGCACATAGTGACGTAGCGGTAAGGGGGCAACATGTCCTGAGGTGCTTGAAGAGTGGAGAGGTATTCCACGGCTTTCAGAACAATCCCAGAGCCCGGAAAATGGTTAAGATCCCTACGAGCACTTACTGGAATACTTCCTTCCTCCGAGCACGTTTGCTCTTGCGAATCTCCACTCAAGCCAATTAAGGCAAGAATGAGGTGGGAGCTCTGTTCCTCGTCAGTGTTCACTCCAGTCGGCCAATAAAGGCAAGCCAGAGATGAGGAACAAGATTTCTCCCGGGAGATAGGGTCCGTGGGGTCGCTACTGCCCAACAGCTCGCCACACGCTGCCCGGCGGGTTTCTGTATCTCTCTTGGTCTGGCTCCTCATCCTAGACCTGTTCCGGCATAGTAAACTCTACCGGCACAGACCCAGAGTTTGGAGCGCACAAGCCCCATCACGACGTCAACGTAGAGATACGGCGGTGGGGTTACTCTTGGTCTGGCTCCTCATCCTAGACCTGTTCCGGCAGAGTAAACTCTACCGGCACAGACCCAGAGTTTGGAGCGCACAAGCCCCATCACGACGTCAACGTAGAGATACGGCGGTGGGGTTATTATTATTATTATTAAGGATTTTTCACATATTTAACCACTTAATTAAACATGTTGCTAAACATGTTAACTTTGCTACATTTTAGCCTAATGGAAGATTACGCGATTGTCTACAAGAAATTATTACTTGTCGAACCAACATGTTGTGGTCCTGTGGTCTGTTTGACTGCCTACTGTATAGCAGAGGTACGTAATATGCTATCATTTTCTGATAACATGACTATAACTTACATAATTACATAATTATCATCAAATTAATAAATAAATACTTTCAGAAATTCGACGAAGGCGAATTTGAAGTTAGTCTTCTAATTTCACATTTCTTACCTTTAAGGTAATCTTAGGAAAATATAATTGATTTAAAACACATAATTTTTAATAGTTTTAATTGATATATTAAAATGACCTATAGGTACATATTTCCCATGCAAATAATTTACAATTACCCTCAATTTATGCTTTTAGGTACGATCTGTGTGTGAGGCGTGTTGGAGCATTCCTTTCTGGAATGCAGGCCCCGTGATACGTCCTTACATGCTCCTTATAATGCAACGCTCGCTACGACCTTTGCCGCTTCAAGCTCACGTCTTTGAAGACGTTTCTATTGAAACATTCTCCAAAGTAAGTCCAAGAAAACACAAAGGTTCTACGAAATAACCTTTAGGTAAAATTACCTAAAGGTTATTTCGTAGAACTTTAACGTATTTATCATTGTGTTCTTCAATATTTTTAGGAAAATTAATCCCAAATAAGATTGCAAGAACAAGAAATAAACTATAAAATGGTACTGCTATCGCTATATTTTGTTTTATTATCCAACTTGTTTCCTATTTAAACTTCCCGAACGGGCCATTTTGTACGAGTGAATTCGCAAACGTTGAAATTCATGTCACGTAGAAGTGGCGCCCAACGTGGGCCAAACAAACACATCTGTGTTACCTGCTAATCTTATTTCCTACCTCTTTAGTTGCTTCGTGCTATTTTAAAACCGGTTTCTAACAATGAAACATTTGAGAAAGCTGATAAAATTTGTAGGTTTTAGGTGATTTAAGAAAGATTTTAATATTTTACTCATGCTCCGATAATATTTAAGGTTGGTAAAAGACAAAAGATTAATAAAACCCACTAGCTGAAAGCTGAAAAAACACTCAAATCACTTAATGACTGTTACTCCCAGAAATCAAACGATCATTAAATCATACAGACACTAGAGGGTATTTTTACAGCGCAATATCCAATACAACACGTAAATTATTACACTCCAACGGACACTGAAAATAGACAAGAAGGAAAGAGGCGAGCTTTATCCAATAATAATTCTCACTTGAAACGCTCTATTTGCTCGCCGTCGCACGATCTGATATTGAATATGGATAAAGTGAATTATATTCCAAACGGCGAGCGTCGACTCGCAGAGTTTCAGATAAGCGGATTACTTACAAGTTATAATTGGTTCTCGCTATTCGAGTGACTAAGAGAAAAACCCGGAGTCATTTCAAGCACCTCTTAAGTTCTTAGATAAAGGCAGCAATTTCTTTTTTCCCCCTTTTTTAATTCGTTATCTGTGGTGAACGGAGTTTGTAATTTATCGCAGTCATAACAGAGATTAACGAAACAATTGGTGAATTTCATACGAATTCAATTTTGAATAGCGTTAATTCAGCAAAAAGAAAATGAATGCTCATTTAAAATTGGGGTGTAGAAATAAAGAAATTTGGAGCAGGTGCAGTACCGTAACACTGGTACACAGTTATAAGAGATAGAGATAACTAAATAACTGATTTAAATAAATAAAATGTCTCAGACAAACGTCGACTAAGAAGTTTACACTACATTACAAAGACAATACCCACTCAGATGACAACAACTTACATTTACATAATAGGAGACCAAGGCCCAGAAGATTTTCTGAGAGCCCTAAAACTTGATTACGAACTTTCAAACAACACTTACCCCCGATTTCTGAAAGCTTAATCAATTTAGTCTGTTGTAAATCTCATGTCACTAGTGCTTGTTATTTTGGTCAACGACGTCACGACTAATTTAATCGGTCACGTTGACAGGCTTTCAGAATTCGAGAGTTAAACTCCAAATCTCATTGTTTTACGAGCTGTATTCCTAGATTCAATTCATTTGTACGTCGCATCCATTAACAATAAAATTCCCATCCAGCCCGTATGTAAAAAATTGTCACATCGAATGAGCACAGTTAGAGGGCTGGACATGTTTGTAGCTAACGCAATTACCACTGCCGCCGACAGCGTCCTGCAATCTGAAGCCGATTCAATTAACAGCGGCTTTTAAGTTCATCCATTGTACATATGTCTACTGCCACTCGTGTGCAGTCTATGGGTGTGAATGTTAATACGTGTTTATAATTTTTTTGTGAGTTTGCATTTTTTCCCTGACCTTATCGTCTGTTTAAAGTTAACACTGATAGGACTACATCGTCTCTATTACTATTTAGTTCCTGCTTGCTTTTTTATCATTACCGGTTCCTTATTCTATTTATTTCATTTGATACCTACAGTTATTATCCTACAATTTATTAACTTTGAAAGTGACAACTTACATTCACCAGCTCTCGTTACAATTTCTGCACACTTGTACACCAAACACTAGAATGCTACTTCTTCGAAATCTAAACCACAATACGTAAACAATCACTATACTGAAAACTGAGGTTCACTACGGAAAAAAAAATGAACAAAAATCTGCATGGAGTCCAACAGGGTATAGGGTGTTGCCAATATTTGATTGTTTCCGCGCTCCAGCGGTGCGAGCCGTACTCGCGTCATTCATGTATGGCCGTGCTATGTACTCAACCTAGTTCGAACCACGTGTTAACTTTTGCTACGTAAAAACGATTTTTACACTCAAATTATTCCATAAACTATGGGTTTATGCAGTAAGTTGACCGTAAAAAATCGTTTTTATGTTAATCTGGAATTAAATCAATAAACACAACGAAGAGGACATGGCTTCACGTTCCTGTACATGTTTCACCTTTCTTGAACTAATTAGAATCTTGGTGGTTTACAGCCTAAAAGAAGAAGAAGTACGGAACATATACCAGCAAATTATTTATTCTTCTCATATTTATTATACCACCGGAAACATCCACCGATGTCCACCATTGATTTAGGAGTCGCGGCATCAAAACTTTTATCTTAACATGGTAATTGGTGCTGCTGGTTTCAAATTTCAACAAATAGTCATATTTACCTACTTCACTATTATCACTTCAGCCTGAAAACGATCCATCTAAATCTATATAAATAAAAATGAAATGATGTTCGTTCGTTATATTCGAAAAATTGGAAAAAATTACCAGATTATTTTTAAAAATTCGGGAAATACTGAACGTCTATTTTTCTATGGGATTTTCAAATTTGGACAGGACGTCTGTCGGGTCAGCTAGTTATTAATAAATGTGCCTCCTCAAAGTCATCAGCATCTTTCAAAAAAGTTTGAACAGAAATGTGTCAAGTTCATTTTCATGAAGGTCTAAGCGACCACGTAGATCATATCGCGTTTTTTATGAACCTCATAAGCCTATTTATTCAGTGAAAAGAATAGCACAAAACTAAAAAAATAATAACTAATAAAATATTTTTTTGCATAATTAACCTGTTCGACAGTCGTTCAGAACAAGTTCTTTTCGCGTTTATTTTACTCGGCTTTTATGGTTGAGTGAAGACGGTTAATGAGCCCGTGCCCCACTTGTTATCAATTTGCGTCAAACAAACTATGAAATTCCTTGCAAAAACGTTTCTTATGATAAAATATGCAACCGGACTATACCTTTATAGAAAGTAATGTATGTAGGAATGCGATTACCTAATGATAAATTAATTGTTTTGTTACTATTATCAGGAACAACTATTTATCAAATAATTGGTTTCGTGAAAAGTTTATAGTCTTAATACCAACAACCCACGATCTAGAACGACAACCTCCAAAATACGACTCACCTTTAATTGCTTACAAAAATAAAATTAATTCATTACACATTGTTGAAAAATTATTTTGAACCAACCTAACATTTAAATTACTGTCAAGATATTAAACATTTTATGAATACACCACACAAAGGTAGCCCTTTCTGGCGCCTTTGAGATAAAGAGGAGTATTACAAAATGTTCAGTTACATCTGCATTCACGAGTTGTCGACCGCACTCCGTGGTCAGCTGGAACACGGATCATAGAAACAAATGTGCTGGCTAATCATTAGCGCAGTACTTTTTAATTGAGTTATCCACGTAGAGATAGAATGATTTATGTATGAATGAGAGAGAATGAATGATCATTGATACTGAAAAAGACTGTTGTGCAATTTAGCTTAATATAAATCCATAGGACGTTTAAAGGTTTCTGGGGAATTTTCCGAAAATATTGGTGCTGTTGTGGACTGTATATTAATGAAGAGTTAATCGTAAGGCATGCCTTACAAATTTTTCAGAAGGACCAAGTCTGTTATTTGGCCAAAAAAGATTTAACTATCATACGGGCTTGCGGACGGTGAGCAATGGGTAGCTCTCCGTCCAATAAGGACCAAGCCCGGGTCGATGGCGCGTTGTGTTCCACGTGTGTCTCGATGAGATGTCAGCAAAACTGATGGCGTCCGCTGGGGCCGATGCCTGCCAGGGTCGCGGGAAAGTCCGAAAGGGATACCGTGGCCCCTGGCAACACAAAGGCAACTTAAGGAGCACGGGTGGGTTTTAGTCAGTAAGAGTCTGCCACGCCCTCCCGTTCAAACCAGAGCGGGAGAAGTTATTTGATAGCCTCCCACGCACAAAGAAAAAAAAAAGATTTAACTAGCATAGCTCCCCAAACAACACTTAAAAGACCATAAAACCAATTCGCGACATAGAAAAATGTTAACCGTTCCTCGTCGCATCCTCTATTCGTCGATCTTCGCTGAACCTATTTGCCGGGCCGACATTATCGGCTCGGCAAATTTCTACAATCTCTGACCCTTTGTGACCGCTACTGGTCATGACATGTCAATTACGATATCCTGTAAGGCCGCTCTTGATACATTATAATCACATTATGTTCTCTTTCAAAGGAAATCTCAATCGTAATTTCTGGTTTGTAATGATTTTACCTACTGTGGAGTGTGACGTTTGTGGACATTCGTTGGTGAATTGGACCATAAATAAGTACTTAATTTAAAATTCTATAGATTATAATGATTTTTTTTTGTTCTTTTTTCATTTAGGTACGTGTTTATGCAGTCGGGTTTTTTAGTTTTTTAAATAACTTCTGTTTATGTTCAGCTTTTTAGTTTTTTATCATTTCTTATTCCAAATTACATTTAAACATATAATTTGTGTATATTTTTGTAACTTGTATATATTTTACCTTTCAAAACCCTTCTTTTTGATACCTGTCTCTATAAGGTAGGGAGTTTTTTTTTTAATCATGCATTTTGGCGCCAATAATCCGTGATTTTTATTTTTTTAAGATTTACTTTTCCCAGTGGCACTTGCGCAATAAAGACGAATCTAACCACATATCAATATCAAACCACATATCAAAAAATCAAACTCGGTTCAGCCGTTTAGTAGTTACGATGGAACATAGAGACGGACATACATACACATACATACAGATCAAACACATAACCTACCTTTTTTGGTTTCACCGCAGTCGCGTAAAAAGAAGTCGGGTAGTTTAGATAAAAGGGTGCTGTTTTTGGAAAATAAAGGTAGATGCGACAAAAAGGAAGAACATATAAACGGTAGATAAAAAGTTTGAAATCTTTGTACTTTTTGCGGACAGAAATTGGTTAATTAGTTAGAGAATTTGGTAAAAAGGAACTAAGATAAATTGCAGTGTTGGCGCAGTGATAACGGCCGTGACTTACGAGTTGTAGGTCGTAAGTTCGAACCCAGTTAGGCGCTTTACTTTGTGTAAATTATACCAGTGCTCTGAATATAGAGAAGGGAAACATTGTGAGGAAACCGGCATGTCTTAGAACCAAAAAAGAAGACATGTGACATTTACCAACCCGCACTGGGCCCGCGTGGTAGATTACGGCCCGCTCCTCTCATCGAGAGAAGGCCTGTGTCCACCAGTGGGAACGTTAAAGGCTGATTATGCTTATGCATATGAACTAAGATAAAGTAGTAGTACTCCAGATGGATTAAACAGTTTATCTTTAAAAATAAATATTGTCGTTGTTTTCACTTATATAATAACTTGGCAACAATTTCCTTAACAAAGAATCCCATAGTCATTGAAGGACCAATGAAAACATTTTTTTTTTAAATACAGATATTTAATCTCACACGCACCAAGCCCGTGTAGACCCTCCCTTACAACAGCAATCAGAGTTTAATGACGTCATATCCTAGTTATTGGTGACGTCACCAATCCGCCGGGTGTCAGCGACGCAACGAGCCCACTTAACGAATTCGGACGCAAATCCCGCCGCCGACCGATCCGATTAAAAGCGTCCGAATTTTCTGCTTATATGCGTATCTATATTTGGAGGTTTAGGGTTTATCTTTTGTAGGTTGTAATGTATGGAAAATATTGTTTATGGGAGATTGTTGTCATTTTCAACATTATCAGTAGGTACTTTTGTTTCTGTCCGTTAATAATTTCCAAGCACGTTGTTGAATTAGTTGTTGGTAGATATTCTTTTTTTATATTGTCTCGGCTTAATAGTTATTTTTAGTTCTAACCCCAAAGACTAAGACAAGCAATGTGAGAAAAAAATCTGATGGACTGAAATAACAGTATTAATTGATTAGCATGAATTGTGTCTGCATGTCCAAAACATTATAGTTGGTCCTAAAGACCAAAATATTATCGATTGTTGGTGGTCCAGTCTCCGTGATTTTACTGCGTCCAACTACCATGCCATTATGGTAAATCAGTGATCATAAATTAGTTGCTTTTGAAATGGACAATCTTCTTTACGAAAAGATAAAATGCCAAGCAGACACATCTAACTTTTGAAACATCTCTTTTCCATTTGCAATTTTCCTAGCAGTCAATTTTCATCCTCAAAAATGCTTCATCAAAAATGAATTTTCTATTGACTAACTAGCTTAAGGACTGAAAATAGAAAGACTATATTAAATGAAATGGCACCGCGACCTGGAAGCTGAATTTCCACATTTACATTCTATTTATACCCTGTTATGCAAGCCTGAATTTAGCTTAACGTAAAAGCTTTTCCCTGTATATGCAGCAGCAATTAAAAACCCTTTTAACATTGTCTTATGGATCCGATAATGGCCAATGATGGCGCGTTCTGGGTGTAGGTACGTTGATAGATCGTTTTTTGGCTTTGATTGGTGTTTTGAACATGGAAACATTATTTTGTATTGGGATTTTGAACTTAATTTGTTTGTTCTTTTTTTTATTTCAATTGGTTTTTTTGCCCTATATTGAATCGAATACTGAGATTGATTGTGTGCAGCAGCAATTAAAAACCCTTTTAAAACTGTTTACGGATTCGATTATGGCCAATTATGGCGCGTTCTGGATGGAGCTACGTTGATAGATCGTTTTTCTTTTGGTGGCTTTTTGAACATGGGAACATTATTTTATATTGGAATTTTGAACTCAATTTGTTCATTAAATCTTAAGCGAATAGTTCTTTGTTTCTACTAGTAGTAACGTTCGTTAAAATAGATAAATATTTACGTCACACTTATTTTTAGACCAAAACTAAAAAATAAAGTAGGTGCTTAGTAAATTATTCCAGATCAAAATAATTGTGCATCGCCCACATTTTATAAATTTCAACAAACGCCTCAACGACTAATTCCGTCCACACATCAAGTTAGTCAGTTCCATAAATACCACTTTATTCCTTTAAAATATCAACAATTCAAAATAACGGGTCCGACAGTAACACGCGTGACACGTCCGCTAGTCACCGCTGCCGAGTTTTGAGTGACATCTTATTTCCTCAGCACACTAGCGCCACGTCCGTGTAATAGCCACGTGCTATTCTATTGAACGTTGCCGGAACTACCGTCCTACTTTACATACTACATAAATGTCATTGTTTTTGCATTTCAACTTGTATTAACATGTCATCTGTTTGATAAGTTTGATGTAGGTCTGCTGCTTATAAAGCTGTAGGTAAGTACAGGCTTTTGGTGAAATTCTTCTTAAAAGAAAACAATACTCTTATGGGTTATTTGCGGACTGAAGGACCATAGAAGTTTGCATCACTTCCGTCCTCATTCTAAAAGAAATCGTACCCAATTATATTTTCGGATAATAGCTAATTTATTCAATTTTGGGTCACACTTTAGCTAAAAGGGCAAACACGCGTCGGCTTTGGTCCAACCGAGTTTCAGCTCCAGAACTACCTTCATCCAGTTAAAAATAAATACGCCTGGCGCGTCTGAGCGAGATGTCAGACTTTTTAAAGTGAAAATTATAACAAATTCTAGCCTTGTTAGTATTATTGTTACTTGGAAATATTTATAGGTTTTTTAATGTATACTCGAATTTGAAAAATATGATCGCAGGTCCTTATTTGTCAGTTTAGGTACTACAGATTATTCGGGCCTTATCGTAAATCACAGGACCGAAAATCCTAACTAATAATATAAATCCAAAAGTAAGTTTGTTTATTTGATTGTTTGTTAGGCCTTCACGCTAAAGCGGCTGAACAGATTTGGTTGAAATTAGCACATAAGTAGACCATGACGTGGATTAGGACATAATTATACCTTTTATCCCGATACTCTCATGGGAACGAAACATATGCGGGTGAAACCACGGGGACAGCTAGTCAATCTGCCTAGCCTTTTCCCAACTATGTTGGGGTCGGATTCCAGTCTAACCGGATGCAGCTGACTACCGTATTTTATATGGAGCGACTGCCTATCTGACCTCCACAACCCAGTATCTGGGTAATACGATACCCCTTGGTAAAACTGGTTGTCAGACTTTTGGGTTTCTGACGACCCGTAAGGACTGTCAAAGATCCACGAATAACATCCGGGACCAACTGCTTAACGTGCTTCTCGAGGCATGGAGGAGTCTCGGTATGTTAAGATGGTCACCCATCCACAGACCAACCCCGTCAAGCGTAGCTTAACCTGATGGAACGATCCGTGCGGCTGTTATTACTTTGCCACGAGCTCCACCGCAGGGACAGCTAGTAATCAAATAAAACATTTTCAGCTATGAAATGTTTACTTTTAAAAATAAATTCAGCATTCTAATCTATACCTACTTAATAAAATAGAATTCCTACTATATCATCAAAGTACCCACGGTAGAATTCGCACTTGGTAGATTTTTATCAGCCGGCCCCCGACACCAAATCAATCTTTTTTACTTGCATTTAACGAAACATTTACAACCCCAGTGCCATTTATAATTCAAATTTTAAGATCGCTTGCGGAAATAAAGCGAAGGCTATAACTTTCAGGTCCCTAGGAAGAGCTGGTAAGTAAAGAACTGTTATTGCGGAAGCAGGTTAACGTTTGTAGAAAACGACTTCACAGACTGTTGACTAACCAGTGCACTGAGGGAGCTACCTATACTCTGCCAGGGGTAGTCAAGCTTTGGTTCAAGCCCTGAACATAAGGGACGGATAAATTATGTATGGAATGAAATTGCAAAACAAAGGGCCTGTGGAGTAATTGCGAAACACACATCTAATGGCGATCGATCGCAATGCATTCGCATTTTGACATCCATTGCTTGAGCGATTTGAAAAATTCGTCTGCTCGACAACGTAACACATACATTATTTTTGTTTTCGTTTATTTAAAAAATATCTTAATTTATTTAGTTGTAAATGCTCCTTTTTTAAAAGCTTTTATTTAACTTGCAATGTATGTATATTTTTTATTTTATTTTATATTAGGTATTTCCTGTGCCTGTCCCAAATAAAATATTTATATAACTTAATGAACGTGGTTGAACTGTCAAATGAAAAGGCATTGCGCTCGATTGCCATTTTATATGTGTTACGCAATTACCCCGCTGGCCGCCGAGTGTCACCAAAGAAAGAAAGAATAGTACTTCAGTAGTTATTGGGACTCACACAGGAAAAGTAAAATAAATAAAACAACAGTTTAAAAATTGAAAAAAACATGTATGTAAATTATTTGAAAGTAGGTATCATGCCTTCGTCTTCAAGGTGATTTTACATGACATCGATTTTCACTGTACCTACATAATGTATTTTAAATAAATCATTTGAGACCTATCTTACTATGAAGTTTATTATTAGTATTGTTGTTTCTTATGTAGGTATTTCATGAAAGAAACAAGTTTCAGTTTGAATCATCATTTAAAACACTTTTTGCATCAATTTCACAGAAGCAATATTGTGCTCCATGACCTGTGTGTCTCCTGTGTAACGGACGGATAATGGAGATTTAAATTATGCCGAAAGTGCCCGACACTTGCCGGCTCAATAAAACCTTTGTTTACATTGACGGCAATAAAGTACTGTAGAACGTACAGAGTAGAGCTCGTATATACTCTTATTTGTGAGCTTTTATTAAAAACTAGCTGACCCCGCAAACGTTGCCCTGACCAATTTTTTATAATTCATAGAAAAATCCCATAGAAAAAAGGACGTTCAGTTTTTCTTTCCATTAAAAACGAATTCGGACTATTTCAAAACTAAAATAGCCAAATCTGTCCAGCCGTTCTCAAGTGATGTAAGCGCATCACTTGAGAACGGCTAACGAACAGCATTTCGTTTTTATATAAATACTAGCTTTTGCCCGCGGCTTCGCCCGCGTGGATGTCGGAAAATATCCCACGGGTACGTACTACCGGGATATGTTAGATCACAGAACAGAAAAAAACAGACTTAGATCATACCTAATATCCGAGGAAAAGTCGTTGATTCCTACCGCTGCGCCCGCGTTGTCGGCAACCATAATTATTTTGTCACGCGTAATTTTGAATCTGTGATATCTTTTAAAGTATTAATTTTAATGATATGATGTCAAGGCATAGTTTAATTTAAATTAAATGCCCAATTTAAATAACATATTTTATTGGATAAGGATAAATAAAATACCGGTCAAAATGACAATGAAATTTTTATCAAATTCTGAAAGATAAAAATGGTTACTGTAGGTCATCCTTAGAAGATAGACATATGCTATCGCGGACTTTATTTTTGAACTTTTTAAGATATACAATTCTGTAAAACATAAATTTGATGTATCTCTTACGGCTTACGCGGCGCCCGCCAACAAACCTCCCAGTAGGCATGATTTTTTCTGACATCTTCGACAATAATCGTCATATTTCAGCCAATTTACATAAAACCTTAATGTATTATACACAAACCTTCCTCTAAAAGAATCACTCTATCTATTAAAAGAAACCGCATTAAAATCCGTTGCGTAGTTTTAAAGATTTAAGCATACATAAGGACAGACAGCGTGAAGCGACTTTGTTTTATACTATGTAAAGAAGATAAAGATAATACACACGGCTACACATCAAGCTATACATTTCCAGTGTACGTTTAAGTCGCATTGTACTGAAATCCTATACAATGCGAGATCAGCATAAACTGGAAAAGTATAGCTTGATGTGTAGCCGTACCTATAAAGAAAAAAAAAAATGAAAAAGAAGCAAACAAAAGGTCGCAAGATCTTACTTCAAAAAGGAAGATACCGAAAAAAAATATTTCTTAAAAGTTGGATAAGAATAAGGAAAAAAGAAAGGCTTCAATGGTTTTTCGTCTATTTTAAAAACCGCCTATCTGATCTAAGCACCTTTAATATTTTTACTGCCTAACGAATTGATTGTATCAAAATACTTACTCCTTGAAAATCAAAAGGTTCCCTATCTCTGGCTCTCCCGTACCTACACATAGGAACTCGCGTCGAGACGTACAAACGATCAACTGTCGTGCAATGGTTTTAAGGTAATATAAGACGTTATAGTAATGACGTTACTATACAAACTTTATCTTTATCTTCTCAAGCACTTACATCACTTGAGAACGTCTGGACAGATTTGGCTATTTTTGTTTTGAAATAGTCCGAATTCGTTTTTAATGGAAAGAAAAACTGAACGTCCTTTTTTCTATGGGATTTTTCTATGAATTACAAAAAATTGGTCAGGGCAACGTTTGCGGGGTCAGCTAGTTTTCAATAAAAGCTCACAAATAAGAGTGTATACGAGCTCTGCTCTGTACGTTCTGCTGTTACTGTGACCAATTCGGCTACCGCCAAGAGTTACCAATCAGAGACGGTTCACAATTTGTCGATTTGTCATTGATAGATTTTAAACAACCGAAAATTAATGCGTAGAATGTAACAGTAAATTAATGCGTATAATGTAACAGTAAATTAATGCGTATAATGTAACAGTTCACATTTCTATAGTCAATGTAAATTTTTCAATAGTTTAAGTCAAAGTTAAATCATTTATTTCAAATAGGCCCTTGTAAGGTACTTTTGAACGTCAAAATTTACAAAAAAAAATTGATCGAAAAATCCATCACGTCTGCGGAGTTTCACTAGCTATTTTAATAAGACCCTGTGTACATGAGACTATATTGTTCAAAGGCAAGCAAATAAAAAAACCGGCCAAGTGCGTGTCGGATACGGAATGTATGGGAGAACATGTTTTTGCAACTGCAAATGTACGTTGGTCGATTATTACTCGTTTCATTATTTTCTTTTACCTGTTTGTCGGCGGGATAAACTCATGCCAAATTACAGGTTTCTAGTGTTTAGTCTCTGAGCTAAGCTGCGGATAGACAGACAGACGGACATGTCGAAACTATAAGGTTTCCTTGTTGACTACGGAAACCTAATAAAAAAGATCTTTTCTAAATTCAAACAATGTGGTTCAGTTCAGACTCCTTTGGGTGTGGAACCCCGAATAATATTTTATCAAATTAAATTCATAAAATTAAAAGGAATGAATCAATGACCTTTTTCTCACGCGATTTAAGAGATCGTGTGAGAAAATCTCGTTGTTAAGTATTTGTCTTTATTGTTATTAATATCTGATTTAATTAGTAGACTGGTAGCCGGTCGTCAAAAAAACGGTCTCTAGGTTAATTATTTTAGTAAATTATTAAAAGTGTTTTAATTATGTTAAATTAGTGTAAATTAGTTGAACCTAGATATTAAGTTTTCTATCCAGTCATTATACAGTGTTTTTTGTCGCGAAAACTTCGTACTAAAAGGATTTAAAACCGGCTGTCAACTCAATGCCTCAACGGTGACGGATTTCAAACTATCATCGTTCCCGGGGAGTATTTTGTTTTATTTATGTGATTGTAGTTAATATTTACAGACCACAGAACACCACAAAATACTGCTCAGGTGTCTGAGCTACGTCCATCACACAGTGGCACCGTTTATTGTCTCTTTTTGTTTGACAAACTAGTGGAAGCAAAATCGACGACGAAAATATTCGCCCAGACAATAAACACTACATAATTTACTATACAAAATAAGCTCATTACGAGCTCTTACTATAAATATTTGGATCCTGTAATGTGTCACGAACTCTTCTCATAAAATAAAGTTTAATTGTACATATTTATATTTATATAGTTTTATGATAATAACAAGTTAAGCAGTGTTTTCTATAGTATTTCTCTTTTGTATAACTTTCCCATCTCACTCTAATTAACTTAATCTAAATGTATTAGCTATTTCTCAACAAATTACTTTGTAAACTTTTTCCCCAACTACCTCCTACTTATCCACATAACAGAAAATCTTTTCTTGCACTGTTATTTAGCTGCATAACTTCACACATTCCAGGTGACTGACAATTATTCAAAATGATGACCCGCAGTGCTACAATCAAAGAGATGGAAGCAAAACTGAGAGCTACCTTAAAGGATCTCGAAGCGTCTCAAGCTGAATGCAAACAACTGCTCCAGGAAAGGGAAGACAGTGAAGTAGAAGTGGAGAATGTTATCGCCAAAAACACCTCCCTCAAAAACGAGCTGGCTGAGCTACACACAGAACACATAAACTTAGCCGACCAGTACAGTAGACTACAACATCAAGTGTCATCATTTCAAGAGTGCAGTGACACCCATGACCTGGCTTTGAACAATATTTCAGAACTTAAACAGAAACTATGTGAAGCCCATAAGGCCCTATCTCTCTCAGAGTCTGACAAGGTCAGTGAACAGGTTGCTAACACCAATAACCTATTTTATGATTTGGTAGGCAGTAAGTCAAAATCAGTGTGTGAGCCAGCGATAACAATAGATTTGACTGGTGACGATACCATACCATTGTGTCCTATTGTTACTAGTCATAATAAATTAAAGAAATATATAAAATTTAAGAAAATAATTAAACGGTCACAGAGAGCTATTAAAAAACAAAATCTTTTAAAATTAAATCTTTGTCTTAGAAAGGAACGTGTTATACTTTCAAAAAGTTTAAATAGTTGTACTGTTCAGTTAGATGAATGTAGGGAAAAGTATGACATTGATACTAAGCTCCTTTATAATGATATACTACAGAAGGAGCAGTTGCTGAAGGATATTTTTGAGAAATATGAGATTTCACAACATCAACTAAGTGAGCGCTTGTTTGAGGCTGGGGAACTACTGGATTTGGTGAAGTGCAATGCTGAGAGGTATGAGTCTCTGGCTAATAATCTCTCATGCAGCTGTGCCAACCAACCACCACCTCCTCAGCCTCAGCCTGAATTGCCTATTTTGGCTCTTCCAGCAGAGACCTGTGGTAATACACAGCATAATAATACCAAATCAGTATTTTTCTGTGACGAATTGGGTTCAGGCTTTGGAAAAATATTACTCAATTACCTTAGCCATAGTTTTACCAATCATAGTTATCATAACATAAGTTTCAAACAAATTATTAAAAGAATTGCTAACACGAACCTAGATAATTATTCTACAATGGTTTTGCTATTAGGTAATAGTACTGGTATTACCAGAAAGGATATAGTGGATGGTGTGGACACCTTATTAAAGTTAAATATAGGAAAGCTAATGTTGTGTGCTTTACCTTACTCTGATACTTTATCAGTTTATGAAAATAATTATATTTATAAGTTGAATAGTACTATTCACAGGCTGACATGTTGTCATAGTGACAAATTATTGTATTTTGACACTAACAAGTTTATTAGTGGTTTTAAGTTAACTCAGAGAACTTTATCTCTGTCTTGGGAATGTAGACATATGATTGCTATGTTGATAGCATATAATATTAATGAGGTTATAGCTAATATAACAGATTGTAGTATTAGTGACGAGTCTGTGTTGTCTAGTTATACTAACAACATAGTGATTAATTATGAATCATCATGTTGTACGAAGGAGTATCCACCTATAATACCAACATCTTTGGAGGCCACTACCAGTCAGATAGGGTATTATCTTACTGCTGGAATTCATTCAGACATTCTAGACTCTTCAGTTGTAGTTGTGGAGGTCACTCCGGATAACTTTTTAAACTAGTAAGTAAGACAACAGAAGTTACCCCTTCAAATTACCAATTATTATTAGAGAATAATAAAACGGTATCTTCTGGCAATATTACACATAGTAATATTAATAAAAAACCAAAGGCGGGGCAACATACTTTAAAATTATTCAATCAAAATATCCAAGGTTGCTCTTCCAAATTACTGGAAATAGAATTGTTTTTAGAAAATACCAAGTTTGATGTCATTTGTATAACAGAACATTGGTTAAAAGATCATCAAGTAATGTCAATTAACTATGAAAATTATTGTGTAGTTAGCCATTTCAGCCGAAAACGTATGATACATGGTGGGTCATTAATATTAGTTAAAAATTCAATTAAATCGAAAGAACGAAAAGACATAATCGGACTGTCTGTTGAACACACCATAGAATTGTCCTGTGTTGAGCTTGATAAGCATGTTATAGTATGCGTATACAGACCTCCAGGTTACCAGAATCTATCTATTTTTGATTCTGTAATGGAAGATGTGCTAAAGAAACTTAGTGTTAGTAGTAAGTCAATAATCATATGTGGTGATTTTAATATTAATTTATTAGAAAATAACTCTAATACACTCAGACTATTAAGTCTTTTTAGGTCATTTGACTTGTCAAATGTTTTTATTGAACCAACTCGAGTAACAGCTTCTTCTGCGACTTGTATAGATAATATTTTTTGTAATTGTGATTACTTACATAAAGAAATTGTAAATAAGTTGCCATCTGATCATAGTGGACAAACAATAACATTTTGTTCCTACATGCCTTTACATAAAATTCAAATAAGGTTTAGGCCAATTACATGTAAAAATTTAGATAAATTAAATAATTCTTTGGCAAGTAAATTATGTGTTCAGAATTTTAATAATATATGTGACCCAAATGAGTTCTACGCCGAGTTCTTTTCACTATTAAATGAGCAATTTATTGACACTTTTCCACTAAAGACTAAAACTATTTACACAAAGTTCTTATTTAGTGATTGGGCGACTCCAGGTATTCGTAAAAGTAGGGAAAAACTTTTTGAACTTTATGGCCTAAAGCAACATATTAATAATACAAGCTTTCATCAACATGTTGCAAAATATTCAAAAACTTTTAAAAGTGTGTGCAAAATGGCTAAAGCTCTTTACATTAGCAATAAAATAAAATCAGCTGATGATAAAATAAAAACTACCTGGCAAATAATAAATAATGAAACCGGTAGGAAAAAACAGCGTAATACTGAATTTAACTTACAGACTACACATGGCCCTATCAACTCAGATGTAGAAATAGCTCAGGAATTTGAAAACTTTTTTGCTAATATTCCCCTTAAAACTACGGAAACTTTAAATTCCTCACCCACGCTTTCTGCTGCCTTACTTAGGAAAAATGTAAAGTCATGCCCTTTGGAGCTGAGGTTTCAGCATACAAACCCCCAGGCTGTTATAAAAGCTTTTAAAGATCTTAAAATTAAATCAACAGAAGATCTATGGGGAATGTCTGTAAAAGTCTGTAGATCTATCATCGAAACCATTGCGCCTTATTTAGCTTTCATATTTAACACCAGTGTAGACCAAGGAGTCTTTCCGGATCTCATGAAACACAGTAAAGTAATTCCTTTGTTCAAATCCGGTGATAGTAAGGAACCCAACAATTATAGGCCTGTGTCAATTCTGCCAGTTCTCAGCAAGGTGTTTGAAAGGTTGATGCTCAATCAAATGTTACGTCACTTTAATAAGAATTCCATCTTTCATGAACAACAGTACGGTTTCACCAAAGGGCGTTGTACCACTGACGCTGGTGTCACCCTCATAAAGAACATTTTTAACGCCTGGGAAGAAGCACACGATGCCATTGGAATCTTTTGCGACCTCTCGAAGGCGTTCGATTGCGTAGACCATGAAACACTTCTGCTGAAACTTGAGCACTATGGGATTAGGAATACAGCTCTTGATTTACTAAGGTCATACCTGAAAGATAGGAAAGTTAAAATTCAAGTAAACGGCGTAAACTCATTGGGGTCTGAAATGGCAATGGGCGTTCTTCAGGGTTCGATATTGGGTCCATTCCTCTTTTTAGTTTATATTAATGATTTACCACAATTACTTCAAAATCAACCTAAGATGGTGTTATTTGCAGATGACACATCGTTGATATTTAAAATAAACCGACGGGCACAAAATCTTGACGACGTTAACAGCTCTATTCTTCAAGTCCAAGATTGGTTTACGGTAAATAATTTGGTACTAAATAAAAAAAAAACCAAATGCATTAGATTTAAATTACCTAATGTTAGAAGTAGCGAATGTGACATCATATTGAATGGAGAAAAACTAGAATTTATTAATCAAACCGTTTTCCTAGGAATCACGCTAGACGAGAAATTACAATGGGGACCTCATATAACAATTCTTGCGGGGCGGCTAAGCTCGGCCGCTTATGCTGTTAGAAAGATACGACAGTTAACAGATGTAGAAACCGCGCGTCTGGTCTATTTTAGCTACTTCCACAGTATTATGTCGTATGGCATTTTACTGTGGGGTCGGGCTGCTGACATTGAATCCATCTTTATTTTACAAAAGAGAGCTGTCAGAGCCATTTATAATCTACATCGTCGCGAATCTCTCAGGGAACTATTTAAAAAGATTAATATTATGACGGTACCTTGCCAATTCATTTATGAAAATATTATGTATGTAAGAAAAAATCTACATATCTTTAATAAAATAAGTGATAGACATAATTTTAATACTAGAAATAAAGATAAAATAGATCAACCATTTTTCAGATTATCTAAAGTACATACATCTTTTATGGGGTACTGTGTTAAATGTTACAATAAAATACCTTGTGATATATTACAATTAAATGAAAGAAAATTTAAAACTCATATTAAAAGTACACTCTGTAAACAAGCATATTACAAATTAGAGGATTATATCCAAGATAAGAATGCTTGGAAACATGCTGGTCCTGCTCCATAGGACAATTTAGAGTCTAGACAAAATCAAACTGGTTGCTTATTTAATTAGGTATTTGTTATTTTTTATAACACTGATTTTACATTCTGTGATTTCTTGAACTCACACACTGACTTATTAGTATTACTTGTTAAAATGTTAGGAATATCGTATAATTTTGCAATGTTTGTAAATATGTGAGCACCATGTATCTGTCACATATTTAATTTATCTGTAATTGCTTTATTTTTCATTCTTTTTTACCTATCGCGGTATAGTAATCTTATTCTAGATGCATCGTCTTCACATATAATTATATAATTAATGTATGCAAAATATTGTAAAAACATTTTAAAAGAGTAACGGTGGAGTTTCTTGCCCATTCTTCTCCATACGAAAACTACCTTTTGGAAGGGGCGACTAGAATCAATTCTATTTTTTGTAAACTTGACGTTCATAAGTGCCTATTATGTGCCTAATTGAAATAAATTGTTTGACTTTGACTTTGACTTTGATACTAATTAAATATTATAATATTATACCTATTAACAGAAAAGGCACTAGAATATAATTATTTTTTTAGTGCACTATACACACATTATTGTAATGTATTAGGAAACACAAACAATTTTTTTCAAATGTGATAACAATGCTATTCGTTTTGGTCCTTTCACATAGCAAAACGAAAGAGACGGATTGATAAAGTATTTTTACGGAACATCACTTGGCCAGTCCCCTGGTGATTGAAATAACTTTGTATTCCTATGACTCGGTATGAGTTTTCCATATTTTAATTTCCGTAATTCACACCACGATATCTTCCACCATTCGATATCTTCTCGATCATTTTGTATACAATTTCCTGTCCATGACAAAAAAAGATTCAGAATGCAGCCATCCACTCGAAAGGTTTTCAAAGCGGTGTCAGTAATAAAGGTACATGCAGACTCATCGGCGTCGCCCGTTAATAATTCATGAACATGCTTAGCGTGCTCTCGTCATGCCACACTTAACCTGGCGATCGGCTGCACACCCTTTATGTGAACTTCACGGAAAATTCTCATTTAATTCTTGCGTGGATGAAATTTTTCATGGGATGTAAAATGGTCAGATTTTATTGGTTAGGTTTGGGGAAGAATTTTTGCACTTACTTATAGGACGCGGTGCAAATTATTCTAAAATTCTGGATCATTCACGAAAAGATCTGATTTTACAACTTAACGTATAAGATGTACTTAGATAAAGCTTTCGTTACTGCCCGCGAATGAAACAACTACTTAGCTTCTTCCCGTGAATTAATTATTAACTATTTCCCTATTCCGGCGTCGTCGAAAATATACCTTTCTATTGGTGACTCGTCACTTAGTAAGGTTAAGGCCACAATTATGAATTCATGGGAGCCAGCTAATACATAATGTCACAACAGTTAAACACAAGATTAGGCAACTGTTTACCGATGTCGTGATCTGTATGCTAATTTGTTTGTCTTTAGCATTGATACTGTAACTACAATTGGGTAAATAAAAATCGAATACAAACACATTTAGAGACAAATACAAGAACGTGTAATATTTTGAATGGAGAAAACAAAAAGATCTAAATAATGTAACATTGATAGTGTAATTGATACACAATCAAAAACATATATGTATTCTATTTGAATAGATATCTTACTAATAAGGCTCCGACTGATGTTGTAAACGACAAGAGAAAAGGAAGCAGCAAAATGTGTTTAAGATAAGTCTTGAGTATGTCTACCTGGATGCCACTAGAAGGACCAGCACGCTTAGCGTGACCACCATAGAAACGGTGAAGGAATACATCGTGAGGATACCGACATGTCCTAGACCCAAAAATTCGAAGACATGTAACATCTACCAACCCGGACTGGGCCCGCGTGGTGAATTACACTCGCTCTCACGCGGGCCCAGTGCGGGTTGGTAGATGTTTTGAGAACAGTGGTGATGATATAATTTACACGAAGTAAAGCGCCTGCTTGGGTTCGAACCCACGACCTACCACTCGTAAGTCGGGGTTCTTACCACTGGGCAAGACAAACAAGACAAGACAAGCAAGCCGCAAGTTCTGGCAAGACTAAACATGGTGACGATTTTTGAGTAATATTCAGCTATATACCTAAGTCTTCTCTTCTTTTCGTGTGGTTAGTGACTAACCTGGTGTCAGAGTTTTAAAGCCGCCCATGGGCCTCTGACTTGGCTTCACATGCCGTCGAGAAGTATCTCTCAGGCATGCCGTTTTCCATGCGATGTTTTCCTTCACCGTTTTTTAAGCAAGTAATAATAATAAAATACGCACATGAATCCGAAAAGTCAGAGGTGCGTGCCTTGAGTTCGAACTCAAGACCTATGACTTGGCAGTCTGACGGTCACACCACTAGGCTATCACTGCCCGCTATTTAAGAATAAGGCTTACCATTCAGGAGATTTCTTCATAACACAAACAAACATATTTTTGCCCTGGAGCTGATTCAATTAAACGAATTAATATATTAGTAATATCTGTCACCGTAAGATTGTGAGCACCGTTAGTTGTCATAATCTATCTAAATAGCGAGGTTATCAAAGAGTAACTTTTTTCTTTTCCATACGAAAACTACCTTTAGGAAGGGGCGACTAAAATCAGTTCTATTTTTTTTGTAAATTATGACGTTAAAAAGTACTTTACAAGGGCATATTTGAAATAAATGATTTGACTTTGACTTAAACTATTGAAAAATTTACTTTGACTATCGAAATGTGAACTGTTACATTATACGCATTAATTTTCGGTTGTTTAAAATCTATCAATGACAAATCGACAAATTGTGAACCGTCTCTGATTGGTAAGTCTTGGCGGTAGCCGAATTGGTCACAGTAAAGGTACCATTCCGCACCCAACCGCAGGAAGCAACTGCAGGCGACGTGTCGCGGCGTCATGTCGCTGCAGTCATGATTCCGAATCTGACCGTAGGCGGCAACTGCCCGTATTTCAGTCGGTAGATAGAAGATAGAAAAACGTGACTATCGCTCGAGCGTTGGCGGGACTACTGGTCTGCGGTCGGGCTGCACGTATCGCCTATCAGTCGACCGTAGCTGCCAACGACGTGTCGCTAGCTACGGAAGGTATTTCATAAAAAAATCATAGAAACCGGTCGTGTCGCGGCGACACGTCGCCTGCAGTTGCCTCCTGCGGTCGGGTACGGAATGGTACCTTAACTAAACTAGCCGGGCTAAAATGGCTTAGGTTAGGTTAGAACTGTGACCACCAGCAGCTTGTTGCCAAGCCAAGTTGGTCACAGTTACTTGGCTATTTAGTATTCTCATCGAAGGCAAAGTTGACACCAGCTGTGCTATTCTGTAACCATCTCACCGTGAAAACTTAGGGGAAGTGTTCGTGCAGTGAGCTGTCAGTGTCACCCCATCCGATACTAGGGATGACCAAGCATTACATTTACAAACGTAATCGAGATTTAAATTATATTTTTTTTGTTAATTCTATTGATAATTTTATATTAAGTATTCTAAAGCTAGTATTTAAATGTCTAAACATTATTATATAAGGGGGGTTTTAATAAAATAGCAAAACAGATATCCAATCAGAAACTCAATTTTGTTTTATTCTATTTTGTTCCTAGACTAGTCCCTTAATATAAATAGCCTGAGGCGCGACGCGTTACGCACGTAGGTACCTACCAACAATAAATAAAATAGAACGTACCTACATAGGTATCTACACGTTGCTGCTACTTAAGTACTAAAGAAAATGCTCATCGACATAGTTTGTTATTATGAACCCATTGCTAACTTATATTATAAACGCAATCGAGTGTTAATAGTGTGTAATTTAACCCCACACAAACTATGTGGGAACCTACCTAAACGATGTAAGTAGTCATATAGATAAAAAGATGTGTATATTATTTGCACCTACCTACCGAATATTTTATTGGAGATAACCTACCTACGCGTTGAATAAAATCATATTCATCAAATCCTTCTTAAGTTCAACAGCTGACACTCTTGCAGCGCGCGCACACCGAATCACTTCACCACGTTGAAGCGGTAAGAATTGCGCTTGCGCGCTAGGTAGACACTATCACATTGAGGATTTTTTTTACTTACTACGTACCTAAATACTTATTCAACTTGTAACGCGTCACGTACTTGCGTACTAAATACCAACGTCCAATAAGTACCTAGATACAATGTTTTATTCATCATCATTATATATAACCCAAGTAAAACTGACACTTGTAGCGCGCGCACATCACATCACCGAAGTGTTGTCGCCGAGGAAATAACACGCCTTACCACGGTGACCACCCGCGTGATCACTTCACCCGATTCTTAAAGAATCGGATGAAGTGATCACGCCGCGCAGGCGCGTTGTTACGCACTTTATTTTTTTTTCCCCTCTTTGACGGCCATGTCCATAAGCCTATACGTATTCAGCGTCAATAATGAGTACCTATTTATTTCAATACTTTTAGATAATTCAATGTCTAAATCATACCGTTTTGTACATTTAAAAAGTCAGTTTATTGCCTAGATACATTTTGTTTTCAATAATTAAACTAGTTTTTTTTAAATGAACTAGTTACATACTACTTATTTAACCTGTAGGTATGTAACGCGTCACGCATGTGCAGTCAGAACATATATAAAATAAAATTTAATAAGTAGGTACCAATAAGTACAGCAATAAGCAGCAAAAAAACAAAGTGCGTAACAGCGCGCCTGCGCGGCGTGATCACTTCATCCGATTCTTTAAGAATTGGGTGAAGTGATCACGCGTGTGGTCACCATGGTAACGCGTGTTATTTCCTCAGCGGCGCGCCTGCGCGAAGTGATCACTTCATCCGATTCTTTGAGAATCGGGTGAAGTGATCACGCGGGTGGTCACCATGGTAACGCGTGTTATTTCCTCGGCGACAACACGTCGGTGATGTGATGTGCGCGCGCTACAAGTGTCAGTTTTACTTGGGTTATATATGATGATGATGAATAAAACATTGTAGGTACTTATTGGACGTTGGTATTTAGTACGCAAGTACGTGACGCGTTACAAGTTAAATAAGTATGTAGGTACGTAGTAAGTAAAAAAAATCTCAATGTGATAGTGTCTACCTAGCGCGCAAGCGCGATTCTTACCGCTTCAACGTGGTGAAGTGATTCGGTGTGCGCGCGCTGCAAGAGTGTCAGCTGTTGAACTTAAGAATTTTGTAATGATTTGATGAATATGATTTTATTCAACGCGTAGGTAGGTTATCTCCAATAAAATATTCGGTAGGTAGGTACAAATAATATACACATCTTTTTATCTATATGACTACTTACATCGTTTAGGTAGGTTCCCACATAGTTTGTATGGGGTTAAATAACACACTATTAACACTCGATTGCGTTTAAGTTAACAATGGGTTCATAATAACAAACTATGTCGATGAGCATTTTCTTTAGTACTTAAGTAGCAGCAACGTGTAGATACCTATGTAGGTACGTTCTATTTTATTTATTGTTGGTAGGTACCTACGTGCGTAACGCGTCGCGCCTCAGGCTATAATATATATTAAGGGACTAGTCTAGGAACAAAATAGAATAAAACAAAATTGAGTTTCTGATTGGATATCTGCTTTGTTATTTTACTAAACATTACTATATAGGGGGGTATATAATGTAATGTTTAGACATTTAGATACTAGCTTTAGAATACTTAATAAAAAATGTCCAATAGAATTAGCATAAAAAATATAATTTAAATCTCGATTACCAATGTAATGCTTGGTCAATCCCTAGCATCAGTGAGTTTTCACTGACAGCTCACTCCACGCAAGTTTTCACGGTGATATTTTTACAGAATCGACATGCAGTTCACATTTTGTCGGTTTGCTATGGATAGATTATAAACTATAATACAAAAATAAAAAAATACAAAAATTACAAAAAACAAAAAATTACAAAAAATAAAAAAATAAAAATTACGATATACAAAAATTATACGATAAATTGTAAATGGTTTGTTGCAGTTCACAATTTTTCGATAGTTTATAATCTCGCTAGATTCATAATCATTTAAAATTATTCTCATTAATTATTATCATTTAATTATTTGTTCATAATCACATAACGTCAACTGCCCTTTTGTGGATTGCGACGTAGTTTTTAATATACATTGGATGTATAAAAAGCGGTTATCCGGCAGGTGAAAGCTTTTAAAACAATTAGTTGTGTTGTTCGAGGCTCCAAAGCACTCAATATAATTTACGCGGATTCACAGTGAAGTATCAATCATAAACATGTCGGTAGGTACATTATTAATGATACGGTGGATTATATTGTACGTAATAATCATGTCGAAGTGATTTTAAAGTTAAGTGCTTGGTTTGGTACTGAATTATCTCTAGATTAATGAGCACTTCATCCTAAAACACAATCACCACTTATTCATCAGGATTGTGGTAATAGAAATAGGTACCTATACTTTAAGTGATAAAAAACACACAAAACGAGACACGAGATTGGTCCTAATATTGATGACTAACTGCGCCCGCGCGGTTTAACCAGCATAAGTGTCGATTCCGTGGAAATATTGGGACAAAAAGTATCCTTTGTCCTTCTCCAGGTCATGGTCTACCCATGTGCCAAATTTCATCCTGTTCACCCGTTTTAGCGTGAGAACATAAAAAACAAACAAACAAACCCACTTTCGCATTTATAATATTATTTAGAAAGTTAGGATTATAGTTAGGATAATAATAAGCCCTGTGGGCTAAAAACAGCCGCTTTGGCAGAATTATAATATGATAAAATGATTAATTAATGATATTATCTGCGTTCAATTCATAATACGCCATTCATCTGTTTGACAGTTTAATACTATAATGAAATATCATTTAAACTGTAGAAATACGAGTAATATATTAAAAATCTCATTTGATTAATAAAAACTTAAAAGAAAAATTATCGGATATAATTACGGTCTTAATTTTTTTCATGCGGCAATATTTACACCATATATGATTCTGTTAAGAATTGAATTGAATATGATTCAGCGAAAATATGTGTCACCATAATAGAGGAATTGCTGGGAATTTAGAAAATGAATTGCTTTTAGAGGAGTTGCTTCATGTGGCCGTTCTAGGCCCCCTGAATTTTAACAACGCCTTCAGGCAAAAAAGAACGAAGTCGCATAAATCCAAAGTTTTATGTTGTGCATGCCCAATGTCCTCCAAATCTAGCGCACTGCTGACGTTTATTACTCCCATTAATATTTCCTAATTTAGTCCTTATCTAATTGACCTATCAGTCCAAATTACCTTAACACACTCAGCCTTCGCAGCCAGTGAGCAAAACACATAAGCAGGTGTATTAAAAATAGGTTGTACGAAATATAACACATGAATACATCTCAGCAATAGATAAACCAACGTTTTGAAACATGTTAACCTAAATGATTTACTCCACTTAACACATTAGCCCAACAACACCGCCCCGGTGAATTTTATTTATGCCCATCACTTTGAAGTGAACCAGTCCTCTGAAAGGGTTAATTAAGTGAAAGATTCTCATGGCCTGCGGACTGAATGATCATGTTAGACAAATTATAACGTATTATTGAGCAAAGAACCCACATATAACCCGACAAATATATCAATGCTGCACCTCACTTCACATTATAACCTTTACTAAGAAGGTGTATGGGGGAAATTCTAACCATCCTTACTACAAAATACTAGCTGCGCCCCGCGATTTCATACGCATAAGTCTCGATTCCGTGGGAATTTCGGGATAAAAAGTATCGTATGTCCTAATCCAGGTCATGGTCTACTCGTGTGCGAAATCTCATCTAAATCCGTTCAGCCGTTTTACCGTGAAAGCATAACAAACAACGCCATAACAACAATGTTGCAACAACAACATTGTTGTATTTCGGCAGTTAGAGGTAAGATAGCCAGTTCCTCTCTGTTTCTGTCATAAAACTTCATTGCAGACAGCGGAAGTGCTAATATGAAGGTTTGATAAACATCTACTTATTTACTAAGTTCAAAATGCTAAATATTTTCAATATTCAAATAAAAATTCAAAATTCAGAATATTTTATTTCACATAAACCTAGAAGGGCACTTATGAAACGTCAGAAGCTAGGTGCACGGTTCCAATTGGTCGTTTCCTATGGAGAAGAGCCGGGAAGAAAGTCCACGGTTACTCTTTTAAAAGTAAATGGTTTTTACAATGTTTTCAAATTACAGTGTTAAAAGGTATGAGAAGGCGGTATAGGCCTATCAAGAACTACCAGGTACTTAGCAAAATATAAAATGGTCCACAGATCTACAGTCTGTTAAGCCTACAACGTTCTCACATTCACAAAATCTAAAACAAAAGTATCTATATAAAAGATAAATAAAATAATAAAAATAAAGACCTATTTTAACCAAATGGCACCTGTATTAAGCCAAAAGCACTAAAATCATACGTTAGAGCCATTAAAGTGTTTAATTATTCTGAAGTGATAAACAAAGTACGTTTTACTGTAACAGTAACACAATATTGTTGTAGTTAATAGCCTGAAGTCATGAACAGTATGTTGATTGGTTTGTTTTAGGTACATTCGCCATTAATTTCGAGCTATAGTTTTCGGCAATATTCGGCATTGTTAGAGATATATATCGAAATTTTATTCAAACCACTGAAAATAGGGATGCGTTTTGGGGTTCTGTAAGTCCGAATGAAAAAACGGAACCCCTATAGGATCACTCGTGTGTCTGTTTATCACAGCCAATTTGCTCCGAATTTACTGGATCGATTAAGTTGATATTTGATACATGTATCAATTTCTGTGGCCCATACAAGGACGTGTTCAGTTTTGGAAGACAAATAAGAATATTTAAAAAAAAGTTTTGGGCACTGTACCGTGTGACATATCAAATGAAAGGACTTACCGTGAACCCCAAGTATTTTTTTTATAACTTTGAAATTAAAAATTATTACAGTTATTTAAGAAAATAAATGGAAATTGATCCACTTAGAAACAAATGTGCCTAAAATTTAGAAAATAAAATACAGAAAGTTGTTCTACCTATATCTACTTACAGTTTACAGAAAAATCTATAAGAAGTATATGGTTTTAAAATAACATGGTAAATCTCCCAATATTGTGCGTACAAACTTACATTCGCAGTTGGAATGTATGGAACATTTTTTAACACCAATTTTAAGTTTATTCTTGGAATAAATTCATCTTACGAACTTGGCCGGTTTTTTATATATTAAGTTGTCAAACAGGTCAGCGGAGCAAAGGTAGAAATTCTTTTCCGTAGTTTATGGAAATCTGCGGCACCAAAGAATGAAAGATGCGTTGCAATGCATGCGGCTTCATCTATACATAGTATAAAACAAAGTCACTTGTCGTGTGTCTGGTGACTGCATACATTTTCTATACTACACAAAACGTATGTATAAAATATTACATTTATTTGATTTCTATAATAACATCGACATTTCTGTGCTATATAGCACAGAAATGTCGATGTTATTATAGAAATCAGCTTTAGTATCAGAGTTCAAAAACCTGCAATGGCCAAAGTCTCTCAATATTTCTATACCCACAAATTACACTTCGAATGACGGAGAGAAAAATACTAAATATTTTTAGTAGGCATATAATAGTATTTCCCTTGTACAAAAATAGCACTCATTCGAACTTGGAAAGCAACCACTTCTTTTTTAAACGCTTTAACTAAGTTGACAGGACGTTTATAGCAGTTCTATTTTTAAAAAGATGCCGTTTAATCAAACAGCCGTCGCAAAGGCAGCGCGTATTTGACTGAAGCTAAATTTTGTTAATTACGGACGTAACTGAGAGGCACTCTGCATTTTCAGCTTGAAGCAATAATGAAAAAAACAACGAATGGTTGTCTTAACAAATAACATTATGATATTGCACCTGGCTGGAATTAATTAAATATTTCCTAGTATCATTAGAGTATAATTATAAATTATGCCCATACTTTAATGGACAGAAGTTATGTTAAATTCTCCTGCCGATAATTTGTTATTAAGTCTATTTCATAATTGATTTATCCGCGGTTATCCTGAATAACATAAATATTATATAAAAAGTTAGAAAACCATGTTACAGCAGAACCATAAAACTGTAAAATTAAAATCAACCGACAAGTCCACTTAACCAATATAGATCCATAATTCAATGTATCGGAATTTAATCGAGAGCACTTAAAAGCGACCGCATGTAAATTACATTATATGAAAGTAGGAAGCTACTCATACAGTTATTGCTTGCACAAGTAATACAATATTCCCATTATTGCAAGCACTTGAGAAAATCGATCAAGCGTTCACTTAGACCCCCACCTCTCATATATCTTTTTAAAGTTACATTTTTCGCCATGCCATGTTAGTTTCGCTCGTCGTTTATTGGAGGCAGAAGCCCTGTAACTTTGTACAGGTGTCATGTTTTATAAGAAAAGAAAACCTGGATAGAGGGTTATATTTTATGCTGTGTAGTTTATTTTTAGGATTACCGAAGCGGAGCGCAGAGGAAGTTCCGATTCAGTTCTTAGAATCTATCTAGTGTAATAAGGTAAGCTTCAAAGCGTATGAAAGTTAAGAAAAAGTACCTAGTAGTTTGAAAAATAATAATACTTTCATATGTATTTTTAAAAATCATAGACGCAAAACGAAAAGACTCGAACAAAACACGAACTCCAAATACAAAACGAAGCAAATATGATATGAAAAAAAAAATGTTTCCATGAAAATTTTGAATGAAATTCAATTAAAAAGTGTGGTGTGTAACAGACGTTCGCTTTTTTAACGTTTTCTATTTACCCAGTTCATTCTTTTGTTCGCAGCAGTATTTGACAGTTCAATTTTTGAGAGGAAGGTTGGATTACCGTAAAACCGTAGGTAAAGGTAGGACCAGACGTTAACACAAAGACGGCTCGTAAAAGTAGGAGTGTAAGATGTTACTTTATTAGGTTTATTATATTCTGAATAAGTTATCATGAAAAAGTGCGAAAGAGGTTTTTAGGGTTTTATAGGGATGTAAGCATGTTACGGGTGTTTTTTTTATTTTTATGAACGTGTTTTAATGTTCCTTCATAATAAATCGACAGCTATTAATTAAACGCTCCATGTAAAGCAAAAAACGAAATAATGCGATTGCAGTAACAGTACGAGATGGCTAATTGGCTATATACAAAGTGTACTTAAAACTTGGTGCGATCCGTGAGGATGTTGTTAAGTATCGTAGGTACTGAGAATCTATTTATGTGGTAATTTTCAGGAAAAAAGAAAAAGAATAAAAAGTAAGTTCAAAAACTAAAACCCGACTACTGACATATCATGCTAAAGTATGAAATAATAAAATATTTCAGACAGCAATCAAGACATAGGTACAAAATTGGTCAAGGTTAGGCCGTAGTCGCATACCTGTATACCTACAAAATTATAATGGCCAACGATACCTCATTTGTCAAATTATGGGGTATTTAGTCTGAACGGCCCAAAGCGAATGGACCGCGGGCCATTCGACCGTAAACAAAAATCGTCTACGTTCCAAAGGACCGGCGATAAAATGATTTCAAAATTAATTTAAAGGGACAGTCGCATACATTGTGATCGTCGCATAGTTTATGAATTTTGTTGATTTATTTGTTTAACACGTTAGCTGCCATGGGGGGTCCAAATGACCGGCACTTGGTAGAAGCGTTTGGGCCATGGGGGGCTTAAATGACCGGCACAACTAAGGTGAACTTGAACACCTTTTGCTCGCTGACGGCCATGCGTGTAACGCAAAATACCATTACAAGTGGCCGGCGCGGCCCCAATGATCACTTTAGATAACTTGGCCTCAAAATATTTTTATAATTTTTTGGTTGTATGAATGTTTTTGTAGCGAGTCAAACAAAATTATGATGTAAATTAAAGACATTATACTTTTTAAAATATTTTTATTATTACAAATCAAGGACTAGTGTTATTTAGAGACACATTATGTTGTGTTGAGATCAAAGTAATTTAAAATTAAAAAACAAACAGAAAATTAATGATTTTTATCAAAACACGGTCTGCACAAATATGGCTTGTCTGGGCAAACTGAACAAAATGTCGTAACCTTTTTGGTTTTGTTTTTGGCAATTTTTCTTCCATGCGTTTGTGAATTATTTTTGTAACAACCTACACAAAATTTTCTTGTCGTCACAGCCTTTCCGTCTGCTTTTACAAGAGAATGTTTTATTCTCTTTGGCCTACATGGAATGTTAGCTCCATCACGTGGGTTTGAGTCAATCATTTGTTGTGACAGTTTTCGTCTAAATTCAATAATAGGTATCTTCTTTTTTGTGGTAGCTTCATATAAAACCCGAGCATTTACTACAGCTGTGTTTAGAAGCAGTTCTAAGGCCAACTTCTTGTACCACTTGATAGATTTTCGAAGCGGAGAAGAATACGCTGTCATTTGATCCGAGAGGTCTACTGCTGCCTTAGCTTTATTATAATAACTTTATATCCATAATTATCTTCGGCTTAATCACCTCTATTCCTCTCTTATTAACAAGGATGACCGGCGATTTGACCGGCGTGGCTCCAATGAAAAAAATATTACATTTGCGCCGCGCCGGGTGTAAATGACCGGCGGATTAAAAACAGCACATAATATACAAAAAAATATATAAAAACATATATTATATATAGAAATCTTATAAATAAGTCATTTCACGTCATTTAAGCGACTGATGAAAAACGCAAATGTATTCGGATTTCCATATGGCAGGCAACGTGTTAATAAAAAAATACTGATTTGTGAGTATTGTAAGATTTCTTATTGTTTAAAAGATAATTATTTAAATGTTTACTCTTTTTTCGAAAGTTAGATTAAAAATACATAATTATTATATTTTGTTGATTTATTTTATTTAAAATTATTTCATTAATAAGTCTTGTAAACATTTTATATTATTGTTTATTTTTTTTCTAAAGAAAATAATACAAATCTAGGAAAAAAATTAAAACATTTATTTTAACTTTTTAACTTTTGCACCCGAATGTACTTGATGTAGTTTATGACATTGAATTTGTTAAACAAAAAATATCATTGGTCCTTTGGAACGTTGACGATTTTTGCTTACGGTCGAATGGCCCGAGGGCCATGCGGTTTGGGCCGTTCAGACTAAATACCCAAACATGATCTATAGTTTAGAAGATATGAGATAACAGATGAACATACATACATAGATATCGGTCAAAATCATAACCCTCCTTTTTGCTTCGCCGTAGCCGGGTAAAAATACCCCGGTTTTTCAAAGGGGGTTTTTCCTGGATAATACATGGGGCGCGGGCGGCTGTCGTTTAGCGGGTGTCTATAAGTCATAACTTATGACTCCTGTTGATAATTTGCTAATTTTTTTATGGAATTGTGGTAATTTTGGTACAAAAAACGTGAATTTGAAATAGCAATAACTTTTTTATTTTCATTAATGATAAGATTTTTTATTACTCTTTGCTACTGTTATTGCAGTACTTATGTGCCCTTTTCGGAACAGACTGGGTTTTTTTACACATTGTATATCCACCAAACAAAAGCGCAGCAAAATCTATTTTAAATCCAAAAAAAAAACCACCGGCTGCTCACTGCCGTATTCGGACACGTTTCACAAACGCAGGAGCCATGTTTCTATTTCGATTACCGAAATATTGGAAATAAAATATAACCGCTATCGTATTTCCACGCGACAGGCGGAAATAAAGCTTGCCGACAAATCGACACGGCAGCCGCATCCCGGTGTAGGAGCGTGCCGTCACACAGCCCTACGCTGATGAAATTGTAATACTACATAGGTACCTGCTGAAAACTCTGAATTCACCAATTCTAGGTATTCAAACTCAAACTTAAAGCATCAATTAATAGCGCTTATCCTACAAGTTGGCAACGTCGCAAATAGCTGTCAAATATTCACCTGTTTTGGTTAATTTGGCAATATTACTGTATGAAATTATGAAATGTGGCCAACTAGCGAACCAAAATATTGATTATAAAATGCAATAATTACCTAATATCGTAACACCTAATATTTAGTTTTAGATGTAAAAAAGTAAGTATTTGGAAACATTCTAAATGCCTTTTTACACCTAAAACGGTTACAACATCAAATCTAGTGTTATAATAGTAGTTTATGAAACTGTTGCATAATGAGGTGTATTAAAATAAGAGTGGGTGTATTAAAATATATTTTTAATAGTATATTTGATACTATTAAAAACCTCGCCTGCGGCAGAGAGTAGAGAGAGTAGAGTAGATAAAGTAATAAAACATTCCTACGAAATTCAGTACAACAAAACGTATGAATGGCGCCTGCACCCAGCACATCACCGCGCACACGCTACAGCGGTAAATTTAATTCTTCTCCACGCTAACGTTCGATTACAAAAGTTGATGGAAACTCCTTAGTGATATTAACTTCTTGGAATTCGCTGTATCGTAATTGAAAAAATTTATTTTACAATGCATTTGCTCGAAAAGAGCGTTTTCCAAGCAGTCTATTTGTGCGGAAAGTGTCACTTTTTTCACTAGTGCTTTTTACTTTTCTGTTTTTATTTTATTTTTGAAGCCGTCGTCAGCCCGTCTCGTCGAAGACGAAGTCAAGGTCGAAGTCGAAGTCGTAGTCGAAGTGGAAGTCGTAGTCGAAGTCAAAGTCAAAGTCGAAGTAAAAGACGAGGTCGAAGTCAAAGTCGAAGTCGAAGTCAAGGTCGAAGTCGAAGACGAAGTCGTAGTCGAAGTCAAAGTCAAAGTCCAAGTAGAAGATGAAGTCGAAGTCGAAGTCGAAGTCAAAGTCGAAGTCAAAGTCAAAAATCAAACTCAAACGTCAAAGTCATGAACGTTGTTTTTATCATTGATTTATGTCGTCATAGATGTTACTCATCATAGGCGACTACCGTAAGGCTCGCTCTTCTTTTTTTTTTCCTAGCACAATGCATAGTAAAACGTTGTATGATACACGTGCGTAGGATGATTTCCAACTCGTGTCGACTTATACAAAATGCCACTCGTCGGAAATCACCTACCTTCCGCACTTGTAGCATAAATAACTAGTATAGCAGTATTTTGTTTGAGAAAAAGTGTTATAATATGATTCTATTTTTAAATTTCGGTATTGTGTTAATAAAGTATGTTAATATAAACTCATTTTGAAGTTTATAATTCAAATAATACGATACGATAGTAGATAATTGTAATTTTTTATTAATATTCTAGTTCGCCGCTAGTTAGCCACATTTCATATTTCCATACAGTAATATTGCCAAATTAATCAAAACAGCGAAATATTTGTCATATGTTTGCGACGTTGCCCCTCTTCAGACTAACGGTCTTAAACCATTTACAGGCACTTTTAATTGTCAAGGAGTCGGACCAGTCAGAAAGATAAAGTTAATTACCCATTCTAAAGCGTAGTAGGTTTCTATGGAGAACTGCGGGCAAGAAATTCCATGGACACTCTTATTAATAAAAACGGGGTACTAGTCTAGGAAATAGGAAGGTATTACTTATTTTATTAGCAGCTCTTGGTAGAACAGCTCCTTTGTTAGCATAATAAGGACAGATTCGCTTTAAGCCAGATTCGTATTCAGGTCAGATTGGCGTTAGGTTAGATTCGTGTTAGGTCAGATTTGCGTTAGGTCAGATTCGCGTTAGGTCAGATTCGCTTAAAGACAGAATATGTACAGACTGCAACATAAAGCTCCTTTGTTCGTCTTTATATCGGGATGCAATCAATAAAATAATCAGCCTGTAGTTTATAACTAAAGGCCACTTCTCATACAAAGATGGAGAAAAACCTTCGAAGGTTTCAGAAGGCCAATGGTTCTAATCAAGGGAATGGGAACTCTAATCATTAACGGTTTGATGAGCTACGCGAATTAGTAACGCTTACGTCAAGGATTATTGAGTAATTTTCCAGTTACATCATGTTGCATTAGGCCTTTTAAAATTTTGTTTTGTTTCTTAGTAGTTGATCTGAGTAACTTTTCTTGCAATGATTCCATTTTATTCCGTTAGGAAGGTACAGCCTAAGTTCTGCTGCTACTGTTACCTACGTCAGCGTTACAAGAGCTAATCTATTCTAACAGATATGCTCCTAGCCGAAAAATATGTACCAGCATTGTAACAGAAGTCTTGCTCTTACCTAGAATGGCTTGATTCATCAGACTTTCATCCATCCAATTTTGATGCTTTGTCTGCGCTCGCGCTTGTGGGTAAAACTTCTATCTTATTTATTTTACGCCCGCTTCATAATGAACTATTATAAAAAATATACTACTCTTGCTTTGAGCACCTGTTTATGAAAATCAGTGACGCCTCCCCGTGCAGTTTGTAATATCCGTATATTAAAATGGGGCGCTGAAGCTGGTTTTACCTTCATATTATTAGCTTATTACTTGCTAGCGTCCAGACCAAGGTTTTTTCAGGTTTCTAGGAAACCAGCTTTGCTCTTTTCAAATTTCTTTTTCTTAGAATTTGGTTCTGTGAGCCGAACGAGTATCGCGAGAACTGAAAAGGTGATAATTGTATAAAGTAAAATTAAATTATGTATTAGCAGGAGGTTAAACATAAAGAGATGTTTAAAATTATCTTTTGCTTAAAACTGTCCCGTAGTTCCAGTTTCCTGATGCCAAATCAAACGACGTAACTATCATTCAAAGTAATTTTGTAATACATTTTTAGACTTTGACTTTGAAACTACTTAGTCGCCATTCAACAGAAATATCTCAAATGAAATTAGTGTTTGCGAATAATTGAGGAATATAATAATAGATCTGGAATTTTAAAAAAGGTCTTTCGCTCTAGCACTCAACCACAATGACAGGCGGTTAACTGCTGGACCGAAAGGCCTTTCCCAAAGTCTGCAATACCGGCAACAAAAATAGGTAAAAAAAAAACAGAAATTGGTAAAAAACTTGCTCGGACGAACTCTAGAACACCTTTTGTTTATAAACGGTTAATCAGTAACATGTAAAGCAACTGATGTGAAGATGACTAAGAGAAAGGGTCTGTAAACCCACCCACAAACACTGTGATAACCTCCTTTAGTAACTGTGTTTAATATCTATTAACTTAAAAAAATAATTTTCTAAAGTTGTTGTTTTAGCACAATGAAAGACTAGGTTATATTGTACCTAACATACTATATACATAGCACTTAGTTGGAACATTTGTTAGTTTAACTTGCTATTTCGTGGAATTCGTTCGGTATAATCAAAAATATTGTACAAATATATCTTTGAAATTAAAATGTATCTTATATAAAAAGTCAACTAGTAGTTTTATCATTCATTTATGAAAGCATATTGAATATAATAAAACTGACATCGTTTTATCAAATAAAACGCTGGATGGGCTTTGATTACTTTTGATGCAAAATTCACTGATAGTTTTTTCTATGGCCGCATCAAATAACGGTGATTTAATTTTGTTTCTCTATTTTTATGTTTGGTCCAGGTTTTTATTATATCGCAGATTTAACATAATTATAACGTATTAGTTCAACTCACCGGTATCAAATTAATCAAATTGTAAACTAAGACAACTTTGAAATAACAATGGATAAACGAAACCGTAGGAAAAGTTAGTTCATTTTATAGAAACCCTTATCATTTTCGTGGAACACCAGTATATATTTCACAGACTTCAGGTTTTTGTTTGAAATAAATACGAGTTTTAGTTTACTTAAGTGGTATTCTTGCATTAATTTTCCGTTGTGAAAGTATTGTTACAGTCGGTATAGTGTGGCTGTGTTTTGATACAAGGTACGTTCAAAATTAAAGTTTTAGAATATAGAAAGAAACCTTTTAAAAAGCGACATAAGTCTTGATGTAACTTTGAGAATGATATCATCGATGTATAATACAAACATTAAGGTTGAGGATAACGTGTGTGTTGTGGTATAAGTAGCATTATTTTTAGGTTAAACAACCGTGACTTAGTAGGTATTAACGAAACGGAGTGTGATACATTTGAGGATATTTTAATTTACATTGTACCAGACTTAAGTAATCTGGAGAAAACCAACGCGTAAATCCAACTTTCAAATTATTTTCCCTACTTATTACTCGTATTTAGTTACTTCCATTTAAAGCTCCTTTAAAATCTCGTTTTAATCAAACACGCGCAACAACCAACAACAACTGACGGGGTCCGTAAGGACCAGTGCCTGCCAGGGTTGCGAGTTTGTCCGAAAGGGATATCGCGGCCCCGGCACACGGGCAACGGAAGGAAGACGGGTGGGTTTTAGTCAGTAAAAGTCTGACACACCCTCCCGCTCCGCCCAGAGCGGGAGAAGTTATTTGATAATTGCCCACCCTCAAAAAAAAAAGAAAAAAGAGAGGAGTACCTACACCTACATGACGACATTTATCAAAAACTTACCTACCGATTTTTTTCCCAAAAATAATTACCGGTGCATCTCTAAACGAACTGACCCCATATCCCTTTGTCCTCTTTCGCACGTGGCGCGTTGTCGTGCCAATTCACCCATCCTCCCCTCGACACATTATCGCTCTTCTGAAAGCCTACCTTATGATGTGTTTACGGATGAATGGCAGCATTTGGGGTGTAGTGGAGTATTGTGAGTACGTGGGTAGTGTCTGTAATTAATGTGACCAAGTGTAGGGATTAACCAGAATTATGTTTCTATGGAAACTGTTTTTGTTCATTAGAGAGATTGATACCCCTTTACCCAGTTCTGTCAAAGTTATGGAATCAGGCGTTACCTTGCGGAAATCCATGACAGTAAAAGGTAAATCGCAATAACTAGATCCAGGCTTGGATACAGAATGCAGCACCACCCTCTCATTTGCAAAAATATGTACACGCAGAACACTGCCCAAGTGACATGTCAAATTATTGTTCCGTATTTTAAATAATTTTTAATTAGTAATTAAGTAAAATTAAGGTGTAATTTTATGTGTAAACGTAATATAATTGCATAAATACTCAGGATTATTGTTTTCCTGTAAATATATGAAGTAAAAACAGAGTTTGGTTACACACCGGTAACCTTAAAATCAACAGCTGACGATCGGACTACGGATTTAAACGGGGAGTATTGCTTTACTTTTTACTTTATAATAGCACACAATCGTCACTATAACTCTGTTACACGTCCTCGTTAAGTCTTAACATAAATAGTTTGCTGATTTAGCACTCTGCATTCGGTGTAAATCTCATTGTTTACATAGCAGAAAAAGTAACTTAGCGTAAATTCTGATACCTCAATCTGATCTTTAATGTACCTAATAAGTATACAATATTAAAAACGTTCATGTTCGTTATTTTTGCATTGTCGTTACACTTTAATATCAAATCTTAAAATCTAGGCAACCTACCCACTTATGGAAAAGTAAAATCATAAAAGGCAATTAAAACATCATAAACCTACATTTAATTTGATAATATAGCTTTGATAAATATATTTATAGAATAGTCCCTTAAGCCAATTCAGTAGTTTACCTCATTTCTCCACTAAATAACGCTAAATTCTCCCATTTTCCCTTTCATCTCCATCTTTACTAATTTATTTGTCTTCTGTCCTACTTGTTCTCACCGTTTCTTTACTCTAATTTCAGTAGCTAATCCTGAAACCATGCCTGTGATGACCCGTAAGGCTACAGCTCAGGATATGGAGCTCAAATTGAGAACAGCCCTCCAAAATCTTGAAGCATCTAAACTACAATATAAACAATTGTTACAAGAGAATGACGAAAGTGAGGAGGAAATCAAGAAGATAGTTAACAAAAACTCAAGCCTTAAACGGGAGCTAGTAGACCTACATCAGCAATATCTGAATGTTGTTGATGAACGCGATCAACTGAAGGCGGTCACAGATGGTTTCAGCAACTGTAGTAACTTGTATGAGGAGGCTTTAAGCAAAGTTAGGGACCTAGAAGACGAATTAATTCATGCTAATAGTCATATTATCCGTTTAGAGAAAGAAAAAGAATGTACACAGGTTAAAGAAACTAACCACTTATACAATGAATTATTAAATACTAATTGTAACCCTCATTCCATAATAACTATTGACCTAACTGAAGATTCCTTGCTGAAACAGAATTGTAGTTATAATGTTAGTCATAAGAAAATGAAAAAATATGCAAAATTGAATAGAATAATTAAAAAATGTAATCAAATTAGGAAACAACAAAAACACTTTTCCAAAAATATTCCACGGAGGAAAGAACGTGTTGATCTACTCAATAAATTAAACAAATATCAAATAAAATTAGAAGACAGCAAAAAAATATATGAAATTGATACACAGCGCTTACAGTCTGACATACAGTTACTTGAGGGAAGACTTCGTTCCCTTTACATTAAATATGTGGGCTCTCAGAACCAAATTAAAGAACATATTCTTGCTGCTAATGAGTTAGTTATGTGTCAGTGTTCTTGTCAGAAGATTTCAAACCCTGATGCTGTCCAGCCTGAGGCAACGGAGGACCCGTCCCAGACTGTGAGTTTGACTCAAGGCTGTATCCTCAACCAAGATATATCTGATACAGTACAAGATCTATCTCAAGTAGTACAGCCTGAGATTGTTAGTTGTCCATTTTTCAGTAGTTATGATTGTTATCATTCAGTTATGTTCTCAGATAGTATAGGAAGAGGTATAGGTAAATTAATTAGTAACAATCTGTGTTATTCTACTCAAAATTATTGTATGCCAGGTTCTACCTACAAACGAATAATGGCATCAGTAACAGCAAGTGTATACAATCCTAAAACCAACATTACTGTATTTGTAGGTAATAGTTCTAAGGTCAAAAAAGAAGAAATCACTGACTGTGTAACTGAATTGTTAAAGTTAAATTGTAGTAAAATAATATTGTGTGCTTTCCCATATTTTGAAAAATTGACAAATAGACAAAACAATTATATTCATATGCTTAATAAGCATATGCAGTTCTTAGTTAGCCATTATAGTGACAAGCTTGTATTTCTTGACACCAACACTTTTGTGGAAACTTTAAAATCGACTAGGGATACTGTGTATCTGCCTGTTAGTTTTAGACACATAATAGCAAGGCTATTAGCTTTTTATATAAACTCAGACATAGGTAGTATGTCGAAGTCTTGTATTATTAACACCACAATGATTAGTAATAATACTAATAATAAGGTGGTGAACCTAAATAAATGTAGCTCAAATGCTACAAATATTTTTACAAATTGTACGAAGGAGGTTCCATGTCCCTCACTCACTATGAGTTCACTGCCTCTGGATAGTAATTTAAACTAGTTTGTAAGACAACAGAAGGTACCTGTAAGAATATTCTTATACCTAACAACAACAAGGTATCTTCTTGCTCTAAAATAAATAATTATCAAAAAGGAGATCAGCAGAATGCCTTGAAATTATTTCATCAAAATATTCAAGGTATTTCTTCCAAATTATTAGAAATTGAAATGTTTTTAGAAAAAACTAAGTTTGACATTGTTTGCTTTACTGAACATTGGTTAAAGGATTACCAAATGCTAATTAATTATGAGAACTATAGTGTGGGCAGTTGCTTTAACCGTAAATCTATGCTACGTGGAGGTTCTCTTATCTTGATAAAAAATTGTTTAAAATCGAAACAACGTAATGACATAGTTGGTTTATCAGTTGAACATTGCATTGAACTGTCCTGTGTTGAGCTGGATAAGCATGTTGTAGTGTGCGTGTACAGACCCCCTAATTATCAGAACTATTCTTTATTTGAGTCAATAATGGAAGATGTCCTAGCGAAACTTGCATCTAGCAACAAAGCCGCAGTTATTTGTGGTGATTTTAATATAAATATTCTGGAAAATAATTCAAATAGCAGTAGAATAATAAGCCTTTTTAAATCGTTCAATTTGTCTAATGTTTTTACAGAACCGACTAGAGTAACTCCAACTTCTGCTACTTGTATCGATAATGTCTTCTGCGATTGTGATTATTTAGATAAAGCCATCGTAAATTATTTGCCGTCTGATCATAGTGGACAAACGGTAACTTTTAGGTTTAAAACACTTAAGCAAAAAGTGCAAATACAATTTAGACCAATTACAACTGGCAAATTAAATAGATTTAATAGTACCCTAAATAATAAGTTAAATGCTCTGGGCCATAATATGGACGATGCAAATAAATTGTATGAGGGTTTCTTTTCAGTAGTGCACACAGAATTCAATAAAACTTTTGAAAAGAAAACAAAAAATATTTGCCCTAACTTTATTTTTAGCGACTGGGCAACTAGAGGTATTAGGATAAGTAGAGAAAGACTGTTCGAGCTGTATGGCCTTAAGCCTTACATTAACACTGAAACTTTCAACAAGTATGTTGCTACATATTCCAAAATTTTTAGAAATACCTGCAAGATAGCTAAAGCTATGCATATTAGCAACAAGATCAAATCAGCAGAAAATAAAATAAAAACAGTTTGGAAAGTTATAAATAATGAAACTAATAGGAAAAAAATACGAAACACTGAGTTCACATTGGAGACTTCACGTGGTGTCTTAAGCTCGAATTTAGAAGTAGCTCAAGAATTTGTAAATTTCTTTACTAATATACCATATAAAACGACGGAAGCTTTAAATTCCTCACCCGATGTCTCAATAGATTTATTAAAAGCGAATGTTCCAGGCTGCCCGGTTGAATTTCAATTTAAACATATAAACCCTATGATAGTTATAAAAGCTTTTCGGCAAATTAAAATCAAATTGACCGAAGATCTATGGGGATTATCTATCAAAGTTTGTACATCCATAATCGAGACTATAGCACCATACTTAGCTTTAATATTTAATTTGTGCGTGGATCAAGGAGTCTTCCCTGATTTAATGAAATACAGTAAGGTTATACCCCTTTTTAAATCTGGGGACAGTAAAGACACTAACAATTATAGACCAGTATCCGTGCTGCCGGTATTCAGCAAGGTGTTCGAAAAGGTAATGCTCAATCAAATGCTTAATCATTTTAACACCAACCAAATCTTACACGATCAGCAATATGGGTTCACCAAAGGACGTTGTACGACTGACGCCGGTGTAACCTTATTAAAACACATATTTACAGCGTGGGAGGGGGCCCAAGACGCCATAGGAATTTTTTGTGACCTCTCAAAAGCATTTGACTGCGTAAATCATGAAACCTTACTCTTGAAACTTGAGCATTACGGTCTAGGTAAACTTGCGCTCAGTTTGCTAAAATCTTATTTAAATGATAGACAACAGCAAGTCCAAATTAATGGGGTCAATTCACTCGGTCTAAAAGTAAAAATGGGTGTACCACAAGGCTCGATATTGGGTCCTTTCCTCTTTTTAGTATATGTAAATGACCTACCCCATTTATTAAAAAACCAACCACAAATGGTGTTATTTGCTGACGATACTTCTCTAATTTTTAAGATAAATAGACGTGCATCAAATCTTGACGACGTAAATAACGCCCTACTGCAGGTCCAAAATTGGTTCACTGCTAATAATTTAGTATTAAATGGGAAAAAAACTAAATGCATTAGATTTGCTTTACCGAATGTTAAAAGTAGTGATTGTGACATAGTATTGAATGGGGAGAAATTGGAATTCATCGATAAAACTGTTTTCTTGGGGATCACGCTCGACTCCAAGCTGCAATGGGGTCCTCATTTAACATCTCTTGCAGGACGCCTAAGTTCAGCAGCATATGCTGTGAGAAAAATCCGTCAATTTACTGATGTAGATACCGCGAGGCTGGTCTATTTCAGTTATTTTCATAGTATTATGTCTTACGGTATTTTACTATGGGGACGGGCTGCAGATATCGACTCTATTTTTATTCTGCAGAAAAGAGCCATCAGAGCAATATATGGCCTCCGCAGACGCGATTCTCTAAGGGAACTGTTTAAAGATATTAATATCATGACGGTACCTTGTCAATATATCTATGAAAACATCATGTACGTTAGGAAAAATCTAAGTCTTTTCAGTAAAAGAGGTGATAGACACAATTATAGGACTAGAAATAGGGACCAATTGATTCAACCGGGTTTCAGACTGGCTAAAGTAGACTCATCCTTCATGGGGTACTGTTTGAAATGTTACAATAAAATACCTCCCCACATACTCCAATTGAATGAAACGAAATTTAAATCTTGTATAAAACGCACACTATGCTGCCAAGCATATTATAAGTTGGGGGATTACATCGACGACAAAAATGCTTGGCTCAGCGCTGGTCCAGCTCCACAAGGGCGCATAAACTAATTGATTAGCATTCAAAATATTGTTGCAGCTGCTGAAGATTGTAAAACTATCTTTAGATTGTATAAATTCAATCTCTTAGTATTATATAATTGCATAGCACATGTGTGAGCACTATGTCCCTACTTTACAGTTACCATTTACTGGGTACGTCTTTCATTGACTTGAGTTTGCCCTGGCGGTTGTGAGTATGTCATGCTCACTCAAATGTCTCGCTGGTGGTGGCGTGTGTGTTGGATCGTTAAGTTCCCTTCAAAATGGTTGAGCTAAATGGTGCTGATGCATGCGTCATGTTCGTGAACGGGCGCCGTCAGTGGGGACTGGTCATCTCTTAGCTGCCACGGCTTATTTGAATTTATTTTAATTTTTTAAATGTTTTTGATTTTATTTTTATTACTGACGCTTTTAACGTGCACGTCTTTTTACATTGTTCTCACATGTATAATTACAAAAATAGATGATGTAACCAATATTTTGTGAAAATATTCTGATTGAAAAGAGTGTCCGTGGAGTTTCTTGCCCGTTCTTCTCCATAGGAACCTACTACGCGTTGGAATGGGCAACTAGCTTCATATTTCTGACTGACCGACCCCTTGACAATTCAAAAGTACCTGTAATTGGTTTATTTGAAATAAATGCTTTGAGTTTGAGTTTGAGTTTGAGTTTGAGGATGTGACGCGATGATCTTATTGATAATGGTCACAAAAGGAGTTCTAATAAACTTTTCATTTATAGGATGATTGGGTTACAAGGTGAAGTTTAACAATCCTGAAATTTATCGGGTTAACCACTCTACCTATAGATGTACGGAGCGTGCTCTCCAGAGCAACGCAAGACAGAAATACGTACGTTTTTCCAAGATACATTCCCTCTGCATATACGCGTACGCCAGACCCTACCTCCACAAGCTCCATAACATTTATAAAGAATCCAGTCTCTAGCTAATTATTATTCATTAATTTACATGTGATAAATTATTAATGAATAACAATTATTATGTAACAATCTTGTTTCGCAAGAAAAATCATGATCGTGAATCAAGGTTATAATAACCAGTCAAGGTCAACAAGTTAATAAAATCTACATTTCATATTCGTATGTCCACGTAATCGGTATTTGCGGAAGAGGAAGTATTCTACAATTTGAAGGCCTACTTAGTATATAAATATATGGGCAAAAGTGAATGACCTCAATTCTTTAGAATTTAAAATAGTTTTAGTAAAAGGTGACATTTAATGAATTTCAAGGATTTTATATACCTACTTGTATAAGTTGTTAGCATATTTTGCATCTTATAAAAATACTGTTTTTAAATTATACCTATTTAAAAAAAAACAGGGATTTTTCAGTAAAAATGACTTAAATTTGCGCTAAAATAAATAATAATTTTGTAGTTGTAATTCACTTTACACTTGAACAGTACCATTTTTTTATTATAAAATCAAAAACCCCAAATTTTGTACGTAAACAACGTACATTTAGAACCCAAAATCCTTTACAAACCCTCTCTACTCCAGTGTTAGCACATTTTGTTTTACCTACAACAAAATACAAAAGTGCTCATTGGTCCAGTATTTGCGTTAATCGTGATTCGTAAATGAAGAGCTCGTTGACTGTCCCAGGCCAGGTAGCACTTTCATTACCTAGACAATGCAGAGTGTTTTTCACGATTAAATTGACCGTAGAGAGGCAATTTGAACAGGGCGGCTGTTCGTGACACCAGCGTTTCGGTCAGACTGAGTTTTTTAATTTTTCGTCTCTCCGCTCACCAGATTATACTTACCTACATAGCTAGGGGTTAGAGCTGAGATATTTTTCTGTTTGTAATCTGCATTGTACTGTTTATTGATAGAGATTATGAATGATGAAGCTGTAAGTACCTGCCTACTTTTGAAATTCAAATACAGTGTAGTGGAATTGATGACAATTTTTAGGAACAGTTTTTTATTGAGTGTTCGTACCTACTGTAGGTGTTAAATATATCAGTCAGACTCTTTAATGTTATATAATACCAAATACTTAGTTGCGTGTTTTCATGATTTTGTGTAACGGTTTTTTTTACATCCAATTTATAACCAAACATCAATCAAATCTTCCTAGCTGTGCTTTCGTTCCGTTTAGTTCCACGTACAGATCGGAACCATATTTTTTTCACCCTAACCATACACTATACCTACCTATGTATATATACACAGTTTGCGTTAGTTTTGAACGATACAGGTGCGTTGTGTGTTGTGTGCGACTTTTCAATTATGTCCGTGAACTCGCCGATATTTATAAAATGTTTTTTCCACGCAACCTATTCAATATTTGGCGCACATGTTCCAAACAAATGATCGTTGATGGACACCTAGTTATTAAAAATGTTGCACAGTATCATTGTAGATAGGTATTCTGAAAAAGCCGGAGCTCGCTTTGTGGGTAGTTACAAACATTCTCTGTCATCTAATTGGATCAGCATTGTGGTCTACCAAGCGCTGTTATTATAGAATACTCGATCCTTGAAACTGGTTGTTAATTTACTACTGCAGTGCTGTTGTTCAAAAATGAGGAACTAATATCTAAAATGATTTATTTTAGCTTTTTATGTTCATGGCATGTGACGATTTACATTTATTTCACTGCATTTGTTAAGGCTTATGCAGACCAGCGCGACTGGTCGCGCGACGCGACACCGGTTATTGTTATACTGTGAAGTTTTCTTCGAAATTGTATTGTTCGTATCGCGTCGCGCGACAAGTCGCGCTGGTCTGCACAAGCCTTTAAACTGCAAGCCCACCCCATCATAGTTGGGAAAAGGCTAGGCAGATTGATTGGCGTGTATACAATTTGGTAAACAATAAGCTATCTTCAGACCAAATAAAAACAGCGCAGCGAACAATACAGTGGAGCATGCCAAAACTACACTTCCGCTCTGTGCATACACGCTCTCACGCACACATTTACAACCATATAGAATCAAACTACACCGCACTAAGTGCACACATGTTTGCGAAACCGGCCTCACGTCACTGTTGACAGCGCTGACAGCGCTCTGTCTTGGTTTTTTATTTGGTCTAAGAAGCTAGCCTGTATTTTGTAGTGGTAGCATAAAAGATATGTACAAAACTAAAAACTAAACACAGTTATATAACTGTGTTTACAAAGTTTAGTTTTTGTACACACAGTTTAGATAAGAATGCGAATACCGAGCTGAGTATCACGAGCCTTTCAACCCCGCATCCGATATTACTCTGTAAGATATTTCAAAAAAACATTTGTAGGTGTAGAAAATAAAGAACCATTTTTCGTCGTTTCAATATAATTTTATTTGATTCAAATGTTTGAGTATTATTTAATTGTTATTAATGTGTGATTTTTACATCAATTTTATGTTTTAATTTTAATTTAATGTACCTTATGTAATGGACGTTGTCTAAAATAAATAAATACATACACAGAGACACATATACATAGAGAGTAGGCACACATATTTATTTATGACAAAGGTTGTAGGTACCAACCTACATGAAAGTACGATAGGTAGGAGGTATAACTTAAATTTCGAGTTGCATTTCACAAAATTAAGAATTTCTCTCATTCACTGAATAAATATAACTGTCCAAGAAAATTTATAAAATGTAAGTACGTACATAAATATCATTTAATTTAACGAGACATTCAAAACTTACCATTTTTATTACCAATAAATGTTACCTATTACAGATTATTTTTTAGTAACAAAAGTAGCCCAATTTACTCCAATATAACATCAGTTATCTTCCAGTGAAAGTCCCGTCAAAATCGGTCCAGCCGTTTCGGAGATTAGTCGGAACAACCAGATAGACAGACAAAAAAAAAAGTTTTTTTGTTTTAAGTACCGTATATACTTTCATGTGCATTTAGTAATAGGCTGTTATTTTGACAATACAAATAGACACTTCAATTTTATTTATTGGTGTGTAGACTAAATCATGATTCACAAAACGTCAATTTCTTATTTCTTAGATAAACACAAAAAATCGGCTAACTCAAATTAAATATAATAGACAGATACAAAGTGCTAAAATTAAACTTATACATGTACCTATGTGAAGGCTCCTAGTTAATATTTGATTAGCGTGTACATTTGCTCGTCATACAAACAAAAAAAAACATTTCAGCATAATGTTAAACCACAGTTTGAAACTACAGGACTTTACATTACAATTTTGGGTGTGAATTTTCACATGTCAATTTTTTAGGTAGGTATGTTATAAACATAAATAATAAATTAATATGTTAATAATTAAACACGTAACTAGCACGATATTTTGACACACATTGGGCTCATTGTATCAGAATTTTAGCACAATTTTCATAGTATTTTTGAATAAATAATAAATGTAAGTTAATCAAAGTATTTTTAATTAGTAGGTATGTCTATTGTGTCAAAATAATTAACGCAAAAACTTAAAAAAGCATTTTTATCACTTTTCTCACAATTTTTCATGTGCATTTGAAACTCGCACACTTTTACAATTTTCATTAGATTTTTCTATCTGCTGTATATTAAAGTGTGTGCCTTTAGTCTCTGCTAAATAAATGTCTTTTTTTTCTTTCCTTCTTTCCCATGTAGTCAGGAACATTAGGTAATTGTTAAGAAAATTGGCACCTTTCGTAAATTTGCCGGGTTATAACCATTTCATACGATTTTCAAAGAATGACATTGATTTGAATATACCTACGGACAATTTAAGTTGGTAGCCGTTAATTACCTTGACTTGACCTAACTATTTTATAAATAAAATATTCCTAAATACATCGCATAACATAAAGGTTATGCCCAATGACCCGGCTAGTATGGTCTGCATACACAGTCGATCGGAGGCAAATTAAACCGTCCGGTCGAAAGCACTGCCCCAGGCTTCACTGACTATGGAATATTTACAACCTTAATTAAAACCTTTAAAACCTTTAAAACCTTATTATACCACTGCATCCACATTGGATAGTGTTAAAGGTGCTTAATATTAGGGTTTAACTTAGTACTAATTTTTTAACTTAATAAAACTAGCCCCTGCTTCGCACGGTCTTTACAACTTGACAAAACTTCGAGATTTCTTATTTGAGTAAGTTTGACATTAAAGTATTACACACATAAAGCTTCGGGAATAAGTTCTGTAAATGACTGTGAAAACCGCATTAAAATCCGTTGCTCAGTTAAGAAGAACAACGCAGTCATTCAGACAGACGAAAAGCGACTTCAATTTATAATATGTATAGATTAGGTATCGTAGTTTCCATGGAATATTTACACCCTAAACCTAGATGAACGATTTCAGTTTATAATAGAACACTGCATTCACACTGAATAATGTTAAAGTTAGTGTGCATAATGAGGGTTTTCTGAAATGACGTTCACTAGGTGGCAGCACTAAGACGTCAGGTCAGGACCTGTCAAAAGTGTCAAAGCGCCGATATTTTCTTTAATCGTGACTGAATGATGAACGAATGAATGAAACGAATAATGAACGTCATCATATATTTATGTTCATTTTCGAAATGGAAGACCTCTTGACAAAGTGGCGCCAACTGGTGGCGTGAATTTTCATGAAAACCTTCATAGGGTTTTCATAGTAATTTGTAACTTAATAAATATAATCGTATTTAGGGAGGTAACTATACTTACATAGGTAACTTAAAAAGTAGGTGGGAACTGACAGGTTTATTTATAAACGTTGATTAAAATTTAAAAAACTTCGAAATATGTATGGTTTTAGACGTTAATCATTACTTACAGTCCAACCGTCGAGAGAATGCGTACTTGACACCTGTCATTTTCATACTAACTAGAAATTGTCCAACTGACAGGTGTCAGCAACCCATTCTCTCGATGGCCGGACTGCACTTAACTTTAAAGCGCTGACAAGAGGCAAATGTTAAAAGTAGTCTTGTCTTAAACTAAAACATAAAATTCATACATAAATAATTAACCGATATCGGAAAAATTTATAATTATGTTAATCTTGAACATATTTTTCAGAACTTGGAAGTTACCAAAACACGTTTTGAAAAAAAAAAGTCGATACAAATTAATGGCAAACTACAAAAAAACACCTTTGACCTTGAGTTCCAGTTAAAAATATCTGTATTAAGTATCAACGTACGTTGGTATTTTAATTAATAACAAGAACGTCTTATTTGCATGAAGAACTTAGTTGTTTTTAATTTTCGATTAGTCAACTCATTTTTGAGCAAATCGGCAATTGCTTCATATTTTGCAATAAATTACCAGTGTTGTGGCATTGCGCTTCTCTTTCTTTTCTATGCAGTCCTACAGTGACCGCGGTTTAGCTGTTGTCAGCGTCTTAAGCAACGTTTATAAATAGGTAAAACCCCTAAATGATGAACTTAGAATTAGGATGTATTATTTTTGGTGTGTATAAATTAAGTCACAATCCAATTATACCTATAATTATAGTAATTGAGCTCACACAAATTTAGTAGGTACAAAATAACATAGTTTCCTATACCTACCTAAGGTAGATGACCACCTAAATTAATTTGAAGTTACTTAAAAGGCATCAACTGCTGAACATAGGCCTCCCCCAAATGCGGGGGTTTGCCATAATCGCCACGCTTGGCAGGCGGGTTGGCGATCGCAGTATGGTGTTAAAATGCATAGAGAACGCTGCTGCCCATTCTCTAGTGAGTCCCTTAGTCGCCTTTTACGGCACCCACGGGAAGAAATGTGATGGTACTACTCTTTATGTCCGGCACCACACCATATTACCTACATTATCATAATTTGTCTACATTAATAAATAATCTAAATATAATCTATAATAATACAAACTGCGCCCCGCGGTTTCACCCGCATAAGTGGCGATTCCGTGGGAATATCCGGATGAAAGGTTTCCTATGTCCTTCTCCAGGTCATGGTCTACTCATATGCCAAATTTCATCCAAATCCGTGAAGCCGTTTTAGCGTGAAAGCGTAACAAACAAACTCACTTTCGCATTTATAATATTATAATAAGTTAGGATTATGAAGAGAAAAGATTTGTATTTTTGTTTCTAATGAAGAAACTTCTGCACCGATTTTAAAAATTCCTTCACCAGTAGAAATCTATAATATCACTGAGTAACATAGGCTATAATTTATAAAGATATCATGCGGGCGAAGCCGCTGGCGGAAGCTAGTAACAAATAAAAATGTACCTAGTTGACAAGTTTGATGCGTATAAACAAGGTAGGTACAATCGGCGTCAATACTTCGATAGAATTTATTCGATTGTCTAATATTTGTTTTTCATAATATTGATAATATCAATGTGTAATTGTGTAGCTAAAATTTACTACCCATTATGTACTCGATTTTGTGGCTTAACATTAATACTTATAACACTATGGACTCCTCGTTGGTCTAGTGGTCGTAAGTCTTACTGCTAAGTATGAGTTCCTGGCTTCGATTCCCAGGTCGGGCAAAGTGTTATTGGATTTTTCTATCTGGAATTGCCCGGAGACTGGATTTGTGCGCGATTGATGCCAATAGGCTCCCTCTATTGCATGGGACTTTAACTGGCGAAATGTGGGTGTACTATAGGTACACCTCTGCCTAACCCTTCGGGGAATACAGGCGTGATGCTAGGTACCAGAATTCCCGAGGAATTCCGCGGATTTATATACGCTCTCATATAACTATATTACGGTATATAGCTATATCCCTAGGGATATAACTATATCACGGCTATAACCATCTTACTGCGACATATACACATATTTTATTTTTCATCTTATTCTTTATGGTACCTACCTCTTTAGGTCATGAGTAGAGATCGGATATTTTGATGCATATTTACCAAAAGTTGAGGTGTTGGCTATTAAAAAATGCACTTTTGTATCGAAAAAATCCCGGGATTCCGAGATCGAAAAATTTAGAGTTCTGGATATAGAATCGAATGCATATTTACGTACGTTCAGGTATTAGCTATTAAGGAATGTAATTTTGTATCGATCAGAAAGATCACGTGATTCCGGAATTGATCAATTTAATAGGTACCTACTTTTTGACTATAGAAATGCTACCTAATGTTGGTTGGTTAGGTTGTTTGATTAGGTTGCCAAATCTGCAGAGTACATAACGACAAACAACTCAGTGCCTAGAGTTTCGTTAAAAAATATTTACAGTAGGTATATAATTTTTTATGTTAACACCGCAAAAGTAACCTTCATAAGAGGGCTGATAAGTCGATTTCATACCAGTATCCGATTAGTTGTGCATTCCCGGATTTTATGGAATTCCAGGATTTATGTTAAGAAAAATAGTAATTAAGAATCCACTACCATAATTTCTTAGACAAAAATTAACTTTAGGTAAGTACGCATCCGAATATCCGGTCATGCACTATCCGAATATCAAAAAATATTTGGCCTAGGTCATAAGGGGAAGGCGTGAAAATTGATTCGCTGTTACAATGTATATAATAATATAATGTATATATAGATGTTATGTATGTATCGAACAATGATTGTAGACAATTAAATTAGATAATTCTTATTTATTTATTTATTTAACCGTTTATGTACACACATTATAAATAGACAATAAAAAAACAAAATAAAAAAAATTATAAATAAGAAACAAAATAAAAAATAATCAAATAAAAAAGATAATCTAATAGATTCTTGTCGATGTATAATCTGTTTGAGACTAAACTGTTCTGTAGAAACAAAGAAACTTACGTTATTTTTTATGTTATCTGTTTACTTATTACTAGCTTCCGCCAGCGGCTTTACCCGCGTAATATTTTTATAAATTACTATTATTAATTATTATTTAATTATTTTTTTTTATATTTTTTTTTTATTAATTATTATTATTATTATTTAATTATTTATTTATTATTAATTATTATGTTACTCATTGATGATATAGTATTCTATTGGTGAAAGATTTTTTAATCGTTTCAGTAGTTTTTGAGTTTTTTATTACAAACAAATATAAATCTTTTCTATTTATAATTACTTGTTGCGCCCGCGGTTTCACCCGCATTAGTCGCGATTCCATGGGAATATCGTGTTAAAAGGTATCCTATATCCTTCTCCAGGTAATGGTCTGCCCATGTGCCCAATTTCATCCAAATCCGTTACGCTGTTTTAGCGTGAAACGGTAACAAACAAATAAAATCACTTTCGCTTTTATAATATTAGTTAGCATTATTATTTATATTAGTGTAGATCACAATATCAATTAGGTACCTACTTATTACAAGTAACAACGAACTTACAATGATTTGAGCAATAATAACCTACATTCTCTAATATATTTTTCAAAATATCGCAATGATTACAAACCCATTGGTCCCCTTTTCGTCCCCTAAGCAAATTTACCCCTATCAATGCACCCTTTGGCCCCATACAGAAAACCAAACGTGTGTTTATTTTACTTTACAATTTTTAAACCGGCATATTTTATAACATTTATCCCGTTTTGCTTTATCAATAGAAATTCTATTGATTTGCAGATTCTTATAAATATTATTTTTAGAGATCCGTAGCCACCGGAACCTTCTAAGCCAACGCAGTCTGTCTGTCACTGGGCTCTATCTTTTAACCGTATTTGATTGCAACTGGCAATCAAATACGGTTACGTTTTTATCACAGAATGCAGGTTACTATGGCTTTTGTCATAGCTATAGATTCTGCTTACCTACCTGGGAAAAGAGGCGTGAACTTATATATGTACTGTGTGTGCCTGGGTCATGGCTAATAATAAAAATGTGGTAGGTAAACTACTTAGGCACATACCTACCTACAATAATTTTACTGGTATGGAGCCCATAGTACGAAATTCCGACTCGCACTTGGCTTGGCCGGTTTAATTTATTTATTTAATATTATCTAAACGCAGTATGTACTTATAACTACTAGACAATACACTCGGAATTCCATCCGTAATACCAATAATAATAAATAAATCATAATGCTTGGAATGTTAAGTACACAACACATGCAGACCTGCCAGGAAATCTAGAGCGGGAATAGAGAAGGTTTTGAAATGAATACATCTACCTACTTACTTTACACATTCATCTACTCATTACCTTCATTTATTACGTGCAAACGCTTTTGGACTAGATTTTTTTTTCCCTGTATCATGTCAAAATGTATTCAGCCAGTGGCGGACTAAGCCTGTCGGGGACCCGGTGCGGTAAAGCAAAATGGGGTGTCCCAGTACAAGAGCGAGCGAAGCGATCTCGAAATTATTGCCTGGAAAAGGTTAGGTTTTCTTTTGACCATTCATACAGAAATAGGAGATACTTTGTCGGCTTACACATACAAATGAGAGGAAAAGAGAATGTAGGATGCAAAAGTGAGCGAAGCGAGTTCGAAAATTGTAGCAATACGTAGGGGGCCTCCAACTACAAACTACCTTTTACTTACTGAACATATTTTGGCCTTGTTTGGGATTAGATTTAAAAGTAGTTAGTTAGTTTGTAAAGATGTGTCCGCCCCGTGCCTCCCCCCTTATTCCGCCAGTGTATTAAGCCACTTAAAATTCACAGGTCCAGGCCGTGCAGGAACAAAAATACTTGATTACCTACATCTAGACATCCTGCAAATGAGTAATAGGTAGGTAATACTACCGTATGAATAAAATTAACTGATCGTTAGTGATGTATACGTACAATAATACTGTAGCTTGGTTAGTGGAACCAGGTACAACATTAAAATCACACATTATAGGAAAACACCTTCCAATGTATGTATTACTAGCTGCGTGCCGCGGTTTTGGTCGGGATAAAAAGTATTCTATCTCCTAACCCCGGTCATGATCTACAAATGCGCCAAATTTCATCCAAATCCGTTCAGTCGTTTTAGCGTGAAAGCGTAACAAACAAAACCAACTCACTTTCGCATTTATAATATTCTATATTAGTTAAAATAACAAAAAAATCGAAAGCATTTATATCGCTCCGCTAAGAATTCTTCTAATATCATCATTAACTATTTCATTTACTTTAGAACCATAAATAAACTCTAAATGAGTGAAATCTATGGATTTATTCAACTTAACATGCCTAACAACACTAGGGAGTGCAGCCATCAATCTTTCAACATCTACAGGGGTACTGAACCAGTCAGACTCACTACTAAACATATAAATTGGAGCAGTTATCAATGAGAGGTCGAAAGAAGGAGGCTGCGTAGAAGAATACGCCTCCTGATTTATTCTCGAACCATAATCAAATCTTTGGAATCGTTTACTCAAGTAACTTTGAAAATAATGAACAAACGTCTTTGTAGACACACCAGCAGGTATATGACTAGCGAGCACTGGGAGTCTTTCTGGATACAGATTAGTAATATTCCTTAAACCATAACTTATATAATACTCTAACTTACACAGAATATATTCAGGCACATCGTCCCGACACACTTTAGCATGATAAAGATTACTCAATACATTATTGGCAAACAAGTCGTACACTCCGATGGAATCAAGAAACGATGCTAAAACGTTCAAATTTTGCGCTAAGATGTCCATAAACGGGTACTGTGAGTTGGTTATCCAGGCTATCGGAGCTAATAATACCGCTTGCTTGATCTTCTCGTTGTATTCAGGCTTCATGCTACACATCACGAAAAAAATTGCCGTTCCTTGAGAGAACCCAACATAGGACAGGTTACGTCGAGACGTTGTTTGGAGTATATAATCAATCACCGCAGGCAAATCTTGTGTTCCCATCTCTTCATAGCTGAACTTCCAATATTCTTTATCAGGGAGGTTTTTTATGTGTCCTTTACTGTATTTATTCCCCCTGGCATTATATAACCAAACATCGTATCCTTGTTCGGCTAATTGAAATGCTATAGACTTTGCTGGTCCTAGGACCAACCACGAATCAGAACTATCACCAATTCCATGAACTAACAACACTGGAGGTCCACTGTTCGGTATTCTGTAAGTGTTCACTGTATAACCATCTTTTGTTATCACTGTATGTTTTTCAGGCCTATAACCGTACTTAGCTATCAGTTGCAAAGAGTTTAAATAAACATCCGAGTTCCGGTTCCGAAAGTCTGCATCACTACTAACTTTTATTTTACGTCTGTTCTGTACGTATCCGAAACAAAACACGAAGATAACACACCGAAATATATTCGCGTCACCGAAATTCATCGTGACTGCGAAACGTCTCGCGGTCACAAAAACAAAAATTCATCTGTAGTTGAACACACACGATGGCGTTATTTACTCGCTTTTCGTCAGTCAATGCCAAGCTGCGGATAACTTGCTGTCTAGGATCAGGTAGTTTTAACCTCAGAAAACGACCTACAGACAAGTTAGCGAGATACCGATCGGAAGCAAACAATTTGATACCATCAACCATCAATAGTTTATTCTGTTGACTGTTAGCGCCTTTAATAACACAAGAATGATTACAAACACCGAAACCAGTTGAGTGTTACTACGCAATGTCAACAAATTAAGTAATTTGTTATTTAATATTATGTAAGTAGGTATCAAATTTGTTTGTATTTGAAACAACTATGATTAACCTAAATTCTCACAGTTGCTATAAATAGTTTTCGCCAGCGGTTGACATTCAATTCGTCAAGTGAAAATGAACCGTAAAACATAATCCTCATGTGACAGTAGAACGCTAATGAAACTGATGATTATTTAAACAACCACTTTTTTAAATAAAACAGGACGTGTCAAATTGTAGTCACGCGGAAAGAGATTCTCCATACACTGTAGATGTCCACTTTATAAACAAGGTTATTTCACACAACGTTTCGCTATCAATGAACAAGTTTGTGTACTTACTTACTCACTTAAAAATACTTCTGTCCTCAAACAAGCAAAGGTACTATAATTGCCATAATCGCACTATCATAAGTGATATGTTGCAACGTCCTCTCACAAATTGCTGATGAAGAGTTTTATCGGAAGTTTCACAAAGGTCTAGGTCGCAAACTTATAGCACCTTGTAACACTATTTTAGACCACTAGCTATCGAAGATAAACGAAAGAATTATTTTTACTACGATATGTGACGAAAATTGGGAGGGGTTCTCGGCAAAAAATATAATAATTAATATCTTTCTAAAATGCAAGGTCAAGATGCATTCGCTGCAGTCAGTCTGTAGGTAATATCTACATATCTACAGATTGACCGCAGCGAATGCATCTTAACCTTCATTATCATTCATCATTATTAATTATTATTCTTAGGTATTTTAAAACATTGGAATGGAGAGCTTAAGCCGTAATAACTGTTAAGTTATCCATGAAGTCTTTTACGGACACTCAACTCAAAAAAAAACATCTTTTTCTGCCTCCCAATGTCACATGGTTTTTATTGTTGAAAACGCAAATGTTTTCAACAATCAACGATCAACGATCAACGAATCGAACAACGATCTTATGTTATTTTTAGTACCTAGATACTTCCTGGAAACCAAGCATCTTTAGCAATGATAGCACAAAGAGACATATTCGTAAATATTGATATACCTATTTAAGATTAAAAATAACAAAGCTTCAATTCGTTATAAAATGTTTGGGAATTGAATCATTTGGACGATAATAATAGGCGCCGTGGCTACTTGATTCGTATTGGAACAATATTTTTTCAATACCCATTCAATTTCCCATTCCATTTATTAGCGAATTATTAGAGTTGAGAAGCTATCTAATTACGTAATAAATCTTAAACGAATACGACTAATCTGTTTCATTTTGACAGTTCAACAATATTCATTGCGTTAATTACCTTGTTCAGCTGATTTTTTTTCCGAACTAACGATTCAGATTCTGATTGATCGTGTATTACGCAATTAGGCTCCAGGTATGGACGTTTAGTAATACCAAGTGCGCGATGCACTTAGTAGTACCAAATGTCCAGTTCAATTTATTATAATAATTTATGTGAATTGCCTAAACGCAATAAAGAGATTTATTTTTTTAAAGGAGGCCTCTTTTAGTACCCTCCAGAACGAAAATATGTGTCTCTGTTTGGATAACTTCAGGCTCTTTAACTTAAATGTTAACCGTAGCTAGATTCAGATATAAGAAAATAGGAATCAGAATACGACTTTGCGATTGAAGTCGGCTCCTACAAGATTCGGGTGCTGAGTCAAAATCTCGAACACTATAATACGAGTATTTGCAACAAAATATGTACCTACCTGTTTTTTAATTACATTCAGAGCATTGAACTTTAACTTTTATTCAATGTTATTCCACTTGATGGCAAACTATTTATAAATAGTTTACCATCTAGTTGAATAAAAAATATATAAATATATTTAGACTTGACGTGAGCGCGGTGAACATCCGAAAATTTTGAGAATTTAAGATTTCATAGAATATTCAATATTGTCAAATTAGATGTCATTTATTCAAACGGCTTAGTAACAGCTCCACGATTCGATGGATCAAGGTCAAACTACGCTTGCTGCGATCGATCCATGAATGGGTGACCATCCATTTTCGGCCTCAGAACGTACCATCGAAGAAGTTCATATCTAACCACCGTAAGGACTATTCTTGCTTGCAGCACTCGGCGGCTATAGAACCGGGCCGGTAACATATGTGGTCATCGTGTTCACGGTATTTTGTTTTGAAACTGGTTAGATATGAACTTCTTTAATAGTAAGTTAAGCTGTTGGTCCCAGTTGTCCTTCCTAGATCGTTGTTGTCGTTACAGACAGTTAGAAGCCCGAAAGTCTGACAAGGAAATCGTGCTAAGCAGTTACTGAGTTGTGGAGGTCTGGTAGGCTCCAAGTAAAATTCCGGTATTCAGCAGCACCTGGTTGGACTGGAAGCCGACTCCAACATAGTTAGGAAAACGATAGGAAGATGATGATCAAATCAGATGCAATCAATCACAAAGTGTCATAAGTAGTGAATAACTATGTCGAATTTACGCTCCGATGAAGAAGAGCACACAAGCCCACATGAACAATAAAAACATTTGATTGATATTACCTATGTCATCATAATAAGATGATTAACAGCAGCAAGCGTCATAATGGAATGGGATAGCCATTTTACCATAATATTGACTAATCATTTCGACATATTTGTAAACACTGGGTTCAGAAGCGCGGTGTCATAATAAACACTTTTATTCAGAGAGTGCCTCGAGTAGGACAGTTTTTCGCCTATTGTTTGTGTGGAAGTCCTCTGTGAATAGCGAAAAACAATGGTACCGTGTTAACCAAGGCTATAATATGAGGTGACTGCGGTGTCTGAACTCATTTGTCACTTGGGGAAAATGAGATCAACCAGGGGTCAAAGTTAAAGGTTAGTAAGTTATTATTTCTTTATTTTTCATTGACTGAATTTATATCAACTTCCTTGTTATTTATTAGTAGTTACATAATTATATATTAATCTTTTTTAAATTATTATATTTTTCTTATTTTGTTTTTTGTCAGTTATCTTGAGAAGGTCAATCCACACCAAGGTTGATTTTACAGAATATTTAAATTACATAAAATTATATTTCAATTTAAATAGTATCTTTTTTATCGGGTTTGTAATGTTTTAGTAATATAACAGTAATAATGTAAGTATCTGTAGGTATAGTTGTTAAGCTATAAGCAGATTATCTTAATATAAGTGACAATTTATTCATTTAATTAGTTCATTTTTAGGAACCCTATTACTAAGCCTCCGCTGTCCGTCCGTCGGTCTGTCAACGGGCTGTATCTCATGAACCGTAATAGGTAGACAGTTGAAATTTTCACAGATTGTGTATTTCTATTACCCCTATATCAACAAATAATAAAAATTATATATATTATATACATATTATATTCCGAGATATAGGTCCTGATACAAGAAACGTGTTTTTTTTTTACTAAAGTAAAAGACGTACCTAGTGTTAAATGTTGTACGGTGGTACGGAACACTTCGTGTGCAACTCCAACTCGCACTTGGCAAGTTTTTATAATTAAAAATCAAAACTCAACCACGACATTCGAAAGACATTACGTAATTACCTACTTAGATAATAGGTACTTATTAAATATTTCAAACAATGTATGTAGAACAGTTTAATAAGTGCGTAGCACATTCGTTATAGGAACTAAAGCTAACTAAAGACATTTAATAAGTTCGTATTTACCAATATATGAGGCATTGCATTCATCTTAAGTTATTCTGATAATGGTTTCCCACAATATTTTACCTAAACCATTATTCACTAATAAAATCTAAACCAAAAACATGCTACAACATGTTATTGGTTGTTATACCAATGAGGAAGTTTGTTAGTTGAACAAACTTCCCATTGGTATTTTTAAAGGACCACTTCCCGCCATTTCTAAAGCCTAATTCTAAAACTTCTTCGCCACTAAACTCGTCGCTTGTCAGAGCGTCGAGCGTCCTCTAGGAAAAGTGTAAAGCAGTAAAGCGAATGTCCTCTGTCATGGCCGTCAATTCACTTAGGGGAAGTCGATCATGCCCCGCTTGATACTAAAAGCTACTAAAAGCTCTCCATAAAAGCAATAATTAAATTGTTGTAACTCAATTTAGTAAGGCGATGCTGCCGAAGGTGAACCTACCTATGTATGCGAACCTCTTTTGTGCAATAGACTTAAACTATTAGAGCCTGTGCCCTCTTCTATTACGTTTATTTTTTCCCCTTTGTGAGTCTCTCTGGAAGTCGGTCTAGAGTAGAATTTAAATATCCTTGTCAAGTTTTTTTAATTTAATTTTAAATACTTATTAGGGTTTCTATTTTTTTAATACCTTACAGCTGTAATAATTGTTTTAAATAAATTATTCATGAGTTTGTAGTAATAAACAAGTAGTTTAACTAGTTACTTCAAACATCGAAACCGGCCTATTTTCGGCGTTTGAGAGACTGCTAACGCCATCTTCCGAAAGTTAAGTGAAGCTCAGCGACCGGTGGTCTGTAAAATTTACGCTACACTTACCTACAATAAATAAAAATTGAGCTTTCTAATCTGCCATCTGTTACGTAGGTCTGTACCTCTGCGAGTAAAGCGTTTGTATGGGTTAAAAATATGTATGGCACGGACAGTGACACAGGCTACATTTCATCTCGGATAAATCGGCACGGGGGCTAAGTCGCAAAAACATAGCGACTTATGAGAAAAAAGATGGCTGTGTTATTAGAAAATACAAACAGCAACAGCTACTCGCATAGAAAAAACTTACGCGTATCTTCTTTAAGCGTCCTAGTATTATACCCCATAATTAGCTCAAAAGGAGCCACAGGCAAAATTAGAGTTGATTTCACCAAAATGTTTATTTTTGGCTTGTTGACTAAAGTTATTACTATTATTGAATAGCAATATACCTGCCTATTTGACTAATGAACTAACTAATTACTAAACTAAGTACAGAGACAAAAAAAAAAAATTTTTAAGAACAAAGGAAAAGGAAATCAATATTTCCCGCGAATATTCTTGTATAGTTGCCATATCAATGGTTAGGTAAGTCATTTGTTGGAGACGAAAAATATGCTAAGACATGTCATATCCTTGAACTTATCTCAGCGCAAGACAACTCATAAAGCGATATTTTCCAATGACAATAACTTATAGCTATGTCAATACCCAGCAGGGATGACAAAATTTTGCCAGGCTAAGAAAAAATTATTTGACTATAAAATACAATAAGTTACTAGGTAAGAATATTTCCTGCTATGTTAATAAATTTATATAGGCATTGACGATAATTTATAAAATATTCAAGACAAATCATGTAAACTACTTTGGTTAATTTTAGATATGTTACTGGTAACTCTAAACAATAAATTATTACTCTGTGTCAAAACAAACAACTGTCATTCGGACAGCTGTCTGCTGTTACGATAAACGTCAGTCAGTCAGTTGACCATTTACTTCTGACGAGTGTATGTTTTTGCGCTTATTATTTTGAGATAATAGTTTATTATTACGAACACTTGTTACATTACCAGAGTACAAGGTTGTACAAACAAGTTGTGGCTATTTATTAAGTTCATCATTACAAACTACGTTTGTTCATTTAGTTTTTACTTTTATTTTATGTAGCGGGAGTCGAGTTCGTAAACTGTTTATATTATTTTAACGTCTGTATATCAGTTGGTTTAACTATGTCAGGTTCCTATGAAGAGCCCCCCGAGATGAACACATTGAGTCAAGTAATTGATACGGAGCATATGAACAAAATTACATCGAATTTCACAAGGTTAGGAGGTAAGTGGTTTCTAATTAGTTTCTTATTACTTTTATGACTTACTTACTTATCAGGTACTTTCATTTTTTTTTTGTAGTTTCACAAGTAGGTTACTATATTATAAACTGGAAAAAAATGAGAAAGTACTATTACTTGATGCATCAATATACTTACAAAGTTTTATAGGTACCTACTTTCCAATTGCTTCAATTTATTTTATTGCCATGTGTGCTCATAAATATTTTTCAATATTACACAATATTGTTATAATTTATTTTAGCCATGCAGTCAGTAATAACATCAACTTTGAATAAAATAGTCTGTCCTGTCTGCACCCTTTTTTTACAAATGACATACAAACTATTGAAAATTATAACTATTATGTAGTCTAGAGATCCTCTTTAAGACTTCCGCAGACAGGCACGACTGTAGTGGAACAATTTCTATTAGAACTTCATTAAAATTGTTCTACCAAAATCGCGTCACATGGTCGCGTCGCGTCACGCCTGTCTGTAGCTTTAATGTACTATTAAAAATGCTCAATAGTATGGTATGGAAACAAACAAAGCAAGTAGTATTTATTTATTTGTACCAATGCTTTACCAAGTAGTTAGCAACTACTAGTAGTACTAGTAATTATACATAATAGGATTTCTCTATCCTCCATAAACTGTTTCGTTGCTTCATATTATACTTCAATGAAGGCTACTTATAAAGTGTATTCAGCTGTAGACATACTTCATGAATATTTAAAAAAGTTTATTAATCTGTAAATAAAATTAATACATTTTATCTTTTGAATACTTACAGACAAATGTTACTTGGAAAATGCTGGGGCAACATTATATCCACAATGTTTACTTTCTGTTGTACATCAAGACCTTATGGATAATGTCTACATGAACCCTCATTCGGACAAATATACTAAAGACTGTGTGGAGCAGATCCGAAGTGACATTCTAAGGCATTTCAATACAGATCCATCCAACTATACAGTTGTATTTACTGCAGGAACAACGTCTGCATTAAAACTAGTTGTGGAGTCGTTTCAATTTTCTCTAGATGATGTTGACGATGAAGAAAGCACCAGTGGATCATTTGTATATTTGAGAGACAATCACACATCAGTGATTGGCCTGAGAGAAATTGCTGCTAAAAGAAATGCCGATATAATACATATATCACATGATGATTTCTTAGATGCATTAAAACAGAATTATGAGAAATCAAATACATTGCAGAAGGTAAAAGTTCCAAACAAAAATGATGCCAACACATTGCTGGCATACCCTGCACAAAGTAACTTTAATGGCTTTAAGTACCCCATTGACTGTATACACAACATAAAAAATGGATGCCTAAATAGTCATTTAAAAAAACAATTATGTAAAATAAATAATAGCTGGTACATTCTACTTGATGCAGCTTCATTTGTATCAACTAGCAGACTAGATTTATCTGAAACAAAACCAGACTTTGTGTGCTTGTCATTCTACAAGATATTTGGGTACCCAAGTGGATTGGGGGCAATTTTAGTTAAAAATAGTAGTGGCGACACGCTTTGTCAAAAGAAGTATTTTGGAGGAGGAACGGTCGATTTCGTGTTAAGTACAGAAGATGTTCATGTGAAGAGGAAAGATTTGTATGAAAGGTGAATATTTAGTTGATTTATATTTTTGAGTAATACACTGCTACTTTATATTTATTTTAAAACATGGCAAAGGGTATGTAAGTTAGTACTTAGTTTTGAGTTTTTTTTGTAATTTTTTGTTTTGCTCGGAATATTTTACTTAAATTTATTTCTATCTGAATAAACCAATATTCTGGAAACAACCAAAATGTAGAATTAAAAAGGACAAATAAGAGGCATCAATGGATGATGTAGCATATTTGGAACAATTTATGCGCACGGCTTCGCCCGAGTGGAGGTCGGAAATTATCCGACGGGATTAAAAGTATCCTATGTGTTAATTCAGACTATAAACTATCTGTGTGCCTAATTTCATCCAATTCCGTTCTGCCGTTTTCGTGTGATTGTGTAATAAATAAACATCCAGACATACAAACTTTCACATTTACTATATTAGTAGGATAGTAGGATATAATATGATAGTAGGATAATATATAATATAATAATAATATATAATAGGTGGTCTGGTTATATCCCACCTCCTCTACATGGATGACCTAAAATTCTTTGCCCCCAACAATTTGCAACTGATGGAGCTACTGAAGGTAATTTAAACTTTCAGTAACTTCCATCATCTTCAGGATGGAATTTGGTGTGGACAAATTTGCGGTCATGCATGAAAAGCGAGGGGAGATTGTGGAATCCGTGGGACCCAGGTCGCTGATTCCATAAACCTTAGAGCTCTCTCCGCATCCGTAACCTATAAGTGTTTGGGTATGTCGGAAGCATTGGGCATCAATGTTACTGACATGAAGCAATTGTTGAAGGAGCGCTTCTTTGGCGGCTTGAAGAAAGTATTTACTAGTACTAGTCGTCTATCAGGCGGAAACAAGGTGCGCGCCTTCAACGGTTGGGTCAAGCCGGTTTTGATGTACTTCGGCGCACTCAAATGGACTCTGACCGAACTCGACGCCCTGGATAGAAGGGTCCGTACGCTGCAGACTGCATATCGAATGCATCACCCACGTCATCGGTAATGAGACTGTATATCCCGCGAAAGTGTTGAGGTCGAGGCTTTTTAAACGCTAAGGCCTTACACAATCGCGAGATATGCATTCTCAGGTAATATTTCCTAGAAGCCGACGTGGGGATGCATCGAGTTGTGGTCGCGGTGGACAAGGGTCTCACCCCGCTCTCCTTGGCTAAATAGAACTGACGCAAGCCTATAGTGCTTGACACTAACGATCGCAAGGAGGTATAGCAGGGTAAGCCGTAGCCTGGCTGCGTTGTGATGACCTCTTTGAGAAGGTTTTGTCTGTGCAATTATGGACGAAGTTATGATGACGAACAATTACCGGAGATTAATTGTGAAGGACGGGACGGTAGACATCTGCCGGGCATGCCACCGTCCGGAAGAATCAATCTGACACATTATCTCCGGGTATTCTCGTGTAGCTGACGAAGAATACTTGCATAGACACAACCTTGTAGCCAGGATTATCCATCAGCAACTTGCTCTGAAATTCAGACTTGTGTAATCGGAAGTGCCGTACTACAGGTATTTGCCCGACCCACTTCTCGAAAAACTAAATATCACATTGTACTGGGATCGATCGAACTATTGTTGCCAATAAACCTGGTATAGTGGTGGTGGATCGAGTAGAGCGGCGCACAATGATTATTGCCATAACGATCCCGCATGGCGGGAACCTCGTGAATGCAGAAAAAGTTAAACAAATCAAGTATCTTGACTTGGCGAGGTTGGCGACATGTGGGATGTGGACTCAGCGATCATTGTGCCGATAGTCGTATCAGCCAATGGTTTCATTGCCAAGAGCCTCGACCAACACCTAAGGAGGCTCTCGTTGGGCAGCTGGATCAAGGGCTTGATTCAGAGAGCGGTACTCTTGGACACGGCTCGCATTGTCAGGAGGTTCCGCTCTCTGGAGTCCTGACCGCCGGTAGCTTAGACACTGTTCCCGATACCGGTGGGCTACTATTTTTTATAATTTTAAATGTTTTTATATTCTTTTATTCTAATATTTAAAAATATAATTTATATGTATATAGTTGAAAAAGGGAAATAATTATTATTATGTTTTTAATTGCAGGTTGGAGGATGGAACTATACCGTTTTTAGCAGTAATTGCTTTGAAGCATTGCTTTGACACAATGCATAGATTGATACCTAAAACAATTTACCATGATTGGATGGACACCATTTCTTACCATACATATTATTTAGCTAGAGACCTTTATTATCAACTGCATGACCTAAAGCATGCAAATGGTAACAAGGCTGCAGTAACGTACACGGATTCCGACTTTAATGATATTAAGACACAAGGTGCAATTGTTACATTTAATCTTCTAAGACCAGATGGATCATATATTGGCTTTGTTGAGGTAAGAACTGTTATTTTAAATATTACAAGATAGACTTATCTAGCAGGAAGACCTCTACACATCTGGGATGGCAATGCATCTGAGATGCTTCTAGTATTGTAGATGTCATTTGCGACTGTGTAAAAGGTCACAGCCGCCTCACATCAGTTCAGCCATCGGCTTGTTTGCCATCGCCATCTGCTTAGTCTAGCCCTTTCCCCAACTATGATGGGGTCGGCTTCCAGTCTAAGTGGATGCAGCTGAATACCAGTAGTTTACATGGAGCTACTGCCTTCTGACAACAACCCAGTTACTGGGTTACACGATAGGTAGGTACCCCTTGGTTAGAGTGTATCCCAGTATTTCGGGCTTCTGACTACCCGTAACTACTGTCAAAACTTAACATCGATCGACCTGTGCGGCTGTTACTGAGCCACAAGCCCAGCCAGGTAAATCATTTAATTTGGACGTTTGTCGTGTGTACGGAAAATAGGGAGTGGCGCAATATTGGTACTATTTATGAGTAACTTATGCATGCCTAGCGTGACAACCATAGAAACGCGTTTTCTACGGATTTTGTCGACGGAAGAATAGACAAAATGACAGATTGCAGATTGTGATTGTTTATCTTTCATTTTGTCTATTCTTTCGTCGACAAAACCCGTTTCTATTGCGGTCATGTTAAGCGTGCTAGTTTCGGGGATGCTCGATAACGAGTAGTTTCAGACCTGTGATGGCGTGACCTTGAAACATGCACGCTGAGAGAAAGTTGTTACACAAAAAGATTACATTTCAATTGTTATTTAAGCGCCGCATACAGTCACACAAACAATGTCCATACAAATTATCTGCAACACTCACATCTTGTTTAATACTTGATCTATTGAGTTACGTAAACAAGATGACGAAAGATTGTTAGTGGCTACTCTTATCATTTCGTTGGTGACGCAGTTATTTAAGTATTACCTACTGTTGTTTATAGACTTGTATTTGTTTACAGTTACTATACTATGCAGACACTTATATTTGTTTTACTTTCATTACTTACTAGCTGCGCCCCGCGGTTTCACCCGCATAAGTCTCGATCCCGTGGAAATATCGGGATACAAAGTATCCTATGTCCTAATCCAGGTCATGTTCTACACATGTGCCAAATTTCATCCAAATCTGTTCAGCCGTTTTAGCGTGAAAACGTAACAAACAAACTCATTTTCCCATTTATAATATTATATAGTTATTATTATATATTATTCGGTTTACCTACAATTATCCGCGTGGTTTGTGATATTCACGAATCGCCTATCACCCTCCCGCCCTTGACCCATTGGATTTCTTCCAATATCTCAGTTATCAGTTTCTATAAAATCACATACTTAATCTGTTTTTTATTATTTTAAACAGATTATTGAGGTGACTACCTCATCTCCGTTTTAGTCCTTCTACAGTCAAATTATATCAGTTTTTAGTCCCTTTATAGTCACACCATCTCAGTTTTTAGTCCCTATATAAACACACCATCTCAGTTTTTAGTCCCTTTATAGCCACATCAGCTTTTAAGCTTTCACACAGTCCGTCTATCGCTTTTTCGGTTCTTCGCTGGTAATCTTTTTAGCGATTGAAATCATGTTGATATTTAATAAGTTTGAAAGATAAATTCTGTTTCAGTTTCAACACATGGCCGACTTATTCAACATAAGTGTCCGAACGGGATGCTTTTGTAATTCCGGTTCTTGCCAGCGCCATCTAGGGGCGACGAATAAAGACTTAAAAGAAATGTTCAAATCGGGACACGTGTGTGGCGATGAGATAGATCTTATTGATGGAAAGCCAACTGGAGCTATAAGAGCCTCATTCGGTTTCTTTAACACTTTCGACGACGTCGACAAACTATTAAATATGATAAGCAGATGCTTCGTTATAACTAAAAGGAAACCAAGGAAACGTATACTATCACACATTATGGATTCATTAAAAAATAGCAAATTGTATAACGGCTTAACAAATACACAAAAACTATTAACAGAGCAACAAGAGTTTATTTTGCAAGAAGTTGAAGATGTTTCACAAAATATGGATTCTGCAATTGTATTAAAAGAAGCAGCTATCTTTCCAATTAAATCATGTGGTGCTTTTAAAATTAGGTCTACTTGGAAAATTGGTCCTAAGGGGTTCGAATATGACAGAGATTGGATGATTATTAAGGATAATGGTGTATGTTTAACACAAAAACAAAACACAAGAATGTGTATGATACGACCAAAAATAGATCTGCATAAAAGAAAAATGACATTATATTTTGAAGGTATGGACTGTTCAAACTCTCTATTAAAAAAACTGTTTATTTTATGGACACTATCACATTTAGGTTAGTGTCCATAAAATAAAGAGTTAAGCGAAAATCACGCATCATTTTTAATCAATTTATATATTTCAGGAAAACCCCCCATATCGGTGCCTTTGGATATTTTATCTGAAAATAAACTCAAAAATTCATCACTCTGTCGCAGCAAAGTTTGTACTGACACAATACAGGGCTACGATTGTGGAGATGAAGTAGCAGACTGGATTTCGGAAGCGTTAGAAATTTCATACCTACGACTCATCAGGCAAGCAAGTGACGACAATAGAACTCAAAAGAAGAAACATGATGGAGAGAAAAAACTGCTTTCGTTAAGTAATCAAGCTCAATTCCTTTTGATAAACAAAGCTACAGTGCGGTGGTTGAGGACGAAGATTCATGATCCCCAATTTTCTGATGATGTGGATAGTTTAACAGATCGTTTCAGAGGAAACCTTATAATTGAAATGGATCTGGAACTCGCCGAGCGAGATTGGCACAGAGTTATCATTGGGAATCAAGAGTTCAAGGTAAACATGTGCTTCGACATTTTTTATTAAATATCAAAGAAAAAAATTATTAAAAAAACTTTGTAAGTACTTAGATCTTTTTAGTTTATCGAGTGGGTTTGTATAAGTGGTACTATTTAGTTTAGTAACTGACTGATGCTAGAATATCATTGCGTTAAGTGGAAGTTGTTTAAAAAGGTTAATCATATCTTTCCAGGTCGAAGGACTTTGTCCTAGGTGCCAAATGGTTTGCATCGATCAAAAAACCGGTGAAAAAACCGTAGAGCCCCTGAGAACTATATCCGAGCAGTTTGCAGGAAAGTTACGGTTTGGTATTTATTTAAGTTATGTAGGTGCGACCAACGGATCGAAAGACCGTATTCTCAAAACATATTCACCAGTAAAACCAATAATTAATGATGATGATATAAGTAGGTGAAATATTTAGATAAGTGTGTGGTTCGTTACAACATTATTTTAATTTAAGAAAATATCTTTTCTTATAAAATTGGGTGTGGGGTATTAATAGCTAATTGCTAATTGGGATTTATGATTTAAGTTTGAAGCTGCGAAAAATGAGAGTTACTTATAGCAGTGATATTAAGGTAATATAAAATTATGGTACTTATTACTATTATAATATATGTAGGTACCTCTCATTTTGTCTTCAGGGGCTAGGATCCGTATCTCATAAAGGAGTCATTATGATATGATGTGTTAAACCAATTATTTTGTGTTTCCCCAATCACATGCCATCACAATAATATTATAATGACAATGATTGCATCTTTATACACGTCTATCTGAAATTATTTCTAAACTTAATTAATTTAAACGTTATAACAAGAAAGTACGAAGAATATCCCGCTTTGTTAATTTAAATCATGTAATTTCCAAAAGGCGAAATTAAGCTCAGCGCCAACGGCGCGTGGGCGCCGAAGCGTAGGTAATCGACATCTTGTTACAGCAAAATTCGTCCTTTGAAACTTTTGTCAATATTTTGGTCTTTTCACTTACAGAACACGATCCATTTAGGCACGTCCATCAACCCGTATCTAGAAAAATATTTCATGTAGGTACCTATTGCCCCATTTAACATTGCTTTGTATTCATTCATAAAACCCCTCTATTCTGATTTCTGAGTGAATAAATCGCATTCTTCAATAGATCTTACTCGTCTCGGCCCCAATGTTTCTAATTAGGTAATAATTCTTTTCAAAACTGTATTTAACATTTTTCTGTCAATTCAGATATAGCAGTTACATCATGTACATCTGATTAGTTTCTATAACATAGTGTTGTGTTTATTAAGGCGTCAATATACTTACCTATACTTAGTTAGAGTAAAGTAAATTTTAAAAATATGATCGAAAAAAAAAACTGTAAAGTAATTCACTGCATGTCTCTCACTTAAATATATTTTAATATCGTACATACAAAAGCAATGCAATATTTGTCACGACACATTGAGAATAATCCCTTGCTTAGTTTGGCGTAACAAGTAATATATTGTAATAAGACCTTCGTGAGATATGGACCTGTCTTTACTAATATTTTCTATAAAAATATTTTAAACATACTTAAGCACATAATGTATTTTATATAAAGTCTATATCTCTATAATACAAATGTATAATGAGTGCAGGAATTTATGGCTGTGAAGTTTTTTTTTTATAAAAATCGATTAAAATACAAAAATTGGAAAAAATTATTGGATTATATTTACTATTTTAATGAAAATTATTTGAATAGGCTTGCCTGACATGTGCCTAATACTTATTTTAAAATGTTTAGCTAAGAGTGATATTATTTATTAAGTATTCTAATGTAGTCAAGCATATATACGTAACGCAGCTAAATTGGCTAATTTGGAATTATTATTAGTTATATAATTAATATAATATACCATGTTGCGAGTTCCTGTATCTACGTTTAATCAATATTTAGAGATTAAGTAGAAACTTAATGCTTTTCGAAATTATAAAAGGTTTCTATCACCTATATTATTTGATGCCGACTACTTATTTGGTTTTATAAATAACTATGTGATTAGTTCAGAGACTGAAATATTCTACAATCATTATTGCCGTATTGAGAGCTCTCTCTGAAAAACTAGCTAGTTAGTACAATTTGTAATTGTTACTTTAATACATTAGTCATTTTTTGGATAATAATAAACAATTCTAATGGAATGCCATTAGAATTGTATAATATACATATATGATAGAACATAAATAGTTTGAAAAATAATTTGGATCTCTTCATAATAATTTAAACCAAAAAGAAAATTATTTTGTTATAAAATAACAAATATAATGTTAAATAATTTTAGTAAAAAGCTTTTTAACTACATGAACAGTAAAAACTTAATATGGACAGTCAAATTGTGAAACTGAAAAAATAAGATAAACTATTTTCAAAAATAAATTATTTATTTTCTATATAGAATAATTATTTCCTCGTTTATATTTATTATTCTATGACTAGTTTTATATAACAGTTGTTTGTGATTTAATATATTTTATGATATTGCACAGTTTATTGGTTGTTCTCCTTTTATTAACCGAGGCTCCTCTCCTAGTGACACATTGTTGACTACCTCTGCTACCTCATTAAAGTCTGGAAGTGCCATTGTCTTTAGCTTTGAGTACACTAATTTATCATTTATTTCAACTTCAAATGCACCTGTAAGAGAAAGAATAACTACATACTTTATAATTGCCTATTCACTGAACAAGCAAGCGCTTTTCACTTTTGCATTTAGTCATAAGGATATCTAGTATCTTCTGATAAGGTTCATCTGTTTTTTTAAACTATCTGACCATCAGTGACAGCTTATAGCATCATGCACAACACTAGCAAATTGAGCACAGGTAACAAAGCTTGACATCAGCGTTAGGAATGTTTGCACCAGCAGTGTTACTGTTAATAAATATATACCTTAATTATTATGTGTGTTGTAATATAAATTATATAAAAATAGTTAAGTACCTTGCCTTCCACGAGCACAGTTCACTGTTGCATTAGGAGTAATCTTCCTTATAGTTTGTCCAAGTGCCAAGCAGTGACCGCCGTAATCACAAACACCACTGAAAAATAAAATAAATCATCATCAGTGTGGATGGTAAAGAATAGTTTATTTGTAGCAGGTGGCATACATAGACTAATATATATATAATGAGAGTGGCATAGGGGAAAAAGGCGTGAGTCTATGTGTAGTTTTATGATATGCCAGGACGTAAGTATATTTTTTTTGCTGAAGTTGCTGGGTTATCTTGACGATACCTACATTTATTGACTTAGTGTGTACAACACAACTAAAACTAACCTATTAAGGTAGATGAACGTCAAAAAGCGACATAATTAGAAACATTGATGAAGACAAGCATATTTTTAATTCTTTTGCTTCTATAAACAAGCGCTTAGATGAATTCCGATAGCATTGCAGTGTGCAATTTTATTCATAAGACAAAACTTCATACGCACCAGTACTCAACCTTGACTATTGGATTATTCACTTTCACAGTCTCATTGCTGGCCATGGCAGCTATTTATTAGTTTTATGAGTGGTTCTCTCTCACATTCTTTTAAATATTTTACTAATAAATTGAGAACTAAGTTCTTCTAAAAATTCACTCTGACTTTGAAGTTTGATGTTGATAAACTTAGAACAGCTGATTGCATAATGTTGCCAGTAGTCGGTCAAATCCCCTATTTGATGTTAAGTTTGGTTCAAAATCCTCTCAATTTATAAAATGAAGAAAACATTTAATAAGTGTAATAGCAATGATAATTATAAAAAAATCAAAAGCAATATGCATAAAATATTACAGACGAAACAATTGGCCCCGCTGATAGCTGATAAAGCAGATGTCAACTTCAAACTTGTCATTTTTAAATTAGTGATGGGTAACTCATCATTTTTATATGAGGTTGAGGGAGTACCTCATTTTACCTCGCGAGGTCCTCAAGAGGTACCCCTCATTTGAGGCGAGGAGTCGTACGTCGATGTATTCACCTCACGAGCCGAACTCATTCTATAAATTCTGTACAATTATGAAAGTCGGTTCATTCACTCACTAAGCTCACTCAATACTCACTCGCGAGTACTCGCGTCAATAATGTCAATGTACATTTTTAAGTGAGGACGCGTGAACGAGTGAGTTGGTTCAATGTTGAAATTCGAGTAACTCTTTCAATTTGCGATCACGAGTACCTCAAAGGAGGCACCTCATGAGTGAGGGACACATCTCTATTTTTAATTTGACAGTGACATTTAATGAAAGCGATCGATTGTTGATGTTTTTTCTATTTCTAATTTACGTTGCATTGTATACAATGAATCAGTATTATTAAATAAAACAGCATTTTGTGCAAATAAATCTCCAAGTACCGACAGGTGGCTTATGGGAGGTCGTACACTAATGCAAGTTTCCTGGAATTCCACTGTTGCACTCCCTTTAACAATATGGACTACGATTATCTCATTAAACTTCTCTGTGTGGGGGATTCAGGCGTCGGAAAAACAAGCTTCCTTTACAAATATACTGACGGAGTCTTCCACACACAGTTCATTTCAACTGTTGGCATAGACTTCAGGGAGAAAAGCGTGGTAAGTTCATCATCAAACATTAATATTTTATCACATTCATTTACCTAGTTTATCTCAATTGATTGATACCGATAAAATTAATTAACGATGGGAGCTTTTTGAAGTGTATTTTAATTGAGTGCTTCAATTGATTCGTATAATTTTATCCCAAGGTTGGTGTCCTACTAAATGTTTTTTTTAAATATTAATTTATTATTTTTGTATATTCAGCTCTACCAACAAAATGGGAGGCAACACCGTGTTCATTTACAACTATGGGATACAGCTGGACAAGAACGGTAAATAACAAGTTTATTTTATTTTCAAGGATACTTTTTATTCCCTCATACTATATTACAATGTTTTGATTCTCAACTCAACATAAAACTCAAAGCATTTATTTCAAATAAACCAATTACAGGTACTTTTGAATTGTCAAGGGGTCGGTCAGTCAGAAATATGAAGCTAGTTGCCCATTCCAACGCGTAGTATTTTCCTATGGAGAAGAACGGGCAAGAAACTCCACGGACACTCTTTTAAATCAGAATATATTTACAAAATATTGGTTACATCATCCATGTTGTAATTATACATGTGAGAACAATGTAAAAAGCCGTGCACGTTAAAAGCGTCAGTAATAAAAATAAAATCAAAAACAATTCAAAAATTCAAATAAGCCGTGGTAGCTAAGAGATGACCAGTCCCCACTGACGGCGCTCGTTCACGAAGATGACGCATGCATCATTAGCTCAACCATTTTCAAGGGAACTTAATGATCCAACACACACGCCACCACCAGTGAGACATTTGAGTGAGCATGACATACTCTCAACCGCCAGGGCACATTCAAGTCAATGAAAGACGTACCCAGTAAATGGTAACTGTAAAGTAGGGACATAGTGCTCACACATGTGTTATGCAATTATATAATAGTAAGAGATTGAATTTATACAATCTAAAGATAGTTTTACAATCTTCAGCAGCTGCAACAATATTTTGAATGCTAATCAATTAGTTTATGTGCCCTTGTGGAGTTGGACCAGCGTTGAGCCAAGCATTTTTGTCGTCGATGTAATCCCCCAACTTATAATATGCTTGGCAGCATAGTGTGCGTTTTATACAAGATTTAAATTTTGTTTCATTCAATTGGAGTATGTGGGGAGGTATTTTATTGTAACATTTCAAACAATACCCCATGAAGGATGAGTCCACTTTAGCCAGTCTGAAACCTGGTTGAATCAATTGGTCCCTATTTCTAGTCCTATAATTGTGTCTATCACCTCTTTTACTGAAAAGACTTAGATTTTTCTTAACATACATGATGTTTTCATAGATATATTGACAAGGTACCGTCATGAGATTAATATCTTTAAACAGTTCCCTTAGAGAATCGCGTCTGCAGAGGCCATATATTGCTCTGATGGCTCTTTTCTGGAGAATAAAAATAGAGTCGATATCTGCAGCCCATCCCCATAGTAAAATACCGTAAGACATGATACTATGAAAATAACTGAAATAGACTAGCCTCGCGGTATCAACTATATAGTTATTATTATTGTAACCATTTTATAAGTTTTAGTCTTGTTTCTTACAGATTCCGTAGCCTGACTACAGCCTTCTACCGAGATGCTATGGGTTTTCTTTTACTGTTTGACCTCACCAATGAGGCTTCTTTCCTTGAAGTCAGAAATTGGATTGAGCAATTAAAGGTACCTATTTATTATGACATTGATGAAATAGAAATAAATTATAAGGCTACTGTCCATGAGCTTTCATTTACTAAACTATAGTATTGTGGCCGCATCTACAATGCCCCATGCGAACCACTCATCAAAGACCTGACGCCAGAAATCTTGCATCGCGCAAGCAGAGTATACCGCGCGACGAGTATACTATATACAACCTCCCAACATCAATTGTTGGGCCACCACACCCGACACCCGTCTGGTCGTAGGATCCTCTCTTTTCTATACAAGATGAGTGAACTTCACACCTTGTTCCTCATGCCCCTATAGTATAAATGCAGTGTCATTTTATTCTCTTACAATGTCATCCCTTCTAATGTATTATTGTTACAACCAGCCCTGTCACATTATTTTCTTAAAAAATGAATATGTAATCATTTCAGACTCACAGCCTGTCTGAAGACCCTGACATAGTGCTATGCGGACACAAATGTGATTTACAAGAGAAGAGACTGGTTAACCAGAATCGTGCCCGTGAATTTGCCAAGAATTATAATCTTCCATATTTAGAGACCAGTGCCAAATCAGGTCAGAACGTTGACCGCGCCATTGAGATTTTACTTGACCGCATCATGAATAGGTAAGATATTGCCATGCATTAGTTTGCTTTTTTTTTCTTTTAAACAAGTTTTTGTCTTATATAAATTCCAAATATCTTGAGCAAATCAATCGTTTTACCCCATTCTAGAAGATTTTAGAAGACTGCAACCATATATAACAAGCATTGATGATACAAATCAAAATTCGATTTTTATTAATCTAATGTAAAGGCTCCAAAACACAAATCGCCGACGTCACCCAAAAAGCAGCCAAGCTTAAGTGGGACTGGGCACGTCTGCCGCATGTCGAATGAGTCATGGGCCAAATCTACCACGATGTGGGTCCCAAAAAACGTCCGTCGACATCGAGGCAGACCTATGAGAAGATGGCGAGACGAGCTTGACGCCTACAGACAGGATTGGTCCACACTAGCTCAAGACAGAGAGGAGTGGAAGGAAGAAAGGGAGGCCTTTGCCCTGCAGTGGGATAACATAGGCTAAAATAAAAATAAAATGTAAAGGCATGCATTATTTGAACTGTGAAGAATAGGTCCATGGGACACGTGCATTAGGCCCTATACACCTACAATTATTCACCAAATTATATCTTTATTTTAATATGAAAATTGTCTCCTTTCAGGATGGAGTCTTCAGTGGAATACGCGATGCTTTGTGCATCAGGACGCCGCCGTCAATCTCTCCAAAAACTACAGGCGAATAAGGACAAAAAGTTTTGTTCATGCTAAAGTTTTATATTTTGTGATTTTATACTATCTTATACACTCTGTCTTACCTTGAAACTAAAAGTATTTGCTATACAATTTATAAAATATTTTAAAAACGTCATAAAGGTTTTATATTATTATAACTTGGAACCAAAATTATTTATTCCAAAAGGGTCTATGGTTAATGAGACTGATTTTTGTTTTCTAGTTCATGGAACTGAGTATTTATTTTTACATTCCATCCTAATGTACTTTTAACTTTAAATAGTAATGGGTATGCATTTTGCTGTACTTATATGTTCTTTTTTAATTTGTACAATTTTAATTTATTTTTAATAACAGTGCAATATTTTTGATCTACTCTTGATAATATAAACTTTATCGTTAGATATGGTTTGAAAATGGGTTCTGCCGAATACTAATGTTTCATGAATAGTTCGGCGAAACATTAAACCGAATCAACTATTCGGCAGTCAGGTACGATCGTTTTGCGGTTTCAAAATTCGAAACTGTCTGTAAGCTCAAAACTGTATTAAAATACACCTGTGTCCTGTATTGCACCTTTGTATTGTGAGAATCACTAATATTCGTTAGATCTCATATTAAACTTTATTCCTTATGATAAGTGCAGGGTACATAATCCTAGTCACATGGAAGTTGAAGAGAGTTAAAAGTTAAAATTAAGTTATTGTTAGCTGGTACACAATGATGACATGTATTTTTTTTTTGCGAATTTTCATTACAATACGTATCTAAAGTTTGGCGGTATAACCGTGCTTCGATTTGACTTAAAGTTGTAAGCTTATGCCTTTATTTAGCCTTTTCGACCCGAAACCAGGTTGATATCAATTTACAACTCGATAAGAAACTTATTTATGGGTTAAACCTAAGTCAGTAACCGAATTTCGATTCGCGTAAACCTAGGTGAATCTAATTTTCGGTTCGGCCCTAAACCTGAGTGTAACCAAGTTTCGGTTCGCCTAAACTTGAGCGTAACCGTGTTTCGGTTCACTTAAATCTGGGTGCAACAGATTTTCACCTCGGCTCTAAACGTAACCGATTTTCGGTTCGGGTAAACCAGTGTAATCAATTTTCGATCTATAAGTCAGTTAAACATGTATGAGTCATTGTGTATTAGAAGCTTATTGTTATTAGCTTGTTTTTGTTGTTGAATATTTTGCACAAGTGTGATATTTTAGTAGCACAAAATAATTATACGAAGTTTACCCACTAAGTTTTTACCTGCAGATGTTTTGGGAAAATCTTATGATATTTAATATTCATGAATTAACCCTAGTCTATTGAAGTAAACATAATCTAAATGAATTGTTATACACTTTTACATTTGAATAATATTTCGATTGTAAGTGAACATTATCGTAAAGGTGTGTTTAGATCAGACGAACATTATAGAGCAGATTTATACATTGGGTATATCTTGCAACGAGTCGGCAACGACAGTAGGTGTGTGTGAGTAGATTTTTTTGTGATTTTGCCCGTTCTTTGTTTAATATAAACACACCTTATGTTTTGTATTTGAGGTATACTTGATCACAAATGTGTTTGTCTATTTTTAAGCCTGTATATTGATATAGTGACCCCCCCACCTCACAGAGGCTTCATTCCCTAGAATTATTTGTAGCTATGGAATCCGTTCATCGTGTAGAAAAATTAAGCCAAAACCATCCCCTTCAAAGTTAAGTCAAAGAGAGAGCAGTTTATAAACAAGAAGACCCGAAATGCTCTATGATCCCACCTTTGTTTTTAATAAGTATAGTTACTAAATCTACATTTAATTAAAAGTCTTGCCATAATCATTAAGTTAATCATACCTAATCGATTCTAGTCATTTAATCAAATTCGTAAAAGCGCCAAATTAAGAAAAGCGCATAAAATTCGAACGAACTTTGTAATTATTGTGATCGGCTTAAATATTTATTAAATATGAAATAATAATATTTTATAATGTATTATTAAAAATATTGAGATTTATCCTTGACCAAATTGCGATTTATATACATACTTATTATAATGTGTCAATTTTGTGTATACAATTATTATCTACCTATTTGATGTTTTCTGTGTCATTAAATTAAATAATGATTAAAGTTTGTTTGTATTTTTCCCTGGGATATATTATCATGTAGGTACTTACTCGATATTGTATGGAGCTTCTTAAATAAAGAAAAGTCACATAATGCTAGCCATTAAATTTGTGCAGACTTGCCCATACAAATGTAGTGTCGACAAAGGTTTGTTTAGTCAAAATTATTTATGAGTATACGTAGGTCCTAGCATGCTTGTCATTGGCGTTCAATGATGGTGGCCATCGGTGCAAGCATAGATATATTAGGTATACGTTTTAATAATACATCTAGGGGTGCAAGAGATTTGCGGATACAAATCTACATACGTAGCGAACGAAGTTAGTTTACTTATTAATTCCCGTCACGTTAATTAATTAAGCATATTTTTAGATATCTAACTAGAAAAAATTGCCTCGTTGTAGCTGAGGGCAACATTGTATGACTCTGATGACTTTTCAAGGACTGATGATCAGATAATACCCGGCTTCAATAGGAAATCAAAATTGGGGTAGATATATAACTACATATTCTACTTTGGTACCTACTACTACAATGATGGACGGTCTCGTTCGATTCCTGGGAATCGAACGAGACCGTCCATCATTGACGCTCTAGAAACGTCGGCAGGTGTTATTCAGTTTTCCCAAATGTTAGGGAACGACAACTGCTTCAGGGGCAAACGAGTCTTAAGCAAAATGTGAATGTAAACAGTCTGCCTACCCTACGGGAAAATTAACAGGCGTAGTATAGTGTAAAAGTAACTAATACCTAAGTAATAACAACAGACTGTCAGTTGTCAGTCTCAACTACCCACAAAAACGTTAAACTGATAGATTATATTAGAATGTTAAATCTAACCAAATCAAAGTTTATTTTCAAATTGAGCTCAGAACCGTACACCGAGGGGTCGTGGGTGAGTTCACCAAACTGCGATCATCTGGCCCCCCTGCACGCACGTGATACGTCGGCTTGCAGTATTTTATACGCTAGCCACGCAAAACTGAACCAAATCTCGTTTATATAAAGCCCAAAATTGTGTGCATCACATTGATAAGCTGCAATACCCAGTGACAATGCCTCTTGACATGGACTCTGTTGCAAGGACATAGTGTTGAAATTGGCCTTTCTGAAGGACGCGACCCCATCACGCAGACGCGGAAGCTTTAGTACTACGTCATACTAGCGCTGATCTCGCTCCTACTTAGCGTTGTTTTCGTTGTTTCTACGATACTAAACCATCATGTGATCTTTTGTTTTACTTATAAATTAAACCTTTCTTCATTTTTGTTTCTGTATGTTTTGTGTCTTGAAGTTTTCTTGTTGGGAGCCGTGTGATTCCTCCTGAAGCGAGAGTATACTGTGTTATAGTGCCGCTGCGTCCGTAGCTAGCTTCATTCCGTTTGCCAGTTTGTTTATGAGTTGGAAGACAACAGATTGGTGCAGCCGGCTTCTCCGAGCTCCGTAATTCGAAGCACCGTGTTTTCAGTAAGACGCGAGTTATCAATGAAGCCGCCTGAAACGGCGATCGAAACATGAACACAGTGTACTTATGGAACATCCGCGTGCTTGTATGGGGAGTGAATAACACAATATCCGCGTGGTTTCAGTGAAGTGTTGACATTTTGTATTATCGAACTGTAAACGATTCGACAACGATATTGAGAATAATTCGAGAATTAATCGTAATCAAGTAGTAGGTACCTAATTTAAGCAGTGATTAACAAGGATCAATAAGGGGTAAGTTAATTAATTATTTTATAAAAACTTAGTACTTAAGTTAAAATAATTATTTTCGTGAAACTACTGCGGGATATTTAGAAAATAATACAGCACATTAGAAAAATGCAATGAGTATTTACTTACACGTAAGTATTTATAATTTCAGTTTAGGCTAAAGATGCAGAGTCGTGAACTAAACAAAAGTTCATCACTTATAAGATTCTTAATAGAACCTAATAATTAATTAATAATCCACGCACTAACTATACAAATAGACGTCACATTATTTAGATGATTGGAATACGGGAACACGTGTTACTTATTTACATTCTTATTTGTAACCGACTTCTCAAAAATGGAGCAGGTTCTCAATTCGTCTGTAAGTATATATTTTTTCATCAATATTTTCGTAAATTGTGGACCGATTTAAAAAAATATTTTTTCATTTGATAGAGAACACTTTGCTTAGGTAGTTTTTAAGTTAGCTTCAATAATACGTATTTTTTACACTTACATAGTGTATTTAATGTCACGAATGTGCGTGCTACGAAAAATCGTAGAGAGAAAACGTATTTCCTTGTATTTTTCCGTAACATAAATTGTATTTAGGTACTGTGTTTTTGTTAGCTGTGAAAATGGGACAGATAGTACCTACCCACTACCAAGGTGCCTAAGTAGACACCATTCGCTACCTATATATTCGGTATGTGCTACATGCATGGGTGCAAAGCCAACGATGTTGCTCCGTCAACTTGGACTTGTGGTCAAACTTCAAACCACCTTTGAATTTTTTATGTCTTACTCATAAAGGAGACTAGGGTGGTAGATAATAAGGCAAGCACTAAGCCATAACCGTTCCTGAATGATAGTATTCTCCTAGAACTTAAACATATGGCTTTGATAAAGTAATGTAAGGCCTGGGTTCAAATAAAAACTGTCACTCTGACAGATGTATGAAATGGCTATAGGCTCAGCTTTAGATATTACTCTATAGGCTACGGCTGTAATGACGTAGGGTGTCAATTTGCTTCTATTATATTCTGATATTATTTGTTTTATTTTATTAAGTGAATTGTTTTGATTTTACTTTCTCTCTTTTTATCCTCTGTTCTATCGCAGGTATGCTGGAAGAGATTTCTTTAGAAATAAGCATCACCTTTCTACGTATTTTTCTGCTAGGCTCTTCTTGTCTGTTTATACAGGATGTCCAGTAAATAGCACGACATACTGCAGGGGGTGATAGCTTGGGTCAATACCTACCAAAACAACAATATATGTCCACCAAAATCCTACGGATTTACAGTTTTACAAAATTTTCCGAAATATCGAAAAACCTCTACCTTGAAACAGATTTTTAAACATCTTGTAATGAAAAATTCCTTTTCTAGTTTTAGACTTATCAATGAGTAAAGTGATTATTCACGAATAATTTGAAGTAAAAAAAAAAAAAAATGAAAAGGAATTGTCCGGTTAAGCAGCCAACAACCTCCTAGGTTGAACTGCGAGATGCCATTTCACAATTACATAAACAATAAATAGCAGTGCACTCTTCATCTTTTCGTATGGTTAGTGACTACCTGGTGTCAGAGTTTTAAAGCCGCCCGTGGGTCTCTGACTTGGCTGCGCATGCCGTCGAAAAATATCTCTCAGTCATTCCTCACGATGTTTTCCTGCATTGTTGTTGAAGCAAGTGATAATTATACAATACGCATGAGTTCGAAAATTCAGAGTTGCGTGCCCTGGGTTCGAACTCGAGACCTATAACTTGGGAGTCTGACGGACGGTCACACCACGAGGCTATCACTGCTAGCATTGCAGTGTGAAAACAGATCTCAATGCGGTTACCATTTGTCCCACTAAACGAATCCGCAATCCGAGTCTGGGTACTTTCACACTACCGTAAACTAATATTAAAAATTCAGGGTTTAATCTCGTGGAAGAGGAGGCAAGCTGAATTTAAGAAACTTTTTAATGGAATTGCATTAGAAAGGTACAGATCAGTTTATGTTACCGGAATTGTTGTCTCTTCAACTTTATTCGCAATTAGCTGACCAATTACATAATAATTGGGTTGGTAAATAAAATTCCCTTGTAGGGTCTACTTCATGTCAAATAGAAAAATAAAAGAAAGAAAGAAATAATTGATTGGTTGGGTGGTGGAGGTTGATTGGTTGGTATAGGACCCGGACGTTTATTTTCCTGTGGAAGTCTTATTGGTTAAGTAGGGTATTAATTGTATGGGAAAGAACTTCTAACAAAAAGTAGGGTCGCAAGTCCCAAATCTAGAGTCCTGATGGAAGATAGTTGGACCTCATTCTTCATCTCCATTTAATTGGTAGGTACTTCAACAGTTAATGCTTCCTTATGGCACATCATATCCTTCATTAGGATGCTTAAGGCATTAATATAGGGTGGGAGTTTTGAAGTAGATCCTCATGTTCTATTACTGCCAATTAGTTTTAATTAATCTTAATAACTCGTTAATTTACACGCGGCGTGTTGCCAAAACAAGCTGGCAACAAACGTGGAGTACAATGGGAATGTTTAGAACATTTCTAGTTAGATTATGAGCTTCTCAACCTGTGCTCACATAACATACATAATCAGGCAATTACGTTACCAATTCTGGGACACAGGCCTCCTGTCTGTGTGAGGGAGTGGGCTATAATCCACCACGCGGGCCCAGTTCGGGTTGCGTCATATGTCTTCGAATTTTTGGTTCTAGAATATGCTGATATTCTTACGATGTTTTTCTTCATCATTTTTAGAGCAGTGGCGATAAAATAAATTACACAAAATAAAGCGCCTGCTGGGGTTTGAACTCACAACAAAAACAACTTCAACTCGTAAGTCGGAGCCGTTACCACTGGGCCATCACCGCATCCCTGCTCCAGGAACAGGTTTTAGGAATAAAAACAGTTTTTTTTGGTGATGGAATATGGTTCGTTTTTGCTCAGCACTTTGGCTGCTGATCCAAGAGACCATCAGACGAAGTACTGTGCTGTTGATGAGGGTAACAACTTAACAAGACTAACACCAGGGCGCATCATGGAATCTCTTCTTCTTCTTTCCTTATCGAAGGAACAACTTTAATATGTCAGAGAAGACAGAGTACCTATATGGATTAGTAACAGTGTGGTAATGAAAGGTGTTCCTTCCATGTCATATATTTGTTCTGCCACTTGCCACCTATATACCTTCCACAAGTGAACATATAATTATATAAATCTGAATCATACATCAGGTAGGTATTATTATTGCCGAGTTGTACATCGTAATATATTTTTATGCTCGTGAGTGTACCTAGGTACTGCAGCAAGCCAAACTTTGCAAAAATAACAGACGCCTCTTGTCTCCAACGAAAAGTATACCTGTATTCATTGTAAATCTTAAGTTTCTAGAAATTCTAGGCAGTTGAGCTCCGATAGTCTAGAGCAGAATTTTCAATTTCTCCATGAAACAATTTACAGGCTTACCTACGTATAGCTTAAAATTATTATCCACAAACATCCTTCAAGAAATTCCCCATCAAAATTTTCCCCAGCTGGGGATAAATATGCATAGCTCAGAATCCAGCTCAGCTTCCTATTGGAATCTAGGCCAATGAGGCGGTGGATGATTGAAATATAGACTGTTTACATTCCATGCGAAAACCGAATAATTTATAACATTCACGCGAACCTGATTCATGACTATATTTTCGGTTTTTGAACAACTATGTGAAGATATGATTGGAGTGAAGAATTTTGATGGAGTTCAAAGCTGTCAGACGTCAAAGTTTGATGGACTGGTTCTGAAATACGTTCCTTGAATGCTTACGTTATTCTGTTTTTAGTTGTACCTGGAAGCATTATTTATAGCTTCGTTGGTCTTGTGATCACAAGGCCAGTTTCCGGATACTTTGTTCAAGGCTTTGAAGATGGTTGCCTGGAGGTGTAGGTACCTGTTACGTTCGTTACTTCACTGTTAGTACCTAACATGTAATACCGTCATAATAAACGTTTACCTAAAGCTGAACTCAGTTGAGGATTTTGCATCATACCGTCCATCTTCCTGTCCCATTTTCCGTACCGTATTTGGGGCCCCTGAAGTAGTTAGGTAGGTATATCAGCCCTCATCTAAGTGCTTACTTCCGTTATGGGCATTATCTCACACACAATCGCTCCATCATTTATCTATCCTCTTTTCCTAGAGCCAATCACAGGGCTCCAAGTTTGGAGTCGAGAGCCGACTTCCGGCCATCGTAGGCGCGGGCTTGCGGACGGTGAGCAATGGGCAGCTCGCCGTCCGATAAGGGCCAGGCCCGTGTCGACGGCGCGTTGTGTTCCACGCGCGCCTCAAAGAGATGTCAGCGCCAACCGACGGGGTCGAAAGACCAATGCCTGCTGGGGTTGCGGGTTTGTCCGAAAGGGATATCGCGGCCCCGGCACACAGGCAACGGAAGGAACACGGGTGGGTTTTAGTCAGTAAAAGTCTGACACACCCTCTCGCTCTGCCCAGAGCGGGAGCAGTTATTTGATGATTTCCCATCCTGAAAAAAAAAAAGGGCTCCAAGTTTAAGAAACTATGCTGTGAAAACAAAACTCTACCCAGAGGCAGGTTTATACAAACCTAGTAATGCGACAGTTCAGTAAGTCAGTCCACCGCTGACTTGCAACTGGGCTCGTGTAGACACTAGTTTCAAACCAGTCCAGTATTGACTCGCGCCCTCATGTCAGTCCAGTTGACTTAACTTACCCGTCTATTTTCGGGCCCAGTAGCTGACTAACTGACTTACTGCCGATCTCGGCTTCATGAACCTACTGACTAGATCCGAAATTTCGCGTCACTGGGTCCAGTCAGTGCCATCGTATAAACCAGGCATAACCCCTTTGATACCACAATCGTAGGTACCCATAAAACTGTGCAGTTCTATTTTGATTCTTCTATCGAGAATCTCCATAATGATGCGTCGTTGATGTTGGCAGTAACCGTGGGCCGCTTAGTTTGATAGTCTTTTGATAACAGACGTAAACAAACGTATTTCCATACAACTGTCATAGTTATTTCTGTGAAGTAAACTATGGACTATGGACGTGTATACAGAAACTTTGCGTCTTCGGTAATTTCGCTCCTTGACGTAATACACGTGTAGACGTGCCAAGTAGAGCATACATTAGTAATATTAGTAACACGTTCCCTGAAAATTGAGTTTTCAGTTGGTTTGTTTATCTTCAAAGACAAAATATGACAACATCACATTCACATCCTATACTAATATTTTTTTTTGTTTGTTTGTTTGAACGCGCTAATCTTTCAACTGCCAGTCGGATTGGAAAAAATCTTTCTGCATGATAGGACAGCGTGATGGCCCAGTGGTTAAGGCCTCGCCTCTCATGCACGAGGTTGTGGGTTCAAATCCGGGCAAGTACCAATGTGACTTTTTCAATTCATATGTACTTTCTGAGTTTATCTTGGATATTACTGACATCGGTGAAGGAAAACATCGTGAGGAAACCTGGACTTATAGTTAATATAAGTCTGAAAGCACCAACCCGTCTTGAGCAAGCGTGGTGATCAATGCTCGTGCGTTCTCTGTAGGAGAAGAGGCCTTTGCCCTGCAGTGGGACAGTAACAGGCTGGTATTATTATTTCATTTATTATAATTTCGAACATATACTCGTAAAATACATTTTTAAATATTTCTTGAAAAACTATATAAAAAACATTTAAAAATAAAAAAAATAGTAGCCCACCGGTATCGCGAGCAGGGTCCAAGCTACCGATGGTTAGGGCTGCAGAGACAGGAACCACCTCACAATGCGAGCCGTATCGAGGAGTACTGCCTTCTGGATCAGGCCCTTAATCCAACCGCCTAACGAGAGCATTGAGAGATGTTGGTCAAGGCTTTCGGCCATCAAGCCATTGGCCATTACGACAATAGGCACAATGATAGCCGAGGTATTATTATTATGATAGACCAATTCTTGAGGAAGACTCTAGGACCCTTAGCAGCCGAGCTAAAAGAAAAAAAATCAGAAAGAGCGCTAAGTGGAAATGAAGTAACAGCGTGGGCAGGCGACGCGATGAGACGGGGTGAGAGTTGTGCCCGCGGGCATAAGAAATTTCACGCGAATGAAGTCGCGGGCAAAAGCTAGTTTCTATTAAAGATATTGATGGGATGACGGTATCACGGGACAGTAAACAGCGTCATTCATGCTAGAATACCGTTTAGCCTGGCAAGATGGCAAAGCTAAATGGTATGTGGCTAGATGGCTAATTCTGCTGGATAATTATAATAGGTCTCCAACCATACTTAGTTACCTACAGTAAAAGTTACTTTACTATAACCGGCATCAGCTCCACAATAAAATTAATTATCAGCAAATATTCGGGTATTGTTATCTTTACTGATTGTAAATTATCCTCTTCAACTTATACAACCGTTTTCACGTAATTCTTCGTAATAATATCTTGATGCCTTCCTCCTAGTCATCTTTATATCTAATGCTCTCTGCCACCATAACAAAGCCCTCCCTCAATAATAAACCCTACTCCTGTTTCTTTACGACCTGACTGAGAGAACTCTTTTATTTTTGGAGTTACAAGAATCGTAATAGTGACTTATTCTTTACTGAAAAGCGTAAGCTCAACTTACCTACTCAACTAAACTAGAAACTCTGTTTTGTTTCGATTTTGAAAACTTTAGGTGCGTTGAGCGATTTTTGGTAGGGAGTAAAGTTAAGGATTTGCGTCACCTCGCGCCGTAGTGCTTTACTATAGAGTATAGATAGCCCTAATACCAGTTTTAAGTTTTAACTTCTGTCGGCAGTCCACATGACTGCCTGTTTATGTATTTTTGTTTAAATTAAGTTTATCGAATTGTCTCCCTTATTTACAAACGTTGCTTAAAATAACCATCAAAAATGTATGGTTAAACAGTCTCTAACCATTACTTTATATTAAGCAACATTTTTATTACCCAAGGGAGATAATTCTTATTGAATTATCCCCCTTGGGTAATAAAAACGTTGCTTCAAAAAAGATGTAAAAATCGAGACAAATTTGAGTTTCTATTCGATCTCCATTCACATTCGGCTGGCCATTCAATCTTTGTTACCTCACAGTTCATAACGCTTATTGTAGAGTCATTGCTAATTTGAGCGTTCTCTGTTCCGCCATAGTCAATCAAATTGGTGGACGTGGGTACTCTGGGTACTATGTAATTTGTGGATATTATTTATAGCGTTGTACTATATGTATGAAGCGTTCTAGATTTCACGTTCTGCAATATTACGATCTGCGACCTGAAATTAAGGTCTCGTTTAAAATACATTTTGTATTATTTGCTAGCTAATGACATTTTAATCATACCAATAATGAAATAGGGTAAATAAAAAGTGCATAGTTTTGGGCACAAGAGTTTGTCTTCTGGAACTATGTTCGAGCATCAATCTATACAAAAAAAGTTAGATTTAGAGCAAATTCTACTCAAATCTAGTTTTAAATCGAGACTCATTTATTAAGATTACAAGATCACCGTAATTTTAGAACAACTTGATGTTGAAATTTGGAAATAAAAGACTTTCCTGTTCGGCTACAGTAGCCGAACCACAGAACAGAAAAAACAGAGCCGAACCAACGGATCTTTTTGTGGTTAGATAATCCATCACAACAATAAGATGTCTCATTGCTTAAACTAAGTGTCCTTTGCCCTTTTACAAAAAAGATAAAACAATATTGTAATACAAATACTTTTTATGTTGACCAAAATTACAGTTTAAATAATAAATGATAAAATCATAGAAGATTTCTACCGCGTACTCCCACGCACTTTATAGGAGTCAAATAAGGGTCACTCCTGCAATGAGCGCGACTAAACGCTTTCTGTATCGGGAAAGGTCGTGGGATATGATGATCATGAGTGATGGGTTTTTAAGAGATCCTATTATGAACTACTATACTGATAATCAATTTATTATTAATGTTAGTACATACTTAATGTTATAAATAATTTTGTAAGTTATCAAGTTCTTCCAATGCCTTGTTCCGTACCCATTCGATCGGCATAGTACGTCATAGCTTGTTTCATAATTATCACTATCAGCACGCGTAACATGATATCCATAGAAACGGGTTTTCTACGGGTTTTGTCGACGGAAGAATATAAATAGAAAATGACAGATTGTGATTGTTTATCTATCATTTTGTCTATTCTTCCGTCGACAAAACCTGTTTCTATTGTGGTCATGCTAAGCATGCAGCTGTCATCTCAGTATTTACATCTTTCGCTTTCGTTTAAGTTCTTATCGTTTCTTTGGCCTTCTTCGTCTAGCTAGATAATATATTATAAGGAGAAGGTCATACCAACGATCACCATTTTTACACTCAAAACATTCCTCACTACGGATCCCACATTCATCCATTCCATTCACGTCCTAACTACCCCAATGTGGTGCCTTATTTACATGTTATTTCGTTTCTGGTCAGCATTGTAATGGTCTGCGTTAGATTGACGTAGGTCATAGAGTGACTCGCACAACTAACATAACACACTTTATCAGCCAGGATATAAAAGTCAGCTTTTTTCCCGATGCTTGCACATTCGCTGTGCATTCGCACTTATGTATGCACCCTAAGATACATATAATTACACAAATTAACATACAGACAGACATTCCTCGGGGCACTGCAGCGAATCACGTAATGGGACTGAACATTATCATTCTGGGCTGTCCTTAAAAGATTCATGTAATGCGATATTTAACAGATGGTAATTTGTTAATTTGAATGCAGCACTGTTAGAGAGTTTTATCTTTCAGAGCGCTTAACTCTCACTAATTAGTATTTCTGGTTGATATTTGCACATGAACTCACAACTGGATAACATGTGTTGCATGAAAGAAGTAAGAAGCGTTTGTACACATTAAAATTAAAAAGATTACAGTATCTGGTGTCTCCAAAAGCTGTATACCGTTTATTGGAATAAAATTCTCTTAACTCTAAAATAAAGACAAAATAAAAAAAAGATCAAACGAAGCAAATCAAATAAAATGCGTTCCACAAATTGCGGAAGCTGCGACGACGCGACGGCGCGGTCTTTTAACAGTTTTTCTTTTCAATATCCTTCCGCCCTGATGACTGACGTGAAACATTCTTAAATAAAATATCACATCAAATTGAAATTTTCTCAAAGATCTTGATAATGCTGGGACTTTGGGCTTTATAGGCTGACAATGACGCGGCCAACTGTCCGGCAACGTCCGTCCTTATCTATCGGTGACCCAACCCTTTTCACTGCCACTCTGAGCATTCTATGCCTTCCCTACTTACGTTGATGCCCTCATGAAGTCGTGAGGCACGTATGTACTTAAGTACAAAGGTACGTACTTGAAGGCAGTTGCGAAAATCCGAGGGTATTTCGTTTTTGGCGGAAAAAAAGATGTGAGTGTTTAAGGGATTCTAAATGAATTGACACAGCGTGCGAATGATTAAATTAGTAATATTTTAATCATTGGTGTGGTTGAGATTGAATTTAGTTTAGTAAGTTGAGACACGTGTCGATTTCTTACAGGGTTCTTTATGACTCTTTAAGTACAGTTAAGTGGATTAGGTTACTAAATATACGTCGTCTATTGTATTTTATAATGGATTTCCGCAATGTCACGCATGAGTCAATTAACTTTAGTAAATTTTATTGAGTTATTTACGCAGAGTTTTCTTTCCTCTTAGTTATATCCATGCTTCACAAAATAAGCTTTTTAATTTATACCTACTAATACTAGCAGACCCGACAGACGGCGTCCTGTCCAAATTTCAATAATTCTTACAAAATTCCCATAAAAAATGCACTTACAGTTTCCCGAATATTCCAATTTTCCAGGCAACTTTTCAAATTTATCCTTATGAACTTGATTCGGTCTATTACGAACATTTTAAAACAAAAATTCGCCAAATCGGTCCAGCTGTTTTGAATGATGCGCTTAACAACGAACAGCATTTTTTTTTTATTATATAGAAGTTTTTTAGGGTTCCGTAGTCAAAAAGGAACCCTTATAGTTTCGCCATGTGCGTCTGTCTGTCTGTCTGCCCGCGGCTTAGCTCAGAGGCTCTTAGTACTAGAAAGCTGTGTTTTAGCATGGGTGGCCATACATATTCATCACGCCGACAAAAGTTGTAAAATAAAATTAAATATGATCTTTTGTGTAGGCTACCTCCCCTGCTCGTAAAATGGGGATATCTTTTTTTTCTGGTCCTTCAAAAACATTGTGAGTGTGTGAAAACCATTTTCGGATTCAGGGATCCGTTTGCGATTTATTAAGCTTTAAAGTGCAAATTTTTGTCAGCGTCATGTCACAAAAAATTTCCAGCTAAATGGTTGGTTTTGGATAAGTATGTGAAAAAATTTACAGTAATTCAATGTAATTCACAATACACGGTGATTTTTAATTCACTGTTCACCTTTCAGGGCGTGAAAGAACTCACGATTATGAGCAACTTTCACTATGAGACGAACTCTGAAATATCGAAAAAGTATCAGCTGTTTCATACGAAAATGCAAAATTTACCCAATGAAAATGTATGAAACAGATGTATTTTTTTTTTCATATTTCAAAGTTGGTCTATAGTGAAAGCTGTTTATAATCATGAGTTCTTTCACCGCCTGAAAGGTTAACACTGAATTACAAATCACCGTGAATAACGAAATTAAAAGGAAAACGGTCACAGCTAAGTAGGCTTTACAAGTTAAAATGTTTTGTCAACTACAATGTTAAGTTTGTTCTTGGGATAAATTCATCCCAACTACGGAACCCTTCATTATGCGTGGTCCAACACGCAATTGGCCGGGTTTTTTTTTTTAAGGTGAACGGTATTATATTACCTACTTATCCTACCCTTATCCGAAAACTGGACAAAGCTTTTCCGTAAAAAAGCTCTTATTTAACCCTTATAAATTCCAAGGTCATTAACATTTTCTCATTAAAATTACCATCACAATTACAATGACCTTCTAAATGTTTCATGATATGTAAATTCAGAGAACAACACCGAATTCTAGACAATTTAATAGGTCATAATCATTTTACGAGTCCCAATTAAGCTGGGATGACGTAGTTTTGAACATTATATTGTCTAAATTAAATTTTTATTGCTACTTATGTCGTAATGACAAGTATGTGTTGGGTTGTAACTGTAAGATGAAACACCCTGTTTCTGATTCGAATATTTAGAAGAGTTCTGTGTTATGTTTGTTCTGGTAGACATGAGAATTACGAGTAGATATTATTATATAATTATGTATATACAGGGTGGCAGGGACATCGACGCGAAAACTGATACCATGGATTCAGTAAATGATTCTGAACCAGACGGCGTTGAAATTTTTCGTCGGATATTTAAAAAAAACAGCTGTTTCATAGAAAAGTGCAATACCTACGCGGTCAAAATGTATGGAACAGCTGATTTATAAAAAAATAACCGACGAAAAATATCAACGCAGGTGGATTCAGAATCATGTACTGAATCCATGATAAGTATAATTTTTGTCTCTCTAGTTATATGATATTATATTATATTATTTATTTATTTATTATATTATTATTTATATATATATGATATTATAACTAGATAAACCTTCTTTTTCTTTCTTTCTTAAGGCTCAGTTCGGTCGCCTACGCCGCCGTCAGGAAAGTAAGACAATACACTGACGTCGATACAACTCGTTTAGTCTATTTTAGTTATTTTCATACCGTTATGTCCTACGGTCTTCTGCTGTGGGGCAAAGCTGCTGATATTAAAAACATATTTGTCCTTCAAAAACTAGCTGTTCGAGCTATTTACCAGCTAGGTGCCAGAGTTTCTCTGAGAGATTTTTTCAAAGATATTGGTATTCTCACGGTGGCATCTCAATTCATTTTCGCCAATATCTTATATATTAGGCAAAATACATACTTATACACTAAAAACAGTGATTTTTACAATGTTAACACTAGAAAAAAAGGACAAAATACGAGCTCCCTTTCACCGGCTTCATAAGGTTCATAACTCATTTGTTGGGCTTGGTATAACTTTTTCTAACAAGCTGCCCTCGTCTTTGGTAGATTTGCCTTTTAATGCGTTTAAAACGAAAGTAAAATCCAAGTTTTCTTCAAAGGCATACTATTCTATCAACGACTACTTAAATGATAAGAATAGTTGGTCGCTGTGATTAACTCAAGACAATGTTTATGTTCTTTCTCCAGCTTACCTACTGACAAGTTATATAAGTAAGAGTTTATATAATTGTTTATTTTATTTGACTTGATAAGACAAGTTATTTAAATTTAATTTTAATTTTCTTGTTGACATAATCTACTTCATCACAATGTTTTTTTTATGAGTTGTATTGCAATATGTGGTTAGCTTAGAATAATAACATTCTAAGGTGGTTAGCTAGTGACCTCGACAATTGATCATATTATTTATTGTTATTAGTAATTAACTGTTTGTTTATTTATTTTACCTCGATGGTCCTAGTTTATCATTTATAACTTCCAGTTACAACTATATGTAAGCGGGCACGCCCTTTATGCCTGGAGGCTTTTATTTAGATATTAAGTTCTATTGTTAAAGTTGTTATTTCTTCCTGAGCATAGCTGTTCTCAATGATTTTGTCTGGTATATTGGCGTGTGCTAGCTGGGTCATACACATAGACATGTTCAGGCATTATTACTCAAATTTTAATGACATAGCACACAACTTTAAATTTTTTAATGCTAAAAGAGTAACTGTTTCATAAACAGAGCTAGAGGGAATTACAAAAAAAAAAAATATAATCATTTAAAAAAATAAAATTATATGTTTAAAAACCCTTCTGTGGACTGTTCAAATACGGAGTAACTATGTTTAAAAAGCGAATTCGTTTAATTTAATTCAATATTTTTTAAGAAACCTTTAATATTTAATTGCGATAAATAATAAACTTGTATAAATTATAATCAAGCAAAAATAATAGAGTATAAATTCGTCAAAATTTCTATTAAACATACGGTTACACAAAACATCGACCATTCTGTGGACCTAAAATAACACACTAAATTACTATCTACCAAACCAACTGTACAACATTTTAGTTTTATACTGGCAACACTCGACAATCTGTCAGTCACCATTGCAAAATTACGAAACGTGCGCACGGTGTTAGTAAAATAAACAATTTCCTCTGCTTTTTAAGTATTTTGTCAGAGATCAGTGCTACTTTTCTGTTCCTGGCATATTTTGGTAAGTACACATATAATTTACTCATGAATCCGTAGCCACAATGCCTTTTGAGGAGTATATTTTGTATCTGCTTGTCTACTTTTCTAACCTCAAAAATTAAATGGTTTATGTTCATTTTATTCTAGAAAGACCATTCTGTGGACACCTTTTCTGTGGATTCGAATGTCCACACGAGATACAAATGTCCACCGAAGATATAATAATCTCTTTTGTACATTAAAAATTAATTTACTTTTATGGGGATTTAATGCTTAATTAATCGTTTGGTTTGTATGCATGCATTTATAGAATTATTACAAAAACTTATATCTATAGGAAACAACTAGCGTGTCTGATATATGGGGGCAAATGGTATAAAATATTTATTTTTTCAGCTGCCATGCCTCGTTCAAGATCGAGAATACAATTGAGTAAAGAAGAAAAAATAAGAAGGCGACGAGAGCAAAAAAAATTGAGCATGCGCCGAGCTCGAGCTAAGTTAGATGCTGCTGCTATTGAAGAAAGGCGGCGAAAAGACAGAGAAAGATATCACCGAAAAAAACAAGATGGCTTAGTGAAGACTATAAAAGATTTTACGCCTAGAGAGCAGCGCCAGATACGAAAAATTTGGCGGGAATAGTCTAAACTTAGACGTGAGAAAGAAAAAATAAGAAAACGTACAGAAGAAATAATAAATGAAAATACACCACCCTCAAGCCCTCGCTCTTCGTTTTCACGAATTGTCGCTGGAAGAGCAGTGAGTGCACAGAACAGGCGCAGATTGAAGGCTAAAAATGAATATTTGTCTAATAGATTAAATATTTTAGAGAAGAAGCTGGCTAAATATAGAATGCAAATACTGAGATTAAAAAAGAAGAAAGTACAAAACCAAAGTGCAAAAATTTGCATAAAACAAAAAATCTACGACTTCATGCTCGATGACGAGAATAGCAGACTGACCGCTGGGAAAAAAGAGACCATCACGCGGCGTAAAGTAAAAAAACAAATACGCCTGCTCAACGATACTCTTCTCAATCTGCACAAGATATTTATCCAGAAGACTGGTTTGAACACCTCATACGAAACTTTTCGGCGTTATCGACCGTTTTGGGTAATATTCCCTAAAGTTGCTTCAAGAAACACGTGTTTATGTGTTACGCATACCAATAACGATTATATAGTTCATGCTCTACACCAAGCGAAAATTATACCCTATTCTTCCTCTACTGATGTTGCCAAATCATTATGTTGCAACAATATGCTGAATGTTCTGTGCTTAGAGCGTAAATGTTTGCAATGTTCTGATAAAATAATAGATTATAATGTTATCAATGGGAATGATACAATTGTTTATCAAAGATGGATAACTAAAAATGTTACAGAGATCATTAAATGTCAATCAAAACAATGCAAAAAAACGATTAAAGAAACCGTAAAAACTTCGCAACACATGCTTGTAAACCTTTTCAAGTCAAACTTCCCCAAATTTTTGCAACATCTTGCAAACATATGCAATCAGTATAAAGCTATCAGATTCATAAAACAAAATCTTACACCTTCCGAGGGTTTACTTCACATAGACTTTTCTGAAAATTATGGTTGTAAATATTCATCAGAAATCCAATCGGCACATTTTGGTGGATCCAAAGCACAATTATCTTTACATACATGCGTTTATTACTTTACCAGTTCTCAGCCACCAGAAAACTTAATCAAGACCAAGTCTATCTGCACAGTTTCCGAAAATCTAAGACACGATCCCGTACTAATTTGTGCGCATTTAAAACCTGTCATAGACCAGATTAAATTGCTTACTCCAGATTTAAGGGTGCTGCATATACTTAGCGACGGTCCCACAACCCAATATCGTAATAAGACAATGTTTCATATGATAGTTGCATATCTTAGTAAAATATCTAACGCTGAAACTATCATATGGCATTTCAGTGAATCAGGACACGGAAAAGGTGCTCCTGACGGTGTTGGCGGATGTATAAAACGTTTATGTGATTCTGCTGTTGCAAATGGAAAAGACATTTCTGACAGCAATAGCTTTATCGAGTGCATGGAAGTCAATTGTAAGGGCATTGTAATTATTCCTGTTGACGAATCCCAAATAAGTGAAATACAATGTATTGCAGATACAAGCACTGTTCGCCCTTTCAAAGGGACTTTTAAAATTCACCAAATTACTTGGAGCACAAACGAACCCAACACCCTCCACGTAAGAAGATTGAGTTGTATTGAATGCGCAGCGCATACTAAATGCACTCATTTTGGTATTGGTCAAATTCAAGTTCGATGCGCCTTAGACCCTTCCGAGATACAATCTTTGCCTGGAAGTTACGCATCGGTGACCCCAACAGTAACTCCATCCCTTTCTCCTAGAACAGCATCGGTCTCAACAATAACTGGACCAGGAACACCGCTCTCGGTGCGATCTCCTGTAAATACGCCGTCACCGGAATTTTCACTAAACATACGTCAACCATTAGCTCCTAGAAAGAGGCTTAACTTCGAGGATATCTACTCAGATGACTCTGTTTCATTAACACCACCCAAAAAATTCAAAACACTACCAAAGCTCTTTGATAGCTGTGACGAAAGTGATGAGAACATTTTTTAAGCCATATTTTATTTCCTGTGGACTATTTTCTGTTGAAACAAATTGATTTGAATAATATTGCACTGATCAACGCATTTCTAGAACTTTATGTAGACACTTTATTTTCTTTTGTGCTGTGATTTTCTTATTTACGAGTATTGTGTGTATTAATTAGTTTTAAGCGTGGTCATGTTCTTTTCTGTCGAAAATCTGTAATTTCTGTGGTCATGCAAAATAATTAAAGTGCCATATCTTTAACATTTCTGTAAAACGATCTAGTTTGTAATGATAATTTTCATATTGTGATTCATAATTAATAATAAAGACTGATTTTGAAACAAACCGACAACTTTTTATTTCCGAAAATTTTTAACATGGTTTTGTGTTTGACCCAGCTAACATATGGCTAATAATTTAAATCGTGTTTTGTGTTGCGTAATGTAAATTATTTTGAATACTATTATATAGAATCTTTTTTTTTTGTTCTTCTTACTGAACAGACAGCTGTGCTGCTGGGGAGTTTGTTGCGTCACTTCTTCCCAGCTAATGCACTAGGAAGTGGTGAAGGATGGGCGTTTTGAGGGACTGTCTTATGTAATTTTGACGTTCGAAAAGTGCTGATTCTCAGCCTAGTATGAATACTCGTAAATGACTTTTGAATTTTAAATTTTATGAAGAGGTTTCTTGGTACGAAACAACTAGCGATAAGTTAAAGAAAGAAAAAAAAATGATTCCGACGATCTGAAAACCTCCTACTTTTGTTTAAATCGGTTAAAAAAGGAAGGGATAGTGAGAACACCTTTAAAAAAAAACTTGTATATCTATCGATTACTTTAATACTAGTTAGTTATTTGTATCATGGAGGGTGCCTCGGAAAGCAAGTTACGCCGTTGGTCCTGGCATTCGTGAATCTTTGACAGTTGTTACGTGTCGTCAGAAGCCCGAAAGTCTGAGAACCAGTCTTACCTAGGGGTATCGTATTACGCAGTAACTGGGTTGTGGAGGTCAGATAGGCAGTCGCTTAATGTAAAATGGTACTCAGCTGCATCCGGTAAGAGTGGAAGCTGACCCCAATATTGTTGGGAAAAAGCTAGGCAGTAGATGGAGGATTAACTTTGTCACCATCGCAATCGGTTTTCGATTTTATTTTTTATGTCTCGTTAACTTTTTGATTTTTGAAATTAAAACCCATTGCACAGTAAATATTATAAAGCGAAAGAAAATTGTCACATCAACGTGACCCCAGAATAATTACTTGTTACTGCTAGTGTCTCCCGAGGAATCTAAACTCTTGAAACTCGGAACAAACTTACTTAATTAGGCTAAATACTTTTAGGAGAAGTAATAAGTTAGGAAAGAAAATATTTGCAGTAACTTACTGTAGACTCTGTTCCAAACAGAGGAAATATAATGATTTTTCCACCGTTTTGGAATCAGTCTTACCAAGGAGTATTGTGTGACCCTGTAACTGGGTTGTGGAGGTCAGATAGGCAGTTGTTCTGTATAAAATACTGGTATTTAGCTGCATCCGCTTCGACTGGAAGCCAACCCCAACATGGTTGGGAATAGGCTAGTTATATTGTTTGGAATCGTTTGCCTAATGATGCGTGGTAAAATATGTCAAGTTTCCACTTTTGATCTTGGCTGCCAATGAATAATATTTGTATCAGAAGACGTTTCAAGCTATTTTAATGAGGTTGACAACCAGTTACAGGTTTTTGTTTTAAATCGAATAAAGTTTAACTCAACAAAGACGGAACGAGATGGTCGGAGATTCACTTGTTTTGTTTATACCAATGTCTGACGATAAAGTTTTTGGAGCTGCTCAAGAAATACTTCGTGACGTTTATTTACCAAGTTCTTTTTGACATTTTGTTAAAAAAAATGTAATCTAAAACATTATTTTGTTGGTTATTTCGATGCTAGCTAAAACGATCCACCTTCATGGCACTAAACTGCAATTACGAGAATAAATAATAGACGTGCCTATGTTTTTGCATCCCATAGTATTGTCCCCAACTCTTCCATAAGGGATAGATGCTAGTGACATAAAATAAAATTCTAACTCATATTAAAAATCCGAAAATGAGTTTGTTTGTTTGTTACGCTTTCACGCTAAACCGGCTGAACGGATTTAAAAGAAATTTGGCACATGGGTAGATCATGACCTGTGTTAGGACATAGATTACTTTTTATTCCAATATTCTTACGGGATCGAGACTTATCCGGGTGAAAACGCGGGGCGCAGTTAGTGAGTAATAACTGCGCCTGTGGTTCGAAATTCCTCCCACAACCGATATTAAATTGGTCAGATCCAATTAAGCTCATATTTAAACTAATTGGTGTTATATGGTAATAATTTTATGTATCCATAAATTAATTAATATTGATTTATCATTTAAAAGCTTCCATTCAAATCCACGGGATCTTGATATTATTATTTCCAAAATAACGGGACTGTTTAATCTTTACCTAACTAGCAGCGCCCTGGTTTCACCCACATAAGTGTCGATCCCGTGGGAATATCGGGTTAAAAATAAAAAGTCAAAGCCTATGTGTCAATCCAAGTTATAAATTAATTGTATGCCAAATTCCATCCAAATCCGTTCGGTAGTTTTTGCGTGAAAGAGTAACAAACATCCATCTATCCTCACAGGCTTTCGAGTTTATAATATTATATTATAAGTAGGATAGTAGGATAATTACTATCCTACAATCATATATATAAAATCATATGCTACAGCTGCATTTAGGAAACTCTTGGACAAAGTTTAGACCGCACCAAAATGCAGCACCTCATATTGTCGAGCTGCGTCTTTGACGTGGAAAAAATCTGACGAGATGCGTGTCTGTCAACATGCGTTTTCTGGCGAAATGCGTATTTGACCACTTGCATTTCTGACGACATGCTAGAGATCCAATATAAAAATAACATCACGCCTGTTTTCCTTGAAGGGATAAGCAGAGGTATACCATAGAACGACCGCATTTTGCCAATTATGTTTTAAGAGCGCTTATCCTAAAAGTCGGCAACGTCGCAAATAGCTGTCAAATATTTACCTGTTTTGATTAATTTGGCAATATTACTGTATGGAAGTGGCGGTTTGAACTAAAATATTAATTATGAAATGCAATAATTAATATCGTAACACGTGAATATTTAGTTTGAGATGTTAAAAAATATATTTGGAAATGCCTTTTTTACACCTAAAACGGTTACAACATCAAATTCAGTGTTATAATTGCAATTCATTATTAATAATCTAGATCGCTAGTTAGCCACATTTCGTATTTCCATACAGTAATATTGCCAAATTAATCAAAACAGCGAAATATTTGACAGCTATTTGTGCCGTTGCCCACTTTCAGAATAAACGCTCAAGTAAGTCTCTAGTAATAGGGGCGAGCCTATTGCCATACACTGGGCACAAATTCAAACCCCGTGCTGCTACTGAGAATTCCTAATGGAAAAACCCCCCAATATAACTTTGTCCGAACTGGGAGTCAAACCCAGGACCTCATGCCCAGCAGTGGTACTTGCAACGACAAGACCAATGAGGTAGTCACCAACAAAGCTATGACTGCATTGGCATAGGTCACTTGTTTATATTACCCTAGTGCCACAGTTAAAAGCTCGACTATCTCGAAGGAAAGAGGACCAAGCGTCCGCGTCCATCAGATACTAGATAGCAACGATTGTCATCTCCTTACGATTGTATTCCCTTCACGGAGCTGACCTTTCCCTTATCTGCTAGTGTCCTATCATGGGTAGTGAAATGTGTTACTCTTACTGTCCGTACTTGACCTTAAGAGGGCGACGAGACACGAAGCAACAAAATATGATCTAGAGGAATGTGTCCGCTTTTCTTTAGATCGAATTTTGTTGCTTCGTGTCTAATTATGAAGCTTTATAAAACGTATTAGAAAATTCTAGACACACTTACCGAGGGTCCTTACTAGCCGTTATTCATAATTCCTTCGCAGTCACGAGATAATAATTTTTTAAAGGAGTGGTGCTAGTGGACCATTGGGCGCCCCCTTAAGTAATGTTAAGTATGGGAAAAAAAGCTGTAAATGTTTTTAGATCATAGGTACCAACATTTATCACAAACGAAGGCGAATCTAAATAACTATATAAAATTTTACTCGATATATGATACCAAATATTTATGTTTTTTTCATGACAAAATGTTCGAATATATTTTAAAGGATATTTGCCAGCAGTGTCATGCAGAACCAATCGCACAAAAGCTGGAGTATTCGCAACACCTACAAGATGGTGCACGATAGCTTTTTTTTAAACTATATGAAACTGTCCTTTTATTAGTGTGTTACCCTTCGTACATCTGTTGACAGATGCGTCTCCAGTTATCGTCTGACCGTCCTACCCTCTGCCCTCGCCCCTACGATACGAACCCGGTTTGTTATCGACGGATTTACTTTTTTTATTGCCAGCTCTAAGTTCCCTTGCCTTATCCTCGAATTTATTGCGGACTGATACATGGTTTGGGTTATATTATTATTAAGTTTTGTAGTGGGTACTTATAGAAATATTATCTACTAAACGTAATTACGTAGGCACGCTGCTTAAGGCCGCGGTTTAGTTTTCAAAGAGTCGAAATACTTAATTACATTAAGAGCCGTTTGTAAGGAATCCAATTAGCCACTCATTATTAGACAGTAAGTTAAAAGATAAATTAGAATTTGCATTAAAATAATCTGCTATGTTAATTAACACGATCTTCAGAGATGGCGAAACTGGCCTCAAAACTCAAGAAATCGAAATGCAGTGCTTTTTCGAACAATCTTTGGACAAACAAACAAACTCACTTACATGAAGTGTTATGATTAGGATTTGGGCTAATCCTCTTTCGAGGTATCCCTAGTTAAGGCTCCCGCAGACAGGCGCGAGGCGACACCGATAGAACAATTTCTGTGAAGTTTTCATCGAAATTGTTGCTCCAGAATCGCGTCGCGCCGTCTAGAGCCTTTAGGGGTTACCTTTCGCGTCTTTGTAACAGTACTATTTTACGTAACATTTCCAACTTTTTTAGTCTTCTCGGATGCTTAGTAAACAGTGGCATTCGAGCCAGTAACAGTATTACTTTACCTTTCTTTGTCTTATTGCAAGTTCCAAGCCGGAGTTTTCTTTTTAAAGGCAACGCAGTTGAAGCATTTTAACAAAAATTGTTTACGAAGTTCTGCCGTTAAGGTACCCATATTTTCCCTTATACTTTTCATTTTTGCTGTAGTAATACTGTTTGTTTGTTTAGTGCTGTGTCAAATATTTTTGTACACAGCTCTGGTATAGGTACTTTTTGCAAGAATTAAAAATATTTTTCAAGCTCCACTCTGCTTGTAGTGAATGCGGTGTTCCCTCAAAAATCATTTATTCCTGCGGCGTTTTTATGTGAATATAAAAACCGGGGTGTTTTCAACTTGAAAAGCGTTAACCGTTGTAAACCCAGAGCTATAATTATGTGTGTAATCATCTTCGTCCGCACTTGACACGTATTTGAAACAGTTTTAGTTCAATTCCTGAAACTTGTCGCCGGATCGAATCTCTTAGAGACGAGATTCGATCCGGCACATTGTTACGGCACAAGTCCCAAGACACTTTTGTCTTGGGGACTTGTGCCATAACAATGTACCTATGTGTCATAATGCCTCGAGTTCTATGAACCGCAGTTTTTGGGCCGCATATTGATAAACTTTACTTCAAAAATTACCTTTAATAGTACTCTATTAAACTACTTTCAGAAACCATATTATGGAACGGTCTATACACATATCTCATACCTTTTATCTGAGTTCCATGGCTTATATATTTTTTTAAATATAGACAATAATCTCCCCTCCCCTATTACATGGGACTTTGACATAACTGGCAAAATGTGGGTGTTCCATGGGTACTGCCCAACCCTTCAAGGAAAACAGGTGAGATGTTATTTTATATTATACATACTTATATACAGCGGCCATTTAGTCACCTATATCCTTCAAGGGGGTTATACTACCCGCCATACCAAAAAAAAAAAAACCGCTAGACACTCTTATCAGAAGTGTGAAAAAAAAATAATTTCTATTCAACTGGAGACAGACTATTTCGATGCATGTATAATATTTTTTTTTTTTCGATATGAGTTTCATAGCGAATATTGTCTAGAAAAAGGAAAAATCACCCCCTTCACGGATGCAGGTGACTAAATCGCCACCCTGTATAGACAATATATGAAGGCAATCTGTTAAAAAAGTAATGTCTGCATTGGCATAGGTCACTTGTATATATCATCCTTGCTTAGTCACACAGCTTTAGAGATATAGTTGAAAGCTCGACTATCTCGAAGGAAAGAGGACCAAGCGTCCGCGTGCATCAGATACTAGATAGCAACGATTGTCATCTCCTTACGATTGTATTCCCTTCACGGAGCTGACCTTTCCTTTATCTGCTAGTGTCCTATCATGGGTAGTGAAATGTTCTACTCTTACTGTACGTACTTGAGCTTAGTTAATGTTAAGTATCGGAAAAAAACACTATGAATTTCTTCAGATAAGTACCAACATTTATCACAAACACAGGCGAATCTAAATAACTACTCGTATATTAAATTTTTGCATGCTTGCTATAAATCTGCTAGTCGATTTATGAAATCAAATATTTATAGCTTTTCATGATAAAATGTTCAAATATATTTTAAAGGATATTTGTCAGTGGTGACCAAATGAGGAGTTGGCACAATTCCAATGGAAATAAAATTCTACTGCTTTAACATATGTGCCTGTTACTTCACCAATATCCTGCTCAAATGACCGGGCAACCTATAAACCTATATCTGGGCAACACAACGTAACAACGTAAAAAATTCACGTGCCTATTGGTCTTAATTACCCAATTTTCTGATAATGCTGTTAGGACTCTAGATTCCTACTGGTTTTAGGACCATTAGAGAGAGCTGAAACAGGAAGAGCTCGAAATAAAGCGTGTAAAACCTGGAAAAGTCTGACGCTTATAGAGTTATAAGCGTCTGACTTTTCACAAGTTTTCAGACTTTTTTGTAAAGCCTATAAACTGTAGTTTATGAAGAGAAAGAAAGTGTACCTACAGAAGTACATCGAGTAGAGGAAGGTGCTGAATTACAAGCAATAAAACATGAAGCCAAAACAAACAAGCCCCATTTCATGTATTGGCTGTTGTAATAATTTCACCAAGAAAGACGAAAGAAAAATTTGGTCTTTGGAGCCATTCACCATTCTTGGAGCAGGTATTATGATAGTTTGGAGCCAATATTATATAAAGGATTTTCCGATAAGTACTTACAATTCGATGTTTCAACGCTTAGCTGTAAACCCAAATGACACTACAAACTTAACTTGCACTTACCCATTACACTTCACAAGAAATATAGCTCGTTTTATTCTCATAGTAAGCTCAATACAGTAAAGCATTGTAATGCTCAAAGGGCTTAGTTTCATATACAAAGTGAGGTAAGTACTCGTTCACTAATATTATCTTGGACCAACAAAGTGCTCTTTGAGATGGAGCAGCTGACTGCAGTTAATACACAAAAGCGCATAGCGCTGCTACTGTTATTCATTATCGCATGAGATGTTGTGCTGTGTTCTAAGAAGGCATTATACTCGTAAGTTAATGTTTTAGTATATTTGTAGGGGTTTTTATGTTTTAGGAGCTTCTTGATCTTGTCAGCAAAACTTTAGATATCTTAATAATTCAAAGTGTCATGACATAATTATATTAATTTAATGTTATATATTGACATGCTGAAGTAAGTAAGCCAATATGTGGAACTGTTTATATTTAAGACCTTTATGTATCTTATTGTATGCAAAATGAAGATATTCATACCAATGTTTAAATATAGTCGAACAATCGAGCCCTGGAAAAAGGACCAATATTAATATTCTTTTTTTGTAAGGAATCATAAACGGGTTGTGAGAAAAAACGTGGAATAGAAAAAAAGTAGAAATACAAATATCACAATATTAGATATTGGAACTTGGGAGATAACCCATTTAATATGTCTAGAAACAAATAATAATACAATTGGAGACTAAATAAAGTTAGTATTGGAGACTTGGAGTAGGATTTAGAAGAAAATAACAGATATGCAAATAACCCTTAATCTAATAAGCCTTTTATACAATTTGTGTTGGATCGCAAAGGAGACAGTAAATAGCGAAAACACACAATATGTGAATAATAATATCAACATTATAATATTTATTGGCTTCTCATTTCTATCTAAATTGACGTGGGACCCGATATACGCTGGGAGACTTTTCTAAACACAAGTAGGCAATAACATGGTTAATAATGGCTATGGTCAAGCATGCCTAAGGCAACACACCCCACGTCATAGGCTCCATAATTTCCATAGAAACTGTCTAAGTTTATCTTGGACATCACTGCCATCGGTGAAGGAAAACATCGTGAGGAAACCTGAACTTTTAATTAATATTATTCTGAAATCGCCAATCCTCCTTGAACTAGCTTGGAAATCAATGTGCTTGCCTTCCCTTATTCTTCACTTGTTTTTTTTTTTATATTGCTATTGTAATTGTGATTTTGTTAGTTTTAATGTTATTATTTTATTCCTGTATTTCCTGTGCGTGTTCCAAATAAAATATTTTATTTCTTTCTTTCTTTCTTCATTTCTTTCTCTGTATTTGAAGAGGCCTTAGGTCTCTAGTGGTGGAGTATTAGGTAGGTATTATAAAGTGAACCAAATGCTATTTCAGATGATCATCATCAGCTAGTCCTCTGCCGAACATGAGTTTCTCTCATAACATGCCTTATGTTATTTTTCTCTTGTTCTTTTCTTATATTGCTATTATTTTCGTGATTTTGTTAGTTTTATTATTATTATTTTATTGCTGTATTTCCTGTGCATGTTCCAAATAAAATATTTTATTTCTTTCTATCTTTCTCTGTACTTGAAGAGGCATTAGGTCTGTATTGATGCAGTATTAGGCGGGTATTATAAAATTAACCAAATGCTATTTCAGATAATCATCATCACCCATTATCAGCTGGTCCTTTGCCGAACATGAGTTTCTCCCATAACACACCATTGATCTCGGCCACTCTCATCCTTCTACTAGTAGGTATCAGTGTTGTTAATTGATTGACGTAACCATAATATTGAATAATCTGACTGAACTTGAGCCCACACTTAGGAGAGTACAAATAAGGCCCTAAACTTCCGACAGACAGCGTCCCAGAACTTGGTATTAGTTTTAGGTCTACGTTTACCAAGCGATCAACATGTTATTATAGCTTAGTTCAATAGAGAAAGGGTTATTGGAATTATATTAAATATGTACGTAGAGGTACCTAGGCAAATACTTGTAGGTCCTTTGTATATCATCGCCGTGATAGGATATATATGATAGGTCGTGGTGGAGTTAAATGAAATTGAGTGGACTGTATGCATGTATAATGAATTAAATAAGTGAAATTACAAACGGTGTCGGTTGAAAATGCAACAAGAAATATGGACATTAATAAAACGCGCAAGCGCAGCCGTACGTGGAGGAGTGCAACTAGCCCGCTCCCTTCGTTCACTGACGCCAGGGCGCGGCGATTTTGAGAGCAGCGGTCTCAGCAGATCCTTCAGACTAACTTCAAACTTTGGTGGAGGAAGCTATACTTAAATCTAACCAGCATGTGTAGCATGACGACCCTAGCAACCATAGAAATATTTATATCGATGGTAGTAACAGAAGAAATGAAGACAGATTGTAGAATATCTAAGGCACGTTGGAGAAGAAATGTCACTTGGATAGAAAAAAAAAATGTCTATTCTTCATAGAATAGAGATAGAAGCGGTGGTGATACGCGTGATAATGAAAATCTATTGCAACTGCCATCTGAACCGAATCAATCTGCCTATCATTTCCCCAACTATGTTGGAGTCGGCTTCCAGTCTAACCGGATGCAGCTGAATGCCAGTATTTTAAATGGAGTGACTGCCTCTGACCTCCATAAACAAGTAACTGGGCAATACGCTACAACCCCTTGGTAAGACTGTTTATCAAACTTTCCGGCTTCTGACGACCAGTAACGACTGCCAAAGATCCACGAATGACAACCAGGACTCAAGGTACGGAGGAGTCTCGGTATGTAAAGATGGTCACCCATCCACGGCCATCCACGGACCAACCCCAACAAACGTAGCTTAACCTGATGGATCTACCCGTGCGGCTGCTATTACTCCTCCATCGGAACTCGTTAACACAATTAGCGGTCACAGCACCACAAAGAAAAAGTCTCTCGTTGTTTTTAACAAAACCCATCATGGTGATAATAAACTCACATTCCCACATAGTCAACGTTACAATATACACATACGTGCCCAAAAATATATCAAACATTCCTGCGTTGTAAACCCAGGCAAATGAAAAGTGTCGCATTTTATATTTCCAGCGGAAAGCCGTGCAATAAAGTATGTTAGCGATTTGAGTAGAATATGCATTTAGTGGGCCGACAGCCATAAATTCAGGGGCAGGGAATGAACGAGCATCCGTTGCCGCAACATTTTGTGGGCCTTTGTTACTGGGTCGAGAGTTCGCGAGATATGGACTTGGGAAATGAAACGAAAGGCTTGGAAAATGTAGTTTTTTTTGTAGATTCGTAATTTTTGCACATATCTGTAATGTTGATTGATGTTCCTACATGGGCCTCATTTGTGACTAGCTACATCAAAGCGTTGATGTTGGTTGCCCAGTCCTAACTGTGCGTTTGCACTGGCGAAACAATAGCAATGAAACATGTTGAAATCTCTAGTTCCGGTCAAAAATTGTATGGAAAATTGACAGATCCGATAGATTCCAACATGTTTTGTTGTGAATGTTTCACCAGTGCAAACGCCCAGTTAGAATCTTAAGATTCTGAGTGATCAAAATCCAATTATTGACATTTAAAAACAATTGACTAAATACTATTATTGGTAAGGATTCAGTCACAAGAAGACTAAGTTTCGAATAAAATACTGCTACAAAAGCGGAAGGTAGTCAGGTACACTTAATAAGCTTCGAAATGAAGAACCTGAAAGAACTCTCCTGCTTCCCTCTACAGAGCTTAAAAATATAAGTAGGTTATTTGCAGTCGAACTTTTCAGTATTTTAAACTTCTCAGCCGACAACGCGACAAAGTTCCTTTTATGTATTTGTTTTCGTAAGGCGATTTAAATTTTAATGTTACCTCGCCATACTGACAAAGAATCTTACAATAAATCAAAATGTTTTCTCAAACAACAACCAGTATTTAAACTCCAGGATTATTAATTCATTAAACTGACACAGAGGACTCCCATTTAATAATACCTTGCGCTTAATTTGTAAAGAGTTCCTTTGCAAATTATATAATATAAATTATTTGTTGCTCGTCATTCCTGGTATTACATAAAATTTTCAGGATCTTCAAAATTGACAGCTTAGGCTGGTCAAGTTCTCGAGGTGGCCTTGCACAAGTCCGAGGCCATGTGTTTCTATGGTCCTCGGAACGCGCCACTGTCGGGTTCCCAGATTACGGCGGGAGGGGTTCACATCGGTGTCGAGTCGACGATGAAGTACCTGGGACTCGTCCTCGACAGCCGGTGGAACTTCGTGGAGCACTTCCGACGTTTGGCTCCCAAACTGGATAGGGCTGGGGCTGCTTTGAAGCGGCTCCTGCCCAACCTGGGGGGTCCAAACGCCTCCTGCCGGAGGCTTTACGCGGGGGTCGTGCGGTCCATGGCCCTTTACGGGGCACCGGTGTGGGCGCGTTCATTGAGGCTGCGACCGGCCCGGCGGTTGAACGCGTCCCAAAGGGTCATGGCCATCAGGCTGGTCCGGGGATACCGCACGGTCTCCCGTGAGGCGGCGAGCCTCCTTGCCGGACTACCGCCATGGGATCTGGAGGCGAAAGTCCTCGCGCACATGTGGGAGTTGCGCGAGGAGGCGAAACGCCGGGGTGTAACTCCGCTGCCGCGAGAAATCACGGCACAGCGGACAGAGCTCCGGCGGGATCTCATGGCGGCATGGAGTGTACGATTGTCGCAACCCAGCGCTGGGCACGCCACAATTGCGGCGATAAGTCCCCTCTTTGAGGAGTGGCTTGAGAGGCGCCATGGCGTCCTCACCTTCCGCCTGACGCAGGTCCTCACCGGACACGGTTGTTTCGGGAGGTTCCTGTTCCGCGTAAGGCGGGAGGAAACGCCCGGGTGTCACCACTGTGTGGATCGCCCGGAGGACACGGTGGAGCATACGGTGGAGGTCTGCCCAGCTTGGGCGGAGCACCGCCGTGTCCTCACGGAGGCGATCGGCGGCGGCGATCTCTCGCGTCCGGCCCTGGTTCAGGCCATGGTTCGGAGCGAGAGTGCATGGGAGGCCGTCACCTCCTTCTGCGAAGCAGTTATGCTCGCGAAGGAGGAGGCGGAGCGCGCGAGGGAGATGCAAGCTGCACGCCCTCGCGGCCCTAGTCGCCGCAGGAGACGCCCCGGGCGTCGGGAGTCCAGAGCCGACTTCCGGCCACCGTAGGCGCGGGCTTGCGGACGGTGAGCAATGGGCAGCTCGCCGTCCGATAAGGACCAGGCCCGTGTCGACGGCGCGTTGTGTTCCACGCGCGCCTCAAAGAGATGTCAGCACCAACCGACGGGGTCGAAAGACCAATGCCTGCTGGGGTTGCGGGTTTGTCCGAAAGGGATAACGCGGCCCCGGCACACAGGCAACGGAAGGAACACGGGTGGGTTTTAGTCAGTAAAAGTCTGACACACCCTCTCGCTCTGCCCAGAGCGGGAGAAGTCATTTGATGATTTCCCACCCTCAAAAAAAAAAAAAAAAAAAAAAAAAAAAAAAAAAAAGGCTGGTCAAGTTATACGTTTTACATGGATGAGTTATTTGTGACATGTCATTCGTATTTGAATTTATATAAAATTGTTTGAATCAAATAATGCTCGTTGTGTGATTGATAATTACAATATGTAAGTCCATAAACTATGTATTTTGTTACTTTTGTGGTTGCAAAAGGTTGCGAACTAGAAGTTATATTCTGTAAATTTTGGCTTGTATTGCGCCGTGTGTGTCTATAATAGAATTTACTTTCCGCTGTTGTGAAATAGTTCCACGATATAGTGGCCGCCATAACCGCATTTCCGATTAACATTAATAGATTACAGATTACTACCACTTTGATCGAAGTGTGGCGCAATACGCTGGATTCATTTTATGTAGTTTTGCTTACTGTACGATAATTTTTATCAGTCAACAAATTAAGGGAACCATTAGACACCATTAAAGACGCCAAATTCGAAAGTACCTAATACTACCAAACAACTGTTTCTTCAGACTTACTTTCTTCCAAAACTTATTTTATAACAGTTACAACTTCCACACTTCCATTGGGAACAAAGGTCGGTCACTCTCTTAACGACATCTTGTTTGTACTGTAGGTAATTACCTGATCTCCGTAACGACCCTCATGTCTCATTATTTCCTACCTATTACGTAATTATACTAAATCGCTGACTCTAAATTGCAATGGTCACACGATAATTCAATCCATCTTGAAATAATCAGCTGCTTTGTTGCTTAGGCATTGAGAACTCGCCAACTTTATCAATAGAAATGTCTCATGGGTAATACACTTATTCATGAATAGAGTAAAGCTCATTTTAAATGGGTTGATTGCGTGTCCGGCTCTTAAATACGTAAAGTTTATTTTTAGACAATGAATTCTCATGTGGAGATCCGAAGAAAGAACATTTAGCCGGGAACACGCTGACCTCTCGTAAAATTAATAGGATACTTAAACTCCTCGAGAACTATTACTCTATGACGTAATGACATTACACGTTCCTAGGTGGCCACCACCAAACTATGGTATCAACGTCAGATATTTACGAACGCTGCTAGCTCGTGCAATCACATTGACCTAGATCGTATGATCCAATATTATAGCCCAGCCACATGGTGTAGGTTTAAACGTAAATTATGAAACTACTTCTAAAAAGTTCGAAAACATCTGTACTAACATATCAATCGAGAATTCCGATAGGATGTTATATCATCGAACATTTTACAACTGGAGCTATTAGCGAAATTAGTAGAGCTGAAAATGATGTTCAACATACGTGGCACGAAATAGATATTGTTCATTGAGATGATATTGGAACTGAGCAAGTAAACGTGTTGTGAATAAATGCTAAGTAAATATTGTGCAATGCTGATACAGTTCGTGCTTTAGTTACGTAATTGAAGTTCGGTAGACACGGAACGACTAATTAATTTGAGTGGCTTGCAGCTAATTGACTTCTGCGTAAACTAGGATTTTTTCCCAAGGAAAGTAAAGTAACATTGGCAGAGTGAGACCTTAAATTGGATAGCATTTGTCACTTTTACCAAGAAGAACATAAAATTGATAGACATACAAATTCCCAAATCCAATAGATTAACTCTTTGTCAAATACAGACGATTTGGCAGGAGTGTAAATACTTGGCCAACTAAGGATTAGTTGGCAAACTATTCAACCTCACTTGACCTTCGATACCATTGAATTGATCAAGGACAGGCAAAAAGAAGACCCCAAAACCGAATGATAATGAAACACGAAAAAACCACAGGTGTAGGCCATGTTAACATATATTTTCAAGTAGGCCCCTCACAGTATTGTGTATCATGTATAAACATGGTATTGTATCGAGGGAATAATAAAGTGGGATCGAATAAGGCGCCTCGAATAAATCAAGGTCCCAAGGCTGCCTCGCCGCAGCCTCCTCTGTCCTCACGGTGTTAGATGGAGGTGTATATTAAGTTGCTGAGATTAAACAGGATAGGATAGTGAAATACTGCACAGGAACTATTTATAAAATCTTTCGTATAAAAGTAAAACGATTTTTTAAATCAGGCATGAACTGCAATGATGTTGACTCTACATCATAGCAATTCATGCCTGATTTAAAAAATCTCTATATTGACAAATGCGGTGAAAAGGAGTCATGCAATGTATAAAATGACAAGATATTTTTCTTTGGTTTGTAACGTAAATTTTGTAGTAAGTTCAAAATGAGGCATATAAATGCAAACATGCCCCCAAACATACTCTGCGGTTGTCGGCTTTAAAATAAGCAAACGCATCTGGATGTCAGATGACAGTGTTCCGCGTTAAATATAAATTTGAATCTTAAATGCAAGGAATTACTGATTTGAATCTCTTGCTAAAGAAAAATGTGTTCATGACTAGAAAACTTCTAGAGGTTTGATGCAGCTTTATATTCGACAGTAATTGAAATGTAGTTGTTCTGAATAGGCTCCTGATTATATTTTAAATATATTGTGTTTTATTATTCTACTCGAGTTAATTATCTTTTTGTATGTAAATATTTCTGTGACAAATAAACTTATTTTTCTTTCTTTTTTTCTACTGCCTGAAGAGGCTATCGAACGTTTTTCAAAGATAGCGAAATCATTACCAATATCTTTCACGTTCCATTAGCCTTGTCCACATAGATCGTGTGAATTCGTGTGATTTCATTGGTCACATTGTTGACTTTTACGCTTTCACAACTTCCAGCCTACGCTTCCCAGGCTTCCCACGAGCTCAAACTTCAGCTTATACATAATTTTGTATCAACCCAAATGACTCACCTAATAATTTATTAAATGGCTTTCAAACTTTGCGGGACCTTGGATTTGTTAGAATCGTAAAATTAACGCTGAAATACGAAATGTTTCTCTAATAACACTAAATATAAACACGTTGCTAGACCCGAAAAGAGGGATAAACCCACTCCCTTAATAGCAGACCCTTTAGGAATCACTAGGTGAGCCATTCGAACTAATAAAATACGAAATTCTTGGACACTCCTAATTCTGACGCGGAAACATTGAAAAGAAATGTTATCTTACAGATATAAAGTTCAAATTGGATTGAGTGCTGGGTGTTTGGGTGCTTTCTGTGGTCCAAGGGTAAGGGTCAATTCAATTAATTACAGAAACCACGACATGCGCCCTATTAAACCTTTGTTACGCGGTGGTATTATTTTACTTTCTCCAATTGCTGTTGGTATTTAAAATGTTATTATTTTTTCTTTTGTAATTCAGGTTGGATCGTCAAGTACAACTATTTTTGTAGTAACTCACATTATTAGCTACATTAGGTACTAACCTCTTCATTTAAATAGTTATTTGAATGGTCACAAGCTGGAAGAAATTATATTTTTACCCGACTGCGGTGAAGCCGAAAAAGGAGTGTTATGTGTTTGACCTGTATGTGTGTCCGTGTCTATGTTCCTTCGTAACAAATAAACAGCTGAACCGATTTTGATGAATGATATGTCGTTAGATTCGTCTTTATTGCGCGAGAGTCACTGGGTATTATAATTATTAAAAAAACTAAATGGCGTATTCTTGGTGCCAAGAAATATGTAAAAAAAAAAAATATAACTCCCTACCCTATCGAGTGGAGTATCAAAATGAAGGGCTTTGAAAGGTGATTAAGTACGAAAATATATACAAATTGTATGTTTTAATGTACATAATTTGGAATGAGAAATGATAAGAAACTAAAAAGCTCAAAATAAAAAAGGTACTTATTTAAAGAACTAAAAAACTAAATGACCTATTTCTGTCTCCAAAACAATCTCATGCAGTCGGAGAAAAATACAGACATATTGCCTCCGACTGCATGAAATAGTTTTGGACACAGAAATAGGGCATCTTGTTTCCATCTTTTTTTAAGTTCACTTCTTAAGCAGTCGGGTTTTTTAAGTTTTTAAATACCTTTTTTTTTTTTCTGTGTAATATTTTTAAGATACAAATTACGTAAATTGAGATTCTTAACTAGGTAATTGGTAAAAAGTTCATCAAAAAGTTTGAACTACTAAGCTATTAAACGTGGCTAATGTTAGCTCAGACTGTCATTTACATTTTTGCCGGCCTTAATCTTAATGAATCCCTACCACTATTAAAAATACGAAAATGAGTTTGTTCATTCCACTTTCACGGGTCGCCTGTTAAAACAATCTCCATAATGTTTTGCATAGATATAGCCTGCTAACATGTTGATGATGCAGTTTAGTTTTTACCCGACTACGCCGAAGCAAAAAGGAGGATTATGATTTTGACCGGTATGTATGTATGTATGTTCATCTGTTTCCTCATATCTTCTAAATTACTCATCATAATTTGATAAATGAGGTATGTTTGGAAGCGTCTCGATTGTCCGATGCTATTGAATATGGCGCCCGCCCTCTATAGGACATAAAGTCACGAACTAAAAAAAAAAATATGATGCCATGCTAGGTATCAAATGAAAAGGCTTAACTAGCACATTCCTAAAATATGTTTAATATAAATTAAAAATGACCCCATAATAATTTAAATAAAAATAAAAGTTATAAAAACTAAAAGCCAACTACGCCAAAAAATTCAAATAAAAAGATATAAACAAGACATCAGAAACAGACAATTAAAAATCCGGGGTCACACGTAATCTGTTCGATTTATAACATTTGTAACTCCGGATTTGTAATTGATGTGTTTATACTTTTTTAGTTGACTTTTTTGTCGTAGTTGAGTTTTCGTTTTTATAACTTTTTACTTAATAACAAGCCGGTTTCTTTCTATCTTTTGAGTATCTTTATAGGCGTCTTTTTATTTTATTTTAATCCCTATAATGACTGCCCCGTTAGTCTAGTGATGGTCGTCAGCTCTGCTGCTGAGCATGATGTCCTGGGATTCGATTCCCAGGTTGGGCAAAGTATTTTTGGGTTTTTCCATCAGAAATTTCTCAGTAGCAGCCCGGAGTCTGGATTTGTACCCGGTTGATATGGCAATAGGCCCGCCCCCTATAACATGGGACTGAAACATAACTGGCGATATGTGGTTGTACCACAGATGGTTGTACTATGGGGCTACCTAGACCTCTGCCTAGCCTTTCGAGGATTACAGGCGTGATGTTATGTTATACGTATATTAGGTATGTTAATCCCTATAAATCAAGAACCATCTCCCTGCTAACAAGCTACCATCATCAGTATATTGGGCAAGAAGTGCTTTCGAGAATATTTTTCAGATGATATTTGTATTTTTTTTACTATCCTGTTTTGTCCCACTGCTGGGCAAAGGTCTCCCTCATCCTTTTCCAGTCTTCCTTATGTTGTGCCTTCTTCGGGCAATCGGTCAGGAACGAGTGCAAATCGTCACGCCAGCGTTTTTTAGTCCTGCCTCGGTGACGACACCCTATTCTCTATTTTGATAAGTACCTGGTACTTATTGACAGGCCTACACTGTTCTCCTGTCCTGTCCTGTCCACATCTATAAATGGTGTAATTTGAAAACATTGTACAGGCCCATTATTTTCCGTGCAATTTCCTGCTGGCTCTTCTCCATAGGAACCATGTACCTAGTTTCTGACGTTTCATAAGTGTCCATGTAGGTTTATGTGAATCAAAATATCTTGAATTTGAAAGTATGCGATAGTTTTGCTAAAAGCAGTAGACTAAACTGCCCTATATTTCACAGCAGCAAAAACACAGCCATGGTCAAAAGTGGGTAGCCAAACATTTTTAAAATAAATTCCTTACATCAGCGTCTACGCAGTCAACTGATAAACATTACATAATGTTAACGTTATATTTAACCTTCGATTAACCAAATGCAGGATGAGTCAGACCGCTGGTCTAATAAAAGACGCGTCTTTGTACTGACGGTGATCTATTTACGTCAATAATGTCCTATGTGTCGATTATCGATTGAAGATCTAATTTCGAATGGGGAAGACGTCAACTGGTGATTTTTTGTAAATAATGGCCGATGGACAGAGAATTTATGTTTTACAGTGATGACTGGTTCTATGTAGGAACTTAAAGAGCAATGGATATGGCAGAATATTGATGAGTAAGTATATTAGAGATGCTATGAAGTTCTTTCTTTACAAAATTATGTTTATATATTCATATTCTTTAATTAAAAATAAAATAATAAAGATGAGGTAAAACATCTACATAACGGATAGGGTACATGACTTTTTCGTTATTATCAGCCATATTTTAACTACTATGGGCGTATGTAGGTACACGACACAACTACACGGAACGCGCGACAGTTTCTAAAGGTCTTTACTGCTTGACCGCCACTCTGCTTAGCTCCGGTCGGTCCTAGCATTATGTTTTAGTCTCTGTCGAGCGCCACCAGGCAGCGCCGTCATCACGATTAGTCAGCTCAGTAATGTATATTTGCAAATATGGGTAAATAAATGAATTTGATTTTGTAAAAAGTTAACAACAATTTCACAAATCCCGCCATCCACAGTTCTTCTAACATGCCAATAAAATATTCGTCCATTCGTCCGCAAACGGATTGTTTGTTCGATTAGAATCCAAGAGATCATTAAGGACAGCCAGAGTGTGAGGTACGTACTAGAGACTTACCACATGCAACGGAGTGACATGGAGCTTTCTTCCGCGGCAGTAATAGTCTGGGACAAAGAAACGAACCAGTACAGCATGCAAATCAGGCGCGTCAATATTGCCACGGCGAGTCGCGCTTTGCACATATGGTGAGTGTAATATGCCAGTGCGGGTAAGATGCCACAACTCAGTAATATCTAATCCTGTTGCACAGATGGCGACACAGTGCGCATTTTTTTCTCCATTCGGCCTTCTGTCAACGTGGTTCGAACGGGGCCGTGATATTAATTAATTTTTATTATAATTTTAAGGTAAGAACTGAAAATACTATACTTTTTATAAAATCAATGTTATTTAGAAGGCCGATCAAACATTCCTTGCTAATATTATTGATGGATCGTTTTGATTTAGTATGATTTACTTCATGACCTTTCAATATTCCTAGTGCAACGCGACAGTACACAATCAGCGTTCATAGTCAGCTGTACTCATTCACACAATATTCATGTATCATTAGTTAGTTACGTTCATCGTGTATCAATTTAAAATACAGTAGACCTTATTTATTGAAAAAAGATCGTTAATGGTGACAGGTTTGGAGTTGACGGTTCTATTTCCACGTCAGAAACAGTTCTGACGTTAAATGAACCTTTTAACTCAGATACAAAATAATATTCGAGTAACTGTTTGTTTATCCGCAGGATCATCCCACTAAATTAAGTGTTTTCCTAGAAGCATTAACTTATCTTTGGTTTTATTTCAATAAAATGTAAAGAAAAGAAATAAAGAGAATTAGTTTATTTGTACCTAAGTAAAGTGGGCTGGCTCTTTTAGAGACTATAATTTTGTACGCGGAACACATCCTGTACCCTAATTACACACACTTTCAATCACAATCTGAATGATTTTGAAGGATATTGCTAATCCATTGCTTCTTAAGTTCGAAAAATTTGTCTGCTCAGCAAAGTAAATAACGCAATGAATGTTGTTGAACTGTCAAAATGAAAACCATGGCTATTGCAAGTATGTTACGCAATTACCCCGGTCAGCTCTGTGCAGCTATTAACTTTGCTCATCTCACTGTTTGTCCACCGCACCGTGAACGGAACCACAACGAGAAACAAGATTACGCGGCCATAGTTAATGTACTGTCGCTACTTCGGCGTCGTCATTTCGTTCTCGTTGACGTCCAGTTCTCGGTGCGCTGGACAAACGGCCTGAAATACATCACAACAAGATTATACATAAGATATAATATGTTCCTCTCTCCTCCTCCCTTTTTCCTTCCTTTGCCTAACCCTGATGCTATGTGTTGTATAATTGTATAATTGGTTTAAATACTTCTGCTTTCGTCACATCTCACCACCCATTTTGTTGTGAAACAAAGTCAATTACAACTTGCTATGATCAATTGATCATCATAAAACTGGTGAGCGCGTACCATAGCGCTAAGGCTCTGTCTCGCATAGGGTCGCAGCATTATGCTGAGGAATGGCCGTTTTGCGTGGAAGTGACGCAATATTTTTTTCTCCATTTTTTCCGATTGTGTTCTTTCTTTGCGTTATTTTTACCGAAAATAAACTTATTTTCTTTTTTTTCTTCTTTCTATAGCTGTGAGCTTATACCCCCTTCGAGAAATATCAGCATATTGTTAAGTACCGTTTAAGTACAAAATATTGCTGGCCATCCATTTTCTCCAGTAGATAAGAGAAGAGATAGTTCCTACGAGGAATTTCATAGCCGCCCGTATCAACATACCTCCCCATAATTTCCGAAATGCTAGATGTATGATACTCGTAGCACAGACGTGCGGTTGGCAGGGCCATTCACCCGTCACTCACACTTCCGACAGATATTGAGCCTTGTTCTTGATAGCTGTCCTATGTTCCATAAGTAGCTATGTATCTGTATGTAGGGTCGTAGATTCAGTAGCTATACTTAAGTACATACTTCATCCTAAAGTAAGTTTTATAAAAAAACCTTTTTCTTTTCTTTTAACCAGTCCTAAACTAATTCTCCCGTGATATCCTACTTCTTACTTATATCATAAAAAACCTGTGCCTTGAGGTTTCACCCGCATAATTCTCGATCCCGTTGGAATATTGAGATAAAAAGTATTCTATTCTCTAACTCAGGCCATGGTCTACCCATGTGCCAAATTTCATCCAAATCCGTTTAGCTGTTTTAGCGTGAAAGCGAAATAAACAAACAAACATACAAAAAATCAAATCTTTTTTCTTAATTAGTTTAGTTATATTATAAAGTTTGGATGTTCGTTGTGTAATCCGTGTTCATTACTGGTGTGAAATGAAACTCATTTGCAAGTATTAACAACTCTTAATTTGGAAAGAAGACTGAAATTCATGATAAAACACCGTTTCTTATGTAAGCCGTTTACCTACTCTTTTGCTAGTCACAAATCAACAACAGCTATGGTTATATGGCCTTTATGACTTGTATTATTTCTTATATCAACAAACAGTAGGTATTTAACACGGTTGGGCAATCAGTTAATTTAAAAAAATGATTAGCTGAAGATAAACTTAAGCACACTGGTAGATTTTGATCTGGAATAACCGCGAGGAACGTCTAGTTCCTATATCCTTATTGCAAGTTTTCGTTAAAAATAAGACCGACAACTTCCAATAAGGATATGACGTGTAAACGCATTTGATTAGTCGGAAAGTCGATATCTCCATACTGTGACATTCTTGCAGTTGGCGTGACGTGAATTGGAAAAGACCAAAATGCTAACACTGCGTAACACAGTTACAAAGGTGAGCTGACATTTTGTAACCTCAAAAATATTCGTCGCTGTTTTTCTTGTATTTTTGTTGAGCTTACAGAATTTAAGTAATTGGGATTGTGAGTTACACGTAAGGTTGCTGGATTGCTCCTTTACGTAATAATCGAATCGTGAGTCTACCATATTATATAATTATTATTATTTATTTATTATATTATTATTATTATTGGCTCTCGGTGTAAAACTATTAGTTGGATGCCGATTAACATACATATTTTGGAGTAATTCGGCTGCAAAAGAGCGTTCATACAAAAATTTGCCAACGTCGCAAATAGCTGTCAAATATTCCCTGTCTCGATTAATTTCGCAATATTACTTTATGGAAATAAAAAAATATGGCTAACTAGTGAACTACATTACAAAAAAAAGCAATATACGTCGTCTATTGTATTTTATAATGGATTACCGCAATGTCATGCCTGAATCAATTGACTAAATTATTAAAACAATTTATACGGAAAGTGGACATAAAAGTGAAACTTTCCAAATGCCTTTTTTACACCTAAAACGGTTACAACGTCAAATTCATTATTATAATTGCAATTCATTATTAATATTCTAGTTCACTAGTTAGCCATATTTCTTATTTCCATACAGTAATATTGCTACATTAATCAAAACAGCGAAATATATGACAGCTATTTGCGACGCCTACGTAAAGGAAATTAAACTTATCATCTTTACAGGGAGCGACTGCCGACCTAATTAAATGTAAACAAAACACAATCGTTCCTAGTACCTACATCCATTATAATTATCATAGTTACCATGTCATTTAATAGTGCACAGATGGATGCCCTTGCCCATTAAATCGATAACCCCTTACATCACCGCCAGGAATGTAGATGATAGCTCCCACATCGTAGGTAGGTAGATAGGTATACCTAGGCTTCAATAAATATGATCAATTTTATTATAGGTACCTACTTCCTTGTTGAAAAGTACCGAAAACGCCTTCAACCAATTGAACGATTCAAAGTTGATTGGTTAATTCATATCAGGCAATAAATCTAGTAGGTACTTCTTCGTATTAAGTACTTACGTACTGTAACGTAGAACACAATATAAATTTCTGAGTTTTCTGAGTTTGACTTCATTCCTGTTGACTAGTATTTCGTGAAATTTTCTCACTGGCGTTATCAAGAACTTTGTGTGACTATTCATTATAAATTGTAAGAGTGGAAAATCTTGTGTATATTTTGTTCAGACGTGATAAGGTTTTTTAAGACGCTGATCAGATTTTCAGTAAGTATTCAAGGAGAAAGTGAACTCTTCTTGTTGTCTTCCTCTGAAAGAGGGTAGAAAACTCTTCATTTTAACTTCTGTACATCATCGAATACATTCATAATCACACTCTGATATTTGATACTCAGCTATCATTATCTATTTAACCCGCAACAGCCCACAACTACCCGAACCACGACACACGCTCAGTATCAATCACAATTTAATCCCGAAGAGTAGATACCGTAACCAGCATTGTGTCACTTATCAAGGAACATGTTTACGCATTTGTCAAACTGTTCGCTTGCAGGACGTACAGACAGACAGACCGCAACGTTTCAGTTAGATCCCGCTGGAAACAGTGCGGTTACAGTCATATGTGCGGTTTTCCGCGTTAGTGTTGCGATGCTGCGGGAATTTGAGCTGTAGTAAGTGAATTATTGATAAATTATTTGTTGTGTTTGTAATGCAAATTGAATTGACATCTAAATAACGGCAAGCTGTAATGGGATTTGTAAGAGTTGACAAAGGATTAAGGCTGCCTTTATGTCGTATGGCATTTTACTGTGGGGTCGGGCTGCTGACATTGAATCCATCTTTATTTTACAAAAGAGAGCTGTCAGAGCCATTTATAATCTACATCGTCACGAATCTGTCAGGGAACTATTTAAAAAGATTAATATTATGACGGTACCTTGCCAATTAATTTATGAAAATATATTATGTATGTAAGAAAACATCTACTAATTTTTAATAAAATAAGTGATAGACATAATTTTAATACTAGAAATAAAGATAAAATATATCAACCATTTTTCAGATTATCTAAAGTACATACATCTTTTATGTGGTACTGTGTTAAATGTTACAATAAAATACCTTGTGATATATTACATTTTTATTGAAGACTCATATTAAAAGTACACTCTGTAAACAAGCATATTACAAATTAGAGGATTATATCCAAGATAAGAATGCTAGGAAACATGCTGGTCCTGCTCCATAGGACAATTTAGAGTCTAGGCAAAATCAAACTGTTTGCTAATTTAATTATTATATTTTGTTATTTTTTATAACACTGATTTTACATTCTGTGATTTCTTGAACTCACACACTGACTTATTAGTATTACTTGTTAAAATGTTAGGAATATCGTATAATTTTAAAATTTTTGTAAATATGTGAGCACCATGTATCTATCACATAATTAATTTATCTGTAATTGCTTCATTTTCATTCTTTTTTACCTATCGTGGTAGAGTAATCTTATTCTAGATGCATCGTCTTCTCATATAATAATATAATTAATGTATACAAAATATTGTAAAAACATTTTAAAAGAGTAACGGTGGAGTTAAGGAACTCCATCGTTACTATTTTTAAATTTTTTTTTCAAACTACCTTTTGGAAGGGGCGACTAGAATCAATTCTAGTTTTTGTTGTTAAATTTGACGTTCATAAGTGCCTTTTATGTGCCTAATTGAAATAAATTGTTTGAATTTGACTTTGCCTGTCCATTGAAGCGGAGCGAGGCAGCGGAGAGGAGAATGGCAGCGGAGCTATACCGAGTTCACGTATTTTTCCGCATCGCCTCTATGCTTCCCGCTCCACTTCTCCGCTCCGTTTCCCCGTTCCGCTTCCCCGCTCCACTTCTCCGCTCCGCTTCCCCGCTCCGCTTCCCATATCCGTTTCCCGGTTTTGTATGAATTTTTAAACTAGTTCGCAAATCCCTGTCCACTGAAGGGGAGCGGAGGTTTTATGTAATTCCATTGGTTAATATTGGCACACCGCTACTCCGCTCCTCTCCTCTCCGCTCCAGTGGACAGGCAGCCTAAAGCTCCCCAAAATATCAACTTCGTCAGAACGTAGTACATTTTGGTTTCTGAACTTTAACATTTTGACAACTTCATAGCTTTCAAAAAAGTTAATATGTAAGGTACTCGTTTGTGGTGAATGTATATCCTGTGGTCCTTCCCAATACTAGGGGTGTTCCAGCCCGCATACTTTCTCTTTATTTGTAAAGTAAGTGCTCTCTGTAGATCAAGTTTTGAAGATGACTAAGTACTGCATTCAATCTAAATTCTCGGCAGTTAACTGTTAGACAAAGGTCTCCAAAACATGGTGAAGAATTCGTATCTTCATCACTGTCACAACAAACCACACAAAAACTCCATCTACCATCAACCTTCTTCTCAGAAAAATCCAATTACTTCCCCCCTTACATCAAATTTAGTACCTCAAGATGCCAGTTTTGCTCCCAATAGACCAGGGGGCTTACTCTTCAAATTAATTCCAATTCCAATCTAAAGCCAATACGATTCCAATGTGAATTTTGCAGTCACGTGATTCGGTACTCTTGAAAACAATATTGTCAACATTGGATTGAAATTGGGATTGCCCCGCGATTATTTTGTTACACGTGAAGTTAGCTATGTTACGCCTCGCAATAGTGTGGTTCAACTCATTACGATAAATCGGTAATAGGGCTTAAAAATGCTTTATCCTTTAAATAACAAGGCTAATAAATAAATATGATACAAATTGTTGTTAAATTGATTAATTGTAACGTATTAAATTCATAACGGCGTAAGAACATGATTATAATAACAAAATTAACCCTGACTTTGGCTGTATGCGGTAGGGTCGTTGCCATACTACAAAAAAAAATTAAAGACGGCGTAAAAGTTCTCCAATTTCAAAAATAAAATCAAGTCAACTCAAGTGGCTTTATAAATTAGAAGTGAAATCGAAATGCGAGTTTATTTAGAACAGTAACATAGAGATTTTGTTCGCGTGTGGTTCCTTTTTAGATTTTTATTACTTATATTAAAGTTTTATACAAGTGGTAAGTAAATATATAATCAATCTTACTTTATTATTTAAAGTACTGTTTTATTTGATTACATTTATAATTAGTGAAATATTTTTGTTTTGTCAATGTAGTTAGTTTCTTGGGCTATGTTTTATATAATTATATTATGTTGTGCATAATAAAAGTTTTCCAATTTCAGTTACAATGACAAATCGTCCAAGTGTCGTCCAATTAGAAGCTTTGGTGGAATTCTTGGAGCAAAACCCAGGAATAGCGAAAGGTTTGCTTAAGACGACTCAAGGTAAATTAGAAACAAAGAGAAAATGGGCCAATTTGGCAATTAGTATAAATTCTCTAGGAGGAGCTAATAAAAATGGTCAAGGCTGGGCTAAGGTAATTCAAAATAATGAAGGAGGTATTAAGAATCATTATATTCAGCAATTTCATTAAAATTAATGCATGTTTTTAGTATTGGGCTGACAAGAAATGTGCTCTAAAGAAGCAGTGCGCAGAACTCTCAGCTTCAATGAGGCGCACTGGTGTTGGGCCAGCAGACAACTTGCCAGCATTGTCTGCCTTCGAAAATAGGTTGGTAATGGGTGGACAACAGTTTGCGAATAGGCGGTCAATCCATTTCCCCAATTGGCAATATATTTTAATATTTGCTACATAAGATATTTATTATATACAAAATATTTTATTTATCTAATAATAATAATTTAACTGTTTCAGACTAGACCTACCGAGTCGCCAGTTGTAGTTGTGACAGACGATGCAAACATAGTACAAGAAGACACAGAAATGCATTCCATCCAACAAATGTCCCCTATTCCTGGCACGTCACACAATGATGCAATACCAGCATCATCCACAAGTAAGTCTTTATTCGAATTGGTTTAGGAATGTTAAAACATTTTGAATAAGCAGTCCATCAGTTACACAACCCAACATAAGTGTGTAACATTGAAGTGTTTTGGGACTAATCACATTTCGAGCTATAGCAAAAAAACCGACCATGTGCGTGTCGGACCACGCACAATGAAGGGTTCCATAGTTGGGATGGATTTATCCCAAGAACAAATGTGACATTGTAGTTGAAAAACATGTTCTCCTATACATCGATATAAGTCACGGTCAATTCTACAACTGCCAATGTAAGTTTGTAATCGCATTTTTTTAATGTGTTAAAGCTAAAAAATGTGTCGCATATATGGCCGTATTTTTTTATTGCGTTGACTTAGAAGCTTGATTTGTTTAGAGTTTTAGAGTACCTAACAAGGGACCGTAGACCTACTCCACGCGTTCCTGAGAAAATGAGTCTTGACAGACTGAAAGACAGACAGACAGACGGACAACGATGATCCTATAAGGATTCCGTTTTTTTTCCTTTGAGCTACGGAACCCTAAAAATACTTCATTATTATTTATTGACTTGTTTTTTGTAACAACTCCGAAATTTGAAACTTGTTTGGTTTCAAATGTCGATTTTACATTATTATATGTTTTATATTCCAGTGCCTGCGCCTCCCACGCCACTTCAGAGCACCACCATACCACGACAACCCCGCCGGCGCCGCTCTTTAATTCCGAGGTCGGATGCGAATATGGAACGTTTTGCAAGTATCGAAGCACGGCGGGTTGAAGGGGAACTAATTACAGCGCAAGCATTTGCTCAACTGTCCGAACATACTGGCAGTCGAGCAATCGGTTTGACGTCGATTGCTAATGCAATTTCGAATGTAGCTAGGAAAATGCCAAATCCTTGACGAATTAGCCATTTTTTTGCTACATAATTCTATATTATTCAAAATGCAGTAGCAATTAATGTCAATCAAATGTTTTTTTATTATTATTCTATTTTAGAGTATTTTATTGTTATTCTTTGTCATAGTTTTATTAATAAGTAAAATAAAAGTACATTTAAGTTTAAAAAAAACTATTTATTCATTCAGTTCTCCATTTTTCAAGAAATATGTAGGTGAGAGTACAATATAACATTTAGGAATTAATAATTAATAAACATAAACTGTAGAAATACAAAAATGTCAATGTTACAAATCGCATGAAATACATAAAAAATGCTAACTAAATCTTACCATACCTTATTACTTACCGTCTACTCGCCCACAACTGCTGAACTAAAACATTTCGCTTTTCGATGCCTTGTCTTAGTTCAGCAGCTGTGCTGCTAGTTGATTCTTGAGAAGTGACAGCTGGGAAATCATTTCCATACTCTGCTGTATTCTCCACAAGATCAATGCCTACTCTATTGATACACATGTTGTGTAAGACACAACATGCATTAATTATTTTGGCTGCTACATCAGGATGATAATGTAGCACCCTATGCCCGAGTAAGCACCGCCATCTGTTTTTAAGTACACCAATGGCACGTTCCACTGTATTTCGTGCCGAGCAGTGCAACTTGGTGTAATACTGTTCTGGAGAGCCTTCAGGAGCATCTACTATAGGTGTCATCATATAAATCCTGTGGGCATATCCAGAATCACCTGAAAAGTAAAAATAATTTAAATATATTCATAGTCAGAAAAGCTAAAAAATTTGATCCAACTACTTATTTCGATCATTTACTTGCCTAGTAAAAACACATTTTCTCCATTATTGTTCAAATCAATTAAATGTTGTTTCACAGGATGCTGATTCCAGACAAAACTGTCATGTGTTGCTCCTCCAAATGAAGCATCTACTGACAGAATTCTTAAATCTGCATCACTTATCTGAAAATATATAAAACAAGGACATTAATTATTTGTAATGAAGTGAATTACAATTAAATATTTATCAAAAGTATTGCCTTACTATCAGAACATTTCTTGAATGGAAATGTTTGCGATTAAAAAATCTCTCTTCATTTTCTATAGGCCGTATTATGGCTATATGTGTGCCATCAATACATCCTATAACAGATGGTATGAGAAATTTTTCAAAAAACCTGGAACATAAGGCATAATTTATGGTTACTATAAAAACAAGGCATTGTAGATAACTTAAATAATTTCATAACAATTATCTTACTTTGATAAAAAAATAGGTATTTTTCATTAGCATTACCTTCTTTTTAAAGCATCTCTTTCCTGACGAGTTTGAGGAAACTTAATCCATTTACTTTGAACTATTGGATGGTTAAGAGCTGCCGTTACATCTCTGATAGTACGAGATACAGATTGCTGCGACATTAGAGTCCCATATGTACCACCAACTAGTTTTTGGTAACTCCCAGTCGCATAAAAAGACAATGCCACTAAAACCTGTAAGAATTATACAAGTATTTAGCTATAGATCTTCTAAACAAAACTTATGATATCAATGTTAAAAGTCATGTATGAAAGACAACATAGGTACCTTATATTTTGGTGATATATCACTTCTTCTCTTAGGAGTTGGCATAAAGGGCTTAATGTTCTCATAAATTTCCTCAAACAAATCCTTGCTTACTCTATAATTTGCTTTAAATTCGTCTTCATTCATAGAAAACGCTCTGTCCGTATATCGCATCATCCGACGCTCATCTCGTCTTTGTTTCAAATGTTTTTTGTGAGAATTACGTAAAATACTGTATATAACTGCTAATCGCGCCATATTATACACTTATTACTTACAAAAAACCACTTAAACCACAAAACAATTTCAAAAAAGTTACACTTTTGCTATTGGAAAAATCACAATGAACAAACAATCCCAACACAATACTGAAGCAATACACAGCTGTCAAAATACAGTCAAGAGTAGCGTTTAGAGCACGCCAAGCCCGATCCCGATTCCACTTAGTTCCCAAAATGGACACACAATTTGAAACCAATTTGGCGCTAGGGTCGAACTCAAGAGTACGAAACGACAAAATTCCAATGTCGATAGATCGGAATTAAATTCAAGAGTAAGCCCGCAGTAACCAGTTATTACACATTTGTTAAGAGTAAATTGAAAAATGATTCATATACCACGAACATGCGACCTTCATACTCCATGGAGTGCATCATGGTCTGAAAATAATTCAGCTGTTACAAACTGACCTCGCTTTAAATAAAATTTAACAAAGTTTACTTTTAGTTTACGACACTGCTCTTTACCTAGTTATGTTTTAATGCTGTACTGAGAATTGTGGATCTATTGTTTGGTCATTATAATGGTCCGAAATAAAATTATATCAAATGAATTGTTTATTTTTTCAAAATAGTACCTCCGCACTTTTAGTATACACTCATAAATAAGGAATACCTTCTCTTCTCAATATTAAAACAAATTGATTTTAAAGTAGCTATTAAGGACTATTTTAGCTAGGCACATTATCATCAACACCATTTTGCAATAGCTAAAATCAAATGTTACAATCTACCAAAACATTAATTAATATGATTGCTACAACAAAATATAGGAAATCGGATGTTTCATTAAATTGATTTAATTAAACCGATAACTCTACTCGACACTACAAAGCATCCATTCCTAAATAGGTTAATCGATTTTCGTTCAAATCGAGTTCCGTTTAACAGCATCTGTCGACTAAGTATAGATTATTTTATGAACTTCTTTATGGGGTATTTAAAAGATACCGAATACTGTTCATAAAACTAAATTTATAACTCCCAACTTGTTAGAAGTGATTAAGTAACGAATCGTTCGATAGATGTATCTTAATCCCCTATTCCAATATCGGAAGCCCGCAACTGCGGCCGCCGAACCGAACAACGTAATTACTCACTTTCAAACTACTAAACTGCTTCCCGTAATTAGTCATGTCAGTCAACATGTACTGCCGTATTATTAAGTCAAACCGTCTCACATAATCTTGTTACTCATTTAATTTTATTTGTTACAGGCTCAAATCCCGACGCTCAAGCTTCCAGCGCAAAATTGACTGAATATAACGAAATTGTGATATAAAAATGACTACGGGCTTCCACTTTACGCTTTAATATTTTGTACGACATGAAGAGAAGTTGGCAATCCATTGACAGTTAGGTTGGAAGTGAAGTTGTGTATTGTGAGTTTGTGAAGCAATGGAGTGAAAAGAAGGCGATGACTGCTCGGGAGGTGGAGCTGGCAGGCGGCGCGCCGTGGGGCTTCCGCATGCACGGCGGCACCGATCAAAACCAACCACTCAGGATCTCAAGGGTACATTCAAAATGCTTTATACGTTTTACTGAACATACTTTCACGCAAACGAGCGCGACGCTCACAATCTATGCTCGCGAAATATTAAATGTCGCTGCGGCTTCCACTTTAGCACACACGGCTCCAGTTTCAGAAATTGTTTCTAAATTCAGGGCTGACTGTTCCATATACTTTTATAACATCCGCTGATCCCTTTTCCTACAAATCGGATTACGCCATCAGACCTACCGAAACTTTACACAGCTAAACGAAATCAATTGGTGCGAAATAAGTCTTCAATAATATAGCAGATTGCAATACGAACCGAGTTAGTAATAAGAGGAGCGAGTGTTTCTTCAAACTCCTCACAGGATCAGATTACGCAATTAAAGTTCGTTGTAAATGGTGAAACAGCTCGTTCTCGTCGAAAGCACTTTGTTTGTGGGAACTCGGCACAATTTATCAAGAGAATTGTACTGTTGAAAGGGAACTACTTGTTATATTACTCGGTGTGCCCGGAGTAGCAGCAATATCTGGTTATTTAGTTCTTTCCTTTGAGAAAATAATAATTTGTTATAACTGATTTAATGTTCGGAGAGTTTCATCACCTGTTGAGTTGTTGATTTGTTTTGTAACTATAGAAGTTCTCTTTTTGTTATTTCTTTTGCAGGATTAGTGTGAATATGTATGTAATCGTAATGGATTACACTTCTTAGTTATTTGTTAATAACTTCTTCTAAGTAACCTCTGTTGGGACACCTAGTTCACGTTCACCTACAAAAACATATCTAATCTAAGAAATAAGATACCTTAAAACTTGTACAAAGTTAATTTCAGTTCCATTAAAAATATTAGTTTCTACAGTAACAACAAAAAATAACCTATTGAACTGTGATCTAAAAAATATAATAAAGGATTCTTTAAATCTTCAGCAGGTTTTATGTGCATAGTGACCCTCAGAGGTATTTTTAGGATACATAAGACCGCCTTTACCAACTGGTATAGTTTTCGAAGTTTTATCAGGAAATTCCAAATCAATCATAATTACGAGGCACTAAAGTTATAGTCCACGGGACTATGACGTATTTATTAACTTATTTTTCTTCTTATTTCTTACGTCTTTGTTATTTTTCCAGCGCTACAGCGATACTCTCGAACGCTGCCTTGACGTAAGTAAGATTGTGCCAAATCGTTTGTTCACCAAACAGTAATCAATCATTCGCCGTAACGAGACCGATATCTTCCTTAATAAAATTTGTTTTTGTTTACTAAGCAACGATAACGGAATCCGTGACATTTTTCTCATTTGTCTTGCTTTTTTATTAACTTGGATATCTAACCGCTTAATTGCTGAAGTTTGTGTGAGATTGTCAATTGACTAATGACTACGAGTTTTAGTTTGGAAATCATTAAGTTGCTGTCATAGGTGCCGACCACACTGGGAATGAAGCTAGATTCGTTTACCTTCGCTCATGTAGCTACCGCGTATTTGCATATTTCGGTTCACAATTCGCGGTGTGAACCGGAGTATGCAAACACGCGAACTTAGCTTCGTTCCCAGTGTGGCCTGCGCTAAAATTTTTGTTTTCTTAGAAAAGCGGTTCCGTCATATTAAAATAGCCGTCATTAAAATCTGTAATTTTCACCAGTATTTGACGTTGAGGTGTCAAGAAACAGTTTTTGGAAGGAAGTTTCTCCAACGCAGTTAGTGGTAGGAGTAAACTGGCAGAAACCGTCACACGAAAAACCGTTCATACTTGTGACTGTCTTCTTCTAATTCGATAGAGAGAGAGAGAAAGTGTGAATTTGATCAGAATGAAAATCCAAGATGGCGGATTTTTTTCCACTTTTTGCCATGGGGGTTGTTTCCATAGTTTTCGAGGGTGCTAAAGCCAATTATGATGTCAAAATGTAAATTTAAGATGGCGATTGTTTTATATCATACGTGAGAAGGGATTTTGTTGACACACGTTTTTTTATTTGGACAGCCGTTATTGTGTGACCGACCACCGCTTCCATAAGGAACCAAGCCTTTACCTATCAAAGCAAAATATCCTAGTATTGACTTTCCAAAAGGTGTAATTTGAGTACTTTACGTTTCTTTGCAAAGAAGGCTTTCTAAAATCCATTTATTTTAAGTTAAAGTGATTATGAACACCTACGCCTACCACTTTTCCAGCCACCCTACCACTTCTTACAAAGGGCTCTTTTCAGTTCACCTGATTTAGTGCTAGCAAAGAATTACTTTTAACGACACCTCTTTTGAATTTTCGGGAGTCCTCCTCGAATTAAATTATAATATGTTTAAAATTATAAGAGTCCTTAATCTTAAATCCAAGGATTCAAAATTGAACCTACTGATTTTTAACAGTTGTATGAGTTTATTCCCTGCACCTAACGAAAGCATCTTGGGACTTTATTAATATCAGTCTAGTTCTAATAACCCTTTAACTTTATAATTTTCTCCATATTAGGTATGCATTGTAATGAACAATGCGTACCTGATATGGAGAAAAAAAAACCGGGCTTGTACCATTTAGAATAATTTGGTCCTTTGGAATAAAACGTTACGTGTTAAAAAAAAAAACAGACTTTTATGTTCTTCACATTTTATTTAAGAATTTATGAATTGGTCTATTGTTACAAAAAACAAACACTAAATAATTTTTAATATTGAAACATATTTATTTGAATAGTTTCCCAAACTAGGGTTTCATAACATAAGCTATGTACCAAAGATAGATCTTTGGTACATAGCTTATGTTATGAAGACATTAACATCAATCAACCTGCCTAGCCTTTTCACAACTATATTGGGGTTGGTTTCCAGTCTAACCGGATGTAGCTGTATAACAAGAAAAAAAAAGAAAAATCTGATAAAAGCATAAGACAAAATGAATATAATTACAAAAATATAAAATAATTGAGCAAAATAAAATAATTCCAAATAATAATATCACGGTGTGTGTATGTGTGTTTATTATTGTAGGTGTAATGGTGTATTGTAGGTGTGGGGGGTATGATCACTTGAGTGGTAGAGTGGAAGTGTATGATGTTGGCACTTGTGTGAAGGTTTACAAAATTTATCAGAATGAAGACATTAATAAAACAAGATAAGTGTAGTGAACTACAAAGATAAAGCAATTGAGCAACATAAAATAATTTAAAATAATTTCACGGTGTATGTGTGTATGTATGTGTAGCATTGTAGGTGTAATGGTGTGGGTGTAGGTGTGGGGGGTATGATTACTTGAGTGGTAGGGTGGAAGTGTATGTTGTTGGCACAAGCTACTCATGCTATGGTAATCCTCGTATTAGATCCATAAAATGTTCTAGCTCTTCTTGCTGGGCTTCAGTTCGCGCCCTCACGCCCCTAGCCGCCGCAGGAAACGCCCTGGGCGTCGGGAATTGCAGGCTGATTCCCGGCCACCGTAGAAGCGGGCCTGCGGACGGCGAGCAATGGGTAGCTCGCCGTCCGATAAGGACCAGGCCCGGTTCGACGGCGCGTTGTGTTTCACGCGCGCCTCAAAGAGATGTCAGCACAACGGAAGGGGTCCGCTAGGACCGATGCCTGCCAGGGTCGCGGGAAAGTCCGAAAGGGATACCGTGGCCCCTGGCAATATACAGGCAACTGAAGGAACACGGGTGGGTTTTAGTAAGTAAGAGTCTGACACGCCCTCCCGCTCCGCCCAGAGCGGGAGAAGTTGTTGGATAATATCCCACACTCAAAAAAAAAAAAAAAATGCTTGCCGGTTTCCGCACGATGTTTGAAGCAAGTGATAATAATACAATACGCATATGTATCCGAAAAGTCAGAGGGGCATGCCTTGGGTTCGAACTCGAGACCTATGACTTGGCAGTCTGACGGTCACTGCTAGGCTATCAGGTTAGATTAATATTATAACCAAGATTTTTTTTTTGAATTGTGCATGTCAGTGTTAGGTTGCATGTTGATTAAAATATGATTTGCGACCGTAACAAATATGTTAACAAAATTATAATTATTAGAATCAGTCATAAAACTCCTAAAGTTAGAATTGGCCTTAAATCTAATGGTTTCATGAAATAGCTATTCAATAGATATAGGTGGAATAAAACTTCACGTAACCAGAGGGCCGGCTAGTTCTTTGGTCAAAGAATTAGCATTGTCATTCAACGTGGCAATGCTAATTGCTACTGTTTTGTATACTATCGTGCGTTAGTCGCGTTTCCAACGTGCGACAGAAACGATACAAACGCGCGGCTGTGTCGATGCAAACGCGCGACGGCTTCTGACGACATCGGGGGAACGAAGGGTGGAGACCGGAGGGATGGCTGCTGGGGAATCGCGTTTGCATCGCGACTGAAGCGCGACAACATCGCGACTGTAGCGATACACAGCCAGCGACAGCATTGCAGCTGTAACGATACACATGCGCGACAGCATCACTACTGCCTCGCTACAAAAAGTCGCCGCGGGCGAGGCCTCTAAAACCAATATCATGAATATTGGCTTCAATACCAGTGAACAAACTTTAGTAATACAAAAACTTATTACGATTGCTATAATTGACAACGCACAATTTCTAGGGCTTTGGTTAGATCAGCACAGTATGACATGAAAAACCCACATTGATAATTTAATAAAAAAAACTAAATCAATTTTGCTATGTTTTACACAATTTTAGCAGGGTCGGGAATCGCAGACCATTCTAACCGCATGCCCTATTCTCAGATTCTTAAAACCGTAATGCCCTATTATTATTCTCAGATTTATTGTTACCTACTTACTTTAATTATTAAGTTTAGCTAGCTATTAATTTGTATTGTTTTGTTTATTTTAATTTTATTATAGTTAATTGACTCAGGCGTGACTTTGCGGAAATCCATTATAAAATAAAATAGACGACGTATATTAGCTTAACTGTTCCTACAGAGTCATAAAAAACCCTGTAAGAAATTGACACGTGTTTCCCCTCTCAACGAGGCATCCCCAGGATGACGATTGACTTGTTGCGAACCCGGAACCGACGTCCGGGTTCGCAATAAGTCAATCGTTATCCGGGGTTCAGTACATGATTCTGAACCCCCCCGCGTTCAGCGCAGGGGTTTTCAGAATCGTGTACCTACTGAATCCATGGTATCAGTTTCGCGTCGATGTCCCTGCCACCCTGCGTGTATTTATGGAATGAAAATCATCAATACATCGATCGCGAATCACATTTTTATAGGTAAACAAACACCTTGATGACATGTAAATTGCAAAAAAACGTAAGAAAATTTAAATTTACGCGGGCTACCTTAACGGATCCTACTTAAAAAGATATTAGAACTGAGCTAAAACTTACCTGTATGTGTGAAAAAACAAAATACTTATAGTATCAACGCTAAGTTGAATAACTTCATTTTGAAAATATTACCGAGTTAAACGTTCGCACTGAACTGCTGTAAGTTATGAATGAATGAAGCAACTTTATATGTAGTAATAGTACTTTTGAAATTACTCATAATAAATAGTTAACTACTATGTAGAGCTAGCAATGATTCAATTTAAAACCACATAATTTTAGGTGCTTGTAGTTTTTTAGCAAAAAATTCGTAGTTCGACACAACTTAGATGTAGCATAGACTGTCATTCATTCATTTCAAATGTACGAATGTATTTGGTTATATGAATTTGCAAGTTATTGCGTTTACGTAAAGATCATTTTCACCTAAAGCAGTAATAAAGATTGTTGATTTTGAAGACGCACTCAGTTCGGATGGTGATCGGTTTTACGAATTTTGCCGATACTAAATCTAAGTTGTGTCGTAGATACAGTGCAACTATTTTCTTAATGTCCCTCGGCAAACTTCGTGTTTCGTCAGTCGTCGGATTTCTATAAGTTGCCCTTGGACTCTCTCAATCGGCTTGGATGTATACAAGGTGGCAGGGATATTGATGCCAAGCCTGTTACCATGGATTCAGTATATGATTCTGAACCGACGAAAAATTTCAACGCAGTGGGCGTTGAAATTTTTCGTCGGTAATTAAAAAAAAAAAAAACAGCTGTTCCATACATTTTGACCGCGTAGGTATTGCACTTTTCTATGAAACTAGTTTTTATTTTATTTATTTATTTATTTAACAGTTTATGTACACACATTATAAATAGACAAGAAGAAAGGAACAGAAAAAAACGTACAAAGGTGATGCTTATTTCTAAAGAAATCTCTTCCAGCATACCTACGATAGGAAAGTAGTTAAAGAGATCTAGACAACGTGTGTAAGATTAGAAGAGAAAATAATATACATAAAATAAAAACACTTAATTATTCGCTAATTTAACTATAAACATACAATATGAGAATAAACTTACATACATACTTCTAAAATAAATAACCCTAAAATATATATACTTAATTATAATGTAGTATAAAATAATAAATGCAAAATATGCAACTATGACGAAGTGGACAGAACCGACGAGAAATTTCTACTCAGAGGCGTTCAGAATTATGTACTGAATCCATGGTAACAGTTTTCTCGTCGATGTTCCTGACACCCTGTATAGAATTCCAGACTCTATATACTTCCAAGTATGACTAGACAACACACGGTAACATATCAAGCTTTCTAGTATGAGCTGAACTCGCATCCCATAGATTTTCCGTACAACGAAAGCTCAACTTCAGCAAACGTATAGGGAGCTAAATGTTGCTGTCCATACCGTAGTACTGCCTACTGTAATAATAAAATTAATTAAAAAAAATTCGTTTAAGGTGCTTTAGTCATTATTGAGTTTTATAAACAGGAAAGAATTAAAGCCGAATTAACATGAAACTAGTCACGCAAACCTACGCACGTACGTGCGTACGTGGTGTTACGTGTAAATAGATAATTATTTACATGAAAAACTATAAATGAATAACGTCATCATAATCATCATTCCAGCCAAAAGACAAAACGAATAACGTAAGTTTGCTCAACTAGTTTCTCAATGTAAATCCAGCATAATGAATCAAATATGAAAATAATGTTATGAGTGAAAACGTTAAACAGTGCCGGCGGCACGGCTTTTGCCGAGCGGCACTCTATTGTGCGGCAAGCCATTTGTAAAACAATTGTGTTCATTAGAAATAAAGTATAAACAATCTCCTTTTCATTGATGTATAGCTTGTTGGTGTTGAGTAGGTAGACCAACTTGCTCATTCTCCTTTCTCAGAAGTATTTCTGCCCGGTTGATGGCAATAGGTGCGCCCCCTATTACATGGGAATAAAACATAGCTGGCAAAATAACAACCTAAAACCAAAATACCTCTGCCTAACCCTTCGAGAATTACAGGCGTGGTGATGTTATGTTATGTTTCTACTTTTTTTACTTTATTTAATTTTGATTTGCATAAACAATCACTACAAAGACAAGAATAGTTTCTATAGTGTTAAAGATTTAACGTGCTTTCCGTGCCTCGGAAAGCACTTCACTCGAAATCAGATTTTATTATTATTAACTAAAGGGCACGCCTGCTCCGCACGGTTTTTATACTTCACAAAACATCAAGATTTTATGTGTAAAATTAACGTATTATACACATAACCCGCCCGTGGAGCTCGTGGCTAAGTAATAACAGTCGCACGGGTCGAACCATCAGGTTAAGCTACGCTTGCCGGGGTTGGTCCTTAGTTGGGTGACCATCTTTACATACCGAGACTCCTCAGTGCTTCGGAAAGCCCGTTAAGCCGTTGGTCCCGGCTGTCATTCATGCATCTTTGACAGTCGTTACGGGTCGTCAGAAGCCCGAAAGTCTGACAACCAGTCTTACCAAGAGGTATCGTATTACCCAGTTACTGGGTTGTGGAGGTCATATAGGCAGTCGCTCCATGTAAAATACTGGTATTCAGCTGAATCTGGTTAGACTGGAAGCCGACCCCAATAAAGTTGGCCAGGCAGATTGGAGTGTTAAAGATTTAATTGAAAAAAAATGTTAATATAAATTACCTGCTGAAAAATTTATTGGCAAAACATGTTTTGTTCTAAATTGTACTTTTACCATCTTTTTATACCGTGTTTTTATGCAAATAAATATATTCTTATTCCCGAAATTGCAAAATTTTATCATCACAAGTCTTAAAATGCATAAAAAAAAATTGATTCCGAGGAATTGAGAATCTCCTCCTATTTTCTCGAAGTTGGATAAAAGAAAATCTATCCCAGAAAATACACCATTATTTTTCTTCTAACCGAAAAGTTTCCCCCGAATATCAATAGATGTCGCTGACAGTAGGGTAAATCCCCCGCTTAATGGACAAGATACTGTAATCCCTTTGTATAGCCAAAGATTATTGTTTGATGGCCCGATGAGGAGATAGGACCTAAATTAAGGACCTTTTCTTACCAATGTTTATTGTGCGTAGAAGATACGGAATGGTTTTGTTACGGTTACGACTGTGTGAGGGAAATAGAATTTGTTGGAGCTAGCTCGAGTGGAATAGTCTGTTTAACAACTTACTAACAATGATAATTATGCTGCAGCAATTTAGAGTCTAGACAAATCAAACTGGTTGCTAATTTTATTGTATATATAAAAAAATACTTATAACATTCATTTTACATTCTGTGTTTACTTGAACTCACACACTGACTTATTAGTATATATACTTGTTAAAATGTTAGGAATATCGTATAATTTTACAATGTTTGTAAATATGTGAGCACCATATATGTATCACATAATTAATTTATCTGTCATTGCTTCATTTTTCATTATTTTTACCTATCGTGTTATAGTAATCTTATTCTAGATGCATATAGTCTTCACATATAATTAATGTATGCAAAACATTGTAAAAATTTGGCATTCCGCAGGGATCAATTTTGGGACCCTTATTATTCCTGATCTATATAAACAATATTCATGAAGTTGGCCTGAAAGGCGATTTATCATTGTACGCCGATGATACAGCTTTATTTTATTTAAGACACTCTGTGGACGCTGTTAAGTGTGACGCTCAAGATGATCTACATCTTTTAAATATGTGGTTTCAGTGCAATCTACTCACAATAAAAATAGCCAAAACCAACTACATCATTTTCGCAGCAAAAAACAAACAAATATCACAACCATTCACAACTAACCATAAATAACCAAACTATCAAAAAAGTTGATGACGAAAAGTACCTTGGATTAATTTTAGATAACCACCTGAACTGGAAGCCACATATGCAGAGGGTTAGATCTAAACTGAGGTTGCTCACGGGAGCCCTACGAAGTGTGGTCCGATGTCTTCCACAACAAGTTCGCTACAATATATATAACACTCTTATAAAAACTCACCTGGACTCTCTAATAGAAGTATGGGGCACAGCGGCCAAAACCAATATTGAAACACTACAAGTAGCACAAAATAAGCTAATAAAGACACTCTTCCATTACGATTATAGTACATCAACACAAAAAATATACAATGAAACAAAGTTAATGAACATATCACAAACATACATATATATAATACTTGCATCTTAATAAGAAAAATACTTAAATAAAGACATTCACACACAAATATATTTTACAAAGAAACATCAAATACACAAAACTGGGCTCAGAAATGCAAATGACATACAATTTATACTCACCACGCACCAGCTATGGCAAAAAAAATGTGATGTACGAGGGTGCGGCATTTTATAATAAACTACCAAAAAACATTAAAAATGCTAAATCCATGTCAATATTTAAGAAACACTTAAAATTACATATTTTTAATCAAAATAAAGCGAGCGCACCTTAGTACATTACATACCACATCTCGTTGCGCGCGTTCCGTGCATGTTTACATCTTAGCTGTGTTATATTACTAGCGATTACCCTACACTTTTGAAATATTTTTGTGTTTTTTTTTTTTTTTTGCTAAAACTGTACGTTAAACAACTATGTTTTTAAATTAGTTAAATATTTCTCATGTAAGTGAAATTTCTTATGGGAAATAAAGATATCTCAAACCTGAAAAATATTTTAAAAAACGGTGGAATGTTTGCCTATTCTTCTTCATACGAAAACTACCTTTTGGGAGGGGTGACTAGAATCAATTCTATTTATTGTAAATTTTGACGTACAAACGTGCCTTTTATGTGTGTAATTGAAATAAGTTGTTTGACTTTGACGTTATGTTTGTGGATCATTTTAGTTAATCCTAATAGAGAGAGGGAGAGTGCATAATAAAATGTTTAAGGGACCACCGCGCAAGCTACCAAATAAAAATTAATTTTCAAAATTGGTCCAAAATTTTCGAAAATATCGATGAACATAAATAAAAATAAAAAGCAGCCAAGTGCGTGTCCGACCACGCACAGCGAAGGGTTCCGTAGTAGGGATGACTTTATCCCAAGAACAAACTTAACATTGTAGTTGAAAAACATGTTCTTGAACACGGAATGTATCGGAGACCATGTTTTTCAAACTGCAAATCTAAGTTGGTCAATTATTACTCGTTAACCTGTAAAGCCTAGTTAGCTGTAATAGTTTTCTCTTTTAACTTCGTTATATATACTACTAGTGTGATTTTTTTTCATAAATCCAAGTACAACCATTTAGCTGGCAGGGGGGACACTATACTCTAACAAAAATTATATATATATATATAACGAAATTAAAAGGAAAACTATCAGAGCTAAGTAGGCTGTACAGGTTAACGAGTAATAATCAACCAACTTAAATTTGCGGTTTGAAAAACATGATCTTCCATACATTCCTTAAGGGAGAACATGTTTTTCAACTGCAATGTTAAGTTTGTTCTTGGGATAAATTCATCCCAACTACGGAACCCTTCATTGTGCGTGGTCCGACACGCACTGGGCCGGTTTTCATGCTAATTTCGTTAAGATCGCTTGACGTCCAAAGTTTTTTATCAAGGATGTTTGACATTTTAAGGATTTTGCCCGTCATTTACATTATTAAAAGTATTGGACAGGTATTTTTTCTTTTTTACGTAGTCAACAGATTACGGCAATACATTGGGGTGTGTAATGTTTGGTATAATAAAAAAATGCACTAATTTCACTTGAAATAACGTTCATATAATATAATTTTCATATGCTATAATATCAAATAACCCAAATTCATATGACCTAATGTTTTAAATCATATAATATACCTTTAATATAATAACATTGAGTATAACGTTCATCTACTATATAAAAATAAGTCGGGTTTTCCTTCCTGACGCTATAACTCCAGAACGCACGAACCGATTTCCACGGTTTTGCATTCGTTGGAAAGGTCTCGGGCTCCGTGGGGTTTATAGCAAAGAAAATTCAGGAAAAATTTCAACAGAAAAGCGGAAAATCTTTTTTCACATACAGCGCCATCTCTGATACATAGCATGTACTACAAACCAATATTTTAAGTAGATGGCGCCGGTGCGTGATACATTGTTTGACAGCTACTCATTGTTCTCTGCTCAGTTAATTTCATGTGACAAACCGGTATTGTGTTCACTGGGAAATTGTGAAAAAAAAGTAAAAAAAAATAAGTTATTCGTTTCCTAACATTACAATTGGAAACCATCAAATCAATCACGTGTAAATTTTTGCAAATTTTTATTCAATTTCAACAGCAGGCATTTGTCTTTAAAGTGGTAAGTTGAACTGTGTAAATTATGTAGATCATGCATTTGAGGTTAAATTCACCATTCTGTCCATAGTCCAAAATGCCTAGAGGACGACGTGCGAACATCGGCCGCCGCACAAGACATGCAAGCCAGCAACAAGTGTATTCACAGAACTTAAGCGAAGAAACACAAAATATAATAAGAGAAAATGCCCGATTGAGACAACGCGTGAGCACACGAAGATCATTGGCATCATACAATCGCTTGGCATTCCAATATGATCCCACTGCGAACTACAGTGATGATAAAAATTTAGATATTGGACCAATGACGAACCGGGCCAAAAACCGCAAGATCGCCATGACATAATCGCCAGAGTATTTCAGCAAAAACTCAAGGTTATGATGGATGTGCTTACTAAGTATCGAGTTTTTGGTGACACACGTTGTTATATGTACTCGGTGGAATGGCAGAAGCGTGGACTACCGCATGCTCATATCCTAATTTGGTTGCTGAACAAATGATGGAAAGTGCACAAAACGATATCCGCGACCGTTAGTTGCTGAAACAGTCACAGGGAACGATGGATATCCAGTTTATCGTCAGCGTTCAAAAGAAGATAATGGTCGAACTATCAAAGTTAAAGTTCGAAATCAAGAGATTGAGATCGGAAATGAATTCATTGTACCATATTGCCCGCTGCTATCACGAATTTTCGAAACACATGCAAACGTTGAGAGTTGTCATTCGGCCAAATCAATCAAATATTTGTGCAAGTACGTCACAAAAGGCAGCGACATGGCTGTGTTTGGTATTGCGTCGGAAAATGCGAATGACGAAATCAGCAACTTCCAAATGGGCAGATACGTCAGTACTAATGAAGCACTGTGGCGATTATTGTCATTTCAAATTCATGAAAGATATCCCACAGTTGTACATTTAGCAGTGCATTTGGAAAATGGCCAAAGAGTTTACTTCACTGAGGCTAATGCGGCACAACGAGCTGAGAGACCACCATCGACAACATTGACTAGCTTCTTTGCAATGTGTGAAGCAGATCCATTCGCAGCGACGCTGATGTACGTTGAAATGCCCAAGTATTACACTTGGAATCAATCAACAAAGAAATTCCAACGTCGCAAACAAGGAACCCCAGTTCCAGATTGGCCACAGGTGTTTTCCACTGATGCACTAGGTCGCATGTATACTGTTCATCCTAGAAATGATGAATGTTTTTATTTGCGACTGCTGTTGGTAAATGTACGTGGATCAAAATCATTTGCGCATTTGAAAACTGTGAATGGCCACGAATGCCAAACATATCGAGAAGCATGTCAACTATTGGGTTTGCTGGAGAACGATTCTCATTGGGATTTAACACTTGCGGATTCAGTTGTTTCATCAAATGCGTACCAAATACGAACGCTGTTCGCAATTATCATCACCACATGTTTTCCTTCACAACTAATTCAGTTATGGAACAAATACAAAGACGACAAAATAATTAAATATAAGACGACATATGTGAAGATATCTTGCATCGCTTGCGTATTCAAACGAATAATTCTGACATCCAAATAACCGATGAAATCTACAACGAAGGATTGATTCTGATTGAGGATCAATGCTTGACTATTGCAAACAAGCTACTGATTGAAGTAGGAATGATTGCGCCAAATCGATCGATGCACGATGCATTCAACCAAGAATTAAATCGAGAGCTGCAGTACAATGTTGCAGGAATTCGTTCGAAATAATGTGCCGTTGCTGAATGAACAGCAAAAACAAGTATACGAAACATTAATGCAAGCGGTGGACAATAATACTGGTGGTCTATTCTTCCTGGACGCACCTGGAGGAACAGGGAAAACATTTGTCATTTCATTGATTTTGGCCACTATTCGATCAAGATGTGACATAGCTTTGGCGTCATCATCTGGAATTGCGGCGACTCTTCTAGATGGCGGTCGTACTGCACATTTTTGTAATCGAAATGAATTCATTACTGTTGTGAAATGAAATAAAATTTTTCCTTTTCAAATATAAAACAAAAAAAAAAAAAAACTTCTTCTTTTAATCACCAAAAGAAATGTTACATAAAACGAAGCCAACGATGGTGGCGAAACGGAGTTTTTTGTTGGATATGTATAATATTTATGAGATTTTTGTTATTATATCAACCGTTACACAACCAATACATTGAGTAGGCAATGCGTTAAAATGTGGCATGTCGTCACTGGTTGGTAGATTTTATACTGAATTGTTACGTAGCAAGCCCCCACTCTCCAAATTTAATGCGTTATATCTAAACCATTTTTTATTAATATAATAAAGCAAAAAATACGTGTCTAATATTTTTTTATTATCTGACTGACGGACTAAATCGTTTTTTTTTTCCTACTCAACATCCGTATTCATGAAAGTTCCGATCATAAAAGTATTTGTTCAGAATTGCAAGTGATTTAATTTTATTATTCAAGCCACTAAATGCAGTGATTGTTACCGTAATAAAGTTGAAATATGCTGTTATTATAAAAAAAACACACCCACTGCATCTGTCTGTCTGAACACGATAAACTCAAAAACTACCGAACGGGTTTTTACCAATGGACGGAGTGATTCATGGTGAAGGTTTAGGTGTAAAATTCATTACGGTTTTGCGTAAATTGGCTGAAATATGACGATGATTGTTGCAGATGTCGGAAAAAAGCATTACGGTACTAGGTTTCCATGGGATGATTTCCAACCTCTGCACGGGGTGAAGCCGCGGGCAAAAGCTGGACGATTATAATTTCACTCTCAATTACTTCAGATTAAGCTGCGTACAGTCTCGAGATGCGACTGTGACTAAGAAACATACAATTTTTTTTTTTTTCATTTTGTCGAGGATGGGAAATTATCAAATAACTTCTCCCGCTCTGGGCGGAGCGGGATGGCGTGTCAGACTTTTATTGACTAAAATCCACCCGTGTTCCTTCCGTTGCCTGTGTGCCGGGGTCGCGATATTCTTTTCGGACAAAATCGTAACCCAAGAACCATGCCATGGAGCTTAACTAGTCTTTGAGTGCACTAGATCTTCTAAGACAAGCGCTAAAACCCTTTGAGAGATCTCCGTGTTTGCGTCAAGCGCTTTTACGAGCGTTTTCTGAGTGCCTTGATATCTTGATCATTCAAGACGACACTGATTTTAAATATATTAATTAACTAACTTTTGCCTGTGGTTTCGCCCGCATGTATGTTGGAATTTATCTCACGGGAACGAACTACCGGGATAAAATCGGGATAAAACCGGGTCCTATGTCCTAATCCAGGTCATGGTCTACCCGTGTGCCAAATTTCATCCAAATCCGTTCAGCTGTTTAAGCGTGAAAGTGTAACAAACAAACAAACAAACTCACTTTCAGATTTATAAATTACTAGCAGCCCTCTCCTGCTTCGCACGGTTCTTACGACTTGACAAGACATCGAGATTTCTTAGGTAAGCGTAACTTTTATATAAAATAATTATACAATGTCGCCCATGGGCATGTGCCCACCCGTATTTTTCTGAATATCCATGAAAAATTATCAAAAATTAATCTTTAATGTTTTTCATGTTATTATTTTTTTTTATTTTTTTGGTAGCGTTTGTGATATCTCCTTTGTTATTGGCTCGATTTGGATTCTGTTTATTATTTCTAATAGCTAACAAGTTATTTTATCGGATTAACTAAACATTTTTTGTAAAATTTGTCGAATATGAAAAAAAATACGGAGGTGAAGAAATGTTATTCTAAAAAAAGAACCATTTATTATAAACAACACAAGTGTCAATAAAATCATAGCGGGACATTGAAAAAAAAAAAAAATAAGTAAGATAGGCCTCCACTTTTTAATTTTATTTTCGATAATTTGTCATGAATATTCAGAAAAATACGGGCGGGCACATGCCCATGGGCGACATTTTATAAGCCTTCCGAAATACATTCTCCAAATTATGTTGAAAACCTCATCAAAATCCGCGGGCCTACAATCAAACGCGAAAAGCGATTAGAATGAGAAGATTGATAGATATGAGTAGGGGATATAATTTTTACAACTTACAGTTTCATTGTTCGTCCATTTTGATAAAGAACAATGTTTGCTGTTTTGGTTCAGGAGTATCCAAAAAGTACTCTGTCGCTTTATCAACAATGTTTAGCAAATACTTAATAACATAAATGTAATAACCGTTTACAGCATATCGAATGAGTCATGGGCCAAATCTACGACAATGTGGGTCCCAGAAAATGTCCTCGGGGCAGTCCCAGAAGGAGATGGCGGGACGAGCTTGACGCCTACAGACAGGATTGGTCTACAGGTCTTAAGCTAAGACAGAGTAAATTGAAAGGGATAAATGTAGGCATTTTCCCTGCAGTGCGACAATATCGCCTAAAAATAAATCATAATAAATTAAAAAGAAGGAAGCATCAAACGGAGACTCAATCGAAGGCCTTCGCTTAATACATGACCTTGAATCATTTATACAGCACTCATAACTCAGACAAAACATCGAGATTTCTTAGTTTTATGTAGCTTTAATATTTAACGTATTATACACATACACCTTTCGGAAGAAATTCTCTAAACGATGGTGAAAACCTCATCAAAATCTGTTGCGCGGACATACTGACAAATACGAAAAGCAATATAATAATATATATTATGTATAGATGTATCAGAAAGGTGTGGTCATATTCAACGGTGTGGTACAGATCATCAAACTAAAGTTTCTCCGTAGGACCAAAATCATAATGGCGAAAAAATTACCAGCCGCCCATATTATACGTTTGGGACGAGTAAGTATTGAAGTGTTGTATGAGCCAGTTCATATTTTTTTCTCGTAATGTTGTTTCGTAATCTTGTCTATCCTCATTAAACCAACAACTAATACAGAGTATACTTCCTTCATTCAGTATAACGAATCAGTTAATCAACGACCCATTTCGTTGACATATTCGCGAGCCAGAGACAAACTTATCAGTAAGCCCGGCTCGTTAGCAGGCCAGTGACGTCGTTAATCTTTTTTAATGTCGTGGCACCCATTTCAGCCGTCCAGTTGATATGCAAACTGTGCTTTGCGGTACTTGAGTGGATTGTTAGGGGGTACCGGTAGTGGTATGTCCAATTTTTTCTGAAAAGTTACAAACGATGAGCTAATGCAGGAATATATGTCTATCATTTTCTAGTTTTTTCGTATCATTACCTACTTAAAACTACCTTAACTACATATAAATAAATAAAACAACAACACGCACAACAACACACACACACACACACACTACACATAACATACACACACACACACATACTACTCTACATAATATGTAGAGTAGTATGTGTAACTAAATACATATAAAGAAAGAAAAAAAAAGTACTAACTATTATTATAATAAAAAAATACTTTTTTTTTCTTTCTCTATAATGTAGCTAGTTGAATTTTTACAGGGCGGTATTTTTAAGTTGGGCTGATTATCTTTAGTACCTGGGCGACCGAGCGCTGCTCTCGTGAAAATAAAGAATGCTCATTTAATAGTATAACATTCATACTAATTCCATGTATAGTACATACTAATTCCATGCTGCCATAATAGTAGGTACTTACTAATTCCATAATGCCATTCCATTCGAAGGTAGCCATCTTGTTCTAAACTTTGGGCAACCGAGCTCCGCTCGGGTGAAAATACTGAGAAAACGAGTTTTCCCAGATATGAGACCTAACTAGATTGACTTTTCGCCCCATAAACACCTATATTACAACTATCATCGAAATCGTTAGAGCCGTTTTCGACAACCTGATTACCAATATATACAAATATTGCTCATTTATTAATATATAGGATGTACCAACACGATTGAATGCAATGCCATGTTAAACCCAAAATAGATGTGATACTTTCTGCTTCCTCATTAATATTCAGTCAAGGCACCTTCCATGTTATTCAAGCACAAAAAAATATAATATTCATACAGCCTAAAAAGGTGTGCGTTCAGCCAGATATTGGTTAAAAGCTTAAAAGTCACGGAATTTCGGTATCGTGACCTTTACCCTTAAATTATGTCGCAACTCCCATACAATAACCTGAAGACTTTTGATATTTTTGAGGCACTAGGACAGAAATATCAATATTCAGAATATTTGGAAAATCCAAAAGTGCACGCCTCTTAACGCTCATTCAAAAATTTTACCCATCAATATGGGTAAAATTTCTCATCTCGCAATCTTTAGGTACTGTCCAAAACTATTTAGGTTTGCTTTATTGGTTGCTAGGCAACGGAAGAGGGTCGAAGTTGCAAATATAAATAGATATAGATATTATATTAGTTAGCTTTTTATTAACTATAAATTAAACTACTTTGAATAAAAGAGCAATTTTCAATAGGGTTCCTCCTATGGCCGAAACGAAAGTATAAAAAAAAATTACTCAATATTTTTTCTCGCAAGCTAATGTTTCAGGTGACTGACGGGATTTTTTTAAAACAAATTTTATGTTCTTTTCGTTTCTGCTGCATAAATTTTTCATAAGTACAGAATTAATCTCAATTAAATTATCTATACAATGGTATATAAATTAAGTAGGTTCTGTGTACTAGCAGGAGTATAACAATAATAAAAATAGTTGCAGAAAGGAGGCAAAACAAATTTTTCGAACGCAAAGCACTCTCTAATGCTTCGCGATAAGAGTCGTGCAATATTGGAAAATAAAAAACGTTTCGTTTACATGGTAGTCTTGTTGAAGCCGGCTTTCCTACAGAAAAGAGACGTTCAGTGTAGTGAATATGAAAATACGCTAGTGACAGTAAGAAAAATACCTTAATATTCAAATTAATTGTGTAAATGCTTCTTGATTCATTAATATTTCTGAGAAATTATTGAGTAAAACTATTGGTCAGAGCGCGACACGACAAATTGTAAAAACTAACTTTATGCGTCCGACATAGAGTTTATTTTGCATTAACAATCGATCTTTTTCTTCTTATAAACAAAATAAATTGTGTTGAAAGGAACAACACTGATTGGTAGTGTATCTCTCGCGCACGGTGTGGCAGTGTGAAACTTACTAATGTCAAAGTTAACAATAACACGAATAATAATTTAAGTATCTGCTTTGAATATTATTTTTTAAATATTTAAAAGCGTTTTTAAATAAGAGTACCGTTTATTAATTCCGACAATAGTACCTAATAAATAAATATTATGTGCAACACTTACAAACGCAAATTCACAAATTTTACAGAATGAAATGTAAATGTAAATGAAATGAAGTCACTCAAGCCGCCATGACAGAATGACTCACACTCTAATTGCGTAACACACTGTCAATCACAATCTGAATCATTTTGAAGGATAATTGCTAATCCATTCTTTCATATGTTAGAAAAAATTCTCTGGCCAACAACGTAAATAACAAAACCGAACTGTCAAAATGAAACAGAGTGTGATTGACCGTGTGTTACACAATTAGGGTGTCGTTTCGAAAATCAAAATAAAATTACGTTATAAAAATGAAAGATTTATTCTGTTATTGTTAATATTTCGCTAAAATATTAATATTTTGAGGTAAATATACCACAAAGAACACACTGTCAACTAGCATATTATGCACATTTTGCATCATTTTAGAACACAAAATTGCAAACACTGCGTGAGGATATGTTCTCCGAAATATTGTGCATAAGATTGCTGTTTCAGCACATAATATATAATAATATGATTATAATCTACTTGTCAGTGTTGGCGACACGGATATATTTCGTGACTTGAGAGTTTTAAGTTAAATCAATAGTTTCTGAAAGCTTCAATTCCCCAAACTGCTACCAAATTGCCTTGAGCGGGGTTTTCACCTGGACCAAAAAATAATTTTATTTATTATATTATTATTACAATTTATAATTGCTTTTTTGAAAAACATTAAACAAAATTGATTTTCAGGAACCTTATCATTCCATTAAGGCATTGTTGAAATGTCTAATCAAACTTAAAATAAAATAAAATTAAGGTACCGGTACTTTCATGATGAAATACGTAGAATTAATTATGGTACCTTATTTTTAAATGTTTTACGATCTTTTCTTATTTCCAATGAAAGTTTCATTTATGTAACGAAACATAAATGTAGGTTGAAAAGTTGAAAATGAACTGGGTTCAAATGGTTTTGAATTATTTGAAGCTCCCGGAATTCAGAAGTTTTCACAAAAGTGTGAATGTTAAAATTAATGGACGCGGAAACTCAACTGGAGTAAATGGTTGGGTTTAATACGGTAGCTATCAACCGTAGGGACATTGTTTCAGAGTTATAATGTGCATGTATATTTCTTATGGGTCTACACAGTCTAATCATCTAATGGGTGCTGTTAGTTACTTACGTTATCCGACCGGACAACTCAACCAGCTTCCTTCCCTCCTTGACATTCTGTCCATCGCCATTTATAAGCTCGTTGCTAACATTTCTCTGTACCTTTAAATGTATTTATTTGTTGTTGATGATGGGTGTTGTCACTAGTCACTACCGTCACCCCCTATAAATCATTGACCAAACTCGCGGATGCTATAACAGTTTTACTTTTAACTTCAAATTATTCTGATTTGCCAAGCTCCTATAACGTCCTTAATTCCCAATACATTGTAATTTGGCAGTTATGGAGATATCTAGTAGTAGGTCAGTAGAATTATCCACATCATCAAACCCGAATGCGATGCGAGACAATGTATCGAATTATCGATCAAAGCTCGAGTTAATTCTAGTCAGCGATGACATCTGACGTACACATTGCATTAACATAGACAGAGTATAATCTATAGTGTACAAGGCTTGGATTAAGGTGCAGTCACAATAGCAGCATAGTTGTGTCGACGTTAGGCGAGGATTATGCTTCAAAAACGTTGAAAGGGAGCAGCTTTAAAACCTTTGTCGAGCGCTTCCATAAGCCGGTCGCGGATATTGTCAAAAAGATTCTTGTTTATCTACTATAATGTAACCGGACCTAAATAGAGAACTTTCAAACTGAGATCAGAAAATGGAACCAATAACCTCACGACAATAAGTTTTCATGTACACATATCTAAATTAATAGCCAGGGTAACAAACAACAATAATGAATAGATTGAATTAATCACTTCCCCCTATTTCATGCGCACATTCTTTTAAGCCCGTCTATTCTTCAAAAGAAAGACGCCACATAGGACTCATTAAGGTAGGTGCTATCACTAAATAATCTACCAGTAGTTTCCAGCCAGCCGTGTGACCCCACCACACCCCTGATCCTCACTCCACAGGGTGACGCTAAAAGTCAAAGGGTAAGCGTCATTACGCAGAGATTGCGACGCTCACAACGCTTTGTCGTTTGTTCGCGCGTAAATTATACTTACGCGCAACAATTACACGTGCTCATTTAGGAAATCGTCATGTAACTTTTACGTTTACGCGCTTTATCGCGTAAGGTGTAAAACGGAGCTGTGAAGGGTTGTTTAAGTTGCTTTTGTAGTCTGAATGAATAATTAAGGTGTGATCTGTGTAATCTGTGCTTAACTGTCAAAATAGTATCGTTATTTATTTTCAGGAACTACATTTCCTACCTAACCATAAACTGTAATTGGCTACATAGATTTATCGTTCAAGAATAACGCACTAAACTGATGCTCGTTTTATTATTTATTTCTAAAACTTCTTGTAAACTATCACAAATTCTAAGAAAAACTCAGTCTGGCATTTCCTTCCAGAAAGTCGGGAAGCATTCCGTTTACCGGGAATCCATTAGATTGTATTGATTTATACCGGTAGCGTTTTTCCGTCGAATACAAAGGTAAAAACATGATAAAAGTGCACAAAATATACCGAAATAAGTAGGATAAATTGGGTTCAGGATTCGAGTAGTATGTTGAGTGTGCAATCGTGAAGCCACGCACGTGCGTCGTGGAGTCACGAGAGACACGTGCCTTGCATTCGACTCCGGAGTTAAGTAACTGCCCAATAACGGTAGACCCTCAATGGTTTTACCAGTTATTCGTTTTTTGTGGACATCATTACTGGGTTAGTTGGAGAATGAGGTTCAATTGAATTGGTCTCTGGTCTTGTCTTCTTGTACTCTGAGCCTGCAGCATTTATCCTGTTGAGTGAACGTATTATTTTAGCTAAATTGTATTATGTTTAGAAGTCATTCGTTTTATTGTCATTCATTTGTTTGTTGTGCTGGACGACAGAGTGATTAGAGTCTTCAGTGTATTCCACGAATGTTTTCCATAAAACTAATTGGATTTAATGTGGAAAAGATAACCTAATATTATTAGACTCACTGCTATAACATACAATAACAAAGTTGTGAAGATTCTACGAGACTTCGAAGAACTATGCGTTTAAGGAATACCTAACTCTTTCAATACATTCATGAACATTTTAAATTATAAAATACTAGCTGCACCCCACGGTTTCACCCCTATAAGTCTCAATCCCGTCGGAATATCGGGATAAAAAGTATCCTATGTCCTTATCCAGGTCATAGTCTACCCATGTGCTAAATGTCTTCCAAATCTGTTTAGCCGTTTTAGCGTGTAAGTGTAGGGCCGAGTCACACCGGAATGGCAGCGGCCGGCGGCGACGACGCCAGCGTCCACCAGCGGCCCCCGGAGTCGCTGCTGGCGGCCTCGTGCGACGTCCCAACCCCACGCGCCTAGTCTCCTCTTGACTAGTTTAAGTCCAGTGCTTTGGCGGGGGTGAGGCGCGGCCGCCTGCGGTGCCGCGAGAGGCCTCGCGTCGCCGCGGGCAGGACCACCGACAGGATGCGCGTGGCGCGCGGCCGCTCGCGTCACCGCGGGAGGCCTCGCGATCTTTTCAAGCTTTTCAAGCGATACTGGTCTTTTAAGTATGTAGATACAGTTTAATATAATTTCACACTGAAAGTGCTCGCAGCGGCGCTGCCGGCCGCTGCTATACCGGTGTGACTCGGCCCTAACAAACAATCAAATAAACAAACTCACTTCCGCATTTATAATATTAGTTAGGATTCCCATACGGTGTATCGTAACACACTCGTATCCACACTAACTCAATTCCACATAAATTTAAATATTCCACACAAATCTAAGTTTAAAACGAATAAAGTTGTAGTACGTAGCGACTGAGACTCTTGATTTAATTGCACTAACAAGAGACCGTTCGCAAGTTGTGCATTTAATTATAACAATCTACAAGACGGAACGCTTCTAGTGAGGAGTTTTGCCTCCAACATGCTCTATGTTCACCACTGTTTCACGTGTTTGGGGACAAATCTAGTTACGAAGCATTAATGTTCTACTTAAAAGGAATACATGCAAATCTAGAATTGAAATAATGGCAGCAATGTAGTATACCTTTATGGAATTGAACGTGGAGAGCTGATAGTTGATAAAATGGATTTTAACCCGAATCTCTATTTGATATAGTAACTAATTCATGAACACTGCTACTACTCGTTTGCGAAACAGCGTGAGAAATAAGCCTCTAGCGACATTGACAGTTGTAAAGTATCCTATCCTTTAATATTAACCGAGCAATATTTGTACATCCTGTTACTATTAAAAGACCAATATTTGTATATATATTTGTAATCACGAATTCGAAAACTGCTCTAACGATTTCGATGAAAGTGCAAATTTCATCGAATCGAAGAAATATAGGGGCGAAAAATCGATCTAACTAGGTCTCGTATTTAGGAAAATTCATTTTGTCCGTTTTTTCACCCGAAGAGAGCTCGGTAGGCCAAAATTTAGAATAAGATGGCTACCTTAGAATAACATGCATGACATGGCAGCACGGAATTAGTATGAACTATCCTGTACTATTAAATGAGCATTCTCTATTTTCACTAGACCAGAGCTCGGTCGCCCAGGTACTATAATATATTTGCAATCACGTTCTCGAAAACGGCTCCAACGATTTCGATGAAAGTTGAAATATGGGGATTTACGGGGGCGAAAAATCGATCTAGCTAGGTCTCATATCTGGGAAAATCCGTTTTCTCCGTATTTTCACCCGAGCAGAGCTCGGTCGCCCATAGTTTAGAATAAAATGGCTACCTTAGAATAATGACATGGCAGCATGGAAGTAGTAAGTACCTACTATCATGGCAGCATGGAATTAGTATGAGCTATCCTGTACTATTAAATGAGCATTCTCTATTTTTACCCGAGCAGAGCTCGGTCACCCAGGTATGTACTATTATTAAAGTGATACAATTCAATGTGGCGATCTTGCAGAAAAAGAAAATCCTATGTACAGGTGTCGACATAATACTAACTAATCATCTACAAAAAAGATAACTCTCTCAATCAAATAAGTGACGTCAGGAATGATATCAGCTTCTTATCTACGCAAACTTCAAGGAACATCGACATAAAACGACATTCATAACGAACTTCCATCGTAAATAAAATTATTGACACCGCGATCTCCAATTTCCATATATTGAGGAAACTCTTACCGTCTCGAAGAAATGCCATTAATCTGTAACTAAGCTCGAACGTTTGCTACATGGTTAAGCTCTTTGTTCGTCGACTTACGTGGGCTTGAAACAATGGCTTGCACTTGCAATTTGAATTTCCCTTACACGAGCAACCGCCTTTTCTTTTCCATATTCATCGATTGACTGCAACCGTTCTGGCTTCTTATGGCTCGTCTTTGTTAGATTTCTTTTGTTTAGTATATAATCTACAGCATTTATATCAGAAAGGTCTTATTTATGGTTGTAAATGAACAACTTTCTACATGGTACTAACATCGTAATCACGAAAAAAGAACCAGCCGTCTCATACATTTGGGTCGAGTAGGTATTAAGTTTTGTATTAACGGAGTTGTAAATTATTGTTTAGTTTGAGGGTTTGCACACCCTAAAATTTGACCACACCTTTCTGATACTCGCTGTATATCGTTTTTGGTAAGAGCTTTTAGGGTCATTAATACAGAAATGTCATTATCAGCCCCTAGAGGGCCGGGTGAACTAATAGACCGCGACAATTAGCGAGCGTGTGGACATATTGCCATAATTCGGTAACGAAATTGAATTGGTGATCGTAGTTTGTTGTTAGTAGCGCCAGAGAATATTGCTGCTAGTGTAGGTAAATGAGTATCACATTTGTGCAAAATTTCACACCCACGGGTATTGCTAGACGCAGAAGCGCTCAAGTTCTAAAATATTTTGTTTCTCATATAGAAGACCGCTGTCCACCTCCTATCGATTCAATATCTTGTTTGGTGTTCAAGACAACATTCTTAAAAATTACCTTTAGTTAATTAAAGACAAGTGTACTGTGGTAGGTAATTTACATATTAGTGAGCACATTTAAATGACAGTCCTTACCGTAACATTATAAATACTTACAGTAATTTGAAATATTCGCCTGTATCCTAATCTCATATTATTTCCATACAATGTGAGTCCACAGTTCATTGTCCTATCGGGAATCAGAATCCTTTAGCACGATCGCATGACTTAAGGCGGTCTTACGCCTCCGTCGCGCCTTCCACAAGATTAATATTCGAAGCGAGTGATGGGCAACATAACAATGGGTGTGTGACCAACGCGCATGCATTTTCTATAATGCCCATATAATGTTTCTATAGAATTGGTTAGTTCGCGTGCTACCTCCTTTGCCTTAGTATCGTTCACGACTTTCTTCGGGCATGTCTCGGTTTTGGGCAAAGTATTGACCTTGTTTTGTGTATTGACGTTATAAATAATTTGAGCTAGTTATGTTAGTTTTTTATTCTTTAGTAATTTATCAGTGATTGTTTTTTGTGTCGTGTCGCAGAATAACGTTGTAACAATGACCTTTCTCAACGTGAAGTCGCGTGTATAGGTGTATTAAGTGTTTTTGTGACCCCGGGCTTGTTGTGTATGCGAAGGGTTGCCCCCCCGGAAATGTTGAAGTTCTGTTCACCGGCGGCTAGGCGGAGGGAGCCCAATGCGGTTTGTAACTTTACCTCGCCTTGTTCAGTACTTACCAATATATTATGGAGGTTACGTAAAATCAAATATGAAAAGGTTTTGTTTACAAGCTCTCTCCCACTCGCTCTTCAGACCGTGTTCTATGGGTCCTTCGTTTGTATTGATGTTTAGCGGTCTTTACCCTTGTTCGATTTAATATTAGACATTTACAAGAGTAATATTGAGTAAAACACATGCCTTCCTACATTTACATAAATGCTCAGTCAGGTATTACTCGTATTAGGATTATAGTATGGCAGGAGAGTTCATGCAACAACACGTAATTAATACTCGCATTCTTCCAATTGTGGAAATATAGAAGTGACCGGTTCCGGCTTCGACCTAATTACGTAGGTTTTTTTTTTAAGTTCAATGGCAGTATTAGATAGCTTACCTAAAAAAAGACCGTGCCAAAATAACCGCCATGACAGTTAATGCACTACTGTATGTATGCAGTGTTTACACTGTTATTTCGATTCCGGCAGGCGCTACTATGCATATCAGATATAGTTCAACAAGAAATTGCTTTGCACGCTCATAGTCTAGGAAACCACAAGCCCCTTTTTGTTTATGCCAGGCCAATTGAGCAAGCGTATAATAATTGTTCTCAAGTTTGTTAGGTATGAGTCCTAAAGCAAAATTTAAAGAGGAATTAGGAAACTGGCTTTAGTAAACAATAGCTATCATCATCCTGACCTTATACCCATCATGTTTGGGGCAGCATTGTTTTCTTTTTCCATACACCTCTATTTATCGTCAGCTCAGTAGTGACGTCCTTTCTATCCATTTTGGCTTACACACAAACCATCCGTTTCTTTAGTCATTCTGTACTCTTATCACCATCCTCATTCATACTCAAATCTTTGCTAACGACAACTCATCATCATCTGCTTGGCTTCCAGTCTAACTGGATGCAGCTGAATATCAGTATTTTACATGGAGCGACTGCCTATCTGACCTCCACAACCCTGGGTCACACAATACTCCGTGGTAAGATTGGTTGTCAGACTTTCGGGCTTCTGACGACCCGTAACAACTGTCAAAGATCTACAAATAACAGCCGGGACCAACGGCTTAACCTGCTTTTCGAGGCACGGAGGGGCACTTTCCTCACGACAACTATTAACTGCAATTTAAACAAAAAAAAGGGTTTCTAAAAGGTCACCACTTTAAGGCTTGTGCAGACCAGCGCGACTTGTCGCGCGACACCGGTTATTGTTATACTGTGAAGTTTTCTTAGAAATTGTATTGTTCGTGTCGCGTCGCGCGACAAGTCGCGCTGGTCTGCACAAGCCTTTATTTATGCTCTCAAGATCTTTACTAGTGGCAGGCAGCCATTCTTATGAGTCATAATTCAATGGGTATTTCTCATCAAATTTAGAAATTTAATTTTGCATTTGATAAAAAAAAATATATATATACACAAGGTGGTCGGCAGACGGTTGAACATACGAAAATGGCTGATCCGTGGGGCCATCTGCTACGTGTTTAGGCCCAATAACAAAACCCAGGCCACAAGGATTTTTTAAATGTTTTTTTTATATTTCCAAATTCGTCGTTGATCAAATTTCAAACGTCAATAATTTTATTTAAAAATAACAAAACTGGCAACATTTTATTTTAATTTTCATCTAAAGTAACTGTAGAATCTTATAAAATTCATATTTGACGCAAATGATTGCTAGAAAATTAAATACGAGCCCTTAAACTACAAAAAAAAAACAAAAATAAATACAGAAACCCCGACTTTGAACTGCGTTAAAAAATAAACTAACAGTGATAGAGCAGTTCCAATTAAAAAAAAAGATCTTTGGTTCATGCCCGATCTAACGGTATGCAATATGCACAATTTCTTTTAAAATAGCTAGAACAATTCGCCAATTATACTGCCTGGGGCTTTTTTCACGAAAGCATTGCGAAGGACATTTGCGAAAAGTGAAATTAATTAATATACAAACCAAATGTTTTTTTACTTGTTAGATTCCACAACTACTCTAGAAAAAAAATTTTTTTTTTTACCAGTTTTGTTATTTTTAAATGAAATTATTAACGTTTGAAGTTTGAGCAACGACGAATTTCGTTTAAATTTTAAAAAAATCTAATGAAATGTTATTGGGCCTAAACACGCCATTTTCATCTACCGCACAACCTGTATATCAATTTTTTTGCAGAAATACAAAGTTTTACTTTAATGAGTTTAAACAAAAATGAAGATCCTCCATATTTTTGTGTATAACATGTAGGAAAATTAATTTAAAATTAATGTTTTAATTAAAAAAAAGTAATTAAAAAAAAACCGACTTCGAAAGAAATTAACTCAAAATTATGAAATAATATTTTTATATCTACACGAAATGGACCAACAAAACGAAATCAAAAGTAGGTACGAAACAAATTAGGGGCCTATAATTTTTTTTTGAGTTCGGTGCCAGCATAGCTATCGAATATAAAACTTAATCAAAATAGAAACGATATATCGGATACCAAACGGAGTTAAAAGACATTTTACATAACAAATAAAAGTCGGTTTAAATTACTTTTTTATTTCGTAATTTTTAGTTTTCAGTAAAAACTGGAGTATTTCTTTGTAATAAGTAGTTTAATTAAGGAGAGTTGCCTGATGCAGTGCTAATTCTATTCGGTGTCGCTTCAATCAGTGAGAAATCAAAAGATGCAAACAGTTATGTGTCAATAACTCCAATCACTGTAACGTTTCAAGTTAAACGTAGTTAAGGTGACGTGGAACGACGCATTTTACCGCTGAAACTTAGTTCGGCTGTAACTGTATATAAGTTACAGGGCACATCACTTGAAACTGCTGTCGTAAATTTAGGCAAAAGGTTATTTGCAAAGAGCAAGCTTATGTTGCTTTGAGTAGGGTTTAATTCGCTTGATGGCCTTGCTATAGATGAGTTAGATGCCAACAAACTTTTGAAACAACCAAACTTTTTTGCGATTACAAACTTACATTTGCAGTTGGAGAATTGACCGTGACGTATATCAATGTATGGGAGAATATGTGTCGCAACACTAAGTTAAGTTTGTTATTGGGATAAATTCATTCCAACTACGGAACCCTTCATTGCGTGGTTCGACACGCACTTGGCCGGTTTTTTTTTTCTAACACGCGCTAGAATTTGACCAAGGTTTTGAGATGTTTCCCTATGATACGTAGCTCGTATCAATAAGCCAGGCGGCCGTCGTACTTACGTCGTGTCCATATCTTGGAAACGAGTGAACCGATTTTGATGAAACTTGCACTATACCCTAAGTTGAAGTAAATGTAAGCCAATAAAAAAACAATGATCACAATCCGATTAATAGTTTCGGAGATATGCGTGGACAAACATACATACACCTATAAACTTTTGTATATTTGTTTGGAAGCCCTAACAGATTATCATATGTGAATATCTTGCAGTTCCAATAATATTACATACATACATGCCGAATTGATAACCTTCCATTTTTTGAAGTCGGTAAAAACACTATAGAATGAGGGAATGACTGACAGGATGGGGGAATGATTTTTATGACAATTTGATACTAAATGGGTAATAAAAAGTATTAGTTAATTTGTGAATAATACGAGTATGTATTCGGTCAGAAAGAAAGAAGGAGAGAGAAAGATGGACAGAAAGAGAGACAATAAAGAGAAAGAAAGGGGGAGAGTAACAGAGAGAGAAAGAGGGAGAGTGAGAGAGTAAAAGAGAGTAAGAGAGAGATAAAGAGAGAGAGAAAGAGAGGGAGAGCTAGAGAAAGAGATAGAGAAAGGGAAAGGGAAAGAGAAAGAGAAAGAGATAGAGAAAGAGATAGAGAAAGAGAAATAGATAGAGATAGAGATAGAGAAAGAAAGCGAGAGAGAGAGAAAAATAGAAAGAGACAGAGATAGAAAGAGCTGAAGAAAAAAAAGAATAGTAAAGTATATAGGGAAAAACGAGTTACATTACAAAAAATAATACAAAGAATAGTTGATGAAACACCCCCACCAAGTCCTGCACCATCTTTGCAGCGCAGAGCAGACAATTTATCGGCTCTCAATAGACGTAGAATGCGCAAGCGGCGAGCATAGCGGTATGCGAAGATTAAAAGTATGAAAAATAAAGTATGTGATGTGTAATAATAATGTGACAACCAGAGAAATTGACACGGAAATTTGGAACTTACAGGAGTCTCTGCCAGTCATCAAATTGCTACTATTAGAGAGATAATGCTCTGGTTTTATGCGAAAACAAACGGTATCCTGGACAAGTTACTTCTGTTTTTGATGAGAGTGTAATGGTGAGGTGTATGAAGCAGGGACTAACATTTTGGAGATGGCCAGCTATAATAGATGAACAGTTATATATCTGCGAATATGTAGCACAAAAAATAGAGATGCCAAAGTTAATTAAAAGGGGGAACTACATCATCAAGGAGCTAGACGATTCTAAAAGTAAAGTTGAGTCTGACTGAAATGTGATTTAGAGTTAGAGAACAAAACATTGTGAGATTAATAAGCATTATGAATACAAAGCTATTTTAAGTTGCAAGTTTAATTGAAGCGTTAATAATAATATAATATCTATATCTAAGAAAAGCCACATCTCTTAATTTTTTATTATTTAAAGTTCAACGTTTTGAGTTGTATCTTTGTGATATTGTTATGAGAATATAAGTGGCTCTCAAGAGTATAAAACAGATCTCATGCTTCGGTGAAGGAGCGCCTTTAACACTTTCGACTCCACCCACTTTTCATAGAACTCATACGCCATACATATTGGAAGTGAACCCTCCGGGAGGGTTACCGGCATTAAGTTTACGCTAAAGTTAACCACCGCGGACGGTCAACCGTGTATAAAACACTGTCAAACGAAGTAAAGTTGTGTTTTCAGGAGGTCTTGTCGCCATACTCACCTCTTTCTCTCTCTCTCTCCCTCTCTCGCTCTCCATCTCTTTCTCTCTTTTTCTCATTTACGGTGTAAGTTTTGAAGTGTGTCACATAAAACACGTTTTTGTTGCACCTCTCCCTTTTTGGATTTGAGATAGTCCTTCCCTGGGCACATCCTCGTATTTTCATCCTTCTCAAAAAAATTAACAACATCACCCTTAACTTTCAGTATTTTGGAGCTAACTTTACGACTAGGTACAGTTTTTTTTGTACGTATAATTTTTGAAAAACAAAATCTCTGCGCAAGTCTTACTCAAATCTTATAACACATTATCTTTAACATTCTTTTCTCTCTTTCCAGGTGAATCCTGGGCGCAAGGCTTCGCTGAGCGGCATCAGGGAGGGTGATGTGATATCTTCCATCAATGGTCGGCCTACCAAGAGCATGAGCAATGCTGATGCTCACGCTATGCTCAGATCAGCTGGCCCCGTGCTGCGGCTCGGATTGAACGAGTAAGTATCTAAATCGTGCCTTTTTTTTCATAGGTATTAAGATTCCGGGGTCTAAGAAAGGATGTCAACTCACAAATTATTTGAAAGTCGTTTGGATGAGTTGTTGGAAGTAATCAAAACAATATAGGGTTTATTATAAAATATGTCCTCAAGTAATTTTTTGGTGCTAGAATTCTTAACAGACTTAGTTCCGTATTACAGAAGGAAACTCAAGTATTGATCTCTGTTTAAAACTAGTTTTTATTATTATTATTCTTTTTTTATACTTTTACGTATCTCGGCGTTGCGCCGGATTTATGGGGTATTACGGGCCGAAGCCAAGTGCTACCCCTGGAAATTGGTTAAATTATGATGATGGTGTATTCGGATTATGTGATGGTGAGCGTGTCTGTCCATGAGACTGTGTTTGTGCGGTGGTTGCTGCACTCGTGTGTGAGGTGATGATTGATGTATCGTTGTCATTTTGCAGAAATTTTCTGACAATCCTGCAGGTATTCAAAATTGAAGCTTTCTGAAGAGTCTGATATGTGTAGGGTGGTAAATCGAGTGTTTTTAAAGACTGGTGGAGCTGTTTAGGTATTACACCTGTTGTTGACAAGACTATAGGAACTATGGTAACGTTGCTAAGCCGCCACATTCTGCTGATTTCTATTTTCAGGTCTATATATTTTGAGAGTTTTTCTGCTATAGTATTCTGTAGGTTGTGTGTATTAGGAACGGCTATGTCTATGATTTGTGCAGTTTTGTTATTTTTATCTAATAACGTGATGTCCGGTCTATTGTAGTGCGTTGTTTTGTCGGTGAGGATAGCTCGGTCAAAGTACAGTTTGTGAGTGGAGTTTTCGAGAACCGTTTCAGGTTGATATTTATAATAAGCTATGGGTGGTGTGGGAATTAAATTATATTTTATTGCTAATTTTTGGTGGATTATATTCGCTATCTGATCATGTCTGTGTTTGTAATCAGTCTGGACTATAGCTTTACACGCACCCGTGATGTGTTGAATGGTTTCGGTGGAACTATTGCATCGCCTACATCTGTCTATTGTTTGAGGAACTCGCATTATGTGTTTCTGGTAATTACGAGTTTCTATTACTTGGTCCTGAATAGCTATCATGAACCCTTCTGTCTCGGGGAACAGTTCTCCACGCCTTAACCATTCGTTCGACGCTAACTTGTCGACGTTAGGTTGATTAAGGTCATGACGATGTCTCCCATGTAGTGACTTTTGGGTCCATTTTGCGATTTTAGTCTGTCGGTCAGTCTGTTGTTCATTACTCTGGGCTATCTTCTCAAACATGTTTAAGGGGGTAAGTTTTTTATCATTGAACGCTATGGCTTTATGTAAAGTTGAAGTAGTACTTTTAGCATTAAAATATGTTCTTAAAATTGTTATTTGCTTGTTATGTAGGTTAGTGATATCTATTATTCCTCTGCCACCTTCGTTCCTTGGCAGTGTGAGCCTCTGAACACATGATCTAGGGTGGTGCCTTCTATGTTTAGTCAAAGTGGTATTTATAATCCGTTGCAAATGTTTGAGTTCGGTCTTGTTCCAATTTATGATACCAAAAGAATAGGTTAGAATAGGGATGGCATAAGTGTTTATGGCTTTTATAGTATTTCGAGCGTTTATTTGTGTATGACATATTGTTTTTAACCTGTGTTTAAATTGTTTAGTGAGTGTAGCTTTAATTTCCTTATGAAGAATCTGTTTCGCCTGTATGTAACCTAAATATTTGTAAGTACCGTTTTCGTCTAATGATTCTATCGTGTCACCTGTCTGCATGTGGTATGAATGTGAATAAGTTTTGCCCGCTCTTATTGAATTTATTTTACATTTGTCAATCCCAAACTCCATAGCGATATCATTTGAAAACTGTTCAGTAGCGTCGGCTAGTTCATGTAAGTCGTCTGGTGATGATGCGTACAATTTGATATCGTCCATATAGAGCAGGTGGTTTATTTTACAATTTTGTTGGTCAGTCAGGATGTCGGTCATTGTATCACTATATTGAAGTTGATACCCGGTCTTTAAGGCATTGAGTTTATTTGAAAGCGGATTTAATGCGAGACAGAACCACAGTGGGCTGAGTGAGTCTCCTTGGAATATCCCTCGCTGGATCTTAATGTGTTCTGTCTCTACTATTCCTGTGGATGTATTCAAGTGTAATCGTGTCTGCCATTTATCTATTATATTTCTTAAAAAGTTGATGAGTTGTGGATGTATCTTGTATAAATTTAAAACTTTGAGTAACCACGAGTGAGGTACTGAATCGTATGCTTTCTTATAATCAATATACATAGAGTATAAATCTTTCTTAGTACGTTGGACATGTTTAAGTATTACTGCATCTATTGTTAACTGTTCTTTACAACCTTGACTGAACTTCCTGCACCCTTTCTGTTCTTCTGTTAATATCTGTTGCGTTTCAAGGTGTTTGTATATGAGGTGAGTAATGCACGATGTCAAAATCTTATATAATGTTTGCAGACATGTAATTGGCCTATATTTTGCTGGATTAGATGTGTCGTTAGGGTCTTTCGGAAGCATGTAAGTCCTGCCTTCTGTAATGTATGACGGAATAATTGTTGGGTTTTTTATAAAATCGTTAATATAGTTGTAGAGGTGTGGGTGTACGTGTGTAAATTGTTTGTACCAATAGTTGTGTATGTGATCAGAGCCTGGTGCTTTCCAATTGTGTAACTTTTTAAGGACATCGTGAAAAGTTTCTACCTCAACCTGATCAAAATTCATCGCTTCAACCTTTGCCTGATAGGCCTCCTCTTCTTTGATCCATTCTGCTTCATTATTATGGCAAACGGGATTTTCCCAAATTCCAGCCCAGAATTGCTGCAACTCGTCTGTGGCCGGCCACGTTGTATGTGTGTTATTGCTCGGTGTGGTGTGGTTCGTTGTTGATGCTTTTATTTTTCGGTAAAATAATTTTTCATTATTCCGAAATTGGTTATTTTGTGTTTTACGGAGTGTGCATTTAGTGTATCTATCTAGTCTGCTTTTTACAACTGTTAGTTTCTGTTTAAGTGTGTCTAGAAAATGTGTAAGGTGTGTGTTTGGCTCTTCATGTGATGTATGTGTTTTGTAGTCTCTTAATATTATGTCTACTTCTTTAATTAGTTTTCTGCTCCTATAGCCTCGCATGTAATGTGTTAATCTTCCGATTTTGGCTCTGATAACTTCTATTTTGTGGTCTAACCTTTTTTGCCATTTAGGCTTGCAACCTTGTTGGAGTCTACTTCTATGTTCAGGTGGTGACAGTGAAATTTTACTACCGTTTGCCTTAGCAGCTGTCCATGCAGCGCAATATATTACGGTCTGAAGATGATTAAATTCTGTATCTCTGGTAACCTGTTCAGGTAAAATAACTCTGTTAATATAACTAACTATTTTCGCTAACCTTTTTGATGATTTTTGCATGGGTATGTAACTCCTCTCTGTAGGATTGGTGTCTCTGTAGTAATGTAGTGTTTCAAAAAATATTTCATCTATTTCAAGGTTTCTTTCATGGCTTGTTTGTGTATTAATGTGTACGGGGTGTTCTGACCCTATGTCATTGACGTTATCAATTACCGTTTCTTCTCCTATTTGTGTCCTTTGTGACGTCTCTATATTTTCTATATTTACATTTAGTGTATTTGTGTGTGATTGTGAGTGTAGATTTTCTGTATTTGATCTTATACTATCAGATTGCCAATGAAAAGAGCCCGTCTCAAGTAATTCGTTCTCTACTATTATTTTTAGAATCTGAAGCCGTGTTTCTGAAATCATACTATTATTAATTATTACTCTTTTTTGGTCTGATATGCGCTGTTCTGATAAATGTGACAAATGAGGGTAACACTCTATGAATTTTTCTTTTAAATTTTTCCGCCATACTGTCATATCCGTCTCCATTTTTGTTGCCCTAAAATAACATTTCATAAGTGTTTCATTGAGTTCGTTAGACCATTTCATCCTGCGTTTAGGTTCTGATTGTGAGTGCGGTTGTGTGTTCGTTGGAAGTGAAAGAATCTCCTGTGGTGTCTGCAGCTGTAGTTGTAAGTCATTATTGGGTGTTTGTAAACTATTTCTTACTTCTAGCCTAATTGAATCTAGTGTAGTGGAAGGTAACAACTTTTTGGACACTATTGCTCTCCTTTGATCTCCAATCCTTTGCTTGGAGACTTTCATGTTTGGGAATTTTTCTATAAATTGTTGATGTAATGATGATAAGTATGCATTTATGTCAGATTCTAAGTTTGTGACGATAAGATAGGTACGCCAAATGAATTCGTTCATTTCTTTACTCCATTTCTTTCGCGTATTTTTTAAGACAGCAGTGGGTGCAGGGTTATTGGCTAAATTAGCCTCCGACACAACATCTACTGACGTTGGTGATGATGTTGATGATGATCTTGATGAACGTGATAAATATGAAGGTGGTGTTGATGCAATTGATGAAAATATGGACCTCGGAGAGGCTGATGATGAGACCGGTAATGTTTCATCATCCACAGAAGGCATATTTGCCTGAATACTTTTTTTTGTTTTCGATCTTGTTATCATAATTAGTCCCACGAGTAGCTAGGGACTAACAAAGTCGACCACAGCAGAGCCCTGCGTTCACTGTGGTAAGGGTAAGTAAAACTGGAGGTCCCCTATTATCCAGAGTTGGCACATTAGTGACTAACGCATTCCCCTAGCCATGCAGCCCTCGGCATGTGCGACCTTGGCTTGGATTGTATCTCTCTTGGTCTGGCCCCTCACCCTTGATCTGTGTCGGCAAAGTAAACTCTACCGGCACAGACCCAGAGTTTGGAGCGCGCAAGCCCCACCACGACGTCAACGTAGAGATACGGCGGTGGGGTTATTATTATTATTATTATTATCCATTTATTTCGGACAGAATCCATAAAAGAGTTAGTAACAATGTTCTTAAGATCTATGTTAGTAGGTACATAATATAATAACGTATTTACAAAATTACAATCTTCCCGTAACTATTCCCACCCAGTGAGCCTGTATGGGACAGTCATGGCGGGATGCAATCATTTGCAAAATGCTTATGCTTAGTTTTAAGTCTATTTTTAATTTTAGAATGTTCCTCAAGCAAAGATTCATTGATCATAGTTCAACTGAGTTTGGCTTTATTTTAGATCGTTACTCAGTTCGCGAATCGAACCCAAGCAGTGATTTGATCTATAATCACCCAAGTGTGGTCTAGACCTCGCTTGAGCATAGATTTTCATGACAAATTGTAAAATTTTGTTCTGTTCAATTCTCAATTCTCAATTCTTTATTGCGTACCATAATGTAAAGGTGGTAGGTAAATAGATAAATTAGTCACAATTATGGACCCTGTCGGGCACAGCATAGATCAAGTAGGAGAGAGGAAGAAGAGCACTGGGTGTTTAATGTGATAAATTTTATTATTAGTTAAATAGTTAGTAAGTTATTTTCTTTTATTAAAACAGAATTTAATTTAAGAATTATAATTATTGTTTTATAAATTACTTATATACGTTTATTTATTCAGTAACTTTGTAAAAACCATTTATTTTTAATATTATTCATTATTATGTATTTAATCATTATTATTTTGATTTATTACGTAATTAATATATATTATCCCCAAGGTAAATTGTTTATTAGACACTCCATATTTATTTAAAATCTTTTTTTCCTAATATGAGTAGGAAGGCGTATCTTTAATAGTGATTTTATTTGTAGATAAAAATAGATAGTTATGAAGTAAATTATAGTTTATCATTTAAGTATTCGCATAAACTATACTAGCATTTGCTTACAAGGAAAAGCTTCAATTTATTGGTAAAGATGTTATATTTATTTAAATTCTTTATTATTTCGGGTAACTTATTATAAATTTTTATGGACATGACAAAGGTACTATTGGAGTGTATTTTTAGACGCGATGGTGGTAAGTTTAGTCTATTTTTATGTCTTAAAATAATTTTCGTTTGTATGTCCTCTCTTTCATGCGTTGTCGACAGTTTATATTGTTGTTTTTTAAAATTATTATTATCAAAATGGATATAATTAAAGAGGTAGATCATTATAATAATTTATTCAACGATCATTCAAACAGAAGGCTGAACTTTAGCGTTCCTCTCAGATTTTTAAGAGGACCCATATAAATTAAAAAAAGAGGTACAGATGTTCACAACATGAGGTGTAATATTAAATTCTACCTATATATACCACGATTTAAGACAGTCACACAACCGTGGGCATCCCATAGCCCCAGAATTGCAATTTTTTGTGAGTTTACGGTTTTATGCAACGGCTTCAACAAACTGGTGTTTTCACATAGTTGACATACTGAAATTATAAAATACCTATTTATCGCCATCGATTTGCAAGTTAATTTTAAGCAGTGGATTGGAGCGAAATAAAAGGAAGGAATAGATTATTGCTTGTTTAATTTTACGTGCACAAGATAGACATTATTTCTATATAACAGAGACGAACCCTTGAAGTGTGTTGCCACACGGTATTATTAAAATAAAAATGGTTCCGTTACATTATTCAATAATAGATACAAATCTTTTTAGTTTGTCAATTTTGCTTACAAAATTACTAAACTTTACTTCAAAGAGCTTTACTTCAATAAATAGGGGATTGTACTATTCGGGACCGAAATAATAACGCTGATTTCCTTAAATAATTGGCCTTTTATGGTATACTTTAATTAGAACCAAGTTGGTAAATAAAATAATTCGTAAACGAAAACAGGCTGATGCACATCTCTGCTTGAGGCTCGATTTGACTCGATTCAGCTGAGTATAGATTGATTACCATTCTGGAATAAGACCGATGCTCAAGTACTGATTCTATACTTAAACAGTGATCAACTGGTTGAAGATCAAACTGGACTTGAGGAACGTTCTGTAATACGTACCTACGAGGAAAAGGAAGTCCTGAAGGGTTTTGACCTGTTTTTACAGTAATATTTCCTTTAATCTTAAATTATTCTACCAACTAGTTATTTCTGTTATAACCAGTTTTGTGTCAAATTCTCAGTAACTCGGAAATAGCTTTAAAAAATGCAAACATTCCCGAATATCCGAGCACTCACCACTAACGTGTTCCACTCAAATTTCCGCCGGCATCTCCGATTCTCAGACGGGTTTCGATTCTGCACTCCGGTTTTAATCCGATCACTCTTTGGCGTTTCACACGAGAATCGAACAGTGGGCCGTCTGTAGATTAGTCATGACATAAATTGGACCACTTAGGTTTCTCATACAGACTCGCAAAATGGGTTCGGGGCCGGTACGTCAGAAGTCTGTACTTCTAATCTCTGAGGGCATTGACAGGTTTAATTTATCTGGCAGTAAACCACTATAGGACAAATTAAACCTGTCAATGCATACTCGTACATTGCGTTTGCTAGAGCAAACTCAATCTCTCTATTTGGATAGCTGGATGCATATTGCGATTATTCAGTTTTGTTGACTTAGTCAAAGAAGGTAAATACGAAGAGAGATAATAATCGATGTTTTGGAATGTATTCATGTGCTTTTTATGTGTAAATAAAATGATATACTGGGCTTATATTACTGACACATGCCCATAAAACCAAGACAAAGTGAAATAATAAAGTGCCTATGTAAATATATCTTTAGCGTAGCACATGCTACGAGCTACGAAATTATGTCGTAGCACTCTTTATCTTCAACCGAAAAATTGTTAATGATGCTCTATGCTACTTGCGAATTGTTACCTACCATGAATTTAGTACCAGCCGAAGTTTTTATTTTTATTTTGAACTACAACCGGGAAACTCTTATCCTGCATAATACCTGATCATAAGTAATGATCATATGAAGGCAGAAGCAAGCTTCACCCGGAATCCTCAACACAGAGGAACTGACTATTAACCTCAACTGCCGATACACAACAATGCTAATTTTATGGAAACAGACTTAGATAAAAAGGTGGTAGCTAGTTAGGCGGACTTAGAACAAGCCCTACCAGCAACCAAACCGACCAGATTTTTTTTTCCCCCACTGGGAATTTAACTGTTTCTAGATTTCCCACCAGTGTGGATGGTGGTTCCATACATTTTGACGCAGTAGGAGTATTACGGAGTATTGCATTTTTTGTATCAATCAGAATATTTCTTTCTCCCTGAAAGACGCCAAATATAGGCGAATTTATAATCTATCATGACTAATCATAATTCCAGGAAAGAGTTGATGATCATTTACATTTCAAAGTTACAAAAGTTTTATGAATCGTGACACTCGCACATAACGAAGATTACGCGAGACGTTTGCCGTATCTCCTATTTCTTGACACAGCATTTCTAGGAAACCTTAAAAGTAATACTAAGTTACATTATTTGTTAAAGTTTTTACCTTATTCTCAAGTTTTAATCTAAGTTTTCTTGTCGCCAGAGACAGGGAGGTGTCACCGAGAAGAAGATCTATTGGCAAAGGCTCCGAGTTGAAAAGTAAGTTTTAAGTAGATACATGACGGACTTACATACTTGTCACTACTTAGGTGGTACTTACATAATATGCCATGTGTGTACTTTTTTTTTTCGGACTTTGATATCGATCCGTTGGATAGCGAATTGATAATATGACTCATTATCATGGTGAAATACATAATTATGTACTTTTATTAGGCATGTATTTAATCTTACCCCAAGTAATATACACTCTAATAAATGTGTTTGTTTTGTGAGCCTCAAATAATTCTCATTTTGTTGTCCTTAAATACTAAATAGCACGTTACGCTCGCTGGCCGTTCCCGAGACACCGCTCGCTTCGCTCGGTCAGCTCACGCGTGTTATTCACAGTTCTAACGTAACCTAACCAAATTGGCCGGGTTGGGTGCCCTCACTTAGTTACTGTGACCAACTTAGAGAAAAGTCCAGAAAGTAAAAAAGAGACACATATCAATGTCAATACATTTTTGCAGAGCAATTAAATACATTCCCTTTTATTATGAGTACGAGTAATTAAATGACATACAGATTTATTCTCGCAACGCAAGTTAATTAGAAGTTACTGCTGCCCATTCTCTTGACATGGTTTTTTCACGTATGTTTAGAACATTTAGATGTTAGATACTTTTAAAGAAGAATCCATTACCTGTGACCATTTGGCGTTGGAAAGTACCTGATCGAAGGCTTCTTCATGGTAATTATTTTATCGCACTGTATCAAGTGTGGCTTCCAATACTTTTTATTTATTAAAATTTTATGCACGAGTTAAAAAAAATCTATAAAAAGGCGGGCTTAATGCCCGAGGCATTTTCTACTAGTCAACCTGCACACTACCTAGTTTTACAAGGATCATTAAGGCGCTTTAATGACACTGACAGGGAGGCGTGCGTAGTTGGTAGACATTAATTTGAGAAAATGTTTTGTAAAAGTCTATTGAAAAAAACCGGCCAAGTGCGTGTTGGAGCATGCACAATGAAGGGTTGCGAAGTTGGGATGATTTTTTTCCAAAAACAAACGTCACATTGTATTTAAAAACATGTTCGGGTTCAACGATACGGTAACCGTCAATTCTCTAACTGAAAATGTAAGTTTTTAATCGCCAAAAAATGTTTTTTTTTAATGTGATTAAACTACGAATTAACGAGTTTCGCAATTTTTCCTTTACTTACGAGTATGCTGTAAGACCTTGCTATTCTAGGTCAACCGGAATGAGGTACCCTGTAGGTTTTGATTTATTTGCGAGTATAAAAATATGTCACATAAATGGCCTTATTTTTTTATTGCGTTAACTTAGAACCTAGATTTTTTGAGCTCCAAAGGACCGTAGATCTACGTATTTGATATTAATTTCATCTTGATACCTCCTCGCATTTCTGAGATAAGGGGTCTTGACACTGACAGGCAGACAGAGTAACGAGGTGGTGGTGGTCATATATGGGTTCCGTTTTTACATTCGGACGTACGGAAGCCTAAAAATAAGATGGTGGTGTAAGTTCTAATTTCAAAATACACGCGCCAAATGATCACCTACATACTTGAATGAAATTGATTAAATTTGTACTTCCAGCCCAGTAATATAATATCAACGCCCTCTGCAGGATATTTTTTTATCGGAGTTTCACATAAAAGTGCTACGCGGAATGTAAAGGGACCTAAAAGGCTAGAAACATAATCTTTTAATGGATGTTGAAACAATATCAAAGGAACACTATGTCCTCGTTCGCTACATTATTTTTTCTTCGTTTTTCGTTCGGAGAGTGCATTTTCCCATAAAAAATTACCTTTTTTAATAAAAGTAATTTTTGCTCACCTTTAAGGCTTGTGCAGACCAGCGCGACTTGTCGCGCGACGCGACACGAACAATACAATTTCTAAGAAAACTTCACAGTATAACAATAACCGGTGTCCCGTCGCGCGACAAGTCGCGCTGGTCTGCACAAGTCTTTAACCTTCGCTTCGTGATAACCCAGTGGTTAAAAGCCTCGTCTCTCACGCAAGAGGTTGTGGGTTCGAATCTGGGCAAGTACCAATTTGACTTTTTCAATTCTTATGTAGGTACTTCCTGAGTTTATCTTGGACATTACTGACATCGGTAAAGCAAAACATCCTGAAGAAACCTGCACTTATAGCCAATGTTAGTCTGAAATCGCCAACCCGTCTTGAGCAAGCCTGATGATCAACGATCGTGCCTCACTGTGGATCGAAAAAAGGCTCTCTAAGTCATAGGAGCTAAAACTTTAAAGTGTTGATTTATTGTTTGAAATGGCTTCTAATAGCCAATATTATGCATAAATATATCATAGGATACAATCTGGTAGGCAAATCGGCAACATATTTTTTATATCCAAATAAATTGTATGGAGCTAATGCTTACCTCTCTGGAACGGAGAGAATCGTCATTCAATAGAACTTAGGGAGTTGTATTGATCATTTTTATGATAATAATTCTATAAATAAATATTTAGTACCACCGCGAATCATATTCAGATAAACATACAACCTGATACTGACGTCGCCAATTGCAAAAAACGTAAGAAAATTTAAATACCTGGCTACCATGACGCTTTCGCCTTAATCATGGTTTTAGATAGCAGAGTCAGTCAGTCATATAATTTGAAGAATTTTACCTAAAATTTAATTTGAACATACAATTTTAAATTTAATTCTGTCGTGTGTCATTATGCTCATTAGAATAAATTGTGTATACCGAATAGGTATGTGTTATGTGTATATCGGGGTGGCCAAGTCACAGAGTCGGTAAACCGCAGAGTACCTAATTACTCTGAGTGGTAAACAATAGGGATGTTGCTAGGGAAAAAAAAACTATTTAGTCCGTCAGTCAGATAATAAAAAAATATTAGACACGTATTTTTGCTTTATCAAATTAATAAAAAATGGTTTAAATAAAACGCATCAAAGTCGGGAAGTGGGGGCTCGCTACGTCACAAGTCAGTATAAAATCTACCGGCCAGTGACGTCATGCTACAATTTAACGCATTGCCTACTCAATATATTTCCGTAATCTTTTGATTACATAAAGAAAGAAAAAATACGTGTCCATTATTTTTTAATAATCTACCTGACGGACAAAAATTACTGTCAACATCCCTATTTAAAAAAGTTCGGTAAAGTGTCAGACATCGACACTGGCCAACTGCAGACCGTTCACAATAACTTGTCCCTTGCCGTCATGTTGTCACCTGTGCTTCTCAAGTGTCTCTGTTGGTGTTCTTAGTTTCAATACTAATAGAGTTCAAAATTACGACTGACAGAACAGTGCTACCAATCGTGTCACGGGACAAGTTATAATGAACGCACAGATAAGATTTGAGATAAAGAAAACTACTTAGTGACAAACTATTATACCATTAAACGTCAATGACGTATGGCATATAAACCAGTTTAAAATGATAAAATCAGTGTTTATTATTTAAATAAATAAAACACAAAGCTTATTAAAAAAAAATGAAGTGATATTCAACAAAAAAAAGATATATGTTCTTATAAGATAAAAATAGCTACCTCAATGTTTGCTTCGCCATCGTCACAAAAATAATTCAGATCTGAATAGATCTTAGTAATTAAAGGAACAAATAAGAGGTTAAAATATTTTAGTAAACAATGAGTACATTCTGGAAAAGTACCTGAGGTTGAGTTTATCAGTAGAGACCCTCAATTTCTTTAGGGCGAGGTACGTATAATATTATTGAATACCCAGCCTTTGTATAATTTTAACCTTTATCCCCTTTCCGAAGTATCTACTATTACTTACTTCCAACTTAACACACATAACACCACACCACACATAACACACATCACACCTGAAATGCCTGAAGGGTTTGGCAGAGGTAGTACAACCACATTTCGCCGATTAGCTTTAAGAGCGTTTATCCTAAAAGTTGGCAACGTCGCAAATAGATGTCAAATGTTTACCTATTTTGATTATTTTGCCAATATTACTATATAGAAATATGAAATGTGGCAAACTAGCGAACTAAAATATTGATTATGAAATGCAATAATGAATTATAGTAACACCGATTATTTCGTTTTAGATGTAAAAAAAGTATTTGGAAACCTTCCAAATGCCTTTTTTACACCTAAAACGGTTACAACATCTTTAGTGTTATAATTGTAATTTATTATTAATATTCTAGTTTGCTAGTAAGCCACATTTCATATTTCCATAAAGTAATATTGCCAAATTAATCAAAACTTCGAAATATTTGACATCTATTTGCAACGTTGCCCACTTTCAGAATAAACGCCCTTAAGTATCTCTATTAACCGGACCCAAATCCAGACTCCGGGCTGCCATTGAGAAATTCTTGAGGGAAAAGCCAATAAAACTTTATCCGATCCGGGAATCATACCCAGGACCTCATGGTCAGCAGTAGCGCTTGTAACCACTAGACAAACGAGGCAGTGGGAGGTACTTACTACTTATGTTTGCATATTCCGTTGAACCATCCTGTAGCCACCCTGAGGTGTACCTTACACCTTAGCATGGCTAAATGGAATAAACGATATTTGTAAACATTAAATGCCATGAAATTTTCATGGCAAAGGTAACCATAATTTTGTCTCATTTTTCATAACTTATGTATTCACAATGTTAAATTAAGAAGTCTTTTAACAGATTTTAACCGGTGTTTCAGAAAAATATTATAAAAACTGCCGTGTGTATTAAAACAACGAATTGAAAATGTTAGAGAGGTATTCCATAGACGGTCTCTTTAGCTTTCGAACCAAAGTCCTTCCATTTAGTGAGTGCGTAAAAGACCTGATTGCGAAGATAATCGGTATTTTCAAAAAGAAACAAGTAAGTTGAAATAACACGTTCACTGCGTAGGTCTGATCTGCTGACTTTGCTTTGGTGCAATTTGCTATATACAATGTCGCCCATGGGCATGTGACCGCCCGTATTTTTCTGAATATTCATGAAAAATTATCGAGAATTAACTTTAAAAGGTATATCTTTAAAAGGTCTATCTTTAATATTTTTCATGTTATTCAATTTTTTATGTTTTTAGTAGCGTTTGCCATATCTTCTATGTTATTGGCTCGATTTGTATTCTGTTTATTATTTCTAATAGCTTACGAGTTATTTTATCGGATTAACTAAAAAAATTTAGTAAAATTTGTCGACTATGAAAAAAAAACGGAGTTGACGAACTTTTTTTCCAAAGAACAGTATTTATTTTAAAAAACATAAGTGAAATTATGTTAATTATACATAAAATTATAGCGGGATACTGAAAAAAAAAAAAATAAGAAAAAAAAAAAAAAAAAAACAATTAAAGATAGACCCCCCTTTTTAAGTTTATTATCGATAATTTGTCATGAATATTCAGAAAAATACGGGCGGTCACATGCCCATGGGCGACATTGTATAATTATTCATCGGTTATTAAAAAAAAAAACAGCTGTTTCATTATTGTATTGCACTTTTCTATGAAACAGCATTTTTTTTTATAACGTCGATGTCCCTGCCTCCCTGTATATATTATATACAGGGTGGCAGGGACATAGACGCGAAATCTTTTACCATGGATTTTGGAGTCTTTTAGATCCTGTACATATTATGTAGAATAGGATCTAAAAGACCTGTTGCTAGACTTGGTAGATTATTATTATATGCGTTATCTGGTCGAATAGACCTGGTTGACAGCTGTGCGTTTAGGTGGTATGTACTTATTTATTTTGAATTTAAATATTTATTTCTTTATTGTTACTTGTTTTTAATGAATTGGTAAACCTAATAATGAAGTGGTAATTAAATGCAATTAGTCTAAAGTATAAAAATTATGGATTCCATTGATAAGGTCCAAAAAACCTGATAGACGCACTGACATAACGGCGTCTGGATAAAAACATCGATATTGGTATTAAAGTAGTTGATCTTGATTGACTAGTTCAAACAAGTTAGTTTAATACTTCTATTACTAACACTACGATTACTAATCTGGATTTGGTCGCGACTCGCCAAAAGAAATAACATTGAACTTGCCTGGGAATTAAACGCGATATCTGCGTGTCACTGATTAAATAGGCACCAAATAGGATACACGTATTATCACACCCACTTTAACATCCTGTGCGTGTTTCCAAACTTTTAAATATACTATTATTTAACAATAAAAGCGAAAATTGGGATGGATTTTTACAACCGTCAAACGACCGACATCCTTTTTTTGAAATAATGAAAGAAGAAAGAAAGAAAAGGTATTCATTGAGACTCGCACAGGAAATCACAAATTAAACTAAACACACATTAAACATAAACTTTAACTTTTTAACTCGTCTATGTTGTGTAGTGTTCTGGAAATGCCAGTCATTGACATAATAAATATCAACTTTTTGCTCAAGGATTATTTTTTTTTTCTCTTATTGAAAAAAAAACCAATTTAATGTATTTATTTTACTGACAACAATGGTGTTTTTCGGCAAGATGCTGCTGGAGTTAGCCCGCGGTTAAAGATGCAGTCTTTTTATCCTTATTAAAGAATGTCGGAATTGAAACTCTAGTCATAACCGCTTCAAGTGATCTTAAATCCTCTGAGCTAACTAGACGACGGTTAAAGATGCAGTATTTTTATCCTTATTAAAGAATGTCGGAATTGAAACTCTAATCATAACCGCTTCAAGTGATCTTAAATCCTCTGAGCTAACTAGACGAATACAATATATCGTTACTTCTCAAAACACTCATTATAAAATGTTTTGTCTTTGACATTGAACATGTCCGAGGGAAGAAGTAAGAGCAGAGAATATGAGCTACACGAGGGATCAGCAATTATTTTCATTGGGGGTCCATTTAAAAATATGCCTGTCGCGGTCCGTTTGGAAGACAACTACCATACGAGTATTTCAATGGAATTGTTTTTGATTTGAAAGTTACTCAATAGAAAAAATACTGATGAAACACTACTAAAAAAAATCATTAAATCTATAGCACCAAAACTTAGAAATCATACTACCGCATAACTAAACCATAAACAATTTCGAGCGGCCATTGTTGTTTACATCTTTGGCATATTTCGAAACGCCGGCTCTTAGACGGTAATTTATTTTGAAGAACTTCATATTTTTTATCTCCATAAGAAAACTACCTTTTGGAAGGGGCGACTAGAATCAATACTATTTTTTTTTGTAAATTTTGACGTTCAAAATTGTCTTTATGTTCCTAATTGAAATAAATTATTTGACTTTTGACTTTGGGTCAATGGTATCATCACAAGCATCAAGCACTGCACTAGACCGAATAATAAAAAACGGTCAATTGCGAGACGGACTCGCACACGAAGGGTTCCGTACAATATTTAGCAAATAAATGAAAATTTTAATCGAAGATTATTTTTCATCTTAAATTAAAAAAAACACAAAGTTTAATTTGTATTTTATAATGATACTATGAATTACAAAGTTATTTTATGCAGTTGCACAAAATCGCCCATATTTAAATAAAAATACCTTATGAATGGGCGTTTTTAATATTTGTTGATTAAATACAGTTGCTCACACATGATATATAGAAGTTTCAAATATATTAGTACCCTACTCGATGAGCTTTAGACAATGATACCTCACATGCCACGGCAAGTTTTTTTTTCTTTGCGTGATTTCATGTGACTAAAAGAGTGATGAATAGAAATGTTGATGGATGGAGCGGGAAAGGAAGGCCTAAGAAAAAATGGATGGATTGTGTGAGGAATGATATGAAAGAGAAGGAAGTGAATAACAGCGTGACGGCTGACAGGGGAGAATGGAAAAAGAAAACGTGTTGCGCTGACCCCAAGTAACATGGGACAAGGGCAGGAAAATGATGATGCCTGGGCAATGTTTTTTTTTTTCAAAATCAATTATTTGATATTTTTGTGATTATAGCGGGAATAGAATTACACAATCTGTGAAAATTTCAACTGTCTACCTATTACGGTTCTTGAGATACAGACCGTTCCCGTTGACAGACAGATGGACGGACGGACAGACAGCAGAGGCTTAGTAATAGGGTTCAGTTTGGCACCCTTCGGGTATGGAACCATGGTAAAAAGTAAGTATAATCTGGTGCAGATATCCCATAGACGGACAGATAGACAGGTGTGGAGAATTCCCTAGTCGTCGGTATCGGGTCGAATGTCCCTGACATGATATTTTGAATGAATAATTAGTAATTAATGAAAAAATTAAAAGCAGTAACCCCCATCTAATTCTATAGAATATCCGATATATTCATTCCGCTCCAGGGGAAAGTCAACGATTTTTGCACCCGCACAATGAGACAGTTACGCATCAGGTCGTATAGACCTGATAACGCAGTGAACATATTCATTTTTCTTTTTTTTTCACTGTAGATATAGTAATCATATGCAAGCAATGAAAGCAATCTAACTTGAGCAATACCTAATACTATTCACTTATATCCCCGAAGATGATGTTCATTATTCCCAAAATACTTGACATCAAATCTATGGCATATTGTATTAATTTTAATACGTCATAGATTTGATGTCACGAACCTATTTACTCCGGATTTCAAGCCGAACACTCTTCGAACTAGGTAGTAATAATTTATTTCTTTAAAATTACATATCGATCCATTTCTCTTAATTTTGACCTTTTTATTTGCTGCTGAGCATAAGCAATCTTGAAAACTCTAGCTGCTCTGTAACTTAGGCCCTTTCAACATTGGTCGGTAAGCAGCAGTGCGGTATAGTATGCTCTGTATACCGAAACGATACCGCACTGGTTTCTTTCATGGACCTGACGTTACGTTTTCAGTATAATTTTTGTGCAGTACCGCTTGAATTCTCGCGAGAAAATGTCGTCTTTGAGTGATCAAGATGTTGTGGCATGTTATATTTATCTTGGTTTAAGAAAAAAACGAAAGCGCTTTTGGCGAAATTCGTGAATTGTTTAAAAAAAAAAAAAAACAATTAAAAGGCGTGACGTGTCTCAGTAAAACCCAAACGATCCCGCCCGCTCCCGCGCATACTGAGCCAATCAGGAAACGCTCATTGAAATATAGGTGCTCGGTGAGCTTTCGGGACGGGGTATGCCGAGCATGCTGATCCCGCACCGACCAACGAGGAAAGGGCCTTAGTGTTATTTTTATAACCTAAAATAAAACTCCGTTTCTTAAATGCTGTAGGAAGAACCAACACCGGCGAAGGTAGAAAAGTTGACTTCGAATCATAGTTTGTCTTTTCATACCATCCACAAAAATAAAGAACAAAAGTGTGAGTTTAAACTTTCTTTATTAATGCTCTAGATATTTTATATCTATACAAGTGATGACAGCAGTCTAGCCAGAGCAAAGAAGAGCTGTTTAACTGCAGTAACGCAAAAAAGCTTGCATTTGTACACATTACAGTGTGTGCTGTATCCCTTCGACGAAATAGTAATTTTCTGAAGATTCATTTGAAATACAATAGACGACCTAGACGCAGTGAACACTGCCACTATGTGTGTGTGGGTCACTGTGTAACACTATGTTCGGCACTAGGCGGGCAACACGTCGTGTCCAGGTTTGCAACAAGTCAATCATCATCCTGAGGATGCCTCGTTGAGAGGTGAAACACCTGTCGATTTCTTACAGGGTTCTTTATGACTCTTTAAGAACAGTTAAGCAGATTAGGTTACTAAATATACGTCGTCTATTGTATTATATAATGGATTTCCGCACCTGATTCAATTAACTAGATTTATTTGAGTAAAATTAAAAGTAAAACTACATAAAGTTACTAAAAGAACCTTCTTTTCTTTCAATAGCTTCGACGCCCAAACCGATAAAAGGAAAACATGTGAGTTTGCTGTATAATATCTTATACATCACGATAGATAATAAATTAAGATATGGTATTTAAATGCAAGTGACAGCAGTAAGTCCAGCTGGAGCAAAAGTTAAAGTAGTAGAAATAGTTCTATTTTCTTTTAGTATTTAGAAAAATGTTGGTCATTGTTCCCAAAATATTTTTGTCTTCGATTCTATGGAGTATTTTGTATCGTAGTGTCCAACATTGGCAGATAATTTATATTTACTTATCATAAAATTGTTAAAAGTTTGTTCATTTTTTCATGGCAAGAAACTGTAAAGTAGCATCATACAACTCGATAAAGTTTATTTATTTATTTTATTATTTAGTAGCTTCCGTCAGCGGATTTGCCCACATGATAACTTTATAAATTATAGCCTTTTTTTGGGTGGGAAATTATCAAATAACTTCTTCCGCTGTGGGCGGAGCGGGAGGGCGTGTCAGACTTTTACTGACTAAAATCCACCCATGTTCCTTCCGTTGCCTGTTTGCCGGGGCCACGATATCCCTTTCGGACAAACTCGCAACCCTGGCAGATAAATTATAGCCTATGTTATACTAAGTGATAATATAGCATCCTACTGGTGAAAGAATTTTTTAAATCGGTTCGGTATTTTTTGAGTTTATTCATACACAAACAAAAATACAAATCTATTCTCTTTTTAATATAAAGTGTAGATGAACAAACAGTAATATACATAGAGATACGACATAATTATGGTTCTTTTGGTGCGTGGCCAAAATCGGAACTAACGCCGCCATCTTGCTTTTTCAATACGATTTCGCAAAACAATTTCGTAAATGTTTACCCACAACGCCCCCCTGTCAATTTAATTCAAGCGCCAACAAATCCTTGGAGCACTAGTTATCTTACACCTTCTGTTCCATCTTTCTGAGTGGCTAAATTCTCGAGTGCATCAAAGCTCAGTTCGTCGACTGGATTAGCAGACGACATCGCAGGCTTAATGGGAAAACTCCGCCATATTTGTGTATTTCACCATTCACCGTTCACTACATCGATTTGTATTTAAAGCTCATTTTGTTTATGTATTCATAGCGGTTTCATTATTAACTGTGCAAATGTGTTCTGCATAAGTAAGAGTAGTAACTGTTTAGCGTTTGGTGTGCAATTGTGGTCACAGAGGTTTTTCTTGTTGTACATTTGAACCCTAAATAGTCCAAAATCATCTAATCTAATCTATCTAGCCTGCATGCCAAACGCCCTCTGCCTTTTCCACACGATTCCGTCTTTTGCTAATGGCGCGGCCGGCCAGTCCTTTCCGTCCAAAATCACAATCAAAAAATTTTGGAAAAATTTAAGTTTTTTTATTAAATTTAATCAATTCTATATTAAATCAAATAATATTTTAAACACACTCATGTATACTTACTATAAAATATATGATGCGCTTATTTATTTGGGAGCACTTTGTAAGCAGCAACAAATTGTAAGTTTGTCAATACTTCCGCTTGCCTATTTTCTCTCATGCTCGTTCATAACGGTTCGACAAAGTGGTTGCACGTGTTTCCGCATATTCACATTTCATAAAATTTTAAAAGGGGCTTCCCTAAGTACTTAAACCATTCAAATATCTCAGTTACCCCCATTAACCGTATAATAATCACGCTATCCTCGTATGCTAATCCAAAGAAAAGATAAGCAAAATCTACATTCACGCGAAACTAAAGCAATATAACTTGTTTAGTAGACAAAATATGAGTCTGCGTATAAATCAAGGACGGTGGAATACTTCTCCCAGTCTGGAATATTCCTTTTGTGTAGTAGACATGTATTACTTTATCGCACGTCTGCATATGCAGAGCCCCATTGCGAAGCGGGGACTTTATCGCTCCTCAGTTTGCCAGGAAATGTTGAAAGGCTCTACATCACTAACCCAACTTTATGTTTGCGCAACTAAAGTTCAATGTTGAGTGACACAACTTCGTTTAAATGTATTGACAGGCTGAACTTTATGCCGCGATGTTTGCTTTTAGTTTTGTAGTTAGACTTTAAGTTTTATTTACTTGGCGTAGTGTAACCTGTTTCTATTGGTCTTTCAGGGCATGCCCAAATGATGGCTGAAGTGCAAGGTGGCAGGGCAACCCCCCAGGCTCCCGTGTACGCTACCATCCGACCGGCTCCATCACCGCAAAATCGGCCTTCACCGTCGTCTATTCGGGCTTCCTTAAATTCTCTACCAGCGGCACTTAACTCTATCCCACTCGTTAAGTCAGTGGCACAGAACGAAGAACCGCTTAGATTCCATCCAACGAATCCATTTTTTACTACTTTACCCTCGAATTATTCAAGTGCGTCTAAACTACCAGTACCAAACGGTAGGGCGTCGCTCTCCAGCTTAGATAGAAACAAATTCAGAGACAGTTCGTCAAATATTGACTACAGCTCAGACTTGAAATCTCCTTCATTTTTTACGCAAACATACGACGCTGGGCCTAGCAGTCTTCCATATTCTTATCACAACGAAAATACAAATGGATATCATATTTATGCACCGACAACCACTGCCAACGAAAAATCTGACTTCTCTCATAGAAATGTAGATCAGTTTCAAAATCAAAGTCTTCCACACAACTCACAAAGTAACACTAAGAATCCTTTTGAAACAAAAAGAAATAGTGATCCTTTTGAAAAATATTTGCGACCAGATACCAAGTTGAATGGCAAATGTGAATATGAAAGTAAGACTATGTCGAACTCCATCAGCGACAGTAATTTCCATTCGAAAGAGGAAATTACAAAACGGTCGACGATCTCTGAACACAAGATAAGCGAAGTTGAAGAAGTGAAGACTATAAAGAAGATAGTACTGAATGGATGTGGCGATCCAGTGGATAGTGGGGAACGTAGTTTTAGAACTGAACCACGATTAACGAACAAAAGTGGTATGAACGGTTTAGAGGCTCCTCGCACACATGCAAAGAACGTTAGTTTATTGTCTCATCAATCGCTGAGGACCGAACGTGAGCGAGCCACTCCGACACAGGAACGGAATGACTATTACAGTACATTCAATCAAGATGAAAGGGACTGCAGTTCCACAACTAGGGCGTATGAGTCAGCGTACGAAGCAAACAGATCAGGTAAGTGTTTCAGATAAGCATGTACAAATATTGAACATATCAATTCTCGGATAGGACGGCTTTATTTTGCTAAAAACTTGCAGCAATCGACCATATATTTGATACAAAGACACTAAGAAATTTGTCTTTGAACAGGGAACGAAAATTACCAACCGAGCGATTATGAGCAAAAGCTTTTATTATTATATAAATGCCACATGCTTTAACTAGAAACGGCTAATCTGCGTTTGCAATTTATTTCCCAAACATGTAAACAAACACGAGTTTTAGGAAAAACTACTGTAATACCTTCGCATAAGGTTCAGTTTGCGCTACAGCTTTATATTTTTATAACTTTTTAAACAGTACTAGTCAGTCTAAAATCAACTTTATTTACACTTGCATAAAGTTGATGTTTGTCTAAGTGGAAATAACATCAATTGGAAACAAGGATTTAAATAGACCTTAGTTTTGAGCAAGAATTTCAAACCAGAAAAAATATTCATCAAGAAAAATTACTACTGCAAACTGTTTTAAAGATTTCATTGAAAAAAATCGATTTGATGATAATTTAAATAGAGGTCAACGACCGTATGTATGTGTATTTGCTTGAAATATCAATTCAAAAATCTGTTTTTGTTTCTGTAAACTTCACAGGTATGATGGGTATCGGTATCTAACACAACAAAAAACAGATTTTCTTTTGACTTCAAGTAACAACACTACAAGTGGTCGTTGACCCCAAAAAAAAAAGATGAAAAAAAACATCTTCATTAAAATCATCATCAAAATTTTTTAGTTTATCATGTTTCACTTATCGATTTCCATCACGTCTGCGGAGTTTCGCTAGCAAATTTAATTTGACGCTGTATAGAACACTCACGGACAAAATTGAGTGGATAGGTGAAAAAATATGTTTTTTTAAATTCTACGTTAAGTAAAAAAACCCTGACCGATCCGAAAGGGACGCACAATCGCACATATTTACTGCGATAACATATATAAATCGATGGATAACATTACCAAAAAGTAATAAAAAATCTTATTATTATTGAAAATAAAAAAGTTATTGGTATTTAAAATTCACGTTTTTAGTAGGTACCAAAATTCCTAATTGAAAATTGACCAATTTTTATTGGTCAATTTTCAACAGGAAACAGGTTTCCATACATTATGACTTTTAGACACCCGGTGGTTCACGGCGGCCCGCGCCCCATGTAAATAGACTGGTAAAATTCCCCATTGAAAAACAACGCGGCGATTTTTTTTTCTTTTTTCCATAAAATTACACCAAAAAATTAGATTCTCAGTATTCTTAACAACACCCTCACGGATCGGACGGAGTTTTTGTTACACACTACTAACTTTCCGAAACTACTAAGCCTTAAATTAAAAAAAAAAAATACAGAGAATGGCTTTACTCATAGATTACAGGAAAACCTATATGAAGTCTGGTCTTAAAAATAACATGGTAAATCTCTCAATAGTGTGCGTACAAACTTATATTTGCAGTTGGAATGTATGGGAGAACATGTTTTTCAATTACAATGTTAAGTTTATTCTTGGGATGAATTCATCCCGTTGTTGTGCGGGGTCTGAGTCCGACACACACTTGGCCGGGTTTTTATTTATTTATATCAGATGCAAGTGTGCCATCGAACTGCCGAAACAAATCAAGAAAACCTAACTACATACATACAACATTAGTGTATTATCTAAAATAATCAAGTTTTTATTTGCTATAATAAAAGTTTCACAATGAAAATGCTCATAAAGATAAAATAGAATCGAAGTCTTTTTGAAAACTCATTAAAAAAAACTTACTTCTGCACTGGCCGGTGTTAGAGACCACCGGCCAGTGCAGAAATAAATTTGTTTTAAGAAAATGCTCTTGCTAGTTAAGAGTCACTTGAGCATTTTGTTAATATAACACTTAATAATATGGTAAATAAATTAATAAAATTCAACATCGTCCCAAGTCTAACAGGTTATAAAAGATAGGGCAAAAAGATTTATATGAGCAGCGTTTTGTTTACCTTCAAACAAAACGCAAACGCGACTCATTCAGGGTCATATACACATAATTTGAGTTTCGCATCTTCCGTAAATCCGTACGTACCATCGGTCCTGAACGATTGTTCAAGGGAAATTCCAGCGACCGATGGCCATCGCTGGAAGTTACAGGACGATGTACGTGAACTACTGACGGAGAAGAACGCGGCTGTCCATGCATTCAGTAATAGGTTAACACTCCACATACCCGTTTGGTTATTTTATTTTATTTTAAATTTGTTTTCTGTGTAAAGATATATCAATATGTCTAATTAAGCTAGTATTGTAATGGTCATCATAAGGAAGAGCGCTGATGTCTGAGATACAGATATTTTTATCTACTTCAGACACAGATACCTTCACTATAAAACTAAGATATTTTTTAAATTGTCCTGTTTATCTGTCTAAATGTAACATAAGTTTTTGTGACAAATAAATGAATTATTATTTTATATTATTAATAACTTTACCTGCGACGCGAACAAACCAGATATGCGCTACTTACATTTCATAATGGGTACAACTAGCGAAAGCATTAGACACCTTTAGCTACTCCTTTAGGGAGTATAGAGATGATGTTATGAATATGATAAATAATGAGTGAAACCAGTTGTTATAAAGTACAGTAGCTCTCAGAGTCTTACATAAATACCAAGTCGGGCGCAGATCGTTAGAGCAGCTTATTTCGATTCGAACACAAGTTTCAGGAGATGAGTTTCGAAGGCACGTCCCAGTATGCAAACTTCAATGAGTACTATGCATGATTAGTCTTGTTTATTATAAATGAGAATGGTATTGATAATATTGCTGCTTTTTTCTCAGTTTCGGGTTTCGTTCGGGACCATTTTCTTTCGAGTCATTACCTATGTCAGGAGATGAGATTTATTATAAATGAGAATGGTATTGATAATATTGCTGCTTTTTTCTCAGTTTCGGGTTTCGTTCAGGACCATTTTCTTTCGAGTCATTACCTATGTCAGGAGATGAGATTTGTTATAATGAGAATGGTATTGATAATATTGCTGCTTTTTTCTCAGTTTCGGGTTTCGTTCAGGACCATTTTCTTTCGAGTCATTACCTATGTCAGGAGCTCAGGACCTAAGCTCGAGGAATCCTGCAGTTTCTACCCATATCATAGAAAACAAAATCCCGTTATTTAATGTTTATTTAACCTATATTCAACTTCAAGTTGTGCAATAATAATGATCCGTTAATAATATAAAGGAGATGTTTGAGTTTGGGCTACCACTAATAAAAAAATAATTTGAATAAGAGTACAGGCGTACGAAAATTATTATTTGGAAATATTTTTAATAAGGTAACCCTATTTTTAGGGCAGCCATGACAGTTCTGTTTGACATGACGTTTGACGACTTTGACAGTTTTAAGTTTCGTGACGTCACGTTTTTCTTTGACTTTGTCTTTGCTACCGTATTCTACTAGACTATTTACACACATTTTTCAACAGATTTTTCAAATCATACTTTAAGTAACAATAAAAAAAGCAGCTGTTGACCAAAAAAATCATCAAATATTTCATTTTTATTTTGCCATCACGTTTGCGGAGTTTCGCTAGCTAATTTTATTTGACCCTGTAGTTTAGGTATGCTATGGTACGCTCACCTCTGCTATGCCCTTCAGGAAAATAAGCATAAGGATAATATTTTATGTAAAATCACTATGCAGAATAAATTAAATGGAGCTAGGGCAACAAAATTGTTTTTGTTCATCCCAACCGTACGTAATAAAGGTTTACGACTATTTCCAGGGAAGCTCATATATTCTGAAACTAAGCTTAATTTATATGACAAAAACATGTACCGAACTCTTGTTATCGTTATTAAACGGAAAAATTATTCTGAAGTGTATTATGTTCTGATGCGCGGAAAAAGTCAAGTTTTGCTTGACGTGACACCGAAGGGTGTTGATTTTGTGATTTCAAGGCGATATTAAATTTTGCTGACATGTTTTTCAGTTCAAGTTTATTTTAATATTATGTGAGTGTTTATTAAAAATGCCTATCGTCGCCTTAGAGTGAAAAGCTCGGGAATGCAACTTTTTTTTAAATTAAATTTTTGGAAAAAGAAACCTCGCAACACACGCAATTTTGTTGCGGCATCTATATGTGACCTACGCATCATACTGACGTCGCGCAAAATCTTGCATCGCGTGAGCAGAGTTTACTGCGCGATCAGCATATAATATAACTTCCCAGTTGCACACCAGTTTTTCGCATATATGAGGTTTTCACTCCTAAGACGACGCTTTATGTTCTGAAACCATGAAAAAATTTTTTGATCTTTACTGTGCAAGTAGCTAAAATCAAAAAATTACCAAAAATCTATCTTCTATCTATATAAATTTAAAAAAACCGGCCAAGTGCTACGCTAAGTGCTAGTGTGCTAGTGCTAGTGCGGCGGGATGATGGGTAAAAAAAATGAAATTCTAATTAGTCCGTCAGACAGATAATAAAAAAAAATAGACACGTATTTTTTGCTTTATCATTAATGAAAAATTACTTAGATATAACGCATTTTAAGTCGGGGAGTGGGGGTCGCTACGTCACTAGTCTGTATAAAAATCTACATTGGTACTCGTGACGTCATGGCACATTTTACCTCAAAGTATAAACGTAAAAAAATAAGTGTCCAATATTTTTTATAATCACAAAGACGGACAAAAAAAAAATCATCATCGTCATCATCCCTATTGTGTTGCACTATGACGTACGTTTACTGTCAATCAGAGCGGTCGCGCTAGCACCGCCGCGACTCGACACTAGCGTTGCGTGCTGCGCTGTACTTAGCGCTGTAACTCGCGGTAAGTACGCGTTCATTTGGCGAAGCACCTTAATAGATAGGACTGTTGAGAGTAAAAAATAACTGGGAAAAATGGGTGTACTATGGGTACACTTCTGCTTAACCCTTCGGGAATCTCAGGCCTGATGTTATGCGATTTACCTTAATATTTTCTTTATTAAGGTAAGCACCCAGCTTTTAAAACTTTATTGTACTGTCAAATCTTTATTCGTCAATATCCTTTAATTTAAATTGATTGACCAATCATAATAATATGAATCACAGATTAACATAAAATATCTATCTATCTAAAAGTGGAGGTAGGTAATTGTAATACAATCACCATCTTCGTACAGGTCATTCCTCCATTCTTGATTAAATTCTCTAAGTTCTAAACTCTACGTCATTATAGTAACTGTCGGGAACCATTTTATCTAAGTTTTAAACTTCCAAGTTGTTAGAGAGAACCGTGCTAGTCTCATTGAAAGAGCTATCGATATTTTTGAAGAATAATCTCCATGTCTGAACGGCTTTGATGTTTATAATGGGAAGTCTTATTCTGCCGTCGTATCAATAGGTAACGATATATGCAAGCCATTTCGAGGATAAGGCTCTTAAAGGATCTACTGCATGTATCAGAAATATGTGGTCATATTTTAGGATCTGGTACAGACTATTTAAAAAATAATCTGCTGTCCCATACATTTGGATCAAGTATTTAAGTTTTTTAGGGCACAACTGATTATTTTTTGGCGATTTCGATGTTGGTCTCATGAAAAAAGTTGTTCAATTTCATAGTCTAAACCCTTAAATATGACTATGAAGCTTATACTATTGTGTACTTGTGCCACCTATTACATGGAACTTAAACATTTCTGACGGTATGTTGGTTCCCTATAGGTACACCTTTTGCATAACTGTACGATAATAACAGGCGTAATGTTATGTTATTATGTACCTACTTCTAGGGCGCAAAACAGCATTCCAAAAGCCATATCAAATGCTCCATAATTTATCAGAAACTCAGAGTTACACGAAATCCTAAATATTAACTCTGTGCAGGAGGAGATAAAGTCTATTGTTGCACGCTATAAGACCAGTCTTGAGAAGCATCCAAACCCACTAGCAGCTGCACTAACCAAGTCTGACCACAAAGGAAGACTTTTTAAGGCTTGCAATAATAGTACTATCAAGCTAGACTAGTGCCTTGCAAGTCTAATGCAAATAAAGAGAATTCTTAATGAAGAAATTACTCTAGAACGCCCTACCTATTCCACATCTGCTATAGTTGACTGACAGACTGAAGCTCAAAAAAAAAGAAAAAAAAGTCGTTATTGGAAAACAATTGGCAGTCATGGGGACTGCTGACAGGAGCGAAAACATTAAAAGACAATTTAAACAATGCACAGGATACACAAATTTAAGTTTACACGACGTCAATTAATGTCACTTAGGTACTGCTACTACAGCATGTCGGCGCGGGCATGGCGGTGACGCGAACCCATAAGTTTTTCCCCTACCAAAAATCGCTCAACGCGCCTAAAGAAGTTTTCACTTAAAAAAACTGTAAACTGCTAAAATACATTTTCTCTGAATTTTGTTTTCGCTTTGTCTTATTGAACTGGTACTCTTTGTATTTATTTTTAGTTTAAAGTACACGACAAGTACTTCGGAGAACACGTTAAGCTGTTCCACCCGACTGTTTTACGGAGACAGTTAAGATAGTTTTAGAATGTCAAACGATCTTACGGACAGGGACCGATATCTTCCGCTTTACTTCGATTAGACAAGAGATACCTAGTTGCTGACTTCTGACCAACAAGCAGTGGCGGATTTGCATTCTTGGCCGCTCTAGGCCCCAGGCCATGTGCCGCCCCCTTTATCAGAACCCATCATATAGACTAGGTACATAATAAATTTTACTTTATTGCCAACTTTTATCTAAATCGAAATCAGAACTTTAATTAACTGAAGCTACTAATTGGTAATATATTCCGACTTTCTTAAAAAATCAGCTTCTATGTTAAGCAAAGCAAGATCGTTTAACCTTTGCTCCGTCATTGTTGTGCGTAAATAGTTTTTAACTCTGCGCAAACAAGAAAACGACCGTTCTCCTGAACAGTTGCTGGCGGGAGTACACACACATATACGAAGAGCAATATCCACGTTTGGGTAAATGGTTTGAAGACCTTCAGTTCGTAGCCATTTTAACAAACTGACAGCACTGTTCCGCTCCTCAGTTTTTATGCTGCAGTGAGAACGAAAATGTAGACATTTTTCCGAAAAATTGTCTTCTAAGTCAGTAGAATAAACCATTTGCAATGCTTTGCCTTTTCTTGGACTTCTGATAAGCTCAGTTTCGTCAGGTTACTAATAAAGTAAAATTTATTATGAAGTAATTTATAAGCATCCCGTCGTTTTTTCAGTTCTTCTGACAATGTATCAATTACTACCAAAAACTAGTGATTCTGAAATTTTCGCGACCATTCTTTTGTTGCATATCTTCACCTGTATTAGTCTTGCCAGGAAGTAGCTTACGCTTTCGATTGCATCGAAAATCCCTTTCATATTCCTGTACGAAAGACAGTTTTTTGGCTTTGTTTTCGAAATCATCGAAGTTATCTCTTGTTTCGCCAATAAAATATATCAGTGTCTCATAGAGTTCTATGACAATGGTAATGTCAATTTCCACACTCTGAAGTTTTTTATTTGTGGCGTTAATGAAAAAAACAGTCATGAGGGCCATTTCAAAACGTTCTAGTTTCAAACGAATACCTCTTGCTTCGCATATAACGATTCTCTTCTGTTGTGTGTCATTTTCGATACAGACTAGTGGTTTATGGATTTCATTCCAGGATTCGCGTAAACTTTTGCATGCGTCTGCACGAGCTGACCAACGAGTCGTTGATAGACTTTTGACGGTGAAATAGGCTTGAAGGCGTTCCCAACGCTGAGTTGACGCTGCAAAAAAATTGTACAACTCTTGGAGTAGAGAAAAGAACGAACAAGCCTCTTGGCTGCTTTCAGCTGCACATTCACCTACTAAATTGAGCGAGTGTGCGGAACAAGGTACATACTCGGCAAGGGGTGAAATTTTTATTTTAGCTTGCAGGCCGTTGTATATGCCTGACATGTTAGCTGCGTTGTCATAAGATTGCCCGCGGCAGTTTGAAATGACAATTCCCAATTCAGTTAAAGTTGAGGTAACAGCATCTGTCATATGTTGTGATTTATGACATGTGTTAGGAATGAACTTGAGGAACCGTTCTACAGGTGATCCATTAAGCAGGACATATCTGATAACATAAGTGAGCTGGTCTACGTGAGATATATCTGGCGTCGAGTCAATGATCAGATAAAAATATTTCGCTGTTAATATTTCCATTACAATTTGTCTGTTATTATCTCCAAAACTTTGTTTCCCATAAGCTGAATGAATTCTTCGCATGTTGTTGAAGAAAGATAACTCGTAAATCCTGAGCCTGGATTCCCATAATGTGTTATGTGTTTGGCTAAGAACGGATCGAACTCAGCGATAAGCTCTAAGGACATTAAATAATTTCCATTGAGAATTGAACCAAATTTCTCGTCGTGTCCTCTGAAAGGCAAGCCACGTGATGCAAGCGCTTTTACACATGCAACTACTCTTTTCAAAATGTTTTTCCAGTAATTAATTTCTTCATCAGATTGCATTGTTAATGCGTGGCCAACGCGACCTAACGCGTTGCTTCGGTCTTTCATATGCAGGACAGATAATTTGTGAGTAGGCGAATACTCATGAGTTGATACTCGATGATAAGAATTTTTCCAATCATTGAAACCTTATTTTTTGTCGAACTGACTCTCCCCGCCATAAAAAGACGACAAGGTCCACAAAAAACACATCCAGTACTTTTGGAATAAATTAGCCACTTTCGCGGAATTTTTTCGCCATTTAGAAGCTGACGTTCGAATAAATGTTTTGACAACTGTCGCGCCTTATCTTTGTAAATTCGCTCACTCTTAGGAAAATCATTTTGGATGTTTTGATTGGCTCCGTTCTTACAAATGTAATCTCGCGTGAACTCGTCGATTGTCCATTTGGCTGGATCGACGCTGATTTTGCGCAGTAACTGGTGCGGATAATTGGGTTGCACTCCTACACCTGCTACTCTTGGTACTAGAGGGACATCTTCGGTTTGTTCCTTTGATCCACTTGCCACATCGATCAAAGTATCTGCACTTGAAGACAATGAAGAATCATCAGCGGCGCGACGCACTAGCGTGAATCACGAGCGAGTGTTTTTAAAGCTCGCGTTGCGCGTTTAACAATATTCTTCCTAAATCACATAATTATAATTATTACAAGTACGAAATACTTTATATCTACGAAATAATTACTTATATTTTTATAAAAAAGTGATTTAGGAAGATTATTGCTATACGTTGCGGTGCAGTGCGGCTCGCCATAATATGCGCAGCCTTTTAAATATTTAGGTACTTTGCATTTGAGTTATCTCTTGCTATCATCATTGATTTTTTTGTCACTATTTGCCGCCCCTAATATCTGGCCGCCCTAGGCCCGGGCCTACTGGGCCTTAGGGCAAATCCGCCACTGCCAACAAGCCACGTGCAAATTGAAATCCAATCAAAATATATCAGTAGGTAATGATTTTGGAAGAGCTGACATTGATAGATGATATCGTTTTCTGAATCTGTTCATAAACTGACTAGGGTCAGTAAATGGCCAACACTTTTTGTGCACTTCCACATTTTGTATCTCGATTCTTGCTCGTCTTATTGTAATAGTCACAGAATAACAGAATATTTTCTTGAATTTTTCTTATTAACCAAGGTCAAGGAAACTTAAAACTGGGATTAATTAAAAGAAGAATATTTATTAAGTAAGTAGGTAGGTACTTAGCTAATTAAAAATCTTTCTTAATGCTGATCACGTTTTTGGTAGATAGGTCTTTAATGCGAAGAAATTATTAAAAACAAAAGAAAATATTTAAATACCGTGGGCGTGGGTATTATTGTAATTTAATTACTGTTAATGTTTATAATCAAATGTGCCTTATACTTTTATAAGAATTGACCTTACAGAAATGTAATAGCAACGCGTTTTGCCGCTAGCTTGTATTGCTATAAATTTTTGAGTAGGCGCTTAGTTGTGTATTTTTAGAGATTCATCATTTTTAAACAAGTTCTTGAACGGTGTGACGGATATAGACATTTGACCTATTTTTTGTTTTATGAGCTTCTCCATTGTAACGGAAATTGGGCTTCCTACGAGGAAACTCTTTAACACGCTTGGAAAAAAATAACTTTGATCCTAAGATCAAAGTTATTTTACACCTATACGTTATGTTATACCTATTAAGTACCTAATTAGGTACATATCTAAATTTGTACCTAATTAGGTACTTAATAGGTCTTATTAGCTGGTGATCAATCAAGTCCTACCGTTTTATTTAGTTGAATGTTTGCTTCATTAATTGCTGGTTTATATTTAGTAAAAGACATTGATACCTACCCGTATTTTGATGTTGTAAAGGTATTGGGTCCGTACCTTTATTAACAATTTAATGATATTGGTATTTTAAGGTAACCGAAACCTAAAATATCCTTCCAGAATTTCTATCAATGTAGGTATGTAACGATAAGTTACCACATTACCTAGCAAAAAATAATACGTCGGCTAGAGTTACTTTAATAAAATAAACCGGTTTCTGAACAAAGCAACAAAAACGAAGCCCGAGTAAACTCAATTCAGCCATTTACAGTCGATTACCTCAGTCTCAGTCTGATTACGAGACGTTTCCATGCTATTTGCTATTGAACAGTCATACAGAGCCTAATTCAGATTAATTACAACGTCGTAATAAGTCGGGCCAAGGTCCCAGAGGCTTGTCCTAAGGAGCGGTGTCACGGTCTACAGCCCTCCTGGATAGAACATCGTAAACCTCAAACAGTTCCGTCGCCGACTTTGCACAACGTTCTTCTAGACTTCGCAGTGTATAGTCGTTTGGAAGAAGCTTCATTAAAAATCTAACATGCTTATTCCCCTCGTGTGATTCTAAAGCCAGTGAATTTCAAGACAAAATGAACTCGCCCTGTTTTACGGGCAGCCCGTACATATTTCACCCCGTATCGGAAACTTCGGCGACTGAATCGGAGGACAGTGTGGATTCGGGCCGAGTGAAAACTGTCGGCGATGGTGCACGAACGAAGTACACCGATCCGAAGCTTAGAACGATTAACAAAGTCAGCATTAAGATACTGAAGGCTATTGAGAAGTTGACTTGTAATATTAAAATTATTAAGAAGTCGAAGAGAGTTGCTGGGGCTTCGGTGATCAAGGGTTAGTACCTTAAGTAACTTTTAGACATATCTACTAAACTATTTTGTGCACATGTCGAAAGTTTTATTTTTGTCTACCTATAATTTTTTAGTCAGCGATGTTGTCCTTGTGCATTTCTCTAAAACGGGGAACCTCAACACCTTGAGCTTCTATAGAGGACTACTAGCTGTTCCCCGCGACTTCGTATGCGATTCGGAATCCGTTCAGCCGTTTTAGTGTGAAAGAGTAACAAACAAACAAACTCACTTTTGCATTTATAATATAAGTTAGGTTTAGAATTTTGGTAGCATACTTTTTTATCCTATTTCCTAAGATTATAATAGGCATTATGCCTGGAAAAAAAAAAACTAGTTAGTCCGTCTCTCAGATAATAAAAAATATTAGACACGTATTTTTTGCTTTATCATATTAATAAAAAACTACTTAGTATAAAACGCATTTTAAGTCGGAGAGTGGGTGTCGCTACATCACAAGTATAAAATCTACATACTCGTGACGTCATGGCACATTTTAACTCAATGTATCGCCGTAATCTTTAGATTACGTAAAAAAATAAAAAATACGTGTCCAATATTTTTTAATAATCTCCATGACGGACTAAAAAAGAATGTAGTCATCATCCCTATTATCATGAGAATCACGTTTATACCTTCAGTTACTTGTAAATACCGATTTCTATATCCCTTCTATGCTCAGCTGGAGCAGCATTATTATAACTTTTTTCATCCTGATAAATAAATTACTTTCTAGGCACTCTATTAATTATCTTGTCCGACAAGAAAGTAATACAAAGTAGGTACATTTTTAAACTACTTGGGTGCTACGAAGGTTTTATTGTGACCTACTTCCTATAAATAATTTGCGCTCTTTAATACACTGTCGGCACTGCTATCATGGTTTAGATTTTCCATTTTTCGCAAAGAAGAGGGTAAATTTTCGCCACGGCTGGTAATAAATCAAATCAAATCTTTTTATTGTGGGCATAGGTTATACAGACAGATGTTAGGTAAATTACAGTTCCTTTATGTCCTGCCTAATATGCATACAATAATTATGTCAACATGCAGTACAAAACAATTCTTAGGTATCACTTATAAAGCAATTCTTACAAAATAACAATGATGTGTATCGTGACAGATTGTAGTAGGTACAAATTATTAAGCAAATCTTGGATCGTCTAGTAAGCTTTGTCAATTAAGAAATTATGCAATTTATATTTCAATAGTGGGAGTTCCTTGGTGCTTAAAATGTCCACAGGTATCTTTATGTAATTTTTTGATGCCATTCCAAAAAACAGGGCACATTTTTGTAGCTTTACGAGAATACTATCTTTGTTTTACAGAAAACGGCTGTTCGAGCCATTTACAACCTAGGTCCGAGAGATTCCCTTCGAGGAAAATTCAAAGAAGTAAATATTCTGACTCTAGCCTCACAATATATTTTTGAAAACCTAATGTATGTACACAAAAATATATCAAATTTTAAGAAAATGTCCGGTATTCATAATTTAAATACCAGGAATAAACACAACCTTGCTGTACATCGCACTCGTCTCCACAGAGTAGGCAACTCGTTCATGGGTCAATGTATACGCTTTTACAACAAACTTCCCATTGACATTCGAAACTTACCCATTAAACGATTTAAAATTTGTATTAAAACCAAACTTTGTAAAAAAGGGTACTAATTGTCGGGTCGGCGGACTAAAGCACATAAGTCAAAAAATTGCATAATTTGTTCTTTATACCAAAATTATTAATTTAAATCAATACATCGGCAGACTAAAGCACATAAGTCAGTCGCTTGTTCGAGCTCGAATCTCAAGTAGCGTCCTTTTTCAACCTCTTCATTAGCGTGAATCTTGCGACGTTATAAAAGACATAAGTTGAGTTATGTTAAAACGAACACTTGACGCTCTCGGACTTCATGGCTACAGAAAGTGACTTATGTTATTAGGAACGTTAAGTGAGACGCGTTATCTCGATTTAACTCTGGGGGTAGGTACTCAAATGATTATTTATTGCTTAGGAAAAAATGAGGTGTTAAGATTTGGGTCACTAGTCGAGTTAGTTCTGCTCTGAAAAGGTAAAAGGTAAAGTTGTTTCCAGCAGAACTATGAAAGAGCTAGGCACCTGTCGAATGAAATGCAAGGAGCGTATATCATTGAATGATAGACAAGCTATTTTTGTAGAATATTGGCAAATGGGAACATATCTCAAAAGATCAACTTATATGGCATCCTTAATTGAAATACACGACAAGGCCACTCAAAGACAACGCACACTAGATCCTGCCCAACAAAAGATTCGCATGAAAACATACAAATATTTTTTATTAATTCATGGGAAGCGTGAACCCATTTGTCGAGGATGCCTCTTAAAGACGTTAGGCGATAATTTTATAAAAACAGTTGCCATGAAAAAACGGTCGTCTGTAGGTGGCACTCAAACAGATGATAACTGTGGGAAGAGTATACCCAAACATAAGATTTCTGATGAAAAAAGGCAAGAAATTAAGGAACATATTTTGTCATTTCCATCCTATGAGAGCCATTACACAAGAAAAACTACATCAAAAAAGTACTTGCCTTCTCATCTAACGATTAACAAAATGTATGATTTATTTTGTGAAAACCGCGACAATCCAGCTTCAGTAAAAATGTATAGTCAAGAATTCCACAAATTAGGATTATCTTTCAAAAAGCCCCGTGCCGACACATATTATACCTGTGATAAATTCAAGATGCAAATTCAACTATGTCAGGAAGAGCAAGTCAAAACTGAAATAATTGCTCAACATGAACATCACAAGATTGCTGCAGATAGAGCATACGAAATGAAAAAAAGTGATACCCAAATGAATAAAAATGACAGTGCTGTGCAAGTTTATACATTTGATTTACAACAGTGTTTACCCACTCCAGCTCTCAGCTCTTCTGTAGCTTTCTACAAACGCCAGTTGTGGACGTTCAACCTGACTGTGTTACCGATATCAAAAGAAAAAAAAAGATGATCTAATTTCTTTACTCTCCCTAATACCCGACGTTTTTCATAGTTTTTATTTAGATTTGCCTACTGTCAACAATATACGTAATACTGAGCCTGATATTTTAGATAGTGAAGAAGATGAATAAATAGTTGAATATTATAAATTATAAATATAGGCTAGTATATAAATGATTTATGGTAAATTAGCTTATAATTAAATGTAAGTACCTACTGTTCTCATACACTTAAGTCACAACTACATACTATGTACATAGTGTTCTTTCTAACATAAGTCACTAAAATCGTGTTTTATTACATTTATGTCAAATTATATTTACGTGCATGTTAGTATTAATTAAAAACATAACAATATTCCAATAAATTTGAATTTATGGTCTATCGGTATTTTTTTATATAGTTTTTAGTTATTCCTGAAAAGTGTGACTTTTGGACTTAAGTGTTTTAGTCTGCCGGCCCTAGCTATAAAATTTCAGATTATTTAGAAGATAAAAAAGCTTGGGATTGAGCTGCTCGCTCTGCTAAACCTTGTGATAAAACCATAAAACTTGACATTAGAATTATTTAGTAAAATCATTAAAATATACCAGTATTATTTAAACATTAAAACAAAATGACATGATTACTTTGTAAAGTATAATATTATTTTAATTACCAATGTGAGGACTATGTGGTTTTTTTTATATTTTTTTTTCACTTCTCGTTTTTTTTCCTTTCTCAGTTAGTTTTAATGATGGTCTGGCAGTTTGAGTAGTTTATGCGGCCTACCCAAATGTCTTTTCTTTGGTATTGTTCGTCGAGTTGAGCTCCTTATGTTCTGAGTTGAGCTCCACGATTACTGACAAATGCTTGCACTGACTGGACAGGTCCACTCAAATCTGTGTGGTTCTTTTCCCAAAAGACCATTTCAGACACTAATCTACATGGTCCTCATATGGCTTGACCAAGATTATGTCTGGACTTTTAAAGAGACTGTGACCTCTGAGTTTGTTTCGGCCTTTCTTCTCAGAGTAGTCGGATAGGAAACGCCGAACTCATCTAGCAAAATCTAATATATTTTTAATATGACGTGTAAAAGTGATTCCTATATCCTATTTACAGAATAAACAATTTCATTTCATTTCAATAAAAATAAACAAATTTATTTGTATGGTTACCTACTTAGGTACTTAGGTATTCTGATTTTTATAAAGTTCTATGTAGTTATTGGTAGGCGTACTTCTAAATTATTATTTTGTTTTCTATGTAAAGTAGGGCCATGTTTTGCAGCAGAAACTCTTTCGGATTAATTTCCAAGATTTGTCTACCAATGCGAGCTAGCTTCATCTTTCTGACTGACCAACCCCTTGACAATTCAAAAGTGCCTTTTAGGCGTAGGCAGGACATACACAAGTGCCTCGCCACTTGTGTATGTCCTGCGCCTAATTGGTTTATTAAAATTAAAATAAATGTTTTGAATTCGAGTTTGAGTTTGAATAAAATCGAAGAAATTCTAAGAATCGAAGACGAATTAATTGCCTGCATACGCACCAAATTCTTTACTCATATTTTATCATCAGAGTTTAAAAGCAGTTCTTTTAACCAGACACCAAAGTAAACACGGTTTCTACAAGATTCGAAAAATTCCACTGACCCTTTAAAAGTAAGTACTTAAAAAACCTTTGCAAATACTTCACCTTAGGTATTACATGAGTGTCAATTTGCCCTGAGGTCAAATACCTCATTGACTCCTTGATAAAACTGTTATACTAATCAAACGATACATGACACCCCAGCCAATCAGCTTTATTGTTTCAAACGACTTTATTGCTTTAGTTATCGCGTTACAAAGCTCAAATTGCTTTGCATAAAATTTTAGTGTGATGGCATTATTTAGACGAGACTCGATGGGGCTTTAGTGAGAAATAAGTGTTATACATGAGATGATATTCGAGACCAAGTTTCATAAAATTGTACTGTTATTAGCTAAGTATGTTTGCTCTGAAATACTTGGCACTGGTGTAGGTACCTCCATTTTCGTCGTTCTCGTAGACATCGTAATAGTTTTTTTTTTAAATTGAGTAACTATCAAATACCTAATAAGGTACCCTTCATTATGGCTTTATAATCGCAAAAAAAAACTGCACAATAAAAGGCGTTCAAAATTGAAAATTGAATAGGCTACCTACCTCCGTACTTTTATAGGAAAATGGACAAGATATTCCACTTGCTGAAAGCGTTTGCGTTTGTTTTGTTCCCTTCTTTTCACATAATGTTTTTTTTTCGTAATATACTTTGGCATAACTATTTTCGCATATTGTTTTTTGGTATAATAATACTTTGCCATAATTGTTTTTGGCATATAGATTATGTTGATATAATTATCTTGTGAGCTAATTTGTTTTGACATAATTTGGAGTTGCATAAATTTTTAAGGCATAATATTTATTCGTCTATTAACATCATATATTATAATTTGGGAATTACTCTATTGGATTAAATTAAGTTGCGGCGGGGGTGGACTTTGGGTCACCCCTGAGCCGCGAACATGTTAGTTTTTATATGAGTTATATTAGCCTTTACCGATTATTTTCAATTATTTATATTACAATTATTTTATATTCCAAAGAACATTATGTGTAAATATCAATAAGCGTAAATTAATTAATGCTTTAGAACGTTATGCTTGGTTATGAGTAGTGAAATTATGCTTAGAAAATTATGCATAAGCTTTTGAGCGTTAATAATGTTATCTATACATATAAAATGCTTTGTCCTGAATGACTGACTGACGGATCAACGCACAGCCTAAACCGCTGATTGTAGAGACCTGAAACTTGGAGGATGTGTTTTTTGTATGACGTAGGCATCTGATAAGAAAGAATTTTCTGAAATTATACCCCTAAGGGGGAGAAAAAGGGGGGCAAAGTTTGTATGGGACAGCGTGATTCCTTGGTCCAATCTACTTCAAATTTTGCATAAACATTCTTTAACAGAATTGATGGAAGACGTGGTTCGTATTATATTGAAATTCGTCCCCTAACGGGATTAAATAGGGGTAGAAAGTTATTTAGGGAATGATTTGCTTCGAACTTGATATCAATACTCCTTAGTGCTTTGGATTTAAATTACATTTTTTTTGACACATGTTTGAAAAGTCAATCCGATTTTATTCAAAAAAGGTTGAACTCACATAAAAGCTTGGTGCAATGCAAAATACTCTTTAAAATTGGAATGTCTTGAAAGTCTCCGTACTTTATTAGTACCGCATTTGAAGTTTTCTAAGCTTTACAGAGGTCTGTATATATTCCTAGGATTCCTCTAATACCATCAAATTACCCCTTCGAATTCAAGATAGTGCAGTTTCCCATCAAAGTCTGCTTCGCAATGACCATAAACAAAGCTCAAGGTTAAACTCTTAAGGTAGCGGGAGTAGACTTGAGGGAAAGCTGCTTCTCCCACGGCCAGTTGTATGTGTCATGGTCCAGAGTAAGTGCACTAGAGTAGCCTGGTGATTCTAGCACCCGAAGGAAAAACAAAACAGAAATACTTCGGTAGGTGTAGTATTTCGATTTCGTTGTAAAAAGATTATACCCCCGTGTAACTTTCACCAGATCAAAGGCCGAGTTTTGTGTTCATAAAATATAACAAAATTTTATGTTTATATAACCTTTAAATCCCTACACTATAATAGATTGTTATATTTTATAAGTGTTCAAACATTTTAACATAATAATTTATATGTTATAACAAAATTAATAACGTAAAAGCCAATAAAAAATCCTATTAGAACCATTTTCGACTTCTACGCGGACGAAGTCGCGGGCAAAAGCTAGTGCGTAAATATAATTAGGATAAACAATCGTATGCTATAATTATGTCTTATAATTTTATACAAATGGGTAGGGAACTGTCTTGCAGGAACTGTCTTGCACACCTAAGCTCTTGTGTGAGGCTGAGTCTCTGTAGAATATCTACTCATGTACTAAACGTTTCCCATTTAAACGTTACAATAATTATTACAAGCGGATACGGCATAATACAGCGATGATCATAAACCACACGAAGAGTTTGTTCTAAACAATCGAGTTTAATGAGAGGGTTTAGGAAACTGTGTGTTACACAGTAGATAGAAGTTTCGGAGTTTAATATACGAGTATTATTAATAAATATAGTATTATTAATATACGATTATGTTGTGAAGTGAAGCTGTTACAGGCTTGGATCACTAGGAGACTTGGAAGTAGAACACTTAATTTATGAAGAGTAGGTACCTCGTTGGTCTTCTGGTCGCAAACGGTACTGCTGAGCATGAGGTGCTGAGTTCGATTCCCAGCTCGGGCAAAGTGTTAAGGCTTGTGCAGACCAGCGCGACTTGTCGCGCGACGCGACACCCGTTATTGTTATACTGTGAAGTTTTCTTAGAAATTGTATTGTTCGTGTCGCGTCGCGCGACAAGTCGCGCTGGTCTGCACAAGCCTTTATTGGGGTTTTGCATCTGGAATTTCTCAGTAGCAGCCCGGAGTCTGAATTTGTGCCCGGTTGATGGCAATAGGCTCGCGCCATATTACATTGGACTTAATCATAACTGGCGAAATGTGGGTGTACTATAGGTACACCTCTGCCTAACCCTTCGGGGAATGCAGGCGTGATGTTATATAAATAGGTCTTGGTAGGACTGGATAGTCAAGTTTTTGACCGTAGGATGTAATCTTCCTCATCAAAATCTTAAAATAATGCACTCACTGACAGACAATAACGTAGATACAGCCAGAATGGAGATGATCCCTAAGTAAAAAAAAAAATCAATCATCAAAATCAATCAATCATAAAATTAAAAAGAAGTCGAAGAGAGTTGCTGGGGCTTCGGTGGTCAAGGGTTAGTACCTTAAGTAACTTTTAGACATATCTACTAAACTATTTTGTGCACATGTCGAAAGTTTTATTTTTGTCTACCTATTTTTTTTTTGTCAGCGATGTTGTCCTTGTGCATTTCTCTAATACGGGGAACCACAACACCTTGAGCTTCTATAGAGGACTACTAGCTGTTCCCCGCAACTTCGTCTGCGATTCGGAATCCGTTCAGACGTTTTAGCGTGAAAGAGTAACAAACAAACAAACTCACTTTCCCATTTATAATATTAGTTAGGTTTAGAATTTTGGTAGCATACTTTTTTTATCCTATTTCCTAAGATTATAATAGGGATTATGCCTGCGAAAAAAAAAAAACTAGTTAGTCCCTCAGTCAGATAATAAAAAAATATTAGACACGTATTTTTTGCTTTATCATATTAATAAAAAATTACCTAGATAAAACGCATTTTAAGTTGGGGAGTGGGGCTCGCTACGTCAATAGTATGTATAAAATCTACATACTCGTGACGTCATGGCACAGACAATGTATCGCCGTAATCTTTAAATTACGTAAAAAAAGAAAAAAAATACGTGTCCAATATTTTTTAATAATCTCAAAGACGAACTAAAAAATATATTTAGTCATCGTCCCTATTGTTTATTTTAGTTATTTTCATTATGTCATATGGATTCTTCTCTGGGGAGCCTGTGCGGACATCTTTGTTTAACAGAAAAGGGCTGTTCGAGCCATTTACAACCTAGGTCCAAGGGATAGCCACCGAAAAAAAATTAAAGAAATAAATAATCTGACTGTAGCTTCAAATATATATATCTGAAAACCTATTGTACGTACGTACACAAGAATAAATCAAATACTAGTGTCTGCCAGCGGCTTCGCCCGCGTGATATCTTTATAAATTATAGTCTATGTTACTCAGTGTAATATAACATTCTACTGGTGAAAGAATTTTAAAATCGGTCCTGTAGTTTTTGAGTTTATATAATATGCATACACGACGTGTTGTCACGCCAAACGCCGTCCGGGTCCGGGTCCGCAACAAGTCAATCGTCATCCTGAGGATGCCTCGTTGAGAGGTGAAACATGTGTCGATTTCTTACAGGGTTCTTTATGACTATTTAAGAACAGTTACTAAATATACGTTTTATATTGTATTTTAAAGTAAAAAGGCCACTTCTCATGCAGAAAAGAAGTGAACTTTTATCACCACGCTAGTTTAGTGGACGTTTGAGATTCCAGATCGTTAAATCTATGTTAGCTGTTGTTCGTTGAGAACCTTTATATTCAGCATATTCTCTCCTATGCGCATATGCCTCCGTAGCATACACTGAAGTTTACAATAGAGAGCTGAAGAGTTCTACTCTTATAAACAGCCCGTGTTTAAATCTGCTTAGTCTTTTCCAAACTCTGTTGGAGTTGGCTTCCAGTCTAATCAGACGGATGTAGCTAAAAACAAGAATTTTACATGGAACGACTGCCTACCTGAGCTGAGGCCCTTATGGCATTATAATCATTGTTTTCTGTTTGTATAGTTTTAAGGTGTATTTTTCTGCTGTAAATGGATGGTCACCCATCCACGAACCGACCGCGGCAAGTGTGGCTGAACCGACCCGTGCGGCGGTTATTATTTAGCCATGAGCCCCCTAGGTTTACCTACAGTCCTGAAAACTCTCAGAAATAGTTCACGTAGCATGATCTACATCTGTGTTGACATGACGCCGTTGTTAATCTAGTTTCTGGTCCAACAGCTGATTTTGGCAAAGATACGATTTGTTTTGGCTCAAATTGTTCTAGCAATTTGGCGAAAATATCTACTACAGATGGAATCAATTTACTGTCGCGAATGTATTCTTGTTATGTTTTAGAAAACATGTAGGTAGTTATTTTTTTAGGAGATTTTTTGGTTGAGTCTGCTACTAACAAGAAATAATGATCACCAGTCTTGTAACTCTGGTGAATACTTATTCCTGGTGCCTCCTAATACAGGCATTGTTTGCTTAAAAGGAGGCCCCAAACACGTTTAAAATGTAATTGTCTATTTACACAATAAACTATTTCGTATTTGTATTGTACTTATGTATATCAATTCGCTCTTCGACTTCGCCTTTTACTTGGTTTAGTATTCCGATAACCCAAAAACCAAATCCGATAGACCAAATTAAAGGCTTGTGCAGACCAGCGTGATTTGTCGCGCGACGTGACACGAACAATACAATTTCTAAGAAAACTTCACAGTATAACAATAACCGGTGTCGCGTCGCGCGACAAGTCGCGCTGGTCTGCACGAGCCTTAAATCGTGTAAAGATTTAAATGAATCATTCAATGTAAGCAACTCCTTTTATTTCTGGAACTTTCAATTTATTTGAACCTTGTTTTTCTTGTTATTAAGTGACACAACACTAACTAGCCCTTTTTTACCCACATGTTTTTCTTGCCGTGAAAAACTACGGTTTATTCCCCGTGTCACAGATAATATAAAATTATGCCCGTGTGAAGGCACGATCGTCAGTGTTGTATATATCACTATGAAATGTCATGAAATCTTTTTATTACTAGATATAAAATCCACATACCTAACTACAAGTTTGAATAATTACACACATAGATAACATAATAAATATAAAATAACATAAATATAACATTCACATTACACACGCACATTGATTTATGTAATCGGTGTGTGGTAGAACTGCCACCTATTATGTAAGGGGCTTTGGTTCCATCCTCTTACGGCGGCCACCAAACAATTGACCGAGTGATGTATGGCGGTGCGTGCGGCGGCCGACCGGCTCCTCAGCAGCGCTTGCCAGCAGGGCGCGCGGCCCGCGCAGAACATGGCGCTCGCGCTGCACCACCGAGGCAGTCGAAACATCGCTCGCCACGCGTCGTTGTGCTGCACTCGTAGGTCACTCAGTGCCGCCTTGGTGTAGTTTGTCCACATCTCGACTGTATAGACACTTGTGCAGTAACTGGTAAACAGCTTAGCCGTGCCTTCTATGGAAGCTTTATGACAGTCGCGTTTTTTCTACGGCGTGATTTATACGCCGTACCGTAGAGAAACCGTGCCGCGTACAAAGGGCCATAAGATAGAAAAGGTCACAAAAAATATAGAGCTATAGCGTTATTTTCTCTGTTTGTTTAAACACTCGGCGTCTTTCTGTTACGACCAGCGATATGATTTAAAACATACAAAGAGGAAAACGAAGTGCATATTATTGACCCAGATATTTCTAATATTTCCGCTGAGTTGACAAGTTTTGCACCCTCTGTTATGTTAACTTTACCCTTGATTTTTAAGAACCAACTTTGTTTATAAGACCTCTCTCTTCAGTCTTGAAGATATTACAGCCAAAGATTTCAATCGTAGATTCGCCCTGCCGCGTTAAAAGATGGTCGCGTTTCTGTTTCGTTTTGACACCTCTGACACACAATATCGCAGACACTTGACTTGATTGTCATGGAATCGTCATTATTATTGTGCGACGTCACTCTTCTCAGTGTGGACACTTTTTAGCGTGACGTAGTATGGTGAGGGCACATCTACGATTTAAATCTTTGATTACAGCAGCATTGTACAGGAAATAATTCAGTTTATTAAGATTTCTGTAGGTAATACGCAATCGTACTAAATATATCTACTCTAATATTATAAAGAGAAAAGATTTGTATTTTAGTTTGTAATTAATATACTCAAAAACTACTGGATCGATTTTAATAAATAAATCTGAAAAAATTCAAAGTCAAAGTCTAACAATTTATTTCAATTAGGCACATAAAAGCAACTATTTAAATCGCAGATTTGCCCTCACCGTACTACGTCGCGCGAAGAAGTGTCCACACTGAGAAGAGTGACCTCGCACAATAATAATGACGTTTCCATGACAATCAAATCAAGTTTCTACGATATTGTGTGTCAGAGTTGTCAAAACGAAACGGAAAGGCGACCATCTTTTGACGCGGCAGGGCCCATCTGCGATTGAATTCCTTGCATAAAAGACACTTATGAACGTCAAAATTTACAAAAAATTGAATTGATTCTAGTCATCCTTTCCAAAAGGTAGTTTTCATATGGAGAAGAATCCAAGAAGGCAAGAAACCCCGCTAGGATAAAATAAGAGCCTGCATCTAAAAAACATATCTAGTGCAGTTTCGTGTTTCTTCTTATCTTGCCCTACGTCTCTAGGTTTTTTTTATAGTTTTTAGCACTCAGGTGAATTTGTTGATTCAGTAGCTTTAATCATACTTATAACGATTGTAGGTTCCTGTCTATTATAAAACATGAAAACAGCTTTATAACATACACAAATAGTTTTTGAATATTCGCCAAATAACTACAACTCTTTTATAACAATAACACCGTTACTATTCCCAGCAGTGACTCCAATCACTTTATTAATATGGCCAAGGATGCACAATGTAATGTTTCCGTGAATGATCGGAAACACGCATTGGTAATACGGGCTGCTATTTATTTGTATTGGGTCAACGCACTCTCACTATGTTGCACAGAAATGCACATGGTTCGCTTCGGACATTCTCGGCCAGTCCCGGCCATTCCCGGCCATGTGACCCATTACGGCTATGCCCGTAAGTATGTGCGTTTGCCCGAAATAGGCAACGCATAGTTACATTTTGTTCCTATTCCAAACAATTATTATTAGTCTTAAGTCTATTTTGCAATGACATGTACGGCATTTTGCGGAAATTTGTTGTCATCACCATCAATTTTAAAATTAATGCTCTACTACTGCTTAAGCTCTACCTAATTCATTATAATACATATTCCATTCTTAATTTTAATTCTCAGGCACAAAATTTTGGACTATCTCTGCTAGACAAATAATATTGTCTTCAATTCAATTTTATTTGATCCTGAAAATTCACGCCACCAGTTGGTGCCACTTCCACAAGAAGTCTTCCATTTCGACAATGAATAATAGAAAATCCATGATGACGTTCATCATTCATTCATCATTCAGTCACGAATAAAGAAAATATAGGCGCTTTGACACTTTTGACAGGTGCCCGGACCGACGTCTAGTTGAAATGACGTTCAGTAGGTGGCAGCACTTATCAGTGCTGCCACCTACTGAACGTCATTTCAGAAAATCCTCATTATCTATACATTCTTACTTAACTTTACCATTTGATCACGAAATAACTAGGTCGATAAATATATAGATTTCTCTTTATTGTATCTCGTATCAACACCACAACAAATTAGAAATAAAAACTTGTTGGTCCATAAAAACTCCATTCACATCATCTACAAGTTCCATAATTCCTTATCCCTACGAGTAGTTGATGTACTGTATTTCATAGAACATAACATTCCTGTTCAGTCCTTAATAAACGTTATGCAGGAAGTTTGTTTCAGTGGCCCATATAATGCTAAACAAATTTCTCTGTTTACATCGCGTGGCATGGCACCATGTGGCTTATATTAACTGTAAATACCTATTTGTGTTGTGTGGATGGTGGCATAGAATATGTAAATATGGAGAGGTCATATTCATGTCACCTTTTGGTCTTAATGTACCTTATTGGTCTCTGACTTCAAGAGTACGTATGAACCTCTCACGTATTATTTTATTCCTTTTTTATAAATACTAGGTAACAAAGCTACTTCACTTCTTCTTCTTTAAGGAGGTAATGGAGGATTATCTTCCTAAATGTAGTTCGTGACAGTGTTTTCTTCTCCACTTTACATTAAGTGAGCTAGGTAATAACGTTCATTGCACTTAAATCGATATTAAACTTAAAGCTTTCTCAAAATAAAACTAAAATCGTAGTCACCAGGAATAATTAAATAGTTATGATTGTCTTGTCGCGCCATGATGGCTTATTTCCTATTGACGGTACTTGCGCATACGCTTATTGTGTGTGCTTACATTATCACTCCGTTCTTACTGTAGTTCGTGGCATCACATTCAAAGATACCGAATGTTATCTTATCTCAGCTAGACTATTTCTTAGGAAATATTGTAACAGTCCTTTATCATGGTAGGTCAAGGTTATAAAGATAAGGGGAAGAGATTGCTCTTCTAATTATTGTCGTGAAGTCATTTCTGATAAAATGATCTTGAAATTCTTGAATGAGACTATATTTTGTTTTGTTCCGGGTTTCATACACCTAGGCAGAGAGACGGGGAGATATCTATTAAGCAACTGAAGTTGATTATTAACTTATCTTTGCGTTTTCACTCAGTAGAAATTCCAGCGATTTCAGCGCTGAATTGTTCAGGACTTATGGCGCTTGAAAGCACAAAGAGTAAAGAATTGAGTTTTAAATTCTCTCCGGTGTGCGCAGTGACAGGTTTCTGGCCCATTGCCTGTACACAACACACTATTTCATCAATTGATATACAACTATATTAGTTACGAAAAACATAATACCCGTAAACTTTATGTAACCACCGGATGGAATACAATACGTTTTCGTTCATCCTAACCTAAGGGTGCGCCCACGCATTGCGTTACTGTGATACCCATAGTTCCGCCCTTTTGATTGGCCAAACGGTTGACTCGACACGGTCCAATGATATCGTACATTTACATCGCTTGCATAACTACTATTGAAGATTTTTCCCGCGCAAATAAAGTTGACCAGTTTAAATAGAGCTGCTAAAAGCCAATAGATTGATTGGCGTGGTTGTTTTGTCGAGGTCATGTTATGCTGGTGTTGGAAACTGGATGAAAGCTATCGAAAGGACGTTGCGGACGCACCTTCCCACGCCGTTTGAATTGCCGTGATGTAATTGGGACTAGAATGTAGTATATTGAATGTTTACAATCTGTAATAATATGCTCTATTTTATAGCCCCCCCAGATGGCTTTGTTAAATGATTTGTAAGTCTATGGAAGCTCTGCAAACTATACATGGAGTGGGATAATTTTACTCTATTACAGTTTAACTGGTTTGGAAATAAATAGGGTGTATCAAGTCTTTGTTATCTTGATTTTTGTTTAGTTAAACGAAAGTAGATCGTGGGACATCGGAGTGATCCTCAACTTTATCGTAGAGGCCGTTAACGTATAAAAGTACGCAGGACTAAAGGCCTAGGTCCTCCTAGCTTATTGGCTGCTGGAATTTACTAATAATATTCAGACCACAAAGAAGAGATATGCTGTGTGTGTGCTTTTGACTATTAACAGAATCCTGTAAATCAGCTCAGTTGATTGGGTTGACTAAAGTAACAATAACCGAAGTTAGAGGCTCAATCAGAAAGGTGTGGTCAAAATAAACGGAAATAAAAAAATGGATGTAAAGACCATCAAACGGAAAACTTTCTAAATGGAACCAACATCGTTATCGTGAAAAAAATATCAGTCTTCCCATACAAAACTTCAATTAAATAAAAAAAACGACCACACTTTTCTGATACATTCTGTATAACAATAATTTGACATGAGATATCGAAAAAGATTATTTTTTAAATGCCTTTAAAATACTAGGGGTTGGTCTTTTCTCATATCCATGGTTAGTACAGAAAAATATATAAGCAATTAACATTATAGAATAGTACCTATTTCATAATGTAAATTGTTTGCTTAGTTTAAAAAAATATGAAAATTTTATTTTCTGCCGTTACCTACTTTTATCCTTATCGGTAAAAAATGGCACACCCGCTACTAAAATAAGAATGTACTGAATATAAACAAGACAGTTTAATTAAAATAGAGAGTGAACCAAATAACGCGTTGTATACAAAGTTACGAGTTTTTATTAAAACAGGGACAACACGTTTTTCTTCATTTGTCCTAATTAATTGATTAGGTCGATTTACTTAATTAAGGATTTGCATATTGTCCTACAACATTAAAAGCAAAAGCACAGAGCAAAACGAATAAACATTTATAGGAGGACAACCACAGCCGCACGGGTCAATCCATCAGGTTAAGCTACACTTGCCGAGGTTGGTCCGTGGATGGGTGAACATCTTTACATACCGAAACTCCTCCGTGCCTCGGAAAGCACGTTAAGCCGCTGGTCCTGGTTGTCATTCGCGGATCTTTGACAGTCGTTACGGGTCATCTGAAGCCTCAAATTCTGACAACCAGTGTGACCAAGGGGTATCGTATTACCCAGTTACTGGGTTGTGGAAGTCAGATAAGCTGTTGCTCCATGTAAAATAATGGTATTCAGCTGCATTCGGTTAGACTGGAAGCCGACCCCAACATAGTCGGGAAAAGTCTAGGCAGATTGAGGGGGAAAACTACAGTCAATCAACTAATTAAATAATTAAGGACAAAAAAAAATGTGTTCTTATATAATAAAATAAATAAATATATTTTGCTGTATATAATGAAGCAAAAGGAATTTGTAAAGATCGTAGCAGGTGAATTTCAATAATTCTGCCAGACATATACTTAACTAAACCTTTTTTACAGTCCGTTCAACCGATTTTGACTTCTATTGCGTTAGTGGCATGACAAATGGCAGCTGCAGTAAACAGTTGGTATTGTAACCACTTTTTTGCTTTTAATGCTATCCTTATGCCTACGGTATAGAAGACAGAATCGGTTGAACGGACGGTAATAAAAGTTCTAATCTTATTTCAAATGAAGTTTAAAAGTAGTTAAAGTTTGATACGCTTGTTATGGTGATCTTTGCTCGATCTAATAATCAAATGGTTAGAAGAGCTTTTCAAAAGGTTTCGCTGAAAAATCCTGTTCGTGCTAGTATTTTACTTTTAGCGAGGTAATAAGGTAATAAAAGTTACACATTACACCTGTGTCGAGTATGCCTTCCGGCACATATTTTGTAACGAAAACATACGGAAGTTATTAAAATGCTGAGTACCGTAGCTTTTATAAATGATTTACGAGTGTTGAGCTGGGATGAAACAAGTCTTCAAGCTTTGTGCCAATAAGTCTCTTTAATTAAGTTATTATTATTTCCTTTATTTACCATTTTAACATAAAAAATACATTTTTAAATATTTCTTAAAAACTATATAAAAAGCATTTAAAAATATAAAAAATAGTGTTCCGCCGGTGTCTGGAGCAGGGTCCAAGCTACTGGTGGTTAGGGCTGCAGAGATAGGAAGCTCCTCACAATGTGAGTCGTATCGAGGAGTACTGCCTTCTGGACCAGGCCCTTGATCCAACCGCCTAACGAGAGCCTCGAGAGATGTCAGTCGAGGCTTTCGGCTATCAGGCCATTGGCCGTTACGACAATCGGCACAATGATAGCCGAGCTCACATTCCACATGTCGACAACCTCGTGTGCTAAGTCGAGATATTTTATTTGTTTCTCTTTCTCAGCTTTCACGAGGTTCGCGCCATGTGGGATGGTAACATCGACTATCATTGCGCGTGGCGCTAATCGGTCTATCACCACTATATCAGGCTTATTGGCAACAATAGTCCTGTCAGTAATGTTAGACCGATCCCAGTACAATGTGACATGGTCATTTTCGAGAACTGGGTCGGGCACATACTTGTAGTACGGTACTTCAGAATCCACTAGTTTGTATTTCAAAGCAAGTTTCTGGTGAATAATTCTGGCCATTTGGTTATGCCCGTGCAAATACTCGCCGTCAGCCAGACGAGAACAGCCAGAGATAATATGTCTGATGGACTCACCCGGACGGTGGCATGCCCGACACACGTCAACCGTCCCGTCCGTCATAATATGTCTCCGGTAGTTATTCGTCAAGATAACTTCGTCCATAATTGCACAAACGAAACCTTCAGTTTTCACCGAAACGTAGCCAGGATACGGACGCTAGGAAATCTACACCGGGCTCATGAAGAGCCCGATAGAAGCGCCCGTGAAGCTCCTTGCTTTACCATACCTCTTTGCGGTCATCTATAATAAGTACGAGTACAGTACCACAGGCTTGTGCCAGTTCTCTTTAGCCATGGAGAGTGGGGGTGAGTCCACTGCTACCACATAACGGTGCATACCCACTTCGGCTTTAAAAAAATATTCTCTGAGGTTGCACACCTCGCGTTTGTGAAGGGTCTTCGCATTTAAGAAGCCTCGACCCCCGCACTTCCGGGCGGCATCATCCGGGCGACACACATTTGTCACATTTTGTTCAGATCGCTCCCAAGCTCTATATACCCACCTCTCATCGCTCTGGAACATGCGATTCTGCGTGTATCGATCAACCCGCCGCTTATAACGCCGAATACGGCTTGCCCATGCACAAACTTTCTGCTTCAGGAAGTCGATGCGCTCTGTGACACGGGGCATGTATTCTCGAGGGCTGATTCCAGTCCCCGAGAATGCCCAGATTATTATTATTATTATATATATGTGTTTACATATCTCGGGACTATGGGGTCCCGGTCCTTTAGAAGGCGTACGAGGGGCCGAAGCCAACTCGCAGAGGCCCCTTAGACAATTTTAAATGGAATGATGCACCAGCCGACGATTTTCCCTGTATGCACCCAAGGAGAAGCCCCGGTTGGTGAAGGACTATTGCAGAACATGGAAACAAAAAATATTGGGCTATGGGTTTGGGTGGCTGTAGTGGATTGGTTACTTATGGAGTTAACTATGGAAGGCCTATGTCCCCTGCCTGATCAATGTTGAGATATACATGGATAAAATGGCAGGAGGTGACTTGCACACTCAATAATGGGCCCCCGAAAACTGTCGCTAGCACATAGTGACGTAGCGACAAGGGGGCAACATGGCCTGAGGTGCTTGAGGAGTGGAGAGGTATTCCATGGCTTTCAGAACAATCCCAGAGCCCGGAAGATGGTCAAGATCCCTACGAGCACTTATTGGAATACTTCCTTCCTCCGAGAACGTTTGCTCTTACGAACCTCCACTCATGCCAGCCAATTAAGGCAAGAATGAGGTGGAAGCTCTATTCCTCGTCAGTGTGAATACTGACGAGGAACAGAGCTCCCACCTCATTCTTCCTTATTCTTTATTGGCCGGCGGAGTTCACTCCAGCCGGCCAATAAAGAATGAGATGAGGAACAAGATTTGTCCCGGGAGATAGAGTCCGTGGGGTCACTACTGCCCAACAGCTCGCCACATGCTGCCTTGCGGGTTTCTGTATCTCTTTTGGTCTGGCTCCTCATCCTAGACCTGTTCCGGCAAAGTAATCTCTACCAGCACAGACCTAGAGTTTGGAGCGCGCAAGCCACACCACGACGTCAACGTAGAGATACGGCGTTGGGGTTACTATTATTATATACTTATCATTTATTAAGTTTATTATACACACTTGCTGGAATGTCCTAAGTACCCGTTCACCTGCACCTCGGATGACCTGAAGAATGACACTGATCAACATGACCACCTAATGGGCTCAAACAATATGAAAACAGCAAAGAAGACTACCATCGATAGGAAATGGTGAAGAGTTATTTTTTACATTAATCCAGAATTATATAATACTGTTACAAAGTGAAAATGAGTCATTAGGTACCACATTTTCTCGCACCCATTCGCCATAACACCCTTAACAACTGTATTGCAATTTTTTATTTCCGCTTTAGGGACCTGTAAGTAGATGTTTAGTTAGACTCGGAAATAATTACGTTTGTAAAGGAATTATGAAGTCGTGGAAAAACAATATCTGTAATAAACAACGTATGAATCAACAAATTGTGTGCCTTTCTAAAAATCCAATAAGTATTGAATAATATACGACTATGTTAGCGACATTACCCTTAACTCATAACAAATGCCCTCAAGGGAGTGTTGCCATAACCACCACGGATTAGTGATCGAAGTATGATTTTATTACACGTTCCGGGTATTTTGGGCAAACGAGAACCGATGAGGTATTGGTGTCATTGAGGATAATAACCCGATTTATTTGTTTCTACATTGCATACATTATTGTTTAGTGTTGAGCATAAGCTGTGCCCGCAGCTAAGATCATCGTGACAGCTTTATTTTTTTGTTTAAAATATATTTTATCATTCTTATCTTCAGGAACATACTTGCAAAGCTATCTGCTAAACTTCTTACATTGCTATTGCAATTTTGGTTTATATTCCTCAATTTTCCTTATAAAGTAGCATAGGTATATGACCTAATACTGCTTGGAACTGCTAAGAAGTAACCATAAGCCCCCTTTGTTAAAATAAGCCTGCAAAAAACATCTCGATTCTTAAGAACTCTGTTTATATCAATCAAACTGACATAATCGTAGACGACCACGAGCCACAAACAATTAATAAACAAGTATACAATGACAAATTATTTCGCGTTTCCGTGTCCCAGTTTTTGGTTGGCGTTGAATAGGCCAGACATGTATCAAAGTGATGGATGGTCGTAACTAAACTTTAGTCTCGCACAATTAGGCTGACGATCCACCACACCTTGCGATCGGACAATATATTGTATGTCAATCACTGCGAACACGCACGGAATTGTGCATTCAGTTTATGGTCTTTATGTGATACGAGACGATAACGATACGATAGCAGTTGACCGTTGAAATTATGCTTACAGCCTTTAAGTGTTCATTGCTGAACATGATCCTTCCAATAACCATACTTGGTAACTCGACGGAATTGGTAATCACAATGTTGTCATTGTTTGATAATAGGATGCTACTGAATTTTCTCATCAGTTCGGTTTCATGGCACCCAGAGGAATATTTCTCGCTACCAGGAACCACACAATAGGAGCTAATCAATCTGCCTAGCCTTTTCCCAACTATGTTGGGGTCGGCTTCCAGTCTAACCGGATGCAGCTGAATACCAGTATTTTACATGGAGAGACTGCCTATCTGACCTCCATAACCCAGTAACTGAGTTATACGATACTCCTTGGTAAGGACTCGTTGTCAGACTTTGAGGCTTCTGACGACCCTTAACGACTGTCAAAGATCCACGAATGACAGCCGGGACGGGCTTAACGTGCTTTCTCAAGCACTGAGGAATCTCGGTATGTAAAAATGGTCACCCAACCACGGACCAACCCCGGCAAGCGTAGCTGACTGTTATTACTTAGCCACGAGCTCCTCACACAATAGTAGCTAAAATACCTTATAATACTTATAACAAGCCAGTTTTTCCGTGTCGTATCCTATAAATTACAAAAGGGCTCTTTAGTACGTTCGTGTAGCTCCTATAGTCTTGAATCTGATGCTATCGCTTTGTTAAGTGTCGGTTACATTCTGTAAGCTGCGTTTATGCGCAGAACCTGATCTATATCTCCCTGGTGTATTGTTCATTGATATTGGAAATAGGTGATATAGCTGTGTTTTGGTCTTACTTTCCTATGTTATGTTCAGCTATGGGTAGCGTTATTCTGTTTGGTTAAGCAGTTACTTCAGTATTACCATCATTACCTTCCTTGATATAATTGGGCTATTTGTTGGTCTATTTTTCCTATTTTCAATGCTTCAATAGATAGTTATTACTCTTCTGTACTTTTGTTAATCAGTTACCTGTAGCAATTTTTTTAATATTGTTATTGTGGCTGTGGTACGTTTGTATAATGTCCAATGCTTCATTTTAAATTCTCTCTACCTCGCTGGCAGTCAGTTTTTGTTTCCCCCATATTGCTGCTACTAACACGAACGTGTGACCGTACCATGCACCCAATAGAGTCAATATTCGCTTATTAAAACCAACTGTACCATAGATGACGTTCGGTGTTTAGTTTAGCGTGTCGCAATCAGAGCACAAAGCTGGTATTTTATTGTGATTTACATACAGAAAGTGTCCATTGTGAGTGCGCGCCCTGTCACAGTTGCCCTCTGGCCTCCGCAGGCCAGCGTGGTCTAGTAGACCGCCGTCAGATTAGGTCTATTTGGACCCACGTTTATTTGGACACATGACTCGTCGTATTCTATAGTCTATCGTCCGTCTCTCTAGTGTTGTGATTCTTTTTCGCGCATGTTTTTTTAAAGTGACTTACAAATACATGTGATTAGAGTTCTATATACGTAAGTTTTGTTTATAATTAGTTGTTTTAATTAAAAGCTGCTGCTGTTTCGTGCGTAATGGCAGCTGTGGAAAGCTGTGGTTTATGAAATAGGTGTAACTAGGTACATCAGTTTCGTAACCGCTATGAGATAAATTAATAGCTGTAAGTACACAAATAAAGTGGGTTTAATTGGCTGTTGAGTAACAGGTACCTACTTTATATTTTTAGCACTAATTGGGCCACTTTCAACATGCATGCAAGTTAAGTATTCGCTAACGAGATTTTAATGAGATCTCTTTGATTAGGTATAAAAAGAGAGCTGATCTAAATGAATAATGATTCTTTAATTAAGACGGGGCTGAATTTTAAAATCTTTGGTCTTTAAGCAGTCCCGAAATGATCTTAATTTTAAAATCAACAGTAATTCGTTAAATATTTACTGGTTACAAACAATGATTGAGTGAGTAGGGATTTCTTTCATTGAATCTTCCTTAATACACAATCGTTATTAAATGCGGCCATAAGATATCGTTCAAAGAATACCTTCAGTTGAGATTATTTTTTGTTATTCTTGCTTTGTGGATTACATTTTGACGGCCTTGAAGCGAAAATGTTGAGCAATTTTCTAACACATTTCTTTTCCACTCAGTGGCGCATGTCATCTTTTCGAACTGTAATTTCTTTGGAAAGACGCCTGAAACATAATTAGGTGCAAGTCAAAATGAACCGTAAGGTAATTTAATTCTTTGACTGTACGTAGGACTGGTTATTAATATTTTTATCCCAATATCTACTCTATAGTATTCACTTTAATTTGAACTATTACCAACGCCGTGAAAATTTTATAAACGAATTCTCTTCAAACTCAAAGCATTTATTTAAGTTAAACAATTTACAGGCACTTTTGAATTGTCAAGGAATCGGTCAGTCAGAAATATGAAGCTAGTTGCCCTTTCCAAAGTGTAATAGGTACCTATGGAGAACAACGGACAAGAAACTCCACGGACACCCTTTTAAAATGGCACTCTTTCATATCATATTTGAATAACATTCCCAAAGTAAGTATCATTCCTTTCATGCGTTATTCATGAAAATTATCCTATAATACTTGTCAAGGTAGGTAGTAGTTAATGACGTGCTATAATTACATTAAGTACGATTTAAGTACCTGTTACTGATTTCAGTTATGGTTTGATTGATTCCCAGAATAAGGCGGATAGATCGCAATCGATATCATCTTTTATCTTCAACTCAGTGATGATTGTGATGAAGCACCATTATTCAAACCTCCTCAAATGATAGGGTTTTAAGGAAAATTCACTTAGCTTCTTGAAATAGCCGTTTAGGGAAGGTTTTATTTTAAGAAAGATAAAGCGATTCTTGACACTAAGCGCCTAGCTGTTAAAGTCTCTGACTAATATTGTAGCGCCGCAAAAAAACTGGGTGCTTATGAAAATTTTACTGATATTTTCAATTATCTTTATTAAGTTACTAATGGATACGCAGAAGTGTAAAAATAACATAGCTTGATTGTATTTTTTTCAACAAATTTATTTTTAAATAGTTTTGAGGTCAGCAGTGGCCTGCTGACCTCAAAACTATTTAAAAATAAATTTGATAATAATAAAAAATAAATAATGAATAAAAACATAACTCTTACTTTTGGCTTTGCCGTAGTCGGGTATATATACTCGTAATTCATATACCTACCTGCTATAGTGAATTAGTATACAACTGTCTAACTATTTACACCAGGTACTAAATTATACGTAAATACCTATTCTATATATCATGGGATGATTAGATAATTCCGATTTTTAATAATCCCTAGAGATATTCCGAGATCACGGATAATGAGACAATGGTGAAAACATTTCTGCTAGCAACTTGGAAGTAGCGCCCGCTGGCCGCTGCCGTGGCACTGCTCGCAACGCTCACTCAGCTCGCTCGCAGTTGTTCACAGTTTTAACCTAACCTAGGTTTACAGTTCTAACCTAGGTTAGGTTAGAACTGTAAACAACCGCGCGCGATCTGAGCGAGCGCTACCTCCAAGTTGCTCGCACAAATGTTTTCACCGTAGCGTATGTAAGTATCTGTGTTTTCGTTATATCCCGAGGGTATCCCCAGGGTTTTCGCGAAAATTCGAATTATCAAATCATCCTACGACATAATACTCGTAATATACAAAAATATTAAAATATTAAATTATATACAAAAAAAAAACAAAAGCGCATTCAGGCGTCCAAGTAGGACTAGTACGATTTTTATTTTACTTTATTAAAATCATTTGCTTTTTTTAGTAGGTACTTATGTAAAAGTTGGTTTCAAGTAAAGTATAAATGATGTAACTAAGTAGCTATTCATCATATTTACAGGATTTTACTATTCAATTACTGAAAATGAGAAATTAAAGCTGACAGCCAACGGCGTTAACGTAAATATTTCCTTCAGTAAAAAAGGAAGTCTTATTTTATGGGATTCCCATATCAACTTGCTTTTCAGTCTATTAAAAGATTCACTTTATTACATTTTTATTATTTAGATAAATCAATCTTCGTTACGTTCTCCCAGCTGTTTGGGTCGGCTTCCAGTCTAAGTGGATGCAGCTGGATACCAGTATTTTACATGGAGTGACTGCCTATCTGACCTCGACAACTCAGTTACTGGGTAACACGATACCTCTTGGCAAGACTGGTTGTCAAACTTTCGGGGTTCTGACTACCCGTAACGTCTGTCAAAGATCTACGAATAACAGCCGGGACCAACGGCTTAACGTGATTTTCCGAAGCACGGAGGAGTGGCGGTATGTTATAGATGGTCACCAATCCGCGGACTGACCTCGCCAAGCGTTGCTTAATTTCGAAAATAGACCCGTGTGGCTGTTATAATTTTGGCCACGAGCCGCACGATTATTATTTGTATAAATATCAATTATTAAATGATGTATAAAAAAAAATATAGGACTTCAGGGTTTTGGTGCCCATCCTCATAATAGGACTCACCTGTGATCGAAATAACTGATATATTTAAAGTATCGTTTCAATAGGTTGTTGGGACACAGCTCGGTGCCAACTGCCCCGATCACATGTACTTCCTGGTTCACATCTAAACAGAGACGACTCGCATCGCATTTAGTTTAAACTCTGTAGTTAGTGGTCAGCTATTCGCAACGCACTGCCGGGAAGTGCTGTGGTTTCATTACAACAACACCCCTTATAAATAACAGTGTACCGTGCCTAATTTTAGAATTATCGGAACCGTAGTGAAAATTAATCCAGCTGTGTTCATTAAAGTAGATGTATCAGAAACCAACGCAGTACCTTCGTCAGTAAAATCTTCGCCAGCTACTGTTTCATTGTTCGAATGACATTTCCTAATCGTATTGCTTTACTTGGTTTGATATTATGGTAAGTGGAGTACTGTTTCTCGGAACACGTGGGTGGCTATTTACGTTAACGACTCGGCTGTCCAATTTATTACATGATTCATTTACATACATAATGTATGTAGTTGCGGGATTTATATTAATTTTGGGAGATGTGTTGTGATTAATTTTCTGTTTTAATATGTTCTTTTTTTCTTGCCCTTTAAATAGTAGAAATATGTGGCATACGATTAATTAAACAATGCACTAAAAGAGTCTCTATTAATTGAAAACTATAAATCTCTCTCTTTTATGTTTCTCAAACAGTTCCTCGAACTTCCATGAATACTGAAGTGACTTTTAATTTTTCATTTATATGACACGTCACACGATGCATCTCCCTTTTCTCAATTAATTAAAAATAAATGTTTGCATGTCTTTTTAAACAATAGTTCTAATCCGGTTTCTTGGAACAGTCATCAGAAAACATTATTTACCTTTTGCATCTTTAATGCTAATACAAATTTTTCGGTAAAATCCTTCCTTACTCAAATAGTGCGCGGTAACATTGGGACGAGACTTAGGGTTGTCAGCCAAATATAAACAAAGGTGAACACAACCTTCTTCTGCTTTCGAATAATTTATCGTTACCAACGACGCATCCTCAATCCTCATATTTGCTTTTATTTTTCCTTCGCCAGTTCCCCGTCTTATTTTATAGTGCCGTCCTTTGTGACAACGTTTATTCAAACACTTTGTGCGATTACGAGTTTGCCCACTGATGCTTTCCTGTTTAAATAAACATGACTAAACTGTTTTGATGTGCTGTTGGGATATAATGGCAGATATTTTATCTTAGGTACTTTGTACTTTCAAGGTTATTCTGTATTTGGGATTTAAGGATCCGTTTTGATTCCTGCTCCGACTTTCATGTTCTTGAGTAAACACTACGGGAAAATTATATGTTATTTTATAGTACTGACAATATAAATAGAATGGAATAGAGTACTCTTTGTGTGTTATGTACACCATATGGATTCAAGATATAAATGTAGAAAAATTATATAGAGTGACACATTGGACGGTGTTATCGCTAATACATACATATTAATGGAAACCCACTTTGAGATATTTTAACGCTGACTTAGATCATTTAGTCGTCATTGGCAGCAATACAATAATGAATGATCATTATGATTGTATTCTTAAATTCACAAAAGAATCACCAATATATTTATAGCCTCACTTGAAACAAGAAGGAAGCTTAGGCACCTTTGTCAAGGTACAAGGAAACCAGCTTTTGATACTCAATTTCAAAATCTCACTAAAACTGAAAGTGTTATAAAAGAAAATCATTAGTAATGTGATCTTTTTTTTTTGTAGCGGAGACGAAGGCGCGCGAGGTGGTCCCGAGCCAGGCTGTGAAGTCACCGAACACGCCATCAGCACCGAGCCCGTCACCGAAACGTGAGTATAATCCTTTTGTACTAAACGGGTCGTTGTTTTCAACAAAAAACCCATTGTTTTTACGTAACCTGAAACTTTGAAACAACACATGACCTAAACATTGAGGTATAATACGTATTTTGTTTGGAAACGCAAAAAGTGTGAAGCTAACACCTACAGTCCTACACTCTCGAAAAAGACAAAAAGTAGTCAAAGTTAGGGAAATTGTTTGTTAAGCAAATTAACCACCAACTTAAATATGTCCGTACGTTCAAATCACAACTGTCATTGTTTGACAGTTGTATGAAATGGCTTTAACACGGCAAATAATTTGGCAAACAATAATTTCCCTGATGACGGTACATTGACCAAATTTTTTTAAAGCTGAATTAGCATTATTTTGGAACACTAGATTATGCAGATGCAATGCAGGGTATTGAAGATTACTTCAATTTATAGGTTATATACGTTTTCAAGATATCACTAATCATTACCACACACGTTTCTTTGACGCAACTGGTGACCTTACATAATATACTCGTACAAGTGTAGTATCTTATCTGTTATCAATCTCAGAGAAAACACAATCACAATCATAATCACAATCACATCAATCACATCATCTTACTACCTCAATATTAAATTTGTTTTCTCTATCTATTGACTATTTCTTTCCCTCATCATCAATCCATAGCAGTCCACCGGTGGGCCTCTCAAAGCAAAAAACGTAAAAAAAATTGAATTTCGCGGGCTATCCTGACGCTTTCGCCTTAAGTACCATTAGATGTGTGGCCTGCTTGTTTTCACCCAGAAAAAAAAAACAATTCGGTTATGTACGGCAACATTATTATCTACAAGGCTATCTCTAGCATATTATGAGTGCAACAGTATATTGTTCTGGAGCTAGGCTTTATCGAGATACAACGCAAACATGGCAAGGTACAAGATAACAGGATACATTATGCGCTGGTCAGAGTTATTAGCAAGTAAAATGACACGATTGTCATGCGGCCACCTAACTTACTTGCCCCTGTTTTAGATGCATGCATCCCTCAAATTCTGAATACTATTTCGGTTTTGTTTCCATAAAAGAAATGTTTGAACTAAAAACTGGAATATTCTTGGTTCTAAAGTAGAGGTGATAAACTTTAAAAGGCATAAAAAACAAAAATTGTTGCATCGTATAGTTTTAAATGAGCAATACATATTATATATATAATTTTGTAATCACTTTCTCGAAAACGGCGCGAACGATTTCGATGAAAATTGCAATATAGGGGTGAGTTTACGGGGGCAACAAATCGATCTAGCTAGGTCACATATCTGAAAAAATATCGTTCTCCATTTTCATTCGAGCAGTGCTCGGTCGCCCTGGTTGGTGCTGTTTTACGACAAGACTTTTCTGTACCATTTCAAAAGCTATGAAATATTTTCTGTTGTGTAGAACTGTAGAAGTCTAATTTGTGTGTTGCACTGATAAATTAAGTATCAAAGCAAATGTTTAATAACTCAAAGATCCATAAAGTCTGTAGATTTAACACTGCTGTTCAGCGCCAAATCCAGTAATTCGCAACAGTAATGGATGAGCCGATCAAACGCTAATAAACACACACAGTTGCATTGTAAACTTTGGCAATAGGCTGAAAATACACAGCAATGAAAGACAAGGTGCATATCCCGACTGTTTTTACAATACACGAGCAAACACATGTTCATTACTGCACAAACATTATTTAGCCTTATTACAGTTCGAGTTTCAGTTCAGTTTGCTCGCTCCTCGCTCGCTCGTAAATACCGGCCTAATTAGAAATTGTTAGCATGTACCGAAGACGAGTCTAAATGTATTTTTAAATGTTACAATAAAACACGTTGGGTCTCGACACGTTCACCTTATAACCCTCTGACTTGGAGCCAAAAAAGCGGCGCCGCAGTTAGCGGCCGCGCTGTTTTGGCACACTGGCACGGATCTATGTAGCGATTGTGTCATGCATCGTGATCCCGAACAGTTTGTTATTTCGTTCTCACAGACAAATATCGGAATGGCGCGTTATCGTGGAGAAAGCAGAGGACAGTCAGTTATATTTCTGGAACTTGGAAGGTCGTTGCATTGCTGTTTTGTTGCCAATTGCAATTCGCATATTTGCCTCACCCACGATGTTTATTACTGCATTCTAGAGATTCGCATCTACTCTAGCGATTTAGATTTCTCTTTATTTGTTCCTAAACTAACTGGTTGTACGAGCACCACATAACTATAGTACTACCTGTATTTACGGCTCCACTCACGTAGCATAGCATAATCAGCCTATAATAATTCCCACAGCTGAAAAAAAGGCCTCCATTCTGTGAGAGAGAGAGGGCCGTTATCCACCACGCGGGCCCAGTGCGGGTTGGTGGATGTCAAATGTCTTCAAATATTCGATTCTAGGACATGCTGGTTTCTTCACGATGTTTTCCTTCAAAGCAAAGTATAGTGCCTGTCTGGGTTCATACCTACGACCTACAACAGACTTGTAAGTCGCGGCCGTTTCAAGATTGGCCACGGTCAGTGGCTCGCGTAGCGACATACAAACATCCAGCGAAATAACGAATCCGGGAAAAATAATAACTTCTCGATTCAACAAGCGGACCAACAGACAGACAAAGAGAGATGATGCGTTCCACATAAATTTAAGGACAGATACAGTTTTTGCAACACCAACATCCGGCACTACTCCAACAATCTGTATTGATTGATTTGATCTGAGACAGCTAAACTTGAGCACGTCAGCTGTTCTAGATTGTGCTTCTGAAAATAACCGAGTATTTTGAATGAGAGTGTAATCCCGATTTAAACACGTTTAATATAAGAGTGAACGTATTGACCTATTTGCACGGATGTGTTTTTCTTTATGACGTTCGGTTTCGTGTAATTTGATGTTTAAATATATTTGAGTTGTAACATTATTCATGCTGTTACAAATTTATATTGAGCATTAGTCATTAGAATTGACGTAACTTTCTAGGCCCACTTGCACGTTTAGTTGGGTTAAATATATTAATGTAGAGTTTGTAAACTCGGAGTTAAGTAATTAACATGTTAACTGTTATTACGCGTTGCGCCACTTAAAAGTAACACCGGGTTAGTTAACCTGACATTAGTGTTTTTTGAGTTGGAAACATGGCAGTTCAATCGACGAAACATAAAATATAATTGTAATGTCTATGCCGGATATTTTAATCCAACCAAAAATTAATGAAAATACAATAATCGGAAATTGTATACACATCTCTTTTACACTACATTACGATACGTAATACTTTCTTGTCTTTGAATTTTATAACATGACATTTCATTTTAATCGTATTGTATAAGGTTTCCATGGAGATTTAGTTTATTGATTGACAAAAACGTCAGATAAGGAAATATATGTATTTATTTTTATATGAGTTCATGAATATTATTGCCTGCTCACACTTACTGTAATGTCGAACAATATAAAATAAGTTATAAGTTATCAGTTGTATCAGTTATCCTCATAACGTCAATTTATTTTGACATTATTAACCTAGAGTTTATCGACTTAACTCTCACCCGGTGGGTAAAATATTTAAAAGTTTAACTCTAGGTTTACCTCTACTCTTGGTGACGCAAGATGAATTATTTGATTAACCTTGAATTAGCTGTTAACTCCGAGTTATTTAGGATAACCCATGAACGCGTAAGTGGGCCAACTATTTCTCAGTAGAAACCTCTTCTTAAAATCCGAATAATATTTTCAACTTCGTTTTAATCTATCGTTAATTACATGCAAATCACAAAACATAACCAAGAAATTGTAATATGAGTTACTGCCATTATTACAACAGTACCTAGAATTACATCTGTACGTGACTTCGTGAAATCTCAGAATCTTTTCTATGGAAAAACCTTACGTTCTTTCTAGAATAAATCCTGGCTTTTGTTTGGATCTTAAACCTGAGTTTCATTCTCAATATACTGTTAAAGATAAAAATAATTTTAACACGCAAAACTATTCCGAATTTTATTAAATAAAAATACACTCTATTTCAAACATTTGATGACACACAACGTAAATTCTTTCATGTAAGAATTTTCTTTTAGTTCAGTATTTCGGTACTTATGTCATCGACAAAATGTGAATATTTATTCCAGATAGTTTGTAGGTATAATAGTCTTTAACTACGTATTATTAAAAACTATTATAGATCCTTACCTCACCTCTGGCGTTAGGTGATCCGGCATCGAAAGATACGGCTCAGTGGCACACTTGGGCGCTATTTTGGGAAAATTACCTAGGTTAGGATTACTCTTATGTAATATATTATTTATTGCTGAAATAAGACTATGTTGCTTCCAACTTTTTCGCATACAAGCTTTTACAGTCTACAGCCGGTAATATCCGCTTGAGGTTGAGTTTAGAAGAACAAAACATTTCTTAATGCTTTTCTACAACTTCTTAAGGAAATAGCATCCAAATTGTCCGTTTAAGACTCGTACAGACTGGCGCGACGCGACACTAATAAAACAATTTCTAAGAAAACCTCCCGGTAGAACAATACCGGTGTCGCGTCGCGCCTGTCTATACGAGGCTTCATATCACTCGTTTGGGTTTTGCGTTGCGTGACCGTGTCAGTGACAGTGACACGAGTGACAGGCAAACAATCAAAAAGTCTATAAAGATTTGAAATTTTACACAGATTTGAAAGATGCTAGGTTATTCAAAAGCCAAGGGAATCAAAACGCTAGCGACTAATGGCTTGGCCAATCAAGCCTCTCTTAAAAAAAAAGTACCGGGCAGTTTATTGATTCAAACATAAAGTGACGTCAGTGCTGATAACATACTTTACCGAGCTATTCTTTATATCAAGTACCTGGGCGACCGAGCTCTGTTCGGGTGAAAATAGAGAAAACGAATTTTCCCAGGTATGAGACCTAGCTAAATAGATTTTGCTTCCCCGTAAACCACCCCTATATGGCAACTTTCATCGAAATCGTTAGACCCGTTGTCGAGAATGTGAGTACAAATATATATATGTATAAACAAATATTGCTCATTTAATAGTATAGGAATTGTATAGGATAGGAATTTAGCTCATTAGGAATGAAACATGAGAAAAACAATTGAACTACGCAGAAATTGCAAGCATGATCAATTAATTATCTAGCTAGCGACTGCATAAATCATGCTCATGTTAGATATGATGACGTATACCTATCAATATTCTTGTGTAGAAAACTAACTTAGTAGTACACACTATAAAAACTTACAGCACAGGTATCGTGTTTGGGCTCAATGAATAGGTTATGATAGATGATGAACATAGTCTGGTGATGAAGTAGGAAAGAGAAATGAGGAAATGTTTGTGTCTGGGGTTTTTTAATTATAATATAAATTAACTTGTAGGGATAATTATTTCAGTAGAATATTCATAACTTCGAATGACAACAAAATGCAAAACTATTAAGCGATACATGACTCTTAAGAGCACAACACACACAATTCCTGTTTGGATATGCAGAGATCTTAAAAACGACAATATAAGTAAACATTAAATCTTATCTTTTAAATCCGACAAAACTCATCGAATAAAGTAAACATCGACGTCAATGTCTGCAGTATTATTTGCTCAGTTCTTACTCGTATGTGTGTTCTTGTGTATGTGTTATTATGTTTGTTCCCGGTTGATAGCAATAGGCTCGCTCCCTATTACATATTAAATGGGACTTAAACATAACTGGCGAAATGTGGCTGTACCTACTTCAGGTACATCTCTGCCCATCCCTGAACCAAGGCGTGATGTTATGTTATGTGTGTTCTTATGTAAAACACTGTATATTTGTACTTTGTATATGCAGATCGCTATCACGTTAGTATTCTTATACGATACTTTTCTTCATTACATCTTTGCAAGCCATTGCATTTTCTATGTACGTGCTTCTTTGAAACCGCAGCGAGTTTTCTGTGAGAGAAAACATTATATCCATTGAATACTGCTAAGGCTTTATATTGGAAGTCAAAGTGTAACGTTTTTCCCGGAATTTTTCTCTCAAAAGCTACCTGTTTAGAGTTATTTTTGATGTTACATTTACCTTCATTTGTAAGTTTAGGGTTATTGTTATTTGCTACAGTTTTAGAGCAGTTTATGCGATACTTAAAACATATCGATTTCCGAGTCTTCTCTCTTTTAGCAGTCTGCTCTAGTCTCGTCTAAAATATAACTCATCACCAATATCATCATCCACAGTCCCAGCTCACCCACCGCTGGACATAGCCCTCTCTTTTCTGGTGCCAATTTCCACGTTCCTGTGCCAGTCTAAAATATACCTACCTACATTAAAATATCAATAACGGTCCTCATATTGGAATTTATATTAGCTCAATGAAAAAGCCGCAAACGAGTATATGTAATAGCCTTATATGTAGCTAGTACATTCTGATTGGTTATAACAGCGTTGCGCCGGTGGAAGTGGTCAATCAGTCCACATGACCTGCAAGTCTAGATCCTAGATAGACTAGATCCAGGCTAGTCTACCTAAACTATTACCTAACACGTAATATCCCGTCTTGACTTGTTATGCAGTTACGTACACAGATTTTTAAAGGAAATTAAATCGTGTCGCGGTTTTGCTGACGTGGGCAGTACGTAGCAGGATGCAATCTTGTAGGTATTGTGTTCTGAAACTTGTATTATACAGGAATAATTTTACCTACATACATGGTGCTAGTTGAAAACTTTGATATTGTCCATGTCTTGAGATTGTCGCTAGTTATGTGTTAGTTAATAGTTGGAGACTATGTTGCTTCCTACTTAGCGAAGATTGGTAGGCATATTGTGTATTAAAAGTGGATTAGGTTGTATTTATTCCAAAATTTTCAACACTTCAACTCAAATATATAGGTCAATTTTCCTAAGCAGTAAGCTTTATATAAAGCGTTATTGTTTTTACAAAATCGTATTCATTTTATAAGACGGCAGAGTTTTTGTAGAGATTAGCTCTTTGCCTGGCTACACTCGACTGCATTTATCATTTGTGTTTTTTTTACTACATTAACTAGATTTTAACTCAGGAACTGTTCCGTAAACTATCGTTGCAACCCATTGATTCTGATCAATGTCATCTACACTGGAAAATAGATTAGAACTGAAAAATAGATTATTTCACTATTAGAATTGTTTCAGATTTAACTTCAAATGAAAAACTAGGTAAACATTTTTAAGATAGGCACAATATACGTATAGGTTTTATAACATATTTCCGTTATGAGCTAATGATAAGATTATTTGTTAAATAAATTATCTTTATTGATAACAGCACCATTTTTTTTATCAAGTTTTGGACGAATCTAGTGTTCGTTTCATTTATATTATTATATTTAGTAGAATTCCCTAATTAGCATTGTATGTAGTCATTTGATGATGACTTGATTAGTCAGTTGATTTCTAAACCTAATTATTTTTTATTATTAATATTTGTTAGAACTATAGATTATTTTGAAAATACACATGAATAATTATGATTTTTGTAAATCGAAATATCTTAGTTGCTTCATTTTGATTGAGATCTCAATGTGAATTAGGTAAACTTGTTGCCATTGATTACTTTTCATAATCATTCATGTTTATCAAATTAAAAAACGTACTTTACATATGAATACAGGTTTCAGTTACAATACACGAAACGTCACCAGCGAAGGTCGTGATTTCCTCTTTTACATACATTAAAGGTTTTTCCAAAGTTGTTATACCTATTGTAGAATTTGTATGTGAACCACAGTGATTCGTAGTGACTCAGTAATTGATAAATACAATACACCACTATCACAAGTGTGAAATAAAATTATTTGGAAGAAAACCTGCACCTGAATAAATATTATTTTCAGTATATATACCTATTTCCCACTTAAAAACTACGCAATATTTCTTTACTCATGTGATATAACCACATAGAACAATTAAATACACTGATTCATCACAAATATCTAATTCCAAACCTACCTATAAGAGTTTTATTGTTTAGCAAATTAAACTTATAATTTTGTTTGCGTCCTATCCCAACCTTAATAAGTAATAGACACCATTGTGTTTTCGAGTTCCTTCCCCGTTATTCCTCCCTAAAATGGTTAGGATGCGTGTGTGCAATATTAATTAGCAATATACGATTTGAAGTGCGCCCGATGATAATACAGTCGGACAGTACCTATTGGTAGCGAGCGGCGCGCGGGCTCCCTTCGTTGTGTGGCGGCGCGCGCGCAACACAGGCGTCCACGGTACACGTCTCCGCGTAAAAATAAAGTCTACAGCCCGCGCTCTCGCACTTCAACCCATTTATAATTATCAGTAAATCGCCACGCGAGTGCATGACTGCCGCGGACGGCGACCGCTCGCCTAAAAGAAAATCACAATCGCTAACCTCGAACCCGAATCTCACGTCCCTGTACACCCGGCCCTTGTTCAACAAACGACGCGAAAACCCTAAAATACGTTTAGACGAACCTCGACGAATCGTCACTCCTACGCAATAGATACCGGTGCCGCGAGACGCGTGAACCGTCTGTGAATCGACCGTGTGTGTTTGTGATAATAATATGATTATGTTGTGCTAGTGATAACAGTGTAGCGATCTTCAACCATGCCTGAAAGACCGAAGCGCCGTAAAAATAATAAAAACAAACGTAATAAAAATAAAAACAATAGACCTGACGTGAATAAAAATAATAGTGACGAAACAAAATTAGACAATAGTGAATCGTGTAACACTCAAAATGAAAACGAGGAGGTGTGCGCAGAAAGTGAGGTTACTGACACAAAGGAAAAAAAAATTGAAGTTTTGCGACCTTCAATAGATAATCAAAACACGGCAAGTAGTACTTCTAGCGATGTAGTTAATTTGAACGGTGATCTAAATAATAACAGCAATCAAATTGTTGCCGATGCGTTGACTATACCAGTTGAAAAATGCCACGATACTGTGCTTGATACCTTAGATACTATAGCTTACGTCGTAGAAGCTCCTGAACAATCCCATCAAAGTAAAGCTAAGCTAAACAGCAAAATAAAAAGTAAAAGTTTAGATGATGATGACGCTACAAAAATTACCGAAATTACTGAGGATGATACAGCTGAGCCGGGAGATGAAAATGCACTGGCTTTAATAGACAGCCAAAATGTTGAAGTAACTCATGTCGAATCCGATGTAGAGTGGGAAAGCGCCGCCGACCTTAACGAAATTGAAGTAAAAAAACCACAAGAAGTTGCTACTGGGACTTTATCATTTACCACGATCCCGCTTAATGTAGCGCAATGTGACCAAACTAAGTCATTGACACCCGATGAAGAAAAATCTCTAAGAACTTATTTGAATACTCTTAATTTAGCAACACATCCGGAGGGCTTAAACTCTATTGAAATTAAAACCGAAATTGAGGAAATCATAAACCAAGAAATTAAACAAAGGTTACGCAAAAAAGCATCGGCAGATGACTTTTTCTTACATAGACATGGTCCTCCAAGAATGTTGGACGTAATAGATGAGGAAGGCAGTGGAAGTGGATCATCTATGACATCACGTCGTCAGTCTTATCTCAGTGACAAAAGAAGTGATGTTGAAGACTTAGATGATGATGTGTTTGAAGACAAGAACAAGTCATTAACAAAGCAAAAGAAAATGATGTCTATTGCAGTCCACAAAAAAAGTTATGGGCAGTTAGTTCCCCAAGAATGTGTTCTAGTTGGTGCAAAAATAAAAGAACCAGAAGTTTCTGAAGCCAGAGGCGACTGGACTATGAAAACCGTTGAAAAAATGACCGGCGCTGAGGTAGTTTACTTGACAGATACGTCTAGCAGTACTAGTTCTCTTCATGAAATTGAAGATGAAGATGATGGTGTTGATACTGACGTATCAATACGCATGATCACCCCAACTATAGAAGTTACAGATACGGAAAACTTCCTCAAGAAAACATTTATTTCAAATGCTGAATACAATAAACAAGGCATATTAAATGAAAGCCAACAAACTAAAGATCACAAAATCAAAGACAAAACTGAAAATATTAATGTTTCCGAAAAAATCCACGAAGAACTGAAAAGTAAAAATATTAATTCTGAGCATAATATTAAAGTGGAAATAGAAGACAACCAACGTTCTACTATTTCAAAATCTGTGCCTATAATAGCAGGCACTGAAAGAATAGTGGAAGTAATTCAAGACACAGAAACTGAAAACAACTTAGTTCGTAATGAGACCAGCAATAATGAAAATATCGTAAAGTTTACATGCGATCAAGGTGGAATAGAAAAGTCCAGTCTACCTCCTACTGTCAAAACCCAAGATCAGAAAAATGAACACATTATAAATATTGAGTATGAAAAAAGTTCTGAGGAAAATAAAAGTGATGTAGAAAAGGTTTCTAGTCAAAACTCTCATGAAATTGTTGTTTTATCGACAGATAACATTAAAACCAATTTGTATGTCAAAGATATTGATGAAACTATAAATAAGGATGATAAGAAAACGCAAACGCAACAAAATAAATACGAGTTAGAATCAAAAGTAATAAAATGTGAATTTAATGATGCAATAAATAACTTGATAAAGGAAGTTGCTTCTGAATCAGAAGAAACAAACGAAAATTTAAAAGACACATTTTCACGACAAGACTCTTCAAGCAGTGTGGATTCCTCTCAGTGCACGGCAAAATATAACCCCAATTATTCATCCCTAAATGACATATCTAACATGACGCATGATGAAGCTAGTGTGAATAATAAGATAAATTCAGAACAATTATCTTCAACTACAAGCCATGTCAAAGATGTATTTGAATGTGTTACAGGAACTACTCCCCAAAGTAAGGCCAAAACTGATGATGACACAAAAGAACCCCTAAAGTTGAGAGATTTATGTGTCAGAAACATAGCCACGTTGCCTTATGGTAAGAAGATACTTGAAGAATTAGCATCTGTATCTGAACGTTTGCAACACATCGCACTTTATGGCACATCTTCAAAGACAGTCGATAATAAACAAGAGAACGTTGAAAATATGCCACATTACCGGTTACCTGATGTTTCATCTATTGAGACGATATCTATACCAACTAAAGCAAAGGATCCAATACCACCACCGATTAAACCTCGTCGTTCATCTTTGAACAGAAAATCATCACAGGAGGACGAGCACTGGACTGGTATACCAACCAAATCTGAGCCTGTGTACGTTTGTCTATCACCTTCTCAGAAAATGCTGATGGAGAAAACAAACACTGTCATAACAAAAGATGACGCTAGTCACCTTGTTGACATGCATAGAAAATATGTGGATCGCAGGGGCTACAATGAACAATATAAAAACGAAAAGGAGCGAGAAGAACATGAAGTCGATACTACTCCAATAATACCGTTTAAATCACAGACTGGAAGTCGGTTGCTTGCTTTGATTCGTGATCCAACTCTTACCAATACTATTAATTCTTTGACCCAACGGTTAAATATTAGTTCAGACGAGACACAGAAAAAAAGCACAACTACAACATTTGCGAAAAGTAATCATGACCGGTTCCCAAGTCGAGAATTTTCATTCAAGCCTATTCCTCCTCCAAGACCAAAAAAATACTCGTCTTCATTATACGAGAGTGACGAAAGCTCTGATTTCACCGATAGTTCTATGCGTTCAATGAAAAGTGAGAGGAAATTCTTCCATTACTCTACTGGAAACCTAAATAAAGAAATTGAGAGTGACATTTCATCAATACAAAACATGCATCGCTACTTTACTGATACCAGAGACGAGATAAGTAATTACAAAAGTCCCAGAAGACCTTCACTTCCTAAAGATTTGTGTGAACAACAAATGGAATATATCCGTCAAAAAGAAAAGGAAGTAGAAGCTGAAATTCAACGCCTTGAAGCTTTAAAAAACAATATACCTCAAATGCAAAGGCAAGGACCCAGACCACCTTTAGTTTCGGAAAAAGAGGTAATTAATGAAAGAATAAGATATTCAAATAATTATAGCATATCACGTAAAAAAGATGTGGTTATGAGCTCACAAGGATCGGAAACTAGAAAAGCAAAGCTATCAGCATTTAGCAGTAGCCAGGAAGAATTACTTCGTGATAAAATGTATTCGGAATACGTATCTCAAATGGCAGAACGCGAAGAAAGGAAGCAACACAAAGTCATTAAAATTACAAATGCTCCAGCATCAACAAACCACATATCTATTTCCAAAAGTATGCCAACTCTTGACGTTCTTGATGGGAAGGTCAACAATAGAATTGAAAAGGAGTTCATATCGAAAGCTAGGGAGCGGTGGGACAAGTTAGGTATCAAAGATCCAGAAACCGAAGACGAACGAGAATCTGCTAATAATGTGTATAAAGAACCTAAAGTGATAGAACATAAAATTAAAGTGATTGAAGGTGGTCAAGAAAAGGACGTTAAAAAATTACCAAGTCACTTGCAAGAATTTGTTCGGTTTACGGCCAAAGACAGTGAACAAACCAGGAGCAGCTCCGGTGAGTCCAGCACTGGACCAGCATCCCCGCATCTTGTGATTTTGTGTGCAGTGATTATAATTGTGATAGCAATTGGCAAATACTTTTTGCGATTGTTACGAAACAAATGACAACTAACATAACATGTACATTGTGACTGATGCCCTAAATAATTCGAATGCTTTAGTGTGTATTGTTGTGTGTAGCATTGCATGAAATGTTAAACCAAAATTATAACAAATTATTTATTTTAGTCTTATCATTAATCTAGTTACTGGACACTTCAACGACATTATATTACATCAACATATTAGAATATACAGGTAAGTTATTTACATAATATATGATTATGCTTTACATGTCAAACATAATACCCTCTACACTTTTTAGATTAAATATCATTATAAAACGTTCCATTTGCTAAATGGAAATGATCTGAATGAGTCAGTTCATTTTATGAACGCCTCGGCATGCATATTGTGTTATAAATGTATCCAATGAATTTAAACTAGTACTACTAATTTAAAAAACACGTCCATTAGACATTTATTGTTTATTTTGATGGTCTCTGGTTACATTTCCTTATTTTTACTCATTTTATAAACGAAATAAATTAAAGGTGACCTACATGAACGCTTGTAAATTTAATTTCTAATATGCAACCACGCAATATATCCAGCAATAATAATCAAAATCAAATCAAAATTTAATGAGAGCATGAATGAATTTTCATTTTGGATCTGTTTCAAATTACTCCAGTATTTTCGTTTTACGATACTAATAATGCCTTGGTCTGACTGGCCTGGTATATTGGTCTGACGCAGATACAGATTACACATTATTTTTGTATATTTGTCTATATTTATGTACGTTCATGACATTGTTACTAACATGTATTGTAGTCAAAACGTCTACATTTTAATATTACAATTTCACGGTAAAGTAACAAAAACGGAGCAGGTGACAGACAGCTGTTTGTTAGTCAGCGCCACTGCGAACTGCGGTCACTAGATAAGTCTTATCACGAATGCACACAATCACCAACATGATAATTAGATCGAGACCAAATAATATCGGTCGTGCGTAATTATTAGATAAACATGTTTGTTGCAAATGATCTTAATGATTTTATCAGTTTATTTATTGATTTCGAGACACTGTAAAATAATAATTTGATTCAATAGACGGTTTCAAAAGAAACAGTAACGAACTATTTCAACGAATTAATCTGCATGTAAGCAGATAACTGTGTCGTGTACAAATTTCGCTATATCAGACGAGAATAATTTGCTTGCCGAGTGAGGCAAGAGCGTCGTCCGTGAAAATATTTGGATCGTCTAAATCTGTGCTAAATGGCCTTTGGTGACTCAAAGTCGCTAACGCATACCTTGTTATTTGCACTGCCTTTAAATATGAATGTAATAGTCCATTAAAGAGTTTTCAGAGAATACTTAAACAAGAAGCATAATTTATGTTAAACTTTGTTACGGCTGTATTCATAAAACCTACATTATTATCAGTTGAAACATGAGTTTACAGAAATACATCTGAGATAGATTTACGAGTACCTACTGAAGTTATTTGTTCGTGTATTGATTTTCATTAAGTTCACGTATACGTATTTAGACTCGTAGTCTACATTTCTACACACGGTATATTAAAGCCGCTAAACTTATCTGCTTAATTGAATCCCTTAGTCGTATCGTATAATACTGTTAAAGTACTTTATAGCTTCAATTTATTCTGCATTGCACTGCAATTACGAGTAGGTACTTAACAATTATTTTTACTTCTACACAAAGAGCTGCATTCTGCGATTCTATTGTATTTACTTACTTATATTTTGCATAGCAACTGTGTTGAAGTCAGCTATTACAATAGAATACGTGTATAGATAATATACTTAAATAAATAATGAATCGTCGACGTCAATGTCAGTGAGGGTTCAGTAATAATCTCTATCTAAATTATCAATCAGCGTCAATTAAATTGTCCAATCACGGACGCTCCGGCAGGGCGAGGGCAATAACGATGGCATTTCAATTAACATCACCGGCTGCTATACGTATATTTATCCAATAATTTAATCAACTTATCCCTGTCCACATGTCATGTTGACTTCACATTATTATAATTCGAGCACGAGAAAAATGTTTAGCATTCCAGAACATGTTTGGCAATCGATTCTATTATAGTTTCTGTAATCGATTTGTTTCGAAATCGGATTTGCGTCGAGCACAAGGAATTTTCTTTTATGGGGATGTTTGAGTGGTCGGGCTAAAATAACTTTTGTCACAATATGGTCGTGTGTTTTGCTGTGAAAATAAAACTTCAGTCGCTATGAATTCGACACGATACTCGTAAGTAAATGTATTGCGAAGACGTGGTGGACAGAAATACGCGTGATGTTTTTCCCTGTAGTGAGCTGCAGTGAAACAAACACGTAAGCGAATCGCGTATAATTTTGCATCCGTTTACGTCAAATACATCACATTTTATTTATATTGCCAACCAGCTGTCTGAGAATTTTACTTGCATTTTTAAACATTTATGTATCATCCTGCACTTCAGTTGTTTTTGCTAGAAAATATTCGAATAAAAACCTAAACATTTCTGTGTAAAAAATTGTTTCGATCATCTAAAAATAATTATTTTTGCCAGCTTTCCTTTAGGTACGATCGTACGATAAATAATATAATTAGTAGGTAAATAAGGCTTTAGTATTACGCACTTCAATATTACGTACTCAGATTAATATTACATAGGTACCTACACGTAAAACAAGAAAATAAGATACAGGTTGTTTTGACATTGTTTATTGTTTTTTACATGTGTCAGTGTCATCTCTAAATAATTAGTTTGTTTGTTTATATGGTTAAGGATATTGATAATATTATCTTTAAACTGCATCGCCCTTTTGGGGTATTCCTCGAAGCGCACCAAAAGTATTCCTCGAAACGCACCATTCAGATGCGCTAAACTTTTGTTAGAGGATCTGAATGGTGAGTTTCGAGGAATACTTTTGAGGGAATACCCCGACTTTTTGACTGTTTTATCAAACTGCATATACCCATCGCAATATCTCCATAAACGTTACCTATAAATCTCCATACACGTATAAGTACATGAAGTTCATAAAAAACTTTGTTTTCAAATAGATATTTACAAACTTTGTTTGACAATCAATCATCAATGTAGCAACTAAAACTACCGATACACACCGCATCACTTTCCGATGAGTTTCCGAAAATATCTGGAAACTAACAAACACGCCTTCCATCTTAACATGAATGACGTCTGAAGCTGTACATCTTACGTAATCGAGAACTATTAGATAAGTGAACTTGTTCAGCATCCAACAATAAACTTTTATTCATCCTGAAGAACAAAATACGGTCTCGTGTTCGTAATTTATATATTCAATGAGTTTCGTTCAGCTTCGTGATAAATTATACAATGGCGACAAAAGAATTTTCTATCAAAACATTTCCATTTTCGTTCATATTGAAGTTTGTTGTTAATATTTTCTGTCTATATACATAATATATTGGTATCTACAATCTTTAAGTCTGCGTGGGCTTTTCGCTATTTTTGGTTAACTCGTTTATTGGCTTTTGACATTTGAACTCTTTGTAAATTCTTATGAATCACTACCACTACAATGCTATTTTAGGAAAACAAAAATGTGGGTATAATCATGTTTACCGGCTTAAAGGTCGTCACACACTTTGAAGATAATTTAAAATATATATTATCTTCGACATATCGCTCACCGTACTAATTAATGGACCACCAGACACTGCGAAAATATTATATATTTTACCTTAACGGATTTTTAAGCGTTATAATATACAGGGTGGCAGGGACATCGACGCGAAAACTGTTACTATGGATTCAGTACATGATTCTGAACACCCCTGCGTAAAAAAAATTCGTCGGTTATTTTAAAAAAATCTGCTGTTTCATAGAAAAGTACAATACCTATGCAGTTAAAATGTATGGAACAGCTCCATATTATCATTTTTAGCGTCGATGTCCCTGCCACCCTGTATATTATCTTCAATGTGTGTGATGAGCTTTAAATTTACGATATTCATGTTGTAACGACTCACAAATAAAAACTAACATTGTATTAAAATAAAATTATGTAGAAAATTCCGCAAAATTTTTGTTAGGTACCATTCTAAATCACGGACTAAAACTACAATTGTAATAATATGTTCATCGATTTGACTAAAATACCCGTGCACGACTTGCTTCTATAAATAAAGACGCAGTGGCCTTGAACCATTCACTAATTTGTACCTATAGCTGATCAGAGCAAAACCCAAATTTAAATACCACCAAATAAATCACACTTGTAACTCCACTGGAACTTAGTTTCTGTTTGGTGGCTAACTGACGATGGGTACATTTTCCACGTGGCTAATCATACGAGTCATCCAGGAGATAATTTTACGTGTCAGGGTCCTAACAAAGAGAGAATGTCAAAGCGCCCGCAGGCGCGCCGGAAGCGATTTGACTGCGGAAGTGATGTCACTGGGGGGCTCACGACGCACACACACGCATTTACTTACAGGGGGATTCGGTATTTGTGATATTTTTTTATGCACTTGATGTATGAGTCATGTAGGTAAAAAGTAATGCGGAAGTAATGAGTGGGGGTCTTGTGAAGGAACATAATCCATCAATATTTCACATCATAAATACGAAAGTAACTCGTGTCTGTCTACCTGTCTGTGTGATACATTTTCACAGCTTAACGGCCGAACGGATTTTGATGAAATTTGACACATAGGTAGACCATTATCCGTTTCCATAGAATATTTTCTGACCTCCACGCAGGCGAAGGAGCCAGGAAATGCAAGTATATTATATTTACAGAATAAGTAAGAACGGCTTGTTAAATATACCTACTGTCGTTTCATTTACGACAAATACGAAATATTTCTCATTGATCATTTTTAAAAGCCCCGAAAAACAGTAAAAAGGCAAAAAAAATACCTCTCTTGCCTCTGAACGCCAACGCCGACGGGTCGCTTAGTTTGACCTAGTTAAGTTTATAACGGTTTCAAAAAATGCAAAGCTTTACAAAATAAAGGACACACTTATAGTTATAACGAATTAAAACGCACACCTGGAAGCAATTCTGTAACACTCTGTATAATGCTCTTTGTGCAAGTTGTTTTTATTGACATTGACTTTTGATTCGTTTGCGTATTAATGTCATAGCTCATTATTTTGTTGATAAATGACGTGTCCGTTTCCCACTTACAAATTGGCTTTTTTAGTGTCCTGTACCTCAAAAGGAAAAAACTGAAACCCTCTATGATCACTCGTGTGTCCGGGTGTCTGTTTGTCCGTCTGTAACAGCCAATTTGCTCCAAATCTAATAGACCTATTAAGTTGAAATTTGGTACACATATGTATTTCTGTGACCCAAACACGGACGTGTAGATAACGTAAATAAAGGAATATTGAAAAAGAGGGTCAGATTTGCCATGTGACATATCAAATGAAAGGGCTTATTGCGAGGATCTCAAATAAATTATAAAATAAAAATATTTTTTCATAATTTTAAAATGAATACTTTTAAAGATATTTAAGAAAATTGGATAAAATTATTAATTTTTGAAAGTTTACAAGAACCTATAAGAAGTCTATGATATTAAAATAACATGGTAAATCTCTCAATAGTGTGCGTACAAACATATATTTGCAGTTGGAATGTATGGGAGAACATGTTTTTCAACTACAATGTTAAGTTTGTTCTTGGGATAAATTTATCCCAACTACTTCCGGAATAAATTTTTATCCCCATCATTGTGCGTAGTCCGACACGCACTTGGCATGTTTTTATACCTACGGGATTGGTTCGTGTTAAAATTGTGTACGTCATTCTTAGCTTCTTTTGTATTAATGTTCATATTGGGTATTGAGATAACAATTTAGAACAAACTATTGGAATCTTATTAGTTCTAGGAATACGTGAGATAAGATTATAAGGTACGAACTGAAGCGGCAATAGTGCAACGGGTAAGGTGAAAGGTCGGGAGTTCGACCTCCGCCCGTTGTAGATACTTACTAAATCCTAGCTCAAGCTTAGTAATAGAAAATGTAACAGGAACGCGAATTGCTTGCTAATATAAAAAAAAAATCTGCCTGCTTTGTTATGCAAAAAGCATTACACAATAACTAAAATAATAATTATGAAAGATACATTTGGCACACTCAGTGTAAACTTATATTTATTTTCCGTTACTCAACCTACCTCATTATTTCTCGCAAAAGTCTTTGCACTGAAATATTTTTTTACACGAAATATTATGTCACGTCATGATGCTGAAAGCTTCCTTCCGTCTCCGTCCAAAACTTTCTCATTTAAAACTTTCTTGTATCAGCGCCATCTATACCTTGACGTTAGAACTAAAGTAATAAGTTCGATGCTTCTCCGCAAGATGTCTATTCAATCTTGATTTGTATTGGAAGTTTGCAGATACAATAATGACTAAAGTTCATTGGAATAGAAATCAGGTCAAGTTATTTTTACTCTTCTGTGACAATAATTTGACAGTTTTGGTTCTAACTAAACTAATAAATACCTACTAAATCGTTACTTAGGCATGTTTCAACCAAAAATACAGTTGCTTATCTAGCCATCTATTGTATTTTTTTATTATTGCCTATTTTGAAAAGTGTTCAAAGGGCATCGATAAGATAAAAATAACTAAAGCGATAATTAATTGTTAGAAATAACGCAAAATTTTAATCATTGAGCAATAGATCAGATGCGCAAGAGCTAGTAAACGTTTCATACGAATTAATAAACTACAAAATTATTAACCATAATAATTTCGAAATTATATGAAAAGCCGTATCATGTACACGGAGAAAACGAATACATAGTTTCCACAGTATTTGCTGAAGTCTGTTCCATCACACAAGACAATGAAGTGGTAGATGTACTCCACTGTTATTAATACTAGTATCTATGCGGTAGAATAATAACCACCTTGTGTGAACAAATACATAGAGGTTTGTTAGTATCCTGACTGTATCTACAGCTTTAATTAGGTACTTTTGTCAGATTTTTTGTGAGAGTCATGTACTCGTTTTAGGAGATATCTAATTATTTTCGTATGAGGGACAGTCCCTTTGTACACGGCACGGTTTCTTTATGGTACGGTGTATAAACCGCGCTGTAGAAAAAAACGTGTCTGTCAACAAGCTTCCATAGTGATCCATACAACACTGACGACCGTCACAACGGGCGAATAAACCGTAGTTTTTTAAGGCAAAAAAGAAAAACGTCCGTACAAAGGGCCCCAACAACGCCTATCTACAAAGCCTATTTTGTGAGTATTCGATGTGCTATATTTTCAGACAGGTATTGAAAATCTTTGGTAGGTACCTAAGATGTTTTGTTTGTCCTATGAATTTAGTTGGTTGGTGGTATTACATTTTTTTCATGAAAGTAGCCTTTTACCTTAGTTTTAACTTTTTGTATAACACCGTCAGTAAGTATTGACAGATACCTACCTACACACCTATTATTTGATGAATATTATTATATTATTAATAATTATATTAATACGTGAAGCAAAAATTTTGTACCCCTTTTTACAAAAATTACGCGGACGGAGGAGTATGAAATTTGGCACAGTTAAAGTTTATATGGAGAAGGAGTGCAGAAAGCTAATATGTTTATATAATATGCATTAGCAATAAATTAAATTAATAAAAAAACCATTACACACACTACCATGCGTTTCACACAAGATGGCTGACCTTAGAATCATGACATTTAAATGAATTATGGTCGAATTTCGAACTCTGAGCGATAATTACAACGTGATAGGGGAGCGCCTCACTACATTACATTATCGGACACAGTTTGACCCCGGGCTATATCCAAATGCGGATTCGGGAGTTATGGTCCACAGCAAACTAACATGACCGTAAAATAATTACCTACCTACCTATTAAAAGTTAAAACAAAAATAATAATTTATTGGTTTATTATTACAAAATAAATTTAATAAATAATTATAAGTAACTACGAGTAGCTTCTGACCGCGACTTCGTCTGCGTTTACCGGGATAATAAGTATCCTATGTCTTAATCCAGGTCATGGTCTACCCATGTGCTAAATTTCATCCAAATCCATTCAGCCGTTTTAGCGTAACAAACAAACTCCCTTTTGCATTTATAGTATTAGTTAGGATGGCTTACTGTAACTAGAAAATTTAGCATAGTTTTTTGTACAGTGGTCCCCAAAGTATGTACATCATATGAGGAAAAACTGACAAAAGTACCTCTACCTACCTATTCAATAAATGTAGGTAAGTGCCTAATATTGATATTGTATTTTTTTGTGTCATATCGTTTGAAAATACGATAGGTACCTACTACAAATACACGAACTGCTCCTGCTTTTCTGACATTAAAAATGTAGTTGAGAATTTTAAATAACCATACTTTTGATTTCGAAAAAGAACTGAATACTGATTGGTCGAAGTCAAACTCCCATTCCGCGCGTCTTTGGCGGATGAAACACCATAACTAACAGGGTTGTTCAATAATGATTTTATGTTGAGATAAGGTAATGTCCAACACCGACAGACTGCTCACACTAGGTAATACTGGTCAAAATAGCTTCGGAAATAATAATGAAATTTTTATCAAATTCTGAAAGATAATAATGTTTATTGTGGGTCATCCTTAGAAGATAAACATGCCATCGCGAACTTTTTTGTTGAACTTTTTATGATGAACAATCCTGTAAAACATAAATTTTATGTAACTTTTACCATTTCCGCGGCGCACGCCAATAAAGCTCCCCCCAGTCGGCATGATTTTTTCCGACATTTTCAACAATAATCATATCTCAGCCGATTTACACAAAACCTTAATTATTCATAAAAAGCTTCCTCATGAATCACTCCGTCCATTAGTGAAAACCGTTTGGAAATCCGTTCGATAATTTTTGAGTATATCGCGTTCAGACAGACAGACAGACGCGGCGGGGGACATTGTTTTATAATATGTAAGGACGATATACAATCTCTTGCAATTGTCAGTATAAATTCCACAGTTCGTACAATATGTGGCGTTTGAATCAGATGGACACACAGATATATGCGATATGATAGAACGTATCTAGTTTCTAGCCCTTTGTCTCCTAGGACACCTTTGTGTGAAGACTGTGGAAGAAAGGTTGAGAGTTCAACGACACCGGAGCATATGTGCAATATGTAGATGAAAGTACATCAATCAGACTTCGTTCAATTGAAGATCAAACGAATAAAATGGAAGGGATTGGTGTAGGTAATCAAATTGGATTTCATAATGTATGAAAATGCTAACGGTTAGGACAAATGGTGAGCTTCTTCTTAGTGAAAACCCCTCTTTCTCAAGATTTTTTAATTTGACAGCATGGTGTGTAATACTTATGAGTTTGAAAGGTTTGAAGTACTGTTTCTAGAAAAGCAGTCTCTTTTAATGTTGTAAAAACCCCAGTAAGTTTAGCATGACCACAATAGAAACGGGTTTTGTCGATGGAAGAATAGACAAAATGACAAATAAACAATCACAATCTGTAATTTTGTCTATTTTTCCGTCGACACAACGCGTAGAAAACCCGTTTCTATGGTTTTCATGCTACGCGTACAGGTTAGGAACCTGCTTTGGTACAGGGAATAGAAAATCGTGAAAGACCCAGGGAGCGGCCTGTTTTACTTAATATATAAAAGAAAATCCATTTTAGTTTTGCATAATTAATAAATACCGATTATGATTTAAAACTAAGTTATTGCCGATAAGTATAGGCCAATCACTGAAGAGAATTGAGCCAGAATTAAGTTGTAGGACGGAGATATGACACTATGATTTCTATGATCATAGAAATAAGACAACGTAATAAAGACATTATGATATGAATCATTTGTGCGCATAAACTCGCGACACTCTAAGAAGCCCGATTTGATGTTTCTCATTATACATGGCGCGATAACTTTGTATGGACGTTTACGTAAGAAATCGAAAAATCAAATTCATAATCCTAATTAATTTAGTTATCCATACACTATGACAATGAGTATAATTCGTAAGCACCAAGTTTCACTATAAATTCAAAAAATGCACTGAAAAACACAAATTATTCGTTGATTAATATTCTGACAGGACGTTATTACAATGTCAAGTCTTTGGGTTCGTTGCCGTAGTGTTGTGACTGTTTTAAGCCGTTTTTTGACCGAATGATTTTCTGTAAATCGATACTTTTACAAACATTCGATTTAGAAAAGAGAGAAACGTATAATTACTGAATTATTAAATGTTTAAACATATAAAAACAAAATCGATCGAAAGAAAATTATAACGGAAGTCTTTAGAAGAAATTCATTCGTCCATTTTGACCATATGATTGAAAATGAATTTATTATATGAGTAACCGAAGAAAACGAGTGGGCCGTTTTCGTGATGATAATGTTGCTCGATCATCCAGTGACGAAAGTGAATAAAAATGTTACAAATTTTGTGAAATTATTAATTTACGTGATGATAATGATAATGACGTCTAATAAAACGATAAGCCTCGAGAATCAGGTTTTAAAGCAACTGATTTTTTTCCCATCACAACACAAAGTATTTTAATGGGTGTTAAAGGCTTGTGCAGACCAGCGCGACTTGTCGCGCGACGCGACACCGGTTATTGTTATACTGTGAAGTTTTCTTAGAAATTGTATTGTTCGTGTCGCGTCGCGCGACAAGTCGCGCTGGTCTGCACAAGCCTTTAATCGGGGTTCTTAGAATGTCGCGAGATGTTTCATACAATTTAAGAGCCATGATCATAAATTATGATATGAAAGTGTAAGTGTAATATCCCCCATAATCATATATAACGCAAATTTTGTTTCATTCCCAACAGTGCAATCAGGCTGCAGATTTTGAATTTTCTGAATATCGATATTAGAATGAAAATGCACTGTTGATTATGCAATAACGCAATTAAGGACGCTGAAATATATTCATGTTATTATGGGTGGGAGCTAGAATGCTATTAACAACTTAGCATTTTGATTATGATAATCTGATCTCTAATCTCTATGCATTAATGACTATTACTGTATACATATAACATACATACATTCGAGCCGATTTTAAACGGGTAGATGAAAATAATAACTTCATAAACCTAAGGGCCAAAGGAAAATAAAAACACTTTAAATTACTGGCTTTATCTAGGTATACAGTATCATTAGAATAACTTCGGAAAATGGGACAAAATTTGATGTGCATTAGTGTCTGTTTTGGCATGCTCTGGTCAAACTGACGCGAATCCCATGACGCGACTGCATCTTTTGTTTTAATACTTAGGAAGTCGCGCGAATATTCGCTCCAGTTTGAACAACTCCATACAAGTTAGTACTTGAAACAGTCAGCGCGCGCAAATTTCGTCCCGTATCCTGCGCGGGATTCTTTTCAGTTTGACTAGAGCTTTAGGGGCAGTCATCCACAAGCGTAATACCTGACTGCCTGCCTTAGCAGTGATAGCCTAGTGTTGTGACCGTCAGACGGCCAGTTCATAGTTTTCAAGTTCGAACCCAAGGCTCCTCTGCACCTCTGACTTTTCGGATTCATGTGCGTATTGTAAAATTATCACTTGCTTAAAAAACGGTGAAGGAAAACATCGTAAGGAAACCGGCATGCCTGAGAGATATTTCTCAACGGCATGTGAAGCCAAGTCAGAGGCCCATGGGCGCCTTTCAAACTCTGACACCAGGTTAGTCACTAACCGCACGAAAATAAGAAGATGCCTGACACGGTGGTTGAGTATCGATTGGCCTTTAGAAGGTCGTAACAATAGAAAATTCTATTGTGTCTCGTTAGTGACAGTTGAACTCTAAAGCGGCTTATAAATACGATTTCAAAATGGGTCAAATATTTGTACGGTCTACAAAATATTGGTAGTGATTTGTAATAGCACCCACAACGTGGTGTAGGGATATAGGTACCTAAGTGTAAAGCAAAATTAGTTTTAAAAGACCTACGTGACTTTGAAACAAACTTCTCTGGCACAGTGTTAAACTTAGACCACGATTTCCACTGCGAAGTTTGGCTTTTTGTTGGTTTTTTCAACTCCTTATGGTCAATCATTGCATATCTCGACTTATAAGATCATCATCATCATTTCAGCCGAAAGACGTCCACTACTGGGCATAGGCCTCCTCAAGCATCGTCACATAGACCCGGTCTGGGCTTTTTGCATTCAGCGGATTCTTACGGTTGCTTCCAAAGCAACGCCTTCCGGTTCGCACACTTAATAGATGGAGTCTTGGAATTTCGTAACCGAAAAGTTGTTTCGATCGGCACGCGTAGCATGCCCTTAATAGAAACGGGTTTTATAGACGGAAGAATAGACAAAATGATTAATTCACAATCACAATCATTTTCCCGTCGATAAAACCCGTTTCTATGGTGGTCATGCTACGCGTGTAGACTGCAGAATCAAGAAATGTTGGGCAGATCTTAACTTAACTTACTGGTTGCCACTCAAAACGCTAGACCTAGCTCAGATTTTTTTTTTTTTTTTTACTGATCCTCTTGGAACTTTTTGGGTTTTTGATGCACACCTTTTTAGGGTTCCATACTCGAAGGGTGCCAAAATTAACACTATTACTAAACCACCGCTGGCCATCTGTCTGAAATGTTCACAGAATGTGTATTTCTATTGCAGCTATAACAACAAAGTATAGCAAAAATTAAAAATATAAATAATTAAAATACAGTTAAACGTGTCTTTTTCTGCGTTTTTTGCTAAATACTCGTATTGTACGGTGTTCGAGTCCAACTCGCACTCGGCCAACTTAAAAAAAAATAAACGAGTGTGCAATAATATTTTTTAGGAAAACGAAATGGTAATTAGGAGGTTCGATTACATACCCAAAACAAAGTCAATTCTTGTTTCTCCTCTCCCTACAAGGCATTTTAGGGCTAGTCCACATTATACTTGTAGGTAAGTATTATGTATATGTATAAGTCTAGTAAGAATTCAGCACGTCTTTTCAATAGCTCATAAACTTTCTGTACTTAGAAAGTTCTGACTAGTTAAATCTCCGTAGGCACGGCCGACGCAAGGAAAATGTGAGCTGCCCACTTTCCTAACAATCGATAGAAAATTCCTTGACGTGAAGTTTAAGTAATTTCTTTGTTTAACATATGGATTTCTGGTTCTCGTTGCAATGTTTCCCGCAGATTTGGGGCCTAACCAATTTTGGTACGTCGCAATGGTTTGGTTGTCTCTATTGTGAGTTTTTAACAGATCTGCCGTATAAAATCTGTTAAAACATCACAAGGGCGAGATCATTTTTTGACCAACTTTTGAAAATTAGTAGACTTAGGCACTGGTCAGCTATCTTACAATTTTATTCTTTAGTTCTTTTCAGCATTTACACAGCAGCTCATGTTATAAGTAAAGGTACGATTCCGAACAACGCTGCACACGTCAGTGCTGCCGCGTCACTACTGTTGTGTGACGCGTCGGTACTGATCCCATACATTTTCTATAGGTTTATATTATGAGATTAGATTCCGAGCACGGCAGCATATAAAACTTTAGAAAATGTATGGAGACCAGGGGGCTTAAACCGGCCGCTTTGGCAGAATCATAGTAGATTAATATTATGAATAACACAAACTTTCACAAACTGACAATTTATAATATTATCTGCGTTTTATTCATATTACGAAATTCATCTGTTTGACAGTTTTATAATACGAGTATATCGTACGAACATTTAAACTGTAGAAATAAGAAATAAAAAACTCATTTGATAAAAAAAACTGTAAAAAAAATATCCGGTAAAATTACGGTCTTAATTTTTTTCATGCAGCAATATTTACACCAAATATGATTCTGATAGGAATTGAATTGAATATGATTCAGCTAAAATATGTGTCACTATAGAGGAATTGCTGGGAATTCAGAAAATTAATTTCTTTTAGAGGAATTGCTTAATGTGGCCGTTTTAGGCCCCCAGTTGGGATGCGGCAGCATTGCCGCGACAGCCCTGCCGCGTGCAGCATTGTTCGGTATCCTACTTTTAATTATAAGCCATTCAGCAACATTGGTAGCAAGTCTAACTGCCCAAGGTGCATCCGTCGTATACTCGCATGACTTCTACTGCGTTGGTGGCATGACAAATGGCAGCTGCAGTAAACAGTTGTTGTCGCCACTTTTTTTGCTTTTAATGCCACCCTTACGCCCACGGTATAGACGTCAAAATCGGTTGAACGGACTGTATAAAGGTTTGTTTAAATGTCCTATCTTATTTCAAATGGAGTATAGGTAGGTATGTCCGTAAGTAATCATAGGAAGGTAGGTAAATATGTACTTCACTCGTCAGTACTCTTGATTCGGTGTAGTTTCATTGACTGTTTTAAACGAATCTACCATGTCTTTGATATTTTAAAGCTAAGCGCACATTACCGCCGCATTGGGCCACGCTGCTTTGCATTTCAATAGATACAAAAAAAGGTGATGCGGCCCGTCTGTAGTTCGCGATGTTTCATACAAAATGTACGAAAGTGATGTTGGAGGACATTTTCAATGCGGTGCGGCCTTCCCAAATCTGCGTCAGCCGTAACTGTCAGTAAATATATGTAGTTATATCAGTTTTTAGTTTAATTTATATATTCAATATACTAGCTGCTGCCCACAGCTTTGTCCGCGTGGACCCATTTTATTTTTCAGAAATAAAAGCCTAAGCCTTAGTTACTCCTTATAACATCAGCTATCTGCCAGTGAATGTCCCGTAAAAATCGGTCCAGCCGTTAAGGAGATTAGCCGGAACAGACAGACGGACAGACAAAGAGACAAATAAAAATAAAAAAAATGTGTTATAGGTACTGTAAATCCTAATCCTAACTAATATTATAAATGTGAAAGTGAGTTTGTTTGTTTGTTACGCTTTCACGCTAAAACGGCTGAACAGATTTGGATGAAGTTTGGCACATGGGTAGACTATGACCTGGATTAGTACATATGATACTTTTTATCCCGATATTCCTACGGGATCGAGACTTATGCGAGTGAAACCGCGGGGCGCAGCTAGTACTTTCATGTATGCATGCACATTTAGTAAAATGCTATTATTTTGACGCTACAAACAGACTCTTCAGTTTTATTTATTTGTATGTATTGTACAGATATTCGGTACATTTTGTAGATAGTTGATAATACATCAACGGAACCCTTTGCAGGCCAGCCTCTGTGGTAAAGTACGACATTAATCAAACATATTCTGTCATCATTATATTACGATCAGGTTAACAGTACCCCATCCTACTTTTCGAGTAATATACCAGACTATACTTACGTACATAAAGCTTCGTTTACATGTGTCCAGTAAAGTAGTGTTTCTTTTTTATACAAAATTTTTCGTTAATATTTTATGCTTAACCTGAATTCAACTTAAAAATGTATGTATGTTACCAAAAATTCTAAAGTTATTTATTCAAACTATGCTGAGAATCAGTACTTTTCGAATGTCAAAATTACATAAGACAGTCCCCAAAAAAGCCCGCCCTTCACCACTTCCTGGGAAGAAGAAATGGCGCAACAAACTCCCCGGCAGTAGTATAACTAGGTACTTTTACTACTGGGGAGTAGCTGTTCCGTAGACTACGACCGTTCTATAGACAAGCTGTTCCTGAACTCAAACTTGAACTGAATTCTATACTATAATTAGTAAGGTACCCACTTGCTAAAACAATTGTTTTCACCGGAGTAAATTTTCGTTGAACATGTTGTTGCGATTTCGTCGTCGTGGTTTCACTGTAGGTAATCAAACCAACATATCTCGTTACCTTTTATCATGGCTACCCATGTTAACCCTTATTGATAAACGTGACACTCTTTGTTCTTTTTAGATATCTGATATTTACCGTGTTGGTCAACATTGTATCAAAACCATAATGATTATACTCTCGCATAAGAAACAGGGTGTAAAAAGACACATTATATTATTTACGCATTCTGTGCATCTGAAGAACTAAGAGTATTTAGTGTTAAAGCGACGATGCTCGGCTCCTTTAAGCGTCTTTTTACACACGTTATATAAAAGAGGTTAAACACAGCCAGGACATCACGTAGTAGAGTTTCTAGGTAATGTCATTGCTATCACAATCAACAACCTACGTCGTAATTGTTGTCACAAGTGCCGGAGCTATATAAATCACCGTCAGAAGGTAGTAGGCAATATATTGCTCCTCCACACGCCATAAACATCTCACTGAAGTGAGCTTTATGGAAGCTTGCTGATATTTTTTGTGATTAGTAGAAGGAAGGGAGGGACTAGTGTGGGGTGGGGGGATTTATTGTTAAATAAATTGACACTCTACGTCAATTTGCCGAATATTCTATTCAATTTTTTAATAAATGGAACGCAAAGCCGATGTCGACTATTCTGCCAATGTCTAAAGTGAGTTGAAAAAGCAAGTGTGTATGATATAAAAAAAGAAAACAAAGTTAAAAACAAATAAAATTCTTCGATTGATACAGTTGAACATAATGTAGATCTTGTTGGGTTAGTACGGGACTGAAAATTTTCACCCATTTATACAACTGTCAAAGACTGAGAGTTGTGATTTGAATATATATACGGACAATATAATTTGGTATATTCAATTTACTTAACAATAATTTCCTTTAAATTATTAGCTGTTGTCCCCTTTGTTGGCACAGTAACTTCAACAACCCTGTTTTACACGCTCAGGGTACCAGGCTACCATTATCATTTGCAGGGTAGATGATGTCCAGGGCAGGTCAAGGTCAAAGTCAGAATTGCATAACACTTCACTGTCATGCGTGTCCGTGTGGGGTTAAAAACCCCTTTTCTAAGTGCATCTTCGCAACTCCTTACAAATAATGATCTGCCAAATTTCATGTTTCTAAAGTTGTAAGCTGTCTCTCACTAAAGTAAATTATTCACGGCTCTGTATAATAAAATTATGTGGTTTAGCATGTAACCGCTTCCTAATATACAACATTGTCGCAGACGCAACAGATGACAAAGGGATTACATCAGGTGAATGAGCGGCCATGATCTCTGATAGTTTAAGCACAGTCTCTCTACATGTAACACTAAGTTCATAGAATTCGCTCCCAGTTTTCTGTAAATACCTACATGAAATGATTTCATTTATACGCATCTAAAGTAAACTGGAAACGAATTCTATGAACTCATTATAACATGTAGCTCAGCAACTATGACATAACATAATATTATTTAATTGAAATGTTAAAAGGTCGTTAAGTATAGTGACTTGAGATAGTATAGCAAGGCTTAGATTTATTGCCGGGGTCCCGGGAAAGTCCGAAAGGGATACCGTGGCCCCTGGCAACGTACAGGCAACTGAAGGAACACGGGTGGGTTTAAGTCAGTAAGAGTCTGGCTTAGATTTATTTTCTTCTTAGTGACCGTGCTGTATACTTTGAAATCTTCAGTTATCTTTACTATCATCAGTACCCTAATTGCGTAACACATTTTCAATCACAATCTGAATGGTTTTGAAGGATATTGCTAATCCATAGCTTCTTAAATTCGAAAAAATTGTCTGCTCCACAACGTAAATAACGCAATTAATTCAAAATTTAAAAGTCATTTATTCAAACTTGGCTGAGAATCAGCACTTTTCGAACGTCAATTGCATAAGACAGTCCCCCAAAACGCCCACACTTCACCACTTCCTAATGCATTAGCTGGGAAGAAGAAGTGGCTCAACAAACTCCCCAGCAGCACAGCTGTCTGTTCAGTTAGAAGAACAAAAAACCCCCTTGCATTTAACTTTTTCGTCGGTTATTTTTAAAAAAACCTACCGTTTCATAGAAAAGTGCAATACCTACGCGGTCAAAATTAATGGAACAGCTGCTTTTTTTTAAAATATCCGACGAAAAATTTCAACGGTTCAGAATCATGTACTGAATCCATGGTATCAGTTTTCGCGTCGATGTCCCTGCCACCCTGTATAATCACAAGTCAAACTCCATCAATTAAGTCTGATACAAAAATTAAGCCTCGTATGATGAATCCAAGCTACCCTTATATTTCCTTGATTCTATTCCCATACCCATCGTTAAAAACATTAACTTGTTTTTTTTTTAAATATGCGTCTCTCGTAGTGTGAAGTTTCCTAGGTGTCATAGGCAGAACATTCAATAAGTTATTAATAGTGTATTCGATGACACTTGATCTTCCTCACATATGCTCCAACTGCTGGATCAATCAATGTACAATGTTCCGTGAAAGCGGCTCATAAAGTGGATGTGAGAGTAATTTTTTTTTTCATATTGCGGTAACTGTGATAGTTCATGTAGTATTCAAGTAGGCAATCGGGACGAACGAACTTAACAAATATTTGTTTGATAATATTTAGAGCTGGAGTATTTCACAGAGACTGTAGTTAAAATAAGGAATAGACACCTAAATCAGCCTAGACACCGACCACGCAGTAGACTAAATTCATATTTTGAGTTAGTATTATATCTTTCGTGAAGGACCTGTCAGTCGATTCTGTAAAAATATTAACGTGAAGCTTAGGTGAAGTGAGCGTGAAGTGAGCTGTCACTGCCACAGAATCGACCGGCAGGATGCTAGGGATTAACAGTATTGACAGCTCACTTCACGCTCACTTCACCTAAGTTTCACGGTCATATTTTTACAGAATCGAACGGCTGGACATCGCATGCAAGACTTTCCTAAAAATCACCACACTTCGGATAGGAAAGGGTCCCAAATCATTCCGGGATTTATAAAGATTGTTTTTGATCGTGTAGATTATCATGAATATTCATTGTGCACATTTCCATTTCAATACACAAAGTATCTTCCCATAGACACAGGACGAAAAGGAAGAACAATACGAAGAAAAATACAGTGTAAGGAAATCTAAGCGAGCGAGCATGTGCAATGTTCTGAGAGTAACGATCGATGATCACCCGAGAGATGTAACACGTTAGGTTAGACCTGTGTATGGTTGGTGCTAGGTGTTGGCGTGTCATACAGTGTCCATACATTTGATTTTTTTCTTTGAAGGCTTTATAGTGCGTAGATGAAGAGACTCAAAGACTCAGAGCTCAAATTAAGATCCAATAAAACTTATTCTTAAGATAAGCCTAAAAGTTGGTTAAATTGGATTTATATTGTTTCTACGACAAACTACAAATTCTAAAAAAAGCGAGAATCTAAAAGAAGAGAGCCTGCCATGGGCCTATGACTGCCCGTATTCTTCTGAATATTCATGAGAAATTCTCGAAAATTTACTTTAGAAGGGGGGATTGATTCCATATTTAAATTGGAGTGGCGTTTGTGACCTTGCTTTACTTTTTTTGCGACATCTCCGATGTTATTGGCTCAATTTGGATTCTGTTTATTATTTCTAAAAGCATAACTCATGTGCTTTTAAAAATAGACATTGTTTATACAAAAACATTCTGCCGGCGTAGAGCTACTGAAAATAAAATCAGTGAACTTTTTGTCTTTGAAATAACAATAAAGGTCACTGGGGCAGACAAACAATCGACATCACTTTGGCCATCAATGTTTAACTTGCCATTTGTGCTTGGACGATTAACCACGACTTTTCCATAAACCGTTCCATACAAAATAGGTGCTATGTGACCGGCTTAAACATTGTTTAAGTCATGTGGTAAATGGGTTTTTTTTAAATTTCGCAGCATTATGCTGAGATAGTAGCCTTTTGGCCTCGTACAGGACTGCTTTAAATTTAAATTTTACTTTGTTTTTTATTTTTATTTGTATTTAGTGTGTTTTTAGTTTAATTTGTGATTTCCTGTGCGAGTCTCAATAAATGCTTTTTCTTTAATTAATTTCACATTTCAAACTGTCTGCCTTTTCCCAATATGTTGAGGGCGGCTTTCCGTCTAACCAGTTGCAGCTGAATACCAGTATTTTACATGGAGCGACTGCCTATCTGACCTCCACAAGTACAATAATGAGTAACACGATACCCTTGGTAAGACAGGTTGTCAGATTTTTGGGCTTCTGACGGCCCGTGTCAACTATCAAAGATCTACGAATGACAGCCGGGACCAACGGCTTATGGTGCTTTCTAACGCTGAGAGGGGTCTCAATATGTAAAAGATAGTTACCCATCCACGAACGGAACGCTATAAGTGTAGCTTAACCGTCGATCGACACGTGCGGGTGCTATTATTTAACCACGAACCCTAAATATGACATTTACATGATTTAATTTAGGTTGTCAGATCGTCTGGCAGCCTTTATGTAATACAAGTCATGTCAGTGGGAAATGGTTGAAATGCGGCCACTTCGAATCGTAGTGCGGCGGGAATCCGCAACGGACAAGATTAATTAGAGTTGCGGTTAAATTAATAACAGGCCAAGCACGCACCCGTCCGGCCTTCAGACTACCCAACACAATGGCTAATCAAATCGCATTATTGTTCATGAAAGTGCTTCGCGGATTATTCTAGGGATTATTTTCGCTTGTTATGATGGAAACTGCTGCAAAGCTGGTCATGTGCTTAGAAGATTACTGTGATTGACCGACAGTGTTGGTTCGGTGTTGTATAACCTAACTATCTTATTGTTTGTATGTTTTGAGACGAAGGAATTACGGTCATATGGAATGGGTTGAAATCTAGGTTTCATAAAACGAATAGGTTGTAATAAAAGAACGAGCGACGATGCTTGAGTACGTCTGGCGCACCCTGGGCAGACAGCTCTACTACCAATCTTGTTGATTGGTCAACCTTTTTAAAATATTATGGCATGTCTCGTACTTTTAGCTCGTACACGAGACCAGAAATAATGTAACGAGTACAACGGACTTTAAAGGGACCTAAATTAGGAACTAGGTTTGCTGCCAACAACTTTCTTATCAAAATCAACATATTTTATTTCACATAAACCTACATGGGTACTTAAGAAACGTTAGATGCTAGGTGCATTGTTCCAATTGGTCATGTCCTATGGAGAGGAACCGGCAAGTAACTCCACGGTACAAAAATAATTGACTTTTACAATATTTTCAAATACCTAACAGGGTTAATAGGTTTGGGAGGTCAGCACATCATCAATCGTCTACCTCTGCACCTTTCTAAGGACATGGAGGTCTAAGCAAAGTTACATTCATATATCACCAATAATGTCGATGGTAACGTCAAAAATGTATGGGACTGACATAAGCTACTGTTAAGCTATATAGTTATACCAATCCTGTTGAAACTTATTGTAGAAATACGTAACGATTTGAAAACGACAGCAACTTGTCTAGAGCTCAAGGGTCCGTTTCTTAACACTTTCTGTGACACTAGACATCCATAGACGTCATAAAACATCTATTGTGTCTCGGTCAGTGTCCATTCCGTGTGTGTCAGAGGGTATTTAAGGGATAGTGTTTATTTTAGCCCCAGCATCTATTTCCATATATTCATCATTTTTGTTATTAAAACCCTTACTCCTGACCCCGTTACCGAACACTACAATATATTTTGCGAGCATCTGTATCAAACTGCATAGCGAATTAGCCTTGCATCTTTCTACGTAGGTTGTTGAAGTCAATTGGCAAATTGGATCATTTGAGCGGACAGAGGGGATCAGCTAATCTGCCTCTAGTTATCTAGTACTAAAATCTTTCAATTTAGCTAATGAGTGCTGTAATTGTACCGTAGTCTCTAAGGTATATCTGCGTGATATCTACAGTTAAATATAGTCCTCCCAAGGAACAGTTAATAGGAAAGTAGGCATAATCAGCAGTACCCTTGACTGATAGATTAGTGATCGTTGTTGGTTATTCTTAGGCATTAAGACTTTGCCCTTCTTATTTTCTCAGAGCTTCTTCTTCGTTTCGAGTTGATAATAAAACATCTATTATGTTAATAGCCATACTCTATTAGTTACTAAATAAATCGTTAAGCATTTTAACGTATACCTATGCTCGTGCTCGTCATATTTTAACAATATTACCAGCCTGTTACTGTCCCACTGCAGGGCAAAGTCCTCTTCTCATACAGAGAAGGCACGAGCATTGATCAGCACGCTTGCTCAAGACGGGTTGGCGATTTCAGACTTATATTAACTATAAGTCCAGGCTTCCTCTCGATTTTTTTCCTTCATCGATGTCAGTAATATCCAAGATAAACTCAGAAAGTACATATGAATTGTAAAGTTACATTGGTACTTGCCAGAATTTGAACGCACAACCCCATGCACGAGAGGCCTTAACCACTGGGCCATCACGACATTTTTTTACCGCAAATTAAAGGATTTTGTTTCTTTTCTTTCTTTACTATATCATTTTGCGAAACAGTCAAAATAATGGCCGTCAAAATGTTTAACAGGACATTATGTAACCAACAAAGTGTGGTGAAAAGTTCAAAAGAGTTACATTTCCTGTTAGGAAAATAATGAAACACTTAACCTATCATCATCTGCCTAGCCTTTTCCAAATATGTTGGGGTCAGCTTCCAGTCTAACTGGATGCAGCTGATTCTACATGGAGTGATTGCTTATCTGCCTTCCACAACCCAGTTACTGGATAATACGATACCCCTAGGTAAAACTCATTGTCAGATTATTGGGCTTCTAACGACCAGCAACGACTGTCAAAGATCCATGAATGACAGCCGGGACCAATGGTTCTAACATTTTTGACTCCACCCACTTTTCATAGAACTCTTACGCCATGTCGCCATACATATTGGAAGTGAACCCTCCGGGAGGGTTACCGGCATTAAGTTTACGCTAAAGATTACCATCGCGGACGGTCAACGGTGAACATTAGGTTTAAAACCGTGTTATAAAACACTGTAAAACGAAGTTAAATAGTAATTTAAAAAAAAAAGGGGTGTTATGTCGCTATACGTACTTTCCTACCTTTTAAATTTTTAGTGAATATTTGTAACCGTAAAAAAAATGCTTGCTTTTTAAAACTAACGGATATACTAATAAATCTTGTTAAAATATACATCAGATTTTTTTTTTTACGGTTTTAATGCTGTATTCGCAAAGAAAAACCTACATTTAAAATGAGCCATCCGCGAGGAATCCCCTATGTGACTAGGTGAATCTTCCAGGAGGGCACTGAAAGTGCTAAGTACTTTTTGAGGCACGAAGGGGTCTTGGTATATAAAGATGGTCACCCACCTACGGACCAACCGCGGCAAGCGTAGCTTTACCTGATTGGTCGTCCCGTGTGGCTGTTATTACTAAGCCACATGCCCAACAGCTGCGAAACATTTAACCTTAATAGCTAACTAAATTGAGCTAATACTACCAACGCGGAATCCTATCATCTAGTTTAATAAACGTTCATTAAACATTCACACATGGTTTGAACTGAATAATGATGTGCAAACTCTATGGGAACTTCTCTAATGGCCACTATTACTTTCTCTCATCAGGAATTAGTTATTCATCGTCGTCGTACCATTTTCCCATGTATTACAAATTACCTTTTTCCCGCGACTTCGTTGGCATACAAACTTCAACCCGGTAAACCTGCACTGTAATTACGTAATGCGATCCATAAGAGAATCGCTTTCCTTTTGACAGTTTAACTACATCCATTGCGTGGCTAGCCTAAAACAGCGCAATGGATATTGTTGACTTGTCAAAAATCAACGGATTTTTATTAGTTGTGTAATGAGTTGTGGTGAGTGAGTGCAAATAGGCTGGCCCTGATTCCACTAATTCTATTTTCAAACTTTTCAGTGGTCTGTCGATTGTGTGTTTTGACAGATATGTGTCAATCATAAAAAACAGAGAAACGAGAAACCACTGAAGCGTTTGCATATTAATAGAATCAATTAGGGCTCAGAGGAAGAGTTTCGAAAAATCCTTTCATAGTTGACATTATTCCTTCATTGCACTATTTTATACAGTACCTGGTAGACCGAGCTCGGCTCGGGTAAAAATAAAAAAGGCTTATTTAATAGTATAGAATAGTTCATACTAATTCCATGCATAGTACATACTAATTCCATGCTGCCATGATAGTAGATACTTACTAATTCCATGCTACCATGATAGTAGATACTTACTAATTCCATGCTGCCATGTCATTATCCTAAGGTAACCATCTTGTCCTAAACTTTGGGCGACTGAGCTCTGCTCGGGTGAAAATACAGAGAAAACGAATTTTCACAGATATGAGACCAAACTAGATCGATTTTTCGCCCCCTGAATGGCAACTTTCATCGAAATCGTTAGAGAAGTTTTCGAGAACGTGATTACAAATATATAAATAGACAAATATTTTTCATTTAATAGTATATGATTTGCATTGTCAGTCGGTCAGCTAAAAAACAGTTGCATATAGATAAAGGTTAGTTTCCAGTCTAATCACCGTCGTACGATTAGTAATATTCACCTAGAGCGCGAGCAATTTAATCTTCGCAACTCAACTACGATACGGTATCCTAAAGTTAGACCGGTTCCTGACTCTCAGACTTCTGATACTACCAATACTGACGGAGTTGGGCACATAACTGAGATGGCGGATAGCATTTCATGTAGAAATGCTAGATCAATATAAAGTCAGTCGGTAATGCAGGAGAATTATTAAAAGTTTAAATGTGTAGGAAACTAACTGATTGTGATATATAAATAATGGACATGGAACTTGGAACAAAACAATATATTACACGAATATTCAATAATGGTACAGAGCAATAGACACAAGGAAGTAAAGTCAATATGACAGCAGTAGACAGTGACAGATGGCAGCTATTGGCTGCTTATTGGTTGCGTTCCAATTCAACATAATGCACTCATTTAATTTGTCAAGCTATTTCTACAGGTTGAAATTGAATTCAAGGGCATTTTCTTAAGGGGTCTAAAAAAATCAGCAGTTCCCAACATTTTGACGAGCTATGCGAACATAAATGTATGGAACAGCTGATTTTTTTTCGTTTTTTCTGGTTTTTCCCGTAGTGAAAGTTGATCATAATGATGAGTAAAATGACCCCTTTTTTTTTGAGGTTGTGTAATTAGCTAATAACTTGTCCCGCTCTGGGCAGAGCGGGAGGGCGTGTCAGACTTTTACTGACTAAAACCCACCCGTGTTCCTTCCGTTGCCTGTGTGCCGGGGCCGCGATATCCCTTTCGGACAAACTTGCCCCCTAAACAACCAAACCAAACTTGCCCATGAATTAAAATTCACCCTGATTATTATGAAGACGAGTTAGGAGCAGAGCTGAAATAAGGTTTCCAGATAAATCGTATATATTTCTAGCAATTGTGGTTTGCAGTATTTCTATGCCATTTTAACTTATTAAAATACATTCTCATTAAAATATTTGATATATACCTACCATCATCATATAACTAAAATGACCTTGTTCTCCTCATTGACACCAGTGGAATTTATAACTTCACAAATATAAGTTTTTATTATATCCTCGTAAAACCTTTCAAACAACCATTTATATGAACTAGTGGTCGCCCAGAGGTCGAAATTCGTCCATAAGTCATTTAAATGTCATGATTCTAAGGTAGCCATCTTGTGTCAAACGCATGGTAGTGTGTGTAATGTTTTTTTTATTAATTTAATTTATTTCTAATGTACCTATATTATGTAAAAATATTAGCTTTCTGCACTCCTTCTCCATATAAACTTTAACTGTGCCAAATTTCATACTCCTCCGTCCGCGTAATTTTCGTAAAAAGGGGTACAAAGTTTTTGCTTCACGTATTAATATAATAATAATAGGTAATAGGATATAATATTAGAATAATTTTAAAACTGTATCCGATAATGAGTCTGCCTAGCACTTTCCCAACTATGTTGGGGTGAGCTTCCTGTCTACCCAGATGCAGCTGAATACCAGTATTTTACATGGAAAAATCTATCTGAAATCCTTAACCCAATTACTAGGTAGCACGATACACCTTGGTAAGACTGGCCAAAAATACCCGGATATAACATACCATCACGCCTGGTTTCCCCGAAGGCTTAGGCAGAGGTTGTACATCCACATTTCACCAATTATGTTTTAAATCCCATGTATTAGGGGGCGAGCCTATTGCCATCAACCGGGCACAATCCAGACTCCAAGCTGCTACTGAGAAATTCCAGATGGAAAACCTAATAACACTTCGCCCGACCCAGGAATCGAATCCGTAACTACCCGGATATAAAACTCTAAATTCCTTGAATGAAACAGTTGATACACTAAAGTTTTAAAATGCATTAAATGTCCTCTTTAATCTCCTCTCGCTAAGCATGAGGTGGTACTGATACTGAGTTTCTATAATAGAATCAGAGCTCGCTCGACACGACTCGCATTGGGATGCAAATTACATTATAACAGTCAATGATTATGAATGAGTTCACGCTGGCTGATGGCAATGACCCAAGGTCATCGGAATTGACACTAGTTAATATATTACTGTTGAATTACGAATATTATGTTACCGGAAAGATTATACCATTTTTGGTGACGTAATGTTTTGTTCATGTCGAGGATAAAAAATATTGAGGTATATTTCTTCTTGAATGTCACAAAGTTATCGATCGGTATTTTTTTACTCGGTATTGTAAAATACAAAAAAAAATTGGTCGTAGAAAAGGTTTGATAGCCTTCAACAATACGGTGAATGTTTAGAAAAGCCTTGAAAAGGTAACTCGATGACGTGATGCATTCTATAATATTGACAGGAGAATTTAATGCAGGGAAAAACCTTTGCACACTAGGGAGGAAAAGAACATTTTATACCTCGGTATGAATAGGTATAAATCCCCACTCATATCATAATTTATCAAAATGACACATGCACTTTTCCCAATCATACAGATTAAAAACTGAACGCAGTACGTTAAAAGTCACCATGAGTAGAGCAAATCGCTCCCAATTTGGTGAAATCGGACGAATCTCAAATGAATAATGCAGTTCATTTGGTCGCCGAATGCGATGCCATGTTTCTGACATCGATATATAGGATGTGGCTAATTTAGCGGCAACTGCAATAATAGACCAATTTATTTTAACCTCTGTTGCATTTCTGAACATTTTGTGTACGCGTTACGAATTTAATGAATGTACAATTCTAATTAGCTCCCCATTCATTTTGCTGGCTGTCATTGTGACAGTCGTTTATGGAGCAGTAAGAAATATGGCGGCATTGCATTTTGTATACTGGAACAGCTTAATTATAATGTAAAGATTTGAAAAGGTAAAGTGATAAAATAATACATAATATCATCACGCCTAACCTTTGAAGAGTTAAACAGAGATGTACCTATAGAACACCCACATTCGCCAGTTAAGTTTAAGTAGGTACCATGTCTTAAGGGCCAAGCCTATTGCTATCAACCGGGCACAAATCCAGACTCCAGGCTGCTGAGAAATTCTTTTGCCCGACATGGGAATCGAACCCAGGACCTCTTGCTCAGCAGTAGAGCTTGCGACCACTAGACCAACGAGCCGGTAAAAAAACTTTTTTTTTTCTTTACTTTGTCCTTTTTACCTTTGTAGTAGATTTACTTATAATTTATTTTTATGACACTTCCTTTTTAAAAGGAAAGGTAATAAAAGCTCGTTTTACACACAGGTTTCAGGAAACGTTATTGGATATTTTTTCTGTTCTTTGTGTTACTAAAGGAAAGTCAGGATACGGACTCGTATAGTTATGTAAAGTCTTTCACATTTCAATCGGTATTTGCTTGAAGACGGATTACTGAAAATTTCAGAAAGCTTATCGGTAAATATTACCTATTTCATACCTACACATAATACATAATTTTGATAATTTAACATGACGATAACTTCAGGTTACGACTTCAAACCCGAAGCCGGCTTCGACTTCAATTCTCCAACTTTGACTATTTCCATTGGGAACAGCCACTTTTACTACCATGAAAACTCGAATAAATTCAACTGGGTATTACAATTGAAGTGCAATTCATGGAAGATAGATGTTCGGCACATGTAAAATCTTTAGCATATGTACAGTGAGACTATTTAGTTAGGTACTAAATATTAGTGACTAGAACTGTGTAAATAACAGTTCAACTAAAATATAGTAAAACTATTTGTACTTGTTTATAACGACTATCTTAATGGATAACTTTAGTATGATTTTGTAATATATTATTCTTTATTACATTTTTATACAATATATTAAATTACGTTTTTATGAAAAATAAAAAATTACAAAAATTGTGGCCCATCGGCATCCGGAACAGGGTCCATCGATATCAACATGTAATTAAATTATTTCAACATTAAAACAAAGTTGACATCTAAAATTTTTCATTAAAATCGAAAGTGTTTGATAGAAATTTAATTAAACAGCCCAAAGACAATTTATTTACTTCCATTCACACATTCATTCATGATTTGACTACGGTTTGCTCAACTGTCTCAAGCAACTCTTATAGTTGAATCGGTCGAGTTTATTTCCAGATATTTTGTTCCAGTTTATTTTGGGGCTTTCCTGTCGCGACCAACGACGTGCGAATCTAAGGGCTAAACTCTTCTAAACAGGTCGATATAAAGACGATCAATGTTATATTTTCTAGGTTTAAAATATACAGGCGTTAGTGTTTAGGTAGATGGATAACTGGTACGCATTTTCTTGTTTTCCGAAGAGTATTTCCCCGAAAGAAAATTATGGAAATTAATGTAGGTATGTTAATTACGGATTACAAGCAATTTTACTATACTGTAGAAAATTATAGTTTTACGTATGTGAGCATTTTTGTAATATTTATGATATTAAACATAAAATTAGAATACATAAAGGAGCTAACACAGATCAAAGGAATTACATTTTTAATCGACTTCACTAAATCCCGGCCGAAGTGAATCGAACAACAAACACTTCATACGTTACAAGCGCCTCAAGTGTTCGCTACAAGCTACAACATGATGGCCACTTCATTATACAGCTCTTTCCCAACTGCTGGCCTTAATCCGATGCAAATTGGGGCAGCGAAAGAAATTCCTATTACATTACATAACAACTAAATCAAACCACGTATAATCTCATTACCGTTATCTCGCGAAAGAACCATAACACGTCGCGTTTCCATTGTTTTCCATTTTCCGTGGAGTATCGTCGCGTTATCAGTGTGTGGGTTTAGTTGGCCGGCGGCCGCCACGCTCGACGCACGCTCGCTCGCCGTCATTTTCCCGTTTCCCGATTTTCCCGCGCGACGTCCGGACGTTCGGCTCGTACCCGCTCCCCTCGCCGTTTCGTGCCGCATCGGGATATGTCACCCTGATATCGAATCAACGGTGTGTATAAACAAGCAGTGTTTATTCCTATAAGTTAATCGAGTTAATGATAAGTTAATGTGTGTTGGCCCCGTGTGTGTGGCACGTGATCGGATTACTGAATCGAGGGATAATATTTTTTTTTACTGACGTAAGTAGGAACGTTTAGGGATTTTTTAATGAATTAGATCGCGATTGTGTAAGATTAGTGATAAGGAGGACGGCGTGTCGAAGGTCGCACAGATTCATGTTTATCTTTTTATCGCTGTGTGCTGACGCTATCTGTATGCTGTTTGTCATGACTTTTTAGGAAGGTTATTTCCTTTGACAGTTTTTGGTTGTTTATTTCCTGTTATTGAGACACGAAATTTACGATTTAATCATGTAATAAATTATTAGAAAACCCTTAAAATAATAGACACAAAATGGAAGAAAAAATACCAACTTTATAACAATACTAAGGGTTAATATACCTCACAGAATGTGGGGTCCTCTTTTTATGTCACCCTCCCTACATATTGGTTACCCCACACCCTACGTCGCTTCCACCCCATAATGCGTATGCATATTTGGTTTATTGTGTACTTTATCAACAATATGTCTTCATATAAAACGCCTTTTTAAATGCCACCCTGGGTATAAACGCGAAATAATAGACAATTTAATGATTATTTCTTTCTTGCTACATAAAGTTGTAGGAGGCAGGCAACAGTGTCTGTCACACACTACTACTACTGTCACATACTAGCACAGACATCGTCCATAACTATCTTTAAAATACTAAAAACTGTGTACATTGTGTTTTTGTTCGATACATGAATTGTACCAACATTTGTTAATAAAAAATGTATTAAATCTTTTAATGTCAATAGCGATGACATGGATATTTTTAATATTATTATTAAATTCTAGGAGTAGATTGTAGATTTTTATCAACATTTAATAAATATAACATCATTTATTTGGCCAAGTTTGTATCTAATAAGCTCTTTAATATCAACGTTTATCGAGCTTCCATGCAAATTACAGTACAATTATTAATAAATTATACATCATACCTGCATATCTATTGCAATCGTTATATTTAATTGTATTTTATTACAATCTCTACGTAATATTAAATTCATTTAAATGGAAATAGATTGAAATCAAACTATAGGTTGGCATTAACCTACATAGCTTGAATTAATTAAAATGTACTATTATTTATTTATCAAAGAGGTAGAACATCTGTATCAACATGTTGTAGGTATTAGTCACATACGTTATGCTAGTAGTCTTTAAAGCGGTAAGCAGATGTAGTTGCTGTAATACACTTATAACATTCGCCGATGGTGTTACATTTGTTTATTTTATTGTGAATTTAGTTTATTATTATATTTAGTACTAGCTGCGCCCCGCGTTTTCACCCACATAAGTCTCGATTCTGTCGGAATATCAAGATGAAAGGTATTCTATGTCCTTCTCCAGGTCATGGTCTACCCGTGTGCCAAATTTCATCCAAATCCGTTAAGCCGTTTTAGCGTGAAAGCGTAACAAACAAACAAACTCACTTTCGCATTTATCATATTAGTTAGGATTTAGTTTATAATAATAGGTATTATAAACTAAATCCTAACTAATATGATAAATGCGAAAGTGAGTTTGTTGGTTTGTTTGTTACGTAAAATTTTAGTATACTAGGGAATATTACAGTTTTATAACTAGAACTGACTTAAATGTGCCCTGGCGGCTATGACTATGGCATGCTCACTCAGATGTCGCTGATAGTGGCGCATGTGTTAGATCATTTAGCTCCCTTCAAAATGGTTGAGCTGAATGGTGCTGATCCATGCGTCATGTTCGTGAACGGGCACCGTCAGTTGGGTCATCTCTTAGCTGCCATGGTTTTTTTTTTTTTTCTTTTTATTACGGACACTTTTACGATGCACATTTTTCTACATTATTCACACATGTATAATTTCAACATGAATGATGTATAAAACCAATTTTTTGTAACAATTTTTTTATTTAAAAAGTGTCCGTGGAGAATCTTTCCCGTTCTTCTCCATATGTACCTACTACACTTTGGAATGGGCAACTACTAGCTTCATATTTCTGACGGACTCCTTGACAATTCAAAAGTGCCTGTAAACGGTTTAATTGAAATATATGCTTTGGGTGACCACTGAAAATCAGCGCTGTGCTGTGGGTCTAGCATAGCACAGCATCATGCTGAGTGGAAGCCCTCTTGTCACAGTCATGACGTGCCAGCAGCTGCCTACTATTTCTGTTTTGTACTCGTTATTGTATACGTATTGTTATTGTTTTGTTACCTACTCGAGTTTTTATTATTTTTTTATGCACGTGTTTCTGTGACGAATAAAATTATTTTTCTTTCTTTCTTCTTTCTTTCTTTGAGTTTGAAAGTTAATATGTAGACTTAACCATCGCAGTAGGGCAGGGTGCTCTAATAATGCCAGTCAATTATTGTCGCACTGCAGGCAACTGGCACTGGCACTGCTTCTTCTCATACAGAGAAGGCACGAGCATAAATCTATAGTAATTAAATATTTAATTGGTTGAATTCAGTTACAGAGCGAAGTTTTTGCCATTTACAACATAGGTATGCCAAGTTCTGAGTCGGTTCTGAAATCTTCCATACAAGTCGAAAACCAATATGACTACCAGACCTGGGATTCAAAAACAGGACATCACACTTTTCATAATATGCTGACTTTTGACTTAACACGTAGGTACCTACAATGGATACACTACAAAAATGAATAATCCGATTTTTCCATAAATATGTTCATTATTCATGTATCTTTTCAGATGCCTTTTTCAAGGACATCACAATATTTACTTATCACTGAACAAAAAAACAGCTGTACCAACAAGCTGGATAAGACCTCTACTATATTATTGCTTAATTTATCAAAGAACGTTACCTTACAAAATTATTATACACTAGCTTCTGCAATTGGTCGTTGGTGTAGTGGTAGCAAGAGGTGCTGAGCATGAGGTCCTGGGTCGGACAAAGTGTGGTTTTCCATCAGGAATTTCCCAGTAGCAGCCCGGGGTCTCGGTTCATCCGTGGTTGATGGCAATAGGCTCGCTCTCTATTACATTGAACTTTAAATCATAACTGGAGAAATGTGGGTGTACCATGGGTACACCTCTGTCCAACCCTATGGGGATTCTAGGTGTGTTGTTATATCTATTATATATTATAACACTGGTGTAATCAATTTTCACGCCTAATTTACACGCTAATATTTTTTGATATTCGGTTAGCTAGGTCATGCCTAAAGAGGTGCCATAAAGAATATGAAAAAAAAACAAATTCAAGAACCGAAAAATTTCGCGAGTATTGTGATATATTACAGTACATTGTTTAGGTACGAGTAAATGACGCACCACGCAATATTCAAAGAAAAACAACATTATACCACATTCCTGTCTCACATTAGCACGCATCTATTATACTTAAAAGGAAAATACATTGGACAGACTCCAGTTTGCTGGTCGTGGGCGATCAGTAGCAATGATGACAGCGGGCAGGTCAGGGTTAAGCACTCAGTAGTCACAGGGTTGGCTGGTTTAAATAAAATTATTATTTTATTATTACAAAATATTTAGGAATAAATATCACTATAATGAAACATGGTTTCTCAAAAAAAAATAACAATTACATCATCATCCATTTCTAATTACAATGGAATGTAAAATGAAGCACTTAAAAAAAAAATTCTAACAATGTATTTTGCAAATAATTGTTTATTTCTTCTCTCTTTCTAAGTTTAGTTAGAAAAACTTTCATGTTTAAAAAAAAAAATGGAACAACTTCGATGGTTGACATTGTCAATATAGCCTGGGCAAGTTACGCCAAATTTTAGGCTAACTTTGCATTAATTTAAAACAGCGATTTTTTTCATTTAACGTGTGGGGTATGGTCAAGGAAGTATATTAAACTGTATAGAAAACATCTAATTTTATTTTTACGTGGTAGAAAAAATTATTAACAGATATGTTTGTATGGAGTGTTTGTCGAAGAGATTAGGTATCAGAAGTAGGTCAAAAAATTTAACATTTTCGTCCACGGAAGTTTCCATAAAATAAAATTAGGTTTTTTTTTGTTATTATACTTCGAGCAAGAATATTAACAGCAGTTTTTTTGCACTAAATTTAACTCTGTTACATTTTTGCCTGAACCGTTATTGCAAAAAAACTTTTATTAATATCTTGCGCCTGTACAATATGTTTAATTTTGTTGAATAGCGTATTGAAATATTTAATTAAGTAATTTAATGCAAAAAAACTGCTGTAAATATTTTTGCAATTAAAAAAATTCGTAATTTTATTTTTATGGAAATTTCCGTGGACGAAAATGTTTAATTCTGAAATAATATATTAGTTATACGAATTTTTTACATAATATAATCAAAATTGTCTTGTTAACTATTTTGCCTCAATTTTTATTCACAAAAATGCGGTTTTGTTTTTTTTTACCTTGATGCGGTCCTGGAAAATGTTTAATTTTTTTATATTATTTGAAGAGCTAAGTTCAAAAACACGATTCAGGAAAAAAATCGCTGTTAGGATTTAGTGCAGGGTTCAAACCTAATTTCCCCGGCCTAATATAGATACATTGTTATTCGAATATTTTCCAATTTTACTTCGTATACGAGTAAAAAAAAACTTTAAAAAACTGTTATCTATTGGTTTGTTGAATTTTTTAAATTTCTACAACAATAGGTGATATAGATTTTTTTTTTAATTCTAGAAAAAAAACTGTTTTTGAAAGTACTTTTTTTACTGATTTAAATAAAAAATATCTGATTTTGCCCATCCCTAGTGAGAACAGTGTTATCAACCATCTAGAAGAATATAGAGCTACTTTATACCATCTCTCGTATTTTCTACCTTGACACCCACGTCAATGAAAATTGAGATAAGTGGGCGTCATTTGCAACTTGTGACATCCGAATTAATTTGACGTTTAAAATGTAAGGAAGCTAATGAAATCGATTCTTCCTAAGATGGACATAATTAATTAACTAATAGACTTAATTATTTGCATGGGATTAAAGGCATTATTATATTATATCATAAATGAAATGTCATCGGTTCTTCTCCTGTGTTAATTTAAATTAACAAATTTACCCAAATTGGTTTATTTTGGATAGCTTCAAGTCTTCTAGTGGCAGCAGAAAATTATCATAACCCATTTTGAGTGTTTACGTAGGGTTATAATGCGATTCCATTCTGACCTGCCATAGTGCAACTCGACTCACGATTTTATGGCTAGGTTACGAGTATTATATGTTTATTATCATATTGCACGAGTCATAATGCGAAGCATTAGAGAGTGCTTTACGATCGAAAAAATTGTTTTGGCTCCTTTCTGCAACTGTTTTTATTGTTACACTCCTGCTAGTACACAGAACCTACTTAATTTATATACCATTGTATAGATAATTTAATGGAGTTAATTGGATTTATAGTCAATCAAGTATGAAACCAGAAAACATTGAAGCTTGCGAAAAAAACAATTAATTGAGTCATTTTTTTTTTTTTATTGATTCTGTTCAGAAATACGAGGAACCCTATTGAAAATGAATCTTTTATTAAAAGTACCGACTTCGCACGGTGCTTACGACTTGATAAAACATCTAGATTTCTTTTGTAAGTTCCTCATCATTCATCGTCTGGCTCGCATTTTCCCAAGTTGGAGTCGGCTTCCAGTCTAAACGGATGCAACTGAATACCACTATTTTACATGAAGGGGCTGCCTATCTGACCTCCACAACCCAGTTACTGGGTAATACGATACCCCTTGGTAAGACTGGTTGTTAAACTTTCAGGCTTCTAACCACCCGAATAACAGCCGGGACCAACGGGCTTAACGTGCTTGCCGAGGCACGCAGGAGTCTCGGTATATAAAGATGGTCACCCATCCACGGACGAACCGCGGCAACCGCAGCTTAATCTGATCTATCGACCCTGCTGCAGTTATTACTTAGCCCCTCTTAGTTCCTTCCGGAATAAATTGTCGAAATTATGGAGAAAACCGCATCAAAATCTGTTGCATAATTTAGAAGAACAACGCGATCACATAGACAGACTCGAAAAGCGACTTTAATTTATAATAATATTTATACAAGTAGATGAAACTCAGTAGTCCCTCACCCGCTAACGCCTCTGTTATTTACATAATATGCCATAGTATATTATATTTGTTGTGTAACTGGAATATAAAGTCTCCGAATGACTCATGTTTTACCAAGACCATACATGTGTCACTAGTTTCTCTACTGGCTAGGAAAACCTCAGATACATTTTTTATACGCATAAACATTACGTGGACCGTGTAAAGGACATTAATGGCCTGCGCAGACTGGCAGACAGGACGGTAGAGGATTTTTTATCAATTGAAGTTAATACTTATCCAATCGAAATAAGGTATTTGCTTGGTGATCGACCTTGGAGTTTTCACTGGAGCATCGTAGAGCACGCTTGAGGATACCGCGGCGGGAGGCGGCTGTATGCGGCTGTATGCGCCGGTATGCGCCGGTATGCGCCGTTATGCGCCGGTATACGCCGGTATGCGCTGGTATGCGCCGGTAGGACCCCGGCATGCGTTGGAGTCTGTCAGTCTGCCATATTCTTTAAAAAGCAACTTTCTGATTGCGTAGTAGCTAGTGGAATAATCAAATCCCGGCGAGCGGAGGCTACTCGGCGTATACCGTGGCATACCGGCGGATGCTCCGGTAAGCTGGCGGATGCTCGCGTTCTCTCAGAGGATTTTTCTTGTCTGTGTACGCTGGCGGATAGAGAAATCTTCCTCGATGCTATCCCCTGCCGTCCGCCAGTGTGCGCAGGCCCTTATATTATTATTATTCTATGTTGCATATTTGTTATTTCATAATCTAGTGACGTACCTAACTGCAAGTAAGTGAACAGTCATACAAATAATTCCATTCAGTGTTCTTCCATACCTAATGCCTGGTTTATACGATGGCAATGACTGGACCCAGTGACTCGGATTTCGGACCCAGTCAGTAGTTTCATGTATTAGTGAACGGAACTGACTTGAGGGCGCGAACACGACAGTACAGTAAGTCAGCGCTGGACTGACTTACTGTACTGTCACATTACTGGGCTCGTATAAACTTGCCTTAAGAGCACTAATTATAGTTATTACTATTAGAAAGGTGATTTTTCATAATACTGCTAAGGAAAACTTTAGTTGTAATTGTAACTCAAAATCTTTAGCCAAAGTAGAGTAATAACTTAATGCTTTTCGAACTTCTGCCGTATACAAAGTTGACAGCCCCCAAAACCGCCGTTTGGCCTTTTACAACCACTTAGCGATTTAGCCAACTTTTATTATACATTCAAATTCCAGGTTATAATTATTTTTCGTCAAATAAACATCTACATCCTCCTGGCATACCATGCAAGCAAATAATAATTATATTATTTAATAAGCCTTTATTTGCTGATAAACTAAAACTAATTACAATATCAAATATATTAAGCAAAACATAACTATTGCACTTCGGTATCTTCGTCAATCAGCGCGTCCTTTAACGCATAGGCCTCCCCCTTGACTCCATTTGTCACGGTCTCGTGTGTCTCTCTAGCCCACAAAGCACCAGCTGTTTCCACTATATCTCTAATTTGCCATTCCGTCACAGCTTTAGACCACTTAATGTTCCTATCGCGGAGCATATGACTAGCCCATTGTTCTTGTTTTTCTCATTTAGTTGATTTTTCTCAGCTGTTTTAGCTCACTTTTCGTATTTTATGTTGACGTTTATGCAAGCAAAGCCATCATCTAAACATCAACAACCACATTCAGTCATCAATATTCATCATCCATGATTCTAAAGTAAAATGGTATAATCTATGTATACATATTATAAATTAAAGTGACTTTTCGTGTCTACCTTTGTAACTACGCAACGGATTATGAAGCGTTTTCACCATCATTCAGAGATTTCTTTTCGAAAGGTTTATATGTAACACATTAATATTAAACTTACATATAAGAAAGAAATTTCGATGTTTTGGCAAGTCGCAAGAACCGTGTCGGCCGGGTAGTTAGTAGTAAAATAAAACATTATGTCCCTACAGACCCAAAATCTACTGCTAAATTTCACGAAATTATAGCTTCATTTGCCGAAATCATTGTGGAATTATTCGGTACGCACCATAAGTGCATTTATGAAATAACAAATGACCACTACCCACTCATTAGTCCTTACAAACAATTAGTTGGACAAATAGTGGCCATACTCACGTTCATTTGGGAAATGCAATGTACGTAGTTATTGAGTAAATTATTGTGAAATTGGCTGGAAATGTGGGCCATGAATTATTTTATCGTCCAAAACAGCCATTAATAAAATGAGAAAGATAAAATAAGTAGTACTAGAATAAGAAAGATGGAGGTCGAATCAATATTTTAGATTTCCACAGGGAAGTATCCTTGGTCCCTTGCCTATAAACTTTTTGTTCCGTATAATAAGAAGTTTATTTACGTACCTGTAGGAAATCGAATTAGAAGTCCGTGCAACTATGAGTTTAATTTTTATATCGTCGATGTTCATACAACATTCCACCTTTAAACACAAAATCAATACATTTTCATTAAACAAAATTCCAATCAGAACGAAACTACTCGAAATCCGACTTATCGACCATTCATTAAAGAGATTGAAGTTCTGTATCACGGTCCACGGACGAAAATAAATATATTATCCGTGTGTTTGGTAAACACACGTTGCAGGCAAGACCATCACGGACTATTTGGGTCAGGGACTTAGCACGTGGAGTCGTGGACTACGCCCATCCAGCCATAATGGCCGCACACTCGGATAATCCCTGTCTACACTTGATCACTATGGACATTGTGTGCTGTAGTCCCCATTAATTGAATATGAACGGGTATTAGTCTAGAAGTTATTAATAAAGGTTCGCCGCTATCCAAGAATTAATTGATAAAAAAAATAGAAATTGATTGAGTTTGGTGCTATTGTCTGATTTGGTAGTGAATGTGATTGAACTTTTGGGTTTAGATTAATAGAACAATAATTGAATAACTCCAGACAGAGTTATCAATTATTTTTTTTATACCTCTTAAGAGGCAAAATTATGACCCATTGCCATAATTATATTACTACTAGCTGTTGCCCGCGACTTCGTCTACGATCCAGGACGAAAAGTAGCCTATGTCCTTCTCCAGGTTCCAGGCTACCTATTTGTCAAATTTCATAATGATCTGTTCAGCCGTTTTTGCGTGATTGAGTAACAAACATCCAAATATTCAAACAAAAAAAACTTTCACATTTATAGTTACGCCCCGCGGTTTCACCCTTATAAGTCTCGATCCCATGAGAACATCGGGATAAAAAGTATTCTATGTTCTTCTCCAGGTCTTGGTCTGCTCACATGCCTAATTACATCCAAATCCGTTCCGCCGTTTTAGCGTGAAAGCGTAACAAATAAACAAATTCACTTTCGCATTTATAATATTAGTTAGGATAGGATATTATAGTAGGATTCCTATCCAAGACGATATACAAGGCAGACGTCGCGCTTAATCACATGGAAACTAAAAAATCAATAACACGTCTACCGGCGGCATATATACCAGCGTCCATAGCAAACCTTTCAAAGATCAAAAGCATGACTAAAATCTCCCATTATAATCTTATTATCCGTGACTGCACAAACAATAGCCCTTATTTCACAGCAATAGAAGCGATTGATCTTCACAGCCCCTTTGACCAGCTGCCGTTACATCATAAATTGGTTGGCCAATCAATTACCATGCTTGTTGTAGTAAATTGAAAGTCCACACAAGGCTTTGGGGAACCTTTTACGGTGTTCAAGACTAGGCTTTAGTCATAGACGTGTCCTGATGTATGAAACTTGTATTGGCACATATGGATGTCGCAAGCCATGATAATATTAGATTTTGTACCTTGTATTTATTGGTAGTGAGTAATTTTAAATTTATTACTGTCTGTATAATAATTATCGTTGGTATCGTTTACATAGCTATTTACAGCTTCCTCTCTTTACAAAGAGTCGTCTAACAATTCGTTCTCTGACGATGTTTGGTTTTTGGATGTCGTATATATTCGAAAGCTTATTCCAATGTTGTTGTCATAACAATTGGATTCTACCAGTCATTTCAGTATGTTTTCTATTCAAATTAAAAACATAAAACCCTATTCAAATTTTCCTAGAAAGCTTATTTCTAAATTATTTGTTTTTATCAAAAGCAAGGTCATTAGCCCTACTGTTTTAATTTCTAATAACGCCGTTATTAACATTATTGTGTTAAGTATAGATTCAATGTCGTTAAGAGTAATACCTATCCAACAATTACTCCAATGCACTACACTACGGGAATCTGTGTAATTACCCGAACACATTAGATCATCATCTATAATGTCTGATAGATATAAATGGGGTCATACCGACTATAATAATTTTCATGTAATGACAGTTGTTGTATATTCTAGTGTAATTAAAGTACCAGTAGAAATTTAGAACATTGAAGGGTTAGCCGAAGGTTAGAGAGCCATTAATGATGTTATGATAGGTCCAAAGTGAAAGGGGACTGTACATTAAAGTCAATAGTCGTATTTGATAATGGCTCTTAATTTCTATGGTATGCTTATGCTAATATTACTATGTACGCACGCCTTAAAAGATGATTGAGATAAATTAGGCTTATGCATGCATAATCTTTAGTATTCCACGTTGAAGTATACCTAATTGTAACTATTTGCTGGAATACAATTGCATATCAAATAATTTTAACTAGGTACATAGTTTGAAGGCTAATAACTTGTATAAGCAGAAAATTGCTAACTTAATCTAGCAGCAGCTCCTGAACACGAGCATAAAAAAGTCGGCTCTTTCGGCGTAAATAGACTAATGCAGTTTATATTTACCGATCACTTATAGTTGAAATCAATACGCTTCAGACTAGTTCACTAGTTTCTCGATAATTGTTAGGCAAATACTCAGCAAATATATAAGAAAGACCAACAAAACCAGAGTGCCCCAACACTCGAACCTCACGTTCGCATATAATTATACAATCCCATATCGAATAATTACGAGAAATAAATTCTTCAAACTTGAGTTGTATGAAACAGAATCGTTACAATCGATTATTCACTCGAATAGAATTCAAATTCGTGGTAATTTTCTAACATTAACACACTTTAGATTTGTAGGTGTTAGATTAAATAACACGTTCTTACTAATTGTGAAATTCTGTGTTACTAAGTAACCTTAATGGGTGAGTCAGACTTTCGTTAATAGAAACGGAAGCATATCGTTTGGAAGATTATGAAAAAGCTTTTCAATTTACGAAAGTTAAAGTATTTGGGGTTGTAGATCAAACAAAGACTTATGAAATCAAAGATTGGAGGAGCTCGTGGCTAAGTAATAACAGTCGCACAGATCGATCCATCAGGTTAAGCTACGCTTGCCAGGGTTCGTCCGTGGATGGGTGACCATCTTTATATACCGAGACTTCTTCGTGCTTCGGAAAGCACACTAAGCCGTTGGTCCCGGCGGTCATTCGTGGATCTTTCACAGTCGTTACAAGTAGTCAGAAACCCAAAAGTCTGACAACCAGTCTTACCAAGGGGTATCGTATTACCTACCCTTACTGGGTTGTGGAGGTCAGACAGGCAGTCGCTCCGTGTAAAATACAGGTGGACCCCACCATAGTTGGGAAAAGGCTAGGCAGATTGATGAAGTCAAAGATTGTGAAGCACCTATACATATTATATATTATTAGTTGCTTTTCGAGCCTGGCAGTGTGACCGCTTTGGTCATAAATCTCGGAGAGGCCAGAGTCTGCAGTGCTGCATCCAGCTTCACGTGAAATGATAGTATGCTTTTTTGACACGCGTGATTTTATTATTTTTGGATTTAGAATTGTATGTATTTTGAATTTTATAAATGACCTGCTTTTGCCCGCGACTTCGCCCGCGTAGAAATAGAAAATGGTTCTAATAGGATTTTTAAGCACAATTTCTTTACGAATATCCATTAAGCGTTCTTGTGTGCCGTACAACAAATAAGAAAGTGTATTTACGGAAAAGGCATGCGCCATCCCCCATTATTGGTACAATAGAGAGGTTTATTAATTTCCCATTGATGTTAACCAGCTCTGCTCTCATTTAAAAAAAAGACACAGTCAAATTTCTAAATATAAGAAAATTGCGAAAAAGAATACACACTAAATTAAACTTCTACTACCTACTTAAATATCTATATAAAAAGAAAACTTTATTAACGACATTTCAATTTTAAAGAGTATTTGCATTGCATCAAGCTCTTATGTGAGTTAAACCTTTTTTGAATAAAATCGGATTGAGTTTTCAAACATGTGTCAAAATAAAATGTAATTTAAATCAAAAGCACTAAGGAGTATTGATATCAACTTCGAAGCAAATCACCCACAAAATAACTTTCTACCCCTTTTTATCCCCGTGAGGGGATGAATTTCAATAAAATACGAAACATGTCTTCAATCAATTCTGTTAAAGAATGTTTATGCAAAATTTGAAGTAGATTGGACCAAGGAATCACGTTGTCCCATACAAAGTTTGCCCCCGTTTTTCACCCCCGTTAGGGGTATAATTTCGGAAAATCCTTTCTTATCGTATGCCTACCGTCATACAAAGAACGCACTCTCCAAGTTTTAGGTCTCTACAATCAGCGGTTTGGGCTGTGCGTTGATCCGTCAGTCAGTCATTAAGGACAAAGCATTTTATATGTATAGATGAACATAGTTTTTAAAACAATTGTAACTAACAATTTATGGACAAATCAATAGTCTGAATTAAATTAATTTATTTTAATAAATAAATTGCGTAACGGATTTTGAAGCGGTTTTCACCATAATTTAGAGAATTTATTCCGAAAGGTTTTATATGTACAATATATTAAGATCAAACTTACACATAATAAAGAAATCTTCATATTTTGTCAAGCCGTAAAAACCATGAGAAGCGGGGGCGGGAGAAATGTTGATAAAAAATATTGAGTTAATCCTTATAATTATTTAAATTAGCAAATAAATAATCTCGAAAGGGTATTAGTACCGAAAGGTTATCTTCATGTTAATAAATTACGGCTATTAGTAAAAGCTACACAAATGTTCATTTAGATAGGCTAAACTAGCCGATAATCGTGACCCGAAAGCAGCCATTTTTGGTCAGCTGAGAGCTTTCATTAGCTTTTACAATTATCCGTTGATAGCAACTTAATGTAAGTACTTACCTACACTGGAATATAAGATTGGATAAAGTGTTGAGTTCCTTAAGTGACCTTTTAGGGTTTTTTTATTCAAATAGAATTGCTATAATTGTGTTCTTATTTTATTCATTAACTTCTTCCTCTTGTTGAGCGATAATTTTGCCAACGTTCACCTAATTATAATGCGTTTTGGAAATGATGTTTTTTAGAATTTATAATCTTCAAACTCTTTTCCGTTTTACCCTCAAGTTAATTTGCTCATTGCAGTTTCGGTTCAATAAGCATTTTTGCAGTAAAGTTTCAAAGAAATAAAAAGATGCAGGGAGCAATTTTTATGTCATATTACTACTTTTATGCTACTGTTTGCATACCTACTAGCCTCGCCTTATTTCCCTTGGCGGATAAAAATGGGTAATAAGAGGAATAGCAATATGATAAGCCACAGTGCCCAGAGTAGAGTATACTATTAAACCGGAACACTATATATAATAACGTTCCAGGAATTAAAAGAAACAGATTAAGAATTAATTCCACTATTATCTCAAGACAAAACCGATGAAGCATCAATTAGTGATTAGTTTTAGCTGCGGTTGGCAACGTTATGGAATTATTGCAAAGTTTTCCATCCTGTTCTGTTTCCTTAATTTAGCCCACTTTGTGGTTATGATTCAGCTCATTCATTAGACCGACTATTATTACGTCAACTGACGTAGTGTTGTGACTCAATTGTGTTGTAATATTTGTATTTTTGAAGCTGAAATTTACGTATGAGTCTTATATTTAGAAAATATTTTTGGTAATCTGTTCTATATCAGTATTGTAAGATATATAGTTAGATGACTTTTGAATACTAGTCCATGGGATTGGCCTTCAAATAAGATAAAAGATAGTAAAAAAACTTACGTATCTTTGGCGATCTGCTTTATGCGTATTACTGCTTTATCTACAAGGTGCGCCCCGTGATTTGACCCGCATAGGTCTCGATCCCGTGCGAATATCGGGATAAAAAGTAACCCTATATCCAAACCCTATCCATCATGGTCTATCCATGTTCCAAATTTCATCCGAATCCGTTCAGCCGTTTTAGGGTGAAAGCGTAACAAAGAAATATATATACTTACTTTCGCATTTATAATATTTGTTAGGATGTAATTGGTACCTATAAATAAACATAAATATACAAGAATGACCTTCATTAATATACTTACCTACATATGTCCTACTGGTACAAATATTAGAACATCTGTTATGACTGATATAAATTAAACTCGTAGGATAAACACCAGATAAACCGAACCATAGTACTTCGAAATGACATTCAACTACTATAGGAAAATAATAACGAAATGTAACGAAATCGACATGTATGGTTGAAATAGTATCGAAAGAAAATGTATCCTGAGACATTTATATAAAGATATGAAATTAAAATATCACGATACAAGAGAAAGCTTTTAGGCGTACATTGATGACATTACAAGAGTCTATTGTCTGCTATTGAATACTGATACAGTAAACAATATACAATACAATTATAGAATATTTCCCCAGATTGAGAGCGCCCATGAAAAACAAAGCTATATGGTGTCTCAAACATGTCGGTTATATAGGCCATATCCTTCCTAAAACCAGCTTTGATTACTTCTTTATAATAATTTACTTTGCTAAAGTTACAAAAAAAAAAACATGGGTATAGCTTTTACCCCTTTTGACCTATTTCACAATTCTACCCCTATATATTTACTTTTCTTTGTGGCATTTTTACAAATGTGACGTTTTTCTTCACCCTTTCGTGTCACACACCCTCTCGCATAATTTGTCAGTATTCACAGTCGGAATGTAGACACCCCTGTAAATCGATGGCTATCCTAGATATCATAAAATTGGTCATCTATCTCCTTTGGATTTAAATAGGATTCAGCTGTCTTGTATGGATTACGTTGAATTGCCTAGGGAGATTTGTTGCTTTTTTACGTGCACGGGACAAATCGTATAGGAGACTTGAGTACCAAGTTTTATTTGTAGCTTTTTCTTTTGATACAGCTTTAATTTGTTTTGTAGGATAGTAGTTTTCTTATTACGAGTATAATAATTGATGAAACGGCTAGGTATTGACATTACATTACTAGTTGAGTCTCATTCATCATCCAATTTATTAGGGGTTGGCAAAGCATATCTTCGTTATTCCTCAATATTGTCCTAAAAATTATAAACGTCAAAAGACTCTTTAAGAAATTTCGACTCGCTTCAAAGTCAGTATCGTTTACTATCAAACAGTCATTCATGCAACACAAGTTACATCGCAGATAGTTTTATTGTGTGCGCCAACAGGCGTGGCACAGATCACATTCCATTCACATTCGATGCTAGAACACACACTCGCACGCAAACTTTTAACTGGACACTACTGCTAACGAATCCCCTTTAATTCTCTTTCAAATTTAGTATGCGTGTGTGTTGTATATGTGTGCGTGTCCATCGATCGATGTAGGAAGTAAAGCTCACATGTGTTATGTAGTCTGATTGTGTGTGACGGGTGCGGCCGGTTCACACACTGCACAGGATCTGGGCTCTATTAGCTCCGTCGGCGACCACTCGGGTGTGGAGACTCGCCCTGATTCATAAAAATAATTCCTACATCAATGACGTATACCTATAGGTATATATGGTGGAGGCGACGGAAGTTTTTATTTCGGAGTTTAAAGTTTCCGATACTTGAGTCGAGTTTGGGAGATTTGTCATCGTTAGGTATTGGAACGCAGTCTGATCTGTCCTCTGTGTCATACTGACATAATGAAGGCGTTTAAAAAAGTAGTATTTTTAAGGAAGGACCCAAGTTGTATTTTTCCTTACACCCTTCTTTGTCAGTTTGTTTATGTTATTCACAAAAAAAAAACATTAAACTTGAAAACAATTTGTATCTTTTCAAGTTTAATCTTATATACATCTTCAAAGAAGAACTAAATGTAAAAAAAAACTATGCTATTCCCTATAATCAAACTGTTTTAAGATGTAAAAATGTTGCTCGAAGTAAAAATCAAGTGACCTGATTCATGAACGTATGAATTTGTTCTCAGTAAATATTTTCAACCAGATCTGCCTTAGTAGCTCTTGATTTGAGCTAAAGTCTGTAATCCTCACTAAGCTATTGAATAATTTACCATCGTGATTTAATCCTTAGACCTTATAATCTTCGTGGACAAGACCTGCGACTTAGTATATAATTCCAAGGACAATTTAGGCAATTTTAATTTTTATAAGCCACATAGCCTGATGATGCTCCCAGCGGGATGTGTGGTCATTGGAATAGTTAGGTATTTAGACGACAGTTTTACACGACAATTCCACATTTACCAACATGTATGTAAAATTATAATGCCTACAAATGAAATATAACTTATCTTTATAGCTAAGAGTTGTAGCTGCCTAATTCCGTGTAGAATACTTTGATTACACCAAGCGAAGCGTGCTTAGATTCTCAAAGCGATATTTTCATGTATAACTTCAACTCAACTCATACAATTTACACAGGTGATATACTCGAGAATAATTTGCAACACTCGGTCTGTTTTCCCAGCAAAACATTTTGTAATTAAAATTATTTCAATATTTAAGCATGTGTGATTCATTGACACACCTGTGACTCTGAATCCGATTCGTGTTTCACCGAACAAGATATTATATTCTACTTATTTTCGTATCTGACAGTGAGCCAATTCGATTTCACGGACCAACCGCTGCGAATAGCAACACCGGTGGGCTGATTTACCATTCCAAATCATATTTTGCTCGCATAGTCGCACTACCCTCGACTAAGTGTAACTGAACCGACTGTAGTCAGCATCAAAAGTGAATGATTATTATTCTATTGTATGTATTCAAAGGTTTTACTTACACCAATAAAAACTTGCTACTGTCATTATTTTGCACCTACAGTAATATCATTATCCTCTGCAATTATCCCAATTAATTTCGGGTTTTGTGCGACATGTCTTCTGACTTCATCTTCAATACATCTGATACATCTCTCTGTATGTTGTCATCTCTGTGTTCACCCCTTCTCAAACCGTATCATCTTTTAAATCCCATCTACCATCTATAATGTTTATAGCCTTCGTCTAATTTCATAATATGTGTATTATGAAATTACTAGGACTTGATCGAAAAAGTCATTGACTTTTGACATTTGTGTGTCTATTTAGTTTATGCTTCCTGTCATTTCAACAAATCCGTAGTATGACGTCAGTTCTATAAGGTCATCCGACAACTATTAGGGGCGGTCGGAAAACTTAGCTATTTTAAGTATTCGCCCACAAAAGGGTCTATTCAGCGACATTTTAGAATAAAATTATATTCACGGTTGGTTGTCTGCGACATTTAAGTCCTCGATAAAAGGAAAGTATGAGTATGTAGCTGTTATCACAATTACGTCATATCTACAGGAAGGTGTAAGAGGGTAATGGATTCTTTAAACAGTACTGAGGAGGAAAACGGTTTCACAATCAATCAATTGAGAATTCATTCTTTTACAACCCACGCTTAAAATCTTTTACCCCTTTTCCTGTAGGTAATGGGTAAAAAAATTAAAGGTTTAATGTAATGATAAAACACTCAAAAAGTAAAGCTATCAAGCTTATAACTTTTTTTATATAGGCAAGTAACTGACTACCAGAACCTTTTCTCTTAGTAACAAGAAGTAGACGTAGTAACATCAAAGTCGCCGTTATGACAAACACAAAAAGCATACAGATAGTTATAAGGTTCCGTTGCGTTTACCTAAAGCGTCCTAAATACATAAAGTGATGGTAATGAACTCAATTCTAAACACTTGCTAGTCTCAGCTGATAAATGGTCGGTACACTTTCTCTGCAATTATTCTGTGCGCGTTAATTCAATATTAGTTTAGCACCGTTCTCGCTTTGGCCCACAGCCTTCGCCTTTACCCTGATATTGTGGCTTATTGGTGATTCACCCGAATTTACACACTCGAAACGGGCGAACCGACGATTTTTTTTTTAAACGTTTCGCTCGAATTTAATTTACTTGTAGGCGAATGGACAACTCCAAAGTCGATTCGCCTACAAATAAATTAACTTCGTGCGAGTCGCATCAAGAAATAAGCATATTACATTAAAATTAAATATTAAATAATAAAATGGTGGAATGTAGATGTCCGATTTTGGTTGGTCACCGATTTGTGCGAGTCCGATTTTTTGTCTGAGTTGGTGAGTTATGAGTACAAATGAATTATGACCATACATTTTGGCACAACGCACACGTATTACTTAGCGCTCTCGTGATTTGTGTTGGCGAGTCTCGTTCACTAGCAAGGGATGTCCTGCCATTCATTATGTAGCAAATGGCCATAGGTACTTAGATTGTGATAATCTGCATAAGTTAAAGTTCCCCTGATATGGTTCTTTTTTCGTGAGGTCGATCTTTCGATTCGCACATTCAAAAACCTAAAAAAAAATATTGACTAATGCAGCCGCAGTAGGTACGGACATCAGAGTCGTATGATCATTTCCACGGATTTTTTCGGACTGCCAAAAGTCGATCGTCTACATACCCCTTAATCGTTTCCACAATTTATATTCAATTTATTTTATTGAATAGATAACCTCACGTTGTTAAATTGAACGAACAAATGAAATTTATGATAACGGACAATTACATTCCGAACGCGGATGGCCTTGCTCGAGGCTCGCTAAGATAAGACTGTCTCGTAGATAACGATGATATAATTAAGTTTGTTTACATACATGCATATAAACACTTTCCCTTGTAAAGTCATTACACGTACACTCGTAGGTTTATTAAATTTAAGGGGATACTTTCGTCTCTTTTTCGCTGTATATATTTTTTTCTTTGGAAAAAGGACGTTTTTTCTCAACTCCACATAATTAATATTGATCCCTAAACAGACGAGTTTAGTGAATTCAATATTTCTTCAACTTATTTTTTAAAGTAATGAATGAATGATTTGAAACGAGACGCATTTTCTTAACATTTTGCATCCGCCATTTTGTTTTGATACGTCATGTCTTAAACATTTTGTTTTTCCTTTTAAGTAGTGTCATACATAACTCATAGGTTTCATCCATGCATTGTGTTGCACATGGTTTTATTCCCTTTTATTTTTCTACGAGTTTTAGTATCGAGTAGAATAATATCATTGATGTTTACAATCCAGCGTATTTAATCAGCTGTAAACGAATACAATACAAAATAAATAATGAAGTACATAATTTTGTTTGTGTTTTAAAGATTGTAACAACTTTATGACGAAAACAGTGACGTATTTCATCGGATTTATCCTAGATATTTCATCGTAGTTTCATAATACTTTGAAAATAATTTACTACAACTGCACATGTATTTTTTCTAGCAATTTAGCCTTACCTAATCAGTCTTCCTAGGTAAGTTTCTGGGTTCAATTCCCAATTGGGTGACAACGCGTTTGAATTTTCCTAGATAAAACTCAAGCCAATAATATTGTTTATCGTACCTACCTGTAATAATGAACCTCGTAAACTGTATGGCTGTAAACAAAAATACTTTTGATCGATAGGGCCGAAGTTTGCCTCGATTAGAGGCTTCCCCGCTATTTATATTTAAATATATCGACATTCTGCTAAAAGAATACACCCTTATTCATTGTCGAAGACACTGCATGGTCAAAACTAGCGTCAAATCAGTGACGTTTTTGACAACTTTTCTTGGAATAACGTGGAGTAGAGGCGAGGTATTTTTGGAGCCATATCTTACTAGGACACCATGCAGTGGCGGAGCTACCTTGATGATCGCACTGCCAAAAAATGTATGGTTGGATACGTAACTGATTGAACGCCGAGATACTCGCCATAAAACTGTGTATATTTTGCTGGCAGCGCGACCATGGTTGCGCCCCAAGGTGTCCTTGTGAGATATACGGCCAATTTTCAAATTTTAAGTTTTATAGCGAACCTGGCTCTTATTAATCTACATAAACTCTTTTAATTTAAGAACAAACTAGGTTAAAATAAATATTTGATATATTTGATTGTGATTTCCAGAGACTGTCATGATTGCACCGACCTTCAAGGCGCGCTCGACCTCCCCAGGTACCTACAGTCCCCGGCGACTAACTGACCTGATCCTGCTACTTTATTATGCCCTGGTATCATTCATATGCTTTGATTGTTTTATTTGGTGAATAGGGAAAGCAGAATTGTGTGTATAGCAGTCTCAATGGAGACTTAAATGTATATGGATAGATTTAAGTGCGTACGTAGGGTCATGGTGATTTTAAATTTTCTCAAGTTTTTGTCGAAGGTAAAGCGAAGTCTAAGAGAAAAACAAAAATGCAAACCCAATAAATAAAAAAATAAAAAATATATATAAATGTAGACCAAACACATTGTATACATTTAATAAACCTGCCAAACTGCGTGACAGTTTCTCTGCGGGACAAACTGTCGGCAGGGTATGGAGCTCGAAATAAACAGTGACAATGCAGTTTATACTTAAACTACAGCTGTCAAATGGATAGACATGACAGTCATTTGAGCCTTGTATAGTGACAGTATAATTAGCGCCGAATTAAATAAAGCTTCACTGTAGTTTAAAATTTTAGAAGAATCAAGGTTGTTCCTAGCTGAATATGTTATATACCCAGTGAATGAGCGCAAAATGTTAATATTTCCCTAAACCCAGCTAGATATTTAACTAACCTAACATCCCTGGGTGGAAAGGATTGAAATATAAAAAGTAATATTTATAATAGTGATAATAAAAACTTACTAATAGTTGCCATTAGGCGCAATTTCATTAAAACTCTACGGACTACTAATAGTGCAAACGTTTTTTTTTCTTTAGCGAAATAACCAAAGTTTCTAGCAATATCGACTCGTCTTTATAAATGAGCTCTATAGCTGAGTTTAAGTACTAAGAAGTTGGATTATTAAGCCTAGAGTTTATGAACTTCGTAGTTAGGTCAATGGACGAGAAAACTTAACAGAAAGTAAAATACCAAAGTAAAATATTGTGAAATGATTTGCACGAATAACTAGCTAAGCATTATCTAAAATGTCATCTGTCTCCGCCAAATTCAAATGATTGATTGAAATAGACTGATGGTTCAATTCTGTTTAGCGCCAACTATATTTTGATTTTAAAGCTGTGTGCATACTTTAGTCGAGACTGTCTTTAGACAGACTATTAGTGTGCATGGAAGCGATGATGGCTGCCTCATTCGCAACCGCCTTGTCCAAAATGAAAATGGGCCTTATACAATTATTATGAGACAACTTATCTTCATATTTCAACAAAACATACTTACACCATTTATTTTTTCATCAGTCCTACAGAATTATCCGTTAATAAAAACAAATCCAACAGAAATAAAAATATGAAAAAGCTGTCAACAAAATAAAATATAATGGTGTTTTTATTCGCAGCTTTGTCGTTTCTGTAATATTTGGGAAACCGGATTCTATGAAATTGCTTTTCCAATTTCTGTTGTAGGTATGTTCATGTTATTAAATAAGTACATAATTTGTTACAAAACATCAGAAGCAGGTTTTTGAATATTTCTTATATGTGTAGATATATGAAAAATATTATTAGAATGTTGGACCGCCTCGTTGATCTGGTGATTGCAGGTTTAGGGTAGGCTTAGGTTTTTCCATCAGAAATTCATTAGTAGCAGCCCGGAGTCTAAATTTGTGCCCGGTTGATGGCAATAGGCTCGCTCCGTAACTTGTAACTTAAATATAACTGGCAAAATATGGGTGTTACTATTAGGTAACTCTGCCTAACCCTTCGGGGCTTACTAGCGTGATGTTATGTTATATATTAGAATGTCAGAAACAAATCAAAGCATATGAATACTATGACACCAAATAACAATGTTCTATGAAAAATTTATAAATATCATAAGCACGGTGAAATGGGTTTTTTAAAGTTCTTTTCTTGCCTTGCTTATGATAGAAGCTCTAGAAATACCTGAATTCCGTTTGACAATGTTTTTCGTATCGATTGAATTGATGTTAACAGAGTGTTGTGTTCTTTACAGAGTTTTTTTCTATTGAATACAAAAACTTTGTAAACAAAGATATATTGTGAAATTGCTGATTATATATTTTTTTTTACGATGAAACGTATTTGAGCAATATGTGGCAATGAAAACATTACCCATTTGTCCAAGAATCATCACGAGTACGAAATTATCTGCCAATTTCACAAATTCTTTGTTGACATTGTCGGGAAATTCAATAAGAACCAACTGTATCTACCTTATGTTTTAGATGTTTACTTGTTATACTAATTTGATGTTGGAATGCCGTGTGCGGTGTGCCCTAACTAAATATTTTTGGGTTTGATGTGTTCTTTTGATATTAACCACTTGATGTTGTATTTTTTTAATACGTTTTGTACATTAGCTAGCACTCTACATTTTAATGTATATAAATTATACCTTTTTGAAACTTAATGGTTACTTCGCTCATCATTATTATTCTTTTTATTTGAGATTAGGAAAAATTGTGGCATCTCGAAATTTATAAAAAAATATATAAAGTACAATTTCTCAGAAAAAAAACGTAACCTCAAAGAATATACAAAAGGCCTTGAAAAGGCTAACGTAAACGCTGATCCATATGAAAACGTTTATAAGAAAAGTTATTTTACGAGTGTCGACAATCATATCCGAAATAACCATAAAAAGAGGGAAAACCGTAAAACGAGCATTAGTCCCTTCATGGTTCCGCTGACGATGCGAAATTTCAGACAGGAGGCGGATAGAAATGTTATATCTGACCAGACATTTGCATAACGTTGTCATCCTTATTATTAAAGTAGTAGGGCCTTTTATGCCAGTCATGTTTACTGGCGCATGAGATTTTTGGATTATTATATTTGTATAAATGATATTACTATTTGGATAAGTGATCACGGAATTACTCTAGATATTTTTTGATAGAAAATTCAAAAGCACAACTTTCCACCGAATAAAAACTTTATGCATATTCCTGAAAGTCACGTAAAAAACGCGTTCGCGCTAACATTTCCTATGAATATAAAATTTTGTTACGACATCATCACATTAGCGTGTCAACCCTGTAATCTGGAAGTTTGCGCACACGCCGCGTGTGGCCTCTGCCTTATGTGTAATGTATAAAATGTGTAAATATTATGTCACACGTGATAACGATAAAGCCATGCACTTCCTGGCTCACTAGTCTTAGAATATAAGTATTAATACACGCGTAGCTACTTGTATGGATATTTCATCAAGTTAGCGTATTTTTTACACGTTAGTTGTCTAGTTCTCCACCGATACAATAGGTAAACAATCTCCGTGTTTATTATGAAATGTTAGACAATGAACAGTGAAAGTGTTAGAAATTTTAGTAACACATTGAAACTTGTGTGTTGATGTTGAATAGTAGATTATTCACCAAGGGGATAAAGCAGTGTCTTATGTTACGGGCGCTATATTGAATCCCGAGCGCCGTAACGAAGGATTATAATCTTCTAGTGTGAAAGTGTTCTAATGGACACATTCATACATCTATTACAACAATAAATATTATAAAAATATCTTCCACACAACCACAACGTTACAAACCTATCGCCTCAACCACCTTGAGATTCTGTAACCCTGGTACAAACATATAGTTAGTTTTACGACATCCCACATTCTGGCGATGACAGACATACTACCACTTACATGAAATCGTCAATGTTACCATTAACCTGACTTCTATTCGTGATATGTTTGTATAATGACACATTTAAGAGGTAACTACAGTGTCCTTTATTCGTGTTCTTAAAGGTTTTGGAGACCATTTTCCTGTTTATGATTTCGTTACCGGTTTTTTTAAATATAATGATTATACAGTGTGTCTGGTCACCGGTGTCTGACCCGTTAAGGCGAAGCAATATGATCAATTTTATCGATACATCTACCATAATAAGGCATTTTGCCCCTTCTGTTTTGAAATGGCGTCCATTTTAATATATTTTATTACCGATGTAGACGTCCCACAGGCAGAAAACTGTAGGCAAGTAGGCAATAAGTTGACACTAAAAGTTTTATCAAAAACTCCCAATAAATCCTTAAAAAAATATTTGAATCGTAACAAGTGTGAAAAAATTTGGTTGATTATTTAACTTTTTAAATGTTAAAAAAAATCTATTCTGTTAACATACCTTTTTTTACTTTTTAGATGCACCAAAATATTACCTAAAAACTGATGTTAAGACCTAAGCTCTAAGTCAAATAGTTTAGGAGTTGACTATTTGAATATGACCCTTTACTTACAAGTAGAAGTAAAATAACAATAATTTAATGGCGTTTAAGTTAAAATGCCTTATTATGGTGGATTGGTCGATAAAATGTATCATATTGCTTCGCCTTAACGGGTCGGACACCGGTGACCAGACACACTGTATATATAGCTACAATATAAAAGCCTTATAATTTAATTGACTGCCTCGTTAGCCTAGCGGTCGCAACCGCTACTGCAGAGCATGAGGTCCTAGGTTCGATTCCCAGGTCTAACAAAATGTTATTGGGTTTTTCTATTTGGAATATATCAATAACAGCCCGGAGCCTTGGATTTGAGCCCGGTTGAGGGCAATAGGTTCGCCCCATATTACATAGGACTTTAACATAACTAGTGATATGTGGGTGCACTATAGATACACCTCTACCAAACCCCTCGGGAAAAACGGGCGTCATGTTGTGTAGTATTTGATCTATCAGTTCAGAAGTACAGTTTCGTTTTACGTGAAGTAAATTATTCATAGTTAATGAGCGACACTTCATGACGCCGTGGAATCAATTAACCTTTGAGTTAGGTATTTCCTTTCAAGGTGAAGTTTCGTTGTTGTATACTTTGTATAATCAAGGATAGGAATTAAATATTTATGCAAAATGCGAGATAAATGGCTTAGTAAATTTATTTAGATGACGACTTTATTGGCGCACATTGCTGAGCGATTCGTTAGTCTGTTTTGGGTCGCTTGTTGTTGTATGGGCTAACGATATTAAACCCGGATTAAAAAAAGCAGTAAAATTTATGAGATTAGCGTAGATATACTATCCGCATTAAGACGCAGATATATGCCAGTGACCTTGAGCGGTTCGCTTGCGTGTTCTGTACTGAGCTCAAGCAATACGCCGTTTGTCTAGCCAGTAATAGAACTCGCCCATAAAGGAGCGCTGTCCCGAATTAGACGCATTATTAATTTATTATACATAAAACAAAAGGTATTTTAAAAAACGCGTATACTCAAAGATCAATAATAAAATTATCTTTAAAATGATTTTAGAAAACTACGCTTGATATATTTTGCGTGATTCTCAGTTTTTTATCCGCGTTAAACATAACTTTACAAATTAATTTCACTATGTAATAAAAAACATAATCTAAAATATGAATATATTAAATTATTAAGAAAATACTCTAATTTAACACATGTTTTTTTCCAAATCATTAACACTACTCATTTAGAAGTGATCTTCACTATAAAATCATTAAAAATCGGTTATCGTCGCCTTAATGGTTAGGTAGCAAATATTAAATATACGTGGTAGTAGATAGTACCATCCATGAAGACGCGCCTCATTCTTCTTGCTAAACGCGATTACTGTACTGTAAGCGATTAGGAAGAAGAGTTTCCAGTCAGGTTCTAGGCCAGACGGAAATTGAAAATCGGCTTGCTCCAGAGCCGTAATCATAGCCAGTATTTAGGTATTCTATTAGTGAACTCGCTTTACTTTGATTTCCTGAGTACTCTCTTACGTTCTTAAAATTTTTAAACCTTCCTACCAAATTGCCCCATATCATTATTCTTTCCTTTATTTCATTATAGACATATAAATTACTATATTATTTTTAAATATTAGAACAGAATAATTTAAAAATAAAAAAAATTGAGGACCGCCGGTGTCGGGAGCTGGGTCCAAGCTACCGGCGATCTGGGCTGCAGAGAGAGGAACCTCCTAACAATGCGAGCCGAGTCCAAAAGTACCGCTTTCTGAATCAAGCCCTTGATCCAGCTGCCTAACTATTATATTATTATACAGGGTGTTAAAGAAATTGCGTCCCATAGCTTCAGAATTAGTTCGGAGTCCATAAAGGAACCCGTAAAAAATTAAAAATAAATACATTTAAAAAAAGGTTTAAAAAAACCGAAAATTATCATAAGATGAACCTAATGTAGTACCTACTAATTAAATAGCAATCGTTTAGAATTGTTTAAAAAATAACTTATAATAAATTTTTATTTTGTTTAAATGCTTATTAATAATTTCCTACAGTTACCTACCTACTATCAAACGCAATGAAAGTAAGTAATTAAAGCATTTAAACAAATGAAATAATTCTAATTGAAAACGATTGCTATTTTAAGTTAGTAGGTAAGTACTAAATTAGGTTGATCTTGCAATTTTTTTTTCCTGTTCCTTTATCGATACTGAACATACCCCTAAACTATGGCATGCAATTTCTTTAACACCTGTATATAAGGTATTGGTACTGGCGAAATGTGGGTGTACAGTAGGTTCACTACCTAACCCTTCCTGGAAGACGGGCGTGATGTTATGTTATGTGATGTTTATAGTTACTTCACTAGCGTCTGCTCGTGGCTACGCCCACGTGTAGTTCGGGAATTACCCCACGGGAGCGTACTATCGGGATAAAAAGTATCCTATGTGCTAACCCAGGTCATGGTCTACTTGTGTGGCAAATTTAATAGAAATCCGTTCAGCCGTTAAGGCGTGAATGGTAACAAACAGAAGGAGCTCTGTGTGTCTACACAGAGTTACTTGTAAATATGGATAGAAGGTTCTAACGAAACGGATACTCATGTAACCAAAAAACACATACATCTAATGAGGGTTTTCTGAAAAGACGTTCACTTGGTGGCAGCACCGAAACGTCAGGTCCGGGCATCTGTCAAAAGTGTCAAAGCGCCTATAATTTATTTATTCGTGACTGAATGATGAACGAATGATGAAGGTCATCATAAATTTTATATTATTCGTCGAAATGGAAGAACTTTTTTCAAAGTGGCGCCAACTGGTGGCGTGAATTTTCATGAAAAGCCTCATTCTCTGTATGTGTATAATATACCTACTTACTGTTATAATATCCGGTTACAACCTTTGTATACGTACATTGTGTTAGTATATTGAAAACTGTAACGTAACCCTTACGAGTCTAATTAAAATGAAAGCCGAGAGAAAGGACATGATTATAATAATGAATACATGTTGTTTTAGCTGTAGTCCTTGTACTTATTTTTTCTTGTAAGAGGAGATATTTACTGGATAGTAAATCATCCTGTATTTTTCTTTTTTATCTTAAAAGTTGGAAAAATAATTGCGTTCGGAAACTCAAAGTTAGTGTAGTTACTTTACTTTTAGAGTATTAAAATTCAGTCTTTTGATCAATTCGGATAAAAAAGTATATTATTAAGGCACATTATTCGACAATTTATTCATCTGGAATTTCTCAGTATTTTTGTTTTTATATACATTTTTACTTGGAATTAAACGTAACTGGCAAGATGAGGGTGTACTATAGGTACGACTCTGCCTAACCCTTCGGGAAATACAGGCGTGATATTATACAAAGTTATTCCGCTATTATGCCGTAAAAAAAAAATATGCACGGGTAGCACTAAACCCTACCTACCCTACCTACCCTACCTACCCTACCTACCCTACCTACCCTACCTACCCTACCTACCCTACCTACCCTACCTACCCTACCTACCCTACCTACCCTACCTACCCTACCTACCCTACCTACCCTACCTACCCTACCTACCCTACCTACCCTACCTACCCTACCTACCCTACCTACCCTACCTACCCTACCTACCCTACCTACCCTACCTACCCTACCTACCCTACCTACCCTACCTACCCTACCTACCCTACCTACCCTACCTACCCTACCTACCCTACCTACCCTACCTACCCTACCTACCCTACCTACCCTACCTACCCTACCTACCCTACCTACCCTACCTACCCTACCTACCCTACCTACCCTACCTACCCTACCTACCCTACCTACCCTACCTACCCTACCTACCCTACCTACCCTACCTACCCTACCTACCCTACCTACCCTACCTACCCTACCTACCCTACCTACCCTACCTACCCTACCTACCCTACCTACCCTACCTACCCTACCTACCCTACCCCCCTAATTTTCTCACCGTTTAAACCTTCCCTGGACTATGACAAACATTTCAAAACCAAACTCAGCTAAATCGGCCCAGCCGTTCTCGAGTTTTAGCGAGACAAACGAACAGCAATTGATTTTTATATATATAGATAGATAGATATAAATTATTATTCGGATCAGCAATTATGCTGACACATCTCAAGTTGATTGAGTACTTATCCTTGGCAATGTCAAGTTGTAAAGATCAGTAAACAAAAAAAGCCACGTAATAACAAAATATTTGCTAAATGCTGCAGTTCAAATAAACGACAGTAGGTATTTATTATAATCGTTAGCATACGTACGGCAGACGTTAGTTCGACATGTCTCTATAATTATCACTTACATCATCGCAATTTACGTAGCACTATTTAAAGAATTAAAGGTTATTAAAAATGGCTGCGTAATTGACGAGGTTAGTTATTTAATTAGCAACACTTAATTATTCGAAAAGAAAAACAAGTAAAAGTATCAACTTATTTATTTACTTAATACTAAATCGCTTCCTGATAAACGTCAGACGTTCTTTTTCTCACAGTCCCACCCTGTATACATTTGTCAGGGTTGTCAATTATTAACATTGTTTTCTAATGACTACTGAAATACCAAGAGAAATTGAATAATATTTATTGTATAAGTCACTGTCTTCACGATGAAGAGGGTCTAACTAACGTCTCGCTATGACACCGGTTAGCGCCGTGACACTTAAATGTAGCACATTAGTTGCTTTATCCTTAAACAACGAATAAATCATAAATTCCAGCCATTTAGACCCATTCACAGCTAAGTGGTGAACAGAAAAGGGTTTTTGCTTTCCCCAGAAACATTTCCTCGCCCTGTACAAACAATAGACTGCTCAAAAAAGGGAACGTTTCCATTTGTATGAAATCCTTTTTTATATTTCGTTCCCACAAAAGGTGAAAAATTGAACCTCTTATTTTCCGAATTCAGTTGGGAACCATCTGCGTGTCTCGTCTCAGAATATTTACCTATAGCTTTATGAAGGTATTCGTTGAGTAAATATAATAATTCTTTAATTTATAGCGAGTAACCGGAAAATTGGGCCTTCGAAAAACTTGTATTTATTTATGGCCCAATTGATTTCATAATTGAATAAACAAATATATTTTTATAGTAAAACAATATTTTTGTGTTTTTTTTTATAAAAGCAGCGTGTTTTGTAAATATTTCGAACTTGGGCCATAATTCGTGGAATCGTCACAGGCTACCATTTCTGTCAAAGCCTCAACACGTTCGTCACACGTACTGAAAGTTTCATATTGATTTGTGAAAGCGACACAAAAATCCTTTTACACGAATGTTCATCTTTCAACATAAAGGTCCCGACTATACAGGCTGAGTTTTGTGAAATTGAATCACAGTGGCAAAACTTTTTTTTTTATTAGATTTATTTCTTCCTCGCTTTCCAAAAGTTCTTTCGACAAGTTTTCTTTATTTCGCTCATGCACAATTTCAACCCTGCAATTTTATCTCAGAAACTCACCCTGTATACGCAAGAACGCATAACACGTAAATATTAAAATTATAAGCTACCGCCATGTTCGTTCATTGAACTTTTATAGGGTTGCCAACGTTGGAGACTCGTCAGAATATTAATGGCACATAATATGTTCGGAATACTTGTTACAACTTTTCCCATTACGCCGCTCAGATTTACACCAGGAAAAATGTGTTTGACGCGCAAAAGGCGCTCAGTGAAACTCAATGAAAGTTAGCCGTGTTACGAGATGTAAGCGACGATTACGAGGGGCTGACAATTTTTTTGATGCCCTTGTCTTTCATGTGGTGCGATTAGGTACTTAATTTTTTATATCAAGTGTCAGGGTTATCTGTCCTTTTCGTCACATTTTAATAACAAATAAAAAAGTCTCTTCGAAGTCACCTTCTACGTCTATCGAATGTCAGTCCATATGTCTGTACATTGAAAACAATGATAACATTAATGATTAAAAACCGTCACTCTCTAGAGAACTAAACTCAACAGAGTTTTAATGCGTTCTGAAAAAACTTTTGGCATTACAGTGGTGAGGTAAAAGTTGATAAAATATTAATGGACTATGAAATGACAGGCTGTCAAATTCATGTACTTACAAATTGTTAGTTATTGTACTGCTTTATTTGCAAACGACGATGCACATCGAGGATCTCTATATTCTTCAGCTAGTTGAGAATGTGGATGTCTAGCAGTAAAACCTTACGAAATACAGATAAAGAATGGAATCAAAATAGAAAGAACTTGTTGCAATATTTCTCTGTCAATAAAATCCTCTCTTTATTTGCATTCGTGTAACTCAAGATCGCAAATGTGTTGGCGTAGTCGATAACGCACTTATATGAAGTCTGTCGCGCCCGACTGCGGAGCGCAGACAAAAGACTCGGTTTACCTTAAAAGCCCCATTGTAGCAGCTTTGTTTGGCTCGAGCCCACTAAAAGCACGGTAATCGAAGGGCTGACCTTTTTCTACAATTTATTGCGAATATTAAAACGATTGTGTGAACATGTTTTAATTTACGAAGTCTTCATATGGTGGACGGATCAAATAAGTGCGTAAATGGTGAATGGTAGAGACCATTGTCGGTTGACAACAGTATTATGTTAATGTTTCTGTGTGGAATTTAAAAACAATATTATTATTGAAGGGGTGTATATATATTTCTTCGAATTGTAACTTTTCAAAGGAAGTTAGGCAATGTGACTTTTCATTCCAGTGGCGATGGTACGCTATTGGCTCGTGTTTGCTTCGTTTTATGGAAACTTTCGAGATCTTCCCAGAATCTGAAGCTCTAACAAATATCTCCGATACGTCTTTTGTGTTTCCCGGTATAACTAAGGCTATTTCAGTAGATGTAAATGACATAGGTAATGAGACTCATTTATTAAGAGATCCTAAAAGACTAACTACATGTGTGTGTAGGTAGTTTTCGCAGATTTACATTTTATTGAAATATAAAAATAACACCTGTTATTTACCGTTACTTCAACAGAAATGTACAAAACCTTATCAGCCTCATTGATATTGTCTGTTTATTGTACTCTTTATGTTTTGGAGGCGTATACAGTTTAGTGAGCGATATCAGAGCGTTGAATGGCGGCGATAAAAATAGCAGCCACATGCGATCCTACGCCAGATGCCCTGTGACCTTACGCTCGACGGCTCGGCCGGTTTTATAACCAACATATGCACTACACACTATAAATATTGGCAGCGATTCCCGTTATTCACACTACATTAACGTTTTGAATAAAATGCCCATTGTCTTTTTGACAGCGACAACCTTGAACGACTTAATATGAAATTAAAAGCTGATGTCAAACTGCTATTTTCGATTGATGGAGCGTTACTGTAATATTAGTCTTTAGCTGGGTATCGAGTATTCTGAATATCCTATATAAATACCTTCCTATATGAATCAGTTTAACGATTGACGTCTAGTCTAATGGAATGTGTTGATGAAGCCATTGGTGCTAGATGGATACCATACAAAGTAAATTAATCGATTTGTGGCGAGAACATTGTGGGCAGGTTTAGGATCAGTGACCTTTCTTTACGCAGGGGTTTTTGTGTAGGTATCTGGTAAGCCACGTTAGAGGGTTGGGCTGAGCTGGTAGTTAATATAAAAAAGGCAGCTAGGCAAAACTGAAATGTGGATGGCGGACGACTAAATATTGTTAGGTAAGTACATAAAGGGATAATGCGACCTGAAAAATCACTTAGCCTTAAATAGTCAAACAGAAAATTTGATGATGATCATATGAATGATGAAGCTGTGTTCAAAGTCGAATCTTCTTTCTGTATGTTCCATAACACTTTTAATACAGTTTATAGTAAAACTGTGACTGGTAGTGAACCGTCAGCTAGTTAATTATTCATCAGAGCAGAATATTGAATGGAGTTCGTTTGCGCGCAATATTTTGGTTTTATTCATCCGCTGGACAATGAAATGCTATTCCGGACTTTTGAATATTCAAATTTTTGGTAGTTTTCCAAAAATGCTTATGGATTTAAGAATAAAGGATTTTTATAGCCGCAACTGGTTTATACTATGCAGATCAATTAATAATAATATTATTTTAATACCATTTGGTAAAAAATACTGAGATCTTCTTTTAATGGCAACAAGCTACAAGATAAGCTACTTTATAGCTTTGACAGATCGCCACGGACGTCAGAAATAAAGTTAGAATCATTCAGTAAGTAGCTACCTACCAAAATTTTCGTCAGAACACAGTACTTACCTATCCCTCAGTTACATCTTGAAAACCAAAACCAAACCAACCAAACCAAAACCAAAAAACCAAAACAAAACCAAAACCAAGCTTCGGCTGACTACCAAGGAAATATTTCCAAGTAGGTAACATACCCAAAAACCAAAAAGCTCTGTTGATGATAAACGCAGTAAACAACGGAGGGTTTTCTCCCTTAAATTATGAGGAAAAGTATTAAGCCTGCCGTATATCACTGAAAATACAACTATGATTAAAGTATACGCGGCCGACATGATTATTTATACGTTCATTCATCACATTTTTCTTTCTTAACTCAGTGTAGCAACGATGTGTTTACACCTTAGCATCGCCACACGATTTTCACACGTCTTTTAGTATCATAAAGCTCATTTTCTCGTGAATTCATGCTCACATACGATATTTTTTCGCTGTTAATTTACAAATTTTGTGTATCACATTTTATCCCAGTTTGATAACCAAATCAATTCTGATATATTGCTTCCGTAATGTGCATAGATTCCAAATTTAAGAGGATGGATGTGTAGCTATATTTAGACTATTAGGAACACATGAAATCAAAAATAGGTGATGAATGAAATAGTACTTTTAGACGTGAAATAGCGCCGGGTTTTAGCTTGTAGACTAACTGATGGCAATCAGCTGAAACGTTTATAATTACACCACATGTTTTTGTGCCACATCTGCCATCCGAAAAATGACTATAGGGAATTTATATAAATGTTTTTTTTTTTGAAGCCATTGCTTTCTGGACAAAGGACAAGTCTTTCCAGAAAAATAGTAAAACCATTTTGTTAAAACTTTGGTGATTTTCATAATTTAGGGTGTATACTAACATTACTCAAACTGAAAACAAAACAATCATTATAAAACCTTTTATATTTTTCAGGACAAACAAACTATAACCGAGAACAATAAAACTAAATCATTCATGCCCAACAACTTACATAATAAATATACGAGATATATAACTGTCGGTATATATATCGCTTAGGGATCGTCTAGTCATTACGAGACCGACAGACAGAAATAGCGACTCTATTCGGGAGGCACAGATGTGTGTCAACACCGGAGTTATTTTGACCGTCTATATTATTCATAACGAAAATGAAGGGCTCTGTGTTCTAATGGAGATAGAAGAATAGTTTGTTAAAAAAAAAAAAAAATTTTTAGCAAAAGCCCCGGAATTAAGCCATAACCAAACACCCCAATTAGAATATTATGTTATAACCATAATAAATACACTGAATTTTTACCATTACATATAGGGGCAGTTGGCACCGAGCTGTGTCCCAACAACCTATTGAATATATCAGTTATTTCAATCACAGGTGAGTCCTATTATGAGGATGGGCACCAAAACCCTGAAATCCAACTAAAAATAAATTGAATTTTTACCATTACATTATACTTAACACATTGTTTATTTGTTAAATTAGTTATACTGATTGTGGGAGAAAATTGTGGTCACATTACAAATCTACGCACGCACACAGTCGACACGTATATGGACTAGCGTAGTATGGTCTTGGTCCGTTTTGGTTATTTACGTAGATTTAATTATTTTTGGGATCAAAAATTACCTATCTTCAAAATGACTGAAATCGATTTAGGAAACGATTCTGAACAAACTATGTACTTTCATAATTTGCATTAACTCAGTTACACATTGTATAAGATCCGCCGGATGGCGATTGATATACGTATACTATTGCTGGTGATATTCTGGCTACTCATTGGTGATTTGAGTTTGTAACTAGTTACTTTCGAGTAGCGTCGTGGATGACGGGCCTTAGGTGCCAATCGTAATAATATTAATGTCAATTAGATAAATATTTAAACAGCCTTTTAAATATCAACACTTAATAAAAATACTGACACCTTGAATATTAATTTAAATGGGTGTTTGAAAAAATAATACCAACAAACTTTGAGCTAGAAGTTGTTATCATTAAAACTTCCCTTCTACAACTTTTGGAAAAGCGAACACAAAATTATAGTCAAATTGTTTGGGAAATGGAACGAAACTTGTTAGTTCTAATATTTAACTCATCTTTTTTCATTAACTTTGTACCTTCCCTGTAATGTAACAATTAGAGATGGGGCCGACTATGACTTTCGCCGACTTGCCAACCAATTAGTCGGTTGTAAAGAGGCCCACCATGGTTTCGGGAGTACAATCAAGCTTTTTAATGCAATTCCTCCTATACATATACATTTTATTGAGAAATGCATACAAAGTAAGAAGCCGAATAGTCACCAACTTGTCGCCGACTATGAAAGTGGCCAGATAGTCGGCTTTACCGACTAGTCACCGACTAGTCGGAACATGGCTAATATCAATCCAAGATTCCACTGTAACAGCCTGGGCTTTGCAAGTGTCAAGCCCAGGTACTCAAGTATACTGCGCAGGTAGTCAATTGCTAGGTATAAAGAGATAATTGAAACCAGCAGGATAGGTAAATACATATAATTAAATAGGTAGAAGTAACACGGCTAGGTCGCAGGTAAAGGTTACATTACAGGCGCATGCTCCCGGTGAGGGAGCGCCTTTAGGTACAATTCTGTAGCCGACCGCCCGCGCCAACTGCGGAACTGCAGGCGACGTGTCGCCGCGACACGTCTGGATGCTATGTATTCTTATGGATTTCTATGGAGGCGACGTTTGCCCACGGAATGGTACCTTTAGAGCTATAAGAATTGTTACTATTTCAGTAAATTATTTTAGCGCCAGTAATGGCCTCTAATTAAGTTTATCAATTAATTTATGTAGGTAATTTAACTAAATGATTAATTAGAAGTTATGACTAACGTACTGATAACAGTCACTTACTATTTCTATACTATCAATTGCAACGAATACAGTGATTGCATCTTTTTTTCACCACCTACGACAAGCGCGGTCGCAGCCCAAGGTTTTGGGGGGGCCGAAGAATATTATTGAGGTACATCTCGTTGGTCTAGTGGTCGCTAGCGCTACTGCCGAGCATGAGGTCCTGGGTTCGTTTCCCAGGTCGGGTAAAGTGTTATTGGGTTTTATTTATGATGTGCATATATCTCCAGCTCCATTACTTGTGCTATTCAGGGACGCAGCTTTTACATGCGGGGGGGGGGGGGGGTACTTGCGGTACTGGCGATATAAATAGTAGATCACAAGAAGAGCGAACGAAGCTAGTTCGTTTTAACAACCCGCCTTGGAAGGGTTAGGCTTTATTTGATATTTTCAATAAAAAAAAACTCTTTTTAACTGAATGCAGAATGCAAGAGCGAGCGAAGCGAGTTCGAAAATTTTGCACACTCTCGAATAGGTTAGATTTTCTTTTGATCATTCCAGAAGAACTAGGAATTAGTTGCTTTGTCGACTTATGAAGAAAAGTTCAAGAATTATGAGAATGTAGAAGGCAAGAGCAAGCGGAGCGAGCTTGAAAATTTCAGCACTCCTAGTTCTGTTTTCTTTTGAACATTACACAGAAATAGAACTTACTTTGTCGAGTTATGAAGAACAGTTTAACAGCAGTTTTAAATAAGTTTTGGAGTCTGGTCTTAACCCAGCGCTGGTTCTAGCCCATGTAGCGCCCGAGTGCAATCAATACCCCAGGGCATTGATTGCGCGTATTATAGGCGCGATCAAAATGGTATACTATGACAATTATATTTTCTCCGGTGATCGAAAATTTTGGTGCAAATGATGCAATTGTAAATGATGTTGGGAAGCAAGCGAAGTGAACGGGCTATCCGTTCACTTCGCTTGCGGTACGCCCCCGTGGACCCGCGGGGTAGACTCAAAAGTCAAAAGTATTTTTTAGGAAAGGATGCTTACAAGAATAAAATGCAGAGCTTTGTCGTTAATTCAGAAATATTTAATTGGGGCCGGCGCTCGGCGCCCCCGAATATCCTGCGCCTGTGTGCGCCACACACCCTGCACGATAGGTAAAGATACCTTAGACTTTCAAACCTGACGTACGAGCGGGGTGCCCTTTCCGAGTTTGTTTCGCTCGCTCATGCATCCAAGATACTCTATTTTTATAATTGACTTTTTGAAATGAAAAGTTCTTTAAGCGCGTTGAGCGATTTTTAGTAGGGGAAAATCTTATGGGATCGCGTCACCGACATGCTAATGTTAACAGTACAGCACCTAGCTATGACTATGACGTGTTGCGAGGGTGTGCCGATATATGTGAAAATCTGACTAATGTTAATAACACCGCTCGAGCCCAAAGCGTCGCCTATCGGCGACGCAAACTCTTTACAAATTGTGAAAAAAAAATATTGATCCAACAATTAATTGTAATTTTTTTTTAAACACTGTTATATCATAGTTTTAAGTTTTCACTTCTGTCGGCAGTCGCCATGAATGCCTATTTTCTTAATGTTTTTGGATAATAATGCCAGGCTCCCGACAGCGTGAAAGATTTTGGGGGGGGTCATGACCCACAGGACCTCCCCCCCCGGGACCGCGCCTGACCTTCGACTAGGTACTCGATAATTTACTTGGCAGATAATATCCTACAAATTCTGTTCCATTTTTTATTTGTTTGGTAAGTAGTGGCTATTCGGACATCGTGAAATAGGCCCTTAATAATATTATTTATGTCATGCATAACATCACGCCTGTTTTCCCCGAAGGGATAGGCAGAGGTATACCTATAACACACACCCACATTTCGCCAGATATGTTTAAGTCCCATGTAATAGGGGGCGAGCCTATTGCCATCTACCGGGCACAAATCCATCCTCCGGGCTGCTACTGAGAAATGCGTGATGGAAAAACCCAATAACAGGTTTTCCGGCCCGGGAATATAACCCAGCAACCCCACGATCAATCCTAATTTGAATCATTTTGGAGGATATTGCTAATCCATTGCTTCATATATTCGAAAAATTAGTCTGCTCAACCACGTAATTATCACAATGAATATTGTTGGACTGTCAAAATGAAACAAGATCGTGATTGATCGTGTGTTTCGCAATTCGAATGCTGGACCTCATAGTCAGCCAGGGTTGCCAACCCTACTATATAGTATACAGTTATATTAGAGGCCTACATACAATATTTCAAAAAAAAATATAGTAGGTGCAACTACTATATTTTTATCTCAACACAAAATGGAGGATTAATTTCATAAAAATCGAATAAAGGCTTGTGCAGACCAGCGCGACTTGTCGCGCGACGCGACACCGGTTATTGTTATACTGTGAAGTTTTCTTAGAAATTGTATTGAAAGAAAGAAAGAAAAGAAAAGAAAGAAAATACGTTTATTTGCGGTACACATGACGCAAGGTAAGAAGAAAACACGAAAATAAACAGTTTGGGGGAAAACATGCGTCACATCCACGCAAAACGGCCATCGCTCAGCATAAAGCTGCGACCCTATGCGAGACAGAGCCCCAGCGCTGGTTTTCAGCGACAGTTATTGTTCGTGTCGCGTCGCGCGACAAGTCGCGCTGGTCTGCACAAGCCTTTAATAGTATTTTGTAACCTTAAAAATTGTTATAAAAAATTATTACAGGACTTAAGCCTGTTAATAAAGGTTCATACTCGATAGTGGCAAAAAATATGCAAATTTTAAATAATAACAATGTTTTTGAAATTACTATATTTTTTCGCCATCTACTATATTTTTACAGTCAATGGCTTCAAAAATACTATATTTAATATATAAAAAGTTGGTAACCTTTTTTTTTTCTTGGAGGTAAATTATCAAAAAACTTCTCCCGCTCAAATGTACGTTCAATCGAATGGACCGATTAAGTTGAACGAAAGAAATAACTTCTCCCGCTCTGGGTGGAGCTGGGCGTGTCTGACTCTTACGGTCCTAGCAGACCCTTTCCGTTGTGCTGACATCTCTTTGAGGCGCGCGTGGAACACAACGCGCTGTCGACCCGGGCCTGGTCCTTATCGGACGGCGACCTACCCATTGGTCACCGTCCGCAAGAAGTTGGCAACCCTAGGCTCGGCAGTAGCGCTTGCGACCACTACACCAACGAGGCGATCAAATACTGTTTATGTATAAAATATTTATTAGGCCCTACAAATATTTCACCTTGATTTGAGTATTGGTTTCATGTTTCATGGAAATTCTCCTTTTCAATGAGCCTATAATTACACGCCCCCGAATCTAATGAATTGAAAGTTGACTAAACGAGCTGACAGATTTGCTCCATTTTTGTCGATCGTTATTGTTTTGAGGATCAATAAGATCGGTCGGATTCCTATCCTATACTATTAAGAGCAATATTTGTATTATATATTTGTAATCACGTTCTCGAAAACGGCTCTAATGATTTCGATGTAAGTTGCAATATAGGAGTACGGATACGGAGGCGAAAAATCGATGTAGCTAGGTTTTCAAATCTGGGAAAATTCGTTTTCACCCTAGCAGAGCTCGGTCGCCCAAAGCTTAGAACAAAATGGCTAACTTATAATATAGGCCGGGGAAATTAGGTTTGAACCCTGCACTAAATCCTAACAGCGATTTTTTTCCTGAATCGTGTATTTGAACTTAGCTCTTCAAATAATATAAAAAAATTAAACTTTTTCCAGCACCGCATCAAAGTAAAAAAAAAACAAAAACTCATTTTTGTGAATAAAATTGAGGCAAAATAGTTAACAGGAAAATTTTGATTATATTATGTAAAACATTCGTAAAACTAATGTATTATTTCAGAATTAAACATTTTCGTCTACGGAAATTTCCATAAAAATAAAATTACGATTTTTTTAAATTGTAGTTCTAGCAAAAATATTAATAACAGTTTTTTTGCATTAAATTACTTAATTAAATATTTTAATACGCTATTCAACAAAATTAAACATATTGTACTAGCGCAAGATATTAATAAAGTTTTTTTGCAATAACGGTTCAGGCAAAAATGTAACAGAGTTAAATTTAGTTTAACTTTTATTTATAGGCTCTAACCGACTTAATTACAAGAAAATTAAACAAATTTAACTCTGTTACATTTTTGCCTGAACCGTTATTGCAAAAAAACTTTTATTAATATCTTGCGCTAGTACAATATGTTTAATTTTGTTGAATAGCGAATTAAAATATTTAATTAAGTAATTTAATGCAAAAAACTGCTGTTAATATTTTTGCTCGAAGTACAATTAAAAAAAAATCCTAGTTTTATTTTTATGGAAATTTCTGTAGACTAAAATGCTAAATTTTTTGACCTACTTGTGATACCTAATCTCTTCGACAAACACTCCATACAAACATATCTGTTAATATTTTTTTCTACCACGTAAAATTGAAATTAGATGTTTTCTTTATAAAAACGTATACGCGGGGGTGAACTTTTCGCGGTATACAGTTAAATATACTCCCTTGACCATACCATACACGTTAAATGAAAAAAATCGCTGTTTTAAATTAGTGCAAAGTTAGCCTAAAATTTGGCGTAACTTCCCCGGGCTAATAGTGACATGGCAGTATGGAATTGTAAGTAGGTACCTACTATCATGACAGCATTGAGTTAATATGTGCTATACAAGGAATTAGTATGAACTATCCTTTATTATTAAATGAGCATTCTATATTTTCACTCGAGCAGAGCTCGGTCGACCAGGTACTAATATTCAATAACGTAATGTCTCATTTGTAAAACTGGGGAGAAAATATTCAATTTAGCAATGCAAATCCTTAGATTTTATTAGTACACAATATTTTATCTCAAATATTTATCTAAAGTAAGACTACTACCCAATTTCTTTTCTATTATTGTTTAATTGAAATTGTGTTAGAGCCGTTGATTACTAGACTTGTTAAACGTAAACAATAAAAGTAATTACATAAGATGAAATCTTTTGGAATTCACAAATACTTAGTCAGTAATTGTCGCCTAAAGTTTAATGAGGTCGCCGGAAGACTTATAGGCAAGATAATTTTAATTAAAATCAATTACTTCTGATCTGTCAACATTACCAATGAACTATTCATTCGTATCTCAATTATTTCAAACGTTAAACTTAGATAAGTATATCAACCTGTATTTTAACATAAAATAAGAATTCTCTTCTTCATGTTTTCGTGAGGTTAGTGGCTACACGAAAAGAAAATAAAAATAGAAAAAAAGCTGATAAAAAAGAGAGATTAAATAAGTATTTTAGCGTACGTAGTTAGGTACGTTATTGACAATAAAATAAAACTTTTCATGTTTTGTTTTTTGTCATGGGCCACGATAATTTCATCACGCAGAGATATTTTCCTATATAAAATACAAATCTCTTTCCAATAAAACCACTTTTCAGAATGGTTTCCCAACCGCAGATCGGTAAATACTCTAGCGAATGGTTAAACAGGCCAAATTTCTTTACCGAAAATATGTCCATTTCAATTCCACCGATATCGCGCAATACATATCGAGATATTTGTAATCTGGCCGCACCGTATCGCGCCGCATCGCACCGCGCCGCATCGCACCGCGCCGCGATATCGCCCCCACAAATGAGCCCATAATGTGCGCCTCTTTTATTACACTTCATTATCTGTCCAGTTATTTTTCCATTAACGATTCCCTTAATGCGTCCAATAAATTCAACCTGTCACAATTGTTAAAGGAAACTTTACGAGAGCCATACAAATGATTTCAATTTATCAAGTATCCATATTTTATTAACCTCAAAAAGATTTAAATATGATCACTTATCGGATACCGACAAAAATAATAACCATTTTGCGTAAGCTGGATGCCAAATTGAATAAAATTTCGATACAAACAAGATTGCATTTATTATCATATTTAGAGGATAGGACGCCTTTTTTTAAAATGCCCGGATGTGATATTAAATCTGGGACAAGTACGACTGTTTGTAGCGCAACCTTAATCGTAAAAGGAATAGATCGCCCGCGCGAGATCGTGGCATCACGTAGGGACATGAGTCACGTCATGTGTCAACAAACAGGCGTCACTCCTGAGGTCACAACACCTGAACACTTGGCAGAGTGACAAGTTGCATAACCGACGAGCGTTAGCCGCGAAAACAGGAAACACAGACTATTTAAGTAACCATTATAAACCTCAACACAAATATACGAACCGATCTCTACGAGCACGCGGCACGTGATTCATTTTGTTTGTTTTTTGTTTCAGGTAAGTTGACTACTTCTCTATTGCTACAACTTCGGAGAATTGGAAAGGTAAAAGGTCAAACACAATGTAAGTGAGTCGGAAAGTATTGAAGAAAAATGTAGATTAAAAACTGTCAGGCTGCGTCCTAATATAAAGAGATCAACGCGCGAATACGCGATCAACGCGTTCGTATGATACTAATTGTTCGGTGAACCGGAACGCGTGGTCGCGGCGACAGAAGGCGCCTTACGGTGGTCCGAACAAAAAGTAACATATATAGATCGCGGGCTTAGACTTAAAACTAATCCGTAGGGACTCAATTCTTGTTTTAATTTGGGCATCATTCTAGAGTGGGTACGGGCGTTTCACAACAAGTTTTGAAGCAAAGCCAAGGCCAGTGTCGGATTATCTCCATAGCAACAGAAAAAATATCTTTGAAGCTCTGGTTTCGCCACTGAAATTTTATATCCTTTAATTCAATATTTTTTTAAGGATTTCGTCATAAAAAAAATTACTGTTGTCGAGGAAAAGCTCTTTTCTCAGTCTGACCTAGTCGGTACCAATCCAATCAGGATTGGTACCTAACTAATATATTGTTAAAAACTGCTCTTGGGAAACTGTAGCCATTAATACTAAAAGCTCTTATTATACAGTATCCTACCTCGTAATAAGGATTGTAGTCGATCTTGAGTTTACATAAGTACTGAATTCGGAACTGTTTATTTTCCTAAAGACTACAATGGAACTGACTCGCACACAGACACACACACGTACACACGTACACGTGCAGATCTTTGTGAGATGTTCAGCCAATAGGAATGATGACAAAAAATATATTTTGTCCGTCAGGTAGATTATTAAAAAATATTGGACACGTATTTTTTATTTTTTTACGTAATCAAAAGATTACGGTGCTACATTGACTACGTTAAAATATGGCATGACGTTACTCCCAGGTTCATTTTATATTGACTTTTGACGTAGCGATCCCCCATTTCCCAACTTTAAAGCGTTTTATCTAAACAATTTTTTATTAATATGTTATAGCAAAAAACACGTGACTAATATTTTTTTATTATCTAACAGATGATTTTTTTTTCCCCAGTCAACATCCCTATTTTTGTGTTACTTAATTAAAGTGTTTTTTAGTTATCAATAAAACATTGACAGTGTGATATTTAGGTTGATATCCAGATGTCGATTTCCATATACTCACCATATATCTAAAAACTGATGCTTGAATACTAACAGGCAGACGCAGACGTGGAGAAATATCACAAGTTTACCTTTGCATATGGAATTTGATTCGTGTGATGCGAACGGTACACCTCGTTTATATTGTCGCCGAAAAAGGGATATTTTTTTGTGGAAACGGTCCCGTAGACGAGTACTATGAAATATGGAGCAGAGGAAATAAAAGTTGTGGGAATATCTAAAGTGCTACACTATGTCAATTGCATTCATATTAAACCTTACGTTTCTGCATTCATATCAGCCCGCAAACTGTTGAAAGCACGCTTTCCTATGCCTATTTGTATAGACATCATTACTTGAATTGAAATTGAAATGATTTATTAAATATGGGTGTAAATGTAATGTAATTATTATTATATACTACGGTACGGTTCCGTGTTGTGCCGGACGTAAAGAATAGTACCAACCCATTTCTTCCTGTGGGTGTCGTAAAAGGCGACTGAGGGACTTACTAGAGAATGGGCAGCAGCGTTCTCTATGCATTTTAACACCATAATGCGATCGCCAACCCGCCTGCCAAGCGTGGTGATTATGACAAACCCCCCATTTGGGGGGGGGCTATGTCCAGCAGTGGTCTTTCGGCTGAAATGGTGATGATGATGACAACGGTATACAATTTGGTATCGATATATTTTACCATGTTTATTTCGGTATTTACAAGGTAGATGTTAGTGAATACGGCTTATTGGACGCCGGGAGGGGACGCCCTAGGAGGACATATTATAGTGACCTAATTGGTTATGTTCTTCAGAAAGGTCAGGTGCTGCTCACAAGTGACTTGCGTGTATGACTAAATGGGAAAACCGGCATGCCTTTTTTTAGGGTGGTAAATTATCAAATAACTGCTCCCGCTCTTCGTGTCAGACTCTTACTGACTAAAACCCAGCCGTGTTCGTTCCATTGCCCGTGTGCCGAGGCCGCGATATCCCTTTCGGACAATCTCGCAACCCCGGTAGGCATTGGTCCTTACGGACCCCGTCAGTTGGTGCTGACATCTCTTTGAGGCGCGTGTGGAACACAACGCGCCGTCGACCCGGGCCTGGTCCTTATCGGACGGCGAGCTACCCATTGCTCGTGCCTGAGAGATGTTTCTCGGCATGTGAAGCCAAGTCAGAGGCCCTTGATGCCGGCTTTAAAACTCGAACACAGGAAAAGAAAAGGATCAGATGTATGAACGCGAAACGAGGCAATAGGAGTATGTTAGGAGCGTAGCAGATGGCGTTCTATAGTTTCTACCTACCCCCATGGGAAGAACGCTTGAGTTTATTTATTGTTTTTGAGTCCATTACCACACTTAGTTAACAGATTTTTATCGCAGCAACGGGGTCCGTAAGGACTAATGCCTGCTGGGGTTGCCTGGTTGGACTATATTTCACTGATAACATTCCGAATTCCACAAAATTAATTAGTTTAATCAACATAATTCCACGTAGCTAGTCGGAATAAATATTTGAGTCTAATTTCTAGATTTTGGGCGACTATTTCGAGCGGATTTATCTATAAAGTCTGCTAGAGACGTCTGCAGAGATTTCAACATTGTTTTGAAACTGTTTGATCTTTGGACCTGTAAAAGCCACGTAAAGCGTTAAAGCCTTGTATGGTGAGCCTCAAAAATATAATATAGTATTAATGTACAACAACTGAAATTATATTAAAATTTAAAAAACCCCCGAAACAAACATTTCCTTATTTCTCTTTCCTACTCCATCACCAGACCCTGTTCATCATCTACCTATAACCTTTTCATTGAGACCATTCCAATGAGCCCAAACACGATACCTGTGCTGTAAGTTGGTAAGGGAGTTGGGTATCCTGCAAATTCCATGTGATTCTGCAGCATCAGTTCAAGGTTACTATGGTCTTCAAATACCATTGAAGTAACAGAATACCAAATTTCAAATCGATCAGACCAGTGGAAGACGCTCACATCCATTCATCAACTAGATAAGAGCTGATAATCTTCAAACGGCTAAACTGATTTTGATAAAACATGTCTAAGAACCATCGCTAGAAAACCTGCTTTCAAATAAAAAACCGCATTCAAATCGGTTCACCCGGTTAAGTCCTACGGTGCCACAGACAGACACACACATAGGTATCGATCAAATCGATCGATTTTTGCGTCGGGAGTTAAAAATCAATGTCAAAAATAAATGATGTGTATGTTTTGGTTACAGGTATTTTCTTTGTAAATTTTTGTAGACGCTGTGACTTATAACATTGCCTTCAGATGAGTCTATAAAAGTATCATAATTGTGATTTAAGTAAATAAATAAATGTGTAGCTATGATAAAGTACCCGATGTGTTAGGTACATGTTTTGTGGCTACATATTAATACAATACTAAGGAACATAGATCGACTTCATCCGCATGAAATTTCGGCCCCCGACCCACAGCATCGCATCCCATCGCCCACCCGCGCTATACTTCGTTTTCGCTGACTTTTTCCCTTATTACTTGGTACCTAAGGGTCGTAGCGTGATGTTATATAGCCTATAACCTTCCTTAAGAATCGGGCTATCCAATGTAAAAATAATTTTTCAAATCCGACTGGCAGTTCCGGAGATTACTCCCTACATACAAACTTACAAACAAACAAACAAATTTTACCTCTTTATAATATTATTTAGTAAAGATATAGGTTCATTCCAATAGACTGTATTGATAGCCCCCTAGCTTCAGTTATCACTTGCTTCGTACACGTGGATTGTTTTTAGAAATGTAAAATCTGCTCTATGCTAAATTAGTCCGTCGTGGCAAGGCTTATGTCAGAACTTCAGAAGGATGTACTGCACTCACCTCCTTTCCTTGCAATAAAGCACAAAATGCAATCACAGATCTGTTTCCCAAACTGTTTTACTTAATTTAAACAATCTTTAGAACACCCATATACCAACGAGATGGACTTTTATTTTTATTTTTTTTTCTTTAATAAACAAAAAATTTTTTACACTGTTAAAATCATAAAATAATGTTTTACTAAAACTATGATTATTGTAACAATTTCTTATAGGTTAGCACCGCATACCCCATAAACGTAATAAATGTGCCGATAACACTATACTACAAAATTACGGCTGTTTTCACAGCTATCTGAGAGACCCGTACGGGCTGTCCGTACACAGGAGCCGGGAGAACCGTACGGGTAGCGCCCGCAGAGCTCTGAAACGAGGGAGAAGTACGATACATTGTACGGGCTCTACCCGGAACGGGTCGCGTACGGACCAATCTAGCGCCTCACGTGTGTCTCCAGCTGTGAAACCAGCGTAATACTAAGTTGAAAAAACAAAAGAAATAATTTTAAAACTTGCATATGTATAGATCATGACTGTTTTTCGTAAGCTGAGTTGAGCTACACGACTATCAACAAATGCGGACACTGACTGGATAGGTCCGCTCAAATCTGTGTGGTTCTTCCCTCAAAAAACCATTTCTGACACTAATCTAAGTACATGGTCCTCATATGATCTGACCAAGATTATGTCTGGACTTTAAAAGAGACCTACTTCTGTGTTTGTCATCTTTCTGACTGACCGACCCTTGACAATAGGGATGATGACTAAAAATTTTTTTTTAGTCCGTCTTTGAGATTATAAAAAATTATTGGACACGTATTTTTTCTTTTTTTACGTTATGTAAAGATTACGGCGATACATTGAGGTAAAATGTGCCATGACGTCACGAGTATGCAGATTTTATACGTACTAGTGACGTATCGACCCCCACTCCCCAACTTAAAGTGCGTTTTATATAAGTAATTTTTTATTAATGTGATAAAGCAAAAAATACCTGTCTAATATTTTTTTATTATCTGACTGACGGACTAATTAGTTTTTTTTTTTTTTTACCCAGGCTTCATCCCTATTCAAGAGTGCCTGTAATTGGTTTATTTAAAATAATTGCTTTAAACTTCGAGTTTCATCATAATCATCATCATTTCAGCCGAAAGACGTCAACTGCTCGACATAGGCCTCCCCCAAGCACGGCCACTTCGACCGGTTCTGTGCTTCCCGCATCCAGCGGATTCCTGTCTAATTTATCAGTAGGTAAATAAATAACTAAGCCAATCGTTTTAAAACCCTCAAAGACTTATCTATGGTTTTTAAGCCGGTGGCCATTTATAATATGTAAAATATCACCAAAGCTCCAGACAAAAACAGTAAAGAGATTAAAGCTTACCCTTTTAATAATTAATTTACTAATAGTAGGCTTACGGTGAAAATCACCTAAGCGACCTTTTATGTATCTAGGCAGCGCATAAAAGGCCCTTTTTTTTATTTTTTTGATGATGGGAAATCATCAAATGACTTCTCCCGCTCTGGGCGGAGCGAGAGGGCGTGTCAGACTTTTACTGACTAAAACCCGACCGTGTTCCTTCCGTTGCCCGCGTGCCGGGGCCGCGATATCCCTTTCGGACAAACCCGCAACCCCAGCAGGCATTGGTCCTTACGCCGACCCCGCCAGTTGGTGCTGACATCTCTATGAGCGCGCGTGGAACACAACGCGCCGTCGACCCGGGCCTGGTCCTTATCGGACGGCGAGCTACCCATTGCTCACCGTCCGCAAGCCCGCGCCTACGGTGGCCGGAAGTCGCTTCGTGACTCCCGACGCCCGGGGCATCTCCTGCGGCGACTTGGGGCGCGAGGGCGCGCATCTTGCATCTCCCTAGCCTTTTTTCAACTTTGTTGTGGTGATCGACCTCCAGTCTAACCGGATGCAGCTGAGTACCAGTATTTTAAATGGAGCGACTGTATGTCGGCCCTCCACAACCCAATTACTGGATCCTTACCCAGTGTATTCACGTAGAAAGCTGGTATTCGGCGCCGATGTACCTGCTAGTCGACGCCAGCGTCGTTGGCGCTGTCTAGCGCTACTGGGCAGTTTAAAAGATCTACAGCCGGGACCAACGGCTTAACGTGCTTTCCGAGTCACGAAGGGGACGCGATATGGAATGGATGGTCACCCACCAACGAACCGACCGCGGTAAGCGTAGCTTCGATCCACCCGTGCGACTGTTATCATTTAGCCACAAGCCCATCTTAGTCTCAGTTACCTAAATTTAGTACTAAACGCTATTTGTTTAGCTAAATTAGGGCATTAGGCTTATTAGAATATACCAATTCATTATCATAACGCAGTACATAGACTAACATAAAATTAGGATTTAAAAACATCACAGTTAATATAATAAATTCGCAGCACAGGGCTGTCGCAAATTTTCCGACGCATAATAAAGCATTAGTCTGCTCTGCTCTCAGTTTTTGCTCCTTCTTATAAGTGATGACCCTATTAGCATTCCTTAGACAATAATTTAATATCTCCATAGTCCTTTGGCAAAACGATTCGCAATGACATCTTTCTTCCTTTTTAGGGAATTATTCTTGACACTCTCATTTGTTTCTCGTTTATTTTACGTCTTATTTTTTTGTTTTCTTTGTCCATTACAAAGGCGATTAAAATTCGTGATTTGAGAGCGAAATAAAAGGCGCAAAAAATGAATTTCAAATAATGTTCTCTTTTGAATAAGGTATATATTTATATGATACCAACATTCTCGATTTTTGATGTTCTGTAAACTGTGTATGGTTTATAAACCTGTACCTTAATTAAGTAATACACGATCACGAACGTACCGTTTTGAAACAGATTGCTAATCCATTGCTTCACAAGTTCGAAAAAAAAATCTGCTCAACAACGTAAATAACGCAATGAATTTTGTTGAACTGTCAAAATGAAACAGATTAGTCGTAATCGTTTACGAAAATGTGTTGCGTAATTAGGTAGCTGGATAATTAATCTGTATTGAGAACCTGAAAAGGTTCTTTATTCCAATTCCACACACGTCTGTCCTCTGCATTTTAGAACGTAAATTTCATTTAGTAAGAGAGGTCGGTAACCGCGGTCACCACGCTGGACAGGTGTGTAAACGACCACAAAGCCATCCCTCTAACCGAATGATGAAGCTTGCTTGATTATACAAGGTACAATATCGAGTTACAAACTGTTTATAGGTATAAAAAAACTAATACCATTAAGTCACCTTCCATGGTCACCGAACAAATTAATTACATCAAGTAGGTGACAATACGTAATGTACTCTTGTCGCTTGATTACTACCCTATGTACAGTCACGAGCATCAATATAAGCACTTGGCAAAATTCGAAAGCGATTTTTTTATCGTGATATAACGATTGCCACTTTGAGCTGAGACCTACTCCAAATTGGTAGTATCGGTTCGAAAATACTGTTTGTAAAAGGTAACAACATAAAATTAAAATTACAATCAATACTTAAAAAAGCCATAAAAATTTCAAAATTCAAAAGTTATTTCTTCAAACTAGGCTGAGAATCAGCACTAAAATTACACAAGACAGTCTCCAAAAATGCCCACTCTTCACCAGTTCCTAGTGCTTTAGCTGGGAAGAAGAAGTGGCGCAACAAACTCCCCAGCAGCATTACGGCTATCATCGCGGGTAGAACCTGGATGAGGCTGGCACAAGACCATGGGGATCGGCACATAAAAATAGAGGCCAATGTGCAGCAGTGGGCGAAGTCGGGCTGTGAATGATGATGATGATGCCTTAAAAAAAGATAAAAAAAACTTTTTTATTATTGTTAAGTCATCATCGTCATTTCAGCCGAAAGACGTCCACTGCTGTACATAGGCCTCCCCCAAGCACCGCTACTTCAACCGGTTCTGTGCTTCTCGCATCCAGCAGATTCCTCCGGCCTTCACCAGGTCATCAGTCCACTATGTGGGAGGCCTTCCAACGCTACGTCTTCCGGTACGCGGTCGCCACTCCAGAACTTTTCGGTCTCATCGGCCATCAGTTCTGCGAGCAGTGTGCCCTGCCCACTGCCACTTAATTTTGGCAATTCTTCGGGCTATGTCGGTTACCTTGTTTCTCCTACGCTATTAAGAAGTGTATAGGACATATTGAAGGTCGTGACGGTACATAAATAAACATATAGGTAACGCTACTGAAGTTTCATTTTAATGAAGTTCCAAAAATCCACATAAATGGCTAGGTATGTAGGGTACAACATTGGATTTTAATATCGGCCGCTCCGTCCGATAACTAGATTGTTATCGTATGAATACCCGTGCCGGAAAATGGGTGGGCCGGAATTTGGCGGCGAAAAACATGCTGGCATCCGACCCCAGCTGATTTAATATCGTGTACGGTTGAATTCCTATAATGATATCGATAGGCTCTCGACAAACATCTGGTAATGATCCCTGAATTGGTAGTTGATTTTGGGTCCACTTATGTTCCAGTTTTGGGTACATGTTGGGCAGGAAGTAATGTTAAGGTGTAGGGACTGGTGGAATTCAATTTAAATTTTTATTTTTTTTATTTTTATTCATAAAAAGAATATTTTTTATTAAATAAATATTTAGGGCCGGGCAAAGTGTTATTGCATTTTTCATTTTCAGCCTGGAGTCTAGCCCGGGGAAGTTACGCCAAATTTTAGGCTAACTTTGCATTAATTTAAAACAGCGATTTTTTTCATTTAACGTGTAGGGTATGGTCAAGGGAGTATATTTAACTGTATACCGCGAAAAGTTCACCCCCGCGTGTACGTATTTTTTTTAAGAAAACATCTAATTTCAATTTTACGTGATAGAAAAAAATATTAACAGATATGTTTGTATGGATTGTTTGTCGAAGAGATTAGGTACCTATCACAAGTAGCTCAAAAAAAAAAAACATTTTCGTCCACGGAAATTTCCATAAAAATAAAATTACGTTTGTTTTTAAATTGTACTTCAAGCAAAAATATTAACTAACAGCAGTTTTTTTGCATTAAATTACTTAATTAAATATTTAAATGCTTTTCAACAAAATTAAACATATTGTACTAGCGCAAGATATTAATAAAAGTTTTTTTGTAATAGCGGTTCAGGCAAAAATGTAACAGAGTTAAATTTATATACATACATATTTTTGCTTGAAGTACAATTTAAAAAAATCATAATTTTACTTTATGGAAATTTCCGTGGACAAAAATGTTTAATTCTGAAATAATATATTATTTTTACGAATTTTTTACATAATTTAACCAAAATTTTCGTGTTAACTATTTTGCCTCATTTTTTATTCACAAAAATGCGCTTTTGTTTTTTTTACCTTGATGCGGTCCTGGAAAATGTTATTTTTTTTATATTATTTGAAGAGCTAAGTTCAAAAACACGATCCAGGAAAAAAATCGCTGTTAGGAGTTAGTGCAGGGTTCAAACCTAATTTCCCCGGCCTAGTCTGAATTTGTGCGCGAGTGATGGCAATAGGCTCACCCCCTCATGCACTTACACATTTAGGGGTTGATTTATAAGGTTATTCGTAAAGTTAAGTGACGTTTAAACGTCAAAAGTGTATGGTTAAACAGTCGCTAATCATAAATTAACTTATTAAGTAACGTTTATAAATAAATCACATTAAAACTGGCGAAATGTGCGTGTACTTAAAGTACATACGTACACCTCTGCCGAACCCTTCGGGGCACCCAGGCGTAACGTTATATTATTTATTAATATCCAGGTGTCTTAACCCCCTTCATATAACCTGTCATTCGCTAAACTTTTTATCTCTATAATATCTTTTCTTTGACATACAGAAGCTCACATAAGCGTGTTCTAATGCATGTTGATTCGCGCGTAGAGCTTGTCCGGATAAAACGCTTTATGTGTAGCCTTTCTCGATAAGCGATCGGTAAAATGGTATGCGGTCATGGTTTTAGAAATATGTACATCTATCTTTTCCGGTGGGGGTTAAAAAGAAAATGGTATATTAGGAACAGTACCTGGGCGACCGAGCTCTGCTCTGGTGAAAATAGAGAATGCTCATTTAATATTATAGGAAAGTTCATACTAATTCCATGGACGTATTCCACATTGGGCACCCGCTTAAATGACACCTTCTACATACGGCACCTATTGATATTTTTCGCAGGTGCCATTAGTGGAATAATTTGTTGTTTAAAATTGTATTCCTCAAATGGCACCTACGGATCAGTACGTACTAGTATTGGGACGTTTTTCGCACGCACTAGTACGTACTGATCCGTAGGTGCCATTTGAGGAATAAAATTTTAAATAACAAATTATTCCACTAATGGCACCTGCGAAAAATATCAATAGGTGCCGTATGTGGAATACCTCAGGTACCATTTGCAGGTGTCGTTTAAGCGGGTGCCCAATGTGGAATACGTCATTCCATGTATAGTACATACTAATTCCATGCAGCCATGGTAGTAGGTACTTACTAGTTCCATGCTGCTATGTCATTATTTTCAGGTAGCCATCTTGTTCTAAACTTTGGGCGACCTGCTCGGGTGAAAATACGAAGAAAACTATTTTTTCCAGATATGAGACCTAGCTAGATCGATTTTTCGCCCCCGTAAATCCGTCTATTGCTACTTTCATCGAAATCGTTAGAGCCGTTTTCGAGAGTGTGATTACAAATATATATACCTATATATACAAAATATTGCTCATTTAATATAATACAAGGTGGAGACGACAATACGACAATAAATTTATCTGCGTGTATCTAATGACATTGCCATAGAAACCAAACTAATCCAAAACAACTAAACCAACTAAACACATACTAAAACAAATCAAATACATATATCCAATTGTTTAATCACTAAACTAGTCAAACATTGGAAAAATCTATAGTCGGACCATCATTGCTACAGCTTTTTAGGGTTCCGTAGCCAAATGGCAACCCTTATAGATTCGTCATGTCTGTCTGTCTGTCTGTCTGTCCGTCCGTATGTCACAGCCACTTTTTTCCGAAACTATAAGAACTATACTGTTGAAACTTGGTAAGTAGATGTATTCTGTGAACCGCATTAAGATTTTCACACAAAAACGGAAAAAAAACAATAAATTTTACGGGGTTCCCCATACTTAGAACTGAAACTCAAAAAAAATTTTTTTCATCAAACCCGTGTGGGATATCTATGGATAGGTCTTCAAAAATGATATTGAGGTTTCTAATATCATTTTTTTCTAAACTGAATAGTTTGCGCGAGAGACACTTCCAAAGTGGTAAAATGTGTGCCCTGTAACTTCTAAAATAAGAGAATAATAAAACGAAAAAAAAAATATTATGTACATTACCATGTAAGCTTCTACCGAAAATTGGTTTGAACGAGATCTAGTAAGTAGTTTTTTTTTAATACGTCATATTTGCTAAATATTGTACGGTGGTACGGAACCCTTCGTGTGCGAGTCCAACTCGCACTTGGCCGGTTTTATTTTTATTTCGGTGCTTGGATTTATTTGATACCTCGTTCCAAAACCAGTATTGCTAGTGTTTTTAAATGTTAAGTTAAATGTGATACTAGTTCACGTGACACAAGGGGGAGAAACAGACCGATACTTGATATTAGACCCGCAATTCTTATCTTATTCCTAGATTTACATTACCATAACAATTTGAAAAACAATGATTGATTAATTAGTTCATACAAGATTGAACATTCCACTTTTCCGATCCATTGGAACGTAAAACCTTTTAAAATATTCCTCAAATAAATACTTCAGTACTCCAAAAATCAAGCATCAATTAACTAACATTACAGCAGAAACAACAGCATTTTTGGAAACTACTGAACAAATCCCCTATAGTTGAACAATTACAAGTATCTCGCCAATTAAGCCCAGCCGCGCTACTTTAGTGAATAATGTAATTATTGCAACCCAATTACATAGTCGAGCGTTGGATACTTCTCAGTGTTTAATCTTATTCCACGGCTTAGGATTCCGTATCAAAATAGCAAACAATGAACCTTTGTTTAAAATAATAATCACAGAAAAACAATTCCCGTATTTTCAAGAACGCATTCTTATCTCATTCTCTAATCTGTCAAAAATACGTCTAATTTACCTACATTTTTGACAAATTTTAGACATTAATTGTCACAGAGAGTGAGGAACACATCGTGAGAAAACTGGCATGCCTGAGAGATATTTCTCGACGGCATGAAGCCAAGACAGAGGCCCATGGGCGGCTTTAAAACTCTGACACCAGGTTAGTCACTAACCACACGAAAAGAAGAAGACTGAGAGTGAACGAATAGATTTTGAAGGTTTTTAAATACGGGAATATTGATCTTCTGCTTCAAAGATTATGATTACTGGTTTGAAGATTTCGCAATATGGAATGGCAAAGTGTATGCTCAAATACCCGTTCCACACAACATCGCGACTTTGTAGGTATTTGCTGATTTTAAGCGCAGTCTTTACTGTATGTTCAAAGCTACACCTCTGTCCTTCAGTAATTTGTTTGAATCCAAGACGAATACAAGTTTTTGATTAAAACGAAGAACCATACGGTTTCGATTAATTCCAGCAACAAAGAGTGTTTCCAGAAATAGTTGACCCAGTTCTGATAATGTCAGTCGATGTTATGACTAATAACAAATAATCATCAGACTTTGACAGTTACAGCAACTTTAATTATTTCTATCTTCACCAGTTTCTTTTACATTCAATTTCTGATCTATGTATTTTTATTGATTTCCCTTTCCCTTGCTTTTCATATCATCTACGATTTTTCTCACATAATCTCTGTAAGATAAGAGATAAGAGGAGCTCGTGGCTAAGTAATAACAGCCGCACGGGTCGATCCATCAGGTTAAGCTACGCTTGCCGGGATTGGTCCGTGAATGTGTGACCATCTTTACATAAAACCCTCGCCTCGAAAAACACGTTAAGCCACTGGTCCCGGCTGTCAGTCTTGGATCTTTGACAGTCGTTACGGATCGTCAGAAGCCCGAAAGTCTGACAGCCAGTTTTACCAAGGGGTATTGTTTTTCCCAGTAACTGGGTTGTGGAGGTCAGATAGGCACTCCATGTAAAATACTGGTAGTCAGCTGCATCCGGTTAGACTAGAAGCCAACCCTAACATAGTTGGGAAAAGGCTAGGCAGATTGATTGAATCTCTGTAAGATAAAAGAAAAGTCTGCAAAAAAAATTATAAGAAAGTTTGAAAGAACGTAACTTCACTACTGCGTCAAACTGCGGAACCTTCAACTCCCAGTATTTTTCCCATCTCTAGCCGAAGCTTGTGCCTTGATTATCTCGGAGTAATTAAATCACTGAGTGGATAATGTGGGTCCAGGAATGCGAAGGAAAAGACGCCCTTCTGTCGGAAAAGTGTTGAGATTGAATGTAAGGGGGAGAAACGTAAGATGAAACTGGAGGATAAAATTAGATGTTATTACGTAACTTAGGGTTTTTGAAATCGCCTTATTATTGAAATAAAGTCTAGGCTATTTACAGGAAATCTTTGTACAAATTGTAGCACTACCATATTTTTCTGTGACACAGGCAAATGTCAAAAAACTAATTTATTATGAACTAGCTTCTGCCTGGGACTTTGTCCACGACTATAACCAATCCAAAAAGAATATTTCATATCCCTCTTATAGTTCCAGAGATTACCCCCGTCATACAAACTTACAAATAAACAAATTTTACCTCTTTATAATATTAGTACAGACTAGCTGAATCGACTGAAATTGTCCTGTCCAATAGTTTATACAAAAATCCCGTCGACAGAAGAACGTTAAGTGATTCCCGAATTTGAAAATTTTTCCGGCAACTTTTTGTTTCCCTAAAACGTAAAGTTTTTCCCGAATTTGAAAAATTTTCGGGCAACTTTTCAGATTTTTCTTTCCCTAAAAATCCAATTCGGACTACTTAAAACAAAAAATAGCCAAATCGGTCCAGCCGTCTCAAATGATCCGATTTTACCAACGAACAGCATTTAATTTTTATTTAAGTAAGTAATATTTTCTACGATCCCTTTTGAAGACAATCTCCATCATTCAAGTATGAAAATATCTAGCCAGAAACTAAACAAATTCTGTAAAGTTAAGTTAATTTTACTTTGTGGCTGTTATTTCAGAAATTGCCACTTCAATACTAACTTACATATTCCCTAGAATTCTCAAAAGACGCTTTAGTATTCTCTCTTCTAAATCAAGTCCTGAAATATTTTATCCTCACTGTATACAGGGCGCTCCACATATTAACAACAACTATAGAGGCACAAAGGGAACGTAATTGTGTCGCAGTTACTTTTCTTTTGTGGACACTACAGAGACTTTTGTTCACAATTTTTCGATATAGTTTTTATTTGCACACCCTTTGCTACATAAACGAATTCGGCCAGTAAATGCTGGTAGCTCAAGTTATGTTTATTTTTGACATATAGGTTGCAATTAAACGTATTTTCATGGAATTTTAACTGTAAAAGAAATATAAAACTAACCGACTCGGGGGACAGGGTCCATGATTGTGTCTAATTTTAAGCCATTTTTATAACATCTTTTAGGCCGTGTACGCGTACTATCTAAAAGCGAACGTTGCGCAAATCGGTCGCGTGCTATGTCACTTTTTGTTCGGAAAACCGGAGCGCGCCCTCTTTCGGCCCGACCATGTACTCGTTCTGGTTCACCGAACCAAAAGTTCGAACGATCACGTATTCGCGCAACGATTGTTTTTAGATAGAACACGGGGTTATAAATTGTGGAGGGCAGTAATAAATGAATATGGGAGCATTCATAAAAAAATAAATGTTGATATGAGAGTTACATTATTCGACAGGAATATTACCTACATACAACGTTACAGTAATTAGGTGTCGAAATGCGACTATATCTTGTGTAATCGAGTGACCGCAGTATAACTATAAAATTGATTATAGTATCTGTCTCTAAGCCAAGACCAACAGTAATGATACCCACACACATTACACAAGATTTGCTTTACACCGTGACGTCATATTTCTATTGTCTGCCTCAATAATGGATGGCAGGGATGTCAGGCAACGTGGCAGGCTACAAACTTGCCATGCTTCCCTAATGCCATTCTCATTTGGGTGGCGAAATACCACGCCCTTTGTGGATACCCTATTGAAGTCTCGTCGCTGTCTGACAGAATATTTTGTGAAATATTTTTCGACATATTTATGCTGCGAAAAAGTATATTAGGTACACGGCGAAAAGGATTGAAACTATGCCTTAATTCGGAAAAACAATATTTTGGTGTACATATTGTTTCTGAAAATACTCGTATATTGTCGCAGATTTGACTAATAAAACCAGTACCTATGTAGGTAATTCTCCATTATCTGATAATTGTTCGCAAAAAGTCTGTCAAACTTCAGGTTATGTTTTGGTAATGGCTCCGGACTGGCGAGCGAGAAGTCGAAGTTACGAACCTTACCCGCAGTTGCACTATTGACGTGAACACACTCCTATCATAATCACTTTTTTTTTTTTAAACCCGGCCAAGTTCGTTACGGACCACGCACAATGAAGGGTCCCGTAGTTGAGATGAATTTATCCCAAATACAAACTTAACATTGTAGTTGAAAAACATGTTCTCCCATACATTCCAACAGGAAATGAGTAAAGATCTATGAGTAACGAACCATACTTTATATGTTTTTCAAAATTTTTGGGTAATATAATAATATAAGGTGGCATGGTCAATTTTCATCTATTTACTTAAAATCTTTAAAAAAATATTTTTATATCATTAAAAGAATATATTTGATATCCACGTAATAAGCCCTTTCATTTGGTATGTCAAACGGTACATTTTGCAAAAGTTTTTTTAAATTTTCTTGTTTGCCCCCCAAAACTGACCTCCATATTCAAATTTAATTTATTTACATTACACTTCCGTGTTTGGCTCACAGAAATACATGTGTACCAAATTTCAACCGGTCCACCAGATTCGTAGCAAATTGGCTGTGACAGAACGACGGACAGACACACAAGTGATCCTATACGGGTTCCGGTTTTTGCTTTTGAGGTACGGAACCCTAATTAACAGAAAAATCAACTAGAATACTGAATTTCTGAACAAAATATTATTATCATCGTCGTAGCAAGACTGCTATGGTCTTAACTCGTAGACATTGATCAACTATTGAAAGTAAACCCCTTAAAATGAGCAAAGAAATTGGAATATCTTAACATTAGGTAAGTATTTTAAAGCTATAACTAAATTAAATCCTAATGCCTGCCCACCATTACAGACTTTACAATATTTTAATATTAATTTATTCATTTGCAAAGTTAACGTCGTAAATACGGAAGTGCCTAGCAGGCTATGAATGGTCCGGCAAACAGACTATCCCCCTTAACGAGAAAAGTTACAAGAACTCATACTAGATACTGTATTTGAAAATGTATTATGCTTAGTTGTTGTGTAGCATGTTTTTTAATGCATTTTGTCTTAAAATAAAGTTTATTGCAGTGTCCGTTTTAGTTTTGGCTTGCAAATGAAAACTGAACAAACGAACGCGAGAACCTCTTTTTTTTAATCTGTTTTCAGGAGTAAAAAGTAGGTTTAATGGAAATGTCTTCTAGGTTTACATGTTTCAACATTGTTTTATAAAGTATCCTAGATAAATCGAAATCAAATCAAGATATTTATTCTCAAAAAAAAAACACAACGTCTTACTTGAAAAGAATACTTCTAAGCTAAAATACTAATACTTTGTCCCCAACGAGTAGCATTGTTCATAATTAAATATCATGTAACAAATGTGTACATTTTCTTTTTTTTCTGTTCTTAGCACAATAAATAAAAACGATACGATTGTAATATACTAACCAAATTATTATGATTCATAATATCAATGTCCTTTTATGTTTTGTTAAAAAAGAGAATTTATTTATTTTGTTTTGTTAAGTTATGTTATATTTGAGAAGATTTTATTTTTAATTTAAATTTTTGAATGTTTCTTTTCTTACTTTTTTTTTAAATTTAATTTTTAAATTTTTTAATTTTAGGTACATTGTTTTTAATTTGTGGAAGCCTATAAATGGCAATTGTAAGCGCTATTGTACAAACTAAATAGATATTAGACTGTAAGCTTTCCTAATAATAAATACATAATAAATATAAAATTCGTAACTATTGTCATCATCATTAATTATATATGATACTCCCATCCAATTCACTTAGTTCATAGGTAGGGTGATAATTACGATTAAATATTCTAATAATATAGATAAGATAATTGAGTATTGAATGAATGATATTTAAAAAAATATTATTGCCACGCGCCTACAGTTAATATTCTTCCTACGTGTTATCACAACATTGTCAACATGCAGGAAATTTACTTCTTACGAGACAACTTATCTACTATACTATAGAATACATAATTTTCAGTTGCAGTACATGTTTTTTTTTCATCCTTTCTATCTTTAATGGAAGTAAGAAGTTCCGGGCGATATCAGCTTAAGTTTTTCTAGTCTGCTTACTTTCCCATCTTCATTTGAAAAAAAAACTATTAACTCCTACTGAACCAATAAAAGTGAACTGTGGTGTTTCCATGAATTCTGCTTGTTAAAGTTGCAGTATTACATTTTTATGAACTCCTGGATGTTCAAATGTCAACTAACTTTGTTGGTTTATGAAAACATACAATTTTGCTCACTTTCTAATTTCGAATAAGCCCGACTAGTTTCTCACTCGACCACACACACTATGAGCCCAATTCGGCGATATTCTACTTACAAATTTGATTATACAGTTTGAATTCATTTATTTCTAAAGATTACAAATCACTGTTACAGAAATAAATACAAAAAATTATTTGATTTCCACATTTTTGTTGTCCATTTTTGTTTTTGTTATCCACTCTGTATCACTTTTATGTCATCATTTTCCTCTTCAACCAATAAAACTCTCAGCCAAGCAGTCAATACCCGTAAATACAAAAACATAACCAACAACAGAAAAACAAGAAGCCCATATAAACAACAATCTGTTGTCCAAAACACGAGCGTGGTAGCAGGAGTTCATAACGAAATTAGAGGTAAAGGCTGTAAGTTAGCCGCCAGCACGACCACCGCTGTGATTTGAATCCCTAATGGTCAAACAGAAAAATAAAGCTCCTCTGTGAGACGCGGAAACGTGACGCACGAGAATGTTCACCATTATTTTTTTAAACAAGAGGATTAAGCTACGTATCATCGGTCCGGTCATGTAATTGGGTTTGTTAGAACTGTTAGAAGGCTCTCAGTTATAATCCGGGTTTGGAATTTTGCCCAGTTCATGTCCTTAGCTGGCTTGTGCTCGCACACAATTGGCCTAATACAGTCGGCGGTCATTTGTGAGCATAGATTATATCTATGTGATGTTTGGAATATCACCGCTATTTCTCCCAGTAAAACCCGTAGTATCCTTTTAGATGATTCAGCCACAGCTATACCTTAAACGTACAGGAAAGCACATGACTAAACGTAGGTAAACGTACTAACTAACCACTCTGACATATTAGGATTTGTGTGATTAGCAGTGCAACTGTGCAAAGCGGAACAGTGGGTGGCCGTTGTTTGTTTTGAGCTTTCTGTGACATTGAAGTTGCCATTCATCAGCGTTAGAACAAATACATTCACTGCCTGCAAATTTAGACGCATATTTTTATCTCCCCAATCAACAAAAAACTGGCCAAACTGTAAACAATGTGCAGCCTATACCCTGCAACGGATACCGTGCATAAAAAAACTAGGAGTGGTCTCTCACGTGCTCCCAAATCCAACACACACATTTCACCTGTACTCTGCAATAGACGGGCGACACCAACACCGTCGAAAAAACTGAATTTTTCTCCGTTATGCCATAATTGGATTCGTTTTCAGCGAACTTTTAATTTTATTTGCGTTCACTTTCTCACTTTGATGTCGGCGCACGATCCCAGGGCTTTTAGATAAACAACCAATTATCGGATACGATTTTAATCATCAGCGACTGCGGCATATTGTGATTTCGATTCCAGAGCATATTATTGTCATGTTTTAATCCGTCTAATTATAGAAAGCAATCCGTTCGAAAGCACTGTTAATATGAAATGAGGATAGAATTTCAGTAAACGTTATTAAAGGCATATTGACATTGACGCTCGGTCCGGAACAATTTCAATTTTGATTAGCAAGCGTGTGTGCGAAGCTATCAGTGCGTGAGTGAAGGGTAAATATGTGAAGATTCGAGTTGGGCGTGATCACATCACAGTCCTAACAGGCTAAGCGATTACGTCGACAGCAGGGCGCGGTACCACTAACCCAATTTGTTGAAAACGACCGAGTAAACATACGTCGATTCTACGCCCCACCGAGATTTATTGCAAGATCGTAAAATGCAGCTCTCTGTGTAAAAACGTCCAAATTGAATGGAGTAGGTATATCATCCTGCCTTCAAATGGAGGTGCTCGTACTACATTTAATGGTGGTCGTATTGCTTTGGACAGTCTTCAGACAATGGCAAAGGCAAATCTTGGTGATGTCCTAAAAAATATATGTTCTTCAATGAGCTTTCATTCAGTTTTAAATATTTATGAACTTTTAGTGGAAGCTTTAACAAAGGTACGAGTAATGGAATTTATCCAGTTTTCCTCAACGCTTTTTTTTTCGCAACATTTACCTTTAATAGAATTAAGTACATCACTCAACCTTCGTATAGGTAGTTCTTAGTTTTATTGTGCCTGTATTGTTTTAGTTCGTCTTCGGATTGACATGTTGGCAGAGAACCTTGGCCGTGTGAGGCGAGGCGAAATACACTATAATATTTTATGAGCCCTATTTTACGATTGCCACGAAATAGCTCTTTACTTCGTCTTTATTAATACCTGTTACTTTAATGAATAGTATTACTGGCATTCTTCCATTGGCTTAAACATATACCTAATTATAGTTTTATGAAAGATTAGGTATAATTATGGTTGGCGAATAGCCCCGCTATTTCGCAACATGCACGTTTTAATTGGATTTAAAATGAAGAAGCATACAATATTCAGATACTTACTTTACGATTATCATGTACCTATTTTAAATGCTTCGTACCGATAACGATGATATTAACATGTTGACCAATACCTACCTACGGGAATCTTACAAGCATTTTATTAGATACTGTACTGCTGCTGCTATTGTACTGTGTGCGTTTTGGGGGACTGTCTTATGTAATTTTGACGTTCGAAAAGTGCTGATTCTCAGCCTAGTTGGAATTTTGAATTTCGAACTAAAACATTTCACAATATGTCACAAAAGTTTAAAAACCGAACGCCGTATACCGCACAATAACTAAAAAAAACTGAAACGACATACTCGGTCGTATCATAACTTTAGCTACCTAAACAGTCCGGTAAGACTACCTTCCCACGTCCATATAAAATGTAAGGTCAGACTGCAAATGAAACGCTAGATACACGATCGCACTAAAACTCTTTGAACTGACTGACTCACGGCTAATTTAAGAATAACTGAGCAACTGCACCTGAATCGAATTGCATCGTGTGGTTGAGAAAATACAGAAGGTTAATATAGAATGATCGATAAACATGGATCATAAATAATCGCTCCCACAGTCAAGGTTATTCGGAACAGTATCAAACTTCTGTAGTCTTATGGAACCGTGGAGTTTATTGCCGGCTCTTCTCCATAGAAAACGACCAATTGATACTGTGCACCTAGTTTCTGACGTTTCATAAATGCCATGTAGGTTTATGTGAAATAAAATATTTTGATTTTAGTGAAAAGCACTTAAGCTTTAAAAGAATACTCGTTTACCTTTACTGTGATTCTGACTAATGATTCTCCAAATAAAACTACATTTGGTGAAAACCAAAAATAAAAGTATCTATAGGTATGTATCCAATTCTATCTGAAAATCATGCCAGGTAGTGAGACAATTTTTTTTGCCGTTTTCTGTGACCTGAAAATTTTGTAACCTAATTTCTAATTTTACAGCAATTTGGAGGCCGGGCGCGCCGCCCCTGGTAGCTGGCAGCGCCGCGCGGAGCCCGGGCGCTCCGCCCCCGCCGCCCCCGCCCCCAGTGTGGACGCCGGGCAGCGCGGGCGCATCGCCGCAGACGCCGCGCAAGACCTTCAGGCCTGTTCATTTCGAAGAGACGCCACCCAGCCGCCGTAAATTCCCGGTATGATTTATGTATTTACAAACTTGTAAAGAGCACATAAAATCCAGATACTAAACAAATGGAGTATTCCGTCATTCTACTTTTTTTATGGCTAACAAAAGATGGCAGTCGGCTCTGCATATTTATTTCTATCCCTTTAGAGACGAAACAGTTGATGTGCATTCGTAACTTCAGTTCACTCTGATAGTTTCGTAGCCGCTGTGAGAGCAAATGTCTCATTACCCCATGAGTTTTCTAAACTATACGTACAATAATAATATTATAAAGAAAAAAACAAATGTTTTTTTAATGCTTGTTTGTAATGGATAAACTCAAAAAATACTTAACCGATTTAAACCTAAGGAAAGCTACATAATCAGCGAGTAACATGGGTGAATTTTATTTGTCCAAAATTAGAGATTCCTGCGAAAATTGCAATAATTTAACCTAAGGTATCAAAAATTTGCGCATAAAAGTAATTATTTGGCGTGCGCTGCGAAAACTATTGATAATACATAAAATAATGTACTACATGTTTAGAGTACTCATCATAACCCACAAAAATGCGCGAGACTAGACTAGACGAGACGAGACTATATGTCTAACCATTATAGTTAAGTACAATAACCGATTTTTGTTCAAATTAGTCAATCAAAACACGGGTAGTGTCGAAAGATATTGATATTGGTATCATGATATTAATCCTTATCCATATAAATAGTTTCATTATCAAGGTTTATTATTATCCTCAACCTATGCCCCTTAGGAGCGGAGCAAAAAGCAAAAAAAAACGTAGAAAAAACGCTAAGTGAAAACGAAGTAACAGCGCAGGCGATCAATGCAAAGGAATAAAAAAAAACACGGGCACGAAGTCGAGACCAGAAGCTAGTCTCATAATAATTGTAGATAAGCAAACAGCTGACCAGCTAAAAGAACTAAAAGTGCCTTTGCAGTTGTCAAACCTCCTCGTTCTTTGGAGACGACCTGTTATATATTGTACTTTAATTTGGTTCGTTGACAGTTAACAATAAACGTCTAATAATATATCCTTACTCTATCTCTTGAGACACATTACTGTAATCGGGGCACTGAAGACGTCACCGTGTAATATATGTATCTCTGACTTAACCTTCAAGGATCGCTGGAGATACGTCTCTGTTTGTGACTCGTAAAATGTATTTAGGGCCCATTAACTACGTAATTCCTCTACATAGATAGTACTTGGTTTGTTTAAGTTAATATTACGCGTAGGTACTTGTCAGAACCATCTAGGGAAATCATGAAAGTTATCGAAGTTCATTGTATTAGAAAACGCAAATAATGCTCAGATATTCACAATTTCTATCCAAAAATATATTATTAAAGCTAATATTTGATGAAGCTGCCGATATTATTTGGTTATACTCTTTTCTAAGAATTCCGACACAGAGTAAATACCTTCTCTCCCAGGTTATTTACTTTAGGCTTTTCTCAAACTATAAATCTTTGAAAAAAGTCTGAGGTGTCAGTAAAAGTAGATTTCTGAAGCTCCCCTTTTACAGTAAATGCCACTTATGAAATCCTTTCAGCTGTTTATGTAATTTAACCAGAAAAAACATAACATGTTTAGACGAGCCTGTAAAATTTGATTGTGTTTGAGAGGAAGTAGTCTTTAAGACTTAGGCAAGAGGTTTTAATGATTCTGAACTTGAATTTAAAAAATAGTTTTAAATAATGTCAGGCTTTGAAACCCTAGAAAATATACATAGAAATAAGTAGGTAGGTACTAGATAGTATAATTTATGTTTATTACTTGGGTACCCATGCAAATTTTAATACAGCATGAACATCAAAAGTAACAAGTCTTTAATGCCCGTTTAACCATATTTAATTATAGTAATTGAAACAAGTTTCATTAGAGAAATGGCCAATATTTCCTGCCATTTCATTACGGGACCGTAAAATCTTAGAGTTTGTTTAAGCACTTTCAACCACTGCTGAGTAGAAAGTTAAATAATTGAATTCGAGTAAACAGATCCAACATTTTTATTTAACAAGTTTAATTTTTTTGGCAGTGCTCAAAAAGAAAGCAACATCAAAGCCACAAAACTTTGGTACCATATTCTGGGAATATTGAAAGCTATCGAGTGGTCTCTTGTACATATTTTATTTGGTTCAGATCTATATTTTTAGTTATGTGCCTTAATGTTTTTTGATAAAGACTTCAAAGTACCTATAGGCAAGCTTATAGGTAAGTCACTAATCTCACAACGACAACTAATCGAACAACGTTTTTATACAGATTGGCGATAAGGTTATCACATTAAAAATAGTAAATTGGTTACCATAAATTGATATATTTATTTGTATTAGTACATTCTTCGTTCGAATTTTTTTTTCGAACCCCCGTCACGCGCTTCCTTTTTTTTAAATTGAGTGCATAGACAATAATACCTAAAACTGTATGCCATTAGAAGGCCGTAAGTACATTTTTCGCTTGTTTTTTTTTACGTTATTGAGAAATTCGGAATGGCAACGTTTGAACTATCTTCGCCGGCCATGGGTCGTTGACCTAGCTGCTGGTATTCATCAGGTGATATATCTATATGTAGCATTTACCATTTTGTGGTAATATTTTAAATAAAAGAAGGTATCGTGATTAGAACCTTAATTGTTATTTTTTCATTAATGTGTATGTTTAAAGAACATCATGTAGGATACGTGGTTCCATTAGATGTGATATCTTAATCGCTACTCTGAATACCGGAGCTGTTACTTACTGTCGTATTTGAGCAAGAACAAGTAATTCCCATTCGTGAACAGACGTATGTAAATACAGTATCTTATCAAAGTAGGTTTGTAGGGTTACGTAGACATAATTTTCATCATTCTTCCTTTCTCAATGTACGTTCTTCTAGTTGACTTCAAGTATGAGCAAATGAACATACCTACCTAATTAAACGAATTTATTAAGCTAGTTTTTTAGTCAGTCGATTACATGAAATTTCGCCTAGTTGTTGTGTTACATTTCATGTTGCATTGCATAATATATTTTGACGGTTTAATTAAGCCGTGTATACACGCGTGTAATTTAACGCGAATTTTGCGTGTGGACGGCACTACGAGCATCACATGTGACGCTCGCGCTGATCGGCTGTTGGGTTTTAGCGCGAACACAAAAGCTCTCGCAGTCGAACACATTCAGGATTCGAGTTGAGTTTTATATGCCGTCCACACTAATTATTTATTTAAAATGGGTACGCCAACAGCATACACACTAAATGATAATAAAAGCTAACAGGTATGAGTTTTTATTTTTATACCAATTACAGGTGTACACGACATTCACAGAAAGCTTCTTCTTCTTCCTGCCCTTGTCCCATATTACGTGGGGTCGGCGCAACACGTTTTCTCTTTCCACTCTCCCCTGTCAACCGTCACGCTGTCAATCACTCCCTTCTCTTTCATATCATTTCTCACACAATCCATCCATCTTTTCTTTGGCCTTCCTCTCTCTCTCCATCCATCAACATTTAAAGAAAACAAAGCAACCTTCTAAATTATATAAAATTAAAATGAAAAACAAAATTTAAACAAAACGGCTTTTACTTAAATATAAAGAAGAACAAAAAACTGACTTCTTCTTCTTCTTTTCGTGTTAACCTAGTGACTAACCTAGTGTTTATACCTGGTGAGTTTTAAAGCCGCCTCTGACTTGACTTCACATGCCGCCGAGAAATATCTCTCAGGCATGCCGGTTTCCTCACGATGTTTTCCTTCACAGTTTTTGAAGCAAGTGATAATTACACAATACGCACATGAATCCCAAAAGTCCGAGGTGCGTGCCTTGGGTTTGAACTCGAGTCCTATGATATAAAACTAACTAATATGAAGTAATTAAAATAAGCTTATATAAGTATGACAATGACACTATTTGCACAACATTACACGATACCTACATTACATTACACACGTCTAGATCCGGCTTTGGGTTTCACCAATCTGTACCCTCGCCATATGCTTTGACACTATCGACATTTTTAAACGACACCCGCTCGACACCCACCTAAGCAAAAGATCAAATTATCTTATCTCAAAAGTCAGTGACCTCATACAAATTCTCTTCAACAGAATTCAGAACAGAACGGTTGCACCAGTGGATCAGAGAGCGAGGGTCGACTGAGGACGTCGCACAGTGCGCCAGTCACCGGCCTGAGCACCCTGGGCGGGTTGAACCTCAGCAGCCGCTTGCCCAAGGCTCAGAACCCGACCGTCACTTTACTGCAGAAAGCACGAGGTAAGGAATCTTTTTTTCGTTGCTCAAATTAGACTTCAAAATGGACAAAAATAATGAACAGTCTGTACCACTAAAGAAAGAAAGAAAATAATTCCATCAATCCGCCTAGCCTTTTCCCGACTATATTGGGGTCAGCTTCCAGTCTAAACATACGCAGCTGAATATCAGTATTTTACAAGGAGCGACAGCCTATCTGACCTCCACAACCCAGTAACTGGGTAATACGATACCCCTTGGTAAGATTAGTTGTCAGACTTTCGGGCTTCTGACGACCCGTAACGACTGTGAAAGATCCACGAAATGACAGCCGGGACCAACAGCTTAACGTGCTTTCCGAAGCACGGAGGTGTCTCGGTATGTAATGATGGTCACCCATGCACAGACCAACCCCGGCAAGCGTAACTTAACCTAATGGACCGACCCGTGCGGCAGTTATTACTTAGCCACGAGCTCCTCCGAAATAAAAAAGAATTAATTAAATAATTTATTTATATTTAAGATACGTATAGGTACAAAAAAGCAGATTTAAATAAATCTAAGATGTTTTACAGTAACATTTTAACAAAATATAATAAAAAGCCGGTCAAGTGCGTGTCAGACCACGCACAAAGAAGGGTTCCGTAGTTAATAATAAATAATAATAATACAATTTATTTACTTCCAAAAAAGGGTAACAGACTTAGTTCGACTAAGGACTTAGACTTAGTTGGGGTGCATTTATCCCAAAAACAAACTTAACATGTGCTCCCATACATCGATATAAGTCACGGTTAATTCTCCAACTGCAAATGTAAGTTTATAATCGCAAAAAAAAAAAAAAAAAACCTTTTTTTGGACTTTTCCTTTACTTGTGCTGAGAGACCTTGTTTCCTGCCAAATTTCATGATCAGGTCAGCGGGAAGTGGGTCATGACAGACTGACAGATAGACAGACAACGAAGTGATCCTATAAGGGTTCCGTTTTTTTTTTCCTTTTGAGGTAGGAACCTAAAAAAAATTGAACATGAGAAATTGACAAAACTGACACAATCAAAAACAATGTAAAGATAAAAAACTAATCAATATACAAGTACAACTTTTAAATATCTACCTTTCATCCATCATCTCACAAAATGTTAAACATTCACGACATTCATCTATCCATCTCCCGGCAAACAAGTCACACTTCGGTGTTGATGTCAGAAGAGCATTAAATTCTACGTTTGTACCTTTACAAAGTTTACATCCATGTAAAGGGGGTGGTGAATCTTGGAATCAGTGAACAAATAAATAGTCTTATTCTCTTGCGCAGGTTAAACCAGTATTAAAGTTTCTATGCAAAATAAAAATGCACTATTTTTGTCTTTACATTCACCGTTAAAAATAAAAGCTTTTATAAAATGTAAATCTTGCTTTGACGGACGTTTCATAGAATTATCGAAGGAAACAATCATTCGGAATTCAGTAAATATACTCGTAACACTCAGTTTTTACGTCTTTATCTCTTCTATTCTCCAATAATAAAATCTAAATATACGTATAGAAAAAATAAACTAAAATAATCCGCTTTGATACTTATACCCAAATCCTCTTGTGAAACTTTCCGTAATAACATCTTTTAATATGATCGTCAGAACCCCGATAAAGTTAGTTAAACGCTAAGCTAAACAAGCCCTTAACTGCTCTGAAAATACTTTCAACTATAAGTTTTGTGAAGAAATCGGATTTTGTATTTGAATCGTGAATTTTATAATATTAATATATATATATTTTTTTTTTATTTTTTATTATGTATTTTCCACTTATTATTACTGAAAGTAAGTACAGGTACTGAAAGAATGAATCAAACTAGCGTAGGTACTATAAAAGTATGTCGCCGTATAATAAGGAACTTCGTTAGTTTAAAAAATTATATACTATTTATAAACTGTCAATAAATTGTGAGATCCAACATACCATTTAGAGTTTAACGCATTATTTTTCTATAGTTCCAAAAAAAATCCCAAAATAGTTCCCTTCATTTTTTATTTTATTTAATATATAATTATGTATCTATCTTTCCGTGGCATTACTGCGGGCTATCAGAATACCAGCGCTGCGACATTTATTTTTTAAATTTCGAAGCATTATGCTGAGATAGGAGCCTTTTGGCCTCGTACAGGACTGCATTAATTGTTAATTTTACTTTGTTTTATTATTTTTTATTTATGTTTAGTGTTTTTAGTTTAATTTGTGATTTCCTGTGCGAGTCTCAATAAATACTTTTTCTTTCTTTATAGTTTATAATTTATCCATGGGAAACCGGCAAATTGTGAACTGGTATCAAACTTGCTTGCGACCTACCTAGACCGCGAGCAAATTGGAAGTAGCGCGGTTCGTCACAGTTCTAACCTAACCTAACCTGTTTCACGCAGTTCGCAATTTTTCGATAGTTTATAATCTAATGGAAATAATACCGATAGATTCTAAACTAACGGTAATCACAATCTTGCGGTGACTGATACAGTTCTGCTAAACCCTACGGAGACTACAGGCGTGATGTTATGTGGTCAAACTCAAACTCAAAGCATTTATTTCAATTAAACCATTTACAGGCACTTTTGAATTGTCAAGGAATCGGTCAGTCAGAAATATGAAGCTAGTTGCCCATTCCAAAGTGTAGTAGGTACCTATGGAGAAGAACGGGCAAGAAACCACACGGACATACTTAAAAAAAAAAAAATGTTACAAAATATTGGTTACATCATTCATGTTGAAATTATACATGTGAGAACAATGTAGAAAGACGTGTACGTTAGAAGCGTCCGTAATAAAAAGATAAAACAAAGACCAATTCAAAAATTAAAATCAGCCATGGCAGCTAGAGTTGACCAGTCCCAACTGATGGCGCCCGTTCACGAAAATGACTTGTGTGTTTTGAAAGAATTATTAGTTATAAGATTTATACTTACAATTTGTAGGTATCAATCAACACCTGCTCTAAGTCCTTTCAATACCTAAATATGCTCTATGCAAAGCGTACTTTCCCTATTTCCATGGAAAAACCTTGTGCGTACTTACTTATTAGTCCTAGTACTTGGGTGACCGAACTCTGCTCTGGTGAAAATAGAGAATACTCATTTAATAATACAGGATAGCTCATACTAAGTCCATGGTGCCATGATAGTAGGTACTTACTAATTCCATGCTGCCACGTAATGACATTCTTATGACGTGTTGTTCTAAAGTTTGGGCGACCGACCTCTGCTCGGGTGAAAATGCGGAGAAAACGAATTTTCCAAGTTATGAGGCCTAGCTAGATCAATTTTTCATCCCCGTAAACCCCTATAGTGCAACTTTCCTCGAAATTGTTGGAGCCGTTTTCAAATATTGCTCGTTTAATAGTATAGGATACAACACAAGTTCCATATCAAAATTACATTGCAATACTTTCAAAACTATTCCAAATTTTAATTTCCAACGCCCGCGCCCTTTACCGTTGTGTTAATGAATCACCAAGGACCCTTATTTCGGCCTCCCAAAATTATATTGCTCGTTTTATACCCAAAAGTTCGCAGTTAAAACTCACTAGAGGTAGGTACTGATGCATCTTAAGACTATAATTAATCCAGAGCTTTAGAATATGTTTGTTACGTAAAATGAAGCCAAAATGTTGAAATGGCGGCATTTGAAAATGAAAACATTGATTTTGTAGCTTGTCATTTTATTAACCGACTTAAAAAAATGAGGACGTTATACGTCTGTATATTTTTTTTTTATGTTCTTCAATATTTTCGTCAATTGTGGACCTTTTTTCACTTGGTAGAGGAAGCTTGTGCGGTGGTCCCATATAAATTTTAACAACTTTGCTTTGGTAGTTTTTGAGTTAGCTGCGATAAAACGTATTTAATCCACATTGTGTATCATGATGATGTTATTATTCTTCCTGTCACTGTTGTTTACATAGCAAGCAGTGATATACGAATTAGTGTGGGGTAGGTACCATAACTAAAAAGTGTAAAATAAAAAACTTTTTTACAAAAAAACAACCGTCTTTTTTTTTCGTAGAAAAGTTTTTGTGTGGTGGTGGTGACTGAAGGCTCAGGCAGACTAGCGCAAATTTTCGCGCGTCACCTCACCGGTACTTGTTCTACCCTGAGTTTTCTTAGAAATTGTTTTGTTAGAGTCGCGTCGCGCCGGTCTGCACAACGACGCTTGATAATATAGTCAATTGGACATCAGTGGTACCACTTGCACTTGGAAACTAGCCCAAAATCCTACGAAATAAAGGCGCTGTACAGTGTTCATACATGTCACATTGTGCCACTGGTGTGCGGTTGACTATACCAGCAGCCTAGCTGTCCAGATCGCTGTCCATGTTGGACATAAAAACCTTTAACTTTATTTGATTCAGTTTACTTAACCCGTTACAGACTTAACCAATTTTTTTTTCACGACAATGTAGGTATATTTTATAACCTTAGCTGAGTATAATGTTATACCTTCCGTCCATCTTCGGTGTCAGGCTCATAAATAGTACGATAAAATTAATATCAAGTGTTTGAACACTGGCATCCACGCCCTATAAAAGAAGATTGAAATATCATCTTCTATTATAAGGGCCAGTATCATTATTCGTTTAGTAAAAGGTTCTTTTAATAGTTATAAGTTTATAAGGTACTAACAAGTACCATCTGCAACATAAAAGTTCCCATAAGTACACTAAAGACTTCTTTTCAAGAAGCACGATTAAAAAGTCTGAAGTTTTCGTAACCCAGTGACCTACTGAACTGTTTCTCACAGAATTTTGATCATCCAAAAATTCCAAGTACTTTTAATGAAACTTTAGCTTTCTTATGTCAAAAACATTTACCAAGTTTCGAGGGTCTTTACGACTTGTTATTTGTATTTTGAGTGTTATTTTTAGGTTAAGTAGGTGTTATTTTGTTTTGGTTTAGTTATTGTTAAGTAATTTTACTCAGCGAAGCCTAAGTATATTTTTACATTGTTTTGTTTGTCTAGAGTTCTAGATAAAAACAAATCATTCCTTTTCTATAAAACTTGCTTTCCTCGAAAATATTCTTTAGCTAATTAAATTGTCTCACTCAAAGTATAATTGAACTCAAACGTCCCAGCCATAATTTCTTCAAACATTTAGATAAACACAAATATATTCAAATTGCAATAACACTCCCTTGGCGGCAGTATACTTTACGAGATAGACCGGGGTACTGCCGGGTAGCTGGATCAAGTACCATAGAGTTTATAATTTATTCCGAGAGCGGGCGGCGGGAATGGGAGCTAATTGCCGCGAAACTTTCATAAAATGGCTTACGCATAGACATCACCCCGAATGTTTGATGCTGTAAAAGTCATAATTATGTCTCGTGCCGAGAGAGGCGTATGTCCAGTACAGTACTGCACTGCTTATAATGATGATGATGTAAAATTACGAAAAATAAGATAAAACTCGTACGTCGTATTGTTCAAAATTATGAAACGAAATATTTCAAAAGAACACTAATTATTTTGATTTGATAACTGAACGAAAATATAATCTTTTGTAATGATTGTACTCGAACTGTTATCAAATGTATCTACAAATAGACGTCAACAATCGATAGTGTTCGATGCGTTGTTGAAGGTCTTAGCGCAGTAAATAGTAATTTTAACATTTCGACGTAAATACACAGTTCAACTAATTTAGTTTTTCTTTTAACGAACAAAGGCTGGGTGTTTCGTAGTATTTTTAGGTCAAAAGAAATAAAAGTAAAGTAAAGATATGATCCGGACGCGTTCCGTGAGGGCTAGTTTGAGGTGGCGATGGCGCGGGAAAAGAATTCCTGGAAAGACTTGGGGGAGGCCTTTGCCCACCAGTGGGACAGTATAGGCTAAGTAAAAAAAAGAAAACTAGAATACCTTAGAGCCTTTTATTGAGTGTTGGTGGAAGGTCAGAACAGTAGGGACGATATTAAAGATAAAATGAATTGATATAAGCCTTGATAAGAGGCACGATTCTGGTTTCGCTGTAGTTCTTAATTTCCCATACATTTGCTGTAAAAAAACAAACTGAAAAAGGTCGAACTAGTATGTACCGAACATACATAAAATTCGTCTAACAATTTAAGGACACCTAAACAAACTATGACGAATCCTTCTTAAACTTAAACATTACGTTCCCATCTCAGCTCAAGTCAGATAAATCCGCGGTGTCATATCAGATACCTGCGTCACCCATCCAGAAGACGACACATCCTTATTTATACGAAGCCAATGTATAAATTCGAAAAAGATATGTCATCTATAACATCTGGTGACGAGGGTCGGGCCGTGTCATAAACTTTGATACACGTGGGCATGACACCCTGAAGGTTGCAACTGTGACAACTAAGGAAAATAGTGCTGATTATTTCGATGATTGATAAAAGATGGGTTTGAAAAAGATTAATTATTTGTATGGCAAATTTATGTGAACGGGTTGGTTGGTGTGGTAGTGTAAACTTAAAATACGAAGAACCCTCTGATAAAGTTAGGAGTGCAATGAATCGATGCGCTTTTGATCGACTGATGTGATGGTCTGTTCTCCAAACTAATACCAATTTAGCATTAGAATGCTACTAACGTTATAATAGATGGATTTTAGATATTCTACGCCGTATAAAAATGAAGAATTCATTGTGTAACGATCCAGAGATATCTGAAGAAATTGCACCTATTTTCAAAGAATTTTTGAGCTTTCGATCATATTGTCTGACCCATCAACTTTCTTTCGTTTCCAGAAGGTCATCTTCCCCGTGGTTCCAGCTATATACAACAAGAGAAAGACGCAGCGCGACTGCCGCGCGACCGACCATCTCCACCTAGAGGCGATCCAGGTAAAGGAATAGGTCAGTTAATTATCCTTAGTCCATGATGATGAACGACAATTACATACAACTGAGACGAAACTGCTAAAGGCATGTAATTAAGCGAATAGATAGAATGTAAAATGAGTAACTAAGAGGAAGTCTGAAAGTGACACCAGTGTCTGAATATTTGTGTGGGAATCGGTTGTCATGGTATGGGCATATTGAGCATGTGCTGTAGGCGTCTGTAACTCTTTACGGAACCGACAAACTGATCCGCATCATTGAAGTGTTCCGAAAGGTTGGTTCACTAACAACGTTTCAAACGCATCATTTGAATCTGAATCATTAATTTTCCTCTGTGCTCTTTCCGCGCGAATTTCGCTTGCGAGGCGACTGAGCAGCAGTGAGTGAGCTAGAGAGACAGACTGAGATGTTGAGTTACGTTACTTTACTTTACTTTAGTCAGTACTACTGAACTGAGTCGCGAGTGAGCGGGTGACACATTACAATCTATTTAAGTCAGAAAGAGATACCAAATGAGATGACTCTCACAGTTTTTCGTTATCGTTTTCCATGCACGTAAAACTGACCACGAAGGCGCTTACATATCAAATACTATACGGTCGTTTTTGCGACATAGCGAAAATGTATACGTAATATTGTGTATTTCCTTTGAGTCGATGATTCAAATGATCCAAATGAAACATATCAATGATTCGGATCATTTCAATGATCCAGATGTAAATGTTCCAACCGCAAAAATAATACACTTTGCCCACATTTAATGAAGAAAATTTCGTGAGGAAAGTTTTGAGTATGAATTTGGATGACTGTAAGAGTGGGGAAAGACCAAAGAAACGATGAGTGAGTGACTACTGACGACTCATAGAGAAGTATGGATGGAGACGACATGCTGTGCCGAAACCTAATCAATATTTGGGTAAGGGCAAGATGTTTCCATGATGTGAATTACAATGAAGAACACAAATATATGGAATGTAATGGGGAAAGCCTTTTTGCAGAAGGGGGACAATACAAACCAATTAAAAAAACACTTGTGGCGCTTTTGCTCGAAGGAGTGTTGATCTTAGCTGTTATAATTTTAAAAGTAGAACTAGGTGATTAAACACCTAATTTTAGCTTTAACGACACTCACAATAACATTTGTTGAGTTAATAATAATATGCAAAAATAGAATACAAGCGACAAACATCATTTAATTAAGCCTTGGCGGCCCTCAAGACTACTGTAAAAGTGTGACGATGTTACAATCTTAATATTGTGACTTTTTTCTAAAAACGCCCGTCGCTGCTTCGAGGAAAGTCAATTTGAAGGATTAAGCATTTGACAATCTATATATACATATAAAATGCTTTGTCCTGAATGACTGACTGACGGATCAATGCACAGCCTAAACCGCTAATCGTAGAGACCTGAAACTTGGAGGGTGTGTTCTTTGTATGACGTAGGCATCCGATAAGAAAGGATTTTTCGAAATTCTACCCCTAAGAGGGTGAAAAAGGCGGGCAAAGTACTTCAAATTTTGCATAAACATTCTTTAACAGAGTTAATGGAAGACCTGTTTCGTATTTTATTGAAATTCATCCCCTAACGGGGTTAGATAGGGGTAGCAACTTATTTTGGGAGTGATTTGCTTCAAAGTTGTATCAATACTCCTTAGTGTTTTTGATTTAAATACATTTTATTTTGACACAATGGCATGTTTGAAAAGTCAATCCAATTTTATTCAAAAAAGGTTGAACTCACATAAAGGCTTGGTGCTTGCAATGTAAATACTCTTTAAAATTGGAATGTCTCGAAAGTCACCTTACTATACATATTAGTACCGCATTTGAAGGTTTCTAAGCTTTACAGAGGTCTGTATTTATTCCTAGGATTCCCCTAACACCATCAAATTACCCCTTTGAATTCAAGAGAGTGCAGTTTCCCATCAAAGTATGCTTCGCATGACTATAAACAAACCTCAAGGTAGGTAGGTAGGCTCTTAAGGTATCGGGAGTAGACTTGAGGGAAAGCTGCTTCTCTCACGGCCAGTTGTATGTGGCAAAAGCTAGTGAAAATATAAAAACGAGTAATATTTAAAATACAATCATTGTACTAATTGTCTTCTTTATTTCTATTTCAGTTCATGCGCTTCGAAAGGAATACGCAAGTGAAGGCGAGGCCGAGAGAAGCGATTACGAACGTGGAGGTGTCCGTAAGATGGCGGATGCGCACAGAAAAGTTGAAGGAATAGGACCCATCACCAAAGACGGCATGCCGGTCGCACTTAGATCTGTAAGTGTTTTTTTTTAAATGTTGTTTCATCAATACAGCTCACAGTACCTGTACTAATGAAGAATGAAAGGTTAAGGAGCAGTGGCCGCCACATAATGATCGCAGTGACGGCTGCCATGAAAATGATGGCAACTTAAACTCACCAACTTAGTTTCATAAATAATGTTTCAGTGACGTAAATTGCGGACGCTACCGCAGTTTTAGGAAATCGTAGCCCCTTCTAAATTACAAACGAAAATTACAGTTTCAATAAATGACAGACAAGTGCTTACCCTTTTCGTTCCGTGGGTTTACATAATTAAAAGTTTAGGTAATAAACGATACAACAACAATTCAATGATACATTGGCACAACAATGGCTGATATACAGACCGTTCACTATAACTTGTCCCTTGCCTTCATGTTGGCACCATTGCTTGTCAAGCTTAGTTTTAATACTAATAGAGTTCAAAATGGCGACTAACAGAAGAGTACTACCAATCACATGATTGCAAAATTCAGTGCTACCAATCGTGTCACGGGTCAAGTTCTAACAAACGCATTGTACCGTCAAAAAGTTCATAGCTAACCACCGTACGGACTATTCTTGCTTGCAGTACTCAGCCGCTATAGAACCAGGCCGCTAACAGATGTGGTCATCGTGTTCATGGGATTTTGTTTTCAAACTGGTTAGATATGAACTTATTTCATGATACCTATTAAATTTATTGCTACCAGCCAACAGCAACGCTAAATGAAGACAGGCAGGTTATATTATTTCAGTCATCCCTTGTCATCGGACACTAAAAATCTCTGCAGCCCATCAATTCTTATCATGGGCGGTACATCTGTACATAAACTTTTGTTTACAATCTGCCTAGCCTTTTCCCAACTATATTGGGGTCGGCTTCCAGTGTAACCGGATGCAGCTGAATACCAGTATATTACATGGAGCGACTGCCTATCTGACCTCCACAAATCAGAAACTAGGTAATACCATACTCTTTGGTAAGACTGGTTATCGGGCTTCTGACGACCCGTAAAGACTGTCAAAGATTTACGAAAGACAGTCGGGACCAATGGCTTAACGTGCTTTCCGAGGCAAGGAGTCAAGATATCTATAGATGTTTCAACCATCTACGGACCAACCCCGGCAAGCGTAGCTTAACCTGATGGATCGACCCGTGCGGTTGTTATTACTTAGCCACAAGCTCCTATGAAAGAAAGGAAAAGAAATATAGATTCCGGTGTACATTTCAGTCATAACACTTGAATTGATTTCATATAGGTATTCAATTTTAAGATGAATAACAACTTTGTGACGTATGTTTCAAATAGACGTATAGGTACAGGATGTGTAATTTTTCGCCATTTATTTTTTTAATTCTTTTATTACAGGAAGTGAAAGACCCCTCGAGGTGGTACAAAAAGATGTACGACACCATTCACAAAAACAAATACGATAGTAAGTAGCAAAAACGTATTCTGTTTTATTTTAATTTTACCTTTTATTTTATTAGGTACCCTTTTTTATACGATCCCCACATTCTTAATTTTCTTTTTCAGACGATTATGTGACAATTCGGTACAAAAGTTCTCGAGGTGATTATTCGTAATTATATATTCCAAATTTTTGTTACATCGGTGGCTGTTACATCGCATAATTTGTGCCGTTAATAAACGCTTTATTTCATTACTTTTGTCGGCCATATTGTAAATACGGCATTGCTTTTTAGAGATATTGTAAATGGTCAATTGTGTACGTACTTATTTTTAAGCATAAACTAATAATCAACAACGCATTAGATTAAAACATTTCAACAATCCGTTATACAATATTTTAAGTATTTTCTAACAAATCACAATAATACTATAACATCGGCTTCAAAGCTTATTGAAATTAACAAATTAAAAGGAACTTTTATTAATATTAATTAATCAATTTGTCAGAATAATCCAATTACATTAACTGCGCCTGCTCAAAATCGCACTCACCCTTGACTGACTATTCAGTATTCATTGCTATGTAAATACTGGCAGGTTATAAATCATCAATGTCTCTGATTATAAATACAAGGCTTAGGAAAAGCCTAATAACAAAAAAAGAAAAAAAATACTTTTTTTTTTTTTTGTAAAAACTAATATTTTTTTTACCCTTGTTCGTTATTCAAAAGTCAGAGGTAAGTAAGCTCAAAACATCTCGTCACTAACTCTAAAATTTATCTATAGGTCAACCTCAGGAGAGAGTAATGAGCAACAAATCCCAGTACGCATACTTTGACCCCCGCTCCGGTTACCTGAGCGAGCCAGAGGGAGGTCTAAGTAGACTGGGTGCGAGCACGTGGAGTGATGCCTATGACAGCGACGTCACTACTGGTCCTAGGAGACGAACGGCTTCGGTACAGGAGGATAGGAGGTTCTGTGATGCTAATTCACAGTATATGCCTAGTACTAATAAGTAAGTGGAATTTAGAGTGTGCTAAATAAATTTATTTTCTTTCTTTATTTATTTCTAGAATTTGGTTCTATTTAAAAATTATCAAAATTTGCTAGCCACATAGGCTCCTCCCAATGGACTCGTATCATGAAAAAGGGACCTTTATAAATATCAAAGCAAACATCATGCAAACACATATGTATTTAGTAAAAGATTAAGATAAAAAATCTTAAATTTTCAAAAATAGCAAAAATTTATCAAAAAGATATAATGAAACACTTCACCAAAAATAAAATTATGTCCTTGTTTTTAATTCCCAGATACAGCACATTAGCATCAGCAAGGGCAAGTCAAGAAGTATACAAGAACCAACCAGGAAGAATAGAGAACTATATGCCCGGGAAGTCTTCAGTCGTTGACAAAGAAGCGAAACAGGTATCCATCTCATTTCCAAGCTTATTGCATCATATTGGGTTTATCATTATTTCAAATATCATCATCATCATCATAAAGGTAAATGGTGACATCACGAAATGCTTCTGGAGTTTAAAATTGACAACTTTCATTATTCATTATTTATTGAGCTATAAAATTGTCATTAGCATTACTTACGACTTCAAGGTACCTATAAAATCTACTTTCTAGACTCGCCTTTATAAGCATTGATTTACGGTCTCTGAAAGAAAAATATCCTCAAATAGTTATAAATATTTTGGCAATGGAGACATCATATATGATGGCGGGAACTCGTGAATAGTCGTCACGAAACCCAAATAATAGGAAAAATCATACTCCAAAGAGAAATTAAGACAATTATACCGTGTTTAGAAAACATATACCGGAGGACCAGCTTTAAGTAATGCACAAACTTACAATTGGTAACAAAAACGGTCTATTTACTCCCCATATACCTTAGGAAGGGCATAAGCATATCTCGCCGTAAACTGTTTACGAAACATTAACTCTGGAAAGTATGGAAAAGCACCTCTAGTACGTATATATTAGAGACAGTTCATTGGTTATCAACTTATCACCTCAATTCGGACTAACTGCCTGGATCTCACATTCATGAAAATCAGCAAAAAGATGTTTTTTTTTCTTTTCTAGTGGTGGGACGAGGTCATGGACATTTTTGACGGGGTACGACTTTTTTTACTATTTATAATGTGTGTATTTGTTATAACCATTAATATTTGTTACATTGGTCATTCGTTGATTTTATATTGGTGACTTTTATCATAAGGAATATGTGGAACAAAATTGTCAAATTATTCAATACTCGTGTCAAAATCAAGCGTAATATTTGTCTTAAAAAAAATACTACTGGCATTGTACAATTTTGCTTAGCTAACAAAATCTGATATTAAAATTAAACTATATGTAAATGTTCCGTCAACTGATGTTCCCAAGCCTTATGCTTCTAAAACATTGTACTATTATACACTAACGTATGTTTTCCATCGCTGTCTGGTGCGTGGTGGTGGCACTAACAGTGGCTAGATGACAACTCTCCCCTCCCCCCGTACACCACATTGCTAGCTCGCGCGATACAAAAGAGTGTAAGGCCCTTAACATGAATGTCTGCCTGTGTATTGTGAGCCTCTGTGTTTGCATGCACGGTATTTATGATGAATCCTTTATATTATGCTTTAAAAATAAGAACAGAAATGAGGCCACGGCCATGTCTGGCCGTTTTTTCAGTCCAGTTCTAGTTGATTCTTATCAGGAAACATATATATATAGAATTTGCATTTTCTTCCAAGCCAATAATATCTCGGTTATGGTCAGTCTTATTCTTATTTTGATCGCATGGTATCTTACTAACTTTCGCATCTTTATTTTTGTACCGATATTCATAATCAATATTAAATTCCTTCGTCTATATTTTCTGGGTTTACAAAACATATTTTATGGGTTCATTTTCATTTTGGTGGTGGTTTTCATGTCATGTTTTTTTTTTGCATGTATTTGGTGTACTGTGACTTTTAAATCCTTGATTAAAATTCAGAAAACAAAATTGGTACTTTAGTAAAAACTATACAGACCTTTCTTAATTAAGAACTGTAATTTGATATTATATTTTGATATATAGCATGTTACAAGTATCCTTCTCTGTTTGCAAAAGAACTAATGATTCCATTATGTTTATAATGGAATCATTACTTCTTTATCCATTAATATCAATGTATCATTTCTTGTTTTTTTTTATTGTCAATTTTTTATGCTTTGTAGCATGTTTTAATTAATCTCACCAAATAATGTGAGTTGTACCATTTTGTCTTGTCTCAGAATTGTAGTTAGTATAAAATTATTTAAAGAATATGATTCTCTTGCAGCAAAATATATCAAGTACGACATCTCTGCCACAATCATCGCCGAAAGATAAAAAGGATCTAACAACGACGATCCTGTCGAAATCGAATATGGCAAGGTAAGTGACATTAGTATTATCCTAGGAATAAATGTCCCATTGATATTGTACCATTGTCCCGCTGTCTCTAATAAAACCCAATGTCATATACTCTTTGGCCATATGCTCTTACCTATTCCACTGGTTTTATAATAAGATATCGGGCGCTCATCATATTTCTTTTACGTTCCACTTTACTGGTACCTGTTTATGGTCATCATACTTGAAACGTTTTTCTTCAACACTTATCAGACTACTTTGTAAAATGTGTTTCTCAGTCTGATTTCTTTTTCAAATATCTTACTTACTTTAACACTGACATAGGATTAAAAACGTCAGGGTCACAAGATTATGTCATATTCAATTTAACTGTTTTTTCTTAGGGCTCTGAAGGAATCCGGGTACGAATCCGACTCGACGCTAGTGTTTCGTCGCCGCGAGGACACAGAAGCACCCCTATCTCCAGCAGAGAGGCGTGCCGCTTATAGGGACCTGCAGGCTGGGGGGGAACCTCCTCTCAGAGGATTCCGATCGCCGGCACCACCAAGACAAGGTCAGCAAAGTTGTTTTCGATACATGTAATGTTTAGATTAGAAAAAGTTCTTCAGTTCCTACTAACTGATTTTGAACAAAAGTTATGGTTTTATAGCCAACTTTTACGATTGCGAAAAGTATATTAGAATACTTAAGACTAATTAAAAGATAAACTAGTAGTAGTATATTACCTAATTGATAAACGTTATATTAAAACGCTTTACTTATTTTGATGAAAACTGACTTCTTTAGATATAAGATACTAACTACCTTATTTACAAAATATACTAAAGAATCTACAGAAGGGAAAACTAATATAGCATGGTTTTATAAATAACACAGGTATTTCGGTATCAGCGTAAATAACATTTTAAACTTATTAATTGCTTAAAACCTCTTTGACTTATTAATCGGCTATATGGTGCTCGTATACAAAATATTTTACCAATAAAATATAAATCACACAATCAATGGAAAATTTCATTTTCCATAAACTCGGTCAAGGCTAATGCAGATCTACACATAGTAGCAAACACACATGCATACAGTCGGATGTACCAACTCAAGGCCACCCATAATGACAATGATGCTTTTCAATAGCGCACATACTAGTCTATACGGTTATACACGAGAGGTAAGTCGAGATTTTTGCCTTTGCATGCTTTCATCTACTCTATATAATAAGGTGCTGGGTCTTCAGGCAGCTGTATTATCAGGTAAACATCTTGCATGAGCACAAATTGACTCCAAAATTAAACTAGCACCGTAAATAGTGTTGAACACGTTAAAGTTTTACTTGCGGCACAAACGTAGTTTCACGGTTAGAAAACTCAAACATCGCTTACGAGAGTCACAATTAGAACAGAAGCACGGAAACACGTTTTTATCACATCTAACGAGTGCAAACGAAAGAATATCATCACTGAAAAGTGGTTACATTTCACAGACGAATCGGAAATCGAATACATTCCGATTTCTTCGACACTGACGAAGATAAGAGTTCATAAGAAAACGCCTAAGGTACACGAAGTCATCTGCTACCCAATAACCAGCATAGAAACAGGAGAGCAAGTTAGATTCAAAAGACTTGCTCCATCTTTCCTGAGCATTGATGTACCCAGTAAAATATCAGACTATCCACCCGCGCCTCCTCGAAGGATTTCATCTAAAAACAGCCGAACTCTTAAGTTAGTGACTTCTACAAGACCGGTTTCAACATCACCAAAAAGAACAACACCATCGTATTCTCAATCCAATGTGGATTTTCTGAAAGATAAAATAAATCACAAACTTTCTCGTCAGAATACTCAAATAATAAACAAAACAGGCTCTGCAACGGATAAAAGATGTGTAATAGTTGATCAAAAATTGCCGAAAGTGAGAATTATGTCTACATCAGCACCTCCCGCTGTTAATAGAAAATATAATTCAACTACTCATTTAAAAACCTCAATGAAAACGATGGGAAGTGAGTCTAGAACAGGAGGCACAAGTAGTTTCGGCTCATCACGGAGGATGCTGTTGCCTACAGAATATTCCAACTCTATGCATAGCAAGTATGGTGAACCACACTCTTCCATGGTTATAGAAGGGGGAGCTGGCAGAAAAACACCTATTACGAATATTCTGGACAAAGTTACATCTTTAGATAAATTATGGAGTGCAGAAAAAAGAAATGAACGTGTTGATGTAACAAAAGTAAGAGCCAAATCTCTATCTAAAGACAATACAAGTAAACCAATTGTTATGAGACCAAGCGCAACGTCAAGTACAAAGTCTCTTTCACCAACAAGTACGCACAAGAGTAGAGATATGATCAGAACTGCTGAAAGAGTACAAAAACTTAAGATATCAAAACAACACACTAAATCTAATCCTTGTTTATCTTCTAAAAACGAACAGAAAGTATCAAAACCTAGCTCACTTCAATCGGCATCAAGTATATCCAAATCTTCATCAAATATTCCATCTGGATTAAGGAAACCGAATCAAGTTAAAACAGCAGTAGTAACAAACTTAAAAAAGAAAAAATCATTAGACAGCGTTGTCATTAGACCTCGAAGTGTGCCTTGTCATGAATCATGCAGTAAAAAAGCTAAAGACGCTAAAAATGTAAAGAAAGTACCAAAAACTAAAAGTAGCAAAAAGACTAGTGGGAAACCTAATGAAGAATCTGAATCTGGCAGTCAGTTTGGCGATACCTCAAACGAAACATCTAATTTTGGATCTTTTGAAAACTTGGGTGCTAGACGAATCAGCTCTAAAGAGATAAAAAAATCGCATGACGCTATTGTGTCCGACACCTTTTTCCAACATCTGTTTCTTGGGAGAGCTTCTACCCCAACCCTGGTGTATCCGATGTTAGAACATAATACAACCGTGCTTCAAAAAGCAAGAATGTTCCAATCTCTACCTCAGGATAATACTTCACCAAAATCCTTAAATACTTATTTAATACATAGAAAACCAGTTTCCCTATCTCGTTTTAAAATGTGGGATAGATTTCCCAGTCCTTCACGAGCGCGCAGTCCTAGATCAGTATCTTGGCCGGGCAGAATGCATGATGAAATTCGTAAATTCGACAGTTTATCCAAGTGTGATGATTTTGGGTCAACTTCGTCCTTGGCTACGGTCAGAAGTAAGAGTGAGCCACCATGCAATAAAATGTATTTTTCGCAAACGTCTCGTCCGAAGTCACCTACAGTAGTATTTTACAAAAAAGATAAACCGAAAGAAACTTCTACAAGGAGCCCGATATCACCATCAAGATTGATTTTCACACAGACAAGAAGGCCGATTTCTCCCAAAATTATTTTTAAACGTGAAGCATCTCCTATCCAAGTACAACGTAAATCTTTATCTCCATCAAAAATTGTATTTACTGAGACTGTTCGTCCAGTTTCCCCAATAATTACCAGACGTTCGCCTCATTTAGAGGTTATGGATTCGAAATCTGATAGTGAGAAATATCCATCAACAATATTCTTTTCTCAAACTTCTAGACCAGTATCCCCAAAAGTGCCAAGAAAAAGCGCAATGACCAGTGTCAGCAGAAGTCATTCCACATCGCCCGTTTCCATACGGTCACCATCTTATCGTCGTATACACAGCGCTCGTTTACAACACAGCAAGCAGTATGCAGACACTGTACCAAAGAGTGTGTTTCGCACCCGAAGCGCTGGCGATGCTGAGAGGAAAATACTCTTAGATAGCTATCCGATGAAAACAAAAAGTGATTCTAATTTACATGCCGCTGACCCAGATTATGATGAATACGTTCGCGACATGCAAAACACAAAAATGAGGTCAGAACGCTTTAGGGAATTAAACAGATATTACACATATTTAGAAAGAGTAGCTGAATTGGAAAAAGCCACTTCAACTAGTGATTTACGCCATAGAAGGAAAGACGAAGAAATCATTGACTTTGATCGTTGGAAGAAAATAAGAGCAATAGAAAGAGCTGAGGAGGAATTAAACCATCTGTATCGTAAATTGAAATTAGCTCAAACTGAAAAAGATGTTTTGTTTTATCCTCGTGATTTAAAAGATTTCCGTTGGAATTACGATACAGACAGAGGTCTACGAATCAAGGAAAGATCTGTGGAAGATCTCAAAGATCACTTTCAGCAAGTACCCCAGTATGATTCAATGGAATTAGACCAATCACAATCCAGGGATAGTTATAAACCTCTATGGCGAGGTACAAGTGTAGCAGAAACTGCTTTCTATATAAACAAAAAGAATGACAATGATAGACTAGAACAGCGGGTAACCGTGAAACCTACTGTAACGTTACAGCAAGACACTTCTCTAAATGATCTTCGTAAAAAGATTGGTCTTGGCAGTCGTTTATGGAGTAGTCTGTCTATGGAGCAAGTAAATGCTCTCAAAAACCAGCTGAATGCCATTTACAGCAAAGAACTAGAATCAAAATCGAATAAAGAACCAGAAATAAAATATACTATTGATGTAAAAAATGATATAATAGAGGCTAACCCATCATTACACGTGAGGTGTAATTCACTGATTACTTCGGCCTATAACCCAGAAAGGGAAAAGCCTGCAAAATTAACCAAATCTGACTCTATAGCCGCGATTTCTTGCCCAATCACGTCTGTTAAGGAACTAAAAAATAATGTTAATAAAATACAAATGACTCTCAGTGAAAACGAAAAAAGGAAAATTTCTCAAACGTTAAGTAAAGAGATCTTAAATAGAATAAGTAAATTCGATAATCCGACACAAGCTCCACTATCATTAAAAGAAGAAATTGAAAATACTGAAATCAAAGAGCAACTTGAAATGACTGAACGTAAAGATGTCGTTGTTCAGAAAACTTCAGAGGACAATGTTAGGCAAGCAAATATTAGTAGTATTGAAAATGATCAAAAGAGACACGTCGTGTATACCAATGAAAAGACTGAAACACCTTGTCAATCTTCAGCTAGTGAAACCGAGACTGCTAGTTCAGATATATCCAATAAAACTGCTATATACAAAGGGCCTAGTAAGGAAGTACTAAAAAAAGTTCAATATTTTGAATCTGTAAAAAACACAGCTGAACTATCAAAAACTGTTTACCACGCAAGAGACAGCTCTGATGAAAAAGAAACTCAAGAACAGAGTAGTTCAAACACAGCAGTAGCTATCAAAGATGTCATATCATCAGTAAATGAAACAAAGATAAATGAACCGCAGAAAAATCAAATAGTGCAATCCCAATCTTGCACAAATTTTAAGGAATTGTTTGGGGAAAGTGAAAGGAATAAGTTTCTCTCGCTTCCTTTGAAACCCGATCTACATTCTAGGTCAGCTTCGCCTCATTCGGAGTTATACATTACCGATAGACGGACGCCCGACACGCTACGTTGTTCAAGCGACGAGACAATCTGGCGCAGTCGGAGTCCGTCACCCGACCCGGAGAGGTATTGGCGCGCGTACCTTAACCTGGCGCGAGCGGGCGAAGTGCGCCGCCTCGCCCGGCGCTTCGACTCGCCCACGGCGGCCGGCGCCGTGCTGCGGCGATATCGCAGCGACCCGGAACTTGCACGAAACGCATTTCTTAGCAGCTGGTCGTCTTTTGAAAAACTGTCATCACGTCGAGACAAATGTAGAGCAGTACTCCCCGTGGCGAGAGTACCCTTACGAACCACTAATCGTTATATGCCCCATATTGACATCATATCCAAATTAGCAGCTCTCCGTAGGCGCACGACTCCTCGATCTAGGTCTGCCGAAGAAGCATTAGAATGTCGTCAAGGAGAAGTGGATCGTATTCGGCGCAGATTCGAAACAATTTCATTACTTGGACAGATATACGCCTCTGCTCCTGACGTAAGTGAGTTACATGACATGGCCCCGTACTTAGCAGGCTCGTGGATAGCGCATCGCTACCCAAAACGTAGTGATAACAATAGATCTATTGATGATCCCAATGTTTTGGTTCGCGGACGAACATCGCCTGTAAAAAAAGAAATAAAACGTACAGTGCCAAAAGAATCTATTAAATTGAGCTCTATCCTGAAAAGCGACACGTTTGCGAAGCAAGAATTTAATCCCGCGGCGCATCGGCCTGCGAGCCGCTATGAGCCGCCGCGCGCTCCGCCCCGGCCACCGCCCGCTTCATGGCCCTACCGGCTCTCGCCCTACGTCACGCCATCACGACATACCGTCACATTTCAAGGTTAATTTCTTTAATTTCTAAAGTTTTCTGACAACTCAATTTGGCAAACACTAAATCGTGTTTAATTTTGGAGTAAATTTGAATTTTGTAGAAGTTTGCATCCCTCGTAAAAGATTTATTGATCATCGTTATGGGTTCCGTTGTATCGCGTATTTGCTATGCGTGTTTACTTTGCGTGATTACTGAACGCAAACAAGGATGGTTTGCATTAAATGTAGCAATGTCACTTGATTTATTTTTGCGAATTTTACTGTACTTTATCAGGAAATAGAGATAATTAGCTATGTTATATAAATTGTAAATATTTCTCTGAGCTTTCACTGTTAACACATAACGACTATCAATGTTTCTTTTATTGCATACAATTTTCATTTTACCATTTTTTTCTGTTTGGTCCCTTACCATGTTTTGTTACACTATTAGAGAGCGACTCGGCACCGGAGCCTCCACGCAGAGCCTCGCACGGGAGCTACTCAGACACAGGCAAGTACACACTCAATACTCATACAGCGTAACTATTTGTGAAGTTATTCGTAAATAACACTACCGCGAGACGTTCATCTCACAAAACAGCTTAAAAAATGATCTAACCTACTTTGGTACATTAGGTAACACTTCTGCGCAGTTCACTTCCGAAAATCGTTCAGTGTAAGCATCATGAGAGCCAACACGCTTATATTCCTTAAGATTATGTGCGAATAAAAAAAGAAACAATAGCCTTTGTTCACAACAATCGGTGCCTTAACTTATTCCCCTGACCATCGCCGTCAACACACGTTGTCTGACGCGAACAAAATATTAGACAGTTTATATTTAGAAGTGATTATGATAATACAAAATAATTTACGATATCTGTGCTATAACGAGTATATACTATAAAAATCATTCATATCGTGCGATTATTATCAGACAGCCTCTCGCGGTTTACGTCATTCAATAGCATTGGACTTCCAAAACCTGTCGGTCGGGTTTTTTCAATTGTAAATACATAGTTCGGCTAGCCGCTTGATCACACGCGGTGTGCTTGTTGTTCGTAAAATTAATAAATAAAATTGTTTCGAAGGAACTGTATCGATATACATAATATCGAACAGTATCGACAAGTGTTATCGAGTATTATTTACTGATATAATACTTTTATCTGTGTTATCGCGGCTTCAGTCTAACGTGAACCATCTAGGTGTGTGCAGTGCTAATATGATACAATAAGTACTAAACTGTGTACGGCCAAAATGAGCGTGAATTTTGCAAGTGACACTGGAAAAAACCGTAACAGCAGTATTCCAAGCCGCGAAGATGTAAACTACGATGATGATGGATTTTTCAGTGACGTACCAGGATCAGGATCGTTATCCAGGTCACTTCTTGCTCTAAACAAATACATGAAGAAAAATTTACTTTATGATGAAACTGAAGAATATGAAAATGACAGCGTCTACTTTTCTAAAGAAACCAGCCCTAATGAATCTCGTACTAAATATGATTCTGACAGTTTAAAAAGCAATGAATCTGTTGAAGATAAACCTGTAACAAAACAAACTACTGCTGCTATCACGTACGGTGCTACAAATGTCACGCAGCAAACAGATGACTACAAGTCAATGCAGTTGCAGGATAAATCGTACAATGACTCTGATAATGATGATTCAGTTTCGGATAACGCTGATACACAAAATATAACAATATCTGAAATAGTTTCAGAATCTACTGACTTTCAAGATAACCCCAAATATCAGCCAGAATACAATTCTGCTTCTATGCACAATTTAACGAATATAATAGAATCCGATATAGAAATTAACATAGGAGAACAAGTACAATATCGGCAGAAGCCAACGAATTTAAAAAAAGAAGATTACCGTCACACGCTACATGATGTTTCTAATTGGGGAAACAGGACAGATATATATCCGGATGTTTATGCTCCATTACCATACAGTGAGTACATATCCATTCACGATTTATATCTTTTTTTTTTATTCCAATTTTCTATGGGCGTCTCTGCGGTGGTTACAAATAATTCCATTGTTTTTTCAAGGCGACTATATCGAGTACATTTTACCTATTTGATATGAAAAACGGAAACTGTTGGTTCACATAGAATCAAATTATTTCTGTGTGTTGATATTTTCATCAATTTCTTCGTTACCCGGGCCTGTAATTATAATTAATTACAGCAATGTAACCTTTTTGTCTTCTTTACAAGTGCATATTTACTGGAAGAGATAACGTTATCTATATCATAACAGACTCATAGTTGAGCAACGTGAATTCTTGACATCGTTAACGTGACCAATTGATTTCAAAAGTCGTATTTAAGACCGACCTTATTCATGATATAAATACTTGACCTTAACTTTTAACTTGCGATACAAAGTAAAAATATTCTCCAAGTCATTAATACAGTTTTGATTACCATCTAGGATTTGTACGCTATTGTAAAAAGTAAGTAGGGTACAGAAAGATGAATATCTATAATAAGTTTCGCTGTGGATCAAAATAATTACTCCCTAATCTCTCTAGAGGTAATTGATTTGTTATTTCTATAGAGATTGAAAATTATAAAAAAACAATTGGTGGCATACAGATCCAAATTGTCAATATCCTGACAATCAAAATACACGAAACAATCTGCTTATAGTTTATACAATAAGAATTAGATTATAATTAGAAAACTGTAAACAGTAACGGAAACCAGATATAATGTTTTAAGTAAATCACCAAAACCATCGCTACCAGAAATGTGATAACCGGCTGCTCAAGCGTCAGCTACCAAAATTGTTAAATAATGACTATGTTGACAACGCGTGCGTGCAAAGCGAAAGTACAAGTCAGCGGGTTTGGCGGGAGATGAGGTTAAGGCGTCGATTCGAGTCGAAAGTGCATCTGATCTATCGCCACCGACTGTCGGTGACAGACGTCGTCCCCGGCGTTGGGAGTGCGTGCAGTGTTGTGAATTTTTTGTATACTGTGTTCGATCGTGTGTCACCAAGAGTATTATGGGCATACTCAAGCAAATTAAGAAAATGACCACTCATGGTTTGTTCATCATCGTTATCTTTATTATTTTCATGTTCACCATCAAAGTGTTCGTGTTTAACTAACGGAATAGTACATGTTAATTTATGGTCATGTTTATTAAGTGTATTAATACATGTTTGGTCCAAACTATTGGCGTAATAATCAGTGTTTACTTTCTTAAACTCTTGTGCATTTGATCTGTGCCATTTTACCTTTGATACGTGATAACGAGGTGATTAATGTTTATTAAATGTAACATGAATGTGTCTTCTGACGTCTGATAATTAATTAACTAGATATTAATCAAAATAATTTCCAATCAATATTTATGTGAGTTCACTTGATTGACATTAACATTGTGAAAATCAAAGAACATAATTATAAAATAATGCCTTTATTTTCCGGGATTTGTGCAATTTTCAATGACACCTAACAACGACCTGACGCGCAACATTATACCAGCTGGATTGATTATATTCGGATTTAAGATCAAAGACATTTCGACCAAGTTCTGCTTCAATGACGAATTATGAAATATTTGGAGAGGTCGACTTGTATTAAGATACTTACCTAATTGTAACTTGAAACGGTAATTAAAAGCGAAGCTCATTGCAAAATGTCGCGTAGATATACGAGTACTTGGCTCAAATGCAACTTAACGAACTTCGAAGCGATATACTGGTATGTGAGAAATTCTAACTGGGAGATAAAATTTCTCAATCAGCTCATTACGACTTCCGAGAAAATTGTAATGGAATTCGCTCTTAGATATGTCTGTACGATGCGACTTGTGTATTTATTCTAGATGCCAACAATAATATTAACAGTTTTCAGTTTGTTAGACTAAACAAAAAGTATAGCCAAATCATCATCATCATCATAGCCTACAATCGAAAATGGTGTACTTTACGAAAATTATATAATTATAATGCTATTATAGAAGCAAAATACCGCCAATCAAGTGTGTGCAATTATGCGGAATTCGAAAATAACTACCCAATAGCGGAATGACAATAATCTCAATTACTACTAAATTTTACTACGAATTGTTGTTTTTCTATGGAATCTTAATTTGTACACTTGTACTGTTAGTGAATTCGTCTAGTGAATGTTTATTATTGATCTTTTTGTTTGTAAATATGGTAACTAAACTAGAGCTTTGAAATTTTGTTTTGCATTGTTTCTTTTGTCCTTTTTTAGAGTACACTCTACACACTACTATCACTGCTATGCTATCATAGTGAACTTAAGTTTACTGCTATCATATTTTGGATACTATTGACTTTTCGTTTTAAAGCATTCTAACCTTAGAATGTATACTTTCAATCGTTTCCTCTACATTCGTCGTCTTTCCTCGAAACAGATGTTCGTCTCTTTCTAGTATAAACCACAATTTTATTATTGACTAGCTTCTACCCGCGACTTCGTCCACGAGTATAAAACCTCCCTCAAGAATTGGGCTATCTAATGCAAAAAGATTTTTTCAAATCCGACTGGAAGTTTCGGAGATTACTCCCTACATAGAAACTTACAAACAAACAAATTTTACCTTTTTATAATATTATAATATATTATTATATTATAGTATATAGTATAGATATAATTCAAGGAACAGTTTGTTTCTAACGTACATCCAATTTCATATATCATTACATTAAGCTTACATATTTACCAACTACTGGTGCCTCTCCAATTATTCAAGATTTGCCATCAACTCGACGAATATTTGTAGTCCTTTACAAGTCAAAATATAATTATTAAAAGCTTTGCAAGACTCGAACCTGCTTGAGTTGATCTAGGTCTGGTAATTAGGCAAATTTGTTGCAACACATTCAATCTTATCGACACCAATACACCTGATTCTCAAACCAGTAAAAAAGGACTTGTAATGTTGTGCAAATGAAATTCCTCAGTCAAAACAGCAAACGACATTTTGCTTTTACTTCGCAAGCATAGCTTAAAGAATTCAGTTTTCCACCATGGTATAAGGTACGGAATCCAACGGATACATATTTGTGCATTGTAATCTTATCGTTGGTACTCTGGGCGTGTCGTAAGTACGTGCCAAGCATGATTATCTGTAGTAGAAAGTCAACGACAATTGTTAAGTTATTCTGTCGAGTGTCCAATTCGACATATTTGATGGCAGATCGGCATTTTGCGTAGGCATTATGTGCGTTTGTGACGTGATATTGTTGTATGTGATATCCCCAATTGTAATGGACATTATCGATATCGTATGAAAATAGATCGATGGTAGATATATAGATAGATGTTTCGTTTTCTACTGTGATTATCACTTAAGATTTAGATTAGAATTATGGAATCACTTTTTGATTCCAATAAACTTTTAATAAATTACTTTGAGATAAAACATCCTTGAGTGATAGTTTTCATAATGACATCATTCATAAAAATATCTAATTTCGAAAATGTTCTTTTGTTTATCGAACATTACCTATTTTATTAGATGTCTGCCTGCATGCCAGACGTCCGGTTCTACCCAAACAATCCAAATTTCATGCTTTTTTACTCATTTTTCGACCAAATAATAAAAACACGTCCGGTCCGACCGGAATTTCCTTCGCCTGACCATTAATTACCTTATAAGCATAATCTCATCATAACAGCATAAAACATAAAACACGTGTTTTTTGTTATAAAAATGTGATCTTCCGTTACTTGGTCAAAATTACTGGTTTTTTGTTGTTAATAAAATTCTGATCTAGTGATATAATATCTGTTGATAAAAAAAGTATGAAATAAACTTGGTGATTACTTTTGGTAAAACTAAATTGAACGCTTTATTATGTTATAATGAAATCCAAACTATATTATAAATGCGAAAGTCAGTTTGTTTGTTTGTTATGCTTTCACGCTAAAACGGCTGAACAGATTTGGTCATATTTCTAAGGGATCGAGACCTATTCGGGTGAAACCCCCCTCGGTTTCACCCGCAGCTAGTATTGTTTAAATGTATGATAATAATATTTTTTTCAATCAATTTTCCCCCTCGCCTTTTCCCAACTAATGTTGGGGTCATTTTAAATGAAGCGACTGACAGGTAATCAATATGTGGTCAGCATTTATCAGATACCTACCCATTAACCTAAAAAACCTAAATGACAATGTTATTAATCTCTCTGTCGTTTTAAGGATACTTTACTGTTGATTAAGCTCATTTCTAAGTTTAACTCTTCTTTATACAGTATGATACATGCCATAACTGTATTTTTAATTGTTTACGTAATAAATAACAAAAATAAATTATAGATTAGACAGAGTTCCCTCTAACACGACTCACTGCCTCTTACTTCCGCCGATATATTACAAAATGCTCGAACCGGTTCTTACGTGTCATCGCATAATAACTACTTAAAGAAAATCGCCAATCACGGGGCATTACATCGATGGCCGCCATAACATAACGTCAGAACTTTCACTTTTGCTGGAAAAGATTACTTTATATTTTTTATACAAAAGGTTTGCCACGCCTGGCGGGTTGACTTAGTTGTTTGTATTGTGTTCTTTACGCGAATCGTGAGTTTTTAATTCGGATCGAATAAGATGTTTTGTTATGTAATACTTTATGAAATAAATTTTATGAACAATAATGTACAATTTCTAGTTCGGTAGGTACTCTATGTTTAGATTGAATGCTACAAACTCCAGTACATAGGTATTTATTTATAAATAAATGATAAAGGACATCTTTCACAGCCCGGCTTCACTTATGCGGGGCACAAGCTTTGCTTAAATCAGAAATTAAAAGACAGTATCTAAGTAATCATTGTAGAAAATATTTACATTTAAGAGAAAATGTTACGGACAAAGTACTAACAAAACTTTTCCTTTTACAAATAACTAAAGTGTAAGCCCATCAAATAGAAAATGTTGTTATTTTACAACCAAGCCCTTTCCACGAGGGCCACTTATTGGCTATCCACGATGCGTGTTAGCGTTTTCAAAAGCAATATTTGCAATCAGCTACTTGTTACGAGAAAGGTGGAAAGTATATAATTACATTAGAATGTTACGTGTATACAAAATGTCCGGGAATAGCTCGAATGCAACGCGATTTTTATTACTTACTGTTAAGTATATGTATATAAATTTTTACCGTCTTCGTGTAGCATAATACATATTTCTAATTTATTGATTCGTAAGTAAGGTAAGCTTTATGAGGTACAAAAAAAAGAAACAAATGATGATAAACCTATAAATCTACACACCAAATGCACTTTCTACTTTAATTCAATATTTCTAGAAACAAGTTATATATAGCTACTAGCACCTTGCTTAAAAGCATAACTGGCAAAATGTGGGTGTTCTACACGTACACCTCTGCCTAATCATGGGGATTACAGGCGTTATATTATGTTATGTGTGTAAGATACTTATAGCTAGAAATAGTATGTTGTTGCTTTCAACAATGATACATGTAAAATTTATTAGACAACATAAGTGTTCGATCATAAGACGATAATACAACACCAACTTGTTTTAAGTCTTCAAAAAAGTCTGCATTTTACTACATCTTCGTCTTTCCCCATAGAATCCCCCCGCCGTTACGTGGAGAGTGACGTGAACATCCATTATCGATGCCCGGTGCGCCACGACCCGCTGCCGCTGGTGCCCGAGAGGGAGCTGGCGCGGCAGCAGGCGGAACACATGAAGAGGCTCTACAGGGAACAGAAGAGGAACAAATATTTACAGGTAATGATAAGATAATTTCTAACACCGACTAGGACAGCGATAACTTGACATTGAAAATAGGGAGGGAAGCTCAACAAATTTGTCCCTTGTCTGTCGTCATATACAAGCAACGTAAAAAAAAAAACTTATTTATGCCAGAACCCAATAGCACCTGCAACTCGGGGATGTTGCTAGGCGTTAGAAACAGACTAATAATGACTATCCAGGGCGAACGTATTCCTAACGCCTAACGGACGAACCTAAGGTCGTCTTTTAATAAAAATAACAAGGATTTGGTTACGAAAGGGTTCACTAATTGACATCGTCTTGTTTTAGCTAGCCGATCATGATCTTCTCAAGGGTTATTCCACAAAGCAGTTTCTATTTATTATTCACATAATATATTTTAATACTGATAGGTACTTATAATGCTACATTGCTCCTGTCTAAGTATTCGTATTTTATATTTCCTGAATTAATCGGTAACATAAATACGTTCATAGACACCTCAGTCAGTAAATAAAGTCTATTTCAATGTTAGAAGTTATCGATCAATCACAGATACAGCTGATCTGTATCAGTTACAATAAAAAAACTATGACAGTTTCTACGTTTAAATCTATTTGCGGTTCGTTTGAGAGATAATTTTTCTACCTACTTTGACATATCTAATGTATTATCGTTTTTTATTAGACAAGCTGAAACCACGGGTTAGTTCGCTTGTAAATATTTTTCAGCAAGTTAAGTACCATGCTCTTCTTCGAGAAACAAGTTACCTCTTACAAAACCACTAATAGCTACTACAGTATTGTCAATGCAACTATGAAACAGACAATGAGAGCAGTAAGATAGAATGGAAGATAACGTAATCTTGTAGAAAGTGCCTCGTACTATTAAAACGTTCTGGTTCTTTTCAGATTCTAATAACAGATTCTAAAATGTAGAAAACTTATTCATTCTTGTTCAATACGCTCGCGCCCTATTACATGGGGCTTATACAGAACTGGCGAAATATAAGCGTACTATTGGTAGGTACACCTCTACTGAACCCTTCGGCGAAATACAGGCCTGATGTTGTTATTCAAGACCTATTGTATTGCCTTTATTATAATGTACAAAAACTATGGCCACACAACTAAATAATCCACACTAAATCTCAATACAATAGACTATAATAATAAAGTAGGCCATAAAGAATTGCAACAAAAGACAAGTAATTACTTTCAATCCGTTTCCATCAGAACAATTTCTCATCGTATTACATGCGATCTTGACAATCGATTTTAAACCTAGCATCGATATGCGCAAAAACGTAAACGGATTATCGGAATACGATTATCGCGTCAGTCGATGTTGCGATTGCGATTAACGATTAATCTTGTTAAACTAGGCGCCGGCACGCGACTGCAGTTTGATCGATATCATGATATCCGTTATTGAACTAGAGGCTTGAGAACATATAGACGCTAATAGTCTGTTTATTCATACTTCATCTTCATAATTAGGTAACTACGTGTAAAGACTTCGAGACTATGTGCATATATAATTGATAATGTACTCTTAGAACTAGTGAATATAAGTCTGGAATCGCCAACCCGTCTTGAGCAAGCGTGGTGATCAATACTCGTGCCTTCTCTGTATCAGAAGAGGCTATTGCCCTGCAGAAGGACAATATTAGGCTGGTATTATAGAACACAATGACTTATAGATAGTAAATGTCTCACTATTGAGAGTTTTAAACATTTATTTAACAAATTGCGTGATTTAAGACGGACTATAGAGCCGATCGTCCAACCAGTCTTTCATACATGTATAAAAAACTGGCTCAACTATGCAAACTAACTTAGTTTAGGTAGCGGTGACCGATTGGCTTAATAATGGCGTATGGTTTCATCATAAATCTGAACCCGAAACATTACAAGTTTATGAAAAAACGGTTGTGCTTCATTGGAATTGTAAAAAAAAACCTCTGTGACAGACGGAAAAAACAGTTAAAAATGATTATGTGTTTGCATGCTGCGCAATTTATTGATTACTTTGATTGCACACTCGTAGATAAACTATATCTTTGCCATTATATTATCACCAAGTACCAACTCGTATCTAATGTTTCCTATAACGCAATATCAAAAAGTTATTTAAAGTTATTTAAGTGAGCCGTTTGTTGCCTTACTTAGATTTTAATGTAGGGCTAATAACAGGAAATGATCGGACATAAATTCTTTATTGGTTATGCACAAAATAATATGACTTACAAAATGTTTTTAAAATTAGGAAACATTTACGTAGTTATTCTATTTTAAAGAAAATTGAAAATATTTAAATATTTAAATATTTTGACATCTTGTGTCTTTTGTATGAAAAAAAATGTAGTCAAGCAGTTTACAGTAACCAAAACAATCATACAACTGTAAAATAAAATATCTGTATGGCATTCAAAAAAAACCTTGATCTTGCCTTACCTTTTATGAGTTTTTCTTTTTATCATTCTGCTTAATCTGTCTAGAATTACCGATTCATTCAACCTTTCTTATAGATTAGACTTAATAATAAACAAATGTATTGATGCATACGCTATCATTTTTGACCTTTAATGTGACCAAAAGCTATTTTGTCAGCTGCATAGCTAATGTTTTTCTTTTATAATCGGAAATCTGTGCAGGTACAAATACATAACAGATAAAGTCTGCTTCTAGTGTATTAAACAACAAAAATTGCAATCAATAATTGAATAAACATATCCACAGACACAAATATAACTCGAGATTTCTATAAAAACATACTTCTTCTTGTAACAATACACGTCGATGGCATTGTGATTTCTTTGTTTATTTCCATCCCAGTTTCCACAAGATACCGTATTGATTTACTTACATGAATATTTTTGACATAATATTATCTTTTATATTCTCGTGTGCCTTCCTAGTACAATTTACTTAGAGTCACGTACATTTTGTACATTCGCGTAAAAATGCGAATTACGTGATTAAAGACTTGTTAAATAGTGTTTTGTGTTATAAATAGTACACTCACGTCTTATTACGAATATTTCAAATGTAAGCAGTTCCTTAAAATATTATGAAACTTTTTTAAATCTGACTTTTTTTCAAATATTTCAAGTAGTTACCAATTTGGCACCATAACAGACTGTATTCCTAATTCAAATATCTGTAGCTAACTAATAGTGTAGTGTAGTGTATCTGTAGTAGTAACTCATGCGTAATTAGTAGGTGAAGTACGTAGTAAACAGGATGACCGAATTCACTTTTACGCATCCCGAACAAACGGCACCGCTAGTCCGGATGCGTACGCGCAGCGTTTGCATACGACCTACTTGAATCGCATAGATAGAAACATTTCACTGATTTCTCTCAAAGTACTCGCGGTGAGAATATCCGCAAATTATCGACGAGTCAGTGATCGAGCCCTTCGAGAGAAATCTCTACTTCGCCTTCACGTAATAGTGACCATTCAAGTTTTTAATAACATACAAGTAATGCCGCTTTTACTACAAATATCCGATAACTTTAATTACCTACTTTGATTCAGAAAGAAATCAAATCTATCGTAAAATATTTTTTATCAATGCTGTTTTAAAGTGAATAATGGATAAGGTTTTTTTAGTAGAGCGTTTACCATTCATACGGCTATTATGGTAATATCGACCAGTTTCATTAAATAATCAAAAAATCCAAACGACCTTGTCTTCGCATACCGACGAAAAATCCGTTGACCAATTGACCACAAGTATTTTTGACTCCAACCCGCTTATTATAATTTCGACCTTAATGACTTTTAATAAGGCTTGTTTTCACAAAAGAAATGTAAATGTTAATGATTTTGTTATATAGAGGTATTCTCGTATTGTTATGAGCATGGCACGTTTGGCCCGGTCGCCCCAGTGTGAGCGAAACGTGCGCGAGAGACGATCATGATATGCGTGCAAATGATTTTCCAAAGCGATTACGTTCAATGAGTGTGTAATTACGTAAATAAGTTCTGTGAAATGATTGTAACTCTATAGTGATGTTAGATGAACTAGTCTCGCAGTTGTTTTTGAAATATCTAGAAAATACGGCAATGTAAAGTAAAAAATGTATTCAACATCGGAAAACAGTGAGTTCCACCATGTCATGGAGGTAATATTTTTCTATCAAATATTAAACCTTTTCAGGAAAACGAAATACTACCCGCAGATATAGAAGCATTTGATGCCTCAATGAAGGTGACGTTTGAGAGAGTGTGTGAAACTGATCTAACTGATTCTACTGTTTGAGTGTATTCTGTACTCGTTAATTACCAAAGACATACCCATGCTGTATAACAATTTTCGGCCTAACTCATTTCTAAATTCACTGTCCTTTGCACTGAGTGGGTCACTAAAGTGCAAAGGACGTGTCTTGTTAACAAAATTCAAAATTGATCAGAAATTCTTAAGCTTTGTATCACACGCCTTCACATCGTCAATGAATCAATCAAAATACTAATAATAATTGACTTATTCCAGGAGCTACAGGATATGCAGAACCGTCGACATCAGGACAATTTCACTCCTTCACAGAAGAATATATTGCCTCTAAACAGATACGATGAAGCTGAGAAAGTGATTGCTAAGGCTTTGTACACATTCAATGGACAGACGCCGAGGGAATTAAGCTTTAGGAAAGGAGAGATTCTCCATGTGAGGAGGCAGATTGATAACAACTGGTATGAAGGAGAGCTGCATGGCAGGATAGGACTGTTCCCTTACAATTATGTTGAGGTAATTATATTTACTTTAGGTGGATTCGCAGTTGTAGCCCGCGATATTCAATTTCAGGTTTTTGAGTCACTGTCAGGTTGTATCTTGATCAAAATATTATTCGCGACTATATCAGACATGAATTTACAGAATTAAAATCATAAGAATCATTAATACATCTCTCTAAGATAGATTTGTTCTATAAGAACAAATCTCTTACGGAAAAGTTCTGAATTTCACGGGCAACTGCGGATCCATCTTAGAACATTTTCACAGTTCTAAGTTTTGTGTAGGTGTTTGGCACTACTTTTGTTCTTATAGTCATTATTTTTATCAACTAGGAGGTTCTTTACATGTTTGAAGTCAACTGATTATGTTTATGTATACTTAATTCATCGGGATATCAGGTTTCTCGTATAGCCAAAAAACAAAACATGTCGCCTTGTTATTATTGAAACCTAACGTTCATAGCAATTTGATCGAGATGTCTGTTAACAGCTTGCACATGGTGGTTTGTGTCTCTGCTAAAACAAATGCAAATCAATGTTCAAAAACTATACGTCAACTAACCTCGTTACAGATACAGAAAGGTGATGTAGTACAAGCTCCCAAAAAACCCGTGGTCGTCGAGGGTCGGGCTCGAGCAAAGTTCGACTTTACAGCTCAAACGAACCTGGAACTGCCTCTGAAGAAAGGAGAGGTGGTGGTGCTGACGAGACGCATTGACCAGAACTGGTGGGAGGGGAGGAACGGCACCAAGACGGGGATCTTCCCTGATAGTTATGTTACTATCCTGCAGGAACCAAGTCCAAGTAAACCTGGTGAGTGTATTTTTGATTCAAATCGTTTTACAATAAATTGAAAGAGCTTCCCTACCATCGGGATTCCTGTTGTGGGGCCGGCATAAGATATTCTCGTTTAACTCATGCTTAACGATAATGATTGTGTAATCAAAAACAAGACATCTTTCTTCGTGCTTGTAATAGCCAACTCAGGAAATGCAAATTAATACATTCGATACGCCCAATTTCGAAGAGAAACATCATGATTACGACATAACAGCCCATCTTATAAATTCTGAGCTGTCAAGAACATAATAGTATGTTCGCGCTAATACGTCAAATTACGTAACTTAATAAACAAAACGTTTCACTAATGAGGCTGACTAACTACTTCGCAATGTTGGGCAACATTCCATAATTTTGTCTTATCTTGAAGTTGATGATTCATTATGATTATTGGACGGAATATCCCACAAAGCCCTTTGATTGGGTTATCGAAAGGATCCTTTGGAATCTTTGAGAAAACGGTGTACCGTTATTTCTACAATCATTATTTTGCCACACCAAAAGAACACATTCATTATAAGCCGAGCCGACTTGAGTTGACTTAAATTCTAGCCAGCCAGTCTTTTATCCACTGTGATATGTTGGTGTACAAACATCTAATTCCGATCGTCTCTCATTTTCAGACTCTCAACCAATATTGAACAGTGACAAGCCAGTGGCATCGCCAGCTGCTCACGGTCTCCTCAACGGCTCTGCTAAACGAAGCATGGGTTCCCATAGCTATACACCTCAACAGAACAGCCCTGCGCTGTCGAATGCACCGCCAGCTACGCAGCCACTTCCAGGTGAGATAATGCGATTGATTGTAACACAGAATGACACAGATGTTACAAAAGATGGAGGGATCACGGAATGGCAACTCACTCTCGTCAACTCTATTTCTCTATTTTCTCTTCAATATACGCCATAACCTCATTTTCATTTTTTTATGCAAGAAAATAGTGTCGTTCGCATAAACTTCGATAAAAGACCACAGAGATTCGTGTCCTTTTCCATGAAATTGTCAGTTATATGTCAGAACGTATAATAAGATACCTACTCATGCTCGTATGTCATTATTGTGGCTAGAATTGTAGACAAACTTATTGTTCCTGTTCTAGTGTGTGACGTATATCTCAGGTTACGACACAAAACCGGTGCAAGAGTGTCTCTGATGACCTACATTAACTATGTATAGTCAACCGCAAGTCAGTGATATCAAATTTGATAACATCTTTATATAAGCTGTAGCTTAGCTGTAAGGGCGATTGACTATTCTTAAACTGATTTCTGTAGTCTACTTGTTACCCACCTACTTCACTGTTCAAATATCACATTGATTTAGCTGAATCATTTACAAAATTCCAAACGATATAATATTATTTAATCTTATCTTTATTATAATAACTTCTCATCTTCTTATTATATCTGCTACCGCCCGCAAACGTCTGTCTCAAGTTACGTCATCAAGTTAGCAACCAGATCTTTATCAGCTTTGTCATACTATCATTCTTGCATCCATAGGATACTTGGGATTCCAATCCTACGCAGGATAACGGACCTCCGTATTGTTTCATTTGTTCCTCTCATTCTGAAGTGTGACGTCATATCTCAGGTTACGTCGCGAGGCCTGCGCAGGCGACGCTGACGCCGTCGGAGCGCGGCTACGGGCCGCCAACGGGCGCGGGCGTCGACCTCAACAATACTGAGCCCTTGTACGTGGACACCAATGCGGAGGCCATACCGTTAGTATCATTAAATTTTTCATCATCAACGATGTGAGAAAAAGAACATTAAAACAGCTTTGGAATTAAATATATTTTAATTGCGCTATAAAACAATTAACTTTCGATGTTTTTTTTTACCGAGACGTGTGAGAAGAAAACATGTAACATAGCCTGCGCTACACATTTCAAAATATAAATCAATTGTATCAGTGTGCAGAAATAATGACTAATTCAACGTTTAGAAAAACTTAGTTTTGTTTATAATCATTTCAAATACTTTTCCCACTTCAGATACCGCGCGATGTACAAGTATCGGCCACAGAACCCCGATGAGCTGGAACTGAATGAGGGTGACACGGTGTACGTGCTGGAGAAGTGCGACGACGGCTGGTACGTCGGCTCCAGTCAGCGCACTGGACGCTTCGGAACCTTCCCAGGTACGTGATACGTGACACTTCTAGCTAGTCCTAGAAATTAGCGCCGATGAAATCTATTGAGATTATCGCGTATTTATTGGACTTAGCAACGATTTTGCACAGGATCGTGCTGAATGGCGTGCTAAACACTTGTTCGGGTCATGATTCGGCGTGATTCGAAACAGCCGCGCGGCAAAATAACCGTTAAATTTTTCCGCCCAGCCTGTGCCGAATCGTGCCGGAGTGTGCCGACCCGAACATATGTGTACCACTCCAAAAACAAGTAGCATGAATCTGTTCTCCATTCTGGCTATATTGGAACAATTAGTATCCTCTGTTCGGTTGAATCTAAAACGAAGAGCTAGGAACTCTTCGCTGATGAAATCTCCTCTCCACTCTATCCGATCCTCTAAACTGCTTCTAGGTCTCTATCCTTGACTTTCCTTATTTAGGTCTATTTGCATACAATTCAGATATACTGTTTTGTTCCTTAGACGGAAGAATGGTTTTCAATCTTTAATCAACATAATTGCCATCTACGAGTATTTTGCAAGTTCAGTTATGAGTTACGCGCTTTGGTACACTTCATAAAGCATTGCACTTCCTTCATTTACGATTACATTATACATAATAAAAAACCTTTTTGTTTCTCTGCAGGCAACTACGTGGAGCGCATCTGATAGCGCGAGCCGTCGCTGCTGCGGCGCCTGCGCCGCGCCGCGCTGTGCGCGCGCCGCCCGCGATAACACTCCACCGCACACACGTATTCACTGACCATACTGCATTGGATAGACAGACACTTGACACGGAGTAGTCAGCAAATGAGATGCTAATGTGAAGCGTTAATAAGCAAACAGTGTGTTGCCGCCAGTAAAACGTGTACCGTGCAAGTTCTGACCCTCTGCAGTCCATTTGTTTACTAATTCGTGACACCAAACAAAGCCAGTGAATATTTATAAACATTTGAGTGTAACAAAATCTAATTGAAAAGTTTGTCACCAAAATATAATATTAGTTCATTAAAGCTATCCCAAAAATCCCTCAATCTACCTTCTATAATAATAGATTCGTATACCGCGCCCTCGATTCCAACATATTTACTACCCAATATAGTACATGAGATAGTGGTGGAGGGCATGTATAAGTGTAAGCTCTGCTGTATGTTTAAATATAACCGATTATATACCTTAGAGTCTATCAAATGATACCAAAATTACGCCATGACTTTTTATAATATTTTGTACAAAGGATATAAGCTAAGCTGAAACTACGGGAAGAGTTGGCCTTCGGTGGAACTCGGAACTTGCTGACCAAAGTGTACCAATATGACGGAATTAACTCGACAGCCTAACATACTAACAGTAAAATATCAATGTATTATCGGTGTTACTATATTTTCGCTTCTGTCATCTGTGAACTAGATCATCTAACCGCATCACGTCAATGTAATCTATCCAAAGTTGTTTTATGCGCCCCAAAGAGTATGTTTATCTGATAATTATGATGTTGTATAATTGTAAAAAAATAATAAAAATACTTATATACTTGTAAAATTGTTTAGTGTAGTATTTATTTATAACTTAGGAGTGAGTTGTTTGGGCTCGTCTTTTAAAAGTGATATTTTAAAAGAACGAAGCTAGATTACTAATTCTAAAATACTAACCGATTTATATACATCAATACATGAAATTACATATCTACAAAAGTCAAACTTTGGTGTAATACTTTTATAAATTCTGGCGAGAACAAAGTTTAGACATTTTGTGAACATTGGCATTACAATTGTACCTATACATAACGTACACTAATATATAAGTATGGGTATATAAGTTACCGCATTAATCATACATAATAATACTCAAAACTATGCAATGGTTAGTATATATAGGGCGAGTAATGATTTGGCAACGTTTGACAATATTGTATGCTTAATTTAAAATTAGTTGTATACTAAGAAATACGCGTGCTATGTATTAATCTGGTGTCATATGTTCAGGCATCTATTAATTCGTTTTTATATAACTTTCTATCAAAAGTATTACGGTTTTAAATAATGTCTAGTCATGGATCAGAATTTGTAACTATATTTTTACAATGTTTTTTTCTTTCATTGTATTTTCTATCTGATATCGTTCATGTGTACAAGTAGCGGTGGTAGTAAATTGAAAGTGTCTAAGTACGTAAATATTTGTACTCACATAGGTGTTACCAAAGTATACCCCTCGCCCTATGTCAATGCTTCGTTTGTGTAGATGCAATTTTTTTCACTATTTTAACATTATCCTAATGTATTGTTGTATTTACTTTTGTTAATTTATTTTTAAAAGCACAAATGTTTTATTTTGTTGTTGACACCTCGACATACAATATAACATAACTGCTATTGTTCGATATCATCACACCTAATAAAATAATCTTTGTATTTATGACGTGTTTTATTTCGGTAGGGAACAAATTTTATGGAACATTATCAATACTTTCCCAGCAAAGGTATTCTGAACTCTCATTAACATAAAAGAACCATAGAAATAGTTTCCTTGACTTGTCTTGAAGACATAGCAAGAAAATGTATAAAAGTTTAAATAAAACCTCATTGAATGATTTTAAATAGCATGAATAACGATATCAGGCCATTCAGTGAAAAAAAAAAAGTTAAAACGCCATTAGTAATAAAAAAAACACAAATTTTACTTCTTCAGTATCGCAAATGGCTTTCCTCAAAAAGTTTTCACCAATTCAAGCCAGTTCGTCAACCAGTTATGTATTTTTCATTTATTAAACTTCGATAATATTTTCATTCAATTTTGTTATTTGAATATAATTATTTATAATAAATTCACACAATATAATTTTCTTTAACTATTTAACAAGATTTTTATGCTAGAACAAAATGTAAAACTCTTTTGTTATTCCACTAGCAACAATGGCGTGGTCGCGTTGCTAAGCAACGGCGGATGACAAACATTGTTTTGTGATGGTTCACCACGGTGAGTCACGATAGCATTGCTGTTTTAAAAGTTATCATTTAAACTATAAAGTTTGAGTATAATATAAAGTTTGTTATCAAAAATGGTGGAAACAGATTGGAGAGAAATATTAAGTTTCTCACAGAAGGAGCTCTCACAATCAGATAAAGAGAAGCTCTGTGAAAGTTTGTGTTGGATGGAAGCCGATGATATTGAGCTGAATTTTACTGACTTGAAAACTCTGTTTAGACTTTCGCAAGATATTCTGAAATTGAAGAGCGAACAGGTAAATATTTTTTCGCTTTATAACTCATACCTAGCAGTAATACGTAAATGTAACCTTTCTTAGTCAAGTGAGCAGAAATGTAAGTAGGTATGTAGATTCTAGTCTGTGGTTTAGCAGCCTCGTTATGTTTGAAGGACAAGAAGTAAAGGCCGGACTCTACCAAAGCGGAGACAAGATGAGAGGAGAGGAGATGTGTTTTAAACAACCACTAGAATTTCGTTACACACACATCTCGTCTCCACTCAGTTTCCCCCGCAAGCTGGCGAGGTGCGCAGCAGAGACGAGACGATATATTCGTTCATCACAACATCCAAAGCTCACCGCAGCTCAGTTCCGCTCTAGCCAGCACACATCTTCGCACTAGCCACCACACATCTCCGCTCCAGTTAAGCCAATACGCATCGACGCACAGCTTCGGTGGATAGACCCTAGCTGAAAAACATCTCTTCTCGTCTCCGTTTCGGACATCTCCGCAAGTCCGCACATCTCCGCTTTGGTGGAGTCCAGGCCTAAGGAAGGAGAAGGATCGAGGGCGGCATTAGTAGGTAGGTATGTCCCTAACGGTATCTAACGCCCTAGTTATAACGTGCGCCCGAGGTCTGCGTCTTGAACAGTGGGCTCCAGAGAAACTGCACTCCCTAGGAAATGTAAAAAACAATGCAAGGGGGTGAGATTTTCTGGAGCCCACTGTACGCTGCGTTTGGGGCGCTCAATTAAACTTTATAAATTTCTATGAAACGAATTTCATGACGCGCCCCGACCAAGGCGCGTGATGTAATTCGTTACATAGAAATTCATAAAAAGTGTTGTTTTTTTTGGTTGTTTGCCGCATTGTTTCAAATATATGCAGTACCTTGTATTAGTGAATGTTTTTAAAACATTTTCTTTTCATATTCGTGAATTGTCTGCACATCAAACTTAGCAACTTGTGCCAGCTTTCTGCCAAGTGCCGACACAAACGCAGCCTAATGCAAAGGTAGCATTATTCACCTATTATCTTAGTATCATGAGGCGTTTTGTCACTGCAGGTAAACAACCTCGTCGGCCAACTAAAGACAACTCACAAGAAAAGCGGCAAAATGAAAGTAGAGAGCACATACGCAGGTAAACAGTACTTTCTTTATTAGCCATTACAGCAATATTACCAGCCAGCGACATTATTACATGATGTGAAAACACTTTCCCATATAACAGCTTAACTACTTTATTATAGGTATCATTTCACCTTTTTCCTTGTCATTTTCCATCTGTAACAGGAAGAGTTAAACTGGTTATAAATATTGTAAATAGTGGATGTGTAGTGTATTGTACGAGTATTTCCAAAGGCTAGGGCAGAAGAAAATGTATTCGTAATGTATTTACTGATTCACCAAACTTAGTTGTTGCTTTCTAATAAGGATCAAGCCTTATTCTTATGCCTAATGCTCCTATTCAATGTCTCATGTTCGATTATGAAATGGTCTTCCCCCTGCCTATAGGTAATGTAGGTATGTCAGATAAAATAATAACATAGCACAATTTTATCGATTCAGTATCACCAACACAGAGTAACGACAGTGCACTAGAAACCACAACTCATCAAGAAGAGATAATAAAAGCAAACAAAGAGATACTAGAACAGCTGTACGCGGACATCGCTGATTTAGAATCAAGAAAAAGTAAACTAGAAGAAAGTAGAAGTAACTTTGATGATAGTGATTCCAGTCGCGATGTTCTGTCCGAAATGAATGCTGTTGCTGAACTTGAACAGCAACTTACTATGAAGAATAAACATATAAGGAAGTTATTAAGTGATGTTAAAGTAATTATCAATCCTTTTATTTTAATGAGCATGTTGTTCTACGTGCCAGAATATTTAGCTTATGTTGTTTTCTAGATTTTAGAAGAAGAAAATACAAAGTTAAAGGATAAAGTGTCAGTTCTTAAAGATAAGTTAACCGAAGCAACTCAGCTGATCGATAATCTAACAGAACAAATAATGGCTATTAATAACGAATGCAGTCAGTTAAAAGGTAATAATCAAGCGTGTCAATCATTTTATGTTATATCGGGACACACAAATATAATCGAAGTCTACCGAGAAATGTCCCTACATTATTTTATTTTTGTATTTTAGAAATCTTAGGCAAATCGGAACAAGCCAAAGCTAATCTATCATTTGAAATGGAAGGCTTAAAGAAAGAACTTTTAGAAAGGGATTCTAAAAGAGAAAACCTATATGAAGAAATCAAATCTAAAGTCCAACATTGGAAAGTAAGTATCAACAGTCAATAGCCAGTCGATAACGATGCGAAAAAATATTTTGATGCCCTTTTAGCTGGTCCTCTTAAATTATAGTTTTATGTTTAATAACAAAAAAACAAATTTTAAACATCATCATTCTCAAACCGACTTCACCCACTGCTGAGCATAGTCCTCTCTTTTCTCGTGCCAATCCCCACGCTCTTTTGCCAGCCTCATCTAGATTCTACCCGCGATGGTATTGTCGTCCGCCCATCTCACCGCCGGACGACCGACACTTCGTCTTCAAGTCTTTAAACGTCACTCGATCACTGCCTTACTTCACCTGTCATCACAAGCCTTTCCAGGTGTCCTGCCAAACTCCATTTTAGGTCCATTTAACTCATTCTAAACATAGACATAACATAGTGATCAATTATTATAAATATCTAAGATAAGCCAATAGTTGTAATTTCATCAAATACATCTAATTGTTTCTAAAAATATTAGACCATAGCAAGATCGAAGAAAACCGAGTTAGAAGCAATATCCAATGAGAATTCGAAATTAAAAGAAGATTTAAAGGAAGCTTCAAAAACTACTTCATCACCAAAGGTGAGTATATTTTTTCATAAATTATCAAGATATCTAATTGTACCTCACATGATACGTAATTTCAAAATATTCCTACAGAAAAGTGATGCAGAAAAAAGAAAAATAAAGGAATTACAAGACAAGTTACTAGAGGCTTCAAATGAAATTGATCAAACGGCAAATCTTATTAATTTACTCAGAGCAGAAAATAAACAGCTAAAAGCAGTTATAGAAGAAGTACCGGATTATTCTGTCTCTGATGCTAAAAACATCAGCGATGATAACAAAGAAAGATCGATGATAAACAAATTGAAAAAGAAAGTTAAAAGTTTGACTGTAAGTCTACAGGGCGCTGAAGAAATGATCGTGGTTAGAGAAAAAGAGGTAACATTAATTTAAAAATCACATTTTTAATTATGCTCGTTATTTAAACAATGTTCTTTACTACAATATATTTATGTAATGAAGTTGACAGAAATAACTTCGCAACTACAACTATTGCAATCAGATGACGGAATTAATGCGTTACTTGAAGGTTTAAAACATAAAAAACGACAGCTGAAGTTTAAAGACGAGGGTATCAAAAGTTTAGTACAAGAAGCAAACATTTTGAATAATTTAATAAATGACCTACAACTTGAAAATGAAACATTAAGGTAAGCACTTCCATATTTAGTAATAAAGGAGGACATTCTTATATTTATATTCTTATTAAAGTGCCGGCGAAAAAAAATGTGTTGCCCTGGTCGGGGACGTTCTCCTAATATTTTTTTACTATGGCTCCGAATCTCTACGACCGATCCTTCAGCTGTTTTCTTAAGTCTATTTTACGTATCTACATTTTATTCAAATATAAAACGTAACGGCTATGTAATGAAAAATAAATGAAATAAACTTGGTGACCTCGAAAAGTATTACTTTGAGACCAAACCACTGGAAATATCCCATAACACTAAAAGAAACAACATATTTATGAAGTTAAAAACATTAATTTCTTGAAAGACTAACTGACGCGGCGAGCGGGCCAGGGTGATGGGATGGTGGAGTTATAAAGGGAATCCAATCCTCTGGAAATTACTTCTGGACCCTCTGCTAAAGGGGCCGGAAAAACTGGGAGATCACTGCCTGGCTTTCGCCGAGGATGTGATCATGATCATCGACGGTGACCCGCCATTGGAGATTCAAAGACAGGCCAATGTCGCCCTCGAGAATATTCGAAAATGGGGTGTCTGAAATTTGCATCACATAAAACCTGTGCAATGGTAGTCACCAGGAAGCTAAGGTACGATGTCCCACTCCTGAGCATGGGTGGAGTCGACATTGGCATTTCTAAGGAAAAAGAAATAACACCACCAGCTTACATTCAACATCCACGCCGCTAACGTGTGTAGAATCTACAGACAGTTATCTAGTGCGGCCTAAGTGAGCTGGGGTCTCTACCAGGACAGAGGTTCATACGGAGCATTTACATAGCATCGGTGGACCCGGTGGTGATGCACGTGGCAAGCGCCTGGGCGTCGGCAACTAAGAAGATCGGAGTGCAGAAAATACACTCCAATCTTCTTCAGTTCACGGTCATACGGTCCGATTATCTACATGATACTTATTTATGTCTAGATAACTGGATGTATACGTAGATTTTTTATATATATTTCAGACAGAAATTTAACCTACCTGCAGACGAAAAGATACCTATTAAAGGAGTTATGAGAGAATATCGTAATTTAAAAGAAACAAATTCACAATACAGTAAAGAACTAAAGAGACTTGAAAATAAACTTATTGGACTTGAATTAAATAATCGTAATTTGAATACTAAAATTAGTAAAATGGTAAGTTTTCTTACTAAAGTCGGATATACAAAACACAAAATACATAAAATGATTGAAGACAGTGAAAGTGATGATAACGACCCTAAGGAAGAAAAAGAAGAATCAACAGGGTAATTTATTTATCATTCATTTTGTCATATTTTAACTCTTTGGATCAATAACATTTGAATCATTGTATGTATTTTAGAACTTTAGCAAAGGAATCTGAGAATCAACAAAGTGATTCAGAAAATCATAATCAGGAAAAAGAAATGCTAGCAATCATAGAAGAAAATAAAGGTCTTCGGAAAGGCCTTCAAGAAATACTAGATTTCTTAAAAGATAACAGTATGTACTCCTCTGCTACTTCTATCTTACTTTTGTCTGAATATTACAATTTGAGAGACGACACGGTTGGCGCAGTGGCTGAGCGATCGACTGCTGCGCAACGTGTCGCGGGTTCGATCCCCGCACGGAACAAATATTTGTATGATCTGCAAGTAGTTGTGAGTGTATGTGAGTTTCTATGTTTGTAAACGCACCCACGATACAAGAAGAAATTCTTAGTGTGGGGCAACGTATTTAAAAAAAAAAAAAAACACTGTACTTTATTTCTCTAATATTTGCAACCCTCAGGCAAGACTTCTTCTGGCGTATTGACATTAGAATGCCCGAGTTTAGAAGCAATATTATTGTCAATGGAAGCGCGAAACTCGGCCGGCTGGTTCGCACCACATATGTCAACAGTGATGGAGTTAAGAGCTGCTTTAGGTGGCAAAGATGCACTTTTAACTGCTCTACATGAAGCTAGGTACTAAACTCATCATCAAATATACTTAAAACATTCCTTGGTTTACTATCTAACTCCATTATTCATTCACAGAAAGGAAACGTTTGATGTAATGGCTCAATTAACGGATGCAACAAAAAAGTCATCAGAACTTGAAAAAAGGCTGAATGAAATAGAAGTCAAGAATAAAGAAAAGGAGGCCGAAGAAAAACTATTACAAGAAAAGAACATAGATGTTGGCGAGTTTGGATCATGGATGTCAGAAAAAGAACAAAATGAAATTGACTTTTACGACAAATCACAAATTGACAAATTAGTAGAAAATGGAAATTTTTTGTATGAATATCAACTCAAAAAAGGTTTAGAATATTTCCACATGAAATTCAAAGAGTTATTTGGTAAACTAACGTCAATGGCTATTCGAGCCAGTGACGATCTCAATAAGTGGTCAATTCAAGAAGATAACTATAAAGCAGAAATAGAAAATTTGAAAAGGCGACTGACGTTACAAGAAGAATATGAAAACGAGAGCGACCATTCACCAGGAATAGTCCCTATTCCTAACATTTACTACCTGAAAAGAAAATGTTCTTACTTGCAAGAGTCATACAAATATATAAGAACCTCAAACGAAAATATGAAAAATGAAATTTTGGAAAGTAAAAGAGATGCAATGGAGACGGCCTCAGATTACGAAACACAAATTCAGAAATTAATATTAGCGGTCGCTAATTTAACTGATAAATTACGTTATTCAATATCACTTAAACTCTTTTGGAAACAAAATTTTGCCCTCAGTGAGGTCCTTACAAAATACCGGAAACATGTGGAAGATAGTTTTAGAGCTCAAAATAATTTGCTAGGCTTGTTTAATCGTCTAGATGAAGATAAAATCAATATAATCAACTTTGTTCGATTGGAAATTAACCAACAAAGCGGTAATTAGTATTTCAATAATATAATACAATTTACTTCATCACAAAAGTGAGCAGAGTAGTAGAGCAAAGTATTTAGATAATTTTGCTATAATGCTCGTCTGGTAAAGTACTATCATCATTGAGTAAACCTATTTCTGACAGCCACACCGGCACATACCAATGCCTCACGACGCGTCGTGAGGCTTTGCTATGTGCCGGTGTGGTTTACAGGCACATGAGACATTTCAGCGTTTTTTCCGGGATGTGTGTGAGTGCCTCATCTGTGATGCCTCTGGTATTGCAAATGTTTAATGTCTATAGGCAGCGGTGACCACTTACCAGAAAGTGGTCTGTCAGCATGTTTGCCTCCCGATAACATTAAAAAGTCGCAATCCAATATAATCACTACAATGGTATAATTAATTAAACCTTACGATAGAGGTCTATTATTTTTAGAAAATTTCCAACAAGAAAAAGCGCACGAGATTGAATCTAATATAGAGCAGATGGTATTAAAAAAACAAATAGAGCAGCTTTGTTTTGAGATAGAGGAGAAAAATAAGGAAATTAAAAATTTAGAAACTAAAAATTCGGAACTGCAAGAAATTCAAGTTAAAACTATGTAAGACCAGATTTTTATTAAACGGATAACGTGATAACGTTTAGATTTAAAATATATTTTTAATCTATTTGTTACCATTTTTAGTGACGAATCCTTAGCTTCTGTAACAAAACAAGAAGTCAATTTAATGAAGGAGCAGCTACATAAGATATCCACCGACTATCAAGTTTTGAAAGAGCAATATCATCTTATTAAAAATCAATTAGACGTCACGCTCCTCAAGGTATTTAAGGAAACAAAAACAGATGAATTTTAAAAGCATACAAGCGTAGCTAGTTTTTCTGATTTTTATTTATGATTTCAGTTACAAGACAGTGAATTAAGACAAATGAGCAATGATATGGAAATAAACATGTTGCAGCATCAAGTGTTAGATCTACAATCAGCAAGTGACAGCAAAGCAATCATAGCGAGGTAGGGCTAACCTTATGAAACTTAAATATTTATTTAAATGTTTGATTAACAAACCACATAACATCACGCCTGTAATCCTCGAAGAGTTAGGCAGAGGTGTAACCACGTTTCGCCAGTTTCATGTAATAGGGGGCAAGCCTATTACCATCAACTGGGCTCAAATCCAGACCCCGGGCTTTACTGAGTAATCCCTGATGGAAAAACCCAATACCAATTTGTCCGCCCTAGGAATCAAGTCCAGGACCTCATGCTCAGTAATAGCGCTTGCAACCACTAGACCAACGGGACAGTCAAGTAATTTTAGGTTATTTCCGATAAAACTTTCGTTTACAGACTTAGTGGTGAAATCCTCGTAGCCCATCTCCAAGCTTCAGAAAGTCACACCAGAATAGAAAGACTTCACGCAGCTCTCAATAAGGAAAGAGAATTACGAATGGAGGCTGAAGACATGTTCAGAGCACGCCAGAAAATCTTTGATGTCTACTCTATGAGATTCGAAACTAAATTCAGGTTAAATTCAACATATTTTTAGACAATGATCTCGGTTTAGAACCGGCCAACTGCTTGTGGCCATCTTTACGTATTTTTTATATTTTTTTATTCAAAAGCTTTTAATTTAGTGCTAATTTGGTTTCGCTTACTTTAAATTTTAGATACATATACGAAGTTATGCAGGCTCTACGACAACAATACCAGGGAAGTTTACCGCTCATATCTGTCGAAAACTATTTAAACAAAATAGAAGAACTTTCGCTTAAATATCAAGATTTAGACGCAAAGCTATATGAAATAGAAGATCTGCGATCTAATTTGATTTCAAAACATAGTGTATTCGACCAAATATTAGATGTGTCAAAACATAAATGTTTATTAAATGAAGATAGTTGTCCGCATAAACTAAAATATATTATGTCGGTAAGTCTGAAATAAATAAATAAGCTGTGTATGAACACCATATTTATGATACAATCAGTTACTTATAAAAACTTTATCATTTCAGGAATCTGTAAACACGCGGGAATTAGAACATATCAATAAAAAATTGAAAGCTATGGAGTTGTCTCACCAGACCTTAATAAAGCACTATAATGATATGGAGAAAACGCTTGTGCTAGTAAATCAAGGCTTTGAAAAGATCGCTATGAATGGCCAACATAAAAATAATGGCGAAGAAATCATAGACCTATCCATCGAATTACAAGATGTTCAGTCTGATAGTGAGTCAAGCCCTAGAAGTAAGAAATTCATTTATTAATTTGATTATTTTAAACATAGTATCGTACAATTTAAAGTATTGATTTGATTTTAGGAAGTGAAACTGTAACATTGACAGAACCACAAATATGCAAACATCAGCCAAAAAATTCAACCAATTCACTGACGGAAAATGAAAAGAGAGACTCCCCGGTTAAAACCGTTCAAAGAAAGCCGACCATAGAATTATCTGATGCACTTGTTCAAACTATCCCCATTGAAATAAGCAAATGCTACAAATGTGTACAAACGGATGAAAACAGTGATGCAATAGATGAAATGCATAATCAAACTAAATTACTCAAAGTAGAAATTGACAAAAAGAGTAACCAATTATACGAAGCCATGACATTAGCACAGAAACGTACTGAAGAAATCCTAGTTCTGAATAATGAAAAAATCACTTTCGAATCTACACTTCAAAACCTGAAAGCTTCTAACAGTCAAAAAGATATTATGAACGAGAAACTTCGATATACTATAGACGATTTAACAAAGCAACTTAACAATTTTCAAACGAAACAGATTACAGAAACGAACAAAAAGAAGGATAAGGTCAATGAAGAGAACAAAACTTTATTGTTAACCTTAAAACAATTAGAAAATGATAAAAATTCTATAATGGTGGAATACAAAGAATTACTGAAAAATGAAAGAGATGAATATGCTAAATCTGTGAAAGAACTGCAAGTGAAAATAATGGAGCTGCAGTCAAAGTTAGATAGGTAATTTAACCGGATGTTTGTATTTGGTAGCACGCCTCAAAAACGTTCAAATCAATCATTCTTAACAAGCTGATAACACGTTCGTTACGTATGATGCTAAACATACCACTAATCACTTATTTATTGCAGACGAGCTAGTGAGTCTAGTGTCTCCAACGGAGATGCATTGAAAGAAGTTGTTACAAAATACGCAACGCAAATCGCAGAATTAGAAGACAAGTGTTTTAAACAGCAAAGTGAACTTGATGAGTGCAAGTCGGAGCGGTAAGTATCAGTTAGTTAATTTGGAATTCATAAAGTGTTACCTAATATTATCTGATCTTTACAATAACGTTTGTTGTATGGTTTAGGACTACGTATCAGACTGAATCAGCTCGGTGGAAAGACCTGGCTGCAGAAAGACTAACGAAAATGGAGCAATTGCATTCTCAAGTTGAAGAACGACATTGTCATGAGGTGACACTTTAACTTTTAACCTATACATATAATAAAACAGTAGAATCCGGTGTCTGTCTGTCTGTCTGTTGTGTTTGTTTGTTCACGCACATCTCCGGAACTACTGAACGGATTTTCATATAGTTTCAAAGGTAGACAGATTAATTTGGAGCAGAATATATATAGGCTTTGTTTCATTAAAATCGGTTAAAAAAGTTATCATCACCAGACGGTATTCTGTTCACGACACATTGTGCACAATTTCTGAGAGTAACCTAACAAAATAGTATTAGGCTTGCATGGATTTAAGATAGTATTACAATCATTAGTATTATCCCATTAATAGGATTTGGATGAAATTTGGCGCACAAATCGCACAACTAACAAAAAGTACTAGGGTTGCATGAATTCACGTTTAGTTTATTTTGAGTACATTAAAAAACCTATCTTCTGTATATAAAAATCTATTGCCCTATGTATGAACGATCATCACTAGAGAATGGCTCGACCGATTTGGCAGATTTTTTATTTTTTTATTCGTAATTGTCTAGACAAGGTTGGCATGGAAGGAAATTTTGGAAAATCCATCGGAAATAGTCAGAAATATACCCGGGCGCCGCCGGGCACGAACAGCTAGTAAAATTAATAAAGTAATCATCGACTAAAGACCGTAAAATTTAAACGAAGTTTCGTTTTTTGACATGTATATTTTTCTTATTTTTTATTTTTGTGAAAATCAATTAATATCGTTTGATTAATGTAATTATGTTATCAATTTTTAGTATCAATGACATCCATGAATATTTGTACGCCTTCTGGTATAACATAGCTCGCTTGTAATTTTTTTATAACAACTATTTTATTGTACCTATGTTAACAAATGATTAAATGATTAAACGATTATGATTAGGTGAAATCGTACAAGGATGAGAATGAGCACTGGCTGTCACAGCTAAACGAAATGCAGCGGGAACACATGGATTTGAGGACAAGACTAACTGAACAGAAAACGGTTTACCTGAAGCAGTTGTCGGATAAAGACACGCAAATTGAACAGTTACGTCATATCGTCAATAATTTAAGGGTAGGTTTTGTTTTATTTTTTTTACCCGTTACTTTAAAAATACAAAATAATTGTAAAAAAAGGAACGTAATTACATATAAAACCAACAAGGGAAAATCATCATCCCTAGCCTAGCCTAGCCTTTTCCTAACTGTGTTGGGGTCGGCTTCCAGTTTAACCGGATGCAGCTGAATATCAGTATTTTACATGGAGCGACTGCCTTTCTGACCTCCACAATCCAGTTACTGGGTAATACAATACCCCTTAGTAAGACTGATTGTCAAACTTTCGGGCTTCTGACGACCCGTAATGACTGTCGAAAGATCCACGAATGACAGGTCTTGGTATGTAAACCAACAAGAGAAAATAATTTCGGAAAATGACGCAACACATTTATGCAAATCACCTTAACGTAATTTAGCTTGAATTTATAATTTTGATTAAATGTAAGATGTTATTTCCAGACTCAAGTTATGAACATGCAAACTCTGATCTCTGTAAACGATCCTAGTTTCGATTTATCTGCTATAGTGGAGGTGGAAGAATGTGATGCGATGTCCCAGCAAGGATCGGAGAGACTTGAGCTAAAGTTTGATTCTACTGTCGATTTACACGATTCGCATGACGATGTGGTCAGGATACCGGCTTCTTCTACGACTATTTGGTGAGTAACTTGGTACGAAAGCAGATATTTCATTGGCAAAATGATAGGGCAGAGACATGCCATACACTCTGTTAGGCTGGAAACAGACCGCGGTCATTTAGACATTATTTTGGGTCATATATCACAAAATGTATGAGCTGACTCATTTAAACTCGACGATCGATGTCCGTCGCCCAGGGTCTAGTTGCACCCTAACGTCATAGCTGAAAATTTCACTCATCTGATTGCCCATGATTTTACTTGATAATCTAAGCCTGATTATCTGACACTGTTTATTTTTTCAACTATTGAAGATAATTAACTGCAGATAGCAAAAGTCTTTAAGTAAGATAAGTTCAATCTCTTCCCTGCAAGTACCTAGCTTCAACTTTTCGACTTACTGACCGACTCCTTGACAATTCAAAAATACCTGTAAATGGTGTTTTATTGATTTTGAATTTCAGGCACGAGCCAATCATAGAGCGTCTTCGCCGCGAGAAGCAGCAGACTAGCAAGCAGAACGCCATCCTCCGTCGACAGATCAAGGTGCTAGCCTCAAGGGAGAGGCGAGCTCGTCTGGATGCTCAGAACCTTAAGAATCAAGTTTTTAGAATGTATATATATATATTTTGGAATTGTCTCTTTCATAAAAACATTATTTTTTCCCGACCACCAATTACGCATCACCATTACTTATAATATGAAAGTGTCGAATAATGAGAAAAGAGAAAAACAGCTTCGGAAGCTTATAAGTATTGTGATTTAAAAAGAAATCAGCACGAAAAATAACTTTAATTTTAGTGATAGATGCTTTCAAAATTGTAGATGTAAGTTCTAAGAAGTAGTGTGATCTACCAATGTTCAGTGACTAATGTTGTAATACTTATAGAAGCACGACCGGCAACAAAGTGACGACGGCTGAGACAGCGGCATTGCTCAACAAGATCGCGTCGCTTCAAGCGCAGCTGACGAGCGCTCGGAGAGACACTCAGTCCAACCTCGCGCTCTGGGACAAGTGGAAGAGGTAATATCGTCATCATCACTATTTAGACGTCCACTGCTGAATAAAGCACCCCCAAGCGTCGCCACAGCGTCCGGTGCAATGATTATATACAAGAATTTATTAAAGTAACTGAAACACTCAAATCTAGTCCTTGAACTCATCATTATGAACAACTTTTAGAATTAAATCGGCTGTTCCATACATTAGAGTTCACAAAATGAATTTGAACAGCTGATTTTACTTTCACGTTGCACCATCCAATTCTATCTGAAAATAAATTCATAGCCAATGTATTCGATGACGATTCATCAATTAAAATTGTCTACGTCAAATCCTTTTATTCTCCAGAGCACAACAATCATCAGAACGTTGGCAGTTACGCCAGGAAGAGAAATGCCAAGAAGTCATCAAGTTGGAGACTGCACTGAGTTTATCTAAATCAGCTGTGACGCGGCTAGAGAAGGAGAAACGAATGTTACTGTCAAAACTTCATGATCTTAAAAGTAACTATTCATGTCTTCGATCAATTGCGAAAGTTTGAAAACGTATCGCCCATTTAAAAGGTCACGAAAATAAATACATGAACCTTCGTGCATTATTGATCGAAGATTCATCTATTTATTTTCGTGAGCTTTTAAATGGGCGACACGTTTTCAAACTTTCGCAATTCGTACGTTCGTAGAGAAAACAATTACCTACTCGTATCTATATATTACGCGGTTATAATTTGAAAGCAAGAAAATAATTTTGTTACTATCTTAAATCAACGAAGTTTTTTTGCCGCATAACCGCGCCTACACACCATGCCGGTGGCATGGCCGCTGGCTTTTGCCGCGCGGCACGTACTACCGGCTTCTGCGCCTTCATTTCCTTTGCGATCCTTTGTGCGGCTTTGTGCGGCAGGGCCGGGCGCGCTACGGCTTGCCCGGCGGCAGCGCCGGCGGCCGTGCCACCGGCATAGTGTGTAGGAGCTATTACAATTCACATAATTACGATCCAAGTTTTAAATCCTATATCGACTAAGTTTTATCTCTTGTAGTTTCCAGAACAATGACCAACTAAAGAAACGACTAATTATAGCAGTACATGGGTTAATAAAATTTCACCACGCTATACAAATACCATTCACTAAAATGCCGATAATTTAAAAACAGATGATAACCAGCTAATAGCGATAGAGAAACAAGATGCCGAGACTCAGGAGAAGCCTGCCTACGCCAAGGATTGTATGAGTTCAGACGCAGCCACTCTGCCGGTCTCCTCTCAAGCCTTGTTAGATCGAGTGCAAGCGCAGCAGAGAAGGATCGCGGCGTTGGAGATCGCTGAAAAGGTAACATTATCAAAATTAGACAGAAGAAAATGTCACAACTTAGCTGTCAATTTAAAGCCCTCTTCCTCTACTTTGCTGTGCCCGACAGGGTCCATAATGATTATGTCTTTGTAAACCTACCACCTAAGTTCACAATATAGAATGCAATAAATAGGTACATTAATTATTGAATGTATTGGAGGCCTTAATTGCTATCCGTAAGACTTCTTAAATAAATGGCGACTCTGGGTTGAACGTCTGACACACACACACACATACACACACTCCAACACACACACACTCCAAAACACCCCTATTCTTACACACACACACACACTCCAACACACCTCCACACTCATTCAGACATACACTCACCCACTCACACACGCACCCCCTCTTACACACACACATACACACAAAATATACATTCACACACTCATAAACACACGTATAAACACACATTTATACAATCACACTCTAATTTCAAACACTGCCATAAACACGATTTTCATTTTTATTTTTATTCATTTTTCTTTTTTATTGGTTATATTAAAAAAAATTGTGTAACTATACAAAATTAGCACAACGAAACAATTGTTAATTAATTGAGGAAGAGCGAGGTTTATCCCATCACAAGTATCTTCGGATTACTTTCTGGGAAGCCCCGGCAACTTAATTGTATAGATTTAAGATAATAAACACATTTTTTTATTTTTTTTAAATCTACTGTAGCGGCTTGCTACTCTGGTTGTATGAATGATTGTTTCCACGCAATCACCACTACACAGTGTCCAGTTTATTATTCTATAACTTCTTGTTTCCATTTCTACTCAAATTACTCTATCAGAGACTAAGTAAACAAATAAATAATATAGCAATACTAACATAAAGCCTTAGCAAAGTATTGATAAAATTAAACGTGAAGGGCCAATCAGAGCGCCGAATGCGTTGAGGCAACAATAACCGACTTTTAATGATTTTATACTGAAGATCATGTCTAAACGAGTAGGTACTGTTAATGATTTGAAAAAAAAATATGTTAAATTTAGAGCATTTTCAGATTATATTTATATTACATAGTGAAATTAATTTGTAAAGTTATGTCTAACGCCGATAAAAAAGAAGTACCTTTTGTTCTATAGAAGTATAATAAATTAATAATGCGTTAAATTGGGGACAACGCTCCTTGATGGACCTAGTCCTATTACTGGCCGGACGTACGACGCGTTGCGTGGGCTCAGTACAGACCCCGCAAGCTAACTCAAAGTCACTGGCATATATCTGCGTCTTAAGTGTGTTGGTTAAAAGAAATTCAAACTAAGAACTCCAAACCAAAGTAAAATGGAATATTTACGTGAATCACAAACAGCAACAAAGATGTATTTGCTAATTGCATTCATATTTTACGCAAGTCGCGCAACCACATAATGTCATTTCTACTTGTGCCCGAATTTACTTAATCCGTTTCTTCGCCGATGCATTCGCTGTCTTGCATCAACTGCTAATATTTCTTCTGCCTGGAACACACACACCTTCCAAAAATACTTTCAGGGCAACGAGCTACTAGTTTCCGAATACGAGAGGTCACTAGCAGAAATCACATCGTTGAAAGGCCAAGTATTGAAACTGGAGTCAACGTTACTGGAGTCGCAGATACGGACGCCGATCAAATCCGCCGGAGACTCACTACCAGAACTTACCTACTGGAAGAGGTTTGACCATTTTAAATATAGCCCTGTTTATTGGATTGATACGGGTGTAGAAGTATCCATGAATATGAACCAACCTTCAGTATGGGAAAACTTCAAAACCAAATCAGCATCTCCATACATTTCACTTGAATAAAAATTAATATTTCTATTGAACATCGTATTTTCCATCTTAAATTCTCGCATCTATTTATAAAATTAAATATTTTCTGCTATAGAAGAATTTATTCTATTGACTCAAACAATCCATGATATTGTTAATATCTTTAACGTCCTATACATATTTACAATATGCTTATTTATTCCCCCCATCAGCTATTGCGAAATGTTAAAGGAAGAGAACGTACAACTGACTCAGAAGATCAACTCTATCGACACGCACCCGACTACTGCAAATCGACACAGAGTCAATGATCTCGAACAAACTGTGCTTACTCTCAGAGGTATGTCCAACCATAAAATATAATCTTCAAAATGTCTCTTCTGGATCACATGATCTCGCCATCTTGGATTGGTGATTTCATTAAAATATCTCGTAGATAATTATACTCCATTTGAAATAAGATGAGACATTTAAATAAACCTTTTTTACAGTCCGTTCAACCAATTTTGACTTCTATTGCGTTGGTGGCATGACAAATGGCAGCTGCAGTAAACAGTTGGTATTGTAACCACTTTTTTGCTTTTAATGCCATCCTTATGCCTACGGTATAGAAGCCAAAAAGCGAACGGACTGTAAAAAAAGTTTATTTAAATGTCTAATGTTATTTTAAATGGAGGATACTGTTGTTATGTGAATTCAGAAGGCCACTCCACTACACTATTTGGGGCTTTCTATAGAAAAGAGTCCTGTATGAGCATGAAATGTTATTTTCCTCGGAATAGTTTTAAATTTTTAAGCTTTCGACGTCTCCCAGTCTTGTAATATATTTGATCAAGATCATAGTATCGTCAGTCACTTAAAATAGCTACACTCTTCACTCTTAGGAATTGTTTTCTAGCTGCACTTCGTACGATGTTTCTCACAAATTGTTTCAGGTGTGATCAACAAGTTGCAAGCGGAGCAGAAATCAGGAATTGTTAACAAGAAGATCGACTCCAGACCCAGCAGCAGTCGAAGCAACCGTAGTAATACTACGGAGAAGGTAAGATAAAAAAACAAATTTGTGCTTTGAGCAATTTGTACTTACATCGGGATTCTTTAAGATAATAAGTATAATGGCCTACGCAGACTGGCGGACGGGACGGCAGAGGATTTTAAATTTATCAATTGAATTGAATACTTATACAATCGAAATAATGTATATATTTCAATGCTCGATGCTCCAGAAAAAACTGCGGTGCTCCAAGGTACATCACCGAGCATTGAAATATACCTTATACCTTATTTCGATTGGATAAGTATTAAATTCAATTTATAAATTTAAAATCCTCTGCCGTCCCGTCCGCCAGTCCGCGAAGGCCATTAGACTTTTTTTTTAAATCTTCATTTGGCAATTTGATTTAGAAGTTTTTGTAAGCAAATCTATAACACAAATGAGAGGCCCAAAACATTTCAGCCTTTTAAACTGACGCCTTAGCGCAATTCGATCTTGAAATTATTATTTAGGTATTCGTGCAGGAAGATATCATTTCAAAACTGAATAATAAAATGTTTAATGTCAGAAAGCCACCCTTTTTGGAGGTCCTTTATAACCCCCTAAACAACTAAAATAATAATTTCCAGGGTCGTACTCAATTGGAATCTCATCGCGTAGAAGTAGCAAATCTGAAAAGGACTATACATGACAAAGATTTACTCCTAGAAAGGTCCAAAGAAATGCTCAAAATTGCCGCAGAGAGAGAAGATGAGTTGCTGAGAGAGGTACGCGGATTAATTAAATTAAAATTATAGATTCTCTTCATAAAAATAAATAAATATAAATATAATTTTGGATTCGTTCGATAATCATATTTTTATACCAAAATTGATAATCGAATACGCCATCAAATTCTTTAGCTATACAGGTTGTTCTTAAAAATACCGAGTAGGTAGTTAAATCTGTATGTATTTTTCAGAATGCCTTCTTACACCGACAACTGGAGGAGATTACAAGACCTAAAGGCGGATTTTTGTCAGCTTAGAAAACCTTTTACTGTCATATGCCGTTTTTATTCATTTCATTTACGTTAGATTGGCAATGTAGTGATTGAGGCGAGACCAAAAACTAATTACACCAGTGTGCGTGTGATGTGCAGGTGTACGAGGAAATAGTGTTGTGCTCATCCCTGGCTGCCTCAACGTCGATTATCGATATTGGCAGTGTTTTCGAAACTCCTTATTTGAAGCAGATAAAGTGAATGCCTATCTGATTTTTTTAGGGAACAAAAATAAAACTACAAACAAATCGTTTTCCTCCACAGAGAACTAATTTATCGTAAAAATGTCGTAAGCTTTCCTTGAAAGTATTTTTTCATTTTCCTTCAAACTTTATTCTGGCGACCGCCTACCGGAAGACGTAGCGTTGGAAGGTGTCCCACAAGGTGAACGAATGACCTTTTGAAGACCGCAGGCATCCGCTGGATGCGAGAAGCACAGAACCGGTCGCAGTAACGATGCTTGGAGGACGCCAATGTACAACAGTGGACGTCTTTCGGCTGAAATGATGACGATGGAAATATGCGTAAATGTATATAAGAACTCAAACTCAAACTCAAAGCATTTATTTCAATTAAACCATTTACAGGCACTTTTGAACTGTCAAGGAATCGGTCAGTCAGAAATATGAAGCTAGTTGCCCATTCCAAAGCGTAGTAGGTACCTATGGAGAAGAACGGGCAAGAAACTCCACGGACACGAACGTATTAAGAAATAACATATGCCTGAATTATGTTGGTATTGAACCAGAACGCTGCCTTACCTTCTCTTTGTGCACCTTTATTAGAAAAACAAGCATGTTCAAAATGTTTTCTGCTAATAGTCGAATATTTTTTGGGGACCCATTTGTCTCTATTTATCATTTAAAGCAATGCATTTTGCCGAATATCTATATTTTAGGAAATCTGAAATATGAATTGACAACGGAAACCTTGAAATAAAAAAAGAAATTATGAATTTTAAATAATTTAAAGTATACCTTGCATATATCAGAAAGATAATAATTTTTGACGGCAACTGAAGTAGCAAAGTTAAAAATTTGTGTTTCTTCGGGTGATAGATAATGAGTAATAGGTCATAGTAGACTATTAACCATTATAAATGTATTCGTTAATGTGCACGAGTGTAGGCGATTGAAATAAAGTAATGGAAATTGCCATTTTAATTTGTCCCAAAAGTATAGTATAACAACATCATGCTATCGATAGTATCGACGTATTTCGTCAATCTCTAGATCTACAAATGTGAGGTTAGAAAAAGTAGGAATTCACGTATTTGTCATTATTTAAAAAATAATTCCTGTACATTCAGAGCATTAATGTGATATAATGCGATTGGCACGCACGTTACACGGTTGGCGCAGTGGCTGAGCGATCGACTGCTGCGCAACGTGTCGCGGGTTCGATCCCCGCACGGAACAAATACGAGTATTTGTATGATCTGCAAAGAGTTTCTATGTTTGTAAACGCACCCACGATACAAGAAGAAATTCTTAGTGTGGGGCAAGGCTTAAAAAAAAAAAAAAAAAAACCCGCGTCCATTTGTGTACTAAATTTTCGTAAACATTGCACTTGTACAAGACTTGCCGTGTGAAATGATCAATTCTCTGAGTTGTCTTTCTTAGATGAGTTACATCCAGGTACTTGTACACGTAACCATTATTAATTACGTCTACTAAACACAAATTTTCTCTTTTAAACTCAGATTTTTTTAGTAGGCCGTACATGAATGGTCTCGTCTATCTATCTCACTCTAACCTACGCTTAGATTATACTCTTTCTCTTTTGCATTGCCAATCTAACCCCAGTTTGAAATAATACATCTATGGGTGCTTCTATATCGCTCAACTGTCTATTTGCCTTTAGAAGTCGTTGTATTGTATTTGTATCTAAAAATAAAACTTATATCGTGCTGTGTCTCGTTAGTGACACTTGAGCTCTTATACTGCCATATTTGACTACATTGTATCACTGCAATATGTTGCCAGCAATATTTAAAAGTTTGTTCCGATCGTTACTCAATCAAAAATATTTATAAAAAAAAACCTTAACTAGCCATATTCTTCCATAATAGCTTGGCCTAAATATTTCAGATAAGTATGAAACGTAGCTCGTTTGGAAGTCCCTTAATGTAATGAATGTAAATGTAGGTAACTCCTTCATTATTTTGTGTGCTTTCATGAATAAATAAGTACACCAAAAATATTTATATTTCATTTATTTCCTTTCGAATACACGCACATGTTTTTATCATTCTTCTTTTAAATTCACAATATTCATTTGCAACAAAAAGTGAAGTGTGGAAAATGAGAAAATTTTACAGTGTATTATAATTTCGTGCATACACACATGTATTATTTTATTACACAGCCTATTTATTAAACTAATATGCATACAGTAGGTCCAAGCATACTTTGGAAAAGACAACACCCTATACATGTAAAATAAATCTTTGAACGAATCAACACCACCATTTGAAGCAACAATCTTTTGAGTTGAAACCACTGTTTGTAAATAGAAAAAGTTACTCTGTAAATTATCTTTGTCAATAGCCTGTATTGTGCACATAGATAACTAAATATGCTTAATACTATAAACTATACATTTCTAAAATGCAACAACTATCAACCATACACTTTACGTTAACAATACATATTCGGTTTACCGAAAAATGGAAGACAACTTGCATCATACACTTGTAAATATTTTACAAACGTTTTACATACACAGATATAGGTACATTTATACACTACTTAGGTGTATAGTACCTGGGCGACCGAGCTCTGCTCTGATGAAAATAGAGAGTGCCCATACTAATTCCATGCTGCTACGATAGTACATACTAATTCCATGCTACCGTGTCATTATTCTAAGGTAGTTCTAAACTTTGGACGACCGAGCTCTGCTCGGGTGAAAATAGAGAAAACGAAAACCTGTATTAAAAAAATCGTTCTTCATCATTTAGGTCGGTACTTGTAAAAATACTAAAAGAAAATGGATTTATGTCTTTGTACAAATAAATATCAAAGAAATAATATAATATTTTAGCAATTATAACAACCTTTGCAAGTCAGAAGTACAATTTGTGAAACCGTTTTTCAACATAAAATACACGTTCAATTATTCAATTTTACAACTACCAATAAATATTAAATAATTTTGCTCATACCAACATCACACTAGATTTTAACAATGCACAAAGTTTTAAAAGCCAATAAGGCCTGAATACACTTATCAACGTATTTACAGCGCTGCCATCGCAAGTAGACAATGTATTATTTTAACTTACATTATACAAATGGTATTTAGTCCCTTGTCACAAGGTCGCCTGGCCCACAAGTCCTTCAACACATAGCCCAATTCTATTCTATTTTAGTTGACCCAATTTGGGACTCCTTAAAAAATTACAGTAGTTGGAGTCGATTGTTGAGTCTGTCTATTGTTGGTCCATTCACATTTTTAATGGTATTTGGATATAATTATTTATTTTTACATTTATACTTTGAAGTAACTCCAAAAAGAGTATTGTCAAAAATTTTACATTCTCGTTAGTTATGGGATTCTTAGGTAAGGTAGGTAAATTTCCGAGTATATAAAAAATTGGGTAAATTAATTATGGTTTTTACTACCTAGATATTTTCCTACTAGGTATTTGCCCGACACCCATCTCTCTTCTGGATAATCAACACAATTAATCATTTAAAATAAATATGATTATAAATAATTATTTATTGCTTATTTAATACTAGTTTTGCCGGTCTCATTAACCAACAGTATTCGAAATATTCAATTATCTTTTTTATATACGTAGGTAACTCATTGCGAGATTTAAAGCGACATTTAAGTAAGTAAAATATAAGTACGAAATCTCGTCTGTTTTGAATAGAAATTCATGCTTGAGGGCAGAAGGGCTGTCATATACCCTTATCAAAATATTGTGTGTGGATTACAAAAATATCCATCTGAAATATATTATTTACCTTAAAATGTTCGTAAACTAGGAATGTAACAAACAACAGCACTATTTAAAAGAAAAACAAATCACAATTATTAATTAAAAAACTATTTCTTATAAAAAAAATATTCTTAAACAAAAATTGTCTACTTAACTTAATTAACAGTATTTTAATCTTCAACGCCGTTCGATTGTAAGAGTTTACACTGAAAAACGCAACAAAATATTATAATAATGTATTTGTGATATAAATAACTGTTAGTAATCAATTAATAATTAAATTACCACAGGTATTTTAAATTATTTATAATTAAAATATTTAATTTAATGTATTTTAAAAAACGAAAATTAATTATAAGTTACCAAAAGGGAAATTACTTTAAATAAATAGGTAACACCTTGACCATTTATAACCATCATTAATACGGTAGAATTTAATCACACATTTGGTAAAATCAATAAAAATAATAAACAAATAATTAATGGCACAAAATATAAATCTATCATGCATCCATGATTATCAGATGAGATTAAATAAACAAAACTAAATAGGTACCTATACTATAAGCGCTGTAAATACAGTGAATCGTACGTCGGTGGTAACACTTTAACCTTGAGCTTTCCTAGCATAGTACGGAATTTAAATAGAACAAAGGCTCCCGCGAACAGGCGCGGCTCGACAGCGCGACGCGAGTCTAGTAGGACAATTTCTATGAAAAGTTCATGGAAATTGTTCTATCAGAATCGCGTCGCACCTGGCTGCGAGAAGCCATTGCGGCCTAATTAAAGGCTTGTGCAGACCAGCGCGACTTGTCGCGCGACGCGACTCAAATAATACAATTTCTAAGAAAAATTTACGGTATAACAATAACCGGCGTCGCGTCGCGCGACAAGTCGCGCTGGTTTGCACAAGCCTTAAATGGCAATCGATCGCCTTTTTCGATGCCTTTCATTTTGTCAGTTCAACCACGTTCATTGCGCTTTTAACGTTGCTGACAATTTTTTTAAACCCATCATGTAGCAATGGATTACGAATTTCCTTCAAAACCCTCGCATTTTGATTGAGAGTGTTACGCAATATAGATGCAGCTCATACTGGCTTTGTTATCACTGTCGTACGACCTACTGTACGGAATTAATAAGGACTTGTTCCACCACCGAAAAAAGAAAGTTTATATCGGCTATATAGACTTTCTTCTTTTTTTATTTTAGCTATAGGTAAGTAAGAATTTATAAGTTGTGTTATTTTTACAAAATGGCTCTTAGTGACGCGAGAAGAAGAGAAAAAGTGAAAAAGGCGGGTGGTGAAACAACCCTTTTATTATTATTTTTGCCTTATTTTACATTTAAGTAGGTAAAGAGACATGCTCATGCAAAGCCCCACTGTTTATCTACATTATCTACCATGCAGCATGCAATAAAAAAACTTAAAAATAAGTAGGAATTAACAATGTAAATAAAATTACAAACCTTGGATAGTTTTCACACAAGAGTTGTGCTAAGAAGTGTTCAAAGCACACACGGTGTCATCTAGAAAACAAACTACTACTCAAAGTGATCACATGAATCTAATTACTACTATTAATAACTAATTAATCAAATACCTAATAATACAACATGAAAGTGATATGAATGTTTCAAGGAATTAGTAAGTAGGTGACGATCATAGTTTTAGCAACCAAAAAATTTTTCTTTGCCATATTAAAACTATTGGAAAATGTGAAAGTTAACACTTCAAAAAAATTAAATATGGTTTTTAGTATAAAAGAAAAAATGTGATAGGTAAATGTAACTAAATGTAGACGTCAATAATAATAGCAGCTTAATAAAACAAGGTCCGTTTGAATAAATAAAGTATTTTTTGCTTATGGTGAACGCGTCATGCGATTTTTTATTTATGTTTCCTTTTTTTTTGCAATTTGCAGGCCTGTACAAAGTTGTATGTTGATTTAAATATGATTCGCGGCTGTAACAAATATTTATTTATAGAATAAAATTGTAATCATAAAAATCATCAAATACAACTCTCTATGATCATAATACCCTATTGAATGATTTTTTATTTAAATATGTCCTTTGAGGCCATTTCTAACTTAAGGAGTTGTTTTGCTGATTCTAAAGATTGTAATTCTGTAAAGCCATATTTTTTACGGTCGCGAATCATATTATAAACATCATACAACCAGCTAATTAAAAAAAAACGTAAGAATATTTGAATTTCGCGGGCTGCCTTAGCGCATCCCCATTAACACATTTTATGCTAAAATTACTATTCATGACAGTCAGTCCGTTACATTTGCCGTTAACTATAAACTTAGCATAATCTATAAATAAGAAAAACATGAAGCGACTATATTAGTAGGTAAGTAGCCTATATCAAGTTACGTTAGTTAGAAATGGTGATTGTTTACAAATTGAGTTTTTTTTTTGATGATATTAATAATCAAAAAAGTCTATTAAAATAAACCTGATAACAAACCCTTAAGCATAGAAATAATACGTATGATTTTTGAAGTGAAAAATCTGGCGGCTGCGACTCGATAATTGGACGAGAATTGAGAGTGAAACAAGGACACGGTGTCACTTTTAGGCACATTTTGTTACATGAGAGAGAAGAAAGATATAACTCTCTCCCTTACACTGTAAATCTCCCATTTAGTTTATTTTTTTCACTTCTAATAGGTACTTGTATAATTTGTAATGTTGATTATTATAATCAATAGACTTTTTGTTTCTTGGTTCATTCGTTTACAAAAAAAAAAAGATTAAAACCACCAAGTAAGAAAAAAAGCAATAGTAAGTTAAGTATTACCTAGAAAATAAAGTAGATTCTACTACAAATACAATATCTTTTTGCGCTAGCTCGGAAAGAAACACCCCGGTTACAACAAAGCGCAAAACAACCCATAATACTAATCAATCAAGTCAAGATCTACTCCATTCACTACAAGCAATCATGCATTCTACAATGCCAAGCCAAGATTAATTCTGCTAGGCGACATGCACTATTCTACTCTTTGGTTACCTGCACAGCAGGTTTCTCCTCTTGCCTGGCCCTTAACCTCGCGGCTAGAGGGGGCGTGAAGAGCTCCGGGTCTGGGTGGGACTTTCCTGCACGTTCCCAAGGCTGCTGGTGTCGCCATAGAAGAGATATCAGTGTACCCCAGAACATCACCCAGATGAAACCGATCTGTAACATTTAGGAGACATTTAATTTAGAGCTTTGACAAAATATACAACGCTACACGGTTATTTTGGCGCGTGGCCAAAATCGGAACTAACGCCGCCATCTTTTTAACCGACTTCCAAAAAGGAGGAGGTTCTATGTTCGTAGCGTATGTATGTTTTTTTTTTATGTATGTCCAACGATTTCTCTGTCAATTATGGACCGATTTTGATAATTATTTTAATTTTATTAACTTTGCTTGCATATTTTGCAAAAAACGAAAATTCAAAACCAAAGACACTCGACACACCAACTTCCAAAATTAAAGGTATTTTTCACTTTATAGTGTTTTTTTTAAAAGTCGGTTGTTTTTTAGTGACGCATCGCGTAATTAAAATGTTAATTACTTAACTCCGAGTTAACAAACTGTAGGTACATTTATTCATTTAACCCGACTAAACGTGCAAGTGAATCTTATCGCTAAAGCAGGTTGGTGTGCGTTGTTGGTAAACAAGAATCCTTCTTCTCTTTCGTACATTTTCTATGAACCAACGCACACTACAGGCGGGCCCCACCGCACTTTTTTGTATGAAAATGCGTTGCGCTGCGGTCCGTTGCAGCTGTAATTTGCGCGTGGTTTAATTAATAAATACTGCATTTGAAAATTGTCATTGTTTGCAATTGTCGTTACAGGTCGTCAAAAACCCGAAAGTCTAACAACCAGTCTTACCAAGGGGTATATATCTATCGTATTTACCCAGTTACTGGGTTGTGAAAGTCAGATAGGCAGTCGCTACATGGAAAATACTGGTATTCAGCTGCATCCGGTTAGACTGGAAGCCGACCCCAAAATAGTTGGGAAAAGGCAAGGCAGATTGATTTGAAAATTGTCCACGATAGACCAAAGTAAAAAAACCTGGTTTTTTGTTTATTTGCGTAACAATGAAACATTATATATAGGTGCTATTAGTTGACCAATAAAACTATACAATGTAATGATAACGATGACTTTTATCTGACTTGCATTTTTATCACCTAGTTATAAAGTCATGAGACACAATATAATAAGCAATAAACAAAATTAATTCGATAATTTTAGACAATATTGGACCTCAATAAACAGATAATGTTGGATTAAGATAAATTGTGCAACTACACTTACAATAAATCTACCTAATCTACCTTTCCCAACTATGTTGGGGCGGCTTCCAGTTTAATCGGATGCAGCTGAATACCAGTATATTATATGGAGCGACAGCCTATCTGAACTCCACAAGCCAGTAACTGGGTAATACGATACCCCTTGGTACGACTGGTTGCCAGACTTTCGGGTTTCTGACGACCTGTATCGACTGTCAAAAATCCACGAATGATAGCCGGGACCAATGGCTTACCGTGCTTTACGAGGTACAGAGTCTCGGTATATAAAGATGGTCACCCATCCACGGACCAACGCCGGCAATCGTAGCTTAACGCGATGAATCGACCCTTGCTACTGTTATTACTTAGCTACGAGCCCCTCCGAGTGCAACTGCACTTTATATGTTTATATTAGGTTACGGTTCTTACCTACGATAAAAATAATTATATTCACTGCATAAACTTCGTATAAGAAATTTACTAACAATCTATTTCAAAAACATAAAACTGCTTATATAAGGTTTTATGTAAAAAATGCACGTGAGTCGTCTCTGCTCCCATTTGATTTGATCTCTACTGCCAATTTTGTCCGTATTGAATCGAACGGATATCTTGCAGTGTAAATATTGCCTTAAGTATTCACTACCTCAACTTAAAACAAACAAGTTTCTATTAGCAGTCAACCTTTCTCCCCAGGTATGACGTAATTCCACCAACAAGTTTTACGAAACCCTCTACGATAGCTAATATCGCGCCCTATACCTCGTCAAACGCAATAAGTGCTGCTTTTTCAAGGCAGAAAACGTGCCGTTGTCGTGTGATATATGGAACGCACATATAAAAAACCGGTCAAGTGCGTGTTGGACCACACACAATGAAGGGTTCCGTAGTTGGGATGAATTTATGCCAAGAACAAACTTAACATTGTAGTTGAACCATTTTCTCCCATACGGAATGTATGAGAGATAATCGACCAACTTGAATTTGCAGTTTGAAAAAAAAAAACTGCTAATTTAAGTTGGTCGATTATTACTCGTTAACCTGTAAAGTCTACTTAGCGGTGATAGTTTTCATTTTAATTTCATTATATATACTACTGCTGTGAATTTTTTCACAAATCCAAGTACAACTATTTAGCTGGCAGGGCGGAACCCTTGACTCTAACAAAAATTTGCACTTCAAAGCTTAATATTTCGCAAACAGATCCCTGAATTGAAAAATGATTATCACACACCCGCAATATTTTTGAATCGACTATTCCAACGACACCCCAGACTATGGGATAGACGAGTTTTTTTTTCTGGATTTTATTTTACCACTTTGTCCGCGTGATTAATATGTATACCCATGCCAAATTACAGGTTTCTAGTACTAACCGTCTCTGAGCTAAGCCGCGGACAGACATACAGACGGACATGGCGAAAGGGTTCCTTGTTTACTACGGAACCCTATAAACGCCGTGTACATGGACCTGCCGTTCGATTCTGTAAAAATATCACCGTGAAACTTAGGTGAAGTGAGCGTGAAGTGAGCTGTCAAAAGTGTTGATCCCTAGCATCCTGCCGGTCGATTCTGTGGCAGTGACAGCTCACTTCACGCTCACTTCACCTAAGCTTCACGTTAATATTTTTACAGAATCGACCGACTGTAGCTAGGTGGCCCATATTTCCCGGAAATAACTCAACGCTCATGTAAGTTACATAAACATTGATAACGTCAGATTCGTTATCAGTTACACAATAATCATTCATCTACACTTCTAACCTTATGACCGTATGACCGTGGGCTCATTCATACGCAAGTCACTGATAATGGTTCAACTTATACTGAGCAACGAAATTGAATAATGTATCTGTATGATGTAATTCTTTGGTACTCAAACAGGAAAATCAAATAATATTCTGTGCCCGATTATTTTTCGAAGAATCTGACAGATGTACCTACTAGGTGAATTGCATCAATGCACCTGCCTGGTTAGCTCTCCACCACTTTTGATGGCCAGCACGCTTAGCATGACCACAATAGAAAAGGGTTTTGTCGACGGAAGAATAGACAAAATGACAGATGAACAATCACAATCTGTCATTTTGTCTATTCATCCGTCGACAAAACCCTTTACATTGCATAAATAAATAATAGGTGTCCTTTAACAAACTCGACGTCAAACGGGCACCTCTTTAAACAAATACCTTCTGTATTAAGAGCATTCATACTAAAAGTTGGCAACGTCGCAAATAGATGTCAAATATTTCGGTTTTTGGTGTAAAAAAAGGCATTTGGAAACCAAATACTTTTTTACTTTTAAAACTATTCGGTGTTACGATATTAATTATTACATTTCATAATCAACATTTTAGTTCACTAGTTAGCCATATTTCATATTTCCATACAGTAATATTGCCAAATTAATAAAAACAGCGAAATATTCGACATCTATTTGCGACGTTGCCCGCTTTCAGAATGCACGCTCTTAAGAATCGTCATAGGAAAATCTACGTAGGGGGAATGATTCTGATATACACCAAGTATTAGTTCATCCCACAAATTTTGCAATTGATCAATTAAAACCTTTAGGTACTCACCGGACTAGTCCACATATATGAAACTCTATAGAGGTAGAAGAAATCACTGGGGTCGGTAGCGGTGGCGGCCGCTTGCGTCACGTTGAAGCCACAGCCGGACACGCTCAGGGGGAGCTTCGCCACCGGAGGACGGGGGCCTCCGAAACTTATCCAGAGCGTCATGGCCATTCCAGTCAGAAGAGACATTGAAACTGCCTGAAAGAGAAAAGATAAGAAAAGAATAAGCATTTGAGGGATATGCGCAAAAATGATCCTACACCTTAACACTACTTTTGGAGCAGATAATTCTATACACAATGACCGATGATCAGAATCAATCTGCCTAACCAACTATGCCTTTGCCCAACTATGTTGGGGTCGGCTTCCAGTCTAAACGGATGCAGCTGAATACCAGTATTTTACATGTAGCGACTGCCTATTTGACCTCTACAACCCAGTAACTGGGTAAATACGATACCCCTTGGTAAGACTGGTTGTTAGACTTTCGGGTTTTTGACGACCCGTAATGACTGTCAAAGATCCACGAATGACATCCGGGACCAACGACTAAACGTGCTTTCCGAGGCATGGCACACAATGACCGATAATGCTAGTTAATAATAGTGCTTTGGTTAAATCACCACGTTTATACACTTTCTGAGATGTTTCATTTGCACAATGCGCTTCACATAAAATATATCTGACGTCATAAGTTTCTCATATTACGCAAAAAATTGTAATCGCCATAGCCATTCACAGTTGCATACTACTACTGATAATACACCAGGTTTCAAACATAACATCACGCCTTGTTTCCCCGAGGGGATAGGCAGAGGTGTACCTATAATAGGTACACCCACATTTCGCAAGTTATGTTTAAGTCCCATGTAACAGGGCGAGCCTATTGCCACCAACCGGGCACAGATCCTGACTTCGGGCTGTTACTGAGAAATTCCTATTGGAAAAACCCAATATCACTTCGCCCGACCTGGGATTCGAACCCAGGACCTCATGTTCAGCAGTAGCGCTTGCAACCACTAGACCAACGAGGTAGTACCAGATTCATAAATATCAAACAAAAGAGTGATAGTATTCAATTTCGGATTACGGAGCTGATGTTATTAATCCCACGATTGGAAACAATGGTGTTTTACCCTCTCGTTTGCGTAGGTCGTGAACATCCCAAGAGTGAATACTCCCAGCAATGGGCCTCCGACGGCTCCGAAGATTGTTAGCGCAGCTTGGAGGACTCCTCCAAGATATTCAGCAATGAACGCCAGCGCTAAGAAAACCAGGCCGTAGGCGCAGGCGGCTAGCTTCGTCAGCCATGGCACGTAGGACGGAGGGACTTTGCACCATCTTTTTGAGAAATTGACGGAATTATTAAAATGGCAGAGACTGTTAAAAGAATGATGCAAAATTAAAATGTTGAAAATTACGAAGTCGCAAGTGGAGCTAATATGTAAAAGCGTGGGACATGCAAAACAATAAATTAATGCAACTAAACGAAAAAAGAACACTCTGCCATACATCCTAATATGTCTATATATAGTTTTTATCAAAACATAATCTATACTCTATTCCACCTATCTGGTCGGTAAACTGCGGCTCGCGAGCCGCATGCAGCTTTTTAGCCTATAGAGTCCGACTCTGTACAAATGTCGAGGAGTGCGAGTGAAGATATGCGGGGTTTTCAAGTTTTATTCAAAAGTCAAACTATATTTCAAAGATTTATTTCCGAAGTATTTTAACCAAAAACTTACAGGACATCGAAAATGTTTCATTTATACCTTTCAAAGTTAATATGTCTTCATCATATTACTATCAGCCGATATGGTGATGACGATGAAGGCATCCTATTTCTTAGCAAGTTAATTTTAAGAAGCGTTGTGGAGTGAAAGAGGGTGAGAGTTTTAAGGACTAAGAAAAGTTTATTGAGATAGTTTGGACACACAGAAAGGACTGGCACTCAAAAGAAATCTTTTTCGTTATAGTATTGATATTTGGCTCTATTGACTAATGAGTTTGCCGACCACTGCACCATGCTATTAGTATTTGATTATTATGTGTTCTATTCTAAAGCTGTTTCAAATTGCTCTCTTACCTTTTATTGAAAAGTCCACTTCTGGTTAAGATGAGAAACAAGAAAAAGTATACACATAAGTACTCTATTGAACAATTCATCAACGATGTAAAGTTTCTAATAAATCTGGGCAATATAAATAAAATAGTTGTTAGAGAAAATATTGAAGATAAAGATGTCTTACCTGCCAACGTAATCATGCAATGTAACAGCCGCTAGAGCGTTGCACGAAGCTGATATGGTGGACAGGGAAGCACTGAAGATGCCTGCTACGAAGAGACCCGCCAATCCGGGTACATTCCTCATGGCTTCCACCACGTAGTAGGGCATCAACTGGTCTATCTGTTGGGCAGAAGAGACAAGATTGTAATTTGGTATCCTCGAGACCTTACAAAATCCTCTAAAATGCACATCAAGGGAGTATTCTCTTGAAGTGGATTTTAGAGGATTGAAACCAAAAACATCAATTTATATTCTTCTAGAAAATAAGGTATATTATTTGGTAGGTACTAAAATTTTAATTAATGATTACATAACACGGTGGCAAACAAAACACTAACGGCACATTATGATAAACTTGAGTATTCAAAAACTCGAAAGCGAACCAGACACTATCAGTATTAATGAGATAACATTCAAGTAATGTCGTTACTACTGGCAATGAGGTGGTTGGAATGATGATGTGATCTAAATATTTTAATATTTTTACGTCAATATTGGAAGGAATGACAGATATTGATGGCATTATTACTGATAGTGTCTGGTCCGCTTATGTTACAGCTGTATCTACTTAACTCCACAGAGTAAACTCAACTTACCGCTGTAATACTTTCACTGATTAAAGGATCACAATCCTTATACACTGCGTAGATGCCTAGCCCGCTGATGCACGTCACCACACTGAGCACGGAGAGAACAGGCCAGCTCCACCATAAGCACAGCTGAGATCGATCTAACGTGTTCACTGTTTGTAGACGTTGCACCTGAGGAAGAAACCAACTGGTTAACAATGTGGAGAATAATTTTCAGCCGATAATAACAGGTGTAAAAAGACTCTTAATGACGCCGAGAGTGAGTCATTATGATTGTTTGATGTGTAACATCTTTCCTCTCGCTTTTCTGCAATCTGTGGTGTGGGAAATATGTTTCTAGCTCAATGGAAATCTGTGGGAGTGATTTCGTGAGAAGGGACGGAAGTGTATTACAGGATTCCGGGAAGCGCGCGTTATTTGATTTGACCTGTGAGCGCGCACGGTGCTAGAGTAGGCCGTCAGAAACGACCTAAACGAGGCCCTTTAATAAATTACTAAGGTGAGATGTTACACATCATATGCGACTAAGTACTGTAATGCTCGGTCGTTTTTTTTTTTTGTATTGGACCATACCTGAACCAAAGTTCCAAGTTTTTCTTGCTTTTTTTTCACGAAACCAGGTTTAAAATGTTCAAAAAATGTTGAGAAATTTCATGCACCCATATGCACAATGTTTTGCGTTCGTAAAATTGCGCGCTGCCGCAAACAGCGGTTTTTTTTACAAAATTTAAAGTCGCTTCCCAGCAATAGTTTTTCTGCTCAATGACATCCATCTAGTCAACATCCACTTGGTTTGATGTACAGAATGATAGATAACGGCTATGTGATGGCGCTTTCTACACCCTGTATTTTCAATATTTACACCCTTTGCCAATAGTTGATGCCTCATTTTAGGAGCAAACCCCTAGAGCTTACTTCGATCGTTATTATCAATAAAATATCTTTGATCCCGATATGGTTTACTTTAGTCAGCCGCAGTCATAATTTCAGCCGAAAGACGTCCACTGCTGGACATAGGCGTCCCCCAAGCACTGCCACCTCGACCGGTGCCGTGCTTCTCGCATCCAGGGGATCCCTGCAGCCTTCACAAGGACATCGGTCCACCGTGTGCGAGGTCTTCCAACTCTACGTCTTCCGGTACACCGCAGTCGCTACCGCCAAATCAGTTTGTGGAAACATAGATTACTATGTTTTGTCTCACGAGAAATGTCTGGGCGTTAAAAAAACAAACAAACTTTGTCCGTGAGATTATTTCAGAGTTGAAGCGACCTGTTTAATAAATAAAGTCATTCGTTTATATAAAGGTCAGGCGGCCGACACAGCGGCAAATTCCGACCCAGAACAATTAAGAATTATAGACGAAAGGAAAGGAATCGATATGAATTGAGACATTCTTTGATCGTTCGGCTCTGAAACCAAATCTCCAAATCAAATGTATGAAAATTTGATGAATAATTTGGAGAAACTTAGCTCTGTGTAGCTACATTGTATAACCTAATGTACTACAAAAGGCTGTGTTGACTGCTTGACAAATGCACAATGATGAGAGCAATTATTAATGTCGGAGACTTATTGTGAGGACAACTTGTTTTTTTTCTTCACAATATAAACTTTTATTAAGTATAATATTCATTATGTGTAACAAAGCGTGCTCAAGGCGTATGAAAAGGTTACTTCATCTCAACAAGCAGCTAGACAAGAAAAACCGTACCTACTCTATGTATATTATAGAAGCTGATTTTCGATCAACTTAGACAAAAACCATTGTATTTATCTAAGTTAACTGTAAACTCAGCTTTATGAGTACCTATGTTCGATTCAAGTTAACTTAGCTTCATATTAGACACCTGTTCTGCCGATTATACTGATTATATTATACATAATCACATTATACATACGGTACTGCTTAGGTCATTGACTCGACAAAAAAAATTAAACACCTCGGTAAGAAAAGGCAAATCAATAGTGCTGGCAAACTCGGAGATTAATTAATAACCGACTTCCAAAAAGGAGGAAGTTCTATGTTCGCCTTTATCTATTTTTTAAGTATGATCATCGACATTTTCGTCAATTGTGGACCGATTTTGAAAATTATTTTTCATTTGGTAGAAGAAACTTGCACGGTAGTCTCCTATACTTAAAAAAAAATTGAGTAAGCTTCAATAATACGTATTTTTCCTATGTGTATGACGTTTTAATAAGTTCAGGTTACTGTTATTTACATAGCAGGTAGTGGTATTCGAATTTGTGTGGGTTAGGTTCCACAACTAAAAAGTGAAAACTTTTTTTACAAAAAAAAACAACTAACTTCCGAAAAAAATACTGCAAAGTGAAGAATTACTTTAATTTCGGAATACGGTGGCAAGAAACGAAAATTTAAAACAAAAATTAAAGTTATTTTTCAGTTTATATTGTTGTTGTTTGAACGTAATTTTAAGCATTTCAGCAGTGCGTAGCCGCTCTATGTAAAATACATATCTCGACAATTGAAATTACTTAGTCCACGTGTGCTTAAGAGCAAATGAAAAAGGTAAAAATAACACTATAAACTTCTGCACGACTTAGGATCATGCAATGACTTAAAAGTGCATGAAAAATCATACGAGAATGATATTTTGAAACTATTACCCAATGTTATGAACGTCTGAGTCTGATTACGTGGATGTTATGGTAATACCTTCGGCGATTAGCACTTTATTGGCAACTGGCGACCCGCTCCTGCTTCGCACGGTTTTTACGACTTGACAAAACATCGAGATTTCTTAGGTAAACGTAACTTTAATACTAAAGTATTATACACATAAACCTTTCGAATAAATTCTCTAAACGATGGTGAAAATCTCGACGAAATCTGTTGCGTGGTTTAGAAGAAAAACGCGGCCATACAGACAAACGCGAAAACAGACTTTGTTTTATAATATGTACTAGCTGACCCGTCAGACGTCCTGCCAAAATTTTAGTTTCGATTTTTCTGATGTTTTTGGGTTTTTCCTAAACCACACCCGCATTGAGACAAACAAAACAAATCAGTCGACCCATTTTCGAGTTTTTGCGAGATAGATATATTTGTATGTACATACAGTTGTAAGCACTGATTACACATTACACCTATTACGTAATACGCGATCAATCAGAATCTGAATCGTTTTGAAACAGATTGCTAATCCATTGCTTCATACGTTCGAAAAAAAAATTTTCTCAACAACGTTAATAAAGCAATGAATGTTGTTGAACTGTCAAAATGAAACAGATTAGTCGTAATCGTTTACGAAAATGTGTTGCGTAATAAGATAGCTGTTAGGTTGTAACCACAATCTAGACTTACAACAGCGTCTTGTTAGACTGAAAGTCTGCCTTTGACAAAAGATTAAGTCGATGAACACTATTTAACATCTACGTGGTTTTTTTTTTTAAATATTTATTGGGAAAAAAAAAAACAGTTACATGTTAAGGCGATACAATAAGATTCTCAAGATAAATAGTTAATAGATATAACGCTTTTTAAATATTTTTTTGGGTGGGAAATTATCAAATAACTTCTCCCGCTCTGGCCGAAGCGGGAGGGAGTGTCACTCTTACTGACTAAAACCCACCCGTGTTCCTTCGGTATTGCCTGTACGTTGCCAGGGGCCTCGGTATGTCTACGAATATTGCCCATGGATTAATCAAATAAGTGAAAAACGGAAACTGATTTTAAGAATATTGCTATAAGGTATTTTAATTAAGTGCTAAATTAAATTGTGATACTAATGAAGTTATAGCGAGAGTTTTAAATTTATTAGAAAAAAAAAAATTCTATGTCCATGAAGTGCGAGTTAAAAGTTTCTACAAGGCGTCGAAGAGGTACTCGTGGTCTTTGGTCTTACATGAATTCACGTGGAATTGGCGGGGCAGTCAAATCTATTGTGGCACAAACCATGCAGCATCATTTTATCCAAAAGTAATCGTCTAGATTGTAGACTTAGAATGTTGTGTTGTGTTGTTTAGGGTACGTTTAGCTGCAATCAGCTCAACTCTACACATGTTTTTTAAATAAACGACCTTCTAAGATAACTAAGAGCAGTATTACCTCACGTGAACATCTTAACTGCAAATATTGATAAGAAGCGCAACGCCAAGTGCAGATTATACTATTTGATAAAGCTGCAGACTTACACTAGATGTTCTTATCTGTGCTAATAGTATTAAAACATTTCCTTAAAGTGTTGAATCGTAGTGTGAAAAGTAGGTAGGTACAAGTTATATGATGACGGTAACCTTCAAGGTATGTAGAATAATGTCAACTTATTTCGATTTCCTGTTTTAATTCATACTCGTTAAGTTTTTTTTGTTAGTTTTGAGTTTGTAAATAATTCACAGATTCCTCGGTTTATTAAATCATTTAAGAAACTTGTCTAAGTAGTTGTGTATTAACACAGAATTTGATTGGTTCAATTATTATCTAACATAATGGTAGTATAGCTAGTTACCTGTGTGTGGTTAACAGCATACAAAGACAGGTACGTCACCAACCCCCCGATGATCAGCGAGAACCACGTATGCCTTTCCGTAGGATCCGGACTGAAACTAAAGAGCACAAGTCAAATCAAAATACGATCTTATTTATTAAAGGACAAAGTTCTTATTTATTTATACTTACTTTGAAAAATCAAGTCGTCCACCTTCCTTCGCAATCACAAATATTTGCGTGAAGCCTCCAACTTGTTGCGAGGCGAACACTACGACACTGAACACGGCTCCAAACATCAGAACCGACTGCAGGAGATCAGTGAACAACACCGCTTTCATCCCTCCCAAAGTAGAATAAAACGTACAAACTAACCCTACCACTAATATAGAAATCAGTCTATCTAACCCTGTCACAGCCTCTAGTACAATCGCAGGAGCGTATAAAACGATACCATTGTAGAGCACCATTTGTAAAGTGTAGGTCAAAGATGCCAGCATTCTGATTCGCGGGCCGAATCTCATCTCTAGGTACTCATAAGTACTGGTTTTCTGTAGTCCGAAGAAGACTGGTAAGTACAATTTGCTGGCGATGGGCGTCGCCACGCCGTATGATATGTTGATGACGACGAACTGCATGCCGTAGTAGTAGTTCTCTGCTGATACCCCCAGCAGAGTGATGGCCGACATGAAGGATGCCATCAGTGATACTGCTACGGGGAATATTGACATGTTGCGATCGGCTAGCAGGTATTCCTGGAGAAAATAAAATTTGTTATAGTACGTTGCATTCTTTTATAGTTTTCTCGAACCCAGACACAAAATCCCTGAGTCACTTTTACTACACGGGGAGAATTTAAAATATAACAATTTAACGACCCCAAATAATCCAGATGTGAGAGGTAGGAAAGTAACGCCCGCTATCGAGTTTTTTGGTGTTAGCTTTCAAAAACTTATAATGAGGCGAACCAAATACCTCATTCACTGTTAAGGGAGAATATGGGCGACAGAAACGGGAAAAGATCGAAGGGGTACGAGCAATATTTGCCCAATGACAGATGATCCCTATTTAAGTAAAGATGTACTTACCTCATTTGTTGCTTGTTTTCCGCCGCTGAAGCGGAAATATAAGCCGATAGCTATTGAAGCGACCATAGTGGCTGCCATAATGGCGTAGTCCCATGCCCCGAAGACTGACGCCACCATTTTTGTCTGAAACAATGACAATTATCGTTAAAACTTAAAATTGTACCTTAATAAAAATTGTTGCTTTCTTAATTGTTTTTCTCAAAACAATTTATGTGAGAAAATGACACAAAAAAATGACCTAGAGCCTTTGTATAATATCGTGAAAAGAAATACCACTCACTTTTATCCTAGCAACCAAATAAATGAGAAATACACCAAAAAAAAAACTAGAAACGTAACGACAAAAATATTCGCCCACTCATATCTGTTGACTATTTGGGCTTCCCAACCAACACAAAAGTAGCATAGGTAATAGTTGCCCTACCTACATTGTATGCATATTATATACAATTCTTACTGATACCATACGATTAATGTTATCATATTTAAATAAGACCTTTATCTCGATGGGAGTTAATACTGACAAGTGCAATAATGAAACACTTTAAAAGGATCAAGTTGTCAAGAAGTTTGGAAAATAGCGATGGAAATGGATAAATTGCTATAATTGAAGTCACAAATCATAAAGAAACAAATGATGACTTGTATTTACCTAAAATAAAGTAGGAATGAGTATTTATTGTAATAGAATGTGAGGTAGGTCACAAGTATAAAGCAAATAACCAGAAACTAGTATACATGCACTTGTAGATAAGCCAGGAAAACATCAACGTAACAAACCGAAGAAAATTGGAAGCTTATAAATATATAATCGACATGAATGTACAAGGAAGTAAATTGGTAACAAATGTATAGAACTTATCGATTAATCAGAAGACTTGAATCTTTAAAAACTCGACGAAGACGGTGCCACCTATTGACCTACTGGTGTCTTGACTGTTACAGATGCGAAGTAAATAATGTAATAGCTGATTCATATGTATACATACGTACATACAATGGATGTACGGTTAGAGATAAATCTTGAATAATGATAATAATAACTAGAATACGTCAATGAGATAAAAATGAAAACGGTCTGAAATAACTCGGAAAATTTATATGTGGGGTCTACTACCAGATAGTCTCTCAATAACTAAATACCTATTTTTTTTTTGATAAATGGATAGATGGATGGACCATCTGCCACTTAACACATTAACTCGTACCTTTTAGATCACGTCTACCTAGCTACCATTTGCTATTTACCTACCTATGTCATAAGTTAGATATCTCAAGTGGAACGATAAAGACTATCAAGTGCAATGGCGGACTAAGGGGGCAGGGGCGGTCTGCCTCCGCCGTGAGTGGCCCCCAAATCTAGAGAAATAGTTTTAATCAAATCTCAATAAAAGCCAAATATGTTGGAGGTCCCTTACATAATTATGCAAAGTTTAAAAGCAGGGTGTTAAAAAAATTGTTGGCGCCCTGGCCTCCCGGCAATTTTAGTTCATCACTGTCTACGTAATACATATTGTATTTTAGAAAAAACATAGTTGGGTATTTAAGCTTAATTTTGGAACAGAGTTTGTTAATTTTTGAAGAAACGTTACATATCTCTGTTACATCTCTTTCACGTAAAATGCTTGTCAATTAAGTTATTTCATGGGTAACGGTAATCATATTGCACATTACGTAAACAAATCCTCTAGTAGACCTAGTAAAGATGCAAGCAAATCAATAAACCAAACAAACGATGACATACTCGTAAATAAATGAAAGCGCTGTTTGAAGCGGTCAGCAATAAACTCAGTAGGTAATTGAAACAAGACTATTGCTGTAGTAATCAATTAAAATTGATTGAGTCTTCATCAGTACATTTGTCCATGTGACTTGATCGTGATATGGATTTTTTACTACTACTACTGCATTTACATTTTGACGCACACTTGCACACAATCATACAGATCGCTTTTACGGCTCTCACAGACAAACACGACGCGACGCGTCGCGACTCTGATGGAACAATTTCTATGAGTATTTGTTCTCGGATTTTTTTTACAAGTGTCCCGTCGCGCCTTTTACCGGCAGCCTTAACAGTGAATTTGCTATATGTAATAGTTTTCTTGAGGCCGTGGGAATCCGCTGGATGCCATGCGGAAAGCACAGAACCAGTCGAAGCGGCGGTGCTATGTCCAGCAGTGGACGTCTTTCGTCTTTTTTTGCGATTTAAACATGAAAATAAAAAGATCATCACACTTTCTCAAGGGCAGGTCAGTCAGGATTTCAAGACTATCAATCAAAAATACATCGAGGTTATGACGCTTGGGGTTTTCGAAATGGAAATGATTTAACTGTCAAAAAAAAACAGCTTGCCCCAACCAGCTTGCTGGCCTGATGGCAGGCGAAAATATACACTGAGTTCAAATCTATGCTTTTTCGGTGTTTTCCAGTCATTAAACTAGTGCATTTTATTACAAAATTTCAAAAAGGCGTCGAAAGGGCCTCAAATGCTGCACTGGGTCTCTAAGTCCGGGCCTGCTTAGTAGCCTTAGTAGCAGATGGAGATTCAGGGCATAGAAAACCTCAGGCCATTGATGCATCCTTCAAAAGTTTTTCTATAGCTAGCAACTATAGAAAAACTTTCTCTTTTCTTTCTCTTCTTAATCTTTTTGCTGTTTTATGGAATAACCGGCTGCGTAGACAAAAAATAATAAACAGCACGTATTTTTTGTTTAAAAACGATAACACTGATTGTAAAACAGACAATGATATTTACGAAAACTTAAAAACTACCTGTTCTTCGTGTAGCCAAATAATACACAAAATATTGATTTCCCATATGTACGTAATGTATTGCCGAGACGTCGAAATCAAAAGCATTTAAAGCAACCTTTCTTCGCATGGTGTTAATCTTTTTTCCTCTAATACAATAAAAAATAACCTAGATGTCTTTGATGATCGAGGACACACACGAAAAGTAAAACACTTAAGGGTAAAGCCTCTTCTTATTCCACTTAATTTACTGTTCGTGTGCAAACAAACGTCTTGGATTCACACAGATTATTCCAATAGGCAATTTTTTTGTCTCATGACCCGTCGCTATTCTAATTTTGTTAGTCTTTCTTATTATTCTATTCGTTGAGCTCCTTACCTTCTGAGTTGAGCTGCACGATTAACTACTGACAAATGTTAGCACTGACTCAACAGATCCACTCAAATCTGTGTGGTTCTTTCCTCAAAATACCATTTCAGACACTAGTCTCTTCTTTTCTTTTTCTCCTGGCCATAGGTTTGTTGCTGGTGGTGACTGGAATGCCAAACATATATTTTAGGGATCCCGCTGTACCAGCACTCGTGGACGCGATTTGAAACGCTGTGTTGATGAAAATCACTTAAAACCGATATCTACAGGTGAGGCTACAATTAGCACTAGTGAACTTACTCGGGAAATAACCGAGTCTCTGACGAATAGCCGAACTGACTGGGATAGCTTCGAGACCTACCTCAATGAAAACTTTACTAGCAGTAGTAAAGTTTTCATACCACTGAAGAACCAAAATGATGTAGATAACGCCTGCCATCTCACTAACGCCATTCAAGTGGCTGCTTGGATCAACATACTATCTCAGCCCAAAGGTTTCCCCAACCCTTCTCATACAGCAGACATAATGCAAAAAATCTTAGAAAAGCGCCAACTTAGAAGAATATGGCATCAATCCCGTTATCCTCTTGATAAACACAATTACAATAAGGCAGTAAAGGAGTTAAAGGCTATTGTCCAAGAGTCTAATAACTAAACGTTGACATCGATCCTACAGATGATGAAACGGGGGTTGGCGCGAACTCGCTCTGGAAGGCCACTCAAAACTTAGAAAAGCCTCAACAATCTTATCCTCTAATCAGATCACAAGCTTCCTGGGCAAGAACTGATGTAGAAAACGCTGAGGTATTCGCAATGCATCTGAATTCTGTATTCAAACCAAACGAGAACTTTGCTGATGAGCGTGAGATGAGAGACCTTGTTCGAATATTGTGTCAACTTCATAGTTGACACAATATTGGAACAAGATCTGCAAATGTATATGCCCAATATCCGAACAACGCCTAAAGAAATAGCGAAGGAAATCAGACTGCTGAACTCGAGAAAAGTTCAAAAATTCGACTCGATCACGCCTTCCATACTTAAAAATCTTCCCAGATAATGCATTTCTTTTCTAGCTAGTTTGTTCAACGCAATCTTTCGAACATTTAACTTTCCTGACCTGTGGAAAATCTCTGAAGTTATCATGATCCACAAATTAGGTAAATCTGAACATGAAACTTCGTCTTATCGGCCGATAAGCTTAACGCCTGTACTCCCCTAACAGTGCGAGAGTATATTGCTTAACCGACTAAACCATGCATGGATGTTGTTCCGTCTCACCAGTTTGGCTTTCGAAAATCTCACTCAATAATAGAGAATGTTCACCGAGTTCAAACAGCAAGACAGGCTTTTGAATGTAAAAAGTATTGCTCAGCGGCATTTTAAGATGTAAAACAAGCTTTTGACCGTGTCTGGCACAAAGGATTGTTGGTTAAAGTGAAGGAAAAACTTTCACACTCAATGTTCCTACTCATCCAGTCGTATTTATCCGACCGCTGCTTCCAAGTGACACAAGGCGAAACAAGATCAGGATTGTTTGAAGTGAAAGCTGGTGTACTACAAGGATCTGTTCTTGGTCCAGTGTTGTACAACATATTTATATTAGATCTTGGATGGCATAACAATAGCAACATATGCCGACGACAGAGCCATTTATCAGTTGATGACAACCCAGAAATGGCCAGAAAAAGACTCCAGAAATAGCTAGACAAAACTCATAAGTGACTCTGTAAGTGGCAGATTCATGCCAGTGACCACCATATCACCTTCACGCCCAGGCAAAGAAACACCCCTCCTGTTAGACTTGGTTCTGATACCCTACCACACACAGATTTTGTAAAGTATCTTGGCTTCCACTTAGATAGGCGCCTAACATGGAAGCATCACATTAAAAATAAAAGGGACGAGATAAACCTCAAGTTCCGCAACCTGTATTGGCTCATGGTAAAAAAACTCTATGCTCTCTATAGACAACAAAATCCACATCTACAACTCGGTCCTTAAGCCAATATGGACCTATAGGATCCAATTGTGGGGCGTTGCCAACAAAACCAACATACTCTGCCTGCAGATAGTCCAAAATGGTATCCTAAGAACAATCGCAAATGCACCGTGGTTTGCTAGGAACGACGAAATCCACGACTACAAATGTCATCAACTCTGAAATGGCGCGGGACAAAAGACAACACAAGCAACGCCTAACCTTGCATCCAAACCCACTAGTTACTGAACTGTTCAACCCGACAGCGGTGGTAAAAAGTCTGAAGAGTAACCACCTTCCATAAGTGGGAGGCGCAGCACTGGCTGCTCCACCACAACGCCATTTGTCATGGAATTAATTCGCTTATGTTCCGACGACCGATTGCGAAGAAAATTAAAAGCAAAAAAAGAAAAGACGTTCTTCTAATTTATTGAAACCATAAAAGGCTCCTTTATTCTGACGTCAACACTGACCTACACAATGCCTTCGTTTATACAGGTTATTGAAGGTACAATCTGGCATACAGACGTTGTTTATCAAATTAATTAGGTAATCAACTCGACTAGCTCAACAAGTTGAACAAAGCTCTCTATATTTACAAATAATGCGAAAAGGGACGTTATAATGTCGAAATTTAACACTTTCGACTCCACCCACTTTTCATATAGAACTCATACGCCATACTCATACATATTGGAAGTGAGCCCCTCCTTAAAATTTAGAGGGCGCTTTTTAAGACGCGTGGGAGCACTGTTTCCAGATCAGATTTTTTAAAATCCGTAAGGTGGGTAAATCCGTAATCTTTCTTAATGTTAAAGAAGCAGGTGTATACTAATTAGAACTACTTAATTTTATTAAATAAATGTCGATATTTGTAACAAAAGTAGATTTTTGAAAATTTTGGAATTATAATTGAAACCGAAGTAGAATTTACGTGAAGTGAAAGCGTCGATCAAAGGGTGCCGACAGATATGTCCATCTTTTCTTTGGTCTTGTAGTATTTGTAGTATTCTACATAAGAATTTTACCGAGTGTAAAAAAGAAATAACTCAAGTAGAGTCGTCTATCTTATTACGCATCTCTTTGCCTATGTAAATAAAATTATACCTATCTACAACTACAGTAAGTACAAAGTTTCGTGAAAATATTTCTTCGTTAGTGCCTACTAATAAATCTTTAAATGAATGTCACATTAACGTCAAATTAAAATTCAATAAGCACTTTGTCAATCAATATTAATGTATAGAGGCATGAGGAACAGGGTGTAAAGTTCACACATCCTCCATATAAAAGGGAGGATCCTCCGACCAGACGGCTGATGGGCAACCGCCCGACGATTGATGTCGGTAAGTTATATAAATTCTGATCACGCGGTAAACTCTGCTTGCGCGATGCAGGATTTCGCGTGATGTCAGTGTGATGCGTAGTTTGCATGTGGCGATGTAGATGCCGCCACAAATGTAACATTCCAAGGAAATTACACTCGATTTAATTTAAATTTTCCCGCTATTATTGAGTGCCAGCGAATAAGTATGTAAACACCAATTTAAAACTTCACGCTTGGACTTTGTAATGCTTTAATTTCATGCATTAAACATTTTCACGGCTGTAATAAAGCACACTGTATACAATTGTAGTCGTTAGCAACACTTTAGCCGGTCTTTCCATGTAATTGATAAATAATTTAATGAGAACCTCAATTAAAAATTACTCACAATTTTGTACTGGCAACAGCAGCTAAATCAAACTTTCCGTGACTTGCACCGATTGTTTTCAGTAACAGAAAACGTTTCAACACATCATTATTGTATAACAAACTCTTCTTACATAGGTACTTTTTTACATCACATAACCTTGGTTAGTGTAAATAATACTTCACGGTAACGATATTTGATAAATGAAAAAATAGAATTAAATGAATGTCACAACTCATGGGGCGTCCGTTTTAGTGACAAACACCTGGGACATGAATACTCGATGCGTTCGAATCATGAGTGAATAAATTAATGTAAAGTCGTTCACTGCCGCGGCTCGCATTGAGGTAACTGACTAACTGACAGTAACAGCAGTCAGCGGTGGCGTAAGGTTATGTTTTTGAAATCGTCCGATATCAGTGCACATTGGATTCCAGCCAATCTAGCGCTCTAGTGCAGAGCAAAAACCATGTCTCGTGATGTGACGCAAATTTAAATGCATTTTTTATTATAAGTAGGTACTAACGTTTTTTTTTTACTGAAATATGGCGTGATTCTGAGGCTAACTTCAAATGTGAAACTTATAAAAACAAAAATATGATGTATCTTGCAATTCAACGTTGAATAACGTTCACCTTCCATTTTCAGTAAGTGTCACTATTTCTGACAAATTTTGTTCAATGTTCGGCGTGACATCTGTAAAAATAAGACTATAGTTTGTTCGAAAGCCACCTCTTTTCTTCGGTCTAAAATAATAGACACAAGGTATTTCCGCTTTTCGCTGACGAAAGAAAAGCGCTGCAGCGCTGCAATGTACACAAATGCGCGCGCACATTTAAGCAGCAAGGGGGAAGTTCAAAGACTTTATATCCTAACGTTTATTGTTTATCTAAAACACCTATTATGTTAAATATTTATAAACTAGTTTTGTATTGAGTTATTGAGTAGGTATATTTTGTTCGCTAGTAAGCGTAAGTAGTAAGAGAAACGACTTTTAACAGTGTTTTAATTCTAGCTGAAATAAACTAACGACATCTATGTTTTTAATCGTGCAACCTGTCACTAAGCAACAGAGTTTGCCAAAGATATTTCTGCAGGCTCCGGTGCGAACAATCTCATCATTACCAGACTCTAACGTCAATTGCGTAATTTTCTCCTTTCAGTTAAAGCTATATCAACTAATTCTATATGTATGGCGATTATGCAACAAAACAATGCACTCACCGTTACTAAAATATACACGAAAAAATTACACATGAAACATCTCTGCTCTTTTACTAGTCTAAAAATAAAAACTAAACCAATAACTATAATTTGCACCAACTACTTTAAGTCTTTAACCTACCTTCTAGTGACGATAAACTTAGTTGAACCACTAAATCCACAATAGAACCAGAACTAAGTGAAGAATGTATTTAGTGCTTAGTTACCCTTGTTGTTAAATAATTCACGATTAAAGCGACAGATGGCGCTACATTACGTGACCATAACTACAATGTTCATAGTACGGGGGGTAGACAGTTGTTTAACACTTTTATCAAGGGAGAAGAATAGTTTCTGTCGAATTCCTCCGACTAAAGATGTTGCTCGGAGTGCTCCTGCTTCCCGAACCCGAAAAATAATCCCAAGAATTTATCTATAGAAAATAATTAAATTAAGGCATAATCATACATAAGGGTAAATGATAGCAATTTACCATTCTGTGTATCAAAACGTGCTCATGGGAAACAAAATCTACAATAAGTTAAAAATAAATTTTCACTAGTCAGGAAATAAAATTCACACTACTCTGCTAAATAGAACTCTAATTCTAATAATATCATTCTTGGAGGGAAATAATTAGAGCTTCCACACTATACATTATACAAAAGCGAACCGTGTGTTGAAGGCTTTATAGTGTTAATTGTTATAAAATTAAATTTTCAAACAAACCGAAGTAGGGCACTTCAAATACTTACTCGTATTTTTGTTAAAAATGAGAGTAAGTATTTGAAGTTTAGTTTGAATTTTACCTAATGGACGCATTTCTGAGTAACAAAAATTACTTTTATTTTTAGAAATAGTCAACCTTTCCAGCCTTAAGATAAAAAAAGATTAAAGAAAATCTACATAAAATACGGGGAAAACGTTTAGGATTCGCTAAAAAGGGTCACTTTTTGGGACTCCTAAATTTCGCTCTACGTTCAAGTGTATGTAAAACAGCAAATTAATTCAATTAAAAACAAACACAATTTGTACAAAAGACACCAAACACGCGTTTGTTATATTCTCAAGTGTTATTTTATTAAGTAAAAGCCGAGGTAAATACATCTGTTGAAAAACAAATAGAGACTAGAAACGGAGTCAAGAATGAACTAGATTCTTGGCTATAAGAGTAAAGGAAGACCAAAGAAACGGTGGATGGACTGTATGAAAGATGACAGACAGACAGGGACCCAGATGACCACCAGTAAAATCAAATTTAAAAACTAAATCAAAACAAATACTTAGAGATAATGATAATTCTTTCAAGATGTAATAGTTGGCATAAATAATATTCCTTTTAATACAAAGTGCAGCATTCCGCTGCCAAATACATCTGCTCCTGCCTCCACCTGCACACCTGCTGCTGCCTCTTTACACGCGAAAAAGGCCGAACATGTTTTATTTGTAAAATCATGTCAAAACAGACATATTTTTTTATTCGGTTTTGTGGAAGGCCCACCAGCTCCGTGTCACTTTGCCGCCTGGAGCAGGCAAACACCAACGTCTACCAGCGGCCCAACGCCACACTCCGATACAGGCTCACAGCGGTTCCACGGCATATATTGCCTTTTCTTGTTTGGATCTTCCAATAATTTCTACTTTAGTTTTTCTTAATCTCGTATTACCTCATGTGTTACCGGCAACTACATTTTTTGGGGTTCATAGTTTTTAGCTAAAGACAGGTTGCTTTACCTTGTAAAGGCGTGGGTTCATCGCGGCAAATTTAAAATACGGTCTTAAGCATGGACGTTCACGAAAGCTTTACGAACCTTGGCCATTGTACGTTCACTCGCGTCACGCAAAAAAGCTTGAGATAACTAATGCATCCCGATGGGCTTGTCGTACTTTGCCGACAAAAGTAACCACTAATTATAATCCCTCTAACATAACTAACAAATAACCATCACAATAATAGCCATCTTATCCTACGCTGGCGGCATATTTCTTAATCGTGCAAATTATTTTTATGTGTTGTTTTATATTACTACTTATTACAATATACCTACTTTGTGTTCTTCACCTGGATGCTGCGTTTCATTGTATAACCTATGTCGTGCCGGGTCCGACTCCCGGGCGACCTTTCACTCAAGTGTAGCAGAAATACATTTATTTTGCTAAAATAGGTAGGTATACGAAGACTATACTTGATTTATTCTTTTTTACAATCGGTAAAATCCTTTTATGCTGAATACTAAAAGACCAAAGAAAAGATGGATGGACTGCGTGAAAGATGATTTGGCAAGAAAGGGGGTGATTAACGAGATGACGAGTAATAAAGAAGTAAGGAAGAAGAAGAAGAATACATTTTGCGCCGACAACAAATAAATTCGGATAAGGACAGGAGAATGATGTTGATACCTAAGATAACAGAACAACAAACCAACAACTATTATTACCTAATTTAATAGTTTCAAGGAATCAACTACACAGTAATTAATTATCTGATAAAATAATAACTTAATTTCTTGATCGGCGACGATTTATAATTTATTCAGGAGAATTTAACACTTATGTCAGTTCAAAGTGAAGACTAGTAATTATGTTACCTACTACAATAGTTAAATCAAACAATCCTCAGTTTATGAATACGTAATACAATGAAAGGGTGCCACTATTATACAGCCTGATTTAAATTCAAAAAACGCTTCGAATTTTCATTGTTTTCTAAAAAGTTCAGACTGTCTTTTGTTCCGAATTTTTTGAAGCACTGGCTTGTTTTGTGTTTATTTTTCTTTTTTGTTCTATTTCTAAAACAGACGGATAAAACTCTTTTGTTTTCAAATTTCGAAAGTTTATTTGGGGTGGTTCATGTTTGGCTGAGCTGCATCGGGCCAATTAATCTAGTTCTTGTTAGCATGACTGCCGATTTGTGTAAAAATACCTACTTTCTACAGATAGCCAAATTGTAATTTTAAATATTCAAGCAGATAAGCGTGGCCGTTTTTAATTATATTGGTTTGTCGCAATTGCTTGAGGGAACTTAATCTGCTTACGGAACAAATTGGCAAGCCCGGAGGAAACTGCTCTCAAATCGGGGGAAAAGTAATAAGAATAAGGTAAGTAGCAGCTAACGGGACAGCTTCGATCTGCGGACCCAAGTAAGGCGCTGCTAGCACAATCTTGCGAAATGGGGGATAACCGACCCAACTGACACTCAGTGCGAATGCGGTGCTCCTGACCAAACTATGTCCCATACGTTGGAGTGTCCAAAGTATCCATACACCTGCTCTTTTGTGGATATAAAAAACGCCACTGATGCCGTGATTCCCGTGGCCATCTACTGGGCGCAACTCATCTAACATAAAAGAAGATTCGAATTTCGAAGAAAAGTTCAAACTGAAAAAAATATGTTTTCTCACTATTTGCAAGACCCATAACCAATTTAAAATATTCTCAAGCTTATCCCTCTTGGAGACGGAACCAATGTTCACAATCAAATAGATGCCGAGTCCTATTCTGGTCACGTTACTGCGTACCTTACCTTCGCTCGCAGATAATACCCGGTGCTCATGACGGGCTCATCCTATCACGGTCCTTACCGATAATACTTGCAACAGTGAGTTTTTTTTTTGTAAGTTACTACCAGGGGTAATACGGATATCTTTTTACCAGAACCGGAATCGGAGGTTTTAATTTTGATTGATCGGAATAGGAACCAGAACCGGAGTCGGTGGCGGAAGTAGAAGAGAGATGTGTTAAGGGAAGACTGAAACAATATAAATATAATTTAGTCTCTTTAGTCAGTATCTTAAATTAGTCTCTTTAATCAGTCTCTTTAATAAGACAAATATTAGCGATAACATCCACAAACAAAACAATAAATTGTCGACCGCGAGGGTACATAAAATAAACAAACATTACCCTGGCGACGAGTTAAAACTTGTTTGTACGCGCTCTAGTCACGTGCGTCGCTACGTTTCGAACTTCGGCATAACTTCGATTCAAAATTATCGGAACCAAAGTCGGAATCGGAGGTGTAAAGTTAATCGGAAGTTGCGACTTTTTGGAATCGTAACCGAAGCTCCGTACCATCCCTGGTTAGTACCTACTTACCTTACTTAAACTTACCTACTGTAAGTCCATACAATAAATAATATTATCAAAGCTAATTCTCTCTATCTCTCTAAATACATAAAAGTGATTGGATTTGCTGTCGTTATTCACCAGAGTAGGTAATGCAATTACTGAAACAGTATTTAATTATGTTTATTAGAACATAAAAACGATACTGTTGCCCATTTAAAACACAATTTCAACCACAACACTGTTACGTTTTAAGCAATTTTATCAAATAAATGTCTACATTAAACTCCATTTTAAGCTTAAAAAATAACACGGAAAACTCTTTTAAACGATGTCACCGCTGAACATTAGGTAGTGGTTACATAAAATTCCAGCGGCTAAGTGGTATCTTCTCTCTCACGCCACGCTTACAGTCTCAAGGGTGGATAAGTGCTATAAGTACCAACATTACCATATTAACGGAGCGGTGTTCACTTTCTCTGCGTTTCATAAAACTAGCTACCTTTCAGAAGAAAAAAACGTAAAGTTTTTTAAATGTTTCGTCATGAAAAGTCCATGTCCTTTAAAGCTAAGCGCTCATTACAAAATTAAAATTCAAAATACATATTTTATTTCACATAAACCTACAAGGGCACATAAGAAACGTCAGAAGCTAGGTGCACGGTTCCAATTGGCCGTTTCCTATGGAGAAGAGCCGAAAAGAAACTCCACGGTTACTCTTTAAAAAAAATTGTTTTTACAATGTTTTCAAATTATAGTGTAGAAACTATGAGAGGACAGTTTAGGCCTATCAACAAGTACCATACAGTCGAGTCGCTCCGCAGGGAATCGCATTTTAATACAAAAAAATGCGGTTCGGCGCATCTGTAGTGTGCGATGATTCATATAAAATGTATGAAAGTGATGTTGGAGGATTTGCGTTGCGGCGCGGCTCGCTTTAATCTGCCCTAGCCTTAACAGGTACCAATTACCATTACCATTTCGTGTCGACACAAGAGAGGAAGAAGAAACACATGTAATAGTTGTCCGCAATTCCACGTCAAAGCGCGTATTTTGAGTACCGGTACATACAAACATATGTCGCAACAGTAAATCATACCAGCCTATTACTGTTACACTGCAGGGCAAAGGCCTCTACTCATGCAGAGAAGGTACAACGCTTGATAGGGATGTTGACTGGAAAAAAAAACAATTAAGTCTGTCAAAAAAAATGGTTTAGATACAACGCATTTAAGTTGGAGAGTGGGGGCTAGCTACGTCACAAGTCAGTTTATAATCTACCGGGGAGTAACGTCATGCCATATTTTAACTCAATGTATTGCCATAATCTTTTGATTACGTAAAAAAAGAAAAAATACGTGTCCAATATTTTATAATAAACTACCTGACGGACACAATTTTTTTTGCTAACATCTCTATTTCAAACTTCTTATATTAACACTTTGCGGGACACTAAACGCTCCCAGACGTAATAACAACAAAACTTCGAGTGTGTCTCGTTCAGTGTACTTCAACCGATTAACTATTAAACCAAGGTCCCTATTATGAAGTATTAATACCATCACGATTCCGTTGCGAAAATGGGATGGGGCTGAGCCATATATTGCTTCGTCTCTCTCTGGCACTGGAAAAGTGATAGCATTCATACTTCATAATATGGTCCCAGATTCCATCACGATTAAATCTGATGATCGTGGTTTAGAAAGGGACTGACACACGGGAAGAAAATAAATGACGCTTTAAAAAGCCGAACTACTTCTGAAACTCTTTGTGTCATATTGCCGTTTGGTTTGCCCGCTCCCCCCTGTAAACATCATTCGAGCGCTAAAAGGTCCTTGTCGTCAGTGTCATACCAAGTATGATATACCGAGCATATGAGTATATGAGCATACCGAGTGTACCAAACTCAGGAATTTAATATGTACTATAGTTTGACCGAGACCGCTGTATCGCGCCTTAGAAATGTGCGGCGAGGCGGGGGGCAGCGTTTACGAATGAACGGCGGGACGCCGCCGTGAGCGTTGACGAATGAGCGGCCCGCACTGCCCCCGTCTCGCCGCGCACATACCTAAGGCGAGGTACAGCGGTTTCGCTCAAACCACAGAATAGTGGAGTGTGCCTTCTGTACAGAAGGCGCACTCCGCATTTTAGGTATGAAGCTACAAGTACGCGGTGGACCCGTCTTCTCGAGCCAATTCAGTGAGCATAGCGTAGTCAGAAGATATAAGACTTACGCAATAGAAATAGAGGCAACTTCTAGGTCAATATAACTGTAAGTAATTAGCGCAGTGCAACCTGAATTACACTTTATTGTGTCGAATCAAGAGTCGCTTTTTATTTAAATGATTTTGTGAAATGAACCGTCTGTGGTCAAACTATATCAAGCTATCTCTCAGCCAAATTACATCAAAATCGGTTTGTTATTTTATCCGTCGAAGCATAGCAGGCAGCTAGACTCCTTTCGTAATGTAACGTAGATATGAAAGTTTTTAGTATAGCTGCTGAAATATTTGCATAAGTGTAGTTTATTACTTAGCTTCCTGAAAAATATGTTCTCCGATGTTGATTTATTGCATTTTTGGAGTAATTTCGTTTTCTTATTCAAGCAGAATTTGTAGGTATTATAGAATTTTACCTAGGTAAGACCACGAACTCACCACTAAAATAGCTTCAGTAAGGTGAAAATTAAGAAAATAAATAAACTAGGTAATAAACTTTATTATTTACTTCATTAGGTACCTACCTCCTCGTCTCCTTCCAAAAGTTTAAATCTATGAAAGAAGGTAAGCGACACTAAATTAATAAGTAAACGAACAAAATTGTTTTTAACAACCTCATCTTCTGAATTTACAGGGCCGCTCTAAATAGGTAATTACATGCACGGCCACTTTTGCAAGCCAGTAACCGCCAACAGCCTAAAAATTTCGGTCCATCGTATTAATGAAAATATGAATAAATGAGTTCTTATTTCTGTAAAATTCACGAATGTTTCGTGTATTTGTAGCTTTATGAAAATACCAGCAAAAAAAAACATACACGTCTTGTTATTTGCTAATGTGAGAGAAAAATAGGAGCTAAATTAATTTATTTATTTATGCTAAAAGAGCTTTTATTCGTTTTTTGTGAACCTTTTAAATCAGCATCACCATTTCAGCCTACTCAAGAACCACCACAGTAATTTATAATACACACTACACCTACACATTACACATCTTCTTGAACAGGAACACGTATACAAAGATAATAGAAAACACAATGTATTTATCACGAATAGTTCAATATTTCTATCTATTCGCATCATGCACCAAATAACTATATTTTGATAGTAAACAGTCGCGCTACCTACGAAATTTCTCATTAGGTCGCTATGGTTCCGCCTCTGTTCTTTCATGCTATCAACATTACTGCAATTCGTTTGTAAAATACCTGTATTTTTCATCTAGCTAAGTGAAAGCTAGATACGAAACGACAATTTCACAAAGTGCTTCAAGCTAATCTTAAGTTTTGAACACCTACAAATAAAGACAAGTATTTCTTTTATTAAAGGTTTTTTCATGTTCCTTAGTAGCGATTTGAAAAAGGCTTACGACAAAGTGTACCACTAAACGCAGAACTTTTTTATGATCACCATTGCGCATAGCATTTCATTGGTGACTAGGTATAATGTAATAGGAGTTTCTTCAATTATAAAACTACCCTTATCTTTTATGAATCTATTGTCTTCTATCTTAAAGACTTATCTCAGTAATTAGAATATTTTCCATTGTGTTCGTTTTATTGCAGTTTTTAGTACGGGCTCCTGAATGTCACGTGGCAAACTCCTATCGCGCATTCTGTGTGCACTCGATAACTATTAACATTCCTATGATTACCTCAGTTACCTTACCTCAGTCTTGATTGCCATTTTTTGTAAAACTTATTGGTCAAGCATTTCTGTAATCAATTTTAAAACTTTATTTGTTTCTTCTATATTTCATAACATTATTTCTGTACATATGTATCTAAGAAATAAGTGCTCTAAAATAAACAAATGATGTGAAGTTCCGAACAGCCTGTATACACAAGTACGAAGTAGTATTTATAATGTCCACCATGAGCCACAGAAGTCACAAACCACAGAATTTCATTTACAAATCTGCTTTGTGACAACGAAGACACCATGGCTGATTCTCGTCCTAAACACTACTTTGGTTTTCACTTCTGTGTCCTTCGGTTCTTGGGCCTGGGCTGGTGGCACCATCCAGAAGAAGGCAATACTTCCAACTTTCCAGGCTGGTACCTCTACTACTCCATTGTCACCCAAGTCGTCTGGGTAGCTGGCTTCGTTGGTCTGGAAACTATTGACCCTTTCGTTGGCGAAAAGGAAATGGACCGATTCATGTTCAGTCTCTCCTTCGTCATCACCCATAACCTCACTCTTATCAAACTGTACATTTTCTTCTTTAAAAATGCTGACATTCAGGAAATAGTTCATACTTTAGAGATAGGGATGTATGATTATTATCAAAACATACCTAAGAACCGAAAAACGGTTAAAATATCCAAAATAATAACTGGCGCATTTATTTTCTTTGGCTGGCTTACCATTGGTAATGGAAATGTATATGGGACGATTCAAGACATTAAATGGAAAGCTTTGGTTGCTACTTTAAACGATACTGCTCTTCGTCCAGTTCGGACCTTGCCGCAACCGATTTATATACCTTGGGATTATCAAAAAGATGCGTCATACATTCCTACTTTTGTACTCGAAACTGTAGGTTTACTTTGGACTGGTCATATTGTGATGACCATTGATACATTTATTGCATCTGTTATCCTGCATATGGGTTCGCAGTTTGAAATACTAAACGAGGCAATAACAACTGCGTATGATCGGACAATGACGTCACTACGGGAAGGCATACGTGTCGATGATAATAGTATTCAAGAGAGAGAATCGTTAATATTGAGTCCAGAAGATAATAATGAAAAAATTGTAGAGTCTTTTGTGCCGAGAGAAGAAATTGACGCAGCACTGCAGGTTGCTTTCAGGAATTGCTTCCGACAACACCAGGTTCTTATCAAGTGAGTGTAAACTTTTTATAAAAAGTAAATGCATTTATTATTTTTTTACAGTTGCAACATCACGTGACTGTACGTTTCTTTCTTTGATTAGTAAATTTAATGGTTATATCAATTTACCTTTTTACAACTCAATTTTATATCAAAGCAGTGTTACAAATCCTTTGTTTAATCATATTCTGTAGTACGCTATTCAAATTATAAGCAGTTATAATAAGAGAAACGGTAATAAAATGTCAAAGAGAAAAGGCGCACAAATCAAGTGTGGAAATAAATTTAATCCTTGATTGGTCCCCAAGATAAGCTATGGGATGTTCTCCTTGCATCCTTGTTAGGGATCAGTAGGAACCCTTACAGTACCGCCATCCATCTGTCTCACAAAATCTTGTGTTTTTCCAAACACTATGATGAGTCTGAAAATAATACTTGCACCAGCTTTGTTCAAAACCATAAATATTTAAAAAAATCTTTAGTAGCTTGAAATTATTTCTACTCTTAAGCACTTGGTCCAGAACGAATTGCAAAAAAAAATCATAACTGAACAGTGGAACCAACATCATATTTAGAGTACGACATAAATTTTCATATACGGACATATTCAAGTAGGTACAGATATTTCTGAATCTTTGAATGAAATATGGATATAAAAGATAGGTCAAACGTAAATAAAGATATAACTTGTAATATCGCTCTCTATATTCAGGAAACGTTCGCACAGTAAGGAGATATCTATATAAAATCGTGTTAACCTAGGTAATCACAGTCACTTTGTATTCCCGTCTGACTTTCAATCTGTTTGCTCAGCTTTTCAGTGGATTACATTAGAATTGTCATGTTTTACACTTGTTAGAAGATAGAATGGTAAAAGGACAAAGTAACAAATTGCATTTTTTTTATTGTTAAGTGAATATTTGGGAAGGAATTTGTCAAACAGTGGACTTCTGCACGATATGTCGCTATTGACCAATTTAAAACAAAGAATGTTTTCCTAGTAACTAGTCGGTAGTAGTAAGTAGTATGGAGGATATATTATATATTGCACATTTAATAATTTTATGTTACATGTTATTTTTTCACGAATTCTGAGCCTCCACGATCCATATACCTTGACAAGTCATTCATATTCAAGGGTGCCTTCATTCCGTAATATATTTTTGCATCTGTCTGTCTTACTTTGTTTTTAGTGTTACTTGACAAAATATTGTTGAAATAGTATAGTATAATGTAGTATAGTTATAGTATCTAATGTTTCTTCAAACACGTTACTACGCACAGAAACTCAGTTTTACATCCATTACTAGTCGTATTTGCTATCCCAGACTAAGTACTGTAAAGTTTTTGGCAGCCGACCGACTTGGACCCGCCGAACGTCCTAAACTGCCATAAAGTGCAATGTGAATTAACTGGAAGGTTTGGCGACGGCATCCCGAGCCAAACTTCGGTGTACTTCGGAAAATAAGCCCGTAAACTGTGACTAATTACATCAAAATACATATAAATGAATTTCCGTATAAACCCACCACGTCTTCATTCTTGGGTGTGTAGGAGACGATCGGCAGCATCATCCACTTATGTAGAATCTGTTAATAACAGCAAACTGATTATTATGATCAGCTAATATCACCAATCAAGATGGACTAATACAAGCCTAGATTCTACTACGGCACCTAGAGAAAAGGCCAAGACCTCACCTCACCCTTACCTGGGGCGTATTTTGAAACTATTACATCTTCTATCACTATGAACCGTCCTAAGTCCAACCGCGGATGTAAAATATATACAAACCTTTTGACCTAATAACATCGAACACTCATATCTGCTTATACCATCCGCCCATTTTCAATTTTAATACAATGCGAACATGGCAATCTGAATCGTCCCCGTAGTTATTGGAAACGTGCCGCTTACTACAAACAGATATTTGCAGGGTCAATAAGGGACAGGTCTGAAAAACGACGGGTATTCCACTGCGTAAAAAATGTCAATTCACAGTCGATACGAAAGCAATAAGGGGACTGAGTTCTCGTGGATATGACAAACTGCAATATCTCAGGATTACACCCTCAATATTGTCAGTTGGTTTGCCTTTTTTCCACACTTAAATCAACATAATCTGTGCTTTATATTCACCTTTCTGCGCTGATATTAGAATAAAGTTTTCACTAGGTATACTACTGTGACGAGTATTACATATTTTTTTAACTCTATTTTCAGTTGTGTGGAGAAGTTCTCTAGAACTTATTCGTATGGCTTCATGACTCAACTGCTCTCCAGTATGGCAGCCATTTGCGTAGTAATGGTTCAAGTTTCGGTAAGATTCATAGATATGCGGCTTTATTTCATCATCTCCATATTTTTGCATAAAATGTTGTAATATTTTTTACTCGATACTATTTATTTTCCGACAGTAATACGGCACTTCTGCGTATGTTTTATCTAGGAATTCAGTTTTCAAAGAACTAGACTTAGATGTAGTCATGTTACCTTTGACTATTTGCCGTTTGAATAAAGCAATTCCCGTATATTCTAAGCCAAAGCTTTTTATATAATATTCTTATAATGTACCTAGTTCTGATTTGCATGTACCTAGCTTATTATTTAATATTTCTACACCAGCAATGGTAGTATGTGTGAAACAGTGTTTAATGTAAGATCTCAATGTACCATATACTGAGAAATAAAATTCTAAAGGGTCAAAAGTATAAAGAGGATTCCAAGTAGCATCCTTCTGCATGTAAATTACACAATTACTGTGACTTTTAATCCCTCGGCTAAGTCTGGTGAGTATGCCCACATGATTATGACCATTTAATACGGATGCGACCATTGGAAGGCCCTTGTTCAGTATTGGCTTTCGGGATGCGTTCGGAACGTATCCTCACGTTGAAGCCTAGCTTGACTGATTTGATTAATTGACGGTCTTTTCTTACAGCAAGACGCATCTAGTTTCAAGTCAGTGAGATTAATAACTTCTGTGGCGTTCTTTGTGGCCATGATCATTCAGCTCGGCATGCAGTGCTTCACTGGAAATGAGTTGACGCTACAAGTAAGTTGGAACTTATTTTGGTAATTAACAAAAATATACTTTGATATTTTGAGTTGTGCTGAGTGTTGTAGGTGTATTCCAGGAAATGGCGAAATTCATAATTTACCGTTGATACAATAATTCATTATTAGAGACGCGTATAATGCCAGCAAATTGAAAGCATCCAGCTCTCTTGTCCATGTAACGTTTATTTTGCTCGATAACACCTTGGTAAAATAATCTCTCATGGAGGGACCAAGTGTTTCATCAAAGAAAGAGTCAAGAATATTTTTTCCACTAGATCTATCACTGAAAACTGATGGTGAAGTGATGACGAAAATACTATTATGCTTTCTAATAAATTGATATTTCCAGGCCGAGCGTATATCAGACGCGGTTATGCAGTCCAAATGGGAGCGCATCCCGACGAGTCAACGTAAACCTCTACTGATGGTAATGATGCGAGCACAGCGACCTCTAAGACTCACAGCTGCCGGATTCACGCATATGGACAACGCGTGCTTTCTAGCAGTAAGTGTGAAGTGGACCAGCTACTGCTACAGTCCTTCACAGTTATTTTACCTCTGCATGCATGCATCACTGCCAAAATGTGACCTTTAGTGTGGTTACAATATGGTTGCTGTTGGGTTGTTTCTTCTGACAAGTCTGTCAAAATCACAGTGATCTCTATTTTCGTTATGATAAGGTTGCTATATGCTATTAAGTTCACTAAGTCTCGTTATATGACGTAAGTGATTATGTGATTTTAAAAAAGGTGGCTGGGATAAACTGGATGCGGAAGGTGGAGTACAGGGTGTTGTGGCGCAGCCTGGGAAAGGCCTATGTCCAGCAGTGGACTGCGATTAGATTTAGTTGAACGTTGCTATTGGGTACGTAGGATGGGCACGGAGACGTTTGCCCCTTTAGGTTCACAGTGTATTTCTTTGCCAGCCATCATCCGTGCGTAGCATGGCCGTGTGTCGCAGTGGACGATCGCGCCTACATTTTCATACAAGTAGTTAATTTAGGGCTGCTGTGGACCGGCACCATCACTCAAGCTAATGTTACCTACGTTGTAAACTTATTGCATCATCACAGTTCGGAGCTCGAGTCAGTCATTGAACATTGGTGACGTCATCAGCCACGACGATTCTCTTTGATTAATTCAATAATTTTATATCATTGGCAAGTCTCTGCATGACGTCCAGCCCTACATTATAGACATTTTTTGTTGGATATGTGGCAACTGCCTGCGCTTCTGAAAAGTTAAAGAGTCGATTTCGAAAAACATAATTTCGAAGGTTATGTGATTTCAATAGTTATAATAACTAGTTGGAATTGAAACGATAATATATCAGATATTTAACATGAATTCCAACTTCGTCTTATATATTATGTTTTTAAATCCATTTGCGTTTGTTTGTTTCAGATCATGAAAGCAGCTTATTCTTATTATGCCGTTCTCAGCCAAAGACAAGAATAATGTACAACAGAATGAAAAACAAAGACAATTTTTATTTATAAGTAAATAATTTAATTAGAATCTTTTCACTTCTGAACTTTATCGCACATAACTATAATCTAAACTATTACAGTTTCTTCGTACGTATAAAAATATTTCGATGTAGGACCCACTAGTTTTAACACCTATTACTTATACTTACTTGACCAATGTAGAACAACTTTGAACTTATAGCCGGCAAGATAAAATGAAACACATATTTTACAATATTTTCATCTTTTCTTAATTTAATACTCGTATTATACATATACTTACAATTAATATACATTTATTATTTTTGAAAAATTAAAATTTGTAACCGACAGTACATTTGATCAAAAATTGCTTTGAATTAAACTAATCGAATCGGGGGCATCGGCCACAGGTGCCTCGACCACTGGGGGCCTAAGCCACGGACATTTTATGAAAAGCACGTGTTCGCTCTATTCAAGTATTTTATATCATTGTAGCGATTTTTAGAAGACGCCTATTTACAGCAACAGAATCTGTCCTTAGGCTAAAATGGTGATCACCTGACGGGGTCAAAAGACCAATGGCTGCTGGGGTTTGCGGGTTTGTCCGAAAGGGATATCGCGGCCCCGGAACACAGGCAACGGAAGGTACATGGGTGGGTTTTAGTCAGTAAAAGTCTGACACACCCTCTCGCTCTGCCCAGAGCGGGAGAAGTCATTTGATGATTTCCCATCCTCAAAAAATGGTGATAGAGGGATTTATTTATATATGTTGCTTAAAGTTAAAAAAAATATGATTAAACAGTGGCTAACAAAGATTTCAATCGTAGATTTGCCCAGCCGTGTTAAAAGATGGTCGCGTTTCTGTTTCGTTTTGACACCTCTGACACACAATATCGCAGACATTTGACTTGATTGTCATGGAAACGCCATTATTATTGTGCGAAGTCACTCTTCTCACTATGGGCACTTTTTCGCGCGACGTAGTACAGTGAGGGCACATCTACGATTTAAATCTTTGGTGTCTAATCATTACTTAACTAATGCAACGTACATGTAATGATTACTTAATTGGAGCAAGCAGCCTGTGAATTCAGATGATGAGATTGTTGAAAAAACAAACTATGTAGTTCCTTAATAAATAAAATAAAATAAAAAAGCCTTTTATTCCATGCAACACATATTACAGTAATTTATCACTTTGGCATAATACAACAATTCAATTTAAATAAAGAATTAGTTTTGTTTTGAATTATGTTTACTGGTTAGGTATTCTTTGACCTTAATTAATTTACATGCATTTTTAATATTTTTTAATAATAGTTTGACCAAGTAAATTAGCATTAATTATTATTACATAAATATAAAACATTTATTTCCATAACATACTTTTCAAAAATCTAGCGAAAATTCCTACTATTTACATTAAAGTTAGAAATAAATGATAAAATTCATAATTTATAAAATTCGCAATTACTGGTAAACTCTCAGGTAAAGGCCTCCTCCAAGGACTTCCATTGATCTCTATTTCTAGCTATTTTTAGCCAGTTTGTTCCTGCAGTCTTCTTTATGTCATCCTCCCATCTCATGTAGGGTCTCCCTGCTCGGCGTTTGCCTGGCGGGCCCTTCCATGTGGTGACATTTATGGTCCACCTGTTATCCATGCATCGGGCTACATGGCCGGCCCATCTGAATTTTAGCGTTTGGGCATAAGTCAGCGCGTCTATTGGTTTTGTATAATTTCTTATTTTTGTATGTCGTATTTTGTGTTAATTCAACATACTACGTTCCATTCCTTTCTGGCACGAACTAATTTTGTTTTTAATTTTCTTCGTAATTTTCCACGTTTGGCAACCGTAGGTTAGAGAGGGCAGAATGCATGAGTCCAGAGTTTTCTTTTTAAGCTTTATTGGCATGTTACTTTTAAATACTTCTTTTAGACTCCAATTTGTTCCACGCGATATTAAGTCTACGGTCTACGTAATTTATATTTCATTACTGTTGTTTTCGAAACTTATTTGTTTACCTAGATAGATATACTGGTCCACGTACTCTAGCGGCTCATTCTCTAACCTAATACATTTTTTGATGCTGTTTGTCATGGATTTCGTCTTTGACAGGTTCATCTCTAGTCCCACTCGTCTGCTGCTTACGTGAAGTGTATCTAACATATATTGCAGGCCACAGCTAGCTTCTGATAATAATACTATATCATCTGCGAATCTTAGATGGCTTAAGTATTTGCCATTAATGTCCAAACCGCATTTTTGCCTGTCTAGCTTCCTTATGATGGTTTCCAATACAGCTATAATAAAGGTTTGGCGATGATGGATCGCCCTGCCTTACTCCTCTCTTTATAGGAAAGCTTTTTTTTTTGTTTTGGTCTGTACTTTTTGGGCATTTTCCCAGATATTTGTGTGAGATATTGTATCAAATGCTTTTTGATAGTCTACAAAGGCAATGTAGAGCGATCTCTGTCTTTCCTGGTACTTTTCAATAACTAGTTCTAAGGAGTGTATGTGATCTATTGTAGAGAAATCTTTGCGAAAGCCTGCTTGTTCTACAGGTTGCCATGTGTCTAGCGTCTCGCTTATTTTCTTATTAATGATCGAAGAAAATAGTTTGTATGAAGTCGGTAAAAGGCTAATAGGTCTGTAGTTACCAATGTCATGGGAGTCTCCTTTTTTATAGAGTAATATTATGTTTGATTCGGACCATTGCGTAGCTATAATCGCCGTTTCTAAGATGAGATTAAATAGGTGCGCCAGTGGCGTTGCCAGTAGAGTTCCACCGTACCTTATAGCCTCGTTGGTGATTTTATCTGGGCCTGAGCTTTTATCCGATTTTAATCTTCTCATTGCTTGAAGAATTTCTATTTCATCAATCGGTTGAGTTTTATCTTCAATAGTCGTCTGCCTAAAGGAATCCTTAGCTGCTAGTTACCTTATATCACTCTTTTTCCGATCAGAGAGAAGTTACTTTCGGGCTTGCCAATTTGTCTAGCGATTGTATCGCCCAAAGAGTAAAGTAACTATACAGAGAGTATCGCCCAACGTGTACTGCTGCTGCGCTGTCACTGTCAAATAGAGGTCGGCAAAGTGTATCATTTTTGCGATTGGAACATTTGCATCTGGATCACTGAAATAATCCAAATTATTGATATGTTGCATTTAGATCATTTGAATCATCGATTCAAAGGATATAAAAATGCATATCGACAACGAAAAACTGTGAGAGTATGAGTGATACATATATCATTTGGTAACTCTTCCTGACTTAAATCGATTCGATTGTAAAGTGTCACCCGCTCACTCCCAACTCGCGAGTCAGTTCAGTAGTACTGACTAAAGTAACTTAACTCAGCGTCTCAGTCTTTCTCTCTCGTTCACTGCTGCTCAGTCGCCTCGCAAGCGACGGTCGCGCGAAAAGAGCACAGAGGCAAAGTAATGCTTCAGATTCAAATGATGCGTCAGAAACATTGTTAGGTATAGAACCAATCTTTTGGAACACTTCAATGATCCGGATCAGTGATTTAGTTCCGTAAAGAACTGTCTCTTCCATGAAGATTTACACACGCCTACTGTCAAATTGTTACCATAGACATGCTCTTATTGTTACCTCTAATCTTTACTTATTAACATTGATAGAACTCTATTAAAACAAATTACATCAATTTGAAATATTAAGTTTTTCTAATCCAAGCCACTTGACCCACTGCTCCCGAGATAATAAATTTGGAAGTACAGTGTGACTAGAAGAGTGATGAATATAAATGTTTATGGATAGAGAGGGAGAGAAAGGTCAAGGAAAAGAAGGTTGGACTGCGTGAGGAAGATATGAAGGCAGTGAATGATAGCGTGATCGTTGATAGAGGAGAACGGAAACAAGAAAACGTGTTGCGCCGGCCTCAAGACAATAACATCCTGACTAGCGAAAACTGGTCTTATAAAAGTCACCAATGCGCTTTTGTCAAGAGATATTGCATTGGTAAATGAAATGGGTCCTGATTTGGGCCCGAATCTCAAGACTTCTAGTTCTGCTTGGATTCTGTAAAAGCATTGTACCGTGCTAAATTAGTCTTGATTTTATCTTGTAACACATTAATTTATGCTTTAAATCACAGACTTTACCAATGTGACATAAAATTGGAATCAAAAACATTTAGTATGCGAATCTGAGCGCAATATGAAAATATTACTTTAAAAAATTTAATGTTTATTACGTTTCGGACAAGACCAATTTTTATCGAAATCAATGCTGATTCGCCCATTGCATTCAGTGTTCTTAGCTTATAAAATTTCCAACAAAATTTGTACTAATCTCTTTGCTTCTCAAAACCAATATTCTTGTATAAATCACATAAACGGACTTTCATAGAGTCATGCTAGTCTTAGTTAGTGCATTATTAATGCTCGAGTATTAAGACAAGAGTATAAGTCATATGATTTAATCATGTAAACGTTTTTGAGACTTTTTTGGAAGAACTCTGCCGTTCGATTCTGTAAAAATATCACCGTGAAACTTAGGTTAAGTGAGCGTGAAGTGAGCTGTCAATAGTGTTAATCCTATCCTAGTAGTGTTATCCTAGCATCCTGCCGGTCGATTCTGTGGCAGTGACAGCTCACTTCACGCTACCTTCACCTAAGCTTCACGTTAATATTTTTACAGAATCGACCGACAGGTCTTGATCTTGTTATGGCATTCGAAAATTCGTTTACAAGTAAGATGGGATTGACCAAAGCTATTATATGATAGTTTTAAGGTCCAAAACATTTAAACCTGCGGTAGTCAAGAGCATTTGGCTATGGGACAAGGGCAGGAATATGATGACAGTACCTGTGAACACGTGGGTTGCTAGAGAAGCATATTAAGTTCCCACAAGTAATTCTGGAAAACCGATAGAACTAAATATCGGTGACGCTAGATTTTCGGATTACAAATGTAAAATGAATACTTTCTACATGGAAAATATAAGGCTGCGCGCAGATGGGAGTCAAAACTGTCTTATATGACGGACTAAATCTCTCCATGAAGATAATGATGGCACGCAAATCAGATTAAAAAATCAGTCTCACATAATTATAAAGCTGTGAAGAATCTACTGGAAATCTTGTTTTGATAAACTAAACTTTTGTGTCACGATAGATGCAAAAAACCGTTACAAATAGAGATCGTTTATTTGATTTGTCAAAAGCCATAGTAAAAACGGACCTTTGGAGAACAAACAGAAACAAGGGCTGAAGTTCGAATTTCTCTTTCTCAGTAGCAGCCCGGAGTCTGGATTTCTGCCCGGTTTATGGCAATACTGTTACATGGGACTTAAGCATAACTGGCGAAATTTGGGTGTACTATTGGTACACCTCTGAATAACCCTTTGGGATACCTCAAAGGGTATCATGTTACACACAGGAGTCATATTATATTGTGTTAAGAGGCAGACTGAAACATTATTGGTTTTTTCTCTATTATGTACTTATCTGTCAATGAGACACAATAGAATTTTATTGCTATTGAACTGAATCAGCATGCAAACTTATTGGAGAAATTATACTAATTAAACAACCAATAGGTATCGAGAAACTTAGTCATAAATAATAAATAGATTTCGCGACCGGCGACCATTTATAACTTATTCACGTGAAATAACCACTTAAAATGTCAGTTCCAGGTGAAGACTAGTAATTATGTACCAGATCCATGTAATTAAATTAACCAATCCTCAGTTTATGAATACGTAATATAGTGAAAGGGTGCTACTACATACAGCCTGAATTATTATTCCCCATTATTTTAGCCACCATTGTTTTCATATAAAGGTTGGTCTAAACAGTGACGTCGTAAAAAAACATCGATAAGTATCCGAAAATACCCCATGTATATTCCGCGTTTTTTTTTTTTGAAATTCTTATGTGTATTGATTAAAAAGACATCTATTTTCATTTTTACACGGCGTCTTCATATTCTTTTTGTGTAATTCTCTTTGTTATAGAATATTCTTTCATACATAAAATAATCATTTCCCTATCATTAATTCAAGATACGGATACGACGAATTTACGTTCGAGACATCTGCGCGGCACTTTTTGTTACTTTCTCCAGAATGACAAATGTAATTTTATATTTTTTTAAAGAAATTGTCTGGCGCCAACTCTAAATAGGTAATTACCTACATGAAAGACCACTTTTATTAAACTACCGTAATAATAATTTAAAAAACCACAAATTTTCAAACATGATTTGTTTTTTTTTTTAGAAGAGCAAATGAGGTGTAAAATTCTATTCTATTTACATGAACTTAGTATATCATGAGCATTACCATTTCAGCTAAATGCCGTCCACACTTAGGCGTTCCCAAGAATCGCAATAATCATAACAAAATATTTCTACTAATTCAGATCGAACACATGTATTTTTTTATAAGTGATTAAAATATTTTAGTCCCATAGGTGTACATTAGGCGCTAATTCAACATCTCTATCTGTTGGCATCATCCACTAATTATATTTGATCGTAAACAATAAACCATCACAGAAACTCATTACCGCACTATGGTTCCGTCTAGGCGTCTTGTGTTCATTTGTGCTATTGCCGGATACATAATACACCGTGTCATTTGAGTCGTCTTACAAAAGCAGCCCACTTCATGTATCCAATGACTACTAACATTAAAAAAAAAAAAAAATTGTAACAATTTTTTAATTGCTCCTAGAGGTATTTTATGTCGGGTACATTGAGTGGCCCTTTGTACGACAACTAAAATGTCACGGTTTATATAAAAATTTGTTTTAGCTTACCATAATAATAATACTATTATCAGCCTATATCATAGTACTGTAGATGCAAAGCAAAGACCTCTTCGCATACTGAGAAGGCACGAGCTTTTCGAGCATTGATCACCACTCTTGCTCAAGACGGGTTGGCTATTTCAGACCTATAAACATGAAGCTTTTTACAAAATTACAATTTCACAAGGTTTTCGAATATAAAGGTTTTAACACCTGAAATTAAATAAAGTCATTTCTTGTTTATTAAATGTTTCGACAATGTGGATACCTACAACACTTTTATAATTTTAGTAATTCATCGGTGGCTAAAATATAAATTTCTTCAATAATAAAACTATTCAATATCTCTAACCCTATATCTCTATCTGTCTGTATATATTTTTCCTAGACTTACGTAATTCAAATTTCTATTGTGTTCGTTTTATTGCAGTTTTATTACGGGCTCCTAAATGTCGCGTGGCGAACTCTTATCGCGCATTCTGTGTGCATTCGATAACTATTTACATTCCTTTGTAGGTAGGAACTACTGCTTACCCAAGTCTTGAATTTGATTTTGTACATAAAGCTATGGTGAAAACGATGTATTCAATTGTTTTTTTTTTTCTTCTGTGGTCTTCATTTCCGGTATAAGCATCCAAATCTCGTTCGTCTGCTGAAACAGCCGTTCGATTCTGTAAAAATATCACCGTGAAACTTAGGTGAAGTGAGCGTGAAGTGAGCTGTCAATAGTGTTAATCCCTAGCATCCTGCCGGTCGATTCTGTGGCAGTGACAGCTCACTTCACCTAAGCTTCACGTTAATATTTTTACAGAATCGACCGACAGATGTTTGTGTGTGCACTAAAATAAACAAATTAATAAAAATTTAAAATTCAGAACAGCCTGTATTGGACAATGTCGAAGTAGTACCTATTAATTATAATTACCACCATATGCCGCCTAAGTTACAAACGTTTTCATTCACAAATCTGCAGTGTGCCTGTAGAGTCACCATGGTTGATTCTCGCCCTAGACAGTACTTCGGTTACCACTACCGGATCCTGCGATTCCTGGGGTTGGGCTGGTGGCATCATCCCGAGGAAGGCATAACTACCAACTTCCCAGGCTGGTATCTCTACTACTCTATTTTCACCCAACTTGTCATTGTAGCCGGCTTCGTTATCATGGAAACAATTTACCCTTTCGTAGGTAAAAAAGAAAAGGACCGATTCATGTTCTGTCTCGCTTTCGTCATCACCCACAATCTCACTCTTCTCAAGATGTACATATTCTTCTTTAAGAACCTGGACATTCAAGATATAGTGCGCACTTTAGAAATAGACATGTATGATTATTATCAAAACGTGCCTAAGAACCGAAAGACGGTAATGATATCTAAAATAATTACTTGTTCCTTTATTTTCTTTGGATGGTGTACCATTCTTAATGGGAATGTTTATGGGGCGGTTCAAGACCTCAAATGGAAATCTTTAGTAGCTACTATGAACGAATCTTCTCTTAGCCCAGTTCGGACCTTACCACAACCGATTTTTATACCTTGAAATTATCAGAAGGACGCTTCATACATTCCTACTTTTATGCTCGAAAATGTTGGCTTACTATGGACCGGTCACATAATATTGACTATAGATACATTTATTGCATCTGTTATCCTGCATATGAGCTCTCAGTTTGAAATACTGAACGAGGCAATAACGACAGCGTATGATCGGACAATGACGTCACTACGGGAAGGCATACATGATGCTAATAGTATTCAAGACCGAGATCCTTCTATATTCTTGAGTGAAGCAGACAAGAATGAAGAAATAGTTGTGGCTTTTGTACCAAGAGAAGAAATTAACGCGGCACTTAAAACTAATTTCTTGAATATTTTTCGGCAGCATCAGGTTATTATCAAGTGAGTATAAAAATGTTACATTATGAAGTATTTATTCTAATATACTAGCGGCTGCACGCGGCTTAGCCAGCGTGGCCCCTAATTTTTCTTCTTTTCTTTACTTAAAATAAAAGTTACTCCCGATAACATATCTGCCAGTGAAAGTCCCGTCAAAATCGGTCCAGCTGTTTCGGAGATTAGCCGGAACAAACAGACAAGGGAAGAGAAGGAAAAAAATGTTTTTGTTTTAAGTATATACTTTCATATGCATTTAGTATAAAACTGTTATTTTGTCATTACAAACAGACACTTCAGTTATATTTATTTGTATTGATTATTGCTATAATAATTATAAGCCTTAATATCACATGATTATACTTAAGTATATCAAGATTGTCAGCTGTGTTGCCTTTCTTTGCTTCCTGCGAAAGGTATTTATTTTAAAAAAAATACTTTATTTCAGTTGTGTGGAGAAATTCTCAAAAACTTATTCACTAGGCTTCATGACTCAACTGCTCTCCAGTACGGCAGCCATTTGCGTAGTAATGGTTCAACTCTCGGTAAGATTCATAATTGCAGCTTTATTCATTAATCTCCATATTTTTGCATAAAATATTGTAATTTTTCTTAACAGTACAATTTTCATCCTGGTTGCTTCCAATAGAAGTTTAAGTATCATAGAACTCAAAAGCCAATGTAACCTGTGAGTGCATGTGGCTATTTCCCGTCGGAATAAACTAAATATCGTTTAGACCAGGCTACTATGTTGTTTGGAAGTCAAAGGGCACCACTCAAGCGCTCGACTAAATTAACGCGAACATTCAACAGTTTCAAATCAAGCTACCTACAAAACTACGTAAACTGCGTTCGCAATTTAATTGCCAAACATGTAAACAAATACGATGTTTAGGAAAAACAACTGTAATGCTTACATAAAAGGTTCAGTTTGTGCTATAACTTTATATTTTTTTATGACTTTTTCAACAGTACTAGTCAGCCTGAATTCAACTTTATTTACACTTGCATAAAGTTAATGTTTGTGGAGATAACATCAATTGGAAAAATGATTTGAATACACTTTACCTTCCACTGTCTGTATAAAGATTCTACACCTGAGAAATAACATTAAATTAATCAGTGAATGCAAGAATTAATCAAACAATGAAAGTTTTAACAACACACTGAACAGTACTCGAACTTCAGTGTCTAAATGGTGAAGTTTTCAAGATAATAAGACCATAAGCAGGAACCGGAGTAATCCGAAACTTACGTGAACGTGAGTGGTGTCCTACAAATGACAGTTTGATGTCTTTCCTCTGGCAACGTGCCAAAAATAACGAGCCTCTTGTTAGACTTCAAATAAACCTTCCTTCATGTTGTGTGCTTAAAATTAATTACTTACACGTCTTTTGTACCGATTCCGGGAATAGGCCCTTTGCTAGGTGATAAAGGAATTGTGTCAAGATGTTTGCAAACAGCTGTCCGTCTAGTAATGACAACGGCGATCATTCTGACTGCTAAGAGTAGAACTGTTAATGTGCTAAATGGCCTAACAAAAATATACAGCCCATTTACAGTGGTCCATTTTTTTTGTTTTTGTCTAAGTCTTCCCAATGTTAAACCTAAACGCAACATATGTTCAGCGAAGATCACTAGTCTAGAAGTTATGTTTTTTTTTATAACTTTTCTCAAAACCTCCACTTTAGTTTGGTAAACCTCTCTAGACTGGTGATTGCACTAAATCGAATCAAGTGATTGAGATTTATTCATTATAATAATTAAGTTGAAGGAGATAGTTTTTTTTTGTTCGGTGATTAGGCCCATCAAAAATTGTGGCGTCTATTAATGAAACGCATTTTGATTTGTTCCTTATGATCTCTAGATTACAGTGGTAGTAATAATTACACTTCGTCCAATGGGAATACTGAGAAATACGACCATAAGCGAAAAAATCACTAAAAGAGCTATTGTTTAGTCAGTAGGTTGGCTTCACCGGTTTTATAATTCTGTAAAATAGTGTACTGTTTAGTAATAAATAATAGGAATAAAGGGTGCATAACACATAATATGTAACAAAGCATTTTTATTTCTGTAAGTATATCTATTTCAAACTCAAACTCAAAGCATTTATTTTAAATAAACCAATTACAGGCACTTTTGAATTGTCACGGGGTCGGTCAGTCAGAAATATGAAGCTAGTTGCCCATTCCAACGCGTAGTAGGTTCCTATGGAGAAGAACGGGCAAGAAACTCCACGGGCACTCTTTTAAATCAGAATATTGTTACAAAATATTGGTTACATCATTTATGTTGTAATTATACATGTGAGAACAATGTGGAGAGACGTGCACGTTAAAAGCGTCCGTAATAAAGCAAAAACAATTCAAAAATTCAAATAAGCCTTGGCAGCTAAGAGATGACCAGACTCCACTGACGGCGCCCGTTCACGAACATGACGCATGGATCAGCACCATTTAACTCAACCATTTTGAAGGGAACTTAATGATCCAACACACACGCCACCACCAGCGAAACATTTGAGTGAGCATGACATACTCTCAGCCGCAAGGGCACATTCAAGTCAATGAAAGACGTACCCAGTAAATGGTAGCTTTATCCCGTTCAACGACGTTCAACGTCATACGAATTATAATTATTAGATAGTATTTCATCTAAAAACGATGCAGGTCGCTCCACATCTCATCTTGATGAAAATACAATCCAAGATAAAAATACTTATATACCGCACGCTCAACATTACAACAGCCGACATCTGAAGCAGTCTCAGACAATATCTTCGCACATAGCGTTGAAATCATACTGAACAATTAAGACAACATCCTTCTGGAGTAAATGCTGTACATTTATTGGAAATAAACGGAAAACTAAAATGAATGTTGCTGTCACTTGACACATGTCTATCTGACAGAATCGGATAGTGATGCGGATCGATTTTAAAAAAATTGACGCTCGTGTCCATTGTCACCTCTTCTTGAGTATTAATGTCGATCGCCAGTCGATCTGCAGCAAATTTATTTTAGAACATTTATTTTCATTACTTATTTTTTTGAAAAGAATGCATTATGTATCATTTGAAATTAAAAATAGTTCACCAAAAGGTCTAAAACCATATTACCATTTGGGAATAATCTCAAAAATAGTTCATGTCTTACTAGCTACATATCTATAAAACATTTACCAAATTAGATTCGATTTAGTGCAATAACTTTCAATCTAGAGAGGTTTATATGACTAAAATGAAGGTGAAAAGTAGCCTATGGTCTACCCATGTGCTAAATTACATCTAAATCCGTTCAGCAGTTTTATTATTAGTAAGGATAGTAGTAGGTTCACACAACCTAATTCCATAACTAAGGCCCGTATTACAGAACCTCACTCAAGACTCAAGCATTACTTAAAACTAGTTCCAACCAATCAAAAGGCTTTAAACAAGTTTTAAGTAATGCTTGAGTGTTGACTGAGATTCTGTAATACGGGCCTAAGTGTGGTTATTACAGCACTAATATATTGCTCCTTTATGACCAGTCACAGAAGTATCGATATTTCGAAGGCTTATTCGATTCAGTGGATGTTTCTAAAGCTTTCGTGATTCCGTAGGCACAGATCCTTATGTCAAAGCCCTCTGGCTGAATTGATTGATTGACGGGTTGACGGGTTTTCCTTACAGCAAGACGTATCGGGTCCAAAGAGTAAAGTAACTATACAGAGAATCGGGTCTCGCGTCTGTGAAGTTGATGACGTCTGTGGCATTCTTTTTCGCCATGATTATTCAGCTCGGTATGCAGTGCTTTACTTCAAATGAGCTGACGTTACAAGTAAGTTGTTTGTTTGGTTCGATACATTTATATAAAATGTACATGTATATAAAATACGGGCTGTTACATGCCCTTGGGCGGCATTGTATATAGATCAGTGCTCTGTTCGCTATTTTTGGGAAGACCAAGCTAATATTGGATACGGGATCTTTATTTGTTTATCCAGGCCGAGAGCATATCAGATGCAGTGATGCAGTGCAAATGGGAGCGCATCCCGACGAGTCAACGTAAACCTCTACTGATAGTAATCATGCGAGCACAGCGACCTCTAAGACTCACAGCTGCCGGATTCACGCATATGGACAACGCGTGCTTTCTAGCACTAAGTGAGAATCTATAATAGCTATGAAGTAACTTAGGTTGTAAGTATTGTCTTTCTACTCTAGTAGATCGACAACGACATGTTTGTCGGTCGATTTTTAAGTTGTAGGTACGTTTTGTATGGTATAAACGGACCTCGAGCGGCTTTATAGCTGTCGGAAAACTCTAAAGATAGCTCCAGCACATGCAGTACCTAAATGTCTTCTACTTGGAAGGCTTACAGGAGGAAAGTAACAAAAATTCAGAATAGTTGTCTCTGGTAGTCTCAATACAAAAACTCACCTTTATATTTACGAACGGTATTGTATGAAGTATTTTCTTACTTTCAAGGTAGCTATAACTATTCAAATAGTCGGAAATCAATTCCACTTTTTTATGTGACTGTGTGATTAGAGTGAGGCTGTTCGCTCACACTTTCCATCGAGAGCATTCATCACAGCTCGGAGCCCGAGCCAGTAATTGAACATTGGTGACGTCATCAGCCACGACGATTCGCATTGATTAATTCAATAACAGTCGTCAGTCAGTCTCATTGGCAGTCGCTGCATTTCGAGATTATTTTACGTAGACATAAACATAACATCATCCCTTGTTGCCTGCCTGCCAGGGTTGCGAGTTTGTCCGAAAGGGATATCGCGACCCCGGCACACAGGCAACGGAAGGAACACGGGTGGGTTTTAGTCAGTAAAAGTCTGACACGCCCTCCCGCTCCACCCAGAGCGGGAGAAGTTATTTGATAATTTCCCAGCATCAAAAAAAAAAAATGCCTTGTTGCCGCGAAGGGCTGGGCAGAGGTGTAGGTACCTATAGTACACCCACATTTCATAGTTATGTTTAAGTCTCTCAAACAAATCCAGACTCCAGCCACTACATTTATTATTTGCTGCCAGTGCCTGCACTACTCAAAAGTTTGTTTTACTGTTGGTTTTAGAAATTCCTTTAGAATGTGATCGGTAAAATCCAATAGTACCACCATTGGATTCGTCGGAAAAGTCGGATACCATTGAAATTGAAAATAAAAACTTCATCGGTAAAACTAAGAACTTCCAATTTTGAATCAAGGGACTTCGTTTATTTAGCTTGTAAAACTCAAACTCTGATTTAACTCAAAGTTATATGGAGAACGGACGCTGAAGAGTCGACTGGATAAATATTAATGGAAATTAATACGAGTATTTCGGCGAAAATTACTTTGTTTGTTTCAGATCATGAAAGCAGCATATTCTTATAATGCCGTTCTCAGACAAAAACAAGAATAGAATAATAAGCAGAAAATTAATAATAATTATACATTATATAATTTTAATAATTTAATTATAATCTTTTTACCTCTGAACTTTGTCGCACATAACTACAATCTAAACTATCACAGTTTCTTCGTACGTATAAAAATTATAAAAGTAATAAATTATTTAGATGTAGTACTAGTTTTAACATCTACTTATACTTGACCAATGTAGAACAACTTTCAACTAATTGCCGACAAGATTAAATGAGATACCTACTTATTTTATAATATTTTCGTCTTTTCTTACATTATTTTTACATTTAAGCACAATATATTTATTATCAGCCAGTTAGTTAGTAAAACAAAGATATAAATTCTAAGTTTGAAAAATGACAATCTAGAAAGTTGTTTTCAAAATCGTTCTATTTTTTAATTATTTTATTTGATGACAGTATCAAGTTGTTCGTAAGTCATAAGTACAGCGCAGTGGTATTGCCCTATGCGATATTTTATTAGCTAAAGTAGTCTAGCCTCGTACAAACATATTTCACGAATCAAAGTTCAGTAGTGGCGGTTTCGGGGTCGTTGACCGCGATCTGTCCGTGGTCTTTATGTCCAGAACTGTCATCTCTTCAGATCTGTGAAAGTAAAAAGAAAATATTTGTTGTAGAAAACCAAAATAGAGAGAGAGAACCAACGCGTAGAATAGGGATGATGCCCGGGTAAAAAAAATGAAATTCTAATTAGTCCGTCAGTCAGATAATAAAAAAAAAATTACACGTATTTTTTGCTTTATCATATTAATAAAAAATTACTTAGATAAAACGCATTTTAAGTTGGGGAGTGGGGGTCGATACGTCACTAGTCTAAAATCTACATACTCGTGACGTCATGGCACATTTTACTTCAATGTATCGCCGTAATCTTTAGACTACGTAAAAAAAGAAAAAATACGTGTCCAATATTTTTTTATAATCTCAGAGACGGACAAAAAAAAAATTTTTAGTCGTCATCCCTATTGAGAAAAATAATAATATCACAGTCATTTAAATTTAAATGACTTATATAATTGGAGTTGTCCCTATATATCGACAAAACTAATGATTTCTAGCTAGAAGCCATCAAACAAGTCAAAGGTATGCGCGCAAACACACCTAACTCATTTAGCATTATGCTAATAAGTTCCCACTCCGCGTTAACTGCTCCATTCAGAGTGCTATACGAAATTACGTATACGGATATGCCATCGGTAAGATAAGTAGGTATGGCTCTATCTTAACCGAGAAACCATCTCACACGAAATTATCGAAGTCGTGTGAAAATCAAAGTGGATTTATAGATGTAACTGGCGTCCCAGCCTAGGTTAGTGGAAGTGACCTTCTGCAAAAAATTCTAAATAATTATAAATTAATTATAATTATCTCTATGTATTTCAATGTGTGTACACACGGCTACACATCAAGCTATACATTTCCAGTATAAGCTGACCTCGCTTGTATGGAAATCCTATACAATGCGAGATCAGCTTAAACTGGAAATGTACAGCTTGATGTGTAGCTGTGTGTACATGATGTGTACATCAAGTAGTGACAAGTGACAACTGTGACGAGTTACATGCACAGACAAACGATCTATGGGGGTTTATTTAAGAACGTTGATTACAGTTATGAGACGTTTAAACGTCATCAATGTATGGTTAAACCCTAGATAATAATGCATCTTTGGGTTAAACAGTCGCTAATAATGACTTAATTTTAAGCAAGACGTTTATAAGTGTTAAAGTGGTATAACTGTACCGTAATAACTGGAAAATCGTATATAACTCTGAAATATCTTACTCTCAAAGCAACATTTGGCGGGTGCTGCGCAAATAGTTATATTTATGGCTCCTGCCAAAGTTTCAAGCTGTTTTGTTGCTTTATAAATTATTTAGTTATTGACGGGAGGGAATTCAGCGAAATATTCAGAGGTGCTGTCGCTTGGATAACTTACTCGAATAAAGAGGATAGCGTACGTTTCGTTACCTGTTTTAGAGACACGAGTTTGCTTACCAGATACGGTTGGATTGGATCAAATTATCCTGGAAGCGTCATGAACATTAGGATCGAAGGATCAGGAATGGAGAACTTATACCAATAGTACCTCTCTTTTTCATTGTAGTCTGTGCCGGTGTCATGCTGTAATAGTCAAATTCTCGGAATGTAAAGACCATGCATTGCTAAGCTTGTTACGTCCAGAGTTTAAAGTACCAGGCGATCATAAACCAGTATTAGTACCTGTCTTCTTCAGTATGTCCCGCGTTATAGAACACGTCGGGAAGTGGCGAGTCATGCTGGCTCAGCAGTGAGCTGCCAGCTCTCGGTGAATGAGGACCATGTGTTGCGTATGGTGAAAACGGCACTGCTGCTCTTAAGGCTGCCAGGACTAGAAGCATGCCGCCTGCCAACAATATAGTTCATTATTTTTAAACACTAGATGGCATTGAACATAGAGATGTATTAAAAGAGGTCCTGAAAGTGACAATACTTGGACAGGTAACCCTTGTGGACAGGCGAAATGAGCTATTGACGACAACAGGAGAAGTACCCTAAATGCCTTCATAAAACTGTATAGTATATATTATCTGTAGCTTAAATAAAGACGTACAAAATACCTTCAAATGAGGAAGATACAATACCTCTGTCTATTATACAACAGTAACGGTTGTAATCTTGAAGGGTCAGATAAGATGAATGTCTTACACCCGCAATTCGTCAATAACTGTATTAGGTTATGATAAAAGACGTACCCTTTGGTTCCCGGAAATGTGCGTCTCCGACACCGGTTTGACGTAAAAGCGACCGAGAGGATTTCAAGAGGGAAGGGTCCTCCTGTCTGATAATAACAACTTACATGCAAACGCGATGATCCCCTAATAGCAAGATGTCATTATTTTAGAGCACATTGAAAAGTTCAATAAAATCATCAGTCTTCTTCTTAGTTTAGTTACTATGGTACTTTATAATAAAATAACTTGGGGTCTTGTAAGTATAAATGTGTATGAGTAATGGGATGGTAAAACCTCGATGAGCCTACCCTAACAACAAAAATGCAAACATTCTACTAGCACGAAAAGTTTCCTTGACCCCAAGAGCCCAAGTTCCGGCATTGCCACTTAGAGGGCCAATGAGGCTACAAAGAGTAATGGAAGTAGGAATACTTTTCTCAAGTCCCGTTTGCCCATAATACTGGGTAGTTAAGTCTTCGTGCAAAAACATGGCGCGTAAACATCTCTTAGGTTGCACAAACAACATTCGGGTCGCGCGGTAACTGACAAAGCTAAAAGAAGTTCTGAACTGAGGGAGTTTATGTTTGCGAGCTGCAAAGGGAATAGATAAACGTATGCGAATGAATACCTCAATGAATGATTTACCACGAAAATAGTCATTCATATCAACAGTCACATAGTAGGTACGTATTAAATTATAAATATGCAAAGAACGCAATAAAGAATTCTTCCGCGTTATTTCCAGCCATGACTGCTCTCTAGCATTTACTTTAGAGCACGCAGACTAGCCTATTGTTATGTATTTAGGGTACTGATACAGTAACAAAACATATTGTGGTCCCTGAATACAGTCTCCAAAGACGTATTTTAGTATCACCATGCCAGTCTAGGAGGTACTGTCTTCGTTCTTAATGTCCCTCGGCAAACTTCGTGTTTCGTCAGTCGTCGGATTTGTATCAGTTGCCCTTTGCACTTGGTGCTTGTACGTATTGACTCCTACCGCTGCGCCCGCGTTGCCGTCAGCAATAATTACCAAGAGCAAAGGGCAACTGATAGAAATCCGACGACTGACGAAACACGAAGTTTGCCGAGTGACATTAAGAAAATAGTTATTCTGTACAAAGGTATTTAATAAACTGTTATAGTCAGTCGGCCCATGTAAAAAAATACTGGTATTCAGCTGCATCCGGTTAGACTGAAAGCCAACCCCTACTTAAGTAGTTCGGAAAAGCATAGGAATATGATGAAGATTTAATAAACGGTGTTTATGAAAGAAGAGAGCGAACCAAAACTCACCTGAAATTGTAGCAAGCAGCGTCAGATGAGCGAAGAGCAGCGCCGTTGCACCACATGCATACATTGCTGCGCGGGCGCGGCCACACGACCATCGAAAGAAGTCCCAGCATCGCAGAGATAGGGTGTACTCCCCTCGTCGGCAGAGGAGGTCCACGAAAAGCGCTGCCACCCACATCGTCTCTAAGATCAGGATTATTGCTGCACCCACACTATATAAAAATGGTGAATGGAATTATTAGTGATGGCCAAAGTCATTCAATTGTTTTAAATGCGGTAGTACAACAGGTGCCAATTAAATGTGTGTAGGTTTGCATACAGACTTCATATTCAAGTGGTGTTAAAAATAATTATAATGGAATAAACCTGTTTAGCTAGGATTAAACATAGCATGCAAAGATTCATGGTTTAAAAAATGTTACAATTCACACGGCATCAACATTTTTCTACTCAAAATACAGTTTTTATATTTTTTTTGGCTTTTCGCGGACCTACCGCGCAAAGCCAACAGACGACCAAAGACAACAAAAGAACACGTAATATTATGAAATAATTAACAAAACGACACATTATACATACTATGTATAATGTATAATTAAGTAACTATATCAAACCAGCTTAAGCTTTAAAAAAAATCTAGTAAAAAACTAAATTTTTGCAATCCAATCAAATGCATTGGGAGCCATATTGATTTTCTCTTCTGAGAATTTTTAATTTAGTGCACTAGGGATACTCCTAAAATAAATTGCATTTCAAGAACTCTTACTAGAATAGTAGCTGTAATTCCGAATCTGTTTTTAAAGGAATGGCATTTTCAAATTTTTACAGTCACCAGACACAAATTAATTTAAAACAGACTTAGTAACATTTTCTTATTAGCAACCGTAAATAGATACTGTAATACTGTTACATTGAAGCTCTGTCTTTCGAAGGGAGTCAGAAACATCTCTGATTACTTTAGTAAAATTTGTGATTATAGGTACTGATTATCTAGTCCAGCACGCGTAACATGACAACCATAGAAACGGGTTTTGTCGACGGAAGAATAGACAAAATGACAGATTGTGATTGTTTATCTGTCATTTTGTCTATTCTTCCGTCGACAAAACCCGTTTCTATTGTGGTCATGCTAAGCATGCTGTATCGTACCCAGTAACTGGGTTGTGCCGATCAGATACGCAGTCGCTCCATGTAAAATACAGGTATTCAGCTGCATACGGATAGACTGGAAGCTGACCCCGACATAGTAGGGAAAAGGCTAGGCAGATTGATTTATTGAAAGACATGGCCTTTTCTTTAATGTGACCCTTGACAAAGTTCATGTCTCTCCCTAAAAACGGTAACCTAATTACTAAAAATATATTATAGCTACTTATTAGTAGCAAGTAGAAACTATCCGTGGTACAAGTGACATTTACGAGCATTTAGATTCATTTGGCGTAAACTGGAAACAGACGTTCTACATACATCACCCGTTTATATGGGGTTTACGCTCACAGGGATACATTTACTTCAGAATAAAATGTGCTAGCACATGTTTAGAGTCTTTTTTACGATTTTTAAGCTACCTTTATAGACAGAATTCATAATATGCGCCTGGTAATTTAGCTGTAAAAAAACGTAAAAAAAATATATGAATAGAAAATGGCATAATATACACCAAGCCTTTAAAACACTTTTGCATTTATAATCTAAGATGGTTTTTTCGAATACTGTTAAAATATAAAATGGTATTTTGTGTATAATATCATTCTATATTTTATATTTTACATTCTCAAAAATCAATCTGCCTAGCCTTTTCCCAACTATGTTGGGGTCGGCTTCCAGTCTAACGGGGTGCAGCTGTATACCGATATTTAACATGGAGGGACTGCCTATCTGACCTCCACAACCCAGTATCGGGGTAATACAATACCCGTTAGTAAGACTGGTTGTCAAACTTTCAGGCTTCTGACGACCCGTAACGACTGTCAAAGATCCACGAATAACAGCCGGTACCAACGGCTTCACGTGCTTTCCGAGGCACGCAGGCAGGAGTCTCGGTATAGAAATATGGTCAACCATCCTCGGACCAACCCCGGCAAGCGTAGCTTACCCTGATAGATCGACCCGTGCTGCTGTTATTATTTTGTATTAATTTATGGTTTAAGTTTTATTTTACATCAAAACAAAGAGGACCAAGTCGGATCTTTTAGATAAAAACATAGTGCAACAAACAGCTACCCTTTCGGGAATTTCAATCTACAAAGGAATGGGACGCAAGCCTTTTACGCACACACGCCATAATTAAGATTCATTTTTTAAAACCCCACATGGGCACGGGTTACATTGTTTAATTTTAATTTTAATGATACAAAAAGCAAAAAAAGTTTCGTAAAATAAGTAATTTCTGTAAAACCTTTGTTACCCTCGCTTTGCTTAAACTTTTTTGGAAATTGGAAGTTGTAAAAACATTTATAGCAGTTTTCCGATCTTACGCTTGAGTCATAAATCTGAACTTAGTCTTCAACTCTGTTATAAGGTTGCAAAATAAAGTTACGATATTCCATAGTCCAAAGTTATTAATGCTATTAAAAATGTTCACAGATTTTGTTTTCAAATTGTTGGTACCTACATTATTTTACTTCCCAAAATACAAACGAGAAATTCACCAATGACAGGATGACGTGTAGTGCTTGTGTAACACGTAGCGAGGATATCGACATTTTATCTGATACAAATTCAATCAGGCTGTGTCAAAGATTTTTTGCCAAAAAACATTCAATGTATAACTCTTCCGGAGTAAGGGATTGAGCTGCCTAGCTATAAACACTGATAAGCCAATATGTAAATAATTAAATGACTTGATTCTGGAGCCCATAAAATTGTTTTATATAAATACAACTAGCGACCCACTCCTGCTACGCATGGATTTTACAGCTTGACTCAACATAGAGATTTCTTAACTAAATTGAATATTAATGGATGCACTCAAACCTTCCGGCATAAATTCTCTAAATGATGGAGAAAAACGCATCAAAATCCGTTGCGAAATTTAGAAGAACAATGCAGTCACATACAGACTCGAAAAGTGACTCAAATTTATAATATGTATACTGAGGGGTAATATTTACAAGTGGGTCCATAACAACTTATGACTAAATAAAAATAGCAAAATTATATATTATATTCTAACTTAACTAAAACTATTCAAAAACTAAAATATAGCATCGTAAAATTCATCCGCATCGCTGTCGACTGGTAATGTACCCAAGAGACTGGCCGCATTGCCACGTTGTATGGCAATGCTTAGCCTCTGCCCAAAGTAAAAACCAGCTCTTGGGTCACGGGAAGTGTCAAATAGCCGTTTTGAAATTTCATGTATACATTTTTTGTATACTCGTAGATATAGAAGGTAGCTGCTGAAATCCAGGGTACTTGGAAGCACATCAAAGCCTGGCTGATGACGATATGCTTGGTAATCCAAACCCCACTAGACGTTACAGCCTACGGGCGCTATTGCAGTGAAGTGATTCTGTCTCGCATATAGTGTCACAGCATAATGCCGAACGATGGCCGTTTTGCGTGGATGTGACGCTATTTCCCCAAACTTGATCCTATTGTTTATGTGTTTTTCTTTATTTTTGCGTCACATTTAGTGCAAATAAATGAATTATCTTTCTTTTTTCTTTCAATTGACATTTATTGATAGTAACAAGCAATTCGTTCAGACGAGCTTTCGGTCTGTTTACTAACATATTAATATAAACATACAAAGTCGGTATACTCACAGTAAACCTGGTGCTATTTCGTATCCTAGAACGAGCAGCTCTGCGCCGGCACCACTCATCACTGCAACAAATAATAAAAGAAAATTATAAGTGGATTCTATCTCCTATACAGCGAAATAGCACATCTTGACAAGCAAAAAGTGAGACGGTGGGTTTGACTGAACTTGTTTAAAAGATTCGCCCCCAGAAACACTCTCTGTTTCTGGATCTTGCTTATCAATTCCCATATTTTTTAGGAACTTTCGCATTCGCATCTCATTCGCAATCTGACAAAAATACAATCAATTGACCAAATTTTTTGACAAGTTTGATAGATTGCGTCTTAAATGTGAACGTTTTTTAAGTACACTCCTACCAACTTATCTGTGAAATGGCGAAAATTGGAACTACGGCCATCATGTTGAAATGTCATTCGATTGTCAGTGTCTACTACATTCGGGTTATCTGGTTCTTTTGTCGTGATATTGTTGAATTTATAAAGTTAAATATACCGAAAGCTATTAAAAGTGATTATCGAAACATTATTCTAAAGGTTAAAACCTTTTTTGTAGAAGAAGCTCGGGCGGGGTCTCCGATTATTCCATTTAATCAAATATACAAACGAATTTCGGCAGCGACAACACAACACTAACCAGTGTTGTCAACTTTCTTGTTATAAATTACCCGATACTTAACTAATTATTAAAGTCCACGAAATATTCGCTTCTATTCTTGCTGCAGGTTAGCGTAACGGTAACGTACATCTATTAGATAACCTGCTAAGTGAGTGAGCCAACTAACCTGCCAGATTTCAAATTTCTACTAACATTTATTTTATTATCTTATATTTCAGGTGTGAGTCAAGGACTAATTTCAAAAATAGTTAAGGAAGGGCACGCAGCAGAAGAAACTGGTACAAAAATTCGAACACCAGGCAAGGAGAGAAAACGTAAAAGTGGATTTGTGCATGTTGATGATTTTGACATGGGAGTTATATGGAGGAAAGTACATGAATTTTATTCTGCTAAAAAAGAGGTCCCTATTGTTAAAAAGCTTCTAGAGGTCTTAAAGACAGATATAAATTACACACGACAGCGAGAGAGTCTGCGAAAGCTGCTTCACAAGGTGGGATTTCGTTTAAAAAAATCTCAATCCAATCGGAAGGTTCTTATGGAGCATAATGAAATATCAGCTTGGAGAGCTAAGTACTTGCATGCAGTGGATAAAAATAATAAATCTCCCCAGCCCCGACCCATAATTTATTTAGATGAGACCTATATTCAATTTTCGCATACATCGGGTAAATGTCGGCAAGGAGAGGGTGAAGACGGAGTATTGGAGCCTGTATCGAAAGGGCAAAGATATATTATTGTTCATGTGGGAGGAGATACTGGATTTGTTACAAATGCACTACTTGTGTTTAAATCAAACACAACAAGTGGTGATTATCATGACGAGATGAATAGCACCAACTTTAACAAGTGGGTTATTGAAAAACTTGTGCCTAATTTACGAGAGCCATCTATAATAGTGATGGATAATGCTCCTTATCACCGTATTTGTGTGAATAAAGTCCCAAATACGAATTCCTTAAAAAAAGATATGCAATTATGGTTGACCCAAAATAAAATTGACTACGGAGAGAATTTAACTAAACCTGAGCTTTTAGAAATAATTAAGAGAAACAAGCCTGAACCTGTATATGAGAATAAAAATATATTTGAAGACAATAGACACAAATGCTTATATTTACCACCTTATCACTGTGATCTCAATCCCATTGAACTCATATGGAGCACAATGAAAAGAAAAGTTGCTGATGTAAATATTGAGCACAAAAATGCTGAAATTCCCCGCCTAGTTAGAGAAGCTTTTGACGCTATTCATGAGTGGGCACAGCATTGTTAACACGTTCGCAGGTTAGGAGAATACTTAAAACATAATTTGTATTTAGATAAACCTTTTATTATAGAAGTGGTAAGTGACACTGAAACCGAAAGCGATGGTGATAATGATGATAGTGGTACGGAAATAAGCGGAGTATGGCCTCACAACCAGGATGAAGTTGTGTATGCAGGTTCATCTAAAGATCACAATTACTGTAAACCTGGTTTTCAATAAATTATTGTAAAGCAATTTGTTTTTTTTTATTACACTACACTACCACTAGGTACCACTGCTAATTATAATTAGTCAAATCTGATGTTAGGGGTTAGGTACGGTCATAACTAAATGCTAGACATTCAGGTACCTCTTGCAGGGTAGGTACCTACTTAACTTCGCATTAAATTAAAGTTGTATCCCCCCCGTGGAACATTTTATCTGCTGAATTTCCACTTCATTGGATTACTTTTTAGATAAAGCCATTTTTTATTGCTGAGAGACTAAACTGTTAGCGTACCTACGTAACTGTAAATTATCAAATTCTTTTTATTTATTTTATTATTTTTATATAGGTATTAGGGCATTGTTTTTAATTTGTAAAAACTGTAATTCTTATTCAACGATTATGACTAATGTGAAATTTCCTTCTTGAAAACTTACTCAATTTTGGGCACCTTATATTAATTAGCAACACTGAATACACGATGCCGTCCTCTTGCAGTTCACAGATAAGTTGGTAGGACTGTATGAGAATTGGCCCTCTGATCGCAAGTTATTTTAACAACAGCCAGTATCTACAATAAAAGTAGCTATCTATAAAGGGTCTGGGTGTTAGTGTGTGTGAGTTTCTATGTTTGTAAACGCACCCACGATACAGGAAGAAATTCTTAGTGTGGGGCAACGTTTTAAAAAAAAAAAACAGCTATAATATTATGTTATCGTTTTTAAAGAATAGGTGGTGATACAACGGCGAAACCAATCTTCTAATTTGGTTTATTATCATCAAAGTATTATCACATAGAGCACTAGTCACCACGTAAATTCGATTTTGTTCTCAAAGACTATTCTCTGCAGAAGACATTAATTCTGTTAGGTACTTATCCAAAGGTTTATATTCTGGTTGCTAACGCCTGTTACCAAGAGCCGAGGCGAAAGAGCTCTTAAGGCACATTAAATCAAATTTATTGTCAAAAACTAGATATTGTATTTCAAAGGGCACAATGAATAAAATACGAGAGGCTCGTTCACGAATCGTTTACGGCGCTTGGAAGCACGTAACAATTGACGATCACAGACTTTAGAGATAGGTATTTGCACCAAAGATTTCTACCATTCAATCTATGGAAACTTCGTGGCAGTTGATAGGTACCATACAATTGTAAATTTCGGCATATTCTTCATACATAACCTCCAGTTAGTCCAGTCCAGTGAGTACCAATACAAACCATTTCTGGTTTAATGGTACAAAACAAACATGAACTTGTATTAAGACTGTATGCATAAAAATAAAAATAAAGTTGCTGATAAAACCGTACACACCGTATTCACCACAAGCCTCATAAAACAGGTAATTCAATCTTTTATTTCATAGAAGTCATATTTTTTTACCTTAAAACAACAGTTTATGTATGTATCCAGACAGTTTATCAGTTACTGCAGGCTTCCGTCTGATATTTTGTTATGGGAGTAAACAAATCCACCCTCCTGGGTGATTGAATGTTATGGAAACTTCATTTAATATTACCACGCAATGTTAATTTTTGAGATTTGGAGAGCTCATGGACGAACTTTAGTAGGTAGTAAGGGAAATTAACCCTTTGTCTATTTGCCGTCATCATAATTAACCTATAATGTTCCCACTGCTAGGACACAGGCCTCCTCTCTTCGATATGTAATGCAGGTTGGTAGATGTCCATGTGACATCTTAGAATTTTTGTTCTAGGAAATGCCATGATACCACATTTGCCGCATTTGAAGAACGGCCAATAACAATAACGGAGAATAATGTAACCAAGATTTTGCAAAACCTTGATATAGAACAGTGTCCTTGGAACTCTAAGGACACTGTTCTATTCCATTATGAAATTTATTATGACATTATTCTTCTCCATCTACATTTTAGAATGTGTTTCAACTTTCTGCCGACTCCTTAACAGTTCAAAAGTACCTGTAAATGGTTTAATTGAAATAAATGCTTTGAGTTTGAGTTTGAATTTATGTTGGTTGACTTTACTTAATAGTAGAACTCCTCATGAAACAGTTCGTGCAAGAAACTTCGACTATAATACTTATTTCTGTTGCCATACTGGCAAGCAGCATTGTACTGTGTTCCTCTTTTGAAAAGGTGCCTTTGGGTGTCCCAGGTGCCGCTGAAATTGCAATAAGACTTCGCTTTTGACTTCAGGTGGGTAAAGGGAGAGGTGCAATCAGTGCATGATACATCATACTCAGCAGCCTATTTACTTAACACATCGGTAATGACAATCGCTTTCGCTTCGGCATTTCAGAATATCCATTGCGTTAACAGCGTTTATACAGAAAGTGAGCAACGTCGCAAATAGCTGTCAAATAATTCGCTGTTTTGATTAATTTAACAATATTACTGTATGGAAATAAGAAATATGGCTAGCTAGTGAACTAAAATATTGAATATGAAATGCAATAATTAAGATAACACCGAATATTTCGTTTTAGATGTAAAAAAAGTATTTGGAAACTTTCCAAATACCTTTTTTATACCTGACACGGTTACAAAATCAATTTCAGTGTTATAATTGCAATTCATAGTTCACTAGTTAGCCATATTTCTTAATGCCATACAGTGATACTGCCAAATTAATCAAAACAGGTAAATATTTGACAGCTATTTGCGACGTTGCCAAATTTTTGGATGAACGCTCTAAGTTGGTTATTATTTCTAACGATCTCAGTTCATATAATTTGTTAGTGAATTAGTAACAGATTGTGCTTACATACTATGTTTATGTTATAAGTACTTATTTTACTGAATAATAATTGTTTATTTAGCCTCTTCCCCTATTACATTGGACTTAAACACAACTGGCGAAGTGGGTGAACCACAGGCACACACAAAAAAAAACATACAGCGCCAATGACGATCACAATGTATTTGATGACTATTGTCAAAATGAAAGCTATTATCATTAGGAGTGTCCTACATAATTACGTTCTACGAAATGTGCAGCTCAGTAGCTCTATGGCGGTGCTTGGGTGAGGCCTATATCCAGCAGTGGATGTCTTTCAGCTGAAATGGTGGTACGTTAGAGTTGGGTAGCAACAGACGACCGCAGATCAGTGGTAACAAATCCAGTTTAAGGTGAATTCGCAATTGCAGCCCGCGAAATTCAAATTTTCTTACGTTTTTTGCAATTTGCAGGTCAGTGTCAGGTTGTATCTTGATCAAAATATGATTCGTGACTATAACATATATGTATTGACAGAATTATAATCATGAGAATCATTAATACAAATCTCTGTATGTAGATAGATTTGTTTCATAAGAACAAATTTCTTAGCGAAAAGTTTTTATGGAACAAATCTAACTTTGAATTTCGCGTGCTACAACTGCAGATACTGCTTATGCTGGCCTCGTATTCTGTTGAAACTCCGTATTACGCTAGGCCAGCTCAAGGTAGAAGACCACTGAGGTGCGGTCGAATGTACATCAGCTGAGTGACTAGGTCATTTGACAGTTCCTTCAAACTTTTTAATAGTTCTATTGTTTACCATTTGTCTTGTTGATTATGGTAATCGGCGGTTTCTTTGTTGGAATACAAGGAGCTATTAGAAGCCCATTTTCAACAGTAGACGTTTGCAGATTGATGTTGTGACGTCAATTAATGCAATGACTTGCGTATCGTATCGACAGAAGTGCTTATTCGGCTTTCAGAGGAAAATTTTCGTGGTAGCATGAAAAATATATCCAAAATTTTCGCACTGAAGCCGTGAGACAATCCTCGTCTGTCTAACCTTTTCTCAACAATGTTAGGATCAGATTCCAGTCTAACCGCGTAAACATTTTCGGTAAACGATTAAGACTAATGTGTTTAATTTTGACAGTTCAACAACATTCATTGCGTTAAATATATACGTTGGTGAGCAGATTTTTTTTTCGAACTTATAAAGCAATTGATTAGCAATCTCTTTCAAAATGATTCAGATTGTGATTGATCGTGTACCAGTACCTATTCTACACGGAGGGCTCTCGGTGTGCAATGACCGGTTACCCATCCATGGACCGACATCGGCAACATTGCCCCGAGCAGCTGTTTACTAAGCCCTGATACAAATTCTAGTTTTTATAGGATGTAATTTTTATGATAGAATACAAAAGTTCACTTGGCTATTGCTAGCGATGGCAAATTTTCCTACAATAATAATTGAGTTTTCTTAAACATGCTTGGAAATTCGAACATTACCTATTTTGACAACCTTCTTCGAGATATCGAAATTGCTGTACTGGTCAAAAACAAGCGAGTAGGCGGCCGGCAATGTTACTATGAAAATCCCTAACTGTCGTGTTATCAGCCACATAAATTACTATTTTCATAGTATTCATTTTTCTCATAACTGGTTGTTATTAAAAAATTAAACTAACTTTATCAAAGATTTTATTTAAATTCCGGACTGGCTTAGCAAATAGAGCTGTTTAAAGTAAAGAAGAAACAAATGAACATATTAGAGCGTGAAAATGATTCTTTGTTCATCATTGATTCTGGAATTTATAATTAATTTACTTAGTTAGAATTTCCGCGCATTGTTTGAGAAAAGTACTATAAAAGCCTTGGCCGCAACCAGGCATTGATGGACTCACGTATGTGCGCCTTGACTTCGCCTCGACAGTAATGTACTATTTATTTACGCCCTATACAGTACACGCTTTTTCAAAAATATCCCTTATATTACGTAGTTACATAAAAAAAATGCAATATGCAAAATGCAAAATGTGTGTGTACTAATAGTTACTCCTCTGCCTAACCCTTTGAAGATTACATTCGTAATATTATGTTATGTTCTATACATAGTAAGTTCTCACAATACTTATCGTTATCATTATTCTGTCACAGACTCAGCTACATTAGTCAAGGTGAGAAACACTGAAACAGAGCAATGAGCCATGAACGGAATCACAAACTTTGTTCAGCACTCTGTCCCGAAGGCGCTCAAGATTGAAACATTAATTATTTAGCACCTACCTACTTACAGTACCTTGTGCCCTTATTCCCTAATATTTGTATACATTTTAGCTTTAACCCTTATAACAGTTGGTGATATAAATTTATTTATTTTTTCTTTGGTGTTCTATCTCTGCCTGACCCTTCAAGGATTAGTTGACCCTTCAAGACTTGATGTTATAATATTATTATAATACCTTAAAAAAAGAACGTTTTCTGTATCCATAACGCAGATATTAAGAGCGTTTATCCTAAAAATTGGCAACGTCGCAAATAGCTGTCAAAAATGTACCTGTTTTGATTAATTTGGCAACATTACTGTATGGAAATAAGAAATGTGGCTAACTAGCGAACTAGATTAATAATGAATTGCAATTATAACATTGAATTTGATGTTGTACCCGTTTTAAGTGTAAAAAAGGCATTTGGAAGTACTCTTTTTACATCTAAAACTAGGGTTGCGAGTTTGTCCGAAAGGAATATCGCGGCCCCGGCACACAGGCAACGGAAGGAACACGGGTGGGTTTTAGTCACTAAAATTCTGACACGCCCTCCCGCTCCGCCCAGAGCGGGAGAAGTTATTTTATAATTTCCCACCCTCTAAAAAAACAAAAAAACTCGTCACTTTACGGAAATCCATTATAAAATACAATAGACGTCGTATATTTAGTAACATTATCTGCTTAACTGTTAATTAAAATTAAGCGGATTAAGTTACTAAATATACGTCGTCTATTGTATATTACGTAAAACCAAATATTCGGTGTTACGATATTAATTATTGCATTTCATAATCGATATTCTAGTTCGCTAGTTAGCCACATTTCTTATTTCCATACAGTACTAATATTGTCAAATTAATCAAAACAGCGAAATAATTGACATCTATTTGCGACGTTGCCCACTTTCAGAATGCACGCACTTAAATGCGTTTGCTTTAATTTTCTGACAACTAAGTTAGATATTCTAAAAAGGAATCTTCTATTAAAATTAAAAATACTGTTGAAAGCAATAATTAATAGAATTAAATGCAGATTGAATGCCTTAATAATTTTAATTAAACGCGAGCTCGCTATGAGAAAAGACTTTACATTATTTACATAGTAGATTTTAATAGATATTAAAAAACTGTTCCAAGTAGTTACCTACTTAGGCATCACCAGCAGGAAATGAAGAAAAATCTTCTCTTTTCTGATGAAAAACAGAACCCGTCAGAGGCAGGTGTCCACTTTTAGTAAAAGTTTCAATTCTTCCTAACTTTTACACAACGTTTTATTCACAAAACTCTGGGAAATCTATCTCTTCAAACAAAGTTAACATCAAATACATTAAACTTTTAAAAATCTGGACCCACGTTAAATATTTGCTACGAATATCATCATGAAATTAGATACATATTGACAAATTTGGAAAACTCAACACTTTTTAGGAATTAAATATTTACTAATTGCAGTTTGTGTACATATTGGCAAATTTTATCAAAAAAACCACATTCGAGGAACTGATATTTATTTAGTCATTGCAGTTTTTATAGTAAGTACTAAAACTACACTCATTCAAGGAACTCCAAACTAACTACGTAAAATAAAACACACAACAATAGAATTACCCACCCTTATCCCACGGCCCATGAGGATGAATGCAGAGAATTACCATCCACATAATGTAGACACGTGACCATAATATATTACTAGGAACTTTGAATTTCCTCGGTTCAAAGAATAGTGAAAAAAGTTACAGAGACAGAGTTTCAGGTATGTGTTGTGTTGTATTGTGCTGTACTGTGTTGTGTTGTGTATTGTGTGTATTGTGTTGTGTGTGTTGTAGTTGTGTGTGTTGTAGTTGTGTTGTGTTGTTGGTGTGTTGTTGTTTCAGTTGTTTGTTGTTGTGTTGTTGTTGTTGTTGTTGTGTTGTGTTGTTGTGTGTTATATATCTTGGTATGCTATCTGCTGACCAAAGTCAAGTATTATGAACCATATCCAATTCAATTCTAATTTTAGAGATGTTCTAGATGATTTTGCCAAATGTTAAGGATCTCATAAAAAAATACTTATCCAGTATAAACTACATCTAATTACAAACTTTTTATTAGCTTGCTTCGGTCTTTTACATACCTACAACAAATGGCTATACAATATGGACACCCTGTTTTCGTTAATCTATTCTATTCTATTTTTTTGTTATGGCAAGCAAAGCCGATGTCGACCATTTTGCCAATATCTAAAGGGAATGGGAAAGCAAGTGTGCATTGCAAAAAAATAAGAAATAAATAAATAGAATGATAAAAAGCTCCGATTTAGCGGTTAATGCCTCTTCATTTTCATGTTTGTAACATGAAAATGAAGAGGGTTTATTCATAATCAAAATCAGCCTGTAATGTACTGCTGGCACTGTAGAACATTTTCGTTAATCAATTGTCAATTGACATTTATTGACGTCTGTCAGTGGGGCGTTGCGTAATAATTATGTACCTACTTGATTTTTTGCAACACAGTAAACAAACCAATAAAGAGAAATTGACCTATATCAACAAAGTACCTATTCGTACACAGTTACACACCCACTATTCATGACCAAATCAATCAAAGAAACTCCATCGTGAAGTAGAATATTGTTTTGTTTACATTGGCGGAAAATTCCGTTTACACTGACTATACTTGTAACAGAGTTGTCCAAAGTAAAGCGCAAGTTATTTTTATGGTGTACATAATAAAGAATATACTACGTATATATACGTTATATACGTATACTCTCACAAATTGGAAATTATCAGCAATACAGATGTTGCTTCGAAAGACACGGAGTTATGGGCACAGAAGTTGCACCCGACTTTGAAATGTCATCATCGACCATCTCTAATTCTTATTTAGGTCATCAGTCAACATTTAGGACTTGTGTATTGTATTTATTCATTTTATTTTTTTGTTATTTTTCTCTGCTGCACCGGTTGACGTCATAAAGTCAACGCCGGCTGTCGCTGAAAACCAGCGCTGGGGCTCTGTCTCGCATAGGGTCGCAGCTTTATGCTGAGCGATGGCCGTTTTGCGTGGATGCGACGCATGTTTTCCCCCAAACTGTTTATTTTCGTGTTTTGTTCTCACCTTGCGTCATGTGTACCGCAAATAAACGTATTTTCTTTCTTTCTTTCTTTCAGTTACTGATCGCGCGCGAAATTCAAGTATCTTAGGTTCTTTTGTAATTTTCAAGCCAGTGTCGGGTTGTATCTTGATCATATTATGATTCGCAAGATGTATTAATGATTATAATTCTATAAATACATATTTTTTATGGTCGTGAATCATATTTTGATCAAGATACAACCCGACAGTGGCCCGTAAATTACAAAAAACCTAAGAAAATTTTAGTTCGCGGGCTAACACTGTGGATCCTCCTTAAACTGAATAGCTGTCCTAGACTATTTTTTCTATTGTTCGTCAGCACTAGAAAAACGATTGCACTTTTGAAGCAAAAGAAAAGCTCTTCACAAAGATCTTTTCACATTACAACTGTTGCAAAAGATGACGATAGATAGATGTATAATAATTATGGTTGACAGAATGGGCAGTCCTCCTTTTGCAGCTTATTACACTACTGCAGTGGCAATTCTCCTCAGAATATCCATTGTAGACGTTAAAAGAGCCACTCAACTCAGCCTATCGCAGTCCTCTGCTGGAAATAGGCGCTCGCTACTCGCCCAGGCTGCGCCACAAGGGTCACAACACCTTGTCGTCCGCCTTCCGCATCCAGTCTGTCGACCCAGCCATCTTTTTAAGGTCATCGGTCCATCTAGCTGGGGGGCGTCCCACACTACGCTTGCCGATCCGCGGTCTCCACTCCAGGACTCCTCCCATCCACCGGCCATCGGTCCTTCGGCAAACGTGAACAGCCCACTTCCACTTCAACTTGCTTACAATGCAAGCTATGTCAGTAACTCCGGTTCTTTTCATTCATTTCACTAGAAGGCGTTAATTCTATGATGATACAAAACAAATCCGCTGTACCTAACGAACCTATTCGACAATAGATCTCAGAGCCAGAACTAACTTGTTGCAATACGTTACTCAAGCAAATTGAAAAGGAATTCCGAAAACATCTCGGTCTGAGATTTATCACGCTTGCTCGTATAAATAGGAGCGCATTAGATGCTTCCCCGAACCGGATATTTATAGCTCCGTGTGATATCCAAGACGGTGCAATAGATAGCTCACCCGTCTGATGAATACGCTCATTATTAGCTTAGGTTCTTTAGGGTTCCACTGGAAAGAAAAATTTGGGAAATTCGGCTCGTTTGTTTGATTTTCGATGATGTTTATTTTATTAAAACTTTATCAAATCAATCAATCTACCTAGCCTTTTCCCAACTATGTTGGAGTCGGCTTCCAGTCTTACCAGATACAGCTGAATACCGGTATTTTACATGGAGCGAGTGCCTATCTGACTTCCACATCTCAGTTACTGGGTAACACGATACCCCTTTGTAAAACTGGCTGTCATATTTTCGGGCTTCTGACGACCCGCTAACGACTGTCAAAGATCCATGAATGACAGCCGGGACCAATAGCTCAACGTGCTTTCCGAGGCACGGAGGAGTTTGGGTATGTAAAGATGTTCACCCATCCACGGACCAACCCCGGCAAGCGTAGCTTAACCTGATGCATCGACCCGTGTGGCTGTTATTACTTAGCCATGAGCTCCTCAATTTACACAAACTACAACTACACAACTACAAAACTTTATGCACAAGTAAAAAATACTCTACAAAAGCGGACTAATGCCTGAAGCGTTTTCTACCACTCAACCTTAGGGTGATGCAGACACAAAACATGGGCGCAGGTGCAACATAATATTGATAGAAAACTTGAAAAAGAATACATACTAATACATAGATACATACATATAAACAAAATAAACTTATTCAGGAGAAATAACGATAGGTAGAGGAGAAAAGAAATCCAGCAAATCAGCGCTGGGATGATTCTGCCAACTTTTTTTTTTTTTCCGGTATGGGAAATCATCAAATGACTTCTCCCGCTCTGGGCAGAGCGAGAGGGCGTGTCAGACTTTTACTGACTAAAACCCACCCGTGTTCCTTCCGTTGCCTGTGTGCCGGGGCCGCGATATCCCTTTCGGACAAACCCACAACCCCAGCAGGTGATTCTGCCAACTTCTTATGAATATGTTCACGTGCCTTCACTTTAAAAGATAACCAATAACCGGTTGCCGTCCTGTTGAAAGGTTGTTCAGAGTTCAGAGGATGTTCAGAAGGAGCGCATTCCAAAGAAAGACCGCCTGGACGAAGAAAGAAGAGTGAATGAAATCAGACACCACCGTCAGAGATGTTCTACGTTCATGTTTCACGAAATGTAAATAGTACACACCATATTCATTAAATGTTTTAAATGAGTTTGAGTGTTAGTAAATTATGCGTATTCATGAAATATGTCAGAATAAAACATTTGTGGCAAGGTCGTGATGGATGGTTAGTTAATCATTATTCTTTTACATGATTTAAACAAAACAATCGTAATTATTTGACCCTAATCTATTGTGTTGGGGTAAATTTACAGTCAAACCAAATACGAATGAAAATAAAAATAGATAAATTAAATTGGCTACGTCAATCAATCTGCCTAGGCTTTATTGGGGTCGGCTTCCAGTCTAACCGGATTCAGCTGAATACCAGTATTTTACATGGAGCGACTGCCTATCTGGCCTCCACAATCCAGTAACTGGGTAATACGATACCCCTTGGTAAGACTGGTTGTCAGACTTTCAACCTTCTGACGACCCGTAACGACTGTCAAAAAGCCATGAATGACAGGCAACCTGCTTTCCGAGGCACGGAGGAGTCTCGGTATGTAAAGATGGTCACCCATCCACAGACCAACCCCGGCAAGCATAGCTAAACCTGACGTATCGACCCGTGCAGCAGATAAAACTTAGCCACGAGCTCCTCATTAAATTGGCTACGTACAATATCTTAATAGCCGCTTATTGCATATGCAGCGTCAGCACAAAGAGAACTAAGTCAGTTATCATAATTACTGTACTGCTATCTAATTACGCAACACATTTTCGTAAACGATTACGATTAATTTGTTTCGTTTTGACAGTTCAAAAACATTAATTGGGTTACTTACGTTGTCGAGCTGATTTTTTTTCGAACTTATGAAGCGATGGATTAGCAATCTATTTGAAAACAATTCAGATTCTGATTGATTGTGCATTACGCAATTAGGGTAGGGTATAAGTTAAACGTGAACATTTCGTAACAAATATGAAAACACGTGGAAACCCGTTTTCCTTGAGATGAGATAAAATAAATAGACAGATAAGATAGTCTACAATAAACTTTGTTTCATGAATTTTACATAAAATTTTAAGTACTTACGTATGTTTTCATTATTAATAATGTTTTTGCATTAGATAAGCTGAAATTACAATGCAATTGAAGCAGGTAAAACGGGAAAGTACAAAGATATTTTGTTGTTTCTGGAAACTCCCGAACATTTTAGATCCATTGAGATTCTCTGTCTCTCATCATATTATTGTTATCGTGCAAGCAATATATTAAAGTCGGCTGGAAAAATTTGTCAACAATTTTTGTTTGGAAAGAAACAATTTTCATTTGTGGAGCAAAATATACAACCAGCATTGTTACCTACATTACATCCTCAAACCAAATAAAAAACCAAGACCGTTATCAACAGTGACGTGAGGCCGGTTTCGTAAACATGTGTGCACCTAGTGAGGTATAATTTGATTGTAAATGGTTATAAATGTGTGCGTGTGAGCGTGTACGCACAGAGCGGAGGTGTAGTTTTGGCATCCTTCACTGTATGGTTCGAAGCGCTCCGTCTTGGTTTTTATTCGGTCTGAGATTAAATCATAATATTATAAACGCGAAAGTTTGTGAGTATGGATGGATGGATGTATGGATGTTTGTTACTCTTTCACGCAAAAACTACTGAATGGATTTGGATGAAATTTGGCAAACAGATAGTTTATAACCTGGATTAACACATAGGATATTTTTACTTTTTATGCCGATATTCCCACGGGACCGAGACTTATGCGGGTGAAACCGTGAGGCGCAGCTAGTAAAATCATATTTTTTAAACTTAAAACATATATTTCAACGTATTCTCTTATCTTAAAAACTCCACTCCTCACGGAAAGGTTTCCTCGAACACTAAAATAAAATTCAAGTACCTAGTACCTACAGACGTTGGAACATTCTGTCTCCACTTCATCTACGTCCATCCGGCCCGGCCGTTCTCTAAAACGGTTTTATGTTCAAAGTTTGATGCATAGTTATCGAATGCCGAACCTGAAACACTAACAGACCAACAGTTAGATTCCATTGAAAACAAAACTAACTTTAGAAATTAGTTTCCGCTCATTGTTTAGTGCAGGCATAAACTGTTTCACTCAGTTTTATTTAATTGTGTGCGAAGCGTTTCTGATTTAGAACAATAAATTCGCTGGCGTTTCAATTAAATAATATTGTTGATTTGTACTAAAGTACAGACCTACCAGCTATCTAATTACGTAACACATTTATTTAATTTTGACCGTTCAACAACATTCATTGCCTTAAGACTGGTTGAGAGACACATATGTGTCTGTCAACCAGTCTTACCAAGGTGTATCGTGTTACCCAGTAACTGGGTTGTGGAGGTCAGATAGGCAGTCGCTCTATGTAAAATACTGGTATTCAGCTGCATCTGGTTAGACTGGAAACCGACTCCAACATAGTTGGGAAAAGGCTAGGCAGATTGATTGAGGTATTTCAGTTTTGGTAGTAGACAGACTGTGCGTTGTCTGTAAGTCAGTCAAGGCACTCTCTTAAAATTGGGGATATTTAAAAGATATAGTGATATATGAAGATGGATCATGATAGAATGTTATCACTATCAATGATCAACAAACTTATAATCACACCTAGTTCAAACAAAGATTAATATTTTTCGCTAAGCGCAGACTCATCATCATGGTGTCTGCTACATAATAATATAGGTACACTATTATACATATCTCTACATAACATAATCTCTTATTCTATATTATTTCTGCACGCATACACTCATCTTTATGGAAAGACGCGGTGTTTGAGATTCACAAGTCATATGTAAATGAATGTTTTACAATAAAGCACGTATCTTCTAATATACCTACATAACATTCACGCCTTTGATTCCCATAGGGACAGACAGGAATGTGGAGCCCGAGATCAAAGAAGTTACATGGGACCTGGCCAGTCCTCCTAGCTGTCTCTCATAAGAAGGACTTGCATTGTATTCTTTTTTTGGAATACTCTTTTTTTGGCAAAATAATTCAAAAACAATTGACAACTCATTTGAATTTAGAGTCGCTTAGAAACCATTTATAATTCATTTGGATCCAATGTTGCCTTATGAATTGCGGCGAGGGAGCACCTTTAGGGTAATGGGAATTGAGATGGTGGTAATACTGTAGAAATTCAAAATCATCATAATTAAATATGAGTAGGTATTTTGCTGTGACAATGAGTCATAAGTACTTGTATACTCCATTCTGTTTGCTAATAGACAGTTCTGAATGGGAAGTGTCATCTAACTAAAACACTATGAAAAAAAATATTTATGCACCTCCCCTACACGTAAAGTGGGGATTTTTTTTCTCATCTATCCCATGGTGTGGTGTGTCGTTGGAAGGTCGTTCAAAAATATTGAGTTTGTGAAAGCCATTTTTTATATTGAGGGATACCTGAATCTAAAAGCGTTTGTGAAATATTAAGCTTTAAAATGCTATTTTTGCTAGAGTCAAGTGTCCTGCCAGCTAAATGATTGGTATTGGATATGTAAAAAAATCACGGCAGTAGTATATATAACGAAATTAAAAGGAAAACTATCACAGCTAAGTAGGCTTTACAAGTTAACGAGTAATAATCCACCAACTTACATTTACGGCTGCAAAAACATGTTCTCCCATACATTCCGTATGGGAACATGTTTTTCAAGTACAAAGTTAAGTTTGTTCTTGGCATAAATTCATCCCAACTACGGAACCCTTCATTGTGCGTGGTCCGACACGCACTTGGCCGGTTTCTTTAATTATTTTCAGTAGACCTTTGACAACCTTTGAACTAGGAAACCCTTTTATAACAATTGCGCGCGCCTTCATTTCGATAGAGCTATCGTTTTCCATTCCACGAATATTAGGTACCTACAAAATGTTTTTACTTCGAACAAAAATACTTCCACCAAATAGTTAAATACGAGTATTATTTTAAAAGTCGTGAACTGAACTCACGTAACAATGTTTAAGTAGGTACCTCGTAAAAGTCAATACTTATAATGAGCCGGTGTTTTTTACTCTTCCGTTCGTAATTCGTGAAATTTGCGTTTGTTTTTTGCCTTGTTAAGGCACTTGTCCCACCTCCGGCGATTAACGAGAAGCGAGTAGCATCGGCGAGCAGAGAATGCGCGAAGGCGACAAGCTTACTCTTTGGTAGGATCTATGTGCTAGGTACGGGCGTTATTTCACGTCACTAGTTACAATAACTGGCTACGGGGCATGTAGCCGAATAGGTAGTTTCGAGTCAAACTGTAAACACGTTATTTTGTAACTAGTTACAACTTCGATACTGCATCAAAAATGTAACTACTTACAAAATAACCGTCCTAAGCCTGAATAAAGTATGAAGGAAAGTTTATTTATGTTAGTATTACGTTAATGATGTAACTGCATAATGTAGCTAAAAAAAATTATTCGTTCTAAAAACTTAAAGCTTGTGATATGTAACATATTACGTATGTAATCATCTATATTTTCGTTTCGCAAATAACTGCAACACTTCGATAGAATCACCGAACAGAATTTGAAAAAATAACGAGTTACTAAAATCACTAGTTTTCAAAACAGTTGGCGCCTTCGAAGTTACTAGTTATGTTACGTTTCGCGAAAATCACGTAACGACCTACCCCTATTAAGTGCCAAGCGTGAGTCGCTCAGCCAATGTCATGCTCTGTGGCCGGCGTACTGCCCGCCAAGCGAGCGTCGTCGCTGATACTCTCTTAGATAGCTGTATCGCTGCGACAAACGAGTACTCGCCGGCGTGAGCGGTGGCGAACAGACAGCTATTTGCAACTAATAATATATGTATCTCTTTTACACGGGACCTACAATCTTTTTTACGTTACTTGAGCGAGAAAATGGTTAATAGCTTCCTCGTCGGCGCGCGGCGGTGGGACAAAAGCCTAAAGGTGTCAAGACTATCTAAAAAAATATTTAATGATGTCTCTAATCTCTGTTTGTATGCCTCAAAGGGGTCGGGGCAGAGGTCTACAATTAACCCACATTTCCCCAGTAATGCTTCAAGTCCCAGGTCATAGAGGGTGAGCCTATATTGCTAAAAACTGGGCACAAATCCAGGCAGGTTTTATTCAGAATCGACACCAAGCTCAGTAATCGCGTTTGCGACCAAAGAAGCTGCTAATAATAACAGTAGAATAATCGAAGTCAAGAGAAAGCCTATTCAGAAGAAAAAAAAGTAGAAGATTCGGATACGTTAAGTGTTACCAAATACAGGCGCGACGTGTCTCTGGTGGAACAATTTCTATGAAAACTTCTCGGAAATTGTTCTACCGGTGTCGCGTCGCGCCTGGTTGCGGAAGCCTTTCGTAGGACTTACGATCTGTTCTAAAAGTATCTGATGAAAATATAAACAAATCATCAAATGGATCAGAAAACGTGCCTGTGGATGTCAATTTGTAGTGCCACTTACAAATTGAGTGCTTTGATTTGATTATTTGAACACCCAAAATTCTAATTTTAAATCAAACAAAAAATGTTTTCATTTGACAATTCAGCTTAATTTTATAACCTCAATTTTCGTCGGTGATTTTTCAATCACAATTTCACAATGTTACAATCAAACAATAATTAGTGGAAAAAGTGGTGAGATAAAGAGTGGAAACCTTCTAAATACAGATGAAAGTGTTACTTTTTACCCTCTAGTGAGTGACTGCGTAAGAATTTAACCTGCTGGGTAATTGCGTAACACACTAACAGTAGCAATGACAGTTCAACAACATTCATTGCGTTATTTACGTTGTTGAGCAGACAAATTTTTGAACGTATGAAGCAATGGATTAGCAATATCATTGAAAAAGTTTGCTTACACTTTTATGGGATACTTTTGAAACAGAGAGAGACATTACTTTGTATCACAAACAATTTTTAAATCCAGTGTTGATAAAAATTTGTTTCCGCCGATGTCTATTTCGATTCCAGACAGTTTAATCTTAAGACCCTATCAATATAATATAATACGAGTAGATAGGTATATTATCAATCAGTCTGAATAAACAATCAAGATCATATAGAAGATAGAGACGGTATTATGCGCAGGTACTTATGTCATAATTGGTACTAATTAATCGATTGGTAGTAGGTACTTAGATTTTAATTAATGTTACCTATCGTGGACTATTCAATCGTTATGGTTCCTATAATTACGTAATAAATACATAGGTATAAACATAAATATTCCTACAAACAAATATGAATAACTAGGTACTTACCTACTAAGTATCCTATGTACTATTAAATGAGCAATATTTGTATAAATATGTTTTTTTTTTTAATAACTTTCTCAAAAACGGCCCTAACGATTTCGATGATAGTTGCAATATGAGGGTTTACGGGGGCGAAAAATCAATCTAGCTAGGTCTCATATCATATCTGGGAAAATTCTTTTTCTCCGTATTTTCTACCGAGCAGAGTTCGGTCGCCCAAAGTTTAGAACAAGATGGCTACCTTAGAATAATAAAATGGCAGCATGGAATTAGTATGTACTATACATGGAAAGAAATGTTATGCTCACTTGATCGAGCGAGCTCGAAGGTAGGATTAGGAATGAATATTACTAAAACCAAAATAATGACAAACAACTTAAAATTACCTATCAACGTAAAATAAAACAGAATACCTACAATATGTTGACACCTACACCTGCCTGGGCAAACAGGAATCATTAAGCAAATCAAATACCGAAGATGAGGTTGAAAAAAGAACAAATATAACTTGGAAGAAATTTAGGTAACTCAAGGAAATTTTAAAAGGAGACTACTCGATAAACTTGACCTGTATATTGCCCTGTTTGCTGTATGGTTGTCAAACATGGGTATTCACGACAAGAGCTAAACAAAAAATCAAAACAACACAAAGAGTGATGGAGAGAAGCATATTAAATACAAGGAAAACGCACAGATTAAATAGTGAGGATATTAGACAAAACACCAAGGTAACTGATGCACTCACGCAAGTCCTAAAACTGAAATGGCGATGGGCCGGTGATATAACACGCTATATAGACAAAAGGTGAACATTCAGAACTACACGATGGAAGGGACCAACAGGAAGAAGAAGAGTAGGTAGGCCGAAAAGAGGTTGGGCTGATAGAAACAGCAGGGAAAGACTGGCAGACTACTGGCAAAGACTGAGACACATGGAAGAAGTTGGAGGAGGCCTTCACCCGAGGAGGGGTTCATATCCGACAAAATAACGAATCTATACTAATAACTAGAAAATAAGTAAAACTAGTCATTTATGGATATGGAAATAAAAGGCTGTTTTATTTATTTTATTTAAACATGAAATTAGTATGAGCTGTCCTATCCTATTAAATGAGCATTCTCTATGTTCACCCAGAGCGCGGTCGCCCAGGAGTGTTGTATGACAAGAGAAACAATGTCTTTACCTGTATTGTTTACAAACCGACTATCTACAAAGTCTGAAGATATGAAATGTACTTACATTTCATAATCCCTATAAACACAATTACATTATTTGCCCGAACCAAGCATATAAGGAAACATCTGACATATATTAGCGGAGACTAAACTCCGAGTATTAACAGTCGACTGCAATTACATTTGGATAGTTATACTTACTATACATACGTCCTTTTATTACCAAGCCTTTTGCGTCTCAGTAACAGCTCTGCTAATGTAATAAAGCTGAAGAGTTTGTTTGTTTGAACGCGCTAATCTCTGGAACGACCAGTCGGATTTAAAAAAATATTTTTGCAATTGTTAGCCAAATTCTTGAGATAGAGTGTAGGCTATTTAACATCACCCTTAGAAGCCAAGCAAATTTGACAAAAGTCAGAAAGAACGCTATGCGAAAACGAAGTAGTAGCGCGAGCGGGCGATGCGATGCAACGCTGTGGGTCGGAAAATAAGAAATATCACGCAAACGAAGTCGCGGGCAGAAGCTATTTTCTCATAACCATTCACAGATGGCACCGACTTGTTTACCAAATTTTCTTGAAACACGCACTCTTTATAAAACTTTTGGCACTTGTCGATTCAATAGTCCTACAAAACTTTATTTCGAGATTACTCAATGACACGAACAGATGTTTTGATTTTATGAAATTGTTCTCCAATGGAGTATACGCACGCAATGAAAACAGTTGTTGAGCCAACTTTCCTGTCGCTGTTCTAGGATGGAAGTAATTAAATTTTCCTACAGTCTTTAAAGGCAAACGTTGACGCCATTTGGCACCAGTTATATAAATTATTGAAGTGCTTTTCATTTTTTTTTTTTTATGTTGCTATGATATGCTAGGCTATGAGCAGCCAATGATTTACATAAGATATCAACAGCCATAACGACTCCGAAGCTGACAATTTTTTCATACTAACCAATAGCTGTGATCAGACCCCATAATCTGGCAAGGGGTTGTAATAAGTCCCATAGCTTTGAGGCTACGGACTTCTTTGGAGGTCCAGCAGGCCTCCTCGGTTGCAGACGAGAAGTGCTCTGGGTCTGAAGGTCCACCTCCGAATCCGTTTTAATCGTTGGCACATTCATGGCAATGTCATTGCCTAGTATTAATATGTAGAAAAAAGTTATCTACGCTTTCACTTGCACTTAATTCGAGTTTCACTGTTCTGAACAATTTTATATTAGGTGATTATTAGTGGTAAATAATGGTCCATTGCTTAATTTAATTATAGATGCTTCTTGTGTTGTTCTAAATTTTATTGCCTGTATAAGATTTTTCAAATACTTAAATTAAATATCAATGACATCAATGTTTACAAATCACATGGTGATCGTCACAGAATTATATCAAACACAGTTTGGCGTATCGCCCGAGTACCAAAATATCTTTCCACCTTGGTTATAGATGCATACGATACGGCCTATATGTTTTTTTAATTGTTGTTATGTATATTTTATTCAAATTAATCAAAAAATAAATTAAAAAGAAATTCACTGTTCTGAGTGTGACAATTTTATATTTTTGTTGATTTAAAATGAAAATGTCCGGAAAACGCGTCTCGGATTTTCGTCGCGGAACGCGTTGGTGATCGTCTGGAGCGACACGAGCGCTCGCAGCTATGTATTGCAAGAAACTGAGGCAGGAAGGCAGAAAGCAAATATCTACCATACTAATATCTACATGGCGTGCTCTCGAGAGTATTATACGAGTGTTCAAGAATCTCGTCGCGTCTCAATATCTCCCCTTTTTAGTAAAGTTCTTACGCAGAGGTACTTACAACATTTTCTTTGGATTTTCAAGTGATTATTTCTGTTTGAGGGTTTTTTCTCAGTAGATTATAACATGTAATAATTACCTAGGTGGATTTGTAGAGTGAATATCAATCCTTGCGAAGTATGTATGGTGTAACTGTAAATTATAAATTGAGCAATGATTTGATAAGTGATAAGACAACGTTGCAGTTTAAAACAAGATGTATACACTTAGTGACAAAAAGAGTTGGTATGCTTGAATGGTTTGGTTTGGTTTGGTCATGTTTAGAGGATGAATGAAAGGCGACTAACAAAATATATTTACATTCTTTATGAAGGGTCAGGGTGCAGCGTCGGACTGGCCATATAGTCGAGGTGGCATTTGCCAGCCGGGCCCCAGACTGCGCGGGCCCCCCACGGGCCTGACTTGCGGGGCTCTTGGCAACCGTAAGATAGGAGGCTCGCGCAGGCTAGGTCCCAGCTCTTGCGAACTAAATGTACAACTAGATTAGATAGTTCGTACACAATTAGAGAGAAATTAAATAGCAAAATCGAGTTATATGAAACTCGCTTATTAAGGGAGGTCCTTATAAACTGGTAGTGGGTAACCTGATGTGCTATTGGCCGTACCTAATAATTTAATTACATCGTTGATAATTACATTTTATATTTTGTTTATCTCAATTTTTGTATCTCAGTATTTTCCGATAGTATCCCATCTACCATGATCTAGTCTCGGGCCCCGGTTTTGTGGTCAGCCACCCGGGCCCTTCCGGCCCAGTCCGACCCTGTCAGGGTGTACCTATATATATATAGATTTATGAATGTAAACAAAGCAAAATGAGTAGGTATGTGAGGATCGTAGCAGTTGGCGTTATGTAGTTTCTACCTACCTCCATGGAAATAAGGCGTTCTTTCTTTTTTTTCGTGTGGTTAAAATTCAAAAAATTCAAAATTCGAAAGTCATTTATTCAAACTAGGCTGAGAATCAACACTTTTCGAACATCAAAATTACATAAGACAGTCCCCCAAAAACTCCTACCTTCACCACTTCCTAGTGCTTAAGCTGGGAAGAAGAAGTGGCGCAACAAACTCCCCAGCAGCACAGCTGTCTGTTCAGTTGAAAAAACTTGATTCTATATAATAGTGCTTATGCTAAAATAATTTACATTACCACAAATAAACAACTCACAAAATAAAATTATTTTAATGAGTAGATTATGTCAACAATAAATGAAAACAAATTTAAAATAAATTATTATATGCTCATTTATTATCATGTAGTCTAAAATAGTCTAAAATAATGGTTTGTTGCTTGGGGTACATTGGAGTAGCTTAGTTAGTTAGTGAGTGACTAACCTGTAAGTATTTACCCTAATTACGCAACACATTTTCGTAAACGATTACGACTAATCTGTTCATTTTGACAGTTCAACAACATTCATTGCGTTATTTACGTTGTTGAGCAGATTTTTTTTCCAACATACGAAGCAATGGATTAGCAATCTGTTTCAAAACGATTGAGATTCTGATTGATCGTGTATTACGTAAACAGGTGTCAGAGTTTTTATGCCGCCCATGGGCCTCTGACTTGGCTCCACATGCCGTCGAGAAATATCTCTCAGGCATTGGCGTGGTTTCCTCACGATGTTTTCCTTCACCGTTTTTTTAAGCAAGTGATAATTATACAACAGGGCGTGAGTTTACGTTTGTAGGTGTGTACGTCTTTTTCTTAATGGCTTTGTGGCAGCAAGCGCTGCTGTGAAACGTATAGTGTTGATTTCGATTTTCAGTTCGCTGTAAATTATTAGACCGTAATTACCTTGTTTTTATTTTCCTACTTTTAAAAAGTGGCAGCATAATTCTTTACTATATTTAAAATTATTTTTTTATAACGCATGTGACGGCCTTATGATAGATGTATATAATAATGACTGAGGAACCAAGTGGCATATATTCAATGGCGATTAATAAGTAATACCATGGAAAGTAGTTAGGTAGGTAGGTATAGAGATACTTACATGGGTCCTCTTTTTGGTTATGAGTGCGTTTCTACAACACTACCCATTTGATTTAGCTTTAACATTTAGTTTTATATCAGCTGCACGGATCGATCGATTTGTGAAGTTAAGCTACGCATATCGCGGTACCTGTCTATGGATGGGTGATCAAATCATTTAAAAGGGCGGCGGCGGCGCCACAAATTTTATTATTATTAACGTCTCTAGACGCTGGCCGGTGCAGCGATTCCAAGCTCCGTGACAGTTATGCACTGGTAGTAAATCGAATAAAAATCTTTTTCGTCGTGATTTACGAGTACCTATGCACGGTTCGAATGATCAATGTTAAGCTACGCTTGCCGAGGTAGGTCCGTGGTTGGGTGGCAGGCGTTAGCTACCTTCGTCTCCCCGTATCAACGATACGGGGTACAGGGCTACAGGAGCCCCTGAACGAAGAAAACTTCTAAATTGTTATCCACAACCTTAAATTCTTTTTTATAAAAGGTCCGGAATTAATGAATAGGTCCCTACGAAATGAAACTATGAAAAATAACGTAAGTAGGTACCTATTTTATTTATGGCTTACAGAGATTTCTAGCTACAAGCGCGGTCTAATTCTCAAGCTCTTGCATCCATTTAATAAAATCACACAGAAAATCGCTCTTGCATTCGCTTTCTGAAATCACATGTTTTAGAAAACGAAGCGAAATCTAGTTGGATTCTTCAGTTTTGTAGCTCGCTACGCTCGCTAGTCGCTTTACATTATCTTCGTAACATCACAATGACAGCTTAAACTTTTAGAGTCCGAATGCAATTTTATTTATTTTGTGAAAAACAAAACCTTCTTTAGAACTAATATGTTAAAAAATAGGCCCCCATTTTTTTTTTATAAGGGCTCCTTTATTGCTGGCTACTAGCCAGGTAGTTAGGTTAGGTAGGCGACTGAGCAGCTCAAGGGCCTTAATCACCGTCCATCTTGCTGTATGTCCCGCCAAGGCCATGCACGATGCACGACGAAAAGCGACAGTGAATAGTCTCGACATACGTCAATAGGGAAGGGATGATACCTGGGTAAAAAAAATGAAATTCTAATTAGGCAGTCACCCTTAGTCCGTCAGTCAGATAATAAAAAAATATTAGACACGTATTTTTTGCTTTGTCATTTAATACAAAATTACTTCGATAAAACGCATTTTAAGTTGGGGAGTTGGGGTCGCTACGTCACTAGTATGTATAAAAGTAGTATGTATAAAATCTACATACTCGTGACGTGATGGCACATTTTACCTCAATGTATCGCCGTAATCTTTTGATTACGTAAAAAAAAAAAAACACGTGTCCAATATTTTTTTAATAATTAATCTCAAAGACGGACTAAAAAAAAATTTTTAGTCATCATCCCTATTATGATTATTAATTGCTTGCTAGATTTGCACGACATCGCATGCTGTATTATGCTTGCTGTATAGCAGATTCAGACAGTGTTTCCACTTTTAGGTATGCCATGCAGGCATACCTAAGGCTTAGGGCTATTTTATTTTAACAGCGATTTAGGGAATTGCGTAACTAAACGAAAATCGTACGTGGCCTTGGCGGTACGTACAGCAAGATGGATGGTGAATATGGCGCTTTAGACTGGAAGCCGACCCCAATTGATCATTTGAAAAGTTGGGCGTAGGCTGGGCAGATGAGATGACTATTTATACGTACAGCTTAGCAAAAAATAGTTTGGAAAAAATGAGGGCGCCACTATCGCACTTAGGTCACTTCGAATGGGAAATGAGATGATTTAACAAATGGTTAAAAACGCTGCTTATGGATGACACAAAGCCTAATAGCACTTGGCGGCAAAGTAGCGCCATCATCATAGGGTCTGCATTACTTAAGTAAAAGATTTAGTTATAAATGTCACCACGTCAGAATCTTTCATGTCGACCTGTAATCTTGTTATGATAAAATGTTTCAAACAAACTTCAGAAACTTCATGCATCGCTGCCGGTTTTCGAAATCATAGTTCCGAACGAAATGTACAATAAACAGTGATGTACAAACCTGTCAACTGTCAAGTGTCAAAGGTGTGTCAAATGTAACAAAAGCATTGGAAACAACATTTTCAATTTAAAAAAAAATATTCTAATCGTTTTGGCATAGAATTTATGACTTAAAACTTAGCTACTATCTACTTAAAACTTTATTATTCATTCTGTCTAATACTACGCGACATGACACGTTTATTATTTTCATTTCGGAGGGTGTTACTTGTATGTAGTGTGCCTAAAACAACGGCTTTACGACATTCGAGCCAATTGTCATCGTTTAAAGAGTCTTTGAATGCTGCAAAAAATGTGGTTATCATCTCTGGTGAAGATATAAGCGCTGAATCAGGACTCCCAATATTTGGTTCTAAAGGGCATTGGAGGAAGTACCAAGCTTCCTCGCTAGCAACTTCTGAGGCTTTCCTGACCTTTCCCAGTTTAGTTTGGGAATTTTATCAGTATAGACGAACAATAGCAGCTCAGGCGCATCCTAATGAGGTAAAGAAGATGTAATTTTTTAATTACTGATATGTACATTGTCTGCTACGTTTTTTTATTATCAGAAGTAATCGAAAGTTGTTGTTCCAAATCATCATTTCAATTTATTAGGTTACCTGATAAATGGCGGGTGTTGAATATCATTAGCCAAAATATGGGTACTCCTCGTTATACTTAGTTAGAAAGACAGGCATACATAATTCGTAAAAAAATTAATTAAATGGTTTTTATTTCAGGCTCACACAGCTATAGCCCAATTTGAAGAAAAGTATGGAACAGACAAGTCAATCACTGTGATCACGCAGAGTATTGATGGGCTCCATGTTAGGGCTGGCACAAAGAAACTGATTGAACTGCATGGCAGTCTGTTTAAAACTAGGTGTATCAAATGTAATGATGTTCTAGCAAACAAAGATAATCCAATATGCGAGGTATGTGAAGAAATAATTCTGAAGTTACCTAATATTATTTTTATGACAGCCAACTTGAATAAACCTTCTTTATTCAAACTAAATGCTTCACAAGCAACTTTAACCTATTAAAATTTGGCTGTGAATAGAAATTTTGCACTAAAACATATTTATATTCCAGGCATTAGCCAACAAAGGTTCTCCTGATGTCTATGATACTAATTCTGATATCCCTGAGAAGCTTCTACCACACTGCAATAAGTCCAGCTGTAATGGCCTACTCAGACCAGACATAGTCTGGTTTGGAGGCTCCCTGGAGCCTTCTGTAGTTGAAAAAGCAGGTAAAGTTCAGAAATGTTGGATTGTAACAAGGAAATATAATAACAAACAACTTCTACTAAAATAACTAACAAACTTTACAAATATAAATAATTTCAAAATACCTAGAGGTTGATTAGTTTCATTCAACAGGTTGAGAGTTTGAGATGGGAACACATTATGGCAGTACCCGAAAAATGAAACTGATAAAATACACACATCAAAAGTGTCTAGTAGTGGTCCAGTACATTTTTAACTATAAAAAATTATCCAATTAATATTTACCAAATCTAGTCTTCCGGACTGGCTTTTTCAGAAATTCGGCATTTTTCCGCCGCAAATCCTGATCCAAATGAAATCGGTTCTTCCACCGATCCAAATACCGGCCCAAACCATTATTGTTCCCCCTCCATATGAATGAACTTCATGACAAAATTTCAAACGTTCTTGACATCCAGAGGTACTCCAAACTTGAGTACGTCGTGTATCTGGCCTTATACCAAAACGAGATTCATCGGAAAAGCAAACACAATGCCAGTCTTCTTCCTCCCAATTTCTGTGTTCGCGAGCCCATTGTAAACAGGCCCTACGATTGCGGGGTGCTATAGGTGGAACTCTCAGCGGCCTTCGGGAACGCAGACCCACTTCACGTAAACTATTTCGTATGGTTTGGTCGCTTATCAGCAAGCCTGAAGCCTCGTAGCCAACATCATGGCGGTCATGATACGATTACGTCGAGCAGTATTTTGGATGTATCGGTCCTGTCTGGGAGTGGTGATGCGAGATTGTCCTCCATGTCGCTCAGCCACGCTGCCCGTGATACTATAGTGTGTCCAGAGGCGGCTAATGACGCTCTGTGTAGTGCCAAGAGCGACAGCCACAGTTCGTTGCCTGGAACCAGCTTGAAACATTCCGACGGCACTCATCATCTCTTGTGTCAAATGATGTCGTCGCTCCATACGATGCAATTATTTTCAGTTCCAATGCAGAAATTGTAATAGTTTTGTAAAAACGCTATTACTTAGGTACACACTTTTATTTGATTTTCTATTTTTAATTTTAAAAAAGAAAATTCTTTATTCAAATACCTATCACAAAACAAAAACGATCAAAAAAATTTAAGCAGCAATAATATTAAAGTAAGTACTCAATTGCGGCGATACTCTATAACGTAGGTACTTGATCCCTAGACACTTGATGTGTGTATGTAAAAACTAGCCAAAGGAAATTAAAGATTAGGTTGGAAAGAAATTGAAGATTCACTTTTAGAAAAAAGTAGCAAAACTAAAACTAATTAATTAGATACCTACATAACTACACTAAAACGAGAATATTTAAAAAATATATTTTATTGTTCCTTCCTTTTATCTTAATCTTAGTATTAAGGCTAAATAACTTTTATAAACAATACTTTGTTTCATTTCAGAACAAGCAATTTCAACTTGTGAAATATGTCTTGTAGTTGGATCAGCTTCACTGATGTTCCCTGCGGCCATATATGCCAGTGAAGCTTTGAACAATGGGGCGATCATAGCAGAATTCAATGAAACTCCCAGTAATACTGTTGACTTCCACTACTTCTTTGGTGGACCCTGTAGCAGATCAGTATCTGAAGCTCTGAAACTTTAGAGCTGAATACTTAAATTTGGACTCGGCCCGTTTTTTGTGAATGCCTTGACTGACTACAGATTTCTGTTAATAACAGTGAGAAGGATGTTTTTAATTAAGTACCTAGGTGATTCTAGAAAATGTGTACATTAATCATTTTGATTTATTTATGATAAAATGTTATAAGAATTTTCTTTTCTTTTTTTTACATTACCTACGATTAACTTTCTTTTTTTTAATTTGCAATTTTCGACATCAACAACTTGACAGTGACACTACTGACACTTCATAATTTGTATTTACATTTTGAACTTCGTATCCTCTTGTAAACTCATAATATCAATAATTATGTGCATAAGTTTGCTTAGCTCAATACGTAGAACAATAGTGATTTGTAGTTTTCCTAAAATCATGGCTTCGCGACAATCAAGTGACATGACAAAGTTTAGAGAAGCCTTAAAATTAGCCAAAGATGTTGTGATCTTATCTGGTGCCGGTATCAGCGCTGAATCTGGTATACCAACGTTTCGGGGTGCAGGAGGATACTGGAGGAAGTACCAATCATCAACTCTAGCCACTCCTGGAGCTTTTAGGACCAGCCCAAGTTTGGTTTGGGAGTTTTATCATTATAGACGAGAAGTTGCAGCTAAGGCACAGCCCAATGGTGTAAGTTCGTAAATAATCATTACCATTATTACCTTCGAGACTACTACAAAAAATCTTCAAGTGAAGAAGACTCCACTGGATATTGTTAATATCACTTGACAGAAAGACCGGTGATCTGATCATAGTGTACTTGTCACTAGCAGGAAGGTAAACTTAAATGAATGGATAGTATGCAGTCTATTCTTTTAAAATATTCCCATAACTACCTTGTTAAAACAATAACATGTTTACACAGACAGATGGCAAAAGAATAAATCCCTCTTTATGGCACACAGAACAAAATAACTAAAGAAAAATACTTACTCCCTACTACTCCCACTATCTTAATTGGTAAACAGGAAATTACTACACGGCAGGCCCAGAAAGAGATGACGGGTTGAGCTAAACCCTTCCATTAAGGATTGGCCGGCGATCACAGTAGATCAAGAAAAGGGGAAAGATGCCTTTGCCCTGCAGTGGGAAAACACAGACTAATAATAATAGAATCCTAATTAATACCTTTTTCTAATTTCAGGGCCACATAGCTATAGCTCAGTATGAAGCAAAGTATAGAGCAGATAAAAAAGTAACAGTGATCACACAGAATGTTGATGGATTACATGTCAGAGCTGGGACTAAAAACTTGATTGAACTCCATGGGAATCTGTACAAAACTAGGTGCACTAAATGTAAAGAAGTCTTGGTCAACAATGATAGTCCTATTTGTGAGGTAAGTAAAACCAGCAAAATGATGTTTCTCCGTTATTTTAATGTAATTTGCTTATTTATTTATTAAGCAAGGCAAACCAACAACATATTTACAAGGATAATAACTACAGATCGGATAATTGGATGCATATGTACCGAAAGTTGAGGTGTTGGCAATTATGGAATGCACTTTTGTTCCGAAAAAATCCCGCGATTCCGGGATCGACGAATTTACCTACTGTTCTGACCATAGAATCTGATTTATAATTTATTTACGTTCAGGTGGTGGCTAATATGGAATGCACTTTTGTATCGATCGTAAATGTCCCTCGATTACAGAATCGACAAATTTTGTGTTTTATCTGATAATAGAATCGGATGTTCATCTACCTACCTAATGTTTTAAAGTAGGTAGTTACCAAACAGGCATAGCAAACAGTTCTGACACTCAGTTGCAGAATAGTTCATTAAAATTTTAAAGGGCCTTAAAAACTTTAACATTTTCATTATGTTACTTAGTACAAAGATAACTGTACCTACTTTTAACTGGTAATTAAAATTTACTTAATGAAGTGTCAAAACGTGTCATTAAACACAATTTACATTGCATAAAACGTCATTATGGCCTAATGGAACTTTAATGTTAACTTAATAAGTGTCAAAATTGATTAGGTAACCCATAGACTAATATACATAGGCCACCAGCTGTGGTCAACAACCACACATGAAACGTCCAATAAATTGTTGTGTTTGCAATAAATTGTGCATTATCCATACTATACTCATTACATTAGCTGTAATTTACTTGAAAATTTCCAGGTAAGAATATTAAAGTGTCTATACCTACCAAGTATAATTGCTTATTTGCACTTGAACAATTTTCTATCCTATTCTCCTTGCAGGATGTCAATTTCAAGTCTCTCATCGCTGTCGGATCCAGAAATGGATATTCTGCGCCGCCTTATCCCAGACAGGGTGAATTTATTTGATAAACATGATGGAGAAAATTTTCGAATAAGATAAAAGTTTTCAAAGAACGCAGTACCTACTGCACAAGTCTAGAACCTTCTACACAGAGGAATAAATCCATCAATAGCATGACACAATTATTAATATGTTTCAGGTTTTACACAACAGGCTCATTTCAGGGGGATATAGCCAACATTAATAAATACTCAATTTGCAGCATAATTGAAAAAATTACGCTAAAGCCAAGTAAAGCCCTAGTTACTTATATAAGTATGCAAGACAGGGATGAATTAAGAACAGTGAGTCAAATTTATATCTAGAGGAATGCTCGCAGAGCTATAACGATGTAGAAAGGGGCACTTTTTAATAAATGTACAGGTGTTGTGTGATGCCCAACTGGAAATAAGGGATATTATTGCTCGTTGGCTGGGGATAGTACCTACACGATTGCAAAATTTTCAACAATTTTCATTTATGTGCTGATCTTGAGATGGGTCCATATAATAATCATCATTTATTAGGCGATAGTGGGTATTACTGCAATAAATATTTACTTACGCTTTTTCTACAACCCCAAATACTTCCTGAAGAGGCATGTAATAACAATATATATTCTATCAACTCGAATCACAGTGGAAACATGTTTCGGGGTGTGAGAAAGCCCTTGCTTACAGAAGGGGATGACAAAATTACGCTGCTGTACTACACAATGTATGCATAGAACTGGATATTGTAGAACCTCTTAACGTAGATTTTGAAGATGAGGAAGTTCCTCTACCTTTGCAGGATGGACCACAATATGATTCATTTGTAAGTTTCTTAGTTACATAGTTATAAAATAAATAAAACAACTGTATAATAATACAGCCAGTATTATTAATTTAACAAATTTTAAAAAGCTATTTCAGGAGATACTGCAACAAAGCAGCAACAATTTTTTTATTAAAACTAAAATGAAGTAAAATTAATAGTACTACACAATAATAATACTATTAATTTTACTTAATTTTAGTTTTAAAATTTGCATCTTTAAATTGTGCTGCTGCTTTTGTTGCAGCATCTCCTGCATTAGCTTTTTCTTTTCTAAATAAGCCACTTGACACTTTCTCTTAAAATAAATTCTTTTGAAGGATTCTGCAGACAGATATTTTTTATTTTTTATTATACGATGAACATCTGAAACAAATATATTTTTAAATTAAAAAAATAAATAAATTATAAATAACCGTTACTAACATAAAAGCAATGACACAGTCTTCAGTGCACTATTAGCTTACTTATATCAGTCCAGCAGATAAACCTCTCCCAGAAAAAATGATAGCATAACTTAGTGCAGAACTTCGAAAATATAATGGGGTTATTCCCAGTTGTCGCCACTGGTGACGCCACCACTGGCGACAGCACTTTGTAGTTTTAGTAGTAAGTAATGTGAAGGATTTACTAAAGTCTCCACGCTTGGCAAAAACAAACAAAACACAAATCGCGTCAACACTCAGGTAGGTACTGGGTAGAGATAGGGTGGCCCTATTCTTAGCCGAGAACCACACCACATGCTGTGCCATGCTTAAGTTAAAAAGTATTATAAGAACTTTCATAAGGTACCTCTTTTGGCTGTAGTTTTCGACTTTTTATTGTTTTGTATAACCTCTTGTATTTCTAATTCCTCTATGACTATAGACTTCTCAGCACTGTCCTCCTCTCCAAAAACAATTTCATTTTGAAAGGTGTGTAGTTTGTCAACATCTATTGAAAAGCTATTAAGTTAATACAATATAATGACTTGGCGATTAAACACAGTATCTTTATCATGTGTAAATAATATTGATTGAAATAAAGGCTACTGAATTGAAGTAATTACCTACCTCTAAAGTAAGCTGCCCCACTATCAAACGGATTTTGTAGGGGTTTGGTTTGGTCTTTTATAATACTCAAAATTTTGTCATCGTCGTCTGTTGTTTTTGTTTGGTAAGATCTTCCTCCTGCTTTATGCATTTGTATCTGAAATATAAATAATTTTAGTACTATAATTGAATCTCTCGTAGACGGGAGTGGTACTGGGAAAGATGGACTGGAGATTAGGGAATATTAGGGCCGTCCTTTGCCCAAAGGCACACAGATAGGTAATTATAGCAAAGTTCTAAAATCATTTATTTATTTATTTAACAGTTTATGTACACACATATAAATAGACAAGAAGAAAGGAACAGAAAAATACGTGCATACCTGCGATAGGAAAGAAGTTAAAGAGATGTAGACAACATGTGTAAGATTAGAAGAGAAAATAATATACATAAAATAAAAACACTTAATTATTCACTAATTTAACTATAAACATACTATATGAGAATAAACTTACATACATACTTAAAGAAAGAAAGAAAGAAAAATATTTTATTTGGGACACACACAGGAAATACAAACAGTAAGTAATAATAAAAAATCTAAAACTACTTCTAAAATAAATATCACTAAAATATATATACTTAATTATTATGTAGTATAAAATCAAAAACAAAATTAATCATCTACTTAATCATCTGATAAGATGCTAAAAAATAAATAAACATCATAACTCAGCGTGGCCATGGCATGATGCTCTTTATATAATTTTTGATAGGTAGAGCTTATGGTTTATTCGAGAGATGTAAAACATTTTTATAAAACATGAGTGTACCTGACTGACCTGCCTCATTGTTCTAGTGGTTGCGCTACTTCTGACCATGAGATCCTGGGAATTCCCAGGTTAGGCAATGTTGTTCTATATGGAATTTCTCGGTAGCAGCCCGGACTATGGATTTTTGCCCGGGTGATTGCAATAGGCTCGCTTTCTTTAACATGGGACTTAAACATAACTGGCAAAATGTGGCTGTAATATGGGTACACCTCTGCCCAACTCTTCGGGGAAACAAGGCGTGATGTTATGTTAATTTGAAATTTAACACGTATTAAATTTCAAAATTCGAAAAATAGTTGGACCAATTTTTTGTGTGATCAAATTATTTTTAAACATATACTAAACCAGCTTTTGCCCGCGGTTTCGTCCGCTTGGATGTCGGATAATGTTCCCCGGGGACTAATGTACTACCGGGATAACATACCTAATAGCCGATGAAAAGGTCATTGAATCTTACCGCTGCATCCGCATTGCCGTCAACCATAATTATTTTGTTACGCGTAATTTTGAATCTGTGTTATCTTTTAAACTATTCATTTAAATGTTAAGATGTCAGGGCATATTTTAATCTAAATAAAATGCCCAATTTAAATAACATATTTTATTATACAACAAAATATTATTCATGGATCACTCCTCTATTGATGTAAACCGTTTGAAAATCCGTTCGGTAGTTTTTTAGTTTAACGCGTTCAGGCAGACAGACAGACGTGGCGGGCGACTTTGTTTAATAATATGTAAGGTTATGGATGGACTTACTTGACCGCTACCTCACCTCATGTTAAGTGATTGTGTAGTCGACGATGGTGCATGCGTGCCCAGCAAAGACCTATTTACTCGTGTCTTGAAGACCACCAGATCATAATTTTGTTCAATACTTACATTACTCTCCGCCATTTTTTTACGTGTTTTTTGCTTCCAATTATCATAAAGCATTTTAAGCTGCTCAACACTGCGATGCCCCGATGAGGCACAACTATTAAATTTGCTGGTTATTTTTAGCCATCCTTCTTTTTTCCTTGCCAGGAACATTCCGCTTGTTCTTTTGTCTTCAATTATATGTTTGTATCTGAAGGAGATGCAATATAAATTATCAAGATAGGTAGGTCCCGCGGCTTTTTCCGCGTGGATGTCGTAAAATATCCCACGGGAACGTACTACCGGGATTAAAAGGAAACGAAGCGATGATAGCATACCTAATAACCGAGAAAAAGGTCATTGAATCTTGCGCCCGCGCCGCCGTTAATCATAATTAATTTGTTACGGGTAATTTCTAATCTCTGATACCTTGTAAAGTATTAATTTGAATGATATGATGTCAAGGCATTTCTTAATCTAAATTAAATACCCAATTTAAATAATATATTTTATTGGATAAGATTAAGAAAATATAACACCGGTCAAAATAGCTTCGGAAATTACCATGAAATTTTTATCAAGTTGTGAAAGATAACAATGGTTACTCTGTCTTCCTTAGAAAAAGACATAATATTATGCTATCGCAGACACTTTTGTTGAACTTTTACAGTACAATCCTGTAGAACATTAATTTTATGTGTCTCTTACGGTTTACGCGGTGCACGCACGGTTACGCACGTAAAGCTCTCAGTCGGCACTCGGCATGATTTTTTCCGACATCTTCAATAACCATCAATTTATCGCGTTCAGACAGACAGACGCGGCGGGCGGCTTGGTTTTATAATATGCAAGAATTACATATACAGCGTTATTGGTGAAACACTAACAACCTCTTAAGGGGTCACTGTATTCAAGTATTATGAATAACTTTTACTATAGAACAAAACCAGAAATCGCGAAAAAAATTACAATTATTTTGACGATTAAGCGAACATAAATGTGGGGAGTAGCAGTTTTTTTTTCGTAGTTGTTCTTATTGATGAGTAGGTACCATGACCTCTTATGTGGTTGTTAGTGTTTTACCAACCCTGTATAAAGCACAGGGTATATATAGTGAAACTCAGGAGTGAAAGCAACCAACATTCGGTCAACTGTACAATAATTTCCGTTAGGTAGGGCTCGGTCCATAACTAAAGAATATAAAACACACTTTCAGACCGACATCCAGCAGATAATAATAATAGTCCATCGTCTGCTCAGGGCCTTATTAAACTAGAAAAATGCAGCAAATGATGTCCAATACTTACATGGTGTGCATGTAAATAAGACATTGTTGTAAACAGAATGAATGATAAAATTTCGCGTTAGGTCGTAAAGTAAAACAAAACGTAAAAATACTCACTCGCACACAAGGTCTGCAAGTAATGATTTTTCCTCCGGAGTGTAATTTGCGCCACGTTCCCTCTTTTTTTTCGATTGGTCCATTATTCCAGCAACTTTAATTCTTGATTAATTTCGATTTAATATTCGAAGGTCGCGAGATCACAGTGAAAGAGTGACAAGTGACATTAGACCACAGACAGTTTGACAATTTATTTTCATTAAAGCTACGCTGAAATGGTTATTTACAATACTCATTAAAATAATGGTTTCATTAGATTTAGATAGCGGAGAGATAATGGAAAGCTTTGCAACAAAGAAAACCATTAATGCTCCATTACGTAATGGAACATTAAGAGTAATGATTTCATTAAGTAATTGATGTTGCACAAAACAACTATACAAAATAATGTTCCATTACAAGCCGTCATTATATAATGTTGCTAGTAAAATTGAGTGAAAAGAATGAACTTGCGTGAAGATCTCCATTTATTTAAAAAAAAAACTAGCAACACTCCTTAAAAAAAAACATTTTTGACAAGACAATTTTGAACAAGGAACATAATTCTAGAGAGAAGAATGACAAGTAGGTACAAATAAAATTGTACGGTTTTTGGCGCCTCCTGGTGTATGGCCCCGAAAACTCGCGAAAGAGGGAAATTCTAAATCGCCAATCGGCTTTCTTTGAGATATTTATTTCAAGGTCTGTCAACGAAAACGGAACTGGGAAACTGTAACCGATGTTAAATTATTGTGATTTCACTGATTACAATTTCCCAGCTCCGTTTTGGTGGTCAAGCAACCTTATTATTTAACATAACCCTAAAAAGACCCACTGACCAAAAGGTGAATAGACGCCGGCAGACATTTTTCTTGTGAAATGGGGTCTGTGTGCCTCAAAAGCATACCCACCAAATTTGGAGAAATTTATAAATTCAGAAAATAAGTTGCCTTTGCCCGATACGTCGTAGTAAATTAAATTAATTGTTTAATTATTGGCTTGATTAGTAACAGTTTTGTTTATTTATAGTTACAATGTTATAAATTATAGTTACTTCTCTCGTTCCGCCCAGAGCGAGAGAAGTCATTTGATGATTTCCCATCCTCAAAAAAAAAAAAAGTTTACTTATGGGCATGCGCTAAAGAAGCCCGCGAAATTCAAATTTTCTTTAGTTTTTTACATTTTGCAGATCAGTGCGAGGTTTTATGTTGATTAACATTATTAAACATTATGTTGTTTTACATAATTATAATCAGCAATACAACTAAGTAAACACAATCGTCAAATGTCATTGGTTTCATGAAATAGTCCAATGCGATTATATGAACTTAGAGAGTTGTATTGATCATTTTTATAATTATAATTATATAAATAAACATTTGATACGGCCGCAAATCATATTAAGATCAATATACAACATGATACTGACCTGCAAATTGCAAAAAGCTTATGAATATTTGAATTTCGCGGGCTACCTTGACGCTTTCGCCATGGGTACATACAATTGGCCTTCAGTTATTCTGAAATTGGGCAGCGTCGCAAATAAATGTCAAATATTTCGCTGTTTTGATTAATTTGGCAATAGTATGGAAATAAGAAATGTGGCTAACTAGCGAACTAGAATATTGAATTCTTTTCTTTTTCTATTAAATAATTAATTCGAACAATTCTTATCGGTCAATAATTCGCCAATTGAGATAATAGATCTGTCAATTTCTTTTTGAAAAGTGGAAATGTCTCATTTTTTATTACATCGGTTAATTAAGATAAGTATGTCTCCAAATCAAGCTTGTCACATTTTTGAATAGCTGATTCTGTTGAAATTCTGTAACGGAGATGAAAATCTTCTCCATCGTATTTTGAGAATATTTTCTGTGTTTGTGTATTTCTAATCTCTGTGTTTGGGATATGACGGCTACGACGGAGAACATATTCTTCTGCTTCAGACAATGATGACAGGCTCGACAAAGACACGATAGATAGTCCAGGAATGGAGAACGTTACTTTTTACCGCTACTTTTTAATTAAAAACTGAAAATTCGCACACAAGATAATTTATTACCCACAAACTGCAATCTAATGTTGGGCTAATGGACGATTGTTGTTGACCCATTAAAATTTAACGCCTGAAATGTAAATTTAAAGGTCCTTTAGGCCTAGCGCGCACTGAGGTGCGTTTTTTTCGCTGCAATTAATAAAATTCTGCTTTTCCGCTTCCACTGTGTTTCATACTTAACAGATTTTGCGGTAGTAAACCGCACCGCAGTGCGCGCTTAGCCTTAGGCGCTAATGGCGCCTTGTGCAACAAAAAATGTGACAGATTGCCTCGTTTGACAATTCCATTATTTAAAGTCCGATTCATCCGAATATCTATGCATTGCCGGATTTCCTGGCTTATCAGGATTTATTTTTCAGAAAAATATATTTTAAGCTGCTTCCATAATTAAATAGCCAAAAATTAACTTATGGTAAAATATGCATCCTAATAACCGATCTCTGATAATAAGTCTTCAATACTGTATAAATAAACCACATATACCAAGCTACTACCAGTTATATGAACAACATTCTTATTAAAAAATAATCAAAAGTAACAGTATTAGCAATAACATTAAATTGTTTACATTTATCATTATGACATTACCACATTTTATTATGATAGATCGAAGACCACGTAAGAAAGCACTGAATAGATGTAAAAGGTGATGGCTAGAAAGTAGGTGAACATTGAGATCACCGTACTTTCTTCGAGGCCACTGCACTGTAGACCTGAAATAAATTGTAAATCCTACAGGGGAAAAGATTGCATACCATGAATAAACATGGAATGAAAATTATCAACAATCATTTTTACATTTTTTTTTTAAAGAATAATAACTTTAATAATTAAATCCTTGTTTTCAATTGACATTATTTTCACTTCAACAAATATCTACATTAGACTAGCTAGTGGACTTGTAAATTAAGTTGAGTTTAGAGTTACTAGTGCTATTCAGAAAGTCAAAAGAAAAATGATTGCAGTTGTAGCACAAACTGAACTTTATGTTTAGGTTTTAAAGTTAGTTTTCCAAAAACACAATTTGTTTACATGTTTGGAAATGAAATTGCGAATGCTGGGTAGTTTTACCAGCTATCTAGTTGAGTAGGTAAGATATTTTCGTATACGATTACGACTAATCTGTTTCATTTTGACAGTTCAACAACATTCATTGCGTTAGGCAGATTTTTCCGAACGTATGAAGCGATGGATTAGCAATCCATCGCAAAACGATTCATATTCTGATTGATGGTGTATTACGCAATTAGGATACAGGTCTATATTTTATGTTCCAGGCTTTAGAAGGCAGAGGTGCTCCAGAAGAAAATGTGTCTGGTTCTGATATCCCAGTGAAGTCCCTGCCACACTGTAAGAAGTCTGATTGTGGTGGTCTACTGAGACCACATATTGTTTGGTTTGGAGAGAATCTGGATCCTGCTGTCTTGGAAAAAGCTAGTAAGTTATTTAATACTAGTGAAATTTGACGTATCAATTTCTCCTATAGTGCTAAAAACCAAATAAAAATGAAGAAATAAATTATTCTAGGCTGGATATTCAGTTCCATTAGCTTATATACGTATTCTATGCTTTTCTTCAATGATAAAACTCAAATAACAAATATTTAGTTTAATGCTAGTCTTTTGCTTTGACTGGACTAAGAACAACCGGTGTCACAACATACACCAGTAACTAGAAGAAAGGCCTTTGCCATTCTCTGGAACACCATATTGTTGAGTGTGCACACCTTAAAACTAGTTATAACGTCATAGAGTAAACACTATGGTTTTCGTCTAGCAACGCTTTGTTGTCTATATATGCCCTTCCGCAAATGTTGTACCGAGCGCAACCCTTTAATTTAACACATATAAGGCTAACCCAGTATAACGGGTGAGGGAGAGACAAATTTCGCGCCCTCACGCCCCTAGCCGCCGCAGGAGACGCCCTGGACGTCGGGAATCGCAGGCCGATTCCCGGTCACTGTAGGCGCGGGCTTGCGAACAGTGAGCAATGGGTAGCTCGCCGTCCGATAAGGACCAGACCCGGGTCGACGGCGCGTTGTGTTCCACGCGCGCCTCAAAGAGATGTCAGCACAACTGACGGGGTCCGCTAGGACCGATGCCTGCCGGTGTCGCGGAAAAGTCCGAAAGGGATACCGCGCCCCTGGCAACGTAAAGGCAACTGAAGAAACACGGGTGGGTTTTCGTCAGTAGAGTCTGACACGCCCTCCCGCTTCGCCCAGGGCGGAAGCAGTTATTTGATAATTTTGCAACCAAAAAAAAATCTTCATTTAAAAATATATTCTATTCCAGAAGCAGCAATGCACACGTGTGACATATGCCTAGTAGTGGGCACATCGTCAGTCGTGTATCCGGCGGCTATGTTTGCGCCACAAGCGGCGGAAAGAGGGGCGATTGTAGCAGAATTCAACATAGAACCTACACCCGCTACATCAGACTTCCACTATTACTTTGAAGGACCTTGTGGCACTACCGTACCAGTAGCTCTGGCTGATTAGAACTGGCTTCCATAGTTTGTACAAGTCAGGGAAATTAACACCTTACGTCCATTCGCGCACTGGATTTTCAACTCTCGCTGTTGAGCCAAGCATTGAGAATCCAATAGAGTGCATCCCAGCGCGTCAAAAAATACACGGTTATCAAAATTTTCAAAAAAAAAATTGAATTGGTTCTAGTCGCCCCTTCCAAAAGGTAGTTTTCGTGTGGAGAATGGGCGAGTAACCACCGTTATTCTTTTAAAATGTTTTACAATATTTTGTATACATTAATTATTATATGTGAAGACGATGAACCTAGAATAGAATTACTATAGGTAGGTACCACAATAAGTAAAAAGATTTTTTTTTAATGAAGCGATGCCAGATAATCTAATTATGTGATAGATACATGGTGCTCACATATTAGTAAACATTGTAGACGAAAACGATATTCCTAAAATGTTAACAAGTAACACTACTTACTATATTAAATCAGTGTGCGAGTTAAAGTAATCACAGAATGTAAAATCAATGTCATAAAAATAATAAATTAGGTACCTATACAATTAAATTAGCAACCATTTTCATTTTGTCTAGTGGGTACGAGGTGCTTACTGTCAAAGAATGAGAATTGTGATTTGAATATACCTACGGATAATTTTAATTGGTAGTAAATTTGCTTAACAATTCATTTCCCTGACTTGTACAAAAAATATTCTGAATATTTGATTGGTGCACTACGCCTTACAGAATGTCTGCGATAGTGGATGTTGTATAGCAGCTTATTGAGAGTGTAGGATTAGTATATTTGATTAGATATGTAAGAATAAAAGTTTGTCTTTTCTTTTGTGTAAATAATGAGAATGACTACTAGGTGTTAGAAACAACATATTTAAAAAATAATTTATTTATCACAATTTGTTTAACAATAAATAGCTTTATTTTAAAGGTTTTGTTTGTGGTTTTTCTTTATGTCTCGCAAAAAACTTAGCTACATTGCCAATCGTCATTCCGAAACTGCAATTTGGTACCAGCGATTTCTGTAACAAAAAAGGCCATGTTAAATAATTCAAGTAGTGCAATATGAAGCATCTAGTTTTTTTTTGTTACGAGTATTATTGTTTATTAATACAAACAATCTGCCCAGTCTAACCGGATGCATGGATTTTACATGGAGCGACTGCCTATCTGACCTCCATAACCCAGATACTGGGTAACAGGATACCCAGGTAAGCCTGGGTTTCTGACTACCCGTAACGACTGTCAACGGCCTATGAATGACAGCCGGCACCGACAGTTTAACGTGCTTTCCAAGGCACGGAGGGGTCTCGATATGTAATGGACCCATTCACGAACAGACCGCGATCCACCAGTGCGGCTGTTGTTATTTAGCCACGAACCCCCGAATATTAATAATACACTAGCTTTTGCCCGCGGCTTCGCCCGCGTGGATGTCGGAGAATATCCCAGGGAACGTACTACCGGGATGACACACCTAATTGCCGCTGAAACCCCGTTGCCGTCAACCATAATTATTTTGTTACGCGTAATTTTGAATCTGTGATATCTTTAAACTATTCATTTAAATGATATGATGTCAAGGCATATTTTAATCTAAATTAAATGCCCAATTTAAATAACATTTAATAATATTTTATTGGATAAAGATTAATATGATACCGGTCAAAATAGCGTCGGAATTATCAATTAAATTTTTATCAAGTTCTGAAAGATAATAATGGTTACTGTGGGTCATCCTTAGAATATACAGGGTGCCAGGGACATCGACGCGAAAACTTACCATGGATTCAGTACATGACTCTGAACCCCCCTGAGTTGAAATATTTCACCGGTTATTTAAAAAAAACAGCTGTTCAATACATTTTGTCCGCGTAGGTATTGCACTTTTTTATGAAACAGATTTTTTATTTAAAAACCGACGAAAAATTTTAACACAGGGGCTTGAGAATCATGTACTGAATCCATGGTAAAAGTTTTCGCGTCGATGTCCCTGCGACCTTGTAGACATATGCTATCGCGGACTTGTTTGTTGAACTTTTTAAGATCTTCAATCCTGTAGAACATTTGATGTCTTACTCTTACAGCTTACGCGGCGCACAAAGTCAAAGTCAAATCATTTATTTCAAATAGACCCTTGCAAGGCACTTTTAACGTCAAAAATTACAAAAAAAATTAATTGATTCTAGTCGCCCTTCCAAAAGGTAGTTTTCGTATGGAGAAGAATGGGCAAGAAACTCCACAACGCCAGTAAAGCTCCCAGTCGGCATGATTTTTTCCGACATCTTCGACAATAATCGTCATATTTCAGCTAATTTACACAAAACCTTAATGGATTATACACCAAAACCTTCCGCATGAATCACTCATTGGTAACAGCGTTTGAAAAACCGTTCGGTAGTTCTTGAGTTTATATATAGCGTTCAGACAGACAGACGTGGCGAGGGGCTTTGTTTTATAATATGTAAGAATGAACTACTACTGCTGGTTAGACGCGTGAGCCAAGTATAATCTAAATTAAAAATAATATTATAAAGAGAAAAGATTCGATTTTTTTAATGTTTGTTGTTACGCTTTCACGCTAAAACGTTGATCGGGTTTCGATTAAATTTGGCACGTGGATTAGGACATAGGATACTTTTTATCCCTATATTCCCACGGGATCGAGACTTATGCGGGTGAAACCGCGCAGCGCAGCTTGTCTAAACTAATATTTAAATAAAGAGAAAATATTCGATTTTTTGTACGTTTGTTTGTAATTAATAAACTCAAAAACTACTGGGCCGATTTTAAAATTCTTTCACCAGTAGAATGCTATATTATCACTGAGTAACATAGACTATAATTTATAAAGATATCACGCGGGCGCAGCTGCTGGCGGACGCTAGTATCATCTATATAAAATAGTAGAATAAAGTCTTTTTTTATTTTATTTTACCTGTACAAATGAAGGCAAAGCTGACACCGTTTGAGGTCTTGAGTATCTTTCGTCTACTAATAACACGCAAGCGTAATCGTTGGCATGTCTTACTGCCCTGCCTGTAAGAAAGTTTTCAAGTTTATAATATATTTATTAATTAAAAAAGTAAATAATGTACTCCAGTTTTTCCTGTTGGTGTTTCAAAGGGCTACCCAAGAATGAGCGTAGGAGAGAGGTTTTTATGCCATTGAATAATGAACTTTATTCTTAGTGACATAAAGTACAAAATTGTACGAACTTCGAGACACTCCTCAACAAACTATAAAACGCGCGAGCATGTTTGACCTTTAAAGCGCTAACATTAAGGTTTATTATTTAATGGTCTATTATTATGTAATATATTTTGGTGATCGCAAGTCACACAAGTCTCTGATGCATGTTTCCAATCCTACATGTACCTATAACATAAAATGCTGCGTATGCGCAAATATTAAAAAATTAATGGTAATCAGTACTCACCAATACATTGATTCACAGCTTTCATACAAAGGTTCTCGTAATAAATGTTACCGGCACTACCGCCAGCGGTTTTGTTCAAATATTTCATCTTTTCCTGCAACTCCGGTGATTTTACATTCGGATAAGGCATGCCTACTACCATCACACATCTTCCTAGGTCGTCACTAAAAGATGATACAATGTTTTAAAACTTGTTAGACCTCTCTTAATATATTCAATAGAATTACTTCCTCCGTATCTCATTAAGCACGTTGAGCCGTTGGTTCCGGATGTCATTTGTAGATCTTTGACAGTCGTTATGGGCAGTCAGAAGTCCAAAAATCTGACAACCGGACTTACCAAGGGGTATCAGGTTACCTTGGATTGTGGAGGTCAGACAGGCAATCGCTTCATGTAAAATTGTATTCAGCTGCATCCGGTTCGACTCCAAAATGGTTGGGAAAAGGCTTTTAGCGTTCTTAAATTAATCAAAGTTATATACCTTATTAGTACACACATCCAGTTTTGGGATTGTATACTTCTAGTTCATGGTTCAACATATTGGTGGTATGATTAAATTATGGTAAAGTCTATTAAAATCTTTGTTTCCAATTGATATTATTTCCACTTAAACGAACATCAACTTTATGATCATATAAATTAGGTTGATTTTAGAAGGGCTTGTATTATTGAAAAATTCAAACTTGTTGAAGTTGTAGTGCAAACTGTACACATATATTTGTTAACACTTTTGGAAACGAAATTTCACTGAATAGGTTTTGCGTTCTGCCACTGAACCATTTGAACAGGAACCTACTAATGATAGTAAGAGCATTACCTGAAGTTCAACCCTTCACTAAGTTTCCCACCGACAACACTCAACAATAGAGCTCCTGTGTGGTCGCCATCTTTACTCTTAACTGCTGAAGCGAACTTATTTAACACCTGAAAACAACAAAGGTTATAAAACACTATAATATTAATAAATTCAAGCTTTATTATTTTGTCCGGCGAACACCTGGCAAAGCGCCGCGCGACGCAGTTATTATTGCCAAAAAAATATAAACATTACACACGTTGAAATTAAGTCGAAAGTCTCCCAGCAAAAAGTGTGGAAGAAAGCATTGTATATGTATATCTGGCAGCATCCACCAAAATGTGTTTTAAAATAATACAATTAAAATGACACACATTTCCTTTACAATACCAAATATCAACCTAATGTGAAAGACATAAGATTCCAAATCCAACAACTTACCTGATCAACATCTGACGCAGATTTGGGCTCACGGAATATGATTTTCTTCTTAGTGATGGCCTCAATAACTTTGTTATTCTTCAGGTGGTCGTATACAGTTTGCTCGTACGAGTAGGATGGTAGGAAGCATACGACACCGCCTGGTACTATGCTGCAGATATTTCTTAGAATACGGCCTACTTCACTTAGCTATAATAATAAGATACAAATTTAGTACCTTACTGCAAGGCAGAAATCTCCCCCAAATACACAGTTATGTCCTGCCTTGGCAGAATAGCTGCAAAGGCTGCCTATCTCCGAGTAAAATGGCAGTGTAACATTCGGTCGGACAGACAGACGGACCGACGCATAATAATTAGCCTATATTGTTTACACTGTTGGGACACAGGCCTTCTCTCTTCGAGAGGGAATGAGATATAATCTACCACGTGGGCCCAGTGCGGATTGGATGATGTCACCGTTTTGGTATGTGCGTAGTGGTGACAATTTTTTTTTACACAAAGTGAAGCGCCGGGCTGGGTTCGAACCCATGACCTACAACTCGTAAGTCGGGGCCGTTACCACTGGGCCACTGGACTGCACACGGACCGACGGACATGACGAGATTATAAGGGTTTCGTTTAAAAAAAAAACAACCGACTTCCAAAAAACACTATAAAGTGAAAAATAACTTTAATTTCGGAAGTCGGTGGCAAAAAACGAAAATTCAAAACCAAACACCGACTTCCGAAATTAAAGTCTTATTTATTTATTTTACAAATTATTACATCATCTATTAAATTATATTAATAACTGTTTACACTAGGTACTAAATACAATAACTACACAAATAAATACAAAAATCAAAATTAAAGTATTTTTAACTTTGTAGTGTTCTTTGGAAGTCGGTTGTTTTTTTTTTTTTTGTAAAAAGGTTTTTATTTGTTGAATATGAGGCTTTTATTGTTTCTATATACATCAACATGCGACCACGAGCCACCATTTCAAACCAGTTAATTTTTTCTGAGTTGATTTCATTCATTGAAGTGAAAACTTCTTTAGCATTGTTCTGATTTGAAAGACGATGAAACGAAAAAGCGACAGAAAAAGAGACTGACACAAAAATTCATAATATTTAACGTGGGAGAAAATGAGATAGGAAGCATTATACAGTGTTTCTTATGTGCTCTGCTTCGTACCCCCTCCACTCGTGTTTACCAAGGCATAGTGGGAGTTTGCTTCGGCCTCAGCGTTGTACACTTGTTAATACGTGTTTGTGCGCGCATGCGTAGTACAAAGCTTGAGAAAAGGCATCACAACAACCGTGGTGTTTTGTATACTTGTACGTAATATACGTTTGTAGAGTTTTTTCATCATTTTTATAATAAAATTGTTCATAATTTTTATAATAAAATTCTTCAAATATGCCGAAAACGAATGCAGAATATTGTCGCGATTATCGAAAAAAAAAAAAGGGAAAACAAGATTAAAAAGACAGCAAAAAGTTCAACGGAACGTGTTCGTGAATTTCGTGCACGCCGAAAAGCGTTATTGAATGCTTATTTTGGAAGGTTTCACTTCTACCACGTGTGAATTGCACACATGTTTTTTATTATTTATTTATATAACAATTGCTTGATGCACTTACAGTAAACACCGAAGCGAGCAGCAGGCAACAACAACACTTAGCCCAAAAACTTTATGCAAACATTTAGCATAGATTTACTGCTATACGTAAATATGTCAAAATCGGGCTCCTAAGCAATCAGGGCGTTCATGTTTATTATAGTATCACTTACCAATTCATGAGACATCCGATGTTCATACGAGAAGTTCAGAGTGACGCTGGTCGGTCCCCTCGACATACACACTCCTAGCACATTGTCTGAAGGCACCACATGTTCACATCTCACTACGTTCACTACGTCATCGTTCGTTGAGTTACTTGTTAATAATGCTTGGAATTCTGCTATAGGTTCCATTGTTCCTCCAGCTACTATCACCTGAAATATTTTTTTTTTTTGTTGATGAACAACTTATAACTCTTATTGTTATTGATAGAAAAATTACTCAGTTTTTTTTTCCGGATGTAAAGATTTAAACATTTGGATCGCTGTGTCAGAGAAATAAATATTTGATTCTTCTTCTTTTGATGCGTCCCCTATTTCTGAACGTTTGACCTCAACTCTTCTTCTTTTCCATTGCGAGATGGAACAGTTCATGCATGATAGACTGTTTTAAAAGAACCGTGTAGAGTCCGTCTCACGAGAGAAGTCCCGCGGCAATAACTTGAGTCATCGTTGTGTTGTTTTGGATTTTAATTTTTGTCAATTAAGAATAGAATCCAGTAATAAAGTCTATACTTACAGATCGACACTGCTTCACGACCTCACTAAAATGCTCGGCAGGGTTTAGTAACAAATACTTGAGTAGTCCACTTTGGTCCCTCTGCGCTAATACTCGGCCATTCTCACTGCGATTGCAGAGCATTTCTAGAAAATCGAGAATGGCATACAATCCACTGCCCGCTGATGTTTCTGTTGGTATCTGAAATAATTGAAAAAATCATCTTTTAAACATACTTAAAGGATATTTTTAATTAAACAGATAATCTAAGTAATCCACTGATGAACTTTAGGTATACCTCTGCCGAACCCTTCCGGATTACAGACGTGATGCTATTGTTTTGTTATGTAAATGTAAAAAAACGAATACTTTCAGTTAACTTTGAATCAGTTGTCTATACAACTGATTCACAGTTACGATACAGCAGTTACAGTACTCGATTAACTACATACAGTTCCAAGTTTAAGTTAAGTACGCCATGTTTTTAACTTAAGCTTTGATGCAGCAACATACAGCAACTCATCGAGTGGCCTGGCTCTAAGAAGGTGGGCAATAAAATAAAATATAGTTAATTGATTTAGGCGTGACCTTGCGGAAATCCATTATAAAATATTATAGACGTAGATATATTTAGTAACCTATTCCGCTTAACTGTTCCTAAAGAGTCATTAAAAACCCTGTCATTTTAGGCGGAGATATATTTAGTAACCTATTCTAATATAGTATTTTAAAATAAAATATACCTACATTCACTTGAACAGGTACATTTTCCTGCACTTCAGGTTCAACCTCTTTCTCTGCACCTTTTTTCTTGGAAATGTTACTCATAAACGTTTCAAACGAACTCTTTTTGCTAACGGTACTTTTCTTCATCTCCTCTTCAAGCGCTTGCTGACTGTACCTCATAGAGAAACCGTGTAGTTTAGGAGCCAGTCTTGTGTTCCTACAGAACTCTACTAAAGGTCGTAAGTTCATGTGATCTATTTCAGCCTTTATTACAAAGTCCTCAAGAGTGAATATTGTAGTTTCGTCTTGTTTCTTTTCGCTTGGTTGTTTGGGTTTAATAATACCTGAAATCGAATTAAATATCGTTTTTATGTAGAAGGAAATAAGGTCCACTATTCCATAAACTCTAAGTTGGGTAGGTGCAGTGAAGAACCATGCAGAGCAGATGGTTTTTATGACATTGAATAACAAACTTCTCTTCAAGAAACTTCAGAAAGGACAAAAGCGTACAAAGAGCGGATCACAAATCATCCAAACATCCTAGCAGCACAGATGAATACAAATGAGACACTCCGTAGTTTAGGTATGAAGTTACAAGTAGAAGTCTTGCTGGGCTAAGTCAGTGAGTGTAACGTAGTCAGAAGATCTAAGAGTTACGCGATAGAAGGAGAGGAGACTTCTAGATGAATATAACTGTAGGTGATTAGCGCTGTGCGACCTGAATTGCACTTTATTTTGTCGAAGCAAGCAAGCTTTTTATTTAAATAATTTTGCGGAGTGTCCCATTTATTAATCTGTGCTAGCAGTAAACCTGATGAACACCCAGACAGTCGCTAGAAGACTAAAGAGAAAGATCCCTCAAGACCTTATTTCAGAGACTGTATGAATAAACGTGGCAGTCACTGGACAGGTTCCGTACAAACCCGATAATAATATCAAAAATATAGCTGAATATCTGCAAGAATAATAGATGGCAAAACAAAAATCATTAAAAAAAAGAAGTGTCTTAATCTGCAAAGTTGTACGAACATCGTCGCAGACCTCTGTTTGAGGTCTACAACAGATATCCTCTAACGCACTCGTTGATGCTTTGCAGTTTAAGATGCTAACAATATCCTTTGCATTGCGCGGAGTCTTATTAAATCTAAAAAAAACTCACCTAAAAGCTTCCCCACAACAAAACTGATCTGGTTCAACGTCAACAAGTTCCTACTACTCAGTCTTGCCCTGTACTTATTGATATAAAACTGTAAGAATGTCTTCACTGAGCTCAGTTGTTTCACGGTCACGGGGGCTGAGTGAGCGTTCTCTAAAGCAGCTGTTAAACCATGAGCCTCGTCTAGTATTAGTATGTTGTTTTGTAGTTTTAGGGATATTCCGGAACGGGCACCTGAGCTTACTATGCCTGCATGGCTTATCAGGACTACCTGGAATTTCAAAGAGTTTAATGGAAAGTGTAATAGTAGTTGAAAATGTGTGCTTACATGATACATCTATAAACAACGCGATCCAAACAAAATAGATTGGAATGAGAGATTATCTCGCAGGTTGTATTATAAACAACTACATTTTAGTATGGCCATAGAAAATGAAATAATACTTCGTATAGAATTTAACCTTCCTCCTAGAGCGCAATCATCGAATGGCGCTGTTAAAATTATTTATTAATGCTTCTGGATATACAGGGTGGCAGGGACATCGGCGCGAACACTGACACAAAAAAAAAAAAAAACTGCTGTTCCATACATTTTGACCGCGCACATATTGCACTTTTCTATGAAACAGCAGATTTTTTTTTAAATAACCGACGAAACATTTCAACGGTTCGGAATTATGTACTGAATCCATGGTATCAGTTTTCGTATCGGTGTCATGACACCCTGTATGAGACGCTGAATTTTGCTTGTATTATTATATCAAGCCTGTAACATCGTCCCACTGCTTTCCGACTCTCCTCCTTTGCTTGTATACAAAGTATTATTTATTTTATTCAATTAATCTGTTTAGCCTTTTCCCAACTATGTTGTGGTCGGCTTCCAGTTTAACCGGATGCAGCTGAATACCAGTATTTTACATGGAGCGGCTGCCTGACCCAATTACTGGATTACACCAATTTCCCCTGCTAAGACTGGTTGTCAGACTTTTGGGATTCTGACTACCCGTAGTGACTGTCAAAGATCTCCTAATCAGTCAGGGACCAAAGGCTTAACGTGTTTCCGAGGCACTGAGGGGCAATGATGGTCCCATCCACAAACCAACCGCGGCAAGCATAGTGTACCCTTCGATCGCCTATTTATTTTATTACTATGGCATGCTATTTTTAAGAGACAAATAGACTTATGTTATGCTTAAGCTATTTTATGGTAAGGTATATAAAGGTTACCGCCATCATGTAAATATTGAACCAACAATAGTTTATTTTCTATTTTGTTAATATATTGCAAATAATTACCTCAGCATCATCCATAGCCATTCTAGACGCGTAATAAGGGCAAGCCTTCAACTCTTTGCCAGCCTTCACTAAATCTTCCATATCCATGATATCAACAAGCATTCTTTCCTTCAAATGGGTTATATTTGTCTGATTATAATATGGACAGGCTGTACATGATCTTGTCTTGGTCTTTTTAAGAACCTTGCCTTCTGCTCCTATGGAGGTAGATTTAGTTTTTGATTTTTGCATGTCTAGGCATCTGTAAAAATAAGGATTGAAGACGATGGAAGATGCACTGGGAGGCACACAATTAGTATTGCAATCCATTAAGGATTTATGTACTTTTATTGGGTGGCACACAAGTAGGTGGCCTACCTGATAGTACGTGGTGATCACCAACTATACACTATGTTGCCATCCTATAGGAAATGCTCATGCAGCAAGGATAACATAGCATAATGAACATATAACATTCCCACTGGTGGAATACATGCCTCCTCTCAGATAAGGCAATGATGATAAGCAAGCAATGAGCCATTATTTAAATCTACACTAATAAAAGAAAAAAAGATTTATTAGAAGAAGTGTTTTTGCTTGAAATGAATAAACTCAAAAACCACTTAAACACTCTTTCACCAGTATAATGCTATATTATCACTGAGTAACTTATGCAATAAATTATAAAGATATAACGAGGACGATACCGCTGGCCGAAGCTAGTGTATTGATAAAATAATGATCAGGTCATATATCTTTACCTTTCATTAATAAGATTCACATTTTTCAGCCTGGTGACTTCAGAATTGATGCAGTAATGTTGTCTGGAAGCCAGTGTAACTACTCTTGTGTCTTCTTTGAATACTGTTCTTTTGATTTCACCAATGAACTGGGACAGTTGACTGTGGGTCCTGCTGCTTATGTAGATCTGGAGGATTTAAAACACAAATTGTACATCTTTTTTGGGAAATACAAAGACATTGAGAGGATTTCTATGAGGAGATAATATGGCTGCAAGAGTCACTGCTTCAGAATCCAGTTAATATTAATGCAATGTTTCAGTAGGATATAGAAGTCTAATTTTATTATTGTGCTTTCATCCTGCTCATATACATAAGAATCTTCGAGTGGAAACTATTGTTGGCTACTTATCAGTTTGAAGAGTTATCTATCTAAGTGAGAATTATATAATTAAACCTACATCTAAATTAATAATTTATAAGTTAAAATAAACAGTCTCACTTTAATTATTTGATTGTCATCGTCCACCATTTCTTCACCCTCAGAATCTGCATCTTCTTTCTCCTCACACTCTTCTAGAATAAGATCTCTATCTTCTTCCATCTCTGCTTTCTCCTCCAGAACATTCTCTTTATCATCTTCAACTTTCTCACTTTTATCTTTCTTATTAAAATAGAATTCAATAGTTTTATTTGCTGAATTATTCTTAAGTTTAGAAACTCGAAATTTTATTTGATCAAATAGATCTTTTTGTTTTTTAATTTTGTCTAGTTTTAGCTGTGATGTTACGAGTGTCTGTTTCTTCTTTATGTTTTCATATTCTTCTGTTAACCAATCATCAGAAGCTGGAATGGAAAATAAAGAGTTTCTGAAAATGTTATTATTGTAGAAGTTTTTAACACAATGAATTGAATCAAGTATGGTTTTATATTTACAAATTATGGGAGTTTAGTGTTTTAGAACTTTCAACCCATGCAACAACAACTCAACAAACATCTAGAAACTCATTTTACCTGTGTTATTGGATAATTCTGCTTTTAGCTGAGCCACTTCTTTTTCTAACTCTTCAAAAATATTCTGATTACAATCTCGCAGCCATTTCAGAGCTCCACAACAGATGCTTAGTGATTTCCCCTAAAATATAACTTATATATTATTTAAATGCAAAAGTAGGATAATTAATAAAAAGAAGACATATAACTATGTCATATTCATATGTATTTTACTGTGTCTAAAGAATCAAATAATAAAATAAATAAGTAAGGGACATTTAAAATAATTCCTAGAGTACCTAGTCTATTATTTTATTGCTACAAGAACAAGACACTGAAACAAAGCTGTTTGCTAAAAGGTTTCTCAGGCATTTAGAGGTACAGATAATTGTAGGCTACTAGCCCGCTAACCAGTTAAATTCAAGTAATTTCACCAATAGCTTACCGTGCCAGTTGGGCTTTCAAATATTCCCAGTTTCTGTTCTTCCAAAGTTAAATAAAGTTCTCTCATAAACTTTTCTTGAATATCATATGGTTTGAAAGGAAATGGAAATTTTGTATCCATTTTAGTTTAATTCACTGTCATTTATATTTGAACACAAAAACTCAAAAAATAAAAGTTATCTGTAACAAAACTATGTAAATTCTTTCGCGCCCTTCATCATGCATTCACATCACAGGTGACAGGTGATGACAGGTGATTTTGACACTGTCAGTGAGAGAATTATTATTTCCCCGAAGCTAGAGATGTCGGATGGTTGATACGGAATCTTTAAATGGAAACTATTTTTCGTTTTCCGTTATTGTTACGGTTTGTAGCAATATCGGCTCAAGGCGGAAATCATAGCTTCATAGCGCGTCATCCATCACCCACACCCAGAAACTAATTTCGCTCGCAAATTTAAACTGGTATTGCCGACCGCTGCCGTACCCTGGCATAAATTAATGTTTTTGGTACCTTGGGGAGTCTCAATGAGTCAATACTAGAATCTAAGTCAAACTATGCACGATTCAATTATTGGTTAAATTTGGTTTTAGCTCTTTCAAAGATACTCTCGGCCGCTTTCCGAATAAGAACGTAATCGCTCACAGCGCTGACATCAATATTTGACGTTCCGAGTTAGTTATCACGATTATGACAGCTGAGGGCTGTCATCGATTCGGAACGCCCGTGAACGTTCTCACGGTGCTCGCTCAACGTCAAAACTTGCATAACATATTTCTTTGTGTTTATACTACACAATTCTTCTTATTCGTTGGTTAGGTGGCCATGGTAGCCAGAAGCACAATTTCGAAGATGCCACGTTTGTCTAAAGTTATGATGCGACTCGAAACAAAACAGCACAACTGTCATCTTTGACAGCGCTCACGGTGATATTTGCACTGCATTCCGAGTTACACTGTAATCGATTTGAGCGTGCTAACGGCCGTACCGAATAATCCTTAGCGCGATAACGATGTTTTGTGAATCGTCATAGATGACGTCATGACATGCGCCATCTTGCGATAAAGCCGACCATGCCTTTTATTAATATCACCGTGAGCGCTATCAAAGATGACAGTTGTGCTGTTTTGTTTTGAGTCGCATCGTATCTTTAGACAAACGTGGCATCTTCGAAATTGTGCTTTTGGCTACCGTGGCAACCTAACCAATGAAAAAGAAGAAATATGTAGTTTAAACACAAAGAAATATGATATGCAAGTTTTGACGTTGAGCGAGCACCGTAGGAGCGTTCACGAGCGTTCCGAATTGTTGACAGCCCTCAGCTGTCATAATCGTGATATCTAACTCGGAACGGCAATTATTGATGTCAGCGCTGTGAGCAATTACGTTCTTATTCGGAAAGCGGCCTAGTAAAAGGCATGGTCGGCGTTATCACAAGATGGCGCATGTCATGACGTCATCTATGACGATTCACAATACATCGTTATCGCGCTAAGGCTTATTCGGAACGGCCGTTCACATCGCTCAAATCGATTACAGCCTAACTCGGAATGCGGGGTAGCTCTGTCTTCAGCACTCAGCTGTCAGATAAGTGACGAATCGAAATGTCAATCGACTGAATTTTCGAAATACTCGAAATAATTTACATTTGTTTTATTTACTCTTTTTTAGTTTTAATAAATAATCATTCCAATAACTGAAGTCCTTTACTTTATAACATGTCTCATAAGTAAGTTACTTTTCAGATCTAGAAGCATCTGCATGCACTGATACTATCTAAAAGAATTTAATATTCAGTGTCAATCTTTTCAGCGTTAAAATTCTTCCTGGTGCTACGGTCTGCGAGGATTGCACTCTAGAAGGTGATATTACAATCGGTGGAGGTACAGTTATTCACCCAAGAGTGACAATCATTGCTGAGGGTGGACCTATAATAATTGCTGAGTACTGTATTATTGAGGAGTACTCTACTATTATTCACAAGTAAGCATAATTATTTCATCATAACTAAAACTGCAGAACTTTATGTTTACCATTCTGGTACATATTACTATGCGCCGTCTCAATCTCAAATAGTTACTAATATTTGAACATATAATTCTAAACAGAATAAAAACTCAAAGCTTTACATCAATATTACAAAGTAATCAAGTAAGTACATACTTTATTATTTTTCAGAAAAAGTGACAAACAAGAGAATCCCCCAAAACCCCTGTTCATTGGAGCTCACAATGTATTTGAGGTGGGCTGTAAGTTGGAGTCACCCTGTGGCCATATTGGAGAGAGCAATGTGTTTGAGTGCAGGTCCTTTGTAGGAGTGGATGTAAAGATAGGAAGCGGATGTGTTATTGGTAACTCAGTTGTATTTATTATATTAAAGAACACTGCCCTGTGTAGATGAGCAATCATAATAAAGTTAGAACATGTATGTTGCACTGGTCTGTAAAGGTTTCAGAGAGTTTGTTTTTTTGTTTGAACATGCTAATCTCTTAGAACTACCAGTTGGATTTGAATTTATTTTTTTGCATTTGATAGCCCAGTTCTTGAGGACGGCCATTTAAAATCATGCTATGACCCCGAGGATTCGAGGGTGAAAACGCGGGCACAGCTAGCACATTTTTTTAAAATCATTATGGAAAAAGCTTGCATTGTTTCCTATGTAAGGAACTGTATTATCTTATTAAACTGCTATTAAAAGTTTGTCATTCTATTTTAGGTGCAGCTTGTCATCTCACAGCACCACAAACTCTTGCTGACAATACTGTGATATGGGGATCTGATCATCACGTCAGGGAGGCACTAGAAAAGCAGCCATCACAACTTCTGCAGCTAGACTTTTTGAGCAAAGTCATGCCTAATTACCACCGGCTAAGGAAGCCAAATGTCCATAAAAGACAGCCTTCTACAAGACAATCCCAGGAATCATCCCCAAAACCTTAAAAAAAAAACATTATTTATTGTTAAAAATGCTGTATAATATTAATTCTTACTAATTTGTAGCTTGTAATGCACTATGTTAAGATTTCTTTATTTATTTATGCTTTCACTGAATAATCAAGTATTTTGATAGTGAAATATTAGTTTGATTTTGATGGACCCAGTTTTTGGTTTGGATTTTTATTCAGCTTTTTTTTGGTATTGAGTGGTAAACAAACGAGCGGCCCTAGGCAAACTAGTAAAAGTTAAAAACATTAGAATAGTGGATAGTGAACGCAAATCTAGGCACAATAATAATTTTTATATCATCACAGATTCAAATCTTTTGTATTTACCGTCACGGAGCGAAATATCTATTTACGAATCCAAAATGCAAGCTGTGTTGACTGAGGTGATACAGAAACAATACTTGAAAATATAAAATCGGAATCAAGAGATCCAGAAATCTGCGAAGAGAAGTTGGTGGAAGGTGGTGGTCTTTCGCCGCTTGTAAAATATACTGGTAGTTCTGTAGTTAATTTATTATCTGTATCTTTAATGTTGCACAAGTTAAAAATAACAAAATTCCGTAACTGGTTACGAAAAAAAGACCCCAGAAAATGAAAAATAATAGGATGTCGTCTCGGTTGGAGCGTCATCGATTTCTTTAATTTTGAAGAATTTGTTTCTTTTATTACGCCTACCGTTGATTTTTATTTGAAAATCGTTTTAGTGTTTTTCGTTGTTTGTTTTGTTTTCACACAAATCGCTGGGTTATGTCTTGAAAAAGTTTGTAGGGCATTCAAAGGTTTACATACCAACTTTGGTTGTTTTAATATTGCATTGTAATGCAATACAGATTAATGGTATATCAACGGCTGTGAGTAGATAGTTTTGTTGCGAATTGGGGTAAAACGGCAATAGCAAGTGTTGTCTGTCTGCGTTTGTAGTATTCGTTACGGGCGCCATGTTGTTATTTACTTTGTGATTTTACTACGGGGAGGTAGTGATATGGGTATATTGTGTTGTGCCGCTGCATCGCGTGTGTGAGAATGTTAGAGGATGTACCCGTCCACGGAAGTCGGAGCGACGTCCGATCCCCCAACAAAACCACAACTCACCAGAGAAACCTCAGTCTGGATTTCAGGTATGTAAATTACTAAGTTCCGTTCACTATTTGATAACAAGAGACGAGTGTGTTTTGATGGCATTTTTGGCGTAACGTACCACACGCCTAGTGCGGAATATCATCACGTTTCTTTGCCTCGTGTCATAGAGATAATAAACAGAAACTCAACAATAAGGTAGGGTATTGTTTACCTTTTCATCATTAGTCACTGCGTAATCTACCTAGCTTGGCAAACATATGCTATTACAGGTTTAGGAATTACCTGTGAACGCTTATCTAAATCCACATTTTGATACTGTATATCTTGATACAGATAATCAATAATTGTATGTTATTAGACTTCTTTGATAATTGTCTTGGAAAACCATTATTCATAGAATGTAAGTAAGTAATAATGTTTGTAAAATAACATAACATTAAGGTTTGATGATAACAGGAATATCCTCATTGTATAACAAAAATTAATTCCACCTATGGTTACAAACCACAGTATCGTCAAACTTTCCATTCCAAAGTTTAACTTATATTTTTTAACAAAAACATTTTAAATTCACCCTTGATAAAATCATTACCTAATTACACTACTTTTATTCTACCTGCAATATTTAGTCATGCTTCCAATTGTATATTTATTATTACATAAAGTTGGTCCCCAATGTACATGGGAAACACATGGGATGTTCTACGTAGCTATACTAAATTATTACTTCATTATTAAAGTCCATCTAATATTTTATGGCCTATAAAAATATAGATTGCAATTTATTAACATATTTAATGGTCTACATACATGCTTTGGTTAACGTATGCTACTAAACATGTTGCCAATACGGCACATGTTTCGAAACATCTACTGGGCACATGTGAATGAAATAGTATGTATAATTATTACGTTTATTTGAAACTAGCTGACCCAACAGATATTGTCCTATCAAAATTTCAATATGGTCTTGAGTTCACACACTAATATCCCATAGAAAAAAGAATAATTGCATTTTTATTTATATAGACAACATAAAATTCTTTGTTGAGTACATGGAACTCTCATACTATGTTTTTGTCCTACTTTAAAGGGATGTCATATCATCTATCAGCGTTGTACTAACATATGTAAACATATGTTTTCAATTATATTATAACAATATCAGTCATACATAGTATATAGACTATTGAATTAAAAATTATAATTAATCAAAATTCTGACTTTCAAAACCACAGAAGATGGTTTTTATCTGTAGTTATTGAATCATATCTTATCTAAATTGTTTGTGTCACATAATGCATTTAAATGTCCATGCCAGATAGGAAAATTTGTGAATGATATGATAACTAAAGTACTTTAGGCTCTGTTTAATGTATAATATTTTGGGTATTCATTTTTACTTTAAATAACATAAAAACGAATTGGAACCATCTGTTATTTGTCTCCTACTTTCATTTTAAAAAGTATCGAGTAATCGTCAGTGACTTGCCAAATTAACGACACTTAGTTTTTTTTTTCATTTAGACATGATAACAATACAGTTTCTATTGTTTTGTTTTCCGCATAGTGAAGTACTACAGACATACGAAAATAAACTCAAAAGTCAACAGTTTTTTTAAATACTAGGTTAAAAACTATGGTGAGGAGTTCTATCTGCCATACTGCCCTGCTAAGCCGAAAGGCGCGCGTGAGATACGGCCTTTCAGATTTTTTTATATACAATTTCACATCTAATGGTATAAACCAAATAGCGCTCTCAACTTAAACATAAAAAAACAACAAGACTTTTTTTATCCTTATTTTTCCATAAATTACAATTTACAAAAACATACTCTGATTGTGATAGCACCTTTCGGCTTAGCAGGGCAGCATAGTAAGTGCAGTACAGTAACAATTCACCTTTGTTTATTCTATTCCTTGACACCACACAGGTGTAATATCCTACAAAATATTAAATTACTACTTCTTAAAACATAACATCAGACCTGACCCTGTAATCCCTCAAGAGTTAGGTAACAACGTAAAACCCATAAAACTTTGGCCAGCAGTTTCATGCTCAGCTGTAGCACTCGTGACCACTAGACCAATCAGCCAGTTTTTCTAAACGAATCAATTGAATATTACTGTACTATGAAAATACTAATATTATAAACAGGTTAAACTTGTTGTGTAAGTTTGTATGTAGGGGGTAATCTCCGAACTACCAGACAGACAGATTTGAAAAATTATTTAGATAGCCCAATTCTTCGAGGTAGGTTATAACAAAATTTATCAAACTTTTATTCGTTTTGAATATTGATTAAGAGGCTTTTGGTTAATTTGTAAATGTGTATTATATGTAATTTTTTTGTATTTGTGCAGAATAAACAATTTTTCTTTCTTTCTTATAGGCTCGCTGACGAAGTCGCGTTCAGAAGCTAGTATGAAATAAAGAGAATGTGTACATGTCAATCACAGCTTGTTTTGTCAACTGAAACTAGTATTTAATTTCAAAAGTGATAATTTTTTATTGTTTTATTCTTTGTTTTGTCATTTTAAATGTAGCAAAAGATTATGATTTCTTTTTATGTAAAAACTTTCTTTAGACATTCTCATCGGCATACTTAATTACATTACAAATGGCATTTACACAGTCTTATAGTACCTTTATGAAACCATAATTTCAGAAATATTGAAATTTATGACCAGGGCTTACACTGTTAATTACTTAACTAAGGCTTATTATGTTAATATTTAAGCATTACATTACAAAATTAACTAGCCTTGGGATCTTGCTCATTACTAATGTGTGGTGTTTCCTTTTTACTGACATTCCAGTGTATGCTGCTAGTTTTGTTCACACATAAGGTATGTGCTGCTCTGGTAACTTGTTGAACACCTGTTACTGATTTTTAATAGTATGTAGCTATGAATAGTTGCTAGTGGAAAAAAATGTTTGAATATACAACAAGCAATTAAAGTTGCATTATGAATGTTGCATGTTTAATGACAGTCCTATCATAACGTTTATTTCCTGTATAAATTGTAATTCCTGTTAAGCTTTTGAAGCTTCTGTTTGTTTATCTCAACTTTATCATTTTATTGAACAACATCATCATTTCATCTTCATTTTTACCCTACGACAGCGGCTTCGCCCGCGTGATCTTTACAATTATTATAAAACAAAGTCCCCCGCCGCGCCTGTCTGTCTGAACGGGATAAACTCAAAAATTTGTACAATAACGGATTTTCAAACGGTTTTCACAAATGGACGGAGTGATTCATGAGGAAGGGTTTGGTATATAATTTATTAAGGTTTTGTGTCACATTGGCTAAAATATGACGATTATTGTTGGAGATGTCGGAAAAAATCATGCTGACTGGGACCGCGTAAACCGATACATAAAGTTTATGTTCTACAAGATTGTTCATCCAACAAAAAGTCTGCGATGGCATATTTCTATCTTCTAAGGATGACCATAATTAACGGAACCATTATTATCTTTCAGAATTTGATAAAAATGTCATTGTTATTTCCAAAGCTATATTGACCGGTATTATACATATTTATCCTTATCCAATAAAATATGTTATTTAAATTGGGTATTTAATTTAGAATAAAATATGCCTTGACATCATATCATTTAAATTTCCGCGTTACGCGTAACAAAATAATTATGCTTGACGGTAATGCGGGCCCAGCATAATGACCTTTTCCTCGGCAATTAGGTGTGTAATCCCGGTAGTACGTTCCCGTGGGATATATTGCGACATCCACGCGGGCGAAGTCGCGGGTAAAAGCTAGCTTAGCTATCTTTATAAATTATAGCCTGTTACTCAGTGATAACTGATAATATAGCATTATACAAGTGAAAGAATTTTTAAAATCGGTCCAGTAGTTTTTGGGTTTATTCATTAAAAACAAAAATCTTTTCTCTTTAGAATATTAGTGTAGATTATCAGTCTTTTGTGTCTCACTGCAGCACGCGTAGCACAAAATGACAATCTGTCATTTTGTCTATTCTTCCGTCGAAAAAACTCGTTTCTACGGTGATCATGCTAGGCGTGCTGGTCAAAGACATTCCTTACCTTTTCCAACTGCTCCCTATCTGCTGCTGTTATCTCAACTTTGAATTTTAGAATTTCGCTTCGACGCTTTCGACTTGTTTTAATTGAAATGATATTGTTCATTCTGTAAATAGGATATCGGAATCACTTTTACACGTCATATTAAAAAAAAAGGTAGATGAGTTCGGCGTTTCCTACCTGACTACTCTGAGAAGAAAGGCCGAAACAAACTCGGAGGTAGCAGTCTCTTTTAAAGTCCAGGCATAATCTTAGTCAGACGTCTTCCAATATTGGTCTAGTTCATAACTCAACTTAACTTATTTTATGCTTTTAAGCCCTCTCTGCTTTTAGACTCTACCTATTCCTGATTCGCTTGTTACACCCCCCACAGAAAAAAATAGAAAGGTGTTTCCTTCATACTACTAAGGCCCTGAGCATACGATGGACAATTTGGAATCGTATGGAAATCCCGGCATTTTGTTTCCGTGCGTTAGATTTCCATTCAATTCCAAATTGTCTATCGCCTCAGCGCCTTACTACCCAAGATAACTTCTTTGTTTGCAAAATTTACCATAAAATAACCAGTTTTCTGGCATTTGTTATGCTGATCTCTGGCATTTATTTACAGTTCGATTGGGCGATGTATTGATCATTATTGAAACTTTATTTAGTCATGGATTTAATGTGATCAACATTTAACTATAATTAAGCTAAATGCATGTTTCATTAGAGAAACCCAATGAGGTGTGATAAGTTCACCACAACATACCGTTAAATGGGAGCTGCCTAAATCCGGTACAATTAGCATTCAAAACTTACTGTAGCTGATAACTCTTTACCCTATAGTCAGGGCGTCGATTATCGGACGATTCCCGATTTCGCGTTCTAATTTCGGTATCGATTAATCCAGTGTTTGGCTGATAAAGATACAGTAAGCATCGAGCGTTATGTAGGGCGTCTTTGACCGCGGCTCTCAGCCCAGGTGAATGTACGGGGGCGAAAGTAAAAGTGGTCAGCGTCTCGAGTCTCGACGGAAAGCGGCTACCTCGATTTCCTACGTTCTCACCTCAACACGCCATGTTTTTTCTCAGATGTACTTGTACTCGTAGAACCCTTGACATTAAAGTAAACACACCGACATTTAATCGTAAAACATGCTCATAGATTATCCTCTATCGAATATTTAATTCAAGTAAATATCCGATTTCATACGTGAAGTCTTCACGAAAAACTTATTCATATTGTTATTCGTCGGCATTTAATATTATACGGCCTTCGCGAAATTCGTGGCTCAAAGGAATACTTCCATATCGCGCAAATTAATATTTTCTAAGCCAACTAGAGCTTGTAATTAATTTCTGTCAAAGCTGATCTTTATTTATGTAGGGCTTGAGAATTAACTGAACAAGTTTACTACAAATGTTCTTACGTATGAAACTACTGAAGTAGGTATAGTTGCAGTACTCATACTTTCATTGAATGTTGCTAATGAATTGCTAAATATACTTAACTTCAGTTGAAAGAACCCATTTATTCTACACTCAGTTGCTAGGTTAAATAAAAGAGATTCTCTTACAAAAAAAAAAATATTATCATTAACTTGTCTGTTGCCCTCATGACCGGTTCATTAAGTACACTGTTTTCCATTGATTTCTCTATTTCACACGGTAAGCATGCCAGACTAACATTAAACATAATACTTATATTTTTCTGTGTTTGCGTCTACTTTACTGGATTATTTGAAGAGTATTGGTGCTATGCTTGATAGAATTTATGATTTAAATGTTTGAATAAAATCATTAATTAGGTTGGTACATTCTCTTTTCTCATCTATCAAACTCATCACTGAAAAATACTCACTTAAAAAGTGTTTGCCAGTAACGAGGCAACGCACCATGTAAGTAGGCATAAAGTACTGGCTATTTTCGTCATCTCGGTGACATTCGCAACCAATTCAACACAAGGTTGGCAAATTGTCGTCAATCTTCATGATCTGTAATTTATAATGTAAATTCCTTTTGTGCAGCAATGAAGCCTTACCTTTTTGTCATGCTTTAATGATTTCCTTGACTTTGTTTTTCCTCTCCGAAACCTCCTCAACTGCGCTGCTCATCCGTGCTACGGAATACGTTAGCAGAATTAAACGAGACGTTTCATTGAACAATAGAGCTTCTGCGTCATGTTTAATATTTCTCTCGCAGCGTAAATATTCACGGAAAGCTAAAACTCAGTTAACGATTTTGAAAGCATTAATCAACGGCTTGGTCCAATGATTAATTGCTTTTTGTTCATGTTACGCTTGAAACAAAAGCGTTTTGTTCGACCGTAATCGATCATTTGATTCAGAACAATTGATAGTAGAATAGAATGTGTTGAGTGTAACCTTGTTTTTGTCGCTTCAAAGCCAACAGCAGCACTGGTTCTGTGTACTTAGTCAATCAGTAAGTGTTAGAACTAGGAGACGATCACGCGACAAGCCCATAAAAGCATTACAAGGCTGTAATCCTAAGACCTGTGAAATTAAATTCAAACTCAAAGCATTTATTTCCATTAAACCATTATATTATTACATTTAAGTTTAAGGCACTTTTGAATTGTCAAGGAGTCAGTCAGTTAGAAATATGAAGCTAGTTGCCCATTCCAAAGCGTAGTAAGTATTATCAACGGAAACCCACGATGAACAAATGGATAGGGATCATAACTTTATTTCCAGCAGCCATGAGCGGAAATCGGAAGTTAATCCATCGCTAGTCAAACTTTTTGCTAGCAAACTGAAGCTGGAGCAAAAAGTAGATAAAAGCAAAAGTTTGTTGCGCAAACTTTTCTATAGGAGAGCAAGTTTTTACTCTACGCTGCTATCTGCTTGTTGCAAGCGAAAAAGTGCTGTCTGGGTTCAAGTATTATGAATCGAGGTCCTTCGTCCTTTACCGTGTCCGAGTCATTTAGCGCCTACGTAAAATTCGTGTCTAGTGTCCTGTCAGAAAGCCAGTGTGCTACTGCTTAGCCAATTACAACGCTAATTATGTTGACCCTTCATTGTTGCCAATCAACATCGGCACTCGAGGAATGCGACACGCTACTGGCCAAGACGCCCGCGATTAATAAACGAGCTGGTTTATTGTTATCGTCCAAATTAACTAGACCCGTCCAGCGTGACTCTATTTATTGAAAAACAAAACTCTTCAAATGATACTAAGACTAAATGTTCCAAGGCAGCAATGTCTTTGCAGAGCTCATAAAATTATGGTCTTGATTTATCATAAGCATTTTTTGTAGTCAATCCGTGACACGATTGCATTCGTCGGTACATGATATGAGTACTAATTACTAGAACAGTATGCTTCGTGCATTTTTCACCCGTATGTAATTGTACACGCCTTTGAATATAATTATACTTGTGCAAATAGCGCTGGCGAAATGTGCGAGATAAGATAGTGTGGCTTAAACCAGGCTACGTTTCAGTCCAGTGGCTTGAAATCTAATTATCATCAAGACCTCTTTACAAAACAAAATGATTAGAGCGTATAAATTTTTACTGAAGTTTTTGGAATCATCCTTAAATTGCATCTAACCGGGTGATATTAGTTAGTAGATCTTAATATTTTTTATTTTATCCAACGTAAGTATTGGCGCTGAGTCAGAATTGTATCATCGCTCTAGAGTATATCAACAAAAAAAATCTCGAAACACGTCTAATTCGGTCGTCTGATAAGTCATGAGTTTGTACTCCTTGAGTCCGTACACGTGTACCGAAGAGCTTTGCCACTATCACGTCACGTGGCAATCAATGAGTTTCAATGTTAATACCTACTGTATTTTTAATATTTAAACAGTCGGAGTCTCGTAATAATTAGCTTAATTAACATCGTAGATATTTATAATAATGAAGAATACACAGATTTAATTTGACTTCAAATCCGTCTGTCAGAGTTTTTCCCTGTTGATAAGTGCGGTTTATTTTATTTTGCTATTGTCTTCAACTAGTTCTGGGAAAATGGTGGTTATTTAAAATCCCACTGTATCTGAAAAACTTGATAATTGTTCAGTTGTGGGATCCTTAAAACTAATAATTTATTCAATGTGTACCACATATTCATAAAATTGTGTCGCATTCAGAAGCCGACATTGCTTTTGTAACCCAATTGTTCCGTGTGATTAACCCGAAGGTAATTTAATACAACTGCACAATTGAAATTGTATACTAAACCTCTTGTATTACGTTTCCCAGAGTTTGATATAAAAAAAAAATGTTTGGATGAAAATAAATCGTCGCTGAATGAAGTTAATGTGATACTTACTGCTTACAATCTTTTATTACGATGTGGTGTTAAAGTCCAAGTTGAACCTGGTACCCGGTTCCGTACATGTGATTCATTTTATTTCTTGTTTACGCTCTTAATGTCCCGTGTTTCACTTATGAGTTGTTCGTTATCAAGCTGAATTGAAAGAACACTGCTAAATATAGTTTGTGATGCCATCTCACCGCAAATTCTTTGGAGTATTTTTAATGTTCTGACACATTAAAAATAGTCCAAAGAATTTGCTCCAAGAATTGATAAAGATTTAAACTTAAAACTAAGAATACAAAAGAATTTTATTTCTTGTATAACAGGAAAGATGTAAAATTGACGTTTTTAAAGTTTTTAATTAGCTTGACGCAATATTCGCCACTGGTACGCAAACACTCGAGGAAAGACAGGAAATTAATGTACAATAACAAATTAATATAAGGAAAAACAATGCAAAATTACTTAAATCAATTTACAGAGGAAAATCAAAACAAATAAGCTAGAAGCTAAAGGATAGAGCTTCAAAATGGTGTTGAACTTATTAATGAAAAATTTCCAGTAGTCCACAACTTGCGAAATCAATCAATCGATCCAGAGCAAAACCAAGACTGTATAACTAGAGCCAATCTTGGTATCTATGTATCAACTATGCTAGACGTCTGAACTCTGAAATGCTTATCTAATAATATAGACTGGGAGCCGAATTAATGTATTTACTAACTACACCGAAAGTTCTGTCAAAAATAGGATGAAAAACGTGCGTGCAAGCAATGAAAATTGTGTTGTTGTTTGAAGGCTCAACCACATAAAATTTTAAAAAAAGATATGGAAACCAAATAGTTAGATGGCTTTTGTTTTGATGAAGGTCTACAGCTTGTCTTATTTTAACTTGAAACAGTAACTTGAGCCAATCTCTCTTCACAGCTCAAGTGTTTATTGAAGGCAATCATAACGGATGGCGTCGCATTAGCAATCTCATGGGACGTGTAACGGACCCAACGTATAGAACACAGACTCCATTGTGAGACAAGAGCGACCATAATGTGTCTTCCCACGGATTCATATCAAGGTCGGACTAAGGCTGCACACGATCGATTTAAAGCGTTTAGTCCGTAGCAGACGAGACTCGAGTATCGTCATCAAATAAGCCAGAACTGTAATAGTTCACATGATATTGTATTGAACGAGTATATGTGCGGTATATGTAGGTTAGTGTCAGACCAACAATACGATACACGTTGAATCTTTCATTGTTTGCTGATTTGTCACCGAGAATCGCCGATTGTTTACAACTTTACCGTTACGTACGACGCATATATCTACTCATACACAATGTTATCAACTGATATTACATTAGTGGATATTGAAGGATTCTTTACAGTGCGTCGTAATCCTTACACGCCCACAGGCCTGATATAAAGACTGAATAGCTTACTATTAGGTGATGATTAAAAATACAGTCTTCTGATCTGGTTTTAGGCAAATGACGCACTTATAACGCGAAATAACAAAGTTGAGGTCTTGTGAATGTGAATGTCTCAGAGTGACATCATTTTGTTGCGACAATGTTGTTATGCTCTTCCATACAGAAAAGGGGATAAAAGTTAATGGCAAAGGGGCGACGACCCGCGAAGATGAAATGGAAGTATTGAGAGAGACACAAGAGAGACATCCTTTAATAATAGCTGAAGATCTTACTACAGCAACCGACATTGATTTGACCTTTTCTAAGTTCAGGTCAGTTAGATACAGAGCACCAAAAAGCTTCGGAAGTGATAAAGTCAGCTTCATGTAGCCAGACAGATTGTTTTATGTCAGGGAGAAAATAATTCCTAGAACGGACGATGTCGACATTGAGGAGATGTCGGTCATGTAGATTATAAATCTCTACTAAGTACCTATACTAACTTAAGTATCTTCCTCGTACCAGTTTGCTCAGCTCAGACTTACGTTTGTTATTATTTTGAGAAAATGCTATTAAGATATTCAAAATATTTTATCAGCAACAGCATCCGCAATTCTTTTTACTTTCAAGCTTTTACGAATGTATTTAACATCATTACCCAAATTCTACGATTATCAGGTAGATTCATCAAAATACGAGTGGTTATGTCAACTAATCTACGCAAATATTAGATGTATAATTTCTTGTTCGTCGCTACCTTACGTCGTGTTTTATATTTTGCAAGTTGACTCACCCAATCTCTTATAAAGTCTGTGTCAGTTACTTTTTATTTCGTCTGCGATTGCTCAGTGTCCGGGGAAATGCTGATGCCATTCGATTACACAAATGTGATTTAATTGAAAACATGACGTCGTTTCCCTTGTCCCACAATAATGTAGACATCTAATTCCTTTGTTAGGATTATATGCGGTAAACAATATAAATGATATATGAGAAAAATTGTACGTTGACCCTGCAAAATGGGGACGCCCCAGAAGCCCTGAAATAGGTTATTATACACATGATATTTGAACACACCCCTACACAATATATCTAAGCCGATGCCACCAGTGTAGGTCGTAACACCATTTGTATTGATTTGAATTTAATTAACCTTCCATCATGTAGCTAGTATACAATTAAATTTAATTGATCATCGTCTAATACTGAAACCAATTATGTACGTTTATTTTTATCTGAAAAACAATTCTCCAAGCGCTAACAAAACGTCAGATATTTATAGAAACAAGGAACTTACGTCAGTTGATGATAGTCTATTTCGATGACATTTTGTTACGGTGAGCGCTAACCGAGCTGAGTATTATAGGCTTGTGGGGTTTATAAAAGGGAGTGACACAATGGACGGAAATTATCAATCAGGGGCCCTCACCCACGAGAGGGACACTGGCGTAATGGTCGCCCACAGTCCAATGCAACTGCCCCCTTTAGTGTGTCTCAAGTATGATGATTTAATCTTCGTAATCTCACGGGTCAAGGGACTCAGACGCTATGTACATAAATTTGTCACTTCTGATGGATGTAGATTAGGAAGCAATGCGTACAAAGGTTGAACGAATACTTCAAAATTAGATAGTACTAATTTGATTAACCATAAAGTGGAGGTTCTCTTGGAAGTATAAAATTGATAAAGTTTGGGCATCTATACAGATCTATTTTGACTTTGGATATCATCATTAATACAAATAGCAGCACACGTTACTCGTTAATTCAGTGGAAAGCTAAAATCATTCGAATGTTTCATCCAAAAATTGGAAGAAATCCCAGCGTTCAGTCACATTTGCAAATTGCAAGAAATTGGCAGAAAATTTTCCATGCCACGGTTAGTCACGGTTGTTTTGGTAACCGACAACCAAAACATTGTCGGGGAAATCCTTGGAAAAACGTTTTTTGCAGTCAATAAGCTGATAATGATTGTATTCAGGATGAATACTAATGACTGCAACTGTTTAGTGTCTCGCTGGTTTCAATTGGAGCATGTTCGGATAATTCGGCGGTCGGCCTCGTTCGCCGAGTTCGGAAGTGGCAATTCATAGGTTTAACTCGCCTTGCACGCTACAAGGTCGATACTATCGTAAAAATTAAGCAGACCACTTGAGCGTGGGTTTTTATTCGGTTTATTAACGAAATATTACTTGCTATAACTATTATTAGGGAACGTGTTATAAGTAAATCAATCTTCCTACTGCGCACGGAGCTTGATAATAGAATCGCCAACCGCATGAATGTGATATACTTAGGACCTAAGTGTAGCTATGTGGTATTATTACGTGATAGGTTTACCCAGTAAAGATCATAAATAGTGACTAAATGTTAGCTCAGAAAAGATCCGTTATGCAATGAACTTCCACAACAAAGTTAAGAGTAGATATTGATCATTTGTTTTAAATTCAAGCGTTAAAATAGAAACGAAATGTTGTGGTAATTGCTAATATCATCAGAATGACGGGAAGTGAGCGGAATGAATAAACATAATTTATCCGTTTGCTGTTGTGATTTCAAGAAATCCGTAATTCTGTATACCATTGTTGTGATTAGGTAATGGAATAGCAGGGTTTTAACCACGATCAGTAGCAGCACGTAACAGTGTATTTGTATATAACAGTGATTACTTACATCGACCGGGTAAAAGGCAGGCTTTCTGTAGCCAATAAAATAACAATGAGGCCACTGAGAAACGAGTAGCTAGTAATACATTACTGCTTGATGTGGGTGTCTGCGAGACGTCGTGAACCATCGCCCTAATGGATTTATTGTAGTCTAACTAGACTAGATTATGTGCGGGGTTTCTTTGGAAACATTAACCGAATTGCAAAGGTCTGATTAACTAAAGTTCTACGACAAGAATTTGTACGCCTTTTTTTTGTGGGTGGGTAATCATCAAATGACTTCTCCCGCTCTGGGCGGAGCTAGGGCGTGTCAGACTTTTATTGACTAAAACCCACCCGTGTTCCTTCCGTGTGCCGGGGCCGCGATATCCCTTTCGGACAAACCCGCAACCCCAGCAGGAAGAATTTGTAAGCCTATTGTTTGTATTAGGAGGACAATAATCTGTGTTACATCTGGACGTGGATCTCATTCATTTTGTTTCATAACAGCCTGTACATTGTCTGATGGAGTTGGTGAATGTTGAATATGGGCCTGCTCCTAGACACTGTTACGTAGGAAGTGGCCACAGTGCTTTGTAGGTGCATTGGCGAGCGTAGTATGATGTCATCGCCAGATAGCTGATAGATCATTTCTGCATAGTTAAGTACCTTGCCTGACAACTTTGCATTTGCACCTACAGGATCCAATTAGGTGGGTTTTTCGTCACCTTTGTGGAAAAAATCCTTCTTTTCGTTCATCTCACAGACTTTTCATACTTCTACTCCAATGTAAGTACATATTATTTTTTTTGTAAATATAATAATATCTATTCTTTGATCTAAAAATGAGTGCTATCTTCTATTATTTAATTAATCGTTTGAGCTACGATATATTATCCGATTGATAAAACATGGGTTTACGTCTGTGATAGATTTATGAATCAGACTTCGATTGCCACTATCTAATATTTGTAATGTGACGTTTTTACAACCCTTCTACATTTGCTTTTACTTACGTTTAAAACAAAGATTGTTACGTAATAATAGAAAAAAAAAACAACCTTTCAATGTGATACGAAGCGAGATTGCTTCAGGATTTCCCTCTTCGCTGTCATTAAGAATTTTCAACTAATCAAATAAAGTATGTTATATTCAACAATTTAGACCACATATGCGCACGAGTTGGCGTTTTTTATTACGAAATAAAGTGCTACACGGGTAGTAAATCTCAGAATGATTACTACATGAAAACAGAATCACTGTTGAATTATGGATATCGTTACAGAATCAAAAAGTAGTGAAAATTTTACACTGGGCGACCGAGTTCTGCTTTGGTGAAAATAGAGAATGCTTATTTAATATTATAGGAAAGTTAACAATAATTCCATGTATAGTACATACAACATACATACACCATAAGTTGCATATATATATATATATATATATATATACGTATATATATATATATATAACTATACATATTTATTTATATACAAATATTGTACAGGTTATAAGCAGCTTACAGAAGAAACGGTCTTCTGAAAACCAATAACTTTGTGTATTTAGGTTTAAACAAGTAGACGTTCATTTTGGGAGATATTGCTGACGAACTTAGATTTGGTCGTTGAATCCAGTTGTGTCACCCTCACTTAATAATTGTTGCTTCGTCACGGCAAGTGGCTTTTACATTCTATTGTGTTTAGGGAATGCAGAACCGGTGCTGTTTTAAAGAACCGGGATTTTTGGGACCTTCTGGCTTAAGAACCGGGATTCCCGGTACTATCGATACTTTTGATACTTTAATAAGTCTTTGTAAGAGAGTTGAAAGTGTTGAAACGGAGAAAGTAAAAAAAGACGAAATGACAGGGCAAAGTAAAAACATTTTAATCAAATCAAATAAAACGTTTTATTTCTTGTTTTATAGACACTAAATCAGTCTTATTTAGTATAATTTTCCTGGTAATTACGCATATTATGCCAGCAACATTTTTTAACATTAAACGATTTTTATACCTAATCCTACATAATATATAACAGAAACATTTATTAAACATCTTCACTTTACCAAACAAATTAACATGACTCTCATTGCAATTCTGCATAACCAAATTATAATTTAAAACTTACGTAACATCTACAAAAAAAGGAACTATGGAGTTTTAGCGTAGCATTAATCAGTCTCAATATTTATTGATTAGATAATCTTAACAAACATTTTTTAAATTTTAATCTTATATAATAATTCAACAATAGTTTGGAACAACTTGAATCGACAAATTCTTTAAATCAACTTCACTCTAATTATACATTTAAGAAAAAATAAAATAAAAATATAACTTTAAACTTAAATATTTTTGCAAAACTTAAACGTAGGTATTCATCCTTACAATACTATAAATAAAAATACCCAACTAATACTTGCTCAGACCAATATTCGCGATCACAATCTAACTAAGCGGGACGCGCGTCTACAAGATGGCCGCCACCTGCCCCTCCCGCACCTCCGCACCCTCGCGCATCATGCTCTTGTATTACAGGTAGCAGCGGTGGTAGCTAGGTAGTATAGTAACAGTGCAGCTGTCGGATTTTAGGCAATAAAATTAGAAAAATTCTAAACGCGAATCTTTTACCGAAAGTACCGAAAGAACCGGGATTTGGTTTTGGAAATTCCGGTTCCTAAAACAACGCAAATTTCCGGGATTTCCCGGTACTTTCGGTTCCGGGATTTCCCGGGACTATTCACTAATTGTGTTTAGAGGAAGCGGTATAATTGCCCTTGCAATGGAAGGAAGCAAACGTTTTTGAGCGTTTAGGAAACCACATTGTGTTCAGAGGAAAGCGATGACTCCCCGGAGCGTTGTACGTTTGAGGGTGACAAGATATTTGTGGGAAAAGGAAAATAATTGTGCAGCTGTCCCCATAGCTACGAGTATAATAAAATTGTGCTACGACGAGATGAATATTACAAATGTCAAATTTCTAACATACGTGGAGTTGAATCGTGTATTAGTAAATCATCAATATAACCTGCTTATGGTTTGTCTTTAAATGTGACTATTTAAGATTGAATAAACATATAAAAGATAATTATACAGTACTACAGTTTTTGCCAGACTTTCAGACGTTTTTGGTCAAAGGTTAGGAAATGGCGGTGAGTGATAGCCCGAACTAACCTCCTTTCGTGGCAACGTGTCTTTTGGTCTTTATAGGTCACTGTGTCACTAACACAATACCTTACCTTTTATTAGAAAACAAACCATCTATTTGATTTGTTTAGGGGAACGAAAGGCAATCTTCGCATCTATCATGCAAGAATTAAACACTTTCAAATATCCATAAAGTATTTGCTAATAGCTTTTCGCAATACCGTCAGTAATTTAAACCTTACCATGATCTAACACATGAGTACACTACTTGTGGCCCACTGAGCTTTTCTGTGCGTCCTGAAGAGCCTTTATGGAAAGCTCAACACATAAAGCAATTAAAACTTAGCTGGCTGGCTAAAGACATGGAATGAGCACCGGCGCGGGGATGGGTAATGCATTTATGAGATGGAACTCTCCTCCCACAATTTAAAAGTGCTGAGATGATATAAATATGATTTATTGTACACCAAAGTGACGTAATAATTTGTTTAAAGCTTGGATTGGAAATGTACTCGGATTAAATTAATTCCTCAGCTCTTAAAAGTAATAAACTGATATATTATATGGAAGACCCGAACCAAGAAACGGAAGTGTCTTGAAGTTTGCACCTATTTCCATCAGCACGCGTAGCATGACCATCGTAGAAACGGGTTTTGTCGACGGAAGAATAGACAAAATGGCAGATTGTAATTCTTTAACTGTCATTTTGTCTATTCTTCCGTCGACAAAACCCGTTTCTACGGTGGTTATGCTACGCGTGCAGAAGAGATAAAGAGAAGAATCACTTAATGCATAATATTCTCATCGATACATAATTCAAGTCTAGTGTTCTGACTCCTGCCGCAGACTCCATCGTTAATCGAGGAAAACAAGATTTATTCTTTTTAGATGCAGCATTTATCATAAAATCATCTTCGAAATGGTGTTATGAACTTATGACTTATGAATGAATCAGAAATCCGTCAGTCCCTATGGCCCTGTTCAATGACCTCGTAGAAACACTTGAACATTCATTGATGTATCAAATATGAACGTGGCAGACGGCATGAATGATGTACGAATGGAAATGATCAATTTGAATTGGTACCAATATTTCTTATTGAATAGCCAGACTTTATTAATGCTGTTTGCGGTTCCACTCATCTGGAAGCGAAAACTAGCGTGAAAATAAAGGTGTAAAGCCTCATAATACAAAGTCCAGTAGAATGCACTCCTTCATGCGCTGAAGGTACACTTGGCACCAACTCCACAAACTTATGAGCCTGCTCACCTTTGGTAAAAGAAATCGTTATCGATGGTGCAATTTGTTTTACGTAGACATTTGGCCAACTTGCCAATACTACGAACACCTGTTTCCACATGCAACACACTCCTGTATTGCGCACGCGCTTGTAAATGTAGGGTTGTTGTTTGTTTTGTTAGTAGAACAACGTTTGTTTTCAAATAATGAACACTATATTGGTAAACTGGCAGTTCGAAATATACTCCGATTAGTCGTCAGTCGGCGAACCCCAATATTAGGTCAGAAGGAAGGATGTAGCTCGATGATAGATGCACGGTAGAAATAGTCTGATCCGGTGGGGAATGGCCGGAAATTGCATCGGTCACTTTGTCTGGCACTAAGGAGAATGTCTTGTTCGCTGTCTTTTTGCGTTAAAAGCATATTGCTCTTGAGTGAAGAGCTGGTGTTCTGTTTGCATCAAGTCTCTGGGCTCCTGTGTGTTTATTTTATATGTATGTTTAAGTAATTGGGAATGCAAATAAACTTTGGCTTTTAGTTATTATAGCGCATTGTACTTTATGACATTGAACTTTAAATAGCTTTTAATCAATTATGTTATAGTACTAAATGAAAACGAATGTTTATAACATGAGGAATTCCCCCATAATTAATACGGTTTTATGCGGGTGACGTCATGATAAATGTGGTTGTCAAGAGCTAACCCTTCTGACTAACATCATACGGGTCGATTGGATCCCCGATTCAATTTATTGAATTTTAGATCACAATAGGATCGCCACGCCTACGGTCCTTTTTAACCTTGTTAACATTCAAGGTCTATTTACTTTGTTGAATATTTCATTTAATTTTTTCCGCAATACCTACACAGTGGAATCTCTGAGGGATCAATTTGTGACTACATTATTCAGAAATTGATGCTTAGTGCTTAGCTGTTTTATTTTTTTTAAATTGTGTTTATTCTCCCGTCTTTACATTAAGATCATATTGTGACGGTTTCTAACTTTTTTAATTTCCGAGTCATTGACAACTTTAGGTACATTTCAAGTTTTAATCTTCTGTTGAATAAATTAATTATTTGGATGAAACAACGGTCAATGCTCTCGCTATAATCTCTAATGGAATAAGTAAAACCTTTTACCCACTTTGAACTAACTTTCTACCCAAAACAATTATATCAAAAGGCCTTGAGAACATTAAAACAGAGAAAGTTTCATTGAAATATGCCTACTGCTTTTAATTGATATGCGCGTCAACATAAAGACACTTGCTGTTGGCTCCAAAGAGTTTACTTACATGAAGGATGACACACCACTTTATTTCGTACATTCATCTGGCTTTTAAAGCAAGAACCGTCAGCGACGTCAGCGCAACGCTTTCAACGCTTAGTGCAAGAGCACTCAGCGAGGCCAAGCGTTGTACTAAAATCAAGTTTTAAGTGCACTGTTTTACATAAATATTAAAATACTAAACATTCACCAATATCGATTTAATCAATTTCGTGTACTACTAAACAGTTATTTTACTTATCATGCACGTGTTCGGTTGTATTGCATGCGTTTTGGTACCACAATGGCATTCCTTCCTCGGTTTACACATCAAACGCTTGATTTATTTTATACAGTACTGTGGTTATTCAACCAAATGGGATCATGTAGCCATCCGGGACAGTCTCTATTACTAACTAACTTACTATTTATAATAAGTCCAAAGTACAATTTATTATCAATGCTCAAGTCTCTCTGAGTAAATCATTTCTGTGACGAATGTAAATAATTTGCTTGTAGTCGGGATAACAGTCATAGGAGATATCTTTGAATTGTTGTCATGTCCATTCATATCATACTTTAATATGTATAAACGTTGGAACTCGCAATGTGACTTTACAATCTGCCACTATTTATTTTGTTTCGTATATTTTTACATCTGTCGTTATCGATTTATCTTTGGGTGAAATCGAAACGAGTGGCAGATGGTTTGCGAAATCCCGCCAATCCGGGTCCGTCAAATTCGACAGATGTACTACTACACGACCCGCAGATGCAACCCCGCATACATTTGCGATCGCGGGATGACGGCCGGAACCTTTTTTTTCGTTACTTATATCTGAAAAACCTAATTTTGGTCTTTATTTTTTGCTTGGCAACATGTGTGCGAATGTTGCTCCAGTGTTGACGTCACTATACGTTTCTCTACATTTCGGCTATGTATAATAATATGTATATTCGATTCCACCTTCAGACCTAAAACTAATTGTATATTTCAATATTACTTCAAATGAATACTGCGCAAACAAACTTAATTACCTTAATTACTTCTCACGTATTTATAGTTCAGTTGTTTTAATTAGAATTGTGTTTGGTTAGCTGTCTGGGAAATGAGCAGACGATTCTTGATACAGCCTTTCAAAATATCAACACTCTCCTCCACTGCCTTGTTACAAGAGCGCACGAGTCGAATGAAAGAAAGTAAGAATTCTAAGGGTCTATTATCAAATTCTTGGAGATCATCAATCAAACATTAACAAAATTTAACTCAAGAACAAGATAATTATGCCTAAATAGAACTTCTTGGAAAAGTCTCTGCAAATAATGCATTCTCTCTAAAATAGAATTGCTTAGTATTCTTTCTAGCTAAAAAGGTTGCAAAGATCTGGTAAACATTGAATGTATCAACAACGTAAGTGAGCACTTAGTTGTGATCTAAAAATCTTCTTACTCCAATTTATCAATCCGGTTGAAAAGCATGATGTTTATACCGGTATCCCCCCAGGACTGTCCCTACTCTGTTATAACGGTCTACGCGGGAGTCTCTTGACTTGTTCAGATTTATGACACGTAATGATGGAACTTTTTACAAATTCTGCTTTAATTCACAGTATCATTGGATTTTGAATGTCACAATGTCTTTTGAAGATTATTTACTCTGCAGATATGGTTTGTTTATAGTATTCCATCATAATATTGAAATTGTCACGTTTCTCTACATCAATTTGTTAGATTTTCATCTCCAACGTTACAGAGAAGTAGACAATTCTATAAAATTGCGTAAAACCAGTGTCAACGAATCCTTACAAGTGATTCAAGTGTATTCATACGTTGGTTGGTTGGAGTCGTCTATTGGATTACTTACTACCTCGTACAAAGTTAATTGAGTAGCACGTGGTAGTAAACATTCGCAGGTAGTAGCAGGGCGTTAGCTTCTAATTTATTTATTGATTTTGTTATGGTCACACGTGATTTTGCAGCGTTACCGAAAGTCTGGCCCTTATATGACAATGTCCACAAACAGAATGACTTTACCTACTTGTTTTCAAAGTCACAGAGGTTTACAAATAAAATGAATAACAAACAACAATCGACACCTCTAAAACGTGGGTGTTAATGCAGATGTTTTTATAGCATTTTGCGGTGTAGACATGTATCAAGAACGCTACTGACGTTTGTTCGTTTTTTGTAGGTTTTTAGATTTGACGCTGTTCAAATCTAAAAGAATACCTTATAACTAGCCATATGTTTGGTGATTTATGCTGTGAGCAAAACAAAACAAGTTTATGAAGTGACGCGTGTTAGCTCAGTCAACAAATTAAAATCGGAATTCCCAACCAAACATTAGATCAGGATCATTTTTTAAATCTTACAAACCAGGAAAACTTCGGTGATTGAATTTTGTAAGAACAGATTAAAATATTAATGCAGAAATTATCTAACACTCTTATCTCTTCAGTTATTAGAACTTAGATACAGAATTCGCAACGCAGCGCTCACAATATCTTGCATAACTATATTACGGTCCAGGTGCCATTGAGAATACATTCGGTTGCCCAATCGTCTTTCATAGTTTACGACTTTTCGTTTGATGGCATGCTTACAACAGTACCAATATTATGTAATTAGAGCGTGCATTTAATTAATCTGAGGAAGTATGGCGAGGATCTAGAATAATAAATGTGCGGAATTTTTCAATGATCCCGTTTCATTGGTGCGCTAGATTGGAAACTGTTTCTCTGTGAACTATTTTCCAATCTAACCGGGCTTCGAATCCATTATTTTCTTCTACTTTACATTTTATTCCTTAGACTGACTTTGAATCAGACTTTATTAAACCTTTGATTGGTTGAGCGAATTCCGCACTGACGTAATATTTAGGTCATCTATGGCAAAGAATAAATGTATACGTGCCAAATATATTATATACTAGTGGCGAATTCATAAATTAGTATGTATACAAGTTGAATAGATTAATATTACCTAACATTGACCTTATTTTTCTGTTACAGTTGATGAATTAGTTTGCACATAGGTTAGTCTGGAACAAGAGACGTGTTTATGGGTCTGTGATAGCTATTAGCGTGGCTTAAGAGACGAGCATACCAAGATTAGTGGGCCGTATGTAATGGGAGGTATCCTCTGGGAGGTTTAAGCGACCAGCGGATTAAATCCGGAGGACAAACAGTAGTCAATATTTGCTAGTACCTACTGTGGTAACTAATCCGTCCTGCCAATCGGGATGTATATCGCAATGTTCTCTGAGGATTGTGTTCATATTCAAACTACAGTCCAACCACTTCTCAATGCTTTTGATTGATAATTGCAAAACAGATCCTACCTTTAAAGATGAGAGCTTTTGAAAGTTCTTAACCTGCTACATCATCTACTTACTTCTTTTTCACGTAAAAAAATTAAGATTATAAGCATTTTTGCTTGTTCGTCATCTATTATAAGAATATCATCTTTAGGGAGTTTAATGTTATGACAAGCCGTCCTTATGATATGAAAGAAAATGGAGTCGATGGTAGCGTGACCATTGACAAGGGAGAATAGAAGAAGAAAACGTGTTGGCCCGACGCCAAGTAGGGACAAAGGCAGAAAGATGATGATGATGATGATGGCTAGCTGACCTTATGAGAGGCTTGGCTGATGTGGGAAAGATATTAATTTTGAAAGATAGATTCCATGTCTTCATGAAAAGTAGACTTCAAAACGAAGTACTTTCTTTATGAACCGGTTGAATAGCTGTTGGTTACAAATATTATAGTTATGATAGGAAACAACAAACTAGATTGATTCAACATAATGTAAATACGTCCTTCTTGGAAATTATTACTAACTTACAAAGAACAGACTCAGTTATTTGAATCTAGCAATGGATTTACGAGTATGTATGAAATAACAGATATCTTACTAGCAACCAGTTGTATACGAAAGCTACTGTGCTAATCTAATATTTGGACTTAGTAGACTATTCATATTTTCGTAATAGTTTGTAATAATGTAGTTTATGGAGTAACGTTAAATACGGCATCAGAATGAGTACTACTCTGCTGTTGTTATAACATGTTTAATTTTGTTTGACATACGGAACGATAGTTTTGTTAATACTACATCAACGTAAAATATCATAGAATAATGAAATACAAATTCAATCTTTTTAAAAATATTGAAAACTCAAAACCCAAACAACTCCAAAGATTTAATACAATTCCTATGTAACTTCAAAAGCATGTTGAACATAAACGTCAAATGTTGTTTTATTGTCTACAAATACGTTTTCTACAGCGTAGATAATTTGACTAACACTAACTGTAACCGGTATTATGGTTATTTGAAATTATCTTCACAAAGGCATGTTTAGAAGAGCATTTCTACTTTTAAAGCAATGAATATTCTTTTGAGATAAGTAGGTAATTCTTTGTCTGTATCGAACTATCTTGGCCCGGAAGTTTTTTTAAATTCTGTTGGGTTGCTGCTTCCTAAGAAGAGTCTTTGTGTATCTAAAAACATGTGGCAGACAGTGTTAATACAAGGTCGAATGAGGCGTTCACTTTCGCTATGACGATTTACTAAGAGCGCACTGCACGATTTTCATGTTCCGTAGACAGTCGACACTTGGTGATCATTGCTTATAAAAGTAATTATACTCTAACTACTGTAACAACTAGTGCCACGATCTTTATTTTCATGTCTTTTATTTTCGCTCAAATTGCAGCAATTCTACGAAACTTTCTCCATCTTCCAAACTTAATAATGATCTGCAGTGTTTATTAGAGATCGCCAACGATGTACAAGAATATGATATTAACTCGAATTAAACCGACGAAGTGTTTCGAAATGGATTTTGAATCGAAACAGGTGCTTGCATCGATAGATTAAATGCTCACAATGATCAATTGTGTACGAAATCAGTTTGCAGAAGCCGACACGACTGGCTTTCACCAATATTCATACAATAACACCACGGTATGGTGCCGAGTCGAATCAATCCGCTATTGTTTGATGTTGACGTCAATCCGTGTCGTGAAATGTGTCCATAACGTGTACACCAGTACTGAGGCCTTCAAGTTTCTCGCTCGCCAGTGCTCGGTAACATTCACCTGTTACTTGCTAAGATCGCGTGCCTCGGAGAAAAATGACGAGATCATCTAAGTAAGCCATTAAAAGCTTTTCCTAATGTACTGGAATTATTTGGCAGATAGACGTCACTTTTGCTATTCGCTTTTACAAATGCACGAAAGCTCATCAAGAAATGCGTTTATTTCTTTTGGAATACAGTATAACATCTGCCAACTGGCGTCATTGGGAGCTGTAAATAGTTCTAATTGAAATCAATATAGAAAGAGTCGTCATAAGTGGTGTCAATTCATTAAGTATTTTTCATTGGTGCTGTTGTTTGTAAGAGGCTTTACATCCAGTAATTGTTTTGTTGTGTTCGAGTTGTGTTTTTGCATTGTCACATTCGCAAATTAACTTCGGCGTGATTTTCAATACGTGGTACATAAAGTTGTTAGTAATCGTATTGAATTTGTCGGGTCGTTTCTAACCGGGCACGCGAGGTCGGAGAGCGGGTATTTGTATAGTCCATCGGTCGTAGTGGGTTGACCTACTTGGGGTGATAACGTAAACAAGTTGTCGCATAACACCGGAAAAGGTTTTAAGTTAAGATGTGAACGACATGCAAGACACCGCACCTTAGTATTTGTCAGTTAGCTGATTTCTATATTTTGACCTTACTGAATTCAGCGATATTGCCTGTAATGTAATGGACTGAAGCTGAAAAGATCATCATTAACCGACCACAGTCCATTGCCGGATTTTTAAGCATTTCCAGAAAAGGAAATATACTTTTTTTTTTAAAGAAACGTTCTCCTTTCCTTCTTTAAAATCCTTCACCCTGACGGTGAAGGAACTTTGATCAAGACTGCTTGTTTTCTCGAGTACTTAACTTGTAAAGCGTTGTAAAGCGTCCAATTATGTCATTTATTTATGAAATAAAAAAAATATTGATCAAGTAAAATGTTTGCGGCTATCCTTATGTGGGGTATTTATTTTGGCTTTGTTCCATATATTAGTAATGGCTTATGTGGATGATAATTGGTCGTAAATATTTAATGTTATGATCGTTACTTCAAATATAGGATTATGTTTATGTAGTAAACGTAGTAACACTAACAAGTGGACCTACAGCGTTGGTTTCTGATACTTCAGAAAATATTCTATTTATGCCATTGACAATAATCTAAGTACCTACACTAGTATGCACGGTTTTCATACTTATAAAGAATGCACTTGTTCAAATGTTAACATAAATAATATTATCATTTCCTATTTATAGATCAATCAAAGCATAAATATTAATCTCTTGAATGACTGATATTTTAATGGAGGTTTCCGTACTCCACATTTTAGTGCTCCGTACTTCACTAAAATAGGTTTGGATGAATGGCTCCTCTCTTTCGATGCCTCAACACTGTTGAACGGCACATCTCTTAGCAGGACGCACCACATGCACGATTCCCGATAACGTTCCAAAAATAAACCAACGATAATTCGTTCACCACTCACGCTCCGCGTGGAATGTCCACTCATTGAGTGGCCACTATACACACTTCCACTTCCTTTACTTTCTTGTGTGAATACGCGGCCGCATTGAGAATGCCATCGCTACTTAAGACTGCACTGCGTTTTATGTATCTTCCGAGAATGATAGCTAAGTCGGATGGAGTCGGTGATAAACTTTTCGGGGTCATCGGCCGCTTTCTCCTACTTAGTGAGTTGGTATGCGTTCTTGAATCTCGGTTATGTCACGGTGTCTGCTGGTTGTTGCAAAAAGAGAACAAATATGTGCTGAATACAAGAAGACATCTATCTGAACTGAAGTCCTAGATAATGAGTTTTCGATTGTAACTGTAACCACCTCATTGAAATTCCTTTCAACATTAGCAAATACGCCACGCAGTCTCATAAGGAACTTTGGTAATCGTATCTTGAATATAAAATATGAGGCTCTAATGTCATCCTTTTATAATACAGCTTGAAATCGCTTGCCTTACGGAATATTAAGCCATTGACCACAAAAAAAATCCAACTATACATTTTACAAGTATAGGTCTTGCTTGAAACACCCGATTACTGAATAACATTACGTCAATTTGCACAAGTGTCTCGACGAGTCTGTGTAAAATTTAAATAAAACATAGAAATTGGTTCCACGTTTTTGGGAAAACGTAAATTCTATATCGTAAACTCGCTCGACGAAATCTTTGGCCTGCAAAGAAAGATCTTTGTTTATACTGTTTCAAAGTTGTTTAGTTGCGTTTCGGCTGCGTAATCGAGGTGATCCTTATTCGAATGGTATGCGGAGCGGCGCGTCTATTTGTTGCGTAAAACAGTTTGCCATACGGCGCCCGCGAGGTAGGACGTGTGTGCTGCGTTTGCACAATGTTCAGTGTTTAATTACGCGCTATGATATATCGCAAGGCTGCTCGCATTGTTTTAACGCTACGCCAGTGTTTGAGTGCAGCTACTATGTTTATGTGAGGAAGCTAATTGAATAATCGTGCTCTGTGTTCTAAATCAGTGTTGAGTTTCTGTGCGTTATAGTGTAAATCGAGCAAATGGTTAGAAAGATTATTGTCATCGGCATACAGCATTACGAGGATCCGTTTTATAAGTACGTAACTTAAAAGTTTATTTAGGGTTTACTGACTTGTGATGCCATCAAGGAAATTATTATTTTGAAAAAAAAAACCTTACCTATACCTTTTTCCTTTGTTGTAGACATGTGACGGGTGCGAGCGGGCCGCCTGCAGGATGTGGCCATCAAAGAAACAGATCCCTGGACTCTGTGCTCCAGAGGATACCAGAAGACATGACACCTACTTCGCCGGAGGGGGCGCCACTTCGAATCCCTATCGAAGTGCCCGCTCCGAGATTAGCGCTTCCACCGGAGGTGCCTACGGGCTCCGATGACTCCGGCATTCACACACCTCCCGACGGTAACGACGAGGAGCGGCCACAACCCCCAGCCGCTGCAAGGTCCAGAGAAAGCCTCGACTCCGGTAACCCAGAAGACACAGATAAACCGCCCGATCCTCCCGATACATTAATTGACTCAGCAGTGAAATCCGATATTTGTGCCGCTGAAACATCTAAAAACAAAGACTTTCTGCTCCGGTTGTTCGAAAGTAAACTGTTCGACATGAGCATGGCGATCTCATACCTGTTCAACTCTAAAGAGCCGGGCGTGCAGACCTATCTGGCGAACAAACTATTCTCATTCCCATACGAAGACGTGGATTTCTACCTGCCACAATTAGCGACCATGTATATAGAAATGAGCGATGTGGCGGACGTGTTGAAACCATATTTGGTGTGCAGGTGTAAACAAAGTGCTGAGTTTTCACTTAAGCTTGCGTGGTTATTGACTGCTTTCGGAGGTGATGTTAAGAGATCGAGAGCGACTAAACTAAGGGACTCTATACTGGCCGAGGAGATCAGGCCGGCGGCGAGGAGAGGACATCATAGATCGCAGTCTGACGCGTCTGCGTTAAGGCTAGCGACTCCCTCGGGGAGACACCTAGGAGACCTGGCGTCTGGTCGGGCGTTCGATAATGGATGCCTTTGTGGAGAGCAGTGTTCGTGTGGAGCACCGAGATTAGCACCGCAAATACAGGTAATTGCACAATACTTTAAAAATATACCTTATTTAACTCTTTCTCTATACACAATTAACCGTCATGCATAACTCTGGGGTATTTGTATAATTTACAATGCTTATAACTTAATCATTGATGATGACGAAACATAAAAGGCTGCTGATAACGATGAAGTATGTACCTTAGTAATTATGCTAAGCAATGCTTTTCCGTGTCACGTAGTCATTTCAATTTATTCCGGTCTCTTGCAAGAGTGTGCTGTGCAAAAACCAAGTTAAAGCCTCAATTACTTATAGACTCTTTTTGGTATTGTGAAAGCATTTTTGGAAGCTCTTCATTAAGATTTATCATGGTACGACTATAGTTTAACATCCATCGATTTAAGGGGTGGGGGCGAGGTGTACATATTAAAACATAGGGTAAATATTTTATTTTTACTAAATCTCAAAAGTGAACATATATGGCAAAATTTGGCCTACAACCTACTAACCAAAATTAAACCAAAAGTGGCAAAATTTCTTCGATTTTGATTATGTTTTTTCTCGTCTATGTCATTATCTCCGCAACTTAAAACTTTGCGTGGAGGCTTCTAATAATATTTCTGTAAAAAAAATATGAACTCCCAACTCGATGTATGTTAAACTAAAGCATCATTGAAGGACTGTTTCACAATTAAAGATGGTTTTCAAAATAATCTATCATCAAATAACTGAAACTGTTGCCCATGTTTTACTCGTGATATGACGGATATTTCATAACCAGAGAGCAGTTTTGTCACGATACCAAGTAATTCTTCGAGTGTAGTTTCGAAATGTTTTGCAAAATCGTTAGGACTGGGTATTCACGTTCAAATTCTGTAACACGCCTGTATCCGTGTCGTGAACCAGTCGCCAGCCTACGTAGAACCTTGGCTAAAGAGGTTAGAGGACTACATTTAAATTATTTTGATATTTAGTCTCATTAACAAGTAAGCAGAGGTTGAGGCAACGAGTTATAGGCGTTAGAAGAAAAAAAAAAAAAAACAAAAAAAAAAAAAAAAACAACTGAGTTCCAAAAAACACTACAAAGTGATTTATAAGCATTTGGGTTTGAATTTTCGTTTTTTGCCACCGACTTCTGAAATTAAAATTATTTTTACTTTGTAGTGTTTTTTTTTTTGGAAGTTGTTTTTTTAATACGTTTTTATTTTTCACTTTTCAGTTGTGAATACCTACCCCAAACAAATTCGAACTCTGTTATTTACATATTTACCTAATATGTAAATAACAGTGACAGGAACCAAAACATCATCCATAAAGGCTAAGTGGGAAAAATACTTATTATTGAAGCTAACTCAAAAAATACCCCAGCAAAGTTAATAAAATTTATATGGGACCACCGCTCAAGCTTCCTCTAGCAAATGAAAAAAGAATTTTCAAAATCGGTCGACTATTGACGAAAATATCGATGAACAAACATTTAAAAAAAAATCTTTACGTCGAACATAGATCCTCCTCCTTTTTGGATACTCTATGTAAGTAAGAGTCTATTCAGCAAATCCTTTAAGCTTTTATTGTGTCAATGCCTGATCGATTGATCATACAGCCAGACACAGACATCCAGACAGCCAAGCTTACGCATTTAATATTTATGTTTCTTTGAGTAATTATAAAGGCTTGTGCAGACCAGTGCGACTTGTCGCGCGACGCGACACCGGTTATTGTTATAACGTGAAGTTTTCTTAGAAATTGTATTGTTCGTGTCGCGTCGCGCGACAAGTCGCGCTGGTCTGCACGAGCCTTAAAGCAAGCATAGCTCTGGGCTCATATGGAGGTCAGAAAAATAAGCGTGTATTATTTTTATATTAACTGTCGTCCTCGTACCAGATTAAATTAAATAGGACTACAGAATATTATACTACTACCCTGAAACCATTTCATTGACCTTCGATCAACGAACCATTGAAGAGAAAACTTCTTACTAAATTCTCAAGTACTCATTTCTAGAACTCATCATAAATTCATGATCCGAGATAATTTTATTGGCATCGAATGAAAAGAAAATTTATTTTACGTCTAGAAAGTTTATTCCTGCTGATTTCTTTACGGTTAGTCCTGGGATAAGTTTACTAGTACAGCTGTTTTGCAAAGCTCAGCAAGGTCTTGCAGTAACCTTCACTTTATCAAGCGAGCAAAAAAGTAGTGTGGGCATTGATCTTGAAATGTAACTGACATTTAACATGACATTACGGACAATTCAGCTTGTACACTAGCGTTATGATTAAGTATACTTCATATAGTAAACATGGATACAAAACTAATGTTTGGGTTTTAAAACGTTTTGAGCACAATGTATCTATCACATAATTCGTTTTTTTTTTTTAAATAGCATCTCGCAGGTGATCACCTAAGGGGTCGTAGCTGCTTAACCGGGCTTTCCTGTGGCTGCCTTAAGCTTCTATACTTAAAGCCTCCAACCAGGGGCATAAACTATACTAAATTAATACTAAGCGAACGCTCACTAAGGGCAGTACCCCCTGTGGGGTACGGACCTCACATAATTATTTTATCTGTCTTCATTTTTAATTAGTTTTACCACAATAGTGTGGTATAGTAATTTTATTCTAGGTGTATCATCTGCACAATACCATAATTTATGTATACAAAATATTTTAAAAGAGTAACGGTGGAATTTCTTGTTCATTCTTCTCCATACGAAAACTACATTTTGGAAGGGGCGACTAGAATCAATTCAATTTTTTTGTAAATTTTGACGTTCAAAAGTGCCTTTTCTGTGCCTAATTGAAATAAATTATTTGACTTTGACTTGAAAAGCATAGAAACACGTTTGAATGTAACGTGTTTATGAAAAAAAAAAAAAAAAACCAGCAACTACTACGACTACAGCACGCACTGGATACAAAAAAAATAATTTATACAGAGTGAGTTAATTACATTTCGATATTTATCCTGTACCTAATCTGTATAATTATTGGCAAGCACTGGTTTTCATAGAACAATGAAACATAAAATTCACGGTGTATTTTCCTGTTCTGGCTGTACAAACCTATCTGCAACTCCAATACCTCATTACTATTCGTATAACGTAAACAAATATTATTTTAATACATATTTACTCGAGTCACATATTTGAAAAATCGGCTGTCAGATTTTGAATTCATTGTTTATTCAGCCGCTGTTTCCCCTTTTTAGGGTGAAGGCCTTCACAAAATATATTTTATGTTGTTTTTGGCACATAGGTAATATTTATTTAGTTAATTGAAATGTGGGGGAAAAGTGAAATCTCTTTTACTAGTGTCAATAAAACTTACTCTTATTTTACTGCATGACACAGACCCTTTGTTGCTGCTGTTGTATTTTTATAGCTTTAAGGACATTATTATGGGCTAAGACGCCATAAAGAAAAAAAAATATTCTTCCATTTTTTTGGCTATGTAGTAGGTAATGTATATTTTATTATCTATGATTATACCTATCAAAGTAGATACAGCAATTCTACATTAGACCTTAGATTCAGTTAATACTGAGCTCATAAGTGAAAACTTAAATACGCACGACCTTGGTGCTAAAATGACCGCTCACTAAATAATTTTATAGCAACTTACTCAAACGCTATATCACTAACGTCTTTTACACCTACGGCGCTACTAGCAATACTAATCACCTTCGTATAGCCCTTGAGGTCATCATTGCAGCCACATTTGGAAATCGTGGTCCATAACTCGTCATGTCATTAATTCATTATGTTCGACGTGACTTTGCCATTTACAGTTTCTGTTATGTTGTTGGCGTTTATGTAGCGTTCTGATTCAGAATGTCTAATTCCCGAAGTCCCTTTGGCCTTTGGAATAGATAGCTTAATAAATACCAAAAATATCATTTTGTAGCACATGGTACTTATGTACATTTATATGCCGCAACTTTGGAGTTTGTCCCACAAGGGTGACTTCTGTGTCCTATTCAACTTGTTACTGTTGACCTTTGGTCAGAATTCGCATTGAGGCAGATGCAGATAAGATACTGCCAAAATCATAATAGCCATGATTCGATTAGTAATTAAAGTCTAGTAATACAAACTGTTATTAATCAAAGCTGCAATTATGTTCAAAGGCTTTCATATTCATTTTGAGCACGGTACTGCTGTTACATATTCAAAGTAAGCTATTTATACCAACTCTATTTACAAATGGAGTATTTTGTATAATGAAAATAAAAATTGTTATAGGTTCAATAATAATGACAAGTGAGTAGTCAACGGCGGCTTTTGTTGATAACAACACGATAGAAAGTTTCATGATAGTTTCGTTCTGTGTTGATTATTGTACTGCTGTATTATTGTATTGCTGTTGATATAATCATTATTAGATAACAAATGCACGCCGCTATCGATTTCCGATAGGTTACTGAGGACATGTTCTTGCTTGGTTGATATATTGCTGCTATCACTGATAAAAAAACAATATATTTCGGTTGATGTACTAAGCTCATTCACTTTTACCTCTGGCTTCATTCACAAGTTATATTCGACGTGTTTGTGTGATATGAAGTAATAATACCTACCTATGATGAAGTAATTATTGGATTTCGTTTATTATGAGATATTGACTCACGTAGTACCAGACTTACATTCTCTCTACGAATAACGATATTAGATTTCATATATTCGGTTAGTTTTGCGGAATTGTATAATTATGATAAGTAAAGTTACATAACATGACCAACATTTATCTCTATCCAAATACTAGCGGCTTCGCCCGCCAGATATTTTTATAAATTGTATATGTGTTACTCATTCTTCTGTAGGGACACATGACTAATGTGATAGGGATGTAAGAAGTGCCAAAAACTATCGATAAATATACAGGCTGGTCCACTAAGTGACGTCATAAAAAAAGATTCCTTATGCCCAGGGGTATCCAAAAATACCCCATGTATGTTCCGTGATTCTTGATTGTTTTCGAACTTTTCGAGTTAAGTACGGTTATTTTAAAAAAAATCTTGCAAATAGTACCTATGGGAACCGCTTTAAAAAAAATCTATCTTTATTGTCACACGGTTTTTTCACATTCTTTTTTTTTTTTGCAATTTTGGTTTTATGGCATATTCTTTCAGACAAAATAATCACCTTTCTATCAGATATATCCAAAATAGAAAAATGTTGATCGAAAAGGAGGAATTTTCATTTCATTTTCATACAGAGTCGAGTCAGAAATTTGATACATTTTTGATACTTCATATTTTATATCGATATATTGATGTATCGAGATAATAGATATCTCCAAAAAATATCGATATAAAGAACAGAACATTTTCGATGTATCGATACTTACATCGATATTTTTTCTACAAGCCTATTCTACCGGCGGCGAAAGAATTTTTAAAATCGGTCCAGTAGTTTTAGAGTTTATTCATTATTACAAACAAAAATATATTTTTTTACTCTGTATAACATTAGTATGGATGTAGATATAGTAAACACAGGAAGTATTTCGTGAAATTCCATTTAACATTTAATATACAGGTTATGAGTTGACTATGAATGTGTAAAAGCTGTTACAATCGTACAATACGAATAGTTACGGCCACCACACCTGCTCGCTAGTACAAGTTGCGTGTGATGTATGATAAACTTATATAGCGTAGTACATAGCAGTCAGATATCATAGCACGCTTTTATAACGCGTTGGAAACATTCATCAATTAGGGCCTTTCCACATACGGCTACCGGTTAATCGGGACCAGGTATCCGGTAGTGAAGGGTCAGTCAGGGTTTGGGTCAGTAGTATGAAAGTTTTCACACGCTTACTCATACATTCTCCACTTGGTACCGGCATCGGCAGCAGCCTCGAGCGTACGAAAAGGCACTTAGTAGGAAAAGTATATAATTACGCTTACTCATACATTCTCCACTTGGCATCGGCAGCAGCCTCGACCGTACGAAAAGGCACTTAGTAGGAAAAGTAATATAGTATAATATACAGGTTATACCGCCAGTTCTGCTAGTCCTCAAGTCATCGTGTTATTCGAAACCTGACTTCAGATTGTTCCGGTTTCAGCACTCATGTTTTCTTTTAAAGAAAGAAAGAAACAAAGAAAAACATAACAATAACTAGATAAAAAAAAAGGAAACTACAAGTATATTTAAATCAATGTACTTTTTACATCGTGGTTTTTTATCTAAGTTTCTATTATGACGGTATTATGTTTCCACAACAGCGACCTTTTCAAAGTTATATGCCCCACTTTGGAATATTTTCCCGGGTATCCCGTAGCGCAAGAGATAAATGACGAGTAAACAAGGTAAACCGCACGACCCACTACGTCATACTTGCTGTTAGTTCACAGACAGATTAATATCCTGCTTTTAGTTCACACTAGCTGCTGCCCGCGGCTTCGCCCGCGTGGATCCTAATTCTTCTTCTATACGTAAAATAAAAGTACCTAGCACAAGTTACTCGTTATAACATCAGCTATCTGCTAGTGAAAGTCCCGTCAAGATCGGCCCAGCTGTTTCGGAGATTACGCGGAACATACAGACAGACACACAGACAATTTTTATATAAATTGTAAAAATGTATTTATTTGAATGTAAGTATGTGTAGTAGATCATAGTATATAGATGTACTCGCAATACAGCTGTTAGTATCCAGGTAGATCTAGTTTAGAAGTCAGGGCCAGTCTACAACAATATAATCAAACTTAACTGGTTAATGCCTAGGGCAAGAAAGGTCGCGGAAAGCCCGCTTATCTAATGAAATTAACTTGCCTTGTTCAGCTATATTTAGATTTAATTGACTGCAGGTACAGGGAAAAAATCCTCGTGAAGGACGTTCTCTGTCATATAATTCTCGCAGGACTTTTCCTCATACATTTTAATAATAATAATGTACTATCAGTACTGGTCTATTTTGGTCCTGTCCTGTGTGATGCCTAGTGCCTACTGTGTAATAATTATGGACCGGTTTTGCTCTAACGAAGATTGTTGAAATTGTGAAAGCTTGTGAGAAAGTATTCAGTTCATTACTCTATGCATAATATGTAGTGATGTTATGCGTGCGTATCCAATATCCTGTATTTTCTGGTCTGTCAATATAAGTTAAGGCTCAATCAATGTTGTGGGTGGCGAGACTTCATGGGTTGCCTGTACTTTCTCATTTCTTGGAGCAGTCCAAATAAGAAGCAACGAGATCAGTCTAGATAGAGCACTCTCTCTATTTTTATGATCTATTGAAGCATTCGTAAACAAATATCGTGAGTTCTCTACCTGAACTTTATAGTTGAGGAGGCACTTGGGATGAGTAGAGCCTGACGAGCATCTACGAACCATAGCCTCCATAAATTCCAAAAGCGTACTTGTTAAACACGTCCGTTGCAAAAATCCTGGAGCTGATACAGTAGCTCATTAGAAAACATCATTAGGGCCTGACACGTGTCGAAGGCAACAACCGTAGTTTACCTACTATAATGTAGCCTTAAAATACTTGTGTGACCTGCGTCAATGCTCACACACAATCGCCAATAATATGCTCCACACGTTATGTTGACACGTGCCTGAGCGGCGCTGATTCACATTGCCATTGCTTAGAGGTCTACGGGCAAGGAGAAAAATGTATAAATGTACATACTGTACCTAAATCATGAGAATTACCGTAATAAATCTTGAGTGTTATGTTTTGTGTTGCTAGACTGTTTTTTTCCAGGAAATAAAGTTTTTTTTTTTACATAATGGTGTCTGGTGGTGGGTTATGGTTCAAACTGAATTCTTTTTTGTTTGTTAGAAAGAGAATTTTCAGTCAGGAAATCTAATCTGTACCGTACAAAATCCTTCAATATCATTCACGCTCAAAATCTATCGCCTTCGTCACCAGCAATCTTTCGCTACACATAGCAAATATTACGGTCATTACGGCCTCGTACTACAGACGTTTTCCATTCCGTAAAATAAACATCACCATTACATATTTCAGTTTCTGACGTCACTGACGAACATCGGTCGTCGTCTAGCCGGGGTCGCGGACAAGGAGCGCCGTAATGGCCGTCTCAGGGCCGAACTTGCGACGCTAGACCTCAACCTGCCTGCGAGGGTGTGGTTACCTTTACATCAGAGGCCTCACTATGTGCTGAGGATACCGCCACATGCAGCCGCTGTGCTTAATAGCAAGGATAAGGTGAGAATGTTGTACTATCTATCTATTTTACTTGTAGACTTGTGTGGGGGGAGGGACTTTCGTTTATTTCTGGACCTTGAAGTCTGGTAGTCCCTACTTCCGCTCTATTGACTTCAAGGCTCAAAGCCTTAATAAACTGACAGGGGTCAGTATGGCGTTAAATCCTAGGCCTGGCTCTGGGCTAGTTTTTTTTATTGAAGGCCGGTATTTCATCAAGTTAGGAAAAGACTATAATTTTGTACGGATACAGTACTACTAAAGAAGAGATCATCATTTAGAAATACTTTGCGTGTTGGTGTAAAAATAAATGGTTATGGTCGTTTAAGTAGTTTAGTGATTGATGTTGGGATTTGTTTTTATTCTTTGTCAAGACACCAAGGAGTTGACAGGGTGATCTATACTTATCAGAGACAGCCTTGAAGACGAGTTCCTCAATTAAAATGAAAAATGATAGTGATTAAGTCAAGCGCATTTGTTGAGTGATAAATCTGGACTTAAATTAAGTACTTTTACTTGTCCAGCAAAAGGCTCGGCGTCAGCGATAAGTGCTTAATCTTAAAGTCGGATCTTAAAAGTCACTGGTGATTTAAGTAGCAAAAAAAAGTTCTACTAAATACGCTCAAGAATTTTATTCCTTCATAGATCTTGATAATTTAACTATTGTATTATAAGCGAAGGTCGACTCCCTGCGATTGTGTTAGATATGATGCACGATACCCATTACACCGATTGAATTCCTTTAATATTGAGAAGGTTGCGCACTGCGCTTGGATTAGCAATTCACGTAATAGCATTCATTTCAACCGCTAATATTGCTATGAATGCACAAATAATTGTTTTGCTTTTTGAACTTTTAGGAATCGATTGTTGGTCAATTTTACCTCGTGGAATGTCGAATTTATATTTCCGTAATTCGGTAAAAGTGTTTTTTTGGGACTGTTCGTGATATTGAACTCTTTAGCTCCTTCGCCAATTTCAACGCTTTTGGTATTTGATCCTGTCTTTTTTGAAATTTAATCTAAATTAAATTGAAATGCCAATACCTACGAGAAGTGTAAATTTAATCTTAATTTCAATTTGTATATCAAGTTTCTAAGCCTGTAATTTAAGCCTTGCTTTAGACTTTCTAAACAAATAAATTGATAATGATATTGAATGTCGTCTAAAGTCTAGTGTTTACGAGCTATAATTTAATCTGATTCATCTTTACGACTCTATGCTGTAATTTATATTCCCGTCACGTTACGGGGCATTGTATTTTCTCTCTGGTGATATAAAGAGATATAAATAATAACAGTGCGATCGTCATGCCGGTAATCCCCTAAGGAGATTACAGAGGTAGGCAGTACAGTTCTGTACTTTACTACTATTTGGATATGATGATAAAGTATATGACGTAGATGCTGACATTTATTAAGTTCAGGGATATTATTTGCTGTATCTATTCGCCGATATTTTGTAACAGAAATTCCGACTTTCATACAACTTGTAAAAAAATCCTGTCCGATTCGTGAGGGTTTTGTTAGGTATCGTACTGAGAGTCTATTTGTGTGGTAATTTTCAGGAAAAAAAACAAAAAGAATCTCCATATTTTTTTTACCGGATTTTCACATGGGGCGCCGGTGGCCGTCGTTTAGCGGGTCTACAAGTCTTATGTTGTATAACCCCTGTTGTTTTTTTTTTTTTATGGATTCCGGGCAATAACTTTTTTATTTCTTATAAATAATGATAAAATACTTTTTGGTAATGTTATTGCAGTACCTATGTCTTTCGGATCGGACAGTTTTTTTTTTACATATGATAAAGAGGGTTCTCACGCTTTCACGGGCTCGGAAAACTGTATTTCTCATTTACGACAGGTTTAATTAATGGAGCTTAGACTTCTTTGGAAAGGAGTTTCCCACGGAGCGCTGTAATTGGTCAATGAGTCCGACTAGTGCCCAATAAATTCGTTATATATACTAAAACGTTAGTAAATTTTTAAATATCCTTGGCATGGTGTATCCACATAAAATCTACGATCTACGCCCAAAGGGTGGCCTCATTAACGTCAAGGCAAGCTTTAAGGCATTGCATGTGGATTTCCTTATAGGATTTCCCAACATTCAACATTCAGTTAGTGTTACACTTAATCTCAAATAGTGTAATACTCGCTCATAAAATGTTCTAACCTACGTTTTTATTACGTTGTATTACGTTACAATTGGTAATTAGCTAAAATTGTATTGTTATCGCTGTTAATTACATATTTTAATATTGCATACTTGTTGCTATTATTGCTGTTGTGCTGGTCACTGTCAAATGTTACGAATGGGATCCCAGAAATTGTGCCTTTAATCCGATATCTCCATTAGGTTATATTTTTTTTAGAAAGTGTAGGAACTTATACGTGCTATGATCCTAATAGCTGTTTGTCTGAAAGAATATCTATACAAATAAATAGAAGTGTCTATTTGTAATGTCAAAATACATAACAGCTTTTTAACCGAAAGTATATACGGTATCTGTCTCTTTGTTCCGGCTAATCTCAGAAACGGCTGGACCGATTTTGACAAGACGTTCACTGACAGATGCTTAGCTGACCGTTATAAGGAGTAACTTAGGCTACTTTTATTCTAGAAAATGAATAAGGGTCCACGTGGGCGAAGCCGCGGGCTGCAGCTAGTAGGTATTTTTAATACAAAATTAATTAATTTATCAAATGCTCAAAATGAGTACCTTCCTGTTGAATACAAAGTCGCACTCTTTTGATTATTTCGCTCCCTGTCGATTTTTTGATCTTGTTGTGGTGGATATTTAGAATAATACGTCTAAAGTTCTGCTTGTAGCTCGTGGACACTTTCATACTGGTTCTAGTATTTTTTTTTTTACATAACCTCATAAAACAATTCTAACGGGGTTAGATCTGGGGATCTCGGCGGCCATCTTTTTCTGAACAAGATTTCACATCAAATGTTAAAATTCATGATCTTCCTTTTATGTTATCTAGCAAAAAATAATCCTTATGATGAAGCCTTTCGATCGGTATGATAAAGCTACAGGGTGATTATCTCATGTAACGGGTTAGATTCCTGGTTCAACCATTTAATTATTTAAATATCTATGAATGCAGTTTAAATTGTTTTTAAAATTCAAATAATGTCTTCTTTCAGTAAAATATTCCATCTACAATATTCAAGGTACTTTCCCTCCATGGTAGCATATCCGTGGGACGCCCTATGTTGCAAAACTTCATCGTGTAATGAACCACAAAGAGTCACTTAAGACTATGCTTTTTTTTTTTTTTTTTTTTTTTTGAGGGTGGGAAATCATCAAATGACTTCTCCCGCTCTGGGCAGAGCGAGAGGGTGTGTCAGACTTTTACTGACTAAAACCCACCCGTGTTCCTTCCGTTGCCTGTGTGCCGGGGCCGCGATATCCCTTTCAGACAAACCCGCAACCCCAGCAGGCATTGGTCTTTCGACCCCGTCGGTTGATGCTGACATCTCTTTGAGGCGCGCGTGGAACACAACGCGCCGTCGACACGGGCCTGGTCCTGATAGGACGGCGAGCTGCCCATTGCTCACCGTCCGCAGGCCCGCGCCTACGGTGGCCGGAAGTCGGCTCTTGACTCCCGACGCCCGGGACGTCTCCTGCGGCGACTAGGGCCGCGAGGGCGTGCAGCTTGCATCTCCCTCGCGCGCCCAGCCTCCTCCTTCGCGAGCATAACTGCTTCGCAGAAGGAGGTGACGGCCTCCCATGCACTCTCGCGCCGAACCATGGCCTGAACCAGGGCCGGACGCGAGAGATCGCCGCCGCCGATCGCCTCCGTGAGGACACGGCGGTGCTCCGCCCAAGCCGGGCAGACCTCCACCGTATGCTCCACCGTGTCCTCCGGGCGATCCACACAGTGGTGACACCCGGGCGTTTCCTCCCGCCTAATTCGGAACAGGAACCTCCCGAAACAACCGTGTCCGGTGAGGACCTGCGTCAGGCGGAAGGTGAGGACGCCATGGCGCCTCTCAAGCCACTCCTCAAAGAGGGGACTTATCGCCGCAATTGTGGCGTGCCCAGCGCTGGGTTGCGACAATCGCACACTCCATGCCGCCATGAGATCCCGCCGGAGCTCTGTCCGCTGTGCCGTGATCTCTCGCGGCAGCGGAGTTACACCCCGGCGTTTCGCCTCCTCGCGCAACTCCCACATCTGCGCGAGGACTTTCGCCTCCAGATCCCATGGCGGTACTTAAGACTATGCTGAAAGAGAATAAAGTGTCAATAAACCATTATTAAAAAAAAACTTAGTTCGTGATTTATCTAAAATTACAGCAACAATGAAATAGGATACGTGATAGCTCGGTGAAACTATTACCATACAATATGCTTCAACAATGTTGATAAGGCCGTTCTGCTGTTCAATCTATCTGATAAGTTCAGATAACACTGTATATAAACTGTATTTCAATATCAAATTGGTAATAAAGGAGAATATTGAATATGCCAGCTGTTTGTACCAAGTCGTAATTGTCAATTAAGAACTCCATTTGTTAGGAAACGGTCGCTCTGGAAAGACAGCTACGGAACAAGATAATTGTGTACGTTTCATTCGCAATGCAGTCAGCGCCGATTTTAAGGGGTTTCATTTTATCTTGTTACTGATTTTTTTTGTACTACCGCTATGTCCTCTAATTGAATCTGATAGCATTTTGAGGAAACCGCATAGATGTACCTACTTATCGCTTGATTACCAATTTAGACACTAGGCATATAATAAAGTTATTATCTAGATCAATTAGTCATAATAACAAAAAATTATTAACCTACTTCCCTGGGATACTTTGGATTTCATTGTAGTATTTGTATCTTCAATCAAAGTGTTTCTTTGGGAACGCTAGATGTTCCCTCTTAACCTAATTCAAGAATTCTACGATGATGAAGCTGGATAGACGTTATAGTCATCAACGGAGCTGTCTGCCTCTCCCAAGCTCCAACACAATACTTGTTTACCATTCGCATCTTAGAGTCTTCCAAGTCTTCCAGAGTCCGTCAACGAAGATACCGGCCCATTCGAAAGTAGTAGATCCGTCAAAACAGAAATTAAATTTTTCGTACGGGCAAAACATATCTTGATGAAGGACAACTGACAAATTGTTGTCATCAATCTTAGTTCGGGCTCCGAACTAATCTTATATTCCAAGTCTCGCAACGTAGTTCTTCTACCGTAAAAAGATGTGAGATCCAATGTAAAACCAAGGCTGTTAATTTATTCAGTACCTATCTATTTGTCATCTTTATTTCTTTAATAAATATAATGACTTGGCCATCGCACGGCAACAATCACTTAAGAACAATCTACTATTTTAAATAGTCTTAATTAAATAAAGCTAAGCGCTATTCTTAGGTAGATTTTGTTGCATGTAGATTGTAGATTCTATTGTGGCGATTGCGGAGTAGGAAACTCCCGTAGTTTCAGCACAACCTGGACATCGGGCTTAGAGAGTAGACCTCCTGGTCAACTTCAACAGAATACTGATTAACAAACAAAAATAACAACATTTTGACGAACAACAACGATTGACTAACAATATTTTTTTCTCTCACAGGCACCCTACATTATGTACGTGGAAGTCCTAGAAACGGAAGGCCATGAGCCTCTCCCTCCGCGTCTCTTGCCCCCCGCGCCACCTGCCCCTCATTCACCCCCTATAAGACATACGAAGAGTGAAGAGAACCTCGTGCCGGAGTGGCCAGCATTGTCTTTATATGCGGGGCTTGATGATGGCGATGCGGGCGACTGTTGGAGTCATGATGATGAGGATCTAAGTACGCAGTACTCGCATAGAGCGCCGGCGCCGGATAGTTTGTCGCAGGTAATTGATTGCTTTTTTTTTTGGGAGTAACTGTTAGGACTGGGATGTCTTTAAAGGGGTGAAATCATAATTTGGTTTCCCAAAAATATTGCAGGCATTTGTCTGCACTACGGCACACCAAGCTGCGATCTTTTGTACTTTGTGCCAGGACATGTATACCTATTTGGAGCAGTTTCGTGACACTTGTGATACTTCGGCACATCGAAATTAGCGCTTCTGTCGAAACCATGTTTCGAAAAGGCCATCTTTTACATCGCAGCTATCAGTTTGAATTGTGTAGGTAACTACTGGCAACTTCTTGAACCGGAAGGGTGCTATGACCATTAGTGAATCACAACAGATTATAGATGATGACACTTGCTCCTTAACAACGGCCCACATAAACGACTGCTAAATTACTGTCTATTAAGTCGTGTTCCGCACCGCCAACGCTTACGTACAGACCTCTATTTGTCAATTTTTATAAATCTTATGTTAATATTGACACACATTCTACCAAGCTACATCCATACCGGAACGGCTAGAAATCAGTCAGTGTTTGAAACATGCATCTGATTGACGTATTAGATACACACTTTTTGTCTCCTACTGTTTGACGTGTGTTTACAGAGCCATTAAATATAGTAAATTGGACACTAAGGGGTGCGTTTCCACCGAACGGAGACGATCAGAGCTGAGCGGAAACCTGCTGGAATCGAGCAATCACAATAGTTGAAATTCTCATCGCGTCTCTCGTCTCGTCTGTAATAGGGATGATGCCTGGGTAAAAAAAAAAAAATCTAATGAGTCCGTCAGTCAGATAATAAAAAATATTAGACACGTATTTTTTGCTTTATCATATTATTAAAAAAATACTTAGATAAACGCATTTTAAGTTGGGGAGTGAGGGTTGCTACGTCACTAGTGCGTATAAAATCTACATACAAGTGATGTCATGGCACATTTTACCCCAATGTATCACCGTAATCTGTACATTACGTAAAAAAAAAAAAAAACACGTGTCCAATATTTTTTTATAATCTCAAAGACGGACCATTAAAAATGTTTTGTCATCATCCCTATTGGACGATTTCTTCACGCCTCCGCTCGACTCCGCTTCAGTGGAAACGCACCCTTATAGTAAATTGAACACTTATACTTTGAACATTACCTGCTATTTAAAAGATGCCTTTGTTTAGCTAATGACCAGTTTAGTGGAAAAGTAGTGTCTTCATGATACAAACAATCAAATATTCTTGAACAATGCTCGATAATAAAATAGCTTTATATCTAGATTTGTGCTTGAGTATCGTTCTTGAATGGCCTAAATGTGTTACCTACATCAGAAAGAATTTAGTGACTTTCCAAAAACTGATTAGATTGCATAACTATACATTTATGATAATTGCTCTTTTATTACAAGATATCGAGTATCTTCTGATAATACATAATTATTATTAATTACCATGAATTTGCGTTTTAATTCTTCCCTATAATCGCGAAATTAACGGTTAACTTTATCGTTTTGGCGGTGTTTTCAGTTTGAGAGTTATGATGCCAATTTCAGTTTCCTGTCGTGCGAATGATTGCCCTTGGCAAAATAAGTATGTTTGTGCGTATGAAACTGAGTAATCTATTGTCAATTCACATAAAAGCAGTTTTGAAAATATACACTTTTTTATTAATGTATTGTTCTTAGCTGAAATTACGAAACCGGTTGATATCGGCAGTCTTTTATTTACTTTTAAAGCACCTACTTTGCATATACTTCAAAAAATGAACAATGGACTGAACGGAATAAACCTGCACGTGCCTGAAGTGCTTGCAGTTCAATAGCAAATACTTAGCTCCTTCAAATCTAAAGTTGTATGTAGCTTCACAGTACATAAATTGACCCAATACTTCTATATTCTACAAATTATACCTAATAATTTATTACTAGTCGTACTCTAGTCTAGATTCAAACGTCAAATCCAGTCTAATACGGTTCTTTGCCCTAGTTTATCGGTAAATCATCGTTCTAATACCATTACAGTACCACGTGCGTGATCAAAGGGCACGTGAGGAATAGAGGTGAACGCTTTCTTTGAACCTTTGTGAGGGCGACTGTATTAATGTATTCGAGAAGATAGAATCTCTGTAGGTCTCTGTTTCACTACATTTTTGTTGCTATAGTTTATAAATACACAACTTATCATAGTACTACAGTTTTTAATCCAAATAAAGAGAAAATTTGTGGAAGAAACTCTTGATGAACAGAGTCCCTAATACTTATTGCATTCAGTGGAGAGCAGTGATAGCCTAGTGGTGTCACCGTCGGACTGCCAAGTTCGAAACCAAGACACGCACCTCTGACTTTTCGGATTCATATGCGTATTTAAAATTATGACTTGCTTCAAAAACTGTGAAGGAAAACATCGTGAGGAAACCGGCATGCCTTTTTTTTTTTTTTTTTTGAGGATGGGAAATCATCAAATGACTTCTCCCGCTATGGGCAGAGCGAGAGGGTGTGTCAGACTTTTACTGACTAAAACCCACCCGTGTTCCTTCCGTTGCCTGTGTGCCGGGGCCGCGTTATCCCTTTCGGACAAACCCGCAACCCCAGCAGGAAAAACCGGCATGCCTGAGAGATATTTCTCGACGGCATGTTAAGCCAAGTCAGAGGCCCATGGGTGGCTTTAAAACTCTGACACCAGGTTAGTCAGTAACCACACGAAAAAGAAAGAAGATTGCATTAAGTAGCATACTATAGTACCAGCCTATTATTGCCCCACCGCAGGGCAAAGGCTTCTTCTCATACAGAGAAGGCATGAGCATTGATCACCACAGCACCAGTAACATATTGTTCGGTACTAGAATAGCGTGGCGGTACAAGTCTCATAATCATTTTCATTATTACCTTTGTAGCTTGTAAGTATTTTTTTTAAGTTACTCTTTGAACGTTATCGTTAAATTTGAACAAGTTAACGATGTAATCTCTAAAGTTGTGCATTGGTTTAATGTAAATAATCTTTATCTGAACGAAAAAAAATACTAAACTCATTAAATTTTCAACGCCAAATGTCAGGCAGATAATTACCAATGTTCAAGCTAATGGAATAGAGCTGGACCCTGTTGAGCCGACAGTTTTTCTTGGAATCACTATTGATGGTAAATTACAATGGGGCCCACACATAGAAAAATTGTCAGGAAGGCTTAGTTCGGCCGCCTATGCTGTTAAAAAAAATTAGACAGATAACTGACGTAGATACAGCCAGTATTGTTTATTTTAGTTATTTTCATAGTCTTATGGCATATGGGATTCTTCTCTGGGGAACCTGTGCGGACATTAATACTTTCTTTGTTCTACAGAAAAGGGCTGTTCGAGCCATTTACAACCTAGGTGCGAGAGATTCCCTTCGAGGAAAATTCAAAGAAGTAAATATTCTGACTCTAGCCTCACAATATATTTTTGAAAACCTAATGTATGTACACAAAAATATATCAAATTTTAAGAAAATGTCCGGTATTCATAATTTAAATACCAGGAATAAACACAACCTTGCTGTACATCGCACTCGTCTCCACAGAGTAGGCAACTCGTTCATGGGTCTGGTCTGGTCATGGTATACGCTTTTACAACAAACTTGTAAAAAAAAATTGTATTAAAACCAAACTTTGTAAAAAAGGGTACTATAAAATTTCAGATTTTTTCGAAGATAAAAAAGCTTGGGATTGAGCTGCTCGCTCTGCTAAATTGTGATAAAACCATAAAACTTGACATTAGAATTATTTAGTAAAATCATTAAAATATACCAGTTTTATTTAAACATTAAAACAAAATGACATGATTACTTTGTAAAGTATAATATTATTTTAATTACCTATTGTGAATGTGAGGACTATGTTGTTATTTTTTTTTCATTTCTCCTTTTTTTTCCTTTCTCAGTTAGTTTTAATGATGGTCTGGCAGTTTGAGTAGTTTATGCGGCCTACCAAAAAGTCCTTTCTTTGGTATTGTTCGTCGAGTTGAGCTCCTTATGTTCTGAGTTGAGCTCCACGATTACTGACAAATGCTTGCACTGACTGGACAGGTCCACTCAAATCTGTGTGGTTCTTTTCTCAAAAGACCATTTCAGACACTAATCTACATGGTCCTCATATGACTTGACCAAGATTATGTCTGGACTTTAAAAGAGACTGTGACCTCTTGAGTTTCTTTCGGCCTTTCTTCTCAGAGTAGTCGGATAGGATACGCCGAACTCATCTAGCAAAATTTAATATATGTATTTTTAATATGACGTGTAAAAGTGATTCCTATATCCTATTTACAGAATAAACAATTTCATTTCATTTCTTTCTTATTGTTATATTTTTACTGGTTTACCATTACTTAAACCTGCTCAATCATTGAATATTAAGAAATCATTTTGAAGGAAGCATCAAATTACCAATCATTTACTTCTTTTTTGAGTCTACATAATAGATCTTTTACAACGAAAGAGTATAAAGAATGCTTAACAATCATAATGGCGAAGATATTTAGCAAATGGAAACAATCTTGTCAAGAAAGAACTGCTTAAACTTAATTCCAACATCTGTCGACTACACAATGGTTTACAATGACTGCTAGTTAGCATTTTTTGTTATTTTTAAGTCATTATTTTGTATGACGTTAGTGCTTAGGACAAACCTGGGTTTTTAATTTTTCGTATTTAAAATGTTCTATGGCGATAAACATCTAAATAACTGGTCGAAGTGATTATGGAACCGGTCGCGTTATGAACTTTTTTCTTGACTTTGTTATAAGAAAAACTCTTGATACTTACAAAACATATGACGTATCAACTTTGTTGTGGCCAGTAATTATTATCAATTATTTAATAATAATTACTGTTTAATAATAATAACTTGCCAGAACAATGTCAAGAAAAAAGTTTCTTGTCACGTTGATACGTCATATGTTTTGTTTAGTTTTTCATATTACGTCATAATTTGTATGTAAATTATAATAATGTATGATATTTCTATGTAGGTATACTTTAGCATTTCAGGTTTAAGAATTGTAACCAATCACGGATCAATGCCCTCTCCCGTATAGAATGATATAACGGTATTAGAAATCATATAAATAAGTTATATGTAAATTACTCACGTCTAGAAGATATTTTCGCTTCCAAATTAGATTTACAATCATCTCGCATTCAACTAAAGTACGTTTTCATCAGTAAATGGAGCTGTGATTGTATATTGCTCTATTGAACTCCATTCACGGCTTAAGGTGCGTGGGAGTTAATGATACAGTTCTGACATTGTAAAATGATTCCGTGGCATTCAACGTGAAAATAATAATGTTCTATTCTTATTAGTAAATATCTATCTCAATATTGGCTTAATGTTAACTATTCTACTTTTCTGTAGCTGTTGGTTTTCCTATAATCCCTAACTCACACAACATTCAAACCACAATATCTGAAAATATATATAATCTGTTGGTTGCCATCCTGATTTCCTGGGGGAGCAGACCACAGACCGCCGAATATTGCAGGTCGGTGCGGTGAGTGGGATATTGAAGAAGACGATTGTGAGATGAACGTAGAGTTTCATATTCATATTCGTAGAATATGGTTTTCCTATTGGTTATATTATTAGTGCCAAAGTAATTAAGCACATTCGTCTGTTCTAATCAGTCTATACTTCATCCCTGTTTACTCTGTGGCTCAAATGAACACGTTGTCTATTACCCAAGGAAAAGCCTCGTTCACGACAAGATAATGATATAGGGAAATGACTCGCCGTAATTACATGTAGAGAGAGGTAGTTAGTTCTTAGTTTATATCACCCTTTCACTTGGCTTGATGGTTTTGCTTATTTCTTGCGTTTTGGCATGGCAGTATCGGTCAACCTTCATTTTCTAACATTTTATATTTACAAAACTAAGACCCGAGTTCACCAACAGATGCTTAAATTTTAAACATCTGTTTTAACCATAAACGGCTGTTTAACAATATTTTACTGTTCACCAAGCACTAACAATTGATTAAGTACGGTAATCGGACGGTTATCTTAAACGAGGTAGCCAACTCGGTTTAACCATTGGTTTATGCTTCCAGATGTGAAGTTTTGCATTGTGCATCACTTTTTTAGATGAACAAATACCTTACTGACACATTAACCTTTTTTTATTATTATAATTTATTGATTTGACAATTCATACTAGAATTTATTATTATTATATTTTATTGGAATGTTTTTATTGTGTCGAAAATTTTCATTAGAATTGTTTAATAATGAGTGATATTTGTTTGATAATTTATTATAATCATCATGTTTGTACCAAAATAATATTTGTACGCCGATTTCGGCTAGACATAGCGTTCTTTAATAATTACAACATCTGTACCCAACCTACCTCAAATAAAAAATATTTGTATTTAGTTACAAAAAAAAATGCAAGGCTCTGATTTTGAAGGTACAGAAATAATTTTGCGCACTCCCCGTATATTCAAAACACGGCGCAATGATGAAATTTAAAAATTTAATTAGCACATAGATACTGTACGAAAAGATTTAAAAAATAAAAACAGATTTTTGTAATAACTACTTCGTTTTATTCAATTTTTAAGCGCAACATTAAAAAAAATAATAATAAAGGTCTAGTGCCAAAGTACCTTGCACAAAGCACCAGATGGCGCCATACGCCATACCTACATCCCGCAAAATGACTCGAGTGACGTCTATAACCTATTTAAAAATGTCCTCTGTGAGTTAGACAATGAAAATTGATTGATGTTGACATTCTACATTCACAAAATATTGATAAACCATTCGATCATTCGGTCATTTTCGACTCACTCATTCAAAAACGCTTGGTTATTTAACCGTTGGTTAGAAATAAATGGTGAACACGAAAAAAACGCGGTTTGTTTAAACAACTGTTTAATTCTAACAGAACGGTTACGTAACCAATGATTACGTTGTAGTTGGTGAACTCGGGCCTAAGTCTGGTAACGTCCTGAATCAATATAACCGTGATCTTCAACATGTTCCAATATCGAAAAAAAAGTAGTTTATTGTTTGAGTTACGGAGAGATATTAAGGAAAGGGTAATGTTTTTAAATAAGCTTAATACCGCAGAATATTACAGAAAATTCATTCCGAAAAATCATTCAAATAAAAAACGACTCTTTCTACGACACAATAAAGTACAATTCAGGTCGCACAGTGCTAATTACCTACAATAATATTCACCTAGAGCACCTCTTATATTTCTGACTTCGGCTGTCGCTGAAAACCAGCGCTGGGGCTGTGTCTCGCATAGGATCGCAGCATTATGCTGAGCGATGGCCGTTTTGCGTGGATGACGTATATTTTCCCTCAAATTGTTATTTTCGTGTTTTGTTATTTCCTTGCGTCATGTGTACAGCAAATAAACGTATTTTCTTTCTTTCTTTACTAAGTTACGCTCACTGAATTGGTCCGACAACATGAGCCCGCCACGTACTTTTAGCATCATACCTAAAATGCGGAGCGAGCCTTCTGTACTATTCTGTGTCAATACTTCTCATTAATGTTTCCGTGTCAATATAAATAGTGTATCATATTTTACAGGGCTATTCAGTTATTGCTCTCTGGCTTTAATGGCAAAATTGTATTGTTATTAGTGCCTTCATAATTATATGAACTCTCAAATATTTTACTTACTACTTACTGGGAATATAGAACATTCTATTATGGTGTATGAGCAGTTGTTAAACTATAGGTAGTATGATAAAATAAATGGTCCATATTTTACCTTTGTAATTCAGTTTTCTCTATGCTCTTACCTACTTCCGTGTTTTATTAAACCAGTTTGTTACTGCGACAGCTTTGTTTAATAAATCCTTGTCAGTTAGCAAGCAGACAAATATTATTAACTCAACAGTTTTAGAAGGCCAACCGCAAAACAATATAGGCCACAAAACGCACACCCCTCTCAATTTCCTAGTGTTTAAAATGAAAAGTAGAAGTGGCATAACAATATTCTATAGAGCAAAGTGCAAATTAAAAATAAGAAAATTACCAAAAAAATACTATAATAAATAAGTAATAAAACAATGTAGGAGTTCAAATAAAAAAAAAAAATTAGGACATAAATACTTCTTATTAATATTAACAATGAGATAATATCTCATCCTTAAACCCAGGAACTACATAAAATCGTTGGCTAAAGAGTGTTTTCCAGTCTTCTAAGACCTAGATGAAACCTTTTCCTAAATGTCTATTTATTCTCAGGTGTCAGCTATATCAGCTCTATCCACATCATCATGCGGATCGCGCGAGTCAGTAGCGGTGGGTGCGGGAGAAGTTAGAAGGCGGTTAGCTGACGCGACCGCGGCACCTCCGCCCAATGCCTTCCGACATGACCCCGCTGACCCATCGGCTACGGCGCTAAAGGTGAATACAAATATGGAAAAATAACATTTCTTATTGGCAACCGTAAATGGATACTGTAATACTGTTTCATTGAAACTCTCTCTTTTGAAGGGGGTCAGAAACATCTCTGATTATTTTAGTAAAATTAGTGATTATACTGATTATCTAGTCCAGCACGCTGAGCGTGCCCACAATAGAAACGGGTTTAGAATAGACAGAATGACAGATAAACAATCATAATCTGTCATTTTGTCTATTTTTACGTCGACCAAACTCGTAGAAAACCCGTTTCTATGGTTATCATGCTAGGCAGAATATAGAAGTGGTTCCAGAGAACAGTAGCACTGTCATTTGAAAACACAGACATATCTAAACTGCGTTCGCAATTCATTTGCCAAACATGTAAACAAACACGAGTTTTAGGAAAAACAACTGTAATACCTGCATATAAGGTTGAGTTTGCGCTACAACTTCATATCTTTTATGACTTTTTCAACAGTACTAGTCGGTCTAAAATCAATTTTATTTACACTAACATAAAGTTGATGTTTGTCTTAGTGGAAAACTTATGTTTGTTCACATGTTTGGCAAATAAATTGCGAACGCAGATTAGATGATTTGCTTGATGTTGATTATAGTGACATTCATCCGCGTTTACTTAGCCTTTATTTTGACCCAGACAAAATTGATAAAACTACGCTTATGATATAACTAGTTTACATAATACTTGTAGCTTCAGATACCCGGGTAACGGTTGAATAGGATTTTTTTTAAAGTTTTATAGTGTAATACAGAATGATCTTATCAAACTGACCTCTATTATTGCAGGAATCATGGGAAAACAAGTACGCCCGCATGCGGTCATCCTCTCCATACGGAGCTTTAAACGGCTGGCGTCTACTAGGCTGCATCGTCAAAGTAGGCGACGATCTTCGTCAAGAGATGTTAGCGGCTCAACTGTTGAGACGGCTTCAAACCGCTTGGGTGGCTGAGAGGGTTCCCTTGAAGCTCAGGCCTTATGAAATACTTTGTCTTGATAAGGAGTGCGGGCTTATACAACCGGTAAGTACTCACTTTATAGCTGCTGTTCTCAACTGAGCATCTCAGTTTGAAACAGCTAGCAATTGATTTCAGACTAACTGTACCTTACTGCTGTCCAGATTTAATGATTGTATCTTCAGTAGTTTAGGATGTGTGTTGTCTGCCAGCCAGACAACAAACTTGTTAATATACTGATAGTCCTTCACAGATAACTATTTAAATCCTAACTAATATCATAAATGTGAAAGTGAGTTTGTTTGTTTGTTACGCTTTCACACTAAAGGCTCGTGCAGACTAGCGCGACTTGTCGCGCGACGTGACACAAGCAAGGCAAAAACGGCTGAACAGATTTAGATGAAATTTGGCACATGGGTAGACCATGACCTGGATTAGGACATAGGATACTTTTTATCCCGACATTCCCACGGGATCGAGACTTATGCTGGTAAAACCCCGAGGCGCAGCTAGTAATTATAATAAAAATGAAATGATGTTGGTAAACGCATAACTACAGAACGGCTGGACCGATTTGGCTATTTATTGTTTTAAAATGTTAGTAATAGTCCGAATCAGGTTCTTACGGAGAGAAAAATTTAAATGACGGATAATTTGTTGCATTTTCTATAGGAGTTTTGTATGAATTATTGAAAATTTGGACAGGACACCGTCTGTCGGGTAAGCTAGTAGAATAATAAAATCTATCGCAAGTTTATATGAGACGTACTATATCAAATTAATTTGCGGCAAGAATTTTGAGAAGAAGGTGTCTCTGATTTACGTATTCGATAATACATTGTATTTATCATTAATATTTGCTTTTCTTCAAACGGATAGAAGCAATTTTTTGGGGGGTGATTCACTTTTATTATATCTGTTTTTTCATAACAATGACTTGTTATTAATAAAGGTAGTTATTACATGTAATCCCTTTATCTTGATAATAAAAGATATGGATAACGCCTCGTCTATTCTGAAATAAACGAGAACTTGAGCACTCAATATGATAATAAGTTCATAATACCTATTATTACACAATAGCAAATACGTAACAATCTGTATATATTTATGAAACAATCAAGTGAATGGTAAGAAAAATCATGAGATACAATAACAACTTGATATAGAGTTTATGATTGACAGGATTTTTCCTAAATAAAGTTACACAGGCAATACAGAACAAACATAAAAATATAGTTTTTTTTGTAAACTCACATCAGTGACTCTTTTCATTAGAATCATAAATTACCTTAGTTATTAGCTATTAAAAAGATCATAAGACCAATTACTGCTCTCAAAACCGTGAAGGAAAACATCGTGGGGAACCGGCATGTCCTAGAACAAAAAAATCAAAGACATGGATATCTACCAAGCCGCACTGGCCCCGCGTGGTGCATTACGGCCCACTCTTTCTCATCGAGAGGAGGCCTGTGTGCCACCAGTGGGAACATTACAGGCTGACCAATAAAGACCAATTAACTAACTAACAATTTTCCTCAGGTACTAAACTCAGTATCCCTGCACCAAATAAAGAAGCAATCGGGCAAGACCCTCCGCGCCTGGTTGGAACTGGAGCACGGACCTTCCAACAGCGAAGGTTTTCTGCGAGCACAGAACAACTTTGTTGAGTCGGCCGCTGCGTACGCGCTTACTAGCTACCTGTTACAGCTTAAAGATAGGTCAGTATACAATTATATGGCAACTGTGTTTACTAGAAATTTCTTGATGTTGCTATAAAAAAAGAAGAAAGACAGAGAATAAGTTTGTTGTCCTAAAAATTCAAATATGCAAAATTCATGTATCTGGATGTGCACTCGTGCCATTCACGAATGACGTTCTGAATACCAACCGATACCTGATTAGCGGTAATGTAGCAAGAGTCGAAGAAAAGTGTTTGAAATATAATTATGTGATCCACAGTGATGACTCAGGGTAGTCAGCCAGCCCCGATATATTGCTGACTAGACATGTAATGTTTTCCCCACGGCTATTCTCCTCGTACCGACAAATGGGTAGCATAATTAGGCTATAGTTTAACCGAGACCGCTATGCCGCGCCTTAGATACTTGCGCTTCCGCGAGACGGGTGGCAGTGCAGGCCGCTGTATCGTCAACGCCGTCGCCGCGCATTCCTAAGGCGCAAACTCTCGGTCAAACTATAGCGTCAGTTTTACAGCTCTACATGATTGTGACAAAACACTTGCTATACGCTTAGATGAAACTCATAATTGATGTTAAAAAAACTACAATAATAGGTAACATTTTGCCAAGTAATTTTATGTTTTTTATTGCAGGCATAATGGGAATATCTTATTGGACAGCACAGGTCACATTATCCACATAGATTTTGGATTCATATTTTCAATATCACCCAAAAATCTTGGATTTGAAAGCTCGCCTTTTAAGGTAAGGACTATAAACATTTGTATATACTTAATTATTCAGTGTTTAAGATTCAAATGAGATATGGATATGTTTAAAAGGGGGGACTCAACTCTACAAGTTGTGTCGTTTTCAACAATTATTAACACAAGTCTTTTATTTCAGTTGACGCACGAGTTCGTGGAAGTGATGGATGGCGAGAACTCGGACATGTTCCAGTACTTCAAGATCCTGATCTTACGGGGACTCATCGCCGCGCGCAAGCACTGCGACCAGATCATACACCTTGTAGAACTCATGCGCATGGGTATGTACTGAACTATAGTTCTTAAAACTAATTTATAGTAATTGACTTTTACAATATAATAAATATATTAATAGGGGGAGAACACAGACAATATTATTAATATCATAACTGTAGTTTTACGTTTTTTAAATGGGCCCTATTAAATGTCATCGCCTATCCCTGTCGACTCAAATATCTGAAATTGAAATCCCAGTCGCAATCTCACTTCAGTGATAATCAATGTCCTAAACTTGCTATGAATGCAGGTAAAATACGGTTTTTTTGACAGATCGAGACAGATTACTGAAAATATTTGAATGAAAATTTACGGGAACTGCCCCTTTGTTTGTTTAACCCATGAAAAAAATTACGATTATCCTAATCCTATAAATTTATATAATACTAGCTGCGCCCCACGGTTTTACCCGTATACGTAAGGATATAGAATATTTTTCGTCCTGATATAACTATGAGATCGAGACTTATGTGAGTGAAACCGCGGGGTAGCTAGTGATCAATATATTTTTGTTAGCCTTTTGAAGTAATTTTACCTATCCAATGGTCCCCCTGCAGGAGGCCAGCTGGCGTGCCTGCGCAGCAGCAGCGCCGTGATGTCGTTCCGCGCGCGCTTCCACCCGGGCCGCACGGAGCCGCAGCTGCAGGCGCTCGTGGACAAGCTGGTGCGGGACGCGCTCAACTCGCTGTCCACCCGTCTGTACGACAACTACCAGTACTACACCAACGGGATACTGTAGCTCCGTAGGCACGACGCATGTGACGTCATTCATTTTTATGCTAGGGCCACATTGTCGGCGAACAGGAAGCCAATTTCCGTAATTGAAAACGTTCAAAATCCAGTCGCACTCTCATTTCGGCGACAGTCAACGTCAAAAACTTATCAAAAATTTTGGGAAGTTAGAGATGTTTTTGACAGACTGAGACTGAAATTAGAATAGGAACGTTCTTAAAAATACGGAATTTGCCTGTAGGTGAATACTGGGTTGACTCAATTCAGATTGCCATTGACACGCTAAGAAGTTGTCTCGTGTTGTCACAACAAAAGTTCGTTGTCGACCTTCGAAGAAGTATGTGGCGAACGTTTTGGTCATATAAGCCCGACAGTGTCACCCTAGGGTTAGCGTACTCAGTTTTTCTTTAAATCCTCTGTCGTGCTTTTCGTGTAGTGTTTTGTCTCTTGTTGACCCTTTGATGGACTTTATGTAAAATGAGCCGACGAATGCGTGAAAATTATTGCTGAATCTCGTTCGTTAGTGTTCGCCTGTCTGTAACCAAACCGACGAAGCTGTCATTCGTTGAGATTCGTTGGCTAACTGCACTTATCCACTTCGCCACGCCAGTAACGAATTAATGATTTTTTTTGGACTATTGTATATTGCGTGTTTGAGTAGTAACGTCAACTGTCGTTGAAGGGTACTTTATTCCTTAGTTCCGTTACTATATCTTACAATATTAGCACCTGCAGTTTAGAAAATGAGTAATTCAAAGAAACAAAGAGATTTTTTTGTAATATTTGAATTGAATGTGTTATTGCTCTCTCACTGAAACTCATACCTTCACAAAATGCAGAGTGTAACTTGAGAGGTGAAATCGATCTTCAATCCACATATTGGTTTAGAAAATTTGAGATTCGCATAGTATGTTAACTTGTAAATCGTAGCTTACATCACGTAGATTTTGTAAATTTTAGTGCCATAACCCACTGACACACGCTGTACCTTGGAATCTTAGTCTTATTTGCTCAAACATTGACACCACCATTCACGAATATGTTTGACCCGTCCACTGTAGATCCCGATAGTGCTTTGTAAAGATAATCAGATTGACAGATTAATATTTTTCATGTATAAAGGTTACTGTGCAAATAGAATGTTAAAAAATTCTAAAATAAAAATATGTAAATAATAAAATGAAATTATGATAATTTTCGCAATGAGAAGACTGATTGTTCAGGCATGAAGAGTGGTTTAGATTTAGGTTTCTTAGCCGATTAAATTTAAGTTTTATCCTGTATGTACATTGGAAGACATGAATGCGAAACGAATGATAAATAAAATTGCAGTTACTGACATGAATGCGAACGATATGCCAAAGGAACGTGTAAAAAAGGCATTGTTTTAGATGTTAAATACTTTTAGAATAATATGGAAATCGAAAATCTTATTGTTAAATGTCCAACGCTAGATAGACCTGAGAGACACCAAAATAAATTAGGTGGATCCATATAACAAAATAGACGTTTTATGAATTATATCAATGTATTTATGATATATGGGGTTATTGTTATTCTGTGTTGTGGGCAGTGCTGCCATTAGGTAGGTAATGGAACCAATATTATTGTACTATTAAATGGAGGAGTAAACATTGATTAGAATATTATAACTCGTATCATTGACCTTTCGACATCTAAAAAGGTTTTTAAAGGGAGTGAGAATGTTGCCAAATTTTTAACTATAGCAATGACGAGATGTTTATATTTTTAAATATGTCCACTCTAATATTCCGATTTTCTCCTCAAATATAAATGACATACGATAAGTAAAGACATACGTAGTAGAGCCCTTACTAAGTTACTAACCGAAGTATTTGGGACTGAAAGAGGAATGATCTAACACTTGATGTTGAGAGCGTTTTGCTATAGAGAGGTATAATAAGACACTCGACAATTAAGGGTTTCCCAAACGATTTAATCAAAGGCTACTGTAATACCAGGAAAGTCAGTCAAAGATATAATGCCTGTTTTTATACGGCAAGAAACGTCTGTCGAGGCAAGGATATATATACCGTGCATTTTATTTGACGACGTCATATATTTTATATTTATATTTGTTGTATAATACGATAATAATCTAGATTAAGGCGGGTCCACACCTCTGCACGCGCACGAATATTGCGGTTCGCGTGCATCTTAGGAACATAGTACCTTTGGACGTGTTCGCGAGGAGCGGTTGGCGAGTAGTTCGCGTGCAAATTAATGGTTCTCTCGCGGACACGGTTAGCGTGCATCTTAGGACCATAGTATGGACACCTTCACTTCACGGTTCGTGCGCGTAGCTCCAATTGTGTAGGTGTAGATCCTTGCACGCGAACCGTTCGCAACATGCGCGCGCGCGTAGATTGTGACGCGAGCATAGCCATTCGAGGCGCCTAGCGTGCACGGTTCGTGCGCGTGCGCTGATGTGGACCCGCCTTTACAGTGTCAAGTTTTAGTTGATACATACAGTATAATTGTGGGGCCAGTTTACGTCGTTGCTTTGAATTTCTGTATTAAAAGGCCAGAAATCAGTGTGACTAAACTTAGCGATTGCATAGCGTGCAAAGCATAAAAGTGCGGAAAATATGCACGAAATAGTAAGATAATAGAGTGAGACGCCAACGGTGGTAGAGAGAGATGTCTTTGTCTGTTGAATCCGAATTCACCACTATTATACGGTGATTGGGATTTCATAGAATGCGTGTATCTAATCCAAAGCTGTTAGTCTCTACTTACTTATTCGTGAATATAAGGGATCTGTATATGAATCAAGCAATAATATGCCTTATTCTAGAATAATTTAAGATTGTTTTGCGCTTTTTATGTACTTAACTCTTCCGCAAGGCGTTCTAGACGATCCTTCGATGTAAACTGGCCTTTTACGACGCTACTCATAGTTTTGTATAAATTGCCTCTCAGCTTAAAATTTTATAAACCCATATTTATTACCATTATATTTGTGTGTGGGTGAACTATTGTAATGTCGCATTGGACAAATAGATAGTTTATAATTGACGTACCTTTAAATATTATATTCACTATAGTCTCATATTTGTTTCAAGTTGAAAATTATATCTGTATATAAACGTTTTCGCTTACGGTCAATATTAAATTATTCCGTTTAGGAAAATATTGCAAATGTCCGAAACTAAGATAACTTTCTCCTCGAAATTAATTCGTTATTTATCATCATGTACAGGTAATTGTAAGTAGGTACTCTAACATATATCGTTTATCTTAATTTTTTAAATATACATAATCATGATTTTTTATGTGACTTTTATTTGCCCCAATATTTTACAACAATCAGTATTTCATATACCTACAGTTCTTACACAGTTATTTTACCTCTGATAACGAGACTAATGATCATTGCGGTTTTGATATTGCTAAATCAGAGGTAATTTTTTTACCTACACCATATAACTCGGTTTGTATGGAAACGCGCGCACACATCAAAAACGAGCCCCCACCCCACGTCTTTCTACGCGTGTCAACGCATCAGAGTGTAACTAGAGGGGCCAAGCATAGAACGGGGAACGGGATGTTCAAGCGTCCTTCGTGTCATTGACTCTGGCAGGGCCACTATCAGGGATATTAATTTTGATTACACAAAAAATTAGTTGTCGCCAAAAATCAGAATTTGTCGGTCACTGGTTCAAAAGATATAAGGGTTTGTAGGTGGCCGATCTGGAGAGTCTCCCCAGCAGGGCCACATTTATATCTCAAAAACTAGGGCACCTAGCGAAGATCTGTTTTCTCTCATATTTTATCGCCAATTAGTCGAAATTTGTCGCCAAATATCAGAATTTGTTAGTAACCGGTTCAAAAGATATAAGGGTTTATTTTCTCATGGTAATTTTTCGTGAACTTTTCGATCTAGCTCTTGGACTATACCTTACTAATTGAACTCATTATATCTCCTAAACTAAGACCCGATTAAATCTAATATTTGGCGACTAATTGGCGACAAAATATGGGAGAAAACAGATCTTCGCTAGGTGCCCTAGTTTTTAGGGTTCCGTAGTAAACAAGGAACCCTTATAGTTTCGCCATGTCCGTCTGTCTGTCTGTCTGTCTATCTGTCTGTCTGTCCGTCTGTCTGTCCGCGGCTTAGCTCAGAGACGGTTAGTACTAGAAGCTGTAATTTGCCATATGTATACATATTAATCATGCCGACAAAGTGGTAAAATAAAATCAAGAAACATATTTTTTTCTAGGGTACACCCCTACACGTAACGTGGGGATGTTTTTTTTTTCATCTATCCCATGTTGTGGGGTATCGTTAGAAAGGTCTTTCAAAAATATTGCGAGTTTGTCAAAACCATTTTTGGATTCAGGGATCCGTTTGCGAAATATTAAGCTTTCAACTGAGTTTTTTTGTTAGAGTCAAGTGTCCCCCCCCCCCCTTCTAAATGGTTGTACTTGGACTTGTGAAAAAATTCACAGCAGTAGTATGTATAACGAAATTAAAAGGAAAACTATCAGAGCTAAGTAGGCTCTACAGGTTAACGAGTAATAATCGACCAATTTAAATTTGCGGTTTGCAAAACATGATCTCCCATACATTCCTTAGGGGAGAACATGTTTTTCAACTACAATGTTAAGTTTGTTCTTGGGATAAATTCATCCCAACTACGGAACCCTAACCCGACCCGTGTTTCCCTACCCGTGTTTCACAAACTGTGTCCAAATAAACATTATTCTTTCTTTCTTTCTTTCTTTCATTGTGCGTGGTCCGACACGCACTTGGCCGGTTTTTGAGATATAAATGTGGCCCTGCTGGGGAGACTCCAGATCGGCCACCTATAAACCTCTTTATCTTTTGAACCAGTGTTCGACAAATTCTGATATTTGGCGACAAAATTCGACTAATTAGCGACTAATTATTAGTGTAATAAAAATTAAAATCCCTGATGGTGGCCATGCCAGAGTCAATGACACGCGTCCTTCGAGCTGAACTCAGCATGACACACAAAAACGCCGTCACTTAAGGCACCTGTGCCACCCGCCGGCGATTATGGAGAAGCGAATAGAGCTAGCAGCAACTAAATATGAGTTGGCGAGCAATGAGCAGCGAATGCGCGGCGGCGACGAACGATTACTCGCTAGTATGCGTATGGTACCAAGCCTGAGTCTCAGCGATTGTTCTGCCGCCAAGCGAGCATTGCTGAGCGAGTACTCACTTTGATATCTCTGTTCGCTGCGACAAACGAGTATTCGCCGACGCGGCGAGTACCGGACTTAGGGAGTAGACCCCCTGTTTCGTTTGGACATCTCTAACACACAATGACGCAGTGACTACACTTGCACTGCATTCCCCCCGCATTCCGAGTTAGGCTGTAATCGATTTGAGCGATTTGAACGGCCGTTCCAAATAAGCCTTAGCGCGATAACGATGTATTGTGAATCGTCATAGATGACGTCATGACATGCGCCATCTTGCGATAACGCCGACCATGCCTTTTACTAATATCACCGTGAGCGCTGTCAAAGATGAAGTTGTGCTGTTTTGTTTTGAGTTGCATCATAACTTTAGACAAACGTGGCATCTTCGAAATTGTGCTTCTGGCTACCGTGGCCACCTAACCAACGAAGAAGAAGAAATGTATAGTATAAACACAAAGAAATATGATATGCAAGTTTTGACGTTGAGCGAGCACCGTGAGAACGTTCACGGGCGTTCCGAATTGATGACAGCCCTCAGCTGTCATAATCGTGATATCTAACTCGGAACGTCAAATATTGATGTCAGCGCTGTGAGCGATTACGTTCTTATTCGGAAAGCGGCCTCCGAGTTACACTGTAATCGATTTGAGCGCGCTAACGGCCGTACCGAATAAGCCTTAGCGCGATAACGATGTATTGTGAATCGTCATAGATGACGTCATGACATGCGCCATCTTGCGATAAAGCCGACCATGCCTTTTACTAATATCACCGTGAGCGCTATCAAAGATGACAGTTGTGCTGTTTTGTTTTGAGTCGCATCGTATCTTTAGATAAACGTGGTATCTTCGAAATTGTGCTTTTGGCTACCGTGGCAACCTAACCAACGAAAAAGAAGAAATATGTAGTTTAAACACAAAGAAATATGATATGCAAGTTTTGACGTTGAGCGAGCACCGTGAGAGCGTTCACGAGCGTTCCGAATTGTTGACAGCCCTCAGCTGTCATAATCGTGATATCTAACTCGGAACGGCAATTATTGATGTCCGCGCTGTGAGCGATTACGTTCTTATTCGGAAAGCGGCCTTGTTTGTCAAGGAAACGCTATTTAATAATGTGTGAGGTCACTGTTCTCAGTATGGACACTTTTTCTTGTGACTAAGTAAGGTGACGGCAAATCTCGCGATTTAAATCTTTGGCGGGGTTTGCTTTAAGGTGTCAATAACGCTCTTTAGGAAACCACACCAACTTACTTGCATAATCAACGTTTCAGTGACGTCATTCACCCGTAAATTGCGGACGCTGCGTGAGTGGTCACCGCTCTTGTAGGAAACTGTCGTTTTACCAATCAACTATTTACACATACGGGACCTACAATCTTTTGTACGTTTCGTGATTGAGCAGGATTTGACTGGTAGAAATCGTTATGTAAGCAGGCGCGGTCGCAGCCTAAGATTTGGGGGGGAGGGGGGGTCACCGTGCCGAGGAATATTGGGGAAATATTTAATTATTACTCTAAAACTTTTTGATTATCTAATGATACATCCTACTTTTAAAATAAGTAAGTTTTTAACTTTACAATGCATTTGCTCGAAAAGAGCGTTTTCCAAGCAGTCAATTTGTGCGGAAAGTGTCACTTTTTTTCACTAGTTTATTTTACTTTTCTGTTTTTTTTTAATTTTTGAGGCCGTCGTCAGCCCGTCTCGTCTCAGAGATTTTATTATTTGAGAAAAGTTTTAGCGCTCTTATCATATTTTTTTTGCTATGGCAAGTACAAGCATTGAACGTCATTGTCAAAATGTCAAATATGACAATGTCAGTATGTCAAAATAATAACACGCTCGACTCGGCTACTCACGTGCGTTTGAACTGAAATATTAATTAAATATGTGTTGGAACACGAATCTATACAATTAAAAGCAGTGAAAATGTCGAAAACTAAAGATCTGGAAGACCATCTTCCAGGTTTTGATGCTCCTGACGAAGAAGAAACACAAGATGATTCTCAAAGTAATAAGAAGAAAAAGAAGAATTCTGGTGGGTTCCAGTCCATGGGACTGAGTTTCCCAATACTGAAAGGTATTACGAAACGAGGATATAAACAACCGACCCCTATACAACGTAAGGTAAGCGAAACGAAAGACTTTTTTGTAACCTAACCTCAAAAGTTTCTAACCAAGACCTATTTATACTAATATTATTGCACAAGCTGCTCTTAGCCTTTTTCGACCTTGATTTCTAACGTAGAAAAATGTGTAAAACTATGTTACCACCTGAACTAAAGACTACAATTGCCTTCATCATACAGACTATGACAAATGTTTTAATTTTTTTCAGACAATCCCACTAGCTTTGACAGGCAAAGATGTGGTGGCTATGGCTCGTACAGGATCGGGTAAGACAGCATGTTTCGTACTCCCAATATTGGAGAAACTGCTGGCTCCTAACAGTAAACCTATGCCTGGCAAGAACTTCAGGGCTTTAGTACTCTCTCCTACAAGGGAGTTGGCATTACAGGTAAACTATATTTATTTGTATTATACAAATCAGACTGTACTTCAATAAAATCTGCATAAGTAATGCATGAGGAAAAGTAACAAGCTGAACATTACCATTCTTGTTATTAACATTAGGCATAATTATGAAATAGGAGTCCTTGGACTTCTTTAAATTTTCATGGTGTCCAATAAAGTTTAATGATCATGATTATTATATTTTTTATTATTAATAGTTTGTGTTAATAATTTCATCACCACTGCCTCTCAAAACTGAAGGATACCATTGTGAGTAAACCAGCATGTCCAAGAACCAAAAATTTGATGGCATGTGTCATCTAAGCTTGGTAGATTTTATAGACCACTCCCTCTCAAAGGGAGTAGGCCTGTATCCCAGCAGTTGTTGCTTAATTTTTTTTTTTCCTATTGTGTTATACAAATTTTTCCTAGGTGCATCGTCTTCACATTATATACCTAATGTACCTATACAAAATATTGTAAGACATTTTAAAAGCGTAACGGTGGAGTTTCTTACCCATTCTTCTCCATACGAAAACTAGCTTTTGGAAGGGGCAGCTAGAATCAATTCAATTGTTTTTGTAAGTTTTTGATGTTCAATAGTGCCTTACAAGGGCCTATTTGAAATAAATGACTTGACTTTGACTAGTAGTGGGAACATTATAGGCTGTTTGTCCTTTATATGCATCTTATGCATCATGATGAAAGCACAACAATAAATCTGTATCCTTTTGGAGTTCTGAAAACAGTCCAGTGATTAAGTCCACCTTTGTACTTTTTTGAGTGAGAAAAGTTTAGATAAATAAATAAAACAGTTTATCTTTTTGTAACATACCTGTATTCTTTTGTTACTGGAGTTCTTTTCATCTAATACCTAGCTTTAGCAGCTAGTACAGTCTGGTGTTGATAAACGCAACATGATGGGATTAAAAAGTAAATTCAACATGATACTATGATGATAAAGTTATATTACTTTGCAGTCTTCATTAATTCTTGCACCTGATTGTTGTACCTGATTGTTCCAGACATTAAGATTTATCCGAGAACTGGGCAAGTTTTCCGGCTTGTCGTCAGCGGCTATCCTCGGTGGAGAGTCAATAGAACAGCAGTTCAGTGTCATGTCGGGCACAGCACCAGACATTGTGGTGGCAACGCCTGGACGGTTCCTACACATCTGTATTGAAATGAGCTTGAAACTTGATAATATCAGTAAGTATTTAATTTTATTTTATAGCTTTATTATAAAAAATGGCTAACAAACTGTAAGGCAGTTTAATGTCATTTGTCTGTGCTTGCATACAATGTGTAAAAATCAAAGTCATTTATTTGCAGTAAATGCAATACGAAAGATGGTAGGTATTTTAATTTTTTCACATTTCGCCATAAACTGGCAAGCAAATATTAAAATAAATAATACGTTTTTAGGGGTATGAGGAACAGGGTGTAAAGTTCACTCATCCCCCATAGAAAAGGGAGGATCCTCCGACCAGACGGGTGTCGTGTCTGGCGGGCAACTGCCCAGAGGTTGAAGTCGGGAAGCTTGTATATATTGTGACGTCAGGATGTTGTGTGACGTCAGGTCTTTGATGCGTAGTTCGCATGTAGCGATGTTGATGCCGCTACAAGTTGATTGTACAAAGAGAAACACATAAAGTTAGTCATACAGTAAACACAATGGTACAAGTGGTGAAAATGTAGAACAGCTGGCTCCTGATTTAAGTAAAAAGATTCTTGTATTTCTAACACGGTGCTAACTTCAATAAGCAAATCTCTAAACAAATTATTTAAAACTATTTAAAGTTTAAGCTTTATAGACTCAACATAAAATATAATTGCTAGACTGTTAAGTTAAAAAGGTAAAATAATAGGTATTGCTATTAACAGCAACCATCAGTTAATATACCGATTTTGAAATTCAACATTAAAAAAACCATCCATATTCTGTATAAGCTGCCGTTTCAGTTACAAAACTATGTCTTCAAAGTAATTGTCTTCAAAGTAATACTTAATTCTTCTTTCTTTATTTTTACAGAACTAATAGTATTCGACGAAGCCGACCGCCTCTTCGAGCTGGGTTTCGGCGAACAGCTTCGAGAAATCGTCGCCCGTTTACCATCTACCCGTCAAACTTTGCTATTCTCTGCAACATTACCGAAAATGCTTGTCGAATTCGCTAGAGCGGGTCTTACAGACCCCACACTAGTGAGATTGGATGTTGACTGGAAGTTGCCTTCAACTTTGTGGCTTGGTTGGATCTCAGTAAGAGCAGAATTGAAGACTGCAGCCTTATTGATATTGTTGGATAGAATTTTGTCTTCGAAAACTCCGCAAGCAGTTGTATTTGCGGCTACGAAGCATCATGTGGAGTATTTGAACCTAGTAGGTTAATTCTTAAACACGTAAAAATAACATCACGCATGTATTCCCCGAAGGGTTTAAGCAGAGGTGTACCGTCAAAGAAGTTCATAACTGACCACCATAAGGACTATTCTTGCTTGCAGCGCTCGGCGGCTATAGAACCGGGTCGGTGACAGATGTGGTCATCGTGTTCAGGCGATTTTGTTTTTAAACTGGTTAGATATGAAATTCTTCGATGGTAGGTACTATCAGGCTATGGACACCCACATTAAGTAAATAAAAAAGTTAATAAGTACTTAAATAAAGGTGTTGTTGTGTGTGTAAGTTTAATTCAAATGTTTGTTCATTCTTTTGGGAGATGAATGAGACTTTTATGTTGCTAGTGTAATTTATTCGTTTTCTAATAAAGATCGGAAGTAAAGATGACTATAAAGTATTCTTACTTAAGGCGCGGTGGTAACACCTCAATATTCCCAAAAAACTGGTTTCTTGGATAGTCCGAGTATGAGTATGCAATAAAAATATACGACGCAAAAAATACAAAGGGCAGAGAAGGGTTTAAAGAAAAATGCTAACCGAATAGAATAGAAGAAAATAGTCTGGTATTCCCAATAAAAAATTCTTCACAAAAATAAACTTTGGCGTCGAACATCTCTGTATTTTCAGCGATAACAACATTTTTTTTTTAAAGAGTTCCATAGTATAAATATTATTTTATAACATTAACCAAACAATTATTTAATTTAATGTGTATATTCCGAATAATCTAAATAAAACCCGTAAAATAAATGCCCATTCGCAGCTTACTCACATCGTCAACTCAAATATTTATTCAATTTTCAACGTTATTTAATGCTCTGTAATTGTAAAAATAGATATTGCGGTCATACTTTAGTCGTCGGGCTACCGTATATCGCGCAGACGCGGTTGTGTGAGTGCAGCTGTAGCGTTTTTTAAATAGTAGTCAGTCCGCGCCTTAATAAAAAAGAAAGACCCACGGCAAAAAAGTTAGGTGTGCAGTCAAGTTTTACCCTTTCTTCTATTTTCACTAATATGCATTATCACCTTTCTGCACACGGTCATTTATAGTAATTGCTATATTTTTTCCCCTCTGATATGTATACCTTTAACCTTTGTTCTCTAACAGTCAAAATTAAAATAAATGGTATAGTTTAACAGTATTTATTTTTCCCCAGGTCCTACAACAAGCAGGCATATCATCAACATACGCATACTCGGGTCTCGACGCATCTGCGCGTAAGATCGCGCTCGGTCGCTTCACGAACAAGAAGTGTTCAGTACTCATAGTGACTGATGTTGCCGCCAGAGGGTTAGATCTACCGGCTTTAGATACAGTTATTAATTATAACTTCCCAGCCAAACCGAAGCTTTTTGTGCATAGAGTTGGTGAGTTCTACTGAAATAATGTTCTAGATTATAGTTGCATTTCGCAAGCGCGCTAATCATTATAATTTAAACCTTATGTGTATGATTTGAAAGTCGCTTAACGCATGCTCGTGTTTTGCAACAACTTCTAATTGCATCATTTTTATACTTTCAAAATTTGCTGATTTCATACTCCCTTTTCATTTATCTGTCTATGTATCTGCCATACAAATTTATAAAAATCTATTAGAAGTATCGATAGTTTTTTTCCTTAAGCATTAAAATACATACATGAACTCACGCCTTCTTCCCATGGAAGTAGGCAGAAACTACAGAACGCCATCTGTTACGATCCTTACATACTGCTTTTACTTCGTTGACGTCCATACATCAGGTCATACACGCACGCCGGTTGCAAGTACTACGCACCTGACCTTTCTGAAGAACATCACCAATAAGGTCACTACATATTCTGTCCTAGGGCGTTTACACTCACATCGGCCTTGTCAATACCTTTTGTTAGTCTCCTTTCTCTCATCCTCTGAACATGACCAAATAATCTAATCTGCGTTCGCAATGTGTTTGCCAAACACGAGTTTACCACTTAGACAAACATCAATTTTATGCAAGTGTATATAAAGTTGATTTTAGACTGCCTAGTACTGTTGAAAAAGTCATAAATAAATGGAAGTTGTAGAGGAAACTGAACCTTATGTGTTGGCATTACAGTTGTTTTTTCTAAAACTCGTGTTTGTTTAAATGTTTGGCAAATAAATTGCAAACGCAAATTAAGCATACTCTTTGAAAATTTGTCACTACATCTTTTAAACTGCACCGTTGTCTTATCACATCATTCCTATTCTATCAAATATTAGTAAAGCGCTTAGCGACAGTTGTTACATTTTTTTCGCCAATATTTTTAAGTCTGTGGTATTGGTGTTCAAATCTCTAAGTTAGAACTTGAATATTTACGTAGACCACAAAAACCTAAACTAGCCAAATTTATCATCTAGGTCGCAGCGCCCGCGCCGGTCGCGCCGGTCGTGCGTTCTCCCTCATCGCCCCCGAAGACGTCGCCCATCTGTTAGACCTGCAACTGTTCTTGGGAGCTGAAATGATATCACCTGCACAAGTGAAGGAAAGAGGCCTTGCTTGCCCAAGTGGCGTGTGGGGAGCTATACCTACCTCGGCGCTGGAGTTGAGACACCAGGACGTCAGAGCTTGGGAGAAGAATTATTCGGAGATTGTGAGTATTTTGTTGAGAGTTTTTTTAAATCAAGAATTTGGTAAGTTATAGGAATTTATTGCGGTTTTATTTTAAGTATACTGATGAAGTTTATTGTATTTCATTTGAGATTTGCAGACATCAATTTGTTAATAATGATTCTCTCATTAAGATCTTAAGCGATGATTAAAATCTACTTTTTAGACTTACATTTAACATCACGTTTATATTTTCACGCACGGTTAGGCACAGGTGTACATAGGTACACCTACATTTCGCCAGTTATGTTTAAGTCCCTTGTAATAGTCGGCGAGCCTATTGCCATCAATCGAGCACAAATATAGACTCCGGGCTGCTACTGAGAAATCCTAAATGGCAACTTTTCAGACTTCTTATACACAACGTGTTCATTTTGATATCCCATAACTGTAGGGTATTAATAAGACCATGTCAAAGAATCTACTAGCATATAATTTTTTTTTAAGATAACTTCCCACTAGACTCGATGTGTGTATCAAGTTTCATTGATAGGTACGAGTAAATCATTTTTTTTCAAACCAATCATTCATGTTTAAAGCTAAGAAAATGCGACGTCATATTTTCTTTTTATGAACAAAAATAGTCAGAATTTATTACTTTGTCCAATTATTTTGAATGAAAAATAAAAAAATAAAACCTTATGCCTGTTGATTCTTTGATATGGTCTCATTCAAACCCTAGAGTTATGGGATTAAAAAAATCACCTTGTATAAATATGTGTAAGTATTAGAATAACCCCCCCGCAAGTGGCGTAATTTAAATATTTCTACCATCGCGCTAAATGGCTATAATTTTCATGCCATTAGCTACTCATAAATACGAGGGCGGAGTGATAAGTCTGGTAAAAATCTATTTTGGAATAAAATTATCGCAAATTGCATGTAACCTCCTTGTTCACAACTCTTTTGAGGGACTATATTTAAATTTTCAGCCAGTACCGCCGGTTAGTATTTTTTTGAGAGCCATTAAATAAAAACAATGAACGCATTTTCGCAAAGATGGAGAAAAGTGAATTTCGAGTGTTTATTAAACATTATTTTTTGTGCAAAAAAACTATTACGGAAACGAAACAAAGGCATGATAAATATTATGGGGACTCTGCTCCGTCGATTAAAATGATTCATAAATGGTTTACGGATTTTCGGTGTGGTCGTACAAGCACAAGTGATGCTGAACGCCCAGGACGTCCAGTTGAGGTCACTACTCCAGAGATGATCGCTAAAATCCATGACATAGTGTTGAACGACCGAAGAGTAAAAGTGAGCGAGATAGTCGAGATAGGCATCTCAGACGAACGTGTGCGCAATATCTTACACCAACATTTAGATATGAAAAAGCTCTCCGCGCGATGGGTGCCGCGTTTACTGACTATTGATTAAAAACGCATGCGAGTTACCACTTCGAAGGCAGGTTTGGCGTTGTTACAACGGAATAAACCTGATTTTTTGCGTCGGTATATAACGGTAGACGAAACGTGGATCCACCACCATACACCAGAAACCAAGGAACAATCGAAACAATGGATTGCTAGGGGCGAACCAGCTCCGAAGAAGGCCAAAGCAGTTTTGTCGGCCAATAAGGTGATGGCTACAGTTTTCCGGGGCGCACGTGGGGTAATCCATATTGACTACCTAGAGAAGGGTAAAACGATCAATGGCGAATATTATGCCAATTTATTGGACCAATTTAACCAAATTTTACCTGAAAAACGACCGCATTTGGCTAAGAAGAAAATCCTCTTCCACCAAGACAACGCACGAGTGCACACCTGCGCGATTGCCATGGCCAAATTACATGAGTTGCGATATGAGTTGCTATCTCACCCACCATATTCGCCAGATTTGGCCCCTTGCGACTATTTTCTGTTTACGAATTTAAAAAAATGGCTCGGTGGAAAAAGATTTAGCTCCAACGAGGAGATCATGCTCGAAACCAATGCCTATTTCAAAGGGTTGCCTAAGTCGTACTTTACGGAAGGGATCGAAAAGTTTGAGAAACGCTGGATGAAGTGCATTGAGTTAGATGGAAATTACGTTGAAAAATAAATCATAATCTATTGTCTACATTTCTTTCTCATTTCTCCTTTCGCAGGTCTGCTGGAAGAAATTTCTTAAGAAATAAGCAGTACCTTTGTACTCAAATTATAATTATGTCTTATCTCTATGTATATTACTGTGTGTACATAAATAATAAAATAAATAAATAAATATTTTTTTAATTAAGTTGTCTCCTTGTTTCATTTTTACCAGACTTATCACTCCGCCCTCGTACCATCGTGCCGAATCGAGAGAAGAATATTAAAAACGTACTGTATTTTTCACAGTAACAATAATTTATTCCTTCACCTTCGTTAACAGGAAGATGCAGCCCGCGTATGTGGCCGCGGCTGGCAACAGTACATAAAATGGCGCGAGCCCGCCTCAGCCGAAGCGAACAAGCGCGCCAAGTCCACGCCGTTCCCCGTACTTACGCACCCTTTCTTAGTGGATGAGAATGATAGCGCTGCTGTTGATATGATTGAGAAGATCAAGAACTATACATCTAAAGGAGTAAGTATTTATACTACTATATGGTCAGCAAAAATGTACACTGAATTACGTTAAAAATCTTCTTAATAAAATTCTTAAATCCACTGACATTCAACGCATAGCCTAAATCACTGAGGAAGGAAGGAACGGGAAGGATTTTCGAAAATTCAAAGGGTTAAATATTGGAATTTCTTAATTTTTGCCCATGGGAAAAGTCATAGGGCAAACGCCTTGTTCATTCTAAATTGTCATAAAATAATTTGATACACAATTTTTCAGCAATTTAGTCAAGTTTGTTCAGCTTATCAACATCTGTGCGCCATAAAAGTTAAATAAATTACCAGACGAACAATATCTGTTATAAGATACATTATATTTATTAGTTGCGTAGTTACTAATTTCTTATGTTGACTGTACCAATCGCAGCCCTATTATATGAAGGCCAATGCCAATTTCTTTGATGGACATTTTCTCATATATTTTTTTCGAAGTTCGTAAGGCTCCGACACAAAGTGCACGAACCGCCCCGACTTTTGCGGAGCGGCACTCCGTTGTGCGGCAAGCCGGGTGCCTAAAGGGCTATATTTTAACACGAATTACTTTTATTTTTTCAGACAATTTTAGAGCTGTCCGCTAAGAATGATTCGCCGATGTATTTGGCAATGAAGAGGAAGAAACAAGCACATGGAAAGACAGTTCAGAAAGTTCGAGACATTAAAAAACTGGCGGTAAGAACTTGCGTAATATAGAAGACAGTTTGTACTAGTCTCATTATACACCACTTTTATATGTAGATTTTGGATCGTTACAAAAAATGTAATCGGCAGATATTGACATTTTTTAAATAAACACCTTTTTATATCCATGTCGGCAAACTTGTGATTTAAATATAGTAGATTATACAACAAGTGAAAAAAGGGAATTTAATGCGAGGGACTAAGTTGGAGTACCAACGGATTTTAGAGTAGAATCACAAGCGTAGCGAGCGATTCTAGATTAGAATCCTGAGCGGAGCGAGGGATACAAGGACAAGATGATTCTTTTTTTCACGAGTTGTGTACTTTACGTTTTATCATTGACTGCGAGAATAGTTATTTATGCTATAAGTGCGGAAGGTAGGTGATTTCCGACGAGTGGCATTTTTATTTACGAGCGACCGAAGTGAGCGAGTGTATAAGTCGACACGAGTCGGAAATCATCTTACGCACGTGTATCATACAACGTTTTACTATGCATTGTGCGAGAAAAAAAAACGAGCTAGCCTTACGGTAGTCGCCTATGATGTGTAACATCTAACATATGACGTGTATAAATGATAAAAACAACATTCATGACTTTGAGTTTCGAGTTCGACTTCGACTTTGACTTTGGCTTCGACTTCGACTTCAACTTTGACTTTACTTTGATTTGACCATCGTCATAATCATCGCCAATGCCATCGCCATCGTCATAGTTATCGCTATCGCCATCGTCATCTCCATCGCCATCGTCATCGTTATCATCATCATCTGATTTGTAAAACTTTTCTCAAATAATAAAATCTCTGAGACGAGCTGACGACGGCCTCAAAAATTAAAAAAAAAAACAGAAAAGTAAAAAGCACTAGTGAAAAAAAGTGACACTTTCCGCACAAATTGACTGTTTGGAAAACGCTCTTTTCGAGCAAATGCATTGTAAAATAATTTTCTTTTTTTAACATTGTATTTCTAGGCTGAAGGCGTAGTATTAGAAGAGACTAGCTACATAAAACCAAACAGACCTCCAAACGAACCGCCAAAGAAGAAGAAAAAAGAAATCGTTCGCGATGAGAACTACATTTCACATTTCGCTAGTGATCAGCATACTGAAATGGGGTGAGTGGAGATATCCAAGAATACAAAAAAGTTTTTGCCACTTTATTTATCACGACTGACAAGTTTAGTGGATATATAACTGGTTTTATGACGTCATCAAGTATAGCAGAAAAATGTATTCTTGGTGACGTTATAATGTATTTGTCTTTTCAATTTAGTAAAAAGTGTTGTCAAAAGTGATAAATAAATTAAGACCGTTTATCCTAAAAGTTGGCAACGTCGCAAATAGCTGTCAAATATTTCCCTCTTTTGATTAATTTGGCTATATTACTGTACATTATGGAAATATGAAATATCGCTAACTAGGGAACTACAATATTAACAATGAATTGCAATTATAACACTGAATTTGATGTTGTAGGTTTCATGTGTAAAAAAGAAAAGGCATTTGGCAAGTTCGCAAAAACTTTTTTTACATTTAAAACTAAATATTCGGTGTTAATGTTCCGAACAGAGCAGTCGTGTGACGATATTGAGTATTGCATTTCATAATCAATATTTTAGTTTACTAGTTAATCAAAACAGCGAAATATTTGACATCTATTTGCGACGTTCCCCACTTTCAGAATGCACGTTGTTATGAGCTTTTATTTACAACATCAAATTCAATGTTATAATTGCAATTCATTATTAATATTCTATTAATAATGAATGATTTCCATACAGTAATATTGCCAAATTAATCAAAACATGTAAATTTTTGACAGCTGTTATAATGGGATAAACGGTCTTAAGAGGTCGACTTTTCATGTCTTATCAGAGAATAGCAGTTTTTTCTCAATTTACAAAACTCGATCTGCGTTTACGACTGTTATTAAATTAATGATTTGATCTTTCCAGTATGGCAGTAAACTTTGCAGTGGGCGCAGAGCAAGCTCAGTTAGAGTTGAACGCGGATACGGGCGACGGTGCGCGTGTGAACAAAGCGATGCAGCGCTGGGACAGGAAGCGGAAGAAGATGGTGCATGTTGATCCGGTATGTGAGGCTTTTAGATGATAATAATATTAATTATTGTCATAAAACAGGTGATACAAAGATATTTGCAACCCTTTCTGAGCTAGGTAAAAACCTGTGTTACTGTAGTCTGTTTAGATATTCAATCAATAACTTACTTGCTGAATTTCGTAAAGGCACGTGACATTACAATTTGAACGTTATGGCAAGACTATAAAGACGATAATAAAATAATTAAAAATCCAATAATAAGTGATTCTCAATACATGTAGGCTATTACGAAACTTCCTCCAGTGTGAATTGGAAAATTTGCCCCATTACTCCCACTCAAATTTAGTTACGGCTAACAGTCTTTTTTTTTTGAGGTTGGTAAATTGTCAAATAACTTCTCCCGCTTTGGGCGGAGCGGGAGGGCGTGTCAGACTTTTACTGACTAAAACCCACCCGTGTTCCTTCCGTTGCCTGTGTGCCGGGGCCGCGATATCCCTTTCGGACAAACTCGCAACCCTGGCAGGTGACACACAGCCTATTGCGGATAACCACGCGGTATGAAAATATTACTCCAACACTTAACCCCACTGATGAACACTTGGTTTAGGTCCGACCCATTATCCCTACCCGGCTAGGCGGACGAAAACAAATCTAGAAAAAAAAAAAAAAAAAATACAATAAATAGTAATCTCTAAGTAAACTTATTTTCTTCCGGAAAATTCGACATGATTATGCCCTCCGTAAGATGGAAGGGTTATCTTAGGGTCCTACAGACTAAATCCTACGGCGCTACTTCATTTTACTTCGAGAATCCGATCCTTGGTAGTGGTAGATCTCGTTTTAAAATAAATAAATGGGGCTATTGTATTTGTTCTGTTTGACCATTGAAGTCTTATGGGACTCGATGGATTTTTCATCACCGCGCCCGGAGCAGTCTCGGGTTTCACGAATGTTTTTACTGCATTTCTAATTCATATGTCTATACAGGGTGTCAGGGACATAGACACGAAAACTGATACCATGGATTCAGTACATGATTCTGAAAAAGTTTTTTTTTTAATAACCAACGAAAAATATCAACGCAGGCTCCCCTGCGTTGATATTTTTCGTTGGTTATTAAAAAAAAATCTGCTGTTTTATAGAAAAGTGCAATACCTACGCGGTCAAAATGTATGGAACAGCTAATTATAAAAAAAAAATATTGACGAAAAATTTCACAATCATGTACTCAATCCATGGTATCAGTTTTCGCGTCGATGTCCTTGCCACCCTGTATAATCCCAACTGCGCAATTGAAGGTTACGCACAGGAACCGTGAACTGAAGGTGTCTATACTATGTACCTTCTAAGAGGCTCGCGAACTTCACTGTTCGTGTGCGTGCGCAGGTGTGAACCTGCCTTAAAATACAGTATTATAAAATGTTGTTATTTTCCTCAGGACGGTGGTCGTAAAATGATCCGCACAGAGAGCGGCGGCCGCGTGCCCGCGTCGTACCGCAGCGGGCGGTACGACGAGTGGCGGAGACGTAACGCGGCCGACGCGGGCTCTGATGATGAGCAGGTGCACGATAGTAATAGGAAGAAATCTGGTAAGTTATTTATCTACTTCGTAAAAAACATTTCAGGTCAGTATAACCCATATGACGTAATCTGCGTTCGAAATTTATTTGCCAAACATGTAAACAAACACGAGTTTTGGGAAAAACAACTGTAATGCACACCTTATGCTACTCATAAGGTTCAGTTTATGCTGCAACTTCATATTTTTTATGACTTTTTCGACAGCACTAGTCAGTCTAAATCAAATTTAATTACACTTGCATAGAGTTGATGTTTGTCTAAGTGGTAAACTCGTGTTTGTTTACATGTTTGGCAAATACATTGCAAACGCAGATTAGACAATACTAGATTAAAATTCACATTGATAAATGAAATTAAAATATTAATAACATTACATAACATCACGCATGTATACCCTCTAGGGTTCGGCAGAGGTGTACCTACAGTACACCCACATTTCGCCAGTTATGTTAAAGTCCCATGTAATAGGGGGCAAGCCTAATGCCATCAACTGGCCACAAATCCAGACTCCGGGCTCCTACAACGAATTATTAATATCCATTAAATATATTTGATAGTCTTGCGTTTGACTGCTATCTTACCTGATGATGTGGTGAAGTTCGACTATATCGTCCATTATGTTGCATGCTTGCGAAGAAGTAACCCATTGACCCAAGGATTGAAAACTACAATGGATAGTGACAATCCAGTCGATGTGGGCTTCTTCCAAGCTATGATATTTATTAAAGCTCGTTTTTTGACATCTATCTACCTACTAGAAAAGACATTCTAGTCGAATAATCTGTAAATGTGGGTACAATTATAAACTAAGTTGCTCGGTAAGAATTACTTCATAGGTCAAAGCGCTCATCGGACAACGCGCATTGAAACAATTGATTGGACAAATCGCATTCCGAGAAAACAGAACAGCCGGTCTGTACTGTTTCAGAACAACATTTTATCAACAAATTATTAGAAACATAACAAAACATCACGCCTTGTTTTCATGAAGGGTTGGGCAGATATGTACATATTTTATGTTTAAGTCCCATATAATAGGGGGCGAGCCTATTGCCATAAACCGGACACAAATCCAGACTCCGGACTCCTACTGAGAAATTCCAGATAAAAAACCCAATTCAAATTCAAAAGTCATTTATTCAAACTAGGCTGAGAATCAGCACTTTTCGAACGTCAATTACATAAGAAAGTCCCCCAAAACGCCCACCCTTCACCACTTCCTAGTGCTTAGCTGGGAAGAAGAAGTGGCGCAACAAATTCCCCAGCAGCACAGCCGTCTGTTCAGTAAGAAGAACAAAAAAAAAAAAAGATTCTATATAATAGTATTCAAAATAATTTACATTACGCAACACAAAACATAATTTAAATTATTAGCCATATGTTAGCTAGCACACGCCAATATACCACACAACATCATCGAGAACAGCTATGCTCAGGCAGAAATAAAAAATTTAACGTAAACAGAACTTAATATCTAAATAAAACCCCCCAGGCATAAAGGGCGTGCCCGCTTACATATTGTTGTAACTGGAAGTTATAAATGATAAACTAGGACGATCGAGGTAAAATAAATAAACAAACAGTTAATTACTAATAACAACAAATAATATAAAACAATTTCTAATCTGTAAATGTTATTATAATGTACACGAATATTTAAATGATAAATTTAATACGCAATAATAATTTATTTATAATTACCAATGATAATAATAATATATGTATGATTTAAATAAATATTAATGTTTAAATCCAATATATGTAGTGGTAAAAATTATATGTACACAATTAGTTATCAGCCTACCTACTCAAAACGAAAGAGTAGATTAATATTAAAATTGTTAACAAATATCTATAATAGCCCTCCTCCTAATTTTTATGTTGTTATGCCCGACAGGGCCCACAATGCTCCAAAACGAATGTATGTCCTTATGTACCTACCACCTAAGTTCACATTGTGGAATGCAATAAACGTATTGAGTATTGAGTATTGAATATGATCAATTGTCAATATTAATTTGCTCGACTCGGGAATCATGCTCAACAGTAGCGCAAAAACCCAAACGCGCGCCCTTGAATGAATAGTCTAATAATATTCCTTTTTCCCCACAGCGTCAGAGTTCCGTCCCCACTGGGTGAAACACAACGAACGCGTCGCCAAGAAATCTACAGAGGCGAAGTCTAAAGAATTCAAGAACAAACAACAGATCGTGAAGGAAAGAATACGCAAGGAGAAGATCAAGCAAAAACTCAAGTTTAAGACTAATAAGAAAAAGAAGAAGAAATAAGTGTTAATACATTGTTTTTATCGAATAATTAACCTGTTTTATTTGCAAACTCCAACGCTCAAACTTAAGGCATTTATTTAAATTAAACCATTTACAGGCACTTTTGTATTGCCAAAGGAATCGGTCGGTTAGAAACATGAAGCTAGTTGCCCATTCCAAAGCGTAGTAGGTTCTTATGGAGAGCTGTAAGATACTCCATGAACGCTCTTTTCATCTATTATACTACTTTATGGCCAGATTGCGTAAGAAGACACGTTTCTTCGCTATGAATTATTTATGTATTTATTATCATAACAGACACAACAAAACTAGATGTGACAAAAAAACGTTGCCCTGTTGGCACATAAATAGTAGTGTGCGCGCGCTGGAGTGCAAAACGTCTGTCATTGGGTGAACGTAAGTGCGTCATAGCCATAGCACCTCTACGCGTTTCGATTGTCTATAGCTGTGGTTCCCAAAGTTGACTGGACCGCGACCCATTTAAGAAAAACTTCGGGACTCACCTCTTGAGTGTCATGGTGAAAAAAAGGGGCATACTTTTAACTACATATATATAAATGAAGGACTTCAAATAAGAAAAAAAAAATCCATTATAATCGAAAATTTTAATACTTAATTAAATACAAGGAGTGCTATTACTGCAATTTCAATGAGAACAATGAACTTATTTGTTTCCTATTTTTTGCCAGTATTGCTACTTGAATTTTATTTACTTATAATCGCAATGACTTTTATACGTTCAATTTTCAGTTGATTCAGTTTTAATATTAATCATAGTTGAATATCAATTTTTTATACAATAATTCAATATCAAATATACGCTCGCGACCCCCCAGTGGGTAGGTCGCACCCATAGTTTGGGAACCACTGGCTATAGACTATAGCACAACGGCTGACCCAAAAAGTCCTTCACACGTGGTTGTATTCAAACTATTCAAAACAAACTTTCAAATAATACAATATTCATTTATGAGGACCAGTTTTGTTTGCGAAAAATATCAATATTGTCGTCATCTTTGAGAAATCGATAGTTGTTCATCATAAAAAACGTATCATTTGATTTAATAAAAGTTGTTGATAGCTAGCACACGGCGAAACAACTACTTATTTTAGTATCGGATTTTGTACAACCCTATAAAACAATACACAAACAAAGACGGGCGACGATTAAACTTCAGGGTCTCAAGCGGGTTTCTCCGAAAGGGATATCGCGGCCCCGGCACATGGGCAACGGAAGGAACACGGGTGGGTTTTAGTCAGTAAAAGTCTGACACGCCCTCTCGTTCCGCCCAGAGTGGGAGAAGTCATTTGAAGATTTCCCATCCTCAAAAAAAAAAAGGGTCTCAAACAGTCGGCTCACTCATTGGCTGATAATATACAGGCTCAAATTAATTTAGCTAAAAAAAAATTTTCAAACTGTTATTTAAAGTACAACATGCGGTCGTCGACCTCATGTTGAGTAACGTGTGCTATATGTACGCAAACTAAGCGACTACTGAAAAGTGACCAGCGAGTAGACCAGAGCCAGAGAGTCATGTTGAAAACTCAAAAGCCGCTCCGCGACTTGTGACCTGCTCATTACGATCTGGGTGCTTAACGTGTAATGGATTGCTGAAAGGTTAGAAAGTAGTGGGATGGCATAAATCAGTTAATTAATTCGATTATCACACAATTTTTTTTATATTTCAACAATTTCCAAATTCGACCTTTGTCAGCATTATCGACATTTTCATCGGCATTTCTAAATATTTTTTAAACTTTTGTACCTCGTTAGATAGCTGATTATATGAAGATGTCTTCCCCGGAACTTGTACGCTTATTGCAGTAGTAAAATTTTGAGATAACTGGTGTCAAAGTTCAAGTACGTAGATGATTTTTGAAAATGGGTAATAAACTTATCCTTTTACTGTTTAATGTTTTAGAAAATTTGGTTACACAGAAAGGTTTATTAAAGTACACACGGCTACACATCAAGCTATACATTTCCAGTATAAGCTGACCTCGCATTGTACGGAAATCCTATACAATACGAGATCAGCATAAACTGGAAATGTATAGCTTGATGTGTAACCGTGTGTACCATCATAGAAGTTCATATCTAACCAGTTTCAAAACAAAATCCCGTGAACACGATGACCACATCTGTCTCCGGCCCGGTTCTATAGCCGCCGAGCGCTGCAAGCAAGAATAGTTCTTACGGTACTTAGATATGAATTTCTTCGATGGTACAAATTAGAATTTTCTTCACCATGAAGGCCATTCAATTTGACAGTTTCGAGAAATTAAGTGATATTTAGTGACGAATTCTGGAAATTTTTGTATTATCGTTATTTGCCACCGACTTCCGAAATTTAAGTTATTTTTCATTTTGTAGTATTTTTTTGGAAGTCGGTTGTTTTTTTTTGTAAAAAGTTTTTATTTTTCGCTTTTTAGTGGGTCAGTTTGTAATTTATCTAAGTTACAATAGCCTAATGTCGACTACTCATCACTTTTCACAAAATATTGCTTTTCCCGAAGCAGGGACGTTAATCTTTGAGGAATTCTCCTGGTACTTCACCATCAGCTCCACTTGTCCATATACATTGTGACGAGCATAAATTGCTTGGTATTCATATTAATGTAATCGAATCGCAACTCGTGAAATACTTATTATTGAGTAGTTCCGGTGGCCATCTGTGGTCTTCATCATCAGTTCCACTTCACCAAATGGTGTTTTCCGAGAGCAACTGTACGTGTTATTATAAAAAAAATACCCAAATCGCTATAGGTGTGCCTATAAAATAAATAAATACTATTTGAATAGTTTCCTCGATTTCTCCAGGATCTCATTATCAGATCCTGACCTAATAACAATGGGACCATCTCGGAAGTAGTATACCCTTTCAAACAAAAAAATAAGTTTGCAAATCCGTCTATAAATGACGGAGTTATGCCCGAACATACATAAAAAAAATATAAACAATCGAATTGATAACCTCTTAGAAGTCGGTAAAAAATGGGGTTTTCGTCGAATCCTATGAATTTTTGCCTAGGCTTTTTGGGGTGCTTAATTGTTGCAAATGGGTTATACTATCACGTCTCAGAAGGAGTACGTAAAATAACAAGTCTTCCTGTTTATATAGGTATAATCATTAACGGGTATAATTATAAAAAAATTGTAACCTATTGGCATCAGGAACAGGGTCCAAGCTGCCGGTGATCAGGGCTCTAGAGAGAGGACTCTCCTAACTATGCGTGCCGCGTCCAAGAGTACTGCTTTCTGAATGAAGCCCTTGACCCAGCCGCGCAATGAGAGCCTCCTGAGGCAACACCTCAGGAGGCTCTCATTGTGCGGCTGGCTGGCGCGGCTTGTCGAGGCTGTCCGCTATTAGGCCATTAACCGTAACGATTATCGCGGCAATGATTGCAGAGTCCAAGTCCAATATGTTGACAACCTCGTGTGCTAAGTTATTACTATTATTTTTTATACTACATATTACTATGCATTTATTCATTAACAATAATGTCTACAAACTTTCGATCGCCTAGTAAAGCCAAGGGCAAGATTTGAATACTAGATTTTTGTCAAATCTAGTATTCAAATCGGGTGATATTTTTTATTCGGGTCTGCATGTTGCCATGCACTACGGCACTACCCACCTACTATTTAATTCCATTAAAATAATATCTACTTACTACTTGTTTATAGTCTGGCACTACCTGTGGGTGATTGGTCGTCTTCGTGCCGTTAGGCCGGCGACATAAATTCGGAATTCCGTTTCGAAATATCGATCCGGAATTTCGAAGGCAGCAAATCCACACAAAAGGCCGGCCACATACAGACAAAATTCTGTTTCTGAATTTCAAATCGGTGAAAATTTCAAACGGAGAACGATTTACTTAATTGTTCGTGTGTGATAAGATCCTTGATTTTGTATGGAATTGCTGCCTTCGAAATTCCGAATCGATATTTGGAAACGGAATTCGGTTTCGGAATTCCGTATGTAAAAAAATGTAGGTATCAAATATATGCGGATATATCGACACGAGACAGTTGTCTAATACTCGATCGGTTAGTACTTATAGGAAGATGATTCGTTTTTCCACGAATCGGAATAAGTAGTTCCCTACTTTCACAGGTAAAATCACCCTATAGCAATTGCGTGATTAGACAAAAACTAATCCTTCCTCATTCGTTACATGATATTACGCCATTTTTGTTGGCAGAATCTCATTTCTTTCCTGTCCGTTTATGGCTGTTAATCTTTTCGACACGTGTATTATTATGTATTTGGAGGAGGAAAATGAAATAACTTGGTTGGTCGTCTATCATGCATGTTTGTGTTTTTTTATTTAGCACCAGATAAATCAAATATGATTTATCCAAATCAGGATGAGAATTAGCATTTTTTAAAATAGAAATATCATTTATTTGCTAAAAATATGGTAATGTTAATAATGTGAACAAACATGTAACAACAACAACAACAACAACAACAAACAACATTAATGCAACATTAATTACATAATGCGCCATGTTATATTTATTATGTATCCAATATGTCAAAACGTCAAACAAAAAGCATAAACGACAGCTGCGCGCACAGACTGTCTGTGGCGCGTGAGTCGCCGATGGTACGAAATGTTACCATTTTAAATATTATATTTTTTATAAACATTTAGGACTTGTGTATTGTATTTATTCATTTTATCTTTTGTTATTTTTCTCTGCTGTCGGCTGTCGCTGAAAACCAGCGCTGGGGCTCTGTCTCGCATAGGGTCGCAGCTTTATGCTGAGCGATGGCCGTTTTGCGTGGATGTGACGCATGTTTTCCCCCAAATTGTTTATTTTCGTGTTTTGTTCTTACCTTGCGTCATGTGTACCGCAAATAAACGTATTTTCTTTCTTTCTTTTTTCTTTCTATGTTTTGCTTAATAGATATATGCGTGGAGATTTTACAAAGACAAAGACATTTATTCGTCGGATATGGTACGTACAGGTTGGTTAGGTATAATTATGTTCAGGACACATCCGCCGCTAAAAGCTGCATACGAATATTTACATTTACATGGTCATAAAACCTAACTGATTACTACATAAACTCTAATAACAATACAAAAAACTTATACTATAGACAAAAATATACATTGACTCTATTAAAATACAAAATTACTCGTAAGATGCATAACGAAACAATCGGTCATCATGCGGTTTTATGTTCCAGGAGCACTTTTAACACTGTAAAAACTATTGGCAGATAGCCATTTGTATAATTTAATTTTGAACAAACTTGTATTTTATGTTTTCAATTCATTCAAACTCAAAGCATTTATTTCAAATAAACCAATTACAGGCACTTTTGAGTTGTCAAGGGGTGAAAAAAGAATGAAAGATGAAGCTAGTTGCACATTCCAAAGCGTAGTAGGTTCCTATGGAGAAGAACGGGCAAGAAACTCCACGGACACTCTTTTAAATCAAAATATTCACAGAATAAAAACATCATTCATGTTGAAATTATACATGTGAGAACTTAGAAAGACGTGCACGTTAAAAGCGTCCGTAATGAAAAGATAAAAACAATTCAAAAATTAAAATAACCCATGGCAGCTAAGAGATGATTGGACATTTGGTATTCTATTGGACACACATAAATATGCAGCTTTTATTATATTTCGCAAGCCTTGGGAGGACATCTTACACGAGCCTGTAGGGGTCGCGCCTGCTGCAAGAATTTGCATCGCTTGCTTTCGCAAACAATTCCCTATGCCTCCACACAAAAACACAAATTTTATAAATATAAAGGGACGGCAGCGGTGAGATTTAACAGTTACATACAAACGGCAGCCCCGGTTCTAGATTTTTTTTGAAGCGGGGCTAAAAGCAGCAGCCGTCTGTCGCCCCCGCCAATCCTATATGGGGATGTGCTAAGGTAGCCCGCGATATTCCAATTTTATGGAAATGAAAATTTACTACTACTACTACTACACATTTTATCGATCGATAATGCCCCAATCCAACAGGGGCGCCAAAACTGTTGTAAAAAGAAAGAAATAGAAAGATTATATGAGCTGCGCGGCTCATTTACTGCAATGTACCTACGGTGTGTTGGGTGGTGCACTTGTCTGCTACGCTTGAATTTGGCGCCCCCCAACGGTGGTGCCCGGGGCTAATCCCCCGGTTTGCCCTCCCCTGGATCCAAGGCTGACAAACGGCGACATAGGTACCTACGATAGCACACAAGACGCACAGCCATTTTCCTTCCTAGTGAGAACCAAAGTAAATCTAACTTTTCCATTTTCTTAAAGACTGTTTTCCCAAATAACAGGTCGTTTATGTTAGAGTAGATTAAGTAGTAAATTTGAGTCGCATATAGCTATCGTTTCACTGTAATTATATTTGAGGGAAACTTTAGAGCAACAACAACTTTTTGATGTAAGTAGCTAGGTAATGTAGTTTGCCTTGCCATTCAAATTACAGTTAGGAAATAAAACATACATTTATCGATCATATTTTTGTAGTTACTTTGTGGTCACTAATTATTTTACTTCCGTCCGTATCATGCACAAGTGTCAAGATCATTGCCAAAAGCCATGTGATTACAAATTATACTCGTATGTACACACGGCTACACATCAAGTTATACATTCCAGTTTATGCTGATCTCGTATTGTATAGGATTTTCGTACAATGCGAGTTCAACTTATACTGGAAATGTGTAGCTTGATGTGTAGCCGTGTGTACCTACTTAACTACACAGACTTAAAAGGTCAGGTTCACATACGCTGCAGTTGCCTACTTTCAGAATAGACGCTCTTAAATAAATATCTTTAATTAAACAATCCCAAAAGTGTGTTTTGAATGTTTCCTACCATTGTATTTTTTTCAGGGGAAGAAAAAAAATTAAGAGGAATCCTCACCAGTAATATTGTGATATCGCCAACACGCTATGTAGTAAGCGATCAATTATCGTTCCTGCTCAGTAGGCATGATATCCTGAAAGAAAAGCACGATGACCCGCCAGATCTGGGAAACGATCTCATTATCCCACGCTCATCCACAGTCGCGCTTGCGACCACCAGACGTACCCCGCGTCCTAACCACAAGTGGTCGTCACGCGAATACGCGATCGTCGCGTATCGCGGGGTCCCGCCGACAAAGCAGAGGTCCCAAACTTTCCGGTTCACCGAACAAAAGTGACATCATTATGAACATGACGATAGTGTATTCGCGCGACTATCGCTTTTGTATATATGCGGCTTTACGAAGTCAGACGTCCTTTTATCTGTCATCATCTTTTAATATGAGAAGGTCTTTGAGGGAATCTAAAATGTTTAATTAAGTATTATGATAAATATAATCGCGTGTTAGGTCTTCTTTGTTTTGTACGTACCCAAAGATTTCGGCAATTAATACAAAATTAAGTATTGTTACACGTGTGTTATTAAAAGTTTGCATATGCAATGTGCATTTGCAAACGTTATCTCCCACGTGTGATATAATTTTAATAAAATATCAGAGTAGGTGGGTAGGTACCTACTTAGTCCACCATGCAAATTAAAATAATTTTAAATATTTAAGCGCTACGGGTAACAATAGACTAATTAAAGTTTATACACTTTATCACAAGAAATAATTTTGATGCATAATCGTGCATTACCTAAATACTTACTTAATTACTGACGGAAACGGTATGAGTTTAGTATATAAAGTTATATAAGTAGGTATTGTAGTACATATGAACGCAAGCCAGCACATATTTCCTCAAAATTGATTTTATTTTGAAGTTAATGATTAGTTAAAGATAGGTAAGCTTCCTTATTACCAAAGTCGGATCAAATCTATAAAAATCAAGGTATTTCCCTGTGAGGCTACGATTGAGTAATACTTAAACGCTGAAACTGATAAACTTTGACAACCGACAAAGTTATTTTTATTATCCACACCAAATTCAAATTCGCCAGACTTCCTCTTGATACAAAAATAGTCAAGCTATATTTTTGTCATGTCATGTTTTGATTAAATTAAAAATGTATTGTTTTAATAAACTAGGCACAATTATTTTGAAAAAATTGCTACGAAAACGTCGTAGCATTGCTACGGCGCGGCGTAGGCTTTTTAACCCCAAATTGTGGAATCGCACTGCATAGTTTCTTATGTTGGTTTATACCATTAGGGACTATATTTGAAATAAAATTAGACATTTAAATAAACCTTTTTTAAAGTCCGTTCAACCGATTTTAACTTCTATTTCGTTAGTGGCATAACAAATAGCAGCTGCAGTAAACAGTTTGGTATTGGAACCACTTTTTTGCTTTTAATTAAGAAGACAAGACAACAAGATTTCCACATTTAGTTGTAACTTTTGAACATTCAGTTATGCTCAGTATAACTGTATTTATTTAAAGTTTATTTATTATTGACGCAGAGAAAACGACAAGGAAAAATTGTAAAAAGGAACTTGCGTCCACGCGTTGAGGGCGCGCTAATGGCGCCCTTAGACGGCAGTGCTTGATGTAAATCGTTAGAATAGAATAGAATAATAGGTCTTTATTTGCTTAGAATGTAGGTACATAAAAATACGTTGTTAAATTGTATAATAGGATCCGTGTACATTTTGCCTTAATAAAGCATGCAAATGTAATACAAAGTAAAGATATTACAAAAAAATATCATTCAAGAAATCCTGCACAGAATAATAACATTTAGGTACAATTATCTGTGAAACGGTTTTTTGTGCAACGGTAAGTTTTTAATTTGGTCAGGTATTTTATTAAAGATTACAGGAGCCATTTAGCATTTAGGAGCATTTTTTTTAATAAGCTAGTTTTAAATACGCCCGTGCATAATAGATTCTGGTCTTGAGAACTCATAGCTGTACTTACAAATAAAAATGACATACAGCAATATTGCGCTACATAGAAATTCATACAATTTTATTGAGCGCCCAAAACGAAGCGTACAAGACGCGCGCTTCGGACGCCTTTTATAACTAGGCCCGTATAGTCCGGCCGTATCTATCTATTACCACAAAGCTAACACTAGAATGTCACAATGCACTAGAACAAATAACGGTATCTAGCCGCAACACGGTGGCACTGCAATGGATAAAAGGACACAGCGGATCGCTGGGTAACGACGCAGCTGACGAACTTGCTAGACGCGGATCCAGCACCGCAGTCTGTGGACCCGAGCCTATCGTACCCATCCCCTTCACCCAGATACGAAGGTGGCTACAGGAGTTCACCCACACTCAAGCGGAGCACTGGTGGACCTCAACACCGGGCTGCAGGCAGTCCAAGGAAGCCATGCCATCTTTGGATACCGGGCTAACCCGGCGTTTACTACGCCTGGATAGGAATGGCCTGCGCCTGGTGACGGGGACCATCACGGGCCACTGCTCGCTGAACAGACACTTCCACACAATGGGCATAACGGACAGTCCTCTGTGCAGGGCGTGCATGGAGGCTGGCGAAACCGTCACGCACGTGCTTTTTGAATGCACAGGCGTCACCCAGATTAGAACAGAGACCCTCGGGACACCCAGATCTTACACAGATGTTCTGAACAGACCAGGAGACTTAATCAACTTCTGGAGGGAGGTGGGCTGGTTGGAATAACCACCAACGGCCGCTATGGCCCACGCACAATGGTCCACTGAAGGACTAAGTGCGAAAACCAAACTCCATAACATAGAACATAGTCCGACCGTAGAGAGAACGCGTTCTTGACACCTGTCAGTTTCATACTAGTGAATATGTGTTTTGCGAATTTGATTTTTATTATTAATAGAAATTATCCAACTGTGAGCTATATCCAAGATAAAGACTGGCCAGTCATCAAGTTTAATATTCAATTGAAATAGTACCTATCTACCTACGTAACTACTTGATTATACTTAGGTATTCCTATTATTTTATCTAGTTTGCAGCTTATGACCTCGTGCGCCCACAACAAGCGTGAGATTTTCCTGCTTTACACATGATTCACATTAATTCACCAAAACAATATTTTGCAATGGTAATAAGTTAGTATTATTACTTCCTAAACATTGGATTGATTTAATTTCGCGATCATTTTAATATAGATTTTGTATTATGTGTTTAGGTATAGACGGAGACTGATTTGCAACGTTTTTTTGTAATGTATCATTCGAGGCGAGCTTGGTTACAAAACGGCGATACACGAGACGCGGCGAACGCTCGCTTCAAGCACATGACTCAAGCACGCTCCATGTCTTTTCACAAAACGGTGATACCTAAACGTGGCGACCGCTCGCTTCGAGCATTTCACTCAAGCGTGTTCTATTCAAAATGGCGGACGTAGAGGTTGACATGCGCTCGCAATGCTCGCATCGGGCGGCTCGGCTTGCTGCACTAACTATTGCTTAAAGGCGGAGACTAACTTGTAACGTTTGTTTATAATGTACCAAGTTTTTGTAACGCGTTACTTATAGTAGTCAGGGCAGCGAGCCAAGCTGCTCGATGCAAGCGCCGGACACTCGACTGACAGCTGTTTCGTGAATTCCTTTGAAACGAAAAGAGAAACGAAAATTCCATGGTGCTTGAAGCGAAAGTTCGCCGCGTCTTGTGTATCATCGTATTGTAACCAAGCTAGTCTCGAATGATACATTAAAGGCTTGTGCAGTATATCAATAACCGGTGGCGCGTCACGCGACAAGTCGCGCTGGTCTGCACAAGCCTTAAAAACAAACGTTACAAGTCAGTCGTGAATCAAAGGAATTCAAGAAAAAGCCGACAGTCGAGTGGAGGATCCGGCTCGGTTCGCTGCTCTGAGTGTAAACCCTCGTGCAGACCAGCACGACGCGACGGCGCGACGCGACTCGAACAATACAATTTCTAAGAAAATTTCACGGTATAATAATAACCGGTGTCGCGTCGCGCTAGTCTACACGAAGCTTAACGCGTTACAAAAACCCGATACATAACAAACAAACTTTGCAAGTCAGTCTCCGCCTTAACGGTTCTTCGGTAGGCTAATGAGTAGGTATGCCCTTTTCTTTAGTTCTTCCTAGGTCGTTGTTCCAGAGTTAAGTTATTAAATGATAAGAAACCACGTTGTAATTGGTTTTGCTGATATGAATTTAGCCTAAGTCTAAGGAATTATGGACTTAATTTTAGAGCAAGAGGCTGCGCTCTGGATAAAATAACCAACTCACGATGTTCAATCATCTCGTACAAAATGTTCCTCCTCATGTTATTTATTCATTACCTTTTCCGTATTCAATAACCCAAAATATATCATCGTCTTGCAAGACTTTTCGTCAAACAACTTTTCATTTGATTTTCAACCTTGTTCCTTGCTTGATGAGGTTCAAAGTACTTTGTACTTTTGCAGTGTTTTGACGTGCTATCACGATGGGTGTTGCCAGTTTCCTGTTTTCCGGTGTCAGTACACTGTACGGATATTGTTGTTTATGAATTAAGTTCAAGGATGGAACGTGTTGGGTGTGACAAGAAAAAAAAACTCGCAAAAAAATCAGCATGATTTAATATTTAAAGGTAAGTAGGTACCTAGATGTAATTTGTCGCTGTATTTTTCTTTTTAATTACCATCGTGCAAGTGAGTGATCGTGCCATTGTCAATATAATGGAGAAGAATGGATGATTAACTATCTAGAAAAAAAGAAAGGACATTTTTTATTAAGCAAACGCAATTAAAACAAACCGTCATTAATCATTCGATTAATCTACATACAAAGAAAATGAGTCAGTTATCGCAAAAAAACAAAAAATAAATTGCATTTATCATGAATGATGTGGTAACAAACAAAGCAAGTAGGTACCTAGGTATTTAATGAGGTCCTCTGTGTCCTCACATAAAACATTCCTTCATTGCAAATATGTATAATTATGTAAATGTCTTTATGTAATGAGAACCAAGTCCGGAACATCTTCATGTCTTTACTTACATCTGAGAAAATTGCTTGGAAAAATATTTTATTATATTTACTCCTTGTTACTGGCGTTTATTCTAAGTAATTCCACTATAGGAAGAATACTCGATTATCGCTTTGTATCTTTCAAGAGTTTAAAAATTTATAATCCTTTACTATTAAGTGAGCAATATTTGTTTATATACAGGGTGTCAGAGACATCGACGCGAAAACTGATACCATGGATTCAGTACATGATTCTGAACCCCCCTTTCGATCAGCTGTTCCATACATTTTGACGGTGTAGGCACTTTTCTATGAAATAGTAGTTTTTTTTTTTTTATAACCGACGAATAATTTCAACGGGGGGTTCAGAATCATGTTTGAATCCATGGTGTCAGTTTTGGCGTCACTGTTTATTTGTAACAACGTCCTCGAAAACGGGTCTAAAGATTTCGATGAGAGTTGTATTATAGGGGTTTACGGGAGCGAAAAATCGATCTATAGGTCTCATATATGGGGAAAATTCGTTTTCTCCGTATTTTCACCAGCAGAGCTCGGTCGCCCGAAGCTCAGAACAAGATGGCTACCTTAGAATAATGACATGGCAGCATGGATTTAATATTTACTATCATGGCAGCATGGATTTAATATGTACCATCATGGCAGCATGGATTTATTATTATTATTATTATTACTCACAAATTGCAAAAAACTTAAGAAAATTTGAATTTCGCGGGCTACCTTATTCATACGGCGGCAGATAAGTAGATATGGCATTTTAACATCAGCAGAGCCTGCTATGCGATTGTGTCTTGTTTCAAACGTCTGTATTTTCGCTAATAAGCGCTTGCTTCTTCTTCTCTTTATTTTTCGTGTGGCTAGTGACTAACCTGGTGTCAGAGTTTTAAAGCCGCCCATGGGCCTTTGACTTGGCTTCACATGCCGGCGACAAATATCTCTCAGGCATGCCGGTTTCCTCACGAAGTTTTCCTTCACCGTAACTGAAGCAAGTGATAATCATACAATACGCACAGTACGAACAGTCTGAGGTGCGTGCCTTGGGTTCGAGCTCGAGACCTATGACTTGGCAATCCGGCGTTCACACAACTATGCTATTACTGCTACATAAGCGCTTGCAAGAATACAGGATACCTACTAACAAAAGATTTTATCCAAGAAATTCAAGAATATGCACTTAATTTTGAGTATAATTCTCACGGTTTGGCACCGACAATTGTCCAAAGTAACGTTACATCCTGAGTTTTTTATTCGTAATTGCGAAACATAATAAGTAGGTATGAAAAACGTTCTGTCTTCATACCTACTTCATGCAGTTAAATCTACACAGCACAGCGAATTAAGGCTTGTGCAGACCAGCGCGACTTGTCGCGCGACGCGACTCAAACAATGCAATTTCTAAGAAAACTGTACGGTATAACAATAACCGGCGTCGCGTCGCGCGACTAGTCACGCTGGTCTGCACAAGGCTTTAAATTTTTTGATAATTCGAAGTGGCTAACAACAAACGAAGGACCGAGAAGAAATTTAATGAAAAATACATACAGACGCAAGCTCGCACTGATATAATAGTCGTGAAATATACCTGCCTAAATACCTACAAAAAAGGTCGTCGTGATGGCCCAGTGGTTAAGGCCTCGCCTCTCATGCACGAGGTTTTGTGGGTTCAAATCCGGGTAAGTACCAATGTGACTTTTTCAATTCATATGTACTTTCTGAGTTTATCTTGGACATTACTGACATCGGTGAAGGAAAACATCGTGAGGAAACCTGGACTTATATGTAGTTAATATAAGTCAGAAATCGCCACCCCGTCTTGAGCAAGCGTGGTGATCAATGCTCGTGCCTTCTCTGTATGAGAAGAGGCCTTTGCCCTGCAGTGGGAGAATAACAGGCTGGTATTATTATTATTAAATACAAAAAAAAACCTTATAAATATAGACTTGTCTGATTACACTTTAATCCCATTACCTACTTATACTAGAACATTCTGTAGTAATCCTATCATAACATCACGCCGGTATTCCCCGAAGGGTGACGCAGAGGTGTAGGTACAGTCACGAACTTTAATTTTTGCAGTTAAGCTTTGTGCAGACTAGCGCGACGCGATAGCGCGTCGCGACACCGGTTATTGTTATACCGTCAAGTTTTCTTAGAGATTGTATTGTTCGAGTCTTGTCGCGCTGTTCTGAACGAGCCTTTACTATAATACGGATGACGACAAAAAAAATTTTTAGTCCGCCTTTGAGATTATAAAAAAAAATTGGACACTTATTTTTTCTTTTTTTACGTAATCTAGAGATTACGGCGATACATTGAGTTAAAATGTGCCATGACGTCACGAGTATGTAGATTTTATACTTACTTGTGACGTAGCCACCCCTGACTTAAAATGCGTTTTATCTAAGTATTTTTTTATTAATATGATAAAGCAAAAAATACGTGTATAATATTTTTTTTATTATCGGACTGACGGACTAATTAGAATTTCTTTTTTTTTCACCCAGGCATCATCTCAATGTCATGAACGTTATCTTGGACGCTACGCGTTCGAATAAAATCGTGGGTCCGAGATTTTCCGATGTCGAAATGACCAATCATAATTTCTCCGTTACCTACTATCGCTAAGCTAAAACAATTATTGTCACTAGGGTACGGTTGCTAGCCTTGCAATTGGTTAAATTTGGGTAGTGACTCTGCTGTCAAGTTTGTAGTTCTAGCTCGCAGGTTAGCCAACCGTAAATATTGCATGAAAGTGTAACATTGGTAACAAGCGATCCTAACCCTAATGACAAACATTAGAAAAAAAAATCTCCTTTTAAAATACGAACCGACTAAACCCGATTTACATAAACGGCTAAAATAAGAACAGTGGCAAGTGGTTTATTAATTAAAGTCCGTGACTGTACCTATAGAACACCCACATTTCGCCAGTTATGTTTACGTCCCATGTAATAGGGGGCGAGCCTATTGCCATCAACCGGGCACAAATCCAGACTCCGGGCTGCTACTGAGAAATTCCTGATGGAAAAACCCAATGACACTGACCCACCTGGGAATTGGACCAGCACCTCAAGCTCAGCAGTAGTGCTTGCGACTAATATAGTAATAATGGTAGTCTAATATGTATGTTAAATGTTTGCATGAAGTTTTTTACCTAGATGTTGTTGTTGGCTTCTTGCGCGCTTTGGTGTTTACTGTAAGTGCAGCAAGCAATTGTTATATAAATAAATAAATATTAGACCAACCAATGAGATAGTCGTACAGTACAACACAGCTTAGATGTAGCATACATTCGAAAATTTTCATTCATTTATTTCAATTTTACGAATGTATTTGGTTATATAACTTTACAAGTTTTTGCGTTTTCGTAAAGATTACACTCGGTTCGGATGGTGATCGGTTTTACGAATTTTGCCGATGCTACATCTAAGTTGTGTCGGACTGTACCTACCTATTTCTCTGCTAAAGGTGTGAGTGCGTCAACACTATTTTCGCGGTAAAGTGGCAATGATCTTGAAAATCTTCCATTGGCTTTTATGAATAACAACAACATGACTTGGGAAACCCACTGTCTACGGTCGTGCTTTTTTATTAATGCACAGTTAGCCTTCTATACTGCCAAGTTGCGGTTTGTTTCACACAGTAGGAAGGTAGTTAGCTGCAGGTACCACTCTATAAGTTGGTACGGATAAAATCTATGTTTCTAGGCCATGGTTTAATTCCTTAGTTATTGTCTGCAATAGTTAGTAGATTTTACGGTTTTACGGTCTAGAACTTTTAGAATGAGGGTTTTAGAAAAATCTACATAAATTAACAAGTTGTATACATATCAAGTCTTATCTGTCTATTTAAATAAAAGGAGAAACTAACTGACTGACTTATCAACACAGAGCCGAAACTACTGGGACCAGGAACGTGAATTTTTTTACACTGCTTCCTTTTATAATGTAGGGGAGCACTAAGAAGGGGTATTTGCGAAATGGGGGATTTCGTTTGTATGAAAAATCTTATTCCTTGAGTTAATAAACTTGAAACTAGGCACAAAAACTTTTTCACAAAAAATTTAAACGACGCAAAAAATAACTGAAAAGCTAAAATTAAAAAAATAAACCTTTTAGTGTAATTAAGCTCCTAAACTAATTTAAGTAACAAATTTTAATTCACGCTTTAAGGGTAATTAATTTGTTTGTTTGGCGCGCCTCAAAAATTCTTACTTAAATTAGTTTAGGAGCGTAGTCAGTTACACTAAAAGGTTATTTTTTATTTGTAGCTCAGTTTTTTTTTGCGTCGGTTAAAATTTTTGTAAAAAGTTTTTTTTATTTATCTCTTTTAAGTTACCATTTATTGTTTTCCTCAAGTAAGGAATTCTTTCAACAGCCTTCCATCTTCATCGTCAAACCCCCAACCCAATGGCAGTCATACCCAGCTAGGTCTAAAGTTCTCAGCACGGTGAATGAAATAAGCCCAAACACGATATAGCTGCTGTAAACTGCTGGAGGAGCTCTCCCGACTGTCTTCCATCTCCATCATCCGATCAACTCCTAGTCTTTATTATATGGTTGTGTCATCAGATCTACATATGTGTGAGAAATTACAACAGAATCGGTGCACAGTTGAAAATTCAGTAGGTGAAAAATCAATCAAACCCATTTTTTTACCCTTCAACCCTGAAGTAATCTGTGCCTGAAGGGTAAAAAAATAGGGTTGATTGATTTTAGTTTTCAATTTTACATGGGACCAACTTCGAGGTATACCCTCCCCAATAAAAAAAGAATCGTTCAAATCGGCCTACTCAGTACAAAGTAATGCATAGTCAAATATAAAAAAGAAAAAAAAAATATATTCGCTTCGACTTGTGAACCTCCTCCTTTGTTTTCCTCGGTTAAAAAGTACTAGGCTTGCATAAATTCAATATAGTATTTCAATCATTAGACGTTATGCACAATTTCTGAGCAGTAAACTAACAAAAAGTACTAGGCTTGCATGAATTCACGATAGTATTCAATCATTATGTTATGATGCTAATAGGATTTGAATGAGGCAGACAGATAGTTCATAACCTGAATTAACACATGGGATACTTTTTATCCCGGTAGTACGTTTCCATGGGATAATTTCCGACTTCCACGCGAGCAAAGCAGTGGGACAAAGCTAGTATTTTTATAATCGGCATAATTATGGCAATTCAAAAATATTAACCCGGCTGAAATACTTAGAACTCAATTAAGCATAGATGAAACTTACTTGTTTGTTTTAATTTGCATAAAATACACATTAGCATTAGACAATTATTAATGGTAAGATAAAGCGAAAATAAATGACGTAATCTTCGTTAACACGATTCGAAAATATCATGAATTTAATAAAAAAAACGTTGTGTTATAGCGTCATAGTTTGTTTGTGTAATGTGCTCATCCATTTTAGGGAAAGCAAACATTGGCAATGAAGAATTTGTACATCCGGGTTTTGTGGCGCAAGTTAGAATGCACTGAACTGCCATAAAGGGTCCTAGAAAACGACCCATTGCAATTGTCAAATTTTACTTGATTCATACGCATTGATCTGCAGATTGATCGTCTCTACTCATCTCGTTGACATCGTGAGGAAACCGACATGCGTGAGAGATATTTCTCGACGGTATGTGAAGCCAAGTCAGAGGCCCATGGGCGGCTTTAAAACTCTGACACCAGGTTAGTCACTAACCAGGTTACCAGGTTAGTACCAAATGCAATAATGCGGCTTCCAGTGTAACCGGATGCAGCTGAATACCAGTATTTTACATGGAGCGGGTGCCTATCTGACCTCCACAATCCAATAACTGGGTAATACGATACCCCTTGGTAAGACTGGTTGTCAGACTTTCGGGCTTCTGACGACCCGTAACAAAGTCAAAGATCCGCGAATTGCAGCCGGGACCAACGGCTTAACGTGCTTTTCGAGGCACGGATGGGTCTTGGTATGTAAAGATGGTCACCCATCCACAGACCAACGCCGACAAGCGTAGCTTAACCTGAAAGATCGACCCGTGCGGCTGTTATTACTTAGCCACGAGCTCCTCAATAATTGAAGCGGTTGACAATATTACTACAATTGCAATTGATCGTTTCGGGAACCCTTTATTAGGTACATCATGTATCTACATCATTCCAGATTTTTTAACAAAACTAATAAACATTAATTTATCATGATGTTTCATTTTTTTTATTTATTTACTCTTGTAAGGCGAAAGTAGGCACATTTTATGAACGACATTTTGCTTTTAAATTTTAACGTTCAGCCTCGTTGACGCCGCGTAGGCTCCCCTGAGGCTTCCTGGAAGCCCCGCGTAGATCCCGCGTAGGTGCCCCACAGGCTCCGCTTAGACTCCGTGTAGCTGTCACGTAGATACAGTACTATGTAAACGCAAATAAATACAAAAAATTTTAAATTATTTTTCTGGTTGTTGGACATGCAATATAGGTACCTACCCGCCGTGCGAAAGGGTATCTATCGGAAGACCTATTTAAATTATCAAAGAAAACGACCATTGACCAAAGGCTTGATAATATGCACAATAACAGAAATAATTTGTTAATAGAACCTACGTACCGCCACTACGTCAGTAGTGACCTAATGAACTGAACCTATGACCCAAAGAATTGTCTGCAAAAACTACTGACGTTGGTATTTACTGTTAGTGATCATTAGATACAATTTGTTCTTTTCCGAAATTACTGTGTCCTAGATTAACTTCAGAAAGTCTTGTTTACGTTTTTGAAACTGCCGAGTAGCTGCTTTCTTCTTCTTCTTCATTTCGTGTGGTTAGTAACAAACCTAGTGTCAGAGTTTTAAAGCCGCCCATGGGCCTCTGACTTGGCTTCACATGCCGTCGAGAAATATCTCTCGGGCATACCGGTTTCCTCACGATGTTTTCCTTCACCGTTTTTTAAGCAAGTGATAATTATACAATAGGTACGCACATTAATCCGAAAAGTCAGAGGTGCGTGCCTTGGGTTCGAACTCGAGACCTATGACTTGGCAGTGCTGCCAGTTGCCAGCGACATTTCATATTTCCTACAGTAATATTGCTAACTTAATCAAAACAGGTAAATATTTGACAGCTATTTGCGACGTTGCCAAATTTTAGAATGAACGCTCTTAATCATGTCGTACTTATTCATTTATCGGCACCAGTATTTCAAAAATCGAATGGCTCGCGGCGTTCGCTAGCTTGTCCAATCACGGGACTTCATTGGTCACGTCCTCCGCGCCGTCTGTAATGGCGCATACAGAAGACAGTTTTCGCCGGCACGATAAACGTGCAATTCATAACAAAATTAAAATAACAACCAGGCTGCTCCCAAATGTGGAGGTAAGTATCATAATCCGCACATATTATGTCACTTCATCACTTTATTTTAAGAGCGGTTTCGCCCGCTTGATATCTTTATAAATTATAGCCTGTGTTACTCACTGATAATATAGCATTCTAATGGTGAAAGAATTTTTTAAATCGGTCCAGTAGTTTTTGAGTTTATTCATTACAAACAAACAATCATACAAACATACAAAAAATCAAAAATGTTTTCTTTATATTATTAGTTTATATTAATCGTTTATTCTTCCTATCAACTATTTATTTTTCTTCCTTTGGAAAGTAACCTACATGATTAATATCAAAGAATTTCGTGAGTAGAATCACTGTTTGTCTGTCATAACAGTCGTATACATGCCCCTGGTCATAACTGTTTTAAGCTGCCAGCATTAATAAGCTCGACGGGATTCTGCCAGGATTTTACTTCAATAACTGCGATTAATAAATCTGAAAAAGAATAAAGGCAAGAAAAGAGTATTCATTGTTTAAATATTGAAGCTTCTCTTCCTTTTTTCCCATGGGAAATTAAGGTTTTTGGGAAAATTCCGTAACATTGTTAGTTATTCATTATGGTACTTCAAAAATTTACTGTCTAGTTTTTATTCAATAGGGATGATGACAACAACAAAAACAAAGAAATTAGTTTTCTTTAGTCCGTAACGGAGATTATAAAAAAAAATAGGGCCCCTTTTTTTTCCTTTTTGTATGCAATCTAAAGATTACGGCGATACATTGAGTTAAAATGAGCCACGACGTCACGAGTATGTAGATTTTATACGTACTTGTGACGTAGCGACCCCCAGTCCCCCCAACTTAAAATGCGCAAAAATACGTGTCTAATATTTTTTTTATTATCTGACTGACGGACTAATTAGTTTTTTTTTTTACCCAGGCATCATCCCTATTCTTTACTAGTAGCTTTCGTCTGACTCCAAATAAAAAATCATCTGTTTGTGACCATCCCGATGACGGTTGGTTGAGACGTGAAATCTGAAAGGTAACGTGAAGGGTGTCTTTTCACAACATATTTTGGTTAATTTAAAGATGAAAACGAAAATTTACGTTCGATGTTATACTGATATCGCCATATTAATCGCAAACTGTAAATTAAATTAATGTTTTAACTTTTTTTAATTAAAATAAGTATTCGTTTTCTTCGCCTACTGAGATATAAATAAAACTCACATTAACATTAGATATCTATTTATAGCATAATTACATGTTTATTTTTAAGCCATTCATATAAAACGAACAAAAATTGTTTTCCTACCAACTACCTATTCTTGGTAATTCGAAATACCCAGAGTAACATAAATAAATTGCGCGCAATAAGTTTGAGTTCTAAACGTTCTTAGAATTTTATATCCAGGTGTGCTGCATAATTAAGCGACCTATACAAAATACTTGTTTTGATAGTTGCGTTTGCATAATTTACTATTGCTATTGACGTGCTTTGTGATATTAGTTTCAATATAGTATACCTATTGTAGTAACAAATGAACAGATTGTGAAAAGTGTAACAACATTTTTATCATAATAAGTACCTAATATCACTAATAATTTCAAGTAGAGACATAGACAAAAGTCACATTGTAATATTGTTACCTTAGAATATTGGTATTACTACCCCGTAACTGTGTTAACACTTATTAGGTACTTACCTACCTACTTATTAGCGACCGCAACCCTATTAGTTTCCTTAACATCCAGGTACCATCAGCTATATGACTGTTTTCAAATAAAAGTAATCATTTATGAAAATCAGCAAAGCTAATGCAATTGCACATAGAAAACCATGTGTAAAACGGAATTGTGTTCATGAATTAGCACTTTGACAGTAAACCAAGGAAGCCCCGTGAGAATAATAATCAGCTTAATTGAGCGATAATGAGTTCCTAGAATGAACTCGATGAACAAGATAAGTATTCAGGCTGATAACTACTTCGGTACTTTTAAACCAAAACCATGTGCATGTTACATGTTACATGCCGAGTAATTCGGCCAGCCATCCTAACATTACTCATCTGAGTGTTTGATACTGTGTGTTCAGAGAGGATTAAAACGTGGAAAGCTAGTTAACTATTTATTTGCTAACGATACCTAATACAATGTATGTACACACGGCTACACATCAAGTTATACATTTCCAGTATAAGCTGACCTCGCATTGTACGGAAATCTTATACAATACGAAATCAGCATAAACTGGAAATGTGTAGCTTGATGTGTAGCCGTGTGTACTTTAAATTGGCGGGCAAGTCACTAGCAAGCAACCCGCCTCGTAACCACGTCGACTTTCGACTGGAATCTTAAAATGAACATAAATCCTTAAAAATGCAATTTTTTACACTCTTGGGTTAAAAAATGTGTGTAGTCTTGTATGGTCTTCTACAATACGTTTGAATTTAAACAATAGGTTTTAATATACTACTGTTTGTATTCCAATACAAAAAAAAAACCTTAAAAAATACAACATTGGATACCGCCGTCATTTTAGTTTTTTTTTCATGATAGTTCTGCAAAGCAACGCATGATTCCGTACCAATCTCTTTAGTTGAGTGTACTTCCACAAAGGTCAAGATCGGTAGGTGGACTGGTATCTAATTGACCAGATAATTGCAGTGCGGTATGATGTATGTTATCAATACTAGGAATGTGTAAGTACTACCGGCATACTTAGTTATTTACCGGGGTTCGGGGACGATTGCTTTGGAGAATCTATTTCCCATAATTCATGGTGCATAAATAAATAACATAAATATGTCGATAAAATAATATTATGAATCATAATCATGAATTTTTATTATCTCAACATCATATTATTACAGGCACTGGTTAAGAAGATGCACAATCTTAACCGGTCACGTACCAAAAAAAATTCTGACACTGCCTTCGTTATACATATATGAACTAAATGTTTTTGTGAAATTAAATCCTAATTATTTTAAGCCTGCTTCCAAAAGTTACTATAGACAACTACGTGACAAAAAAAGATTAGAAATCGATATACCATATGGGAAAACAGCACTAATCAATAATAGTATTCTTTGTATGGCATCATTGATTTACAACAAGTTGCCTGATGATGTCAAAAAATTACCTGTTCATCAATTTAAGTCGAAGCTGCATAAATTCCTAGTGAATAAATGTTATTATAATGTCAAGGAGTACTTACAGGATAAAAATATAGATAAATACGTATAGTAACAGTAATTTATTGACATTGAATAATATGACAATACAAATAGTGTGACATAATAATTTAATTTGACATCTGTATAATTTTATTTTAATTTGGACCAATAGTTTAATTTAATTTAATTGATTGATAAGTCTATGACATTTAAAACGCATCTGACAATTTCTATTTTTATTTTTAAGCTTTTGACATTTGTAGTATTCTGAATTTATTTGATTTGATTTTATATTTTTGTGTCAATTTTATAATGTTATTTTAATAATTATTTAATTAGATTAACAATAATATAAATATTTGCACACCTTATTAGGTAATGATTTAGAGCACTTTATATTTATTTGTAACATCTTTTCATACCTACCTGTATTAAGCAAATAAATCATTTGATTTGATTTGATTTGATTTGACCGGTAACGCACCCGTGCCGACTGAAACCAACTAGTTTCAACCAATGAAAAGGCTTTAAACGAGTTTTAAGTAATGTTTGAGTTTTGAGTGAGGAACTGTAATACGGGCCTTAGATAGGGCTTGTTAATATATAAAACAGTGGAATCAAGATATTATACGTAAGTATATTAAAAGTTTGAAAAACCAAAAAATATAAATAAATATTACATTCTACACTCAGTCCAACACGCTTAGCATGACCACTATAGAAACAGGTTTAATTAATTTACATTTACAAAATGACAGATAAACTATCACAATCTGTTATTTTGTCTATTCTTCCGTCGACAAAACCCATTTCTAAGGTTGTCATGCTACGCTTGCAAATAAAAAACCAAGACAGAACGCTGTCAACAGTGAAGTGAAACCGGTGTCATAAACATATGTGCATTTTGTGTGGTGTAGTTTGATTGTAGTGTCATTGTATAAGGTTGTAAATGTGTGCGTGTGACCGTGTATACACAGAGCGGCGGTGTAGTTTTGGCATGCTTCACCGTATTGTTCGCAGCGCTCTGTCTTGGTTTGTTTATTTGGTCTGTGATTTGGGAAAATGGTCAACAAATTTACAGTCTACAAGGCTTACAACGTTCTTTATAAAAATAATAGCCGTTAACACAAAAAACTATCACGTACAAATATTTCGAATTGCGACCAAGAAAAAGAATGACGTAGGTAAGTATACCTACGTCAATATTTTTTTTTTCACAAATTACGTTATAATTATTCTTACTACTTATAATTTATATTAAAATTGATTTATCGCACCTTAGCCCTTGTGCCCTTGAAACAAATATGGTAATAGCTTGCCCGTTTCTGACTGTCGTAACTTTGAACTTTGGACAGGGGATTTCCTTACTTATATTGCAATTGACGTAAGTTGTATGCGTAAAGGAAACATACTGGAGTCATGCTGCGAGGTATTCAAATGCTGGGGGTGTCAATATTGAATCCATGATGTAACAAAAGTAACACAGTAACAGTGAAAGAAAATATAGTTTTTCCCAACCACATCACTCGATATACATTTTATTGTCCTACTTTAATATTATATACGTACGATGTTTTTCTTATTTTGTTAGAATACTTTTTTTCTCCCTCCTAGAGACCGTGGGACGTGCCTCTCTGCAGTATTATACGGAATACCCTGGTAAACACGTCAACTAATACTGTTGAGCGTGCCCGTCTGCTGGCTGTGGGAGATTGGACATCAGGCGCTCCACGAAAAAAAAACTTTTCACAGATTTTGTGCTGTCAAAATTTCAAAATGTCGATTCTTACATGAGCCCTACTTTAAATATGGGCAAATTAGCAAATATGCTCCTGTTAGCTTTTGCGGTTCAGTAATTTTTCAGATGATCGATTCATCTCTAAACACCGCATAATTTTGGTATCGACAATCAGTGATGTTATCACTTTTCAGAAGATCAATAAACCTAGTGAAAATGCTTTATCTCTCCGCCAAACAATTAGCATCTTTAGAAAACGCTATTTTTAAACCCTACTCAAATGGAACAAGCCGCTAAAACGCAATGCATATTTTTTGCTTTTAACTTACGATGTCTGTTTACATCTTGTTTGATGTGAGAACTTATTAACACTTTATTAGAAACTTTAAGTACCTAAGTAAACAGAATTTGAATGCTAATGCCATTTACCTATACGTAACAGTATACTTACATCTGTAACCACAATAAACGTTTTAGTACCTATTAAGTTGCTTACATAAGTTTCCTATATTTATAATTATCTATTAAATACTCATAGCTTCTTTTAAATCGTACTGAAAAGGAACTTCGTCTCAATGAGAATGTACTCAAATCACACGATGCAGCATCGAAATAATCGCTAAAACGTTTGATTTTGCTACTGTAACCGAACGCAGAGTCGCTGACACGTTCAGTGCCGGGAGCCCTCCTGAAGGGTTCACTCAAGTCGCATATGAGATGCCTCGAACCCTCGCGGGGGACTCATTTTAAATGTAGATTTTTCTTTGCGAATTCGGAATTATAAATTGTAAAAATAAAATCAGTTGTACTATACCTATTTTATCAAGATTTCACACCTAATGCCGGTGAGACTCCTCAACGGTTAACTTTAGAGCAAACGTAAAGCCGGTAACCCTTCAGGAGTCAACTTGCAATATGTATGGCGGCATGGCGTTTGAGCTCTATGAAAAATGGGTGGAGTCGAAATCGTTAAGATGCACTTGCTGTTACTCTTAGAGTTTAAATCAATCTTCCAGAAAGCGAATAAATGTTTACTCGCCGATACTTATAAAACCAGCATGTCTGCTAAGCACGTAAATTACTTCTATTTATAAGCAAACATCCCTTTTTTGAGTTTTGTACAAAACGGGTGAAAAAGTGACTCCATAACTAAGTCTTCACCATCTGTTTGTCTTTCAGTTTTTCGTATTCTATCAAAACCGACAGTTAACTCCAGTTTCGGTCGGGTTGAAGATACGTACGGTCACATATTAGCCGAAATCAAAACTGCGGCCGATACCTGATTTTTTGGTCGAAATTAGTCGAAACCAAGACCGAAATAGAATCTACAAAAAAATATAGATATTCAAATTCAAAATTCAAATTCAAAAGTCATTTATTCAAACTAGGCTGAGAATCAGCACTTTTCGAACGTCAAAATTACATAAGACAGTCCCCCGAAACGCCCACCCTTCACCACTTCCTAGTGCATTAGCTGGGAAGAAGAAGTGGCGCAACAAACTCCCCAGCTGCACAGCTGTCTGTTCAGTTAGAAGAACAAAAAAAAAGATTCAGATAGATATAATTGAGATTGAATCATTCTGTAAGTACGATTGAAGTATCTAGTCGCTTCAAGTTGTTTGCACATTGCGTTCGATAATCACCGGGACTGTGCACATATTGCACATAGCACGGTCTATTTATTTGTCTTATCATTCAAAGGAACGCTGGAGAGGAGCGATTGAGGATTCGTGTACACCACTTGATTCTTGGTATCTAAGCGAAAGAGCTTAGTAATCTATATAGGAATAATAGAAGAGATGTAAGTTTATTTCTTTACAATGCATTTGTAACAAAGTTGTGCGGAAATCGGTTGTCATGGTATTAGGGATTGCAATCCGACGTCATTTCCAATCCAGACCGATACGGCTGGATTTTCATATAAATATAGCCTGCGGCCGAAAAGGCCTTGTCAGCTTCCACACTTGCTTTGTAGTCAGCAAATAATCATACAGCGAAAAATAAAACACATTTGTGACACGAGCGAGGAGTGGAATAAAGCTGCCTTTCCACCAGAGATGAGCGAGGATGCGTAGCGAGGGATATGTGTGAAACTAACCAATAACAACGCTAGATTAGCTCAAACTATGACAGTGAATCTATGTTATTGGCTAGTTTCACACACATCTTGACCACGACGCGTGGCGGGCGGTGGGGGCTCCCCGCGGGGCGGCTCAGCGTCGAACGACTCGCACGCACACGCACCACGCATTTAAAGTACCAACTCATGCAACAGCGTGATTATTTTGCCAAAGATTGCCGTCACCGGTTCCGGTCACCGGATCCGGTATATTGTTACGGGATCCAGTACACGTTTAATGACGCCAGATCCGCTGGATTACTGAATTTGATTGCAATCCCTGCATGGTATGGACCAAAAAAATCAGCTGTTCCATACATTTTGACCGCATAGGTATTGCACTTTTCTATGGAACACCCTGTACATCATATGATTTAATGTGACGTCACATAACCTATAAACAGCGGACGGTCAAGACGCTTCCAACGATACGTACAAAGTCATTTGTCAAATTATGATAAGTAGTTTAGAAGTTATGTGGGAACAGATGAACATACATACATACCGGTCAAAGTCATAACCTTCCTTTGCTTCGCCGTAGTCGGTTAAAAAGTTGGTGGTAACAAAAATAAGATCCGTATGGTCTGCCAATCAATTTGTTTGAGTTTCGCATAGTCAAACATCTTTTTCACGGAACTATTGGTAGGTAAATCTAATGGAAGATTCCATCGAAGTTAACGTCATCAATAACAAAATTGAATGTCAGTACTTTTTGCAGTCTTACCTATTTTTATATGTACCATCAAGGAAGTTCATATCTAACCACCGTAAGGACTATTCTAGCTTGCAGCGCTCGGCGACTATAGAACCGGGCCGGTAACAGATGTGGTCATCGTGTTCACGGGATTTTGTTTTGAAACTGATTAGATATGAACTTCTTTGATAGTACATCAACTGATACTTCGGAATCGACTAGACTTATTAGAAAAAAAAACCTGTACCTATTTTTAAATACGCATTTAAGTATTAATAGACAAACCAATTATATAATAAAAGTTATTTTTAGTTATCTGTAAATAAACCTCCGTTAATTTGTTATTTACACGCTTCGCAGTAATGTATGTATTTGCGTATTTAAAGTACAATTGGGTAGATAAGGTAACTATAAACATTATAATTAGAATAACATATTGACAATGTTTCGTGATACTTATGTTATTATGTGTTACTTAGGCACAGTATAATAAAGTAACAGTACTATGCCGCTCGGTAGATATACCTTCCGCGTCCATGCGTAACTGCTGCGAACTCGGGACTGTTGCGTACTGATATACACTGAGATTTCGAAGCGCGTCGTTTCGGCTGTTTTCTATGAATACATAATACTATTATTTATTTATACTGTGACGTAGGTAAAGTCAGAGGTGTACCTACACATAGTACACCCACATTTACCCACATTCACATTTTTTTTATTTCTTGGCTGTTGTATACAGGGTGGCAGGGACATCGACGCGAAAACTGTTACCATGGATTCAGTACATGATTCTGAACCATCCTGCGTTGAAATTCTACGTCGGTTATTAAAATAAAGTCAGCAGCGAGGAGCGATGGCTGACCGGGGCGGGCGGCGGGGATGGTAAAACCTAAATGCCAGCGCAAATCAAAAACAGGGCGGAACGCACCGTACCGCACTCTTTTGTATGAAAATGCAACGGTCTATTGCTCCAACTTAAGGCCTAGCGCGTACTGCCGTGCGATTTTTACCGCAAAATCTGTGGTGTGTATGGAATGTCATAGAAGTACACGCAATGCGGGAAAAAACGCATGCAGTCAGTGCAATTCACAGTGGGCCTTCCGCTGCAAATTTGTATCCCAAAGAGATATATGAAGTACCTCGCAGTGCAGTAAAAAAACGCACCGAGACACCGATCAAATAATAAATAATAGCTGCCACGGCTTATTTGAATTTATTTTAATTTTTGAATTGTTTTTGATTTTATTTTTATTACTGACCCTTTTAACGTGCACGTCTTTTTACATTGTTCTCACATGTATAATTACAAAAATGGATGATGTAACCAATATTTTGTGAAAATATTCTGATTGAAAAGAGTGTCCGTGGAGTTTCTTGCCCGTTCTTCTCCATAGGAACCTACTACGCGTTGGAATGGGCAACTAGCTTCATATTTCTGACTGACCGACCCCTTGACAATTCAAAAGTACCTGTAATTGGTTTATTTGAAATAAATGCTTTGAGTTTGAGTTTGAGTTTGAATATCCTTTTGTTTTTTGGATAAGCTTGTCAATCTTTCATTCAAAACTGTTTGGTTACGAAAAACGGGCCATTTTTTACCGTTCATGCACAGACCCGTGACTGCGTTTGTTATACCGTGACGTAGAAATAACGCACCATATTCCATGCGCACCCCAGTGTGCGCTAGCCCTAACACAGAAAATTGACAGTGTATCAATGCGATAAGGGATTAATTTTCCGATCGGTATAGCTCGCTGCAACGCATAGCGTTTTCTCGATAGTGTATCACGAAGAAAACTAGACAACAAAAGAAAGAAACTTAAAGGTAATTGCTGAAAACCAGCGCTGTTGACTTTAGGTTCGTCCGTATTCACAGCATTACGCTAAGCAAGGACCTGTTCTTGCACAGATGCGAAGCACAGATTTTTTTTTCTTATTATTTGTTACAAAAGTAGTAACTCTGCAATCAGCATTTTGTTTTTGTGATGTTTTTGTTGACATTTGCCAATATCGCAAGAGTAATTACGCAATAATGTCTGGTATGTGGCCTTGACAGCAACCAATAACAACATTGTTTTTTATTTTTATTTATTGGTTGAGTACGAGGCTTTTGGCTACTTTTGTATGTGTGAATTTTATGTCTTTTTGTCTTTATACTCGTATGTGCGTTTTGTTTGTGCAGAATAAACAATTTGTCTTTCTTTTGTTTTTACAACTGCTGAGAAAATTATTTGCTTAATTAGCGGATGCGCTAAGGTAGCCCGCGAAATTCTTAATTAGCGGATGCGCTAAGGTAGCCCGCGAAATTCAAATTTTCTTACGTTTTTTGGAATTTGCAGGTCGTTCGCAAGGAACGCATTTCCACACACATTTTTTCTCAATATTCACATAATTTGGGAACCACTGTTCCATTTAGTTCCATGTAGAAATGGGTTGCGTCATCCACATTGTTACCTAAAACTGACACTGAAAAACTACCGACTCCAGATAATTTATTTAAACAAAACACCAGATAAACGCTTCCGAACCACGAAAGTTTGTCTTCATAATTTTGATGTACGAGTATCCTTCCCGTGGTATGCGTTCCTGGTAGCTCAGACTACGAGAAACTGTGTATGAAGAAGAGGATAACGTAGTGGACGCTATCCTCTTCTTCATACACTGCGACACATAGCCTATCCTCCACACGTGTTTCTTGAATTACTGTCCTCTTCACTCTTGTTCACCATCTACTTAGGTAGGAGCAGGCAAAGTATGATAGTTCTATTTCAGTAGTACGTGGTTCGTCCGTCTCATTAGAACTGAACTGATGAACTCCTTTCAAATCGTTCTGGGGTAGGCGTGAGTAACTCTTTACTGAATCGACTCACTGATCCTGATTATTGAAGTGTTCCAAAATATTGGTTCAGTAACAACGTTTCAAACGCATCATTTGAATCTGAATCATTACTTTGCCTCTGTGCTCATTCCGCGCGACCGTCGTTTGCGAGGCGACCGAGCAGCCGTGAGCGAGAGTGAAATACTGAGACGATGATGACGAATACTGACTCGCGAGTCGCGAGTGAGCGGGTGACACATTACAATCTATTTAAGTCAGAAAGAGATACCAAATGAGATGTGTATCACTCATACTCTCACAGTTTTTCGTTGTCGTTATCCATTTTGATATCCTTTGAGTCGAATTCGGATAATTTCATTGATCCAGATGCAAATGTTCCAAGTTTGAGGAGGAGTTTTGTCTAGGCCCTTTTGTTCTTTCCGTTAGTGTTAAGGCTTACAGAAAAGGGATATTGTCTAGGTTCCCTGGGCTTCTAATTCCATATCATAACGTGATATTTATGTTTCCTTCTGCTGCTGTTGTGTTTAAATCCTTCTAAAAACAAAGCACAGTGATCTCGAAGACCGTGACAAATATCTTATAGTATTGTATGATGTGAGAAATCCTCGTTTACTCACATCATATAATCCTTTTAGATGTTATCGTTGGGATACCTTACCACAGTTCTTCTTTATTTCCTAAAATATTAATAAAAAAAATCACAAGAAACACTATACTGTTGATAAAGCGGTTTCCAAAATCTGAGTTGTCGGTACCTATGTCTTCTAAATTGTATCTTCATCATTATTACAGACGACATGTTTGATAGGCAATCTGAAACGATATAAATGGTAACTGGTTACTTCTTCTTCTTCTTCTTCTTCTTCCTGGTGTCAGAGTTTTAAAGCCGCCCATGGGCCTTTGACTTGGCTTCACATGCCGTCGAGAAATATCTCTCAGGCATGCCGGTTTCCTCACGATGTTTTCCTTCACCGTTTTTAAAGCAAGTGATAATTATACAATACGCACATGAATCCGAAAAGACAGAGGGGCGTGCCTTGGGTTCGAACTCGAGACCTATGACTTGCCTGGTTACTGTTGGCCTGCATCATCCGGCATCTCACTGTTGGATAACATTTAGTTATTCGATCCAAGGCTAATATCGACTATTGCTTGTTGGTTCAGAAGCTTATGAACACTTCACATATGTTTTCACTAGGTGCTTTTACAGCGTAATTAATACTAGCTAAGATTATTAATACGAAAGTGAGTTTGTTTGTTTGTTACGCTTTCATGTTAAAACGGCTGAACGGATTTCGATAAAATTTGGCAAATGGGTGGACCAAGACCTGGGTCAAACATATGAGTAAAAATAATAAAAACTTACCACACTCGTTCGTTGTGATCTCATGGAACAGATCACTTTAGTTCAACAAAAGTTGACCCCACTCAGACAGAGGCTCAATAAGACTAGGCTATTATTAACAAATTTCTCAACCCTCCACTTACGGTGAAAGATCAGCTACGACTGCATCTCTGAAAATTGAGCATAAGTACAATATAAGATTCATGTTGTTTGTTTGCATTTAAGAAGATGATTTCTTCGGAAAACTGAATAAACAAGTCTATTGCGCAAACGCAGAAATATTCACAAACAATTCGTGGAAAGGATGTTTAGCCCTTCACCTTAGATGTTATTGTTCATCTTGCACTAAGTATACTAATAATTTTGTGTTGTGGCAATATTATCTATAGTGCCTTATTCGCACTAAATTAATCTACATCATAATTACGAGCACAATTTCACCCTAAAATGCAGGATGAGCTGTCCCACTACTTTACCTCCTAAAATTAACCTCCAAAATCAAAATTCTTCTCTTCTTTTTCTACATTTAAACATAGACAAAGTCATCGCACTTTATGTAAAATTCTTTATTAATCCATCAAATAGTTCTAGAGGGAATCGTAGGGTATGTGATCTATTGCATGCCATTTTCTCTGCGATTAGACTAAAATTTTCGTCGTTTCAAAATAATAATAATTTGTTTATTAACCTTCTATGAGTTCTTACCGTTTTATCTTAATTTTATTCTTTTTTTAAAATTAGTGTATTGATACCATTAGACAGATTAATGGTTATGGACACCATAGAACCTGGTTAACGACATTCGTGAAGGTCGTTTGAGGGTTAACTTTGTAAAATGTTGTTTGTGTAAAGTTTACGACCATGCCGAATAATTAACATTATTTTTAAAGCAAGTTAAAAATAAAGTATTAGAGTCGCAGTTTAACCTACTTAAAATAAATTGTGTCGACTTGTTTTTAATAGTTATTTAATGGCCACTTACCTACTGCTTGGCTGGTATCGCCAAATAATACCGCCGAGAAAACTCGATCGTGACACGATATCGGAAAAAATACATAAATACTAATGGAAAATTAGACCAGACGTTTATACCTAGTACCTATAAGTCTTATTCAGCGAATTAATTTGGAATTACTAACAGTGTTTCCTCACAAAAAATGGCAGAATTAATTCCACGGATAACAGAGTAACAATTCTATATTTTATATTTCCAGGGCTGTGATGGACGGGAAAATCGTCGCTCCTGTACCCTAATTGCGTAATACACGATCAATCAGAATCTGAATCGTTTTGAAACAGATTTCTAATCCATTGCTTCATAAGTTCGAAATAAAATCTGCTCACCAACGTAAATAACGCAATGAATGTTGTTGAACTGTCAAAATGAAACAGATTAGTTGTAATCGTTAACGAAAATTGGTTGCGTAAGTAATTTGATAGCTGGTCAATGAGCGAGCAAGTTTTTTAAATTTTAAACTACGCAAAGGTCCGAGTTTTTAAATCACGGTTCTGCGGTGATCCACGAGGCACCAGCGAACTTTACCGGCGAGCCACAATACCGCGGCACGTCGATCACAGCCTTAACAAAGTTAAATGGAATGCTATTTGGCGGAGGGGTAAGTGATGAACAAAGACAAAGATATTTATTTACGAAGGATATGTTACATACAAGGTTTGTAGGTAAAAGGTAAGTTCAGGACACATAAAACGGCACACGAATATTTACAATTTACATCACTACATTAGTCAGTTTTTTTAATTTTATTATATCGTTCTTTACAAAAGTAGTTGATTATAAATTAACTATGTATGTACAACTATTATATATATATTATGTACAAGTATGTAAAAGAAAGAAATAAAAATAAAGGGAAGACCACATTGGGCATAAAAAAATCACTACAATTATTATTATAAAACAAAGACCGCCGCGCCCTGTCTGTCTGTCTGTCTGAACGCGATAAACTCAAAAACTACCGAACGGATTTTCATACGGTTTTCACCAATGGACGGAGTGATTCATTAGTAAGGTTTTGTGTAAATATTTTTTTTTTTTTTTTTTGGCTGAAATATGTCGATTATTGTTGAAGATGTCGGAAAAATCATGTCGCCTGGGAGCTTTACTGGCGTGAGCCGCGTAAACCAATAGAGTTAAATGAAAACTATTATGGAATAAATATATGTTTTACCTAGATTAACATATAGGGTACTTTTAGTCCTGGTACTATGTTCCCGTGGGATATTTTCCGACAGCCACGCGGGCGAAGCCGCCGGCAAAAACTAGTTACCCCTAAATATAATATATATATAATAAAACCTGAAACGTAACTAATACTACATATTATACTGTAATAAACAAAACACTACAACACTATACTTACTTACAATGGCATTGGCTTTTATTTTGACAGTTCCAACAACAATGATTGTTTTGTTTACGTTGTTGACAGACCAATCTTTCAAACATATGAAGTAAAGCAAAGGATTAGGAATTTTCTTCAAAATGTTTCGTATTGTGATTTAAAGAGTGTTACGCAATAAGGGTGGTGTTTGTCTTTTGTTTCTCAATATTAATTTTAGTCTTGTTGATGATGGATTTCATTTCATAGACAATGTAAACCTAGTTAATTATACTTGAGAGGGGAGTATCGGATTCTTTACTTCAAAGAGTTTCATTACAATAACGAAATTAAATACAGAATGTAAATTGAGGACCTAAGTATTTAATCGTTTATTTGATTAAATAGTTTATAATAGAACAAAAGAATCTAATAAATAGGATGATTTTAGGGTTCCGTACCCGGCGGGTGTTAAACGGAACCCCATTACTAAGCCTCCGCTGTCCGTCTGTCTGTCTGTCAGCGAGTTGTATCTCATGAACCGTAATAGGTACACAGTTGAAAATTTCACAGATTATGCATTTTTATTGCCGCTATAACAAAAAAAAATTAAAGAGTTGGGTCTCCATACAATAAACCATAGATTTTGAAGAAAAATAAAAATCCTAGCCATGTGGGGTGTCATTATCTAGAGCTTATCGAATAGAGAACAAATATAAATTTTATTTTATTTCATCTTCAAAAATGATAAAATATGGGTCCCTAAAAGTTGTCAGTTTTAGACTATTTTTCTACGATCTCTATCTCAACAACTAAACTCGTGCATATTGTTATTGTTTTATTAATATAAACTTATTTGAGAGCAAAATTGTTTTTAGGTCAAATAAACCAAATTGTATGTTATTTATAAATATAAATTATTATTTTCCTTTACATACTTGTACATAATACACAATATGTAAAAAAAAAACATGTCCGATCCGAAAAGGGCACTACGTACTGCAATAACGTTACCAAAAAGTTTTTTTTTATTCGCTTTTTTAGTATTTACCAAAATTATCCCAAATCCATTAAGAATTAGCATATTTTCAACAAGGGTCCGGGGGAAGTAGACACCCGCTAAACGACGATAGCCGCCCGCGGCCCATGTAAGACCCGGTAAGATTCTCCATTGAAAAACATGGGGCGAGTTCTTTTTCTTTTTTCCTGAAAATTACCACATAAATAGACTCTCAGTACAATACTTAACACACCCTCACGGATCAGACAGAGTTTTTTTTACATGTTGTATGTATTTTAGTATTAGATTGTATGTTTATATTAATTAAGATTTGTCAACAAACGTTGTATGTTAACACAACAAAGTTGATTGTTAAACCAGCAAGAAAAAAATATTAACGCTGATTTAGCAGTAATTGAAAAAGAGATTAGGTAACCAAATAGACGTAACTAACCTGACCAAACTAATTAACTACAAACACAAACTAGAACAATACCGGAAATATGATAACCGCAGTTATTGCATATTTGTTTATCTTCCAGTTCAATTTTAATGTTGCAATCGTGTGGCTATACCATCATTTTGTATTACTCATTAATTATATCTACTAATGGCATCGTTAGTACAGTTCAATATTTATACCAATAACCATTCAATAAGAGCAGGTAATTCAATAACCTGTACTATTTAAGTTGTGTTCATTAAAAAGTCATTTATTTGATATATTTTTCCATAAAATCCTGTCTAATATTGAAGAAATCTGTACTTCTGTCTGTATATCGCAATTTTTCTATTAAGGCGATGACAACCGACTTTTAATGATTTTATACTGAACATCACGTCTAAACAAATGGTGTTAATGATTTGAAACAAAAAAATGTTTAATTAAAGCATTCTTTTAATAACTAAATATATGAATATTTTAGATTATGTTTATATTACATAGTGAAATTAATTTGTAAAGTTATGTCTAACGCGGATAAAAAACTGAAAATCACGCAAAATCCATCAAGCGTATTCTTCTGAAACCTTCACCATTTTAAAGATTATTTAATTATTTGATCTTTTAGTATACGTGTTTTATTATAATACCTTTTGTTTTATGTATAATAAATTAATAATGCGTCTAACTTGGGACAGCGCTCTTGGATGGGGGAGTCCTATTACTGGCTGGATGTACGACGCGTTGTGTGAACTCAGTACAGACCACGCAAGCTAACCACTCAAGGTCGCTGGCATATACCTGCGTCTTAAAAAGTCGCTGATATAATCAGCGACTTTTCTCTGAAGTAAAAATGTTTCTTAAGCGGGACAGTTTCTTGGGTAGGTCTTAGTATAACTCGGTGTCGCATGTGGACTGAGCGTGGCATGAGAGATTTCAAACTACTTAATATGTGGGGCATAAGAAAAATCTTTGGCACTAATTAAAGCTACAGGCGGTGTGGTTTACTTGTCATAAAAGAGTTATGAAAATCCTTTAAAAAACGGACGGGTCCGAGCACCAATCCTAGCTTAGCCCTACTAACGTCAATTTAACAATACCAAAACGATGTTTGTGATGAAATAATTGATTCTAACGTACTTTATGTGTTTTAAATTTGTTTGTACATTACCTTAGTTAATTTTTATATTAATAGTGTAATTAGGTGCTGGCGGCATTTTCCAGACAATTGACGTCAAACTAATAAAACTTTAAGTATTACGTCTGTGTTTTATTTGCCACAGATTATAATTTAATTGTATGTACGTTTTCAAAGTAAATATTGTGGAAATCTTAGGTAGGTAGTGTGTTATTTTTAGTTAAATTGGAAGCCGATACTAGCATGGAGTGGAAAAGACATTTATTGAATTTATGAAGGAATTATGTTTGTACCGGTACAAAGTTACGAAAGTACATTGGTTTAAAAATATAATTTCATATGTCTTTTTCATATCGTATAGGTACATTTCGTGAGAAAACATATCCAATTTTATATGCCTCGTTGGTCCAGCATGAGCATGAGGTAGTGTTCGATTGCCTGGTCGGGCAAAGTGTTATTGAGTTTTTCCATCTGGAATTTCTCAGTAGCAGCCCGGAGTTTGGATTTTGTGCCTGGTTGATGGCAATAGGGACCCCTGTTACATGGGACATTTGAACATAACTCGCGAAATATACGTGTACTAGAGGTGCACTTCTGCCTAACCCTTCGGGTATCGGCGTGATGTTTTGTTATATTTAATTTTGATTATATTTCGTAAGCTAAAAGACATTAATTTGTTGAATGTGGAAAATCATGGTCGTTGTATATTGCACTGGCTTAGGTACTTTTCCTTACGAAATGTCAGCTCAGGTCATTGGTGCTAATAAAATTCCTACAGCTGCAAGATGATTAATAGGATTAGTACTGATTCGGAAAACAAATGAACTCTATGTTCACGAACTCTTGCGCGTAGAAGGCGTATACGTAGGTACCTACTGTTTTTAGACCAGACTTTTCCACTCGGTACCCTTACGGCCTGCGCAGACTGGCGGACGGGACGGCAGAGGATTTTAAATTTATCAATTGAATTTAATACTTATCTAATCGAAATAAGATATATATTTCAATGCTCAGTGATCGAGCTAGGAGCATCACAGCGCAGTTTTCCGTCGATTACCGAGCCTTGAAATATATACCATATTTCGATTGGGTAAGTATTAAATTCAATTGATAAATTACTTTTCTCTCATATTGGCGCGAACTATAAAGGGTGATAGTCGTAGAACGAATGACCGCTGGGGTAGACGTTCTTGAGTGGAGACCGCGAATCGGCAAACATAAGGTAGGACGCCCTCAGGCTAGGTGGAGCGACGATCTTCGCAGGGTAGCAGCTGCATGAGAGGTGCCGAGAATCGAGCTAAATGTCGTGCAGTTAGTTGGAGAGAGCACATAAAGTTAGTGATACAGTCTGAACATGATTGTACAAGTGGAGGTCAAAATCAGGTAGAACAGCTGGCTCCTGAACTAAGTAAAAAAATACTTGAATCTCAGGAGCCACAGTTCCTCAATGATGATAAAGGGTGATCCGTTGAGATGGATCAATTTGGACGAATCTAAAACTATGAGACATAGAGAAATGTGTTCTAAGGAAACATGTCGTCGATTTTAGAGTTACATACATACATAATAAACTCACGCCTTTTTCTCATGGGGGTAGGTAGAAACTACCGAACGTCACCTGCTACGGTCCTTACATACTGCTGTTGCTGCGTTTACGTTCATACATCTCAAACACGCAGTGTAATTAAAGGGTTCGCGTACATTGCGCGCGTTAGCACCCTGCGCGTTTGCGCGCGACGGCGCTGTTTGACAGTAAATATACGTCATAGTGATACACAAATTCGCCGCTATAGCGCGGAGTCAGGCTATACAGGGTGGCAGGAACATTGACGCGAAAACTGTTACCATGGATTCAGTACATGATTCTGAAACCCCTGCGTTGAAATTTTTTACTACTACTAATAAATTTCAACGCAGGGGGGTTCAGAATCGTGTACCGAATCCATGGTAGCAGTTATGGCGTCGATATCCCTGCCACTCTGTATAGCGCTGTAACGCGCGCTAAGTACGCGTTCTATTTGGCGAAGCCTTTACAGTTAGAAAACATAATTCAAAGATATACCTTCATTTAAGTATCACCCCACTATCCTCATTGTTATGTTTGCTTACTAGCTAGATTATTAGCAATCGTATCGGTTCTCAGAATATACTTACACTTTCAACTACTTGGACTTAATAGTCGTTGAAAGATCACTGTCGCATGGCAATAAACGTGTCAATTTCGCACTTGTAAAGTTATGAATACTTGACATTCATGTCACTATTAAGCCAAGTGCACATTACAGCCGCAACGGGCCAAAGAGCAACGAATTTGCAAAAAAAAAGTGCAGTGCGGTTCGCACTGTAATAGTTCTTCAGACTGAATTTCAGCCAAGGCGGCCAATCTCGGTGCGAGAGATATATTAGTGTACAACTGTGTGCGCAGACTCAGGTGCACTCTCTCTTCCCTCTCTCTCATAGTCCGATGGGACGGCAATCCGACACGACCGGAGAGACATCAGGCGTAGGACCAACGGCTTAACGTGCTTTCCAGAGCAAGGGGCTATCAAACCGCCAAGTTCCAAACTCTGGGCGGTTACTAACAGATTCCTAGTGAAAAAACCCATTAACACTTTGCCCGACCTGGAAATAGAACCCAGGACCCTACGCTCAGCAGTGGCGCTTGCGACCACGAGACCAATGTTGCAGTTAATAGAAAATGTACCTACGAAAGTGCTGAAGGTGGATTTTTGCAGGCACGAATTTACTCACCCAAAAAGGTCGAATCGACACTTTTTTTTTTTGGGGCTATTTGCACGAAGTTAATTTATTTGTGGGCAAATCGTATACGTATTACAATGAAATATGAAATACGTATTAGGCAATTGGGAATGAAGTTAATCTTACTTTACTGCATAAAAATTTGAAATATGCCAATTGCCCAACAAGTATTTCTCGAGTTACACTCGCCCACAAATAAATTAACTTCGTGCGAATCGCCTCAAGAAAAACTAATATTATTTAAAAGTGTCGTTTCGGCCGAGTTAATTCGTGTGAATCAACCAATAACCCTTTTCGCAACGTGTCGCGTTGCGGCGCGGCCCGCCTCTGTCTGCTATAACCTTTAGAAGTTAAGTATAGCACTTGACTCAGTGTTCAATATTGACAAAATATATTTAGCGTATGAGTGATTTATCGGTTACTCATACACTAAATATAGCACGAGGTAAATGTGTGCGCTAACTTGAACTTCAGTGACACTTAACCCTAAACATGAGAGCTTCGGGAATGTAGATAAGCTTGAAAGAGTTTTAGTTAATCTTTTTAGAATAAACAGACAAACATGATTTTTTTATTTATGTTTAGTTGTTTAGTTTAATTTGTGATTTCCTGTGCGAGTCTCAATAATTACTTTTTCTTGGAGTAGGTACGGTTCGACAAAATAGTTTTAAAAATTTGTGTAAATAGTTATTAATATAATTTAATAGATGAATAATAAAATAAATCTATAACATATTAAAAAAAATCCTATGTCCTAATCCAATTCATGATCTACCCATGTGCCAAATTTCATCCAAACCTGTGCCGCCGTTTTAGCGTGAAAGAGTAACAAACAAACAAACTCACTTTCGGATTTATAATATTTGTTAGGGATAATGTAACAATAAAAAATAAAAAATAAAGATGTAATCTGTAAAGTCTATAGGACTTTGATTTTACATTCTGTGATTACATTTTTCTGTGATTACTTCCTCACACACTGACTTATTAACTGTAACATTTTAGGAAAATCGTCTTCTTTTACAATGTTTGTAAATACGTGAGCACCATGTATCTATCACATAATTAATTTATCTATAGTTGCTTCATTTTTAATTCTTTTTACCTATTGTGGTACCTATAGTAATTTTATTCTAGGTGTCTCGTCTTCACATATAATTATATAACTAATGTACTTATACTTATATTGTTAAACATTTTTAATATTGTTATTATGTTGTTAATATTGTTAAACATTTTAAACGAGTAACTGTGGAGTTTCTTGCCGATTCATCTCCATACGAAAACTACCTTTTGGACTACTTTTTGTAAATTTTTGAGGTTCTAAAGTGCCTTACTTATTAATATAATACTTACAAGGGCCTTATTGAAATAAATGATTTGAATTTGACTTTATTATAAATAAAAAAAAAAAAATATATATATAAAATAATATATATATTACAATTATATATAGATATTATTAGACATATATCTATATATATTATATTATAGTTAGGGTAGTTAGGATATATCCATATTATTATTTTTCCGAATTAGTCTGGCTAATAGGAATGTGATGTGGCGTTGCTTGGGGAAGGCCTATGTTCAGCAGTAATGAAGGAAAAAATTTGGTATATTTGTTAAAGAAACACGTGCACATGAAAATGTTAGCAAGTTAATTGGTATAAAAAAACAAAACCGATCGATCAGCAGAAATAGTTGTCAGCTGCACGTCGTGGTTGTGACATAAAGGCTTCCACTCAGCATGATGCTGTAGACGACCTAGTAGACGTGTTTCGACTTAATGATAATCATGATGGACGCTTGTAATAATATGCTCTTACTACTCTTAATAATAATTAATATCTCTATCATCATTGACAGGACGATTGTAGCCAATAAGCGTGATATTGTGGTGATAGATCGACGAGAGCGCCGTGCACTGATTGCTGATATCGCTGTCCCTCATGACGAGAATCTCGTGAAAGCTGAGAAAGATCATCATATAAATCTAATATCTTGATTTTGCACACGAGGTTCTCGACATGTGGGACGTAGACTCCGCAATCATTGTACCGACAATCGTTATGGTTAATGGCCTAATAGCGGAGAGCGTCGACCAACACCTCGGGAGGCTGTCATTGCGCGGCTGGGTCAAGGGCTTCATTCGGAAAGCAGTACTCCTAGACACGGCACGCATAGTGAGGAGGTTCCTCTCTCTAGAGCCTTGACCACCGGCAGCTTGGACCCTGTTCCTGATGCCGATGGGCTATAATTTTAATTTTTTATAAAAATATTTTAATATGTAAATAATAAGTATTGAAAATGAAATAAAGGGTTAATATGTTATTCATTATATGTTTTTATTCTAACTTTGCACCGTAAGTTCATTAGACGTCAGAGGTACCGAATCGCTGGGTTGCGTATATATTATCTCTTCCAAATCTTCGAGATTACGAAAGTTTACTTTCGTTCACGTCAATGAATGTTAGCTAACAGAGAAAGGCAGTTTGATATCAGTTAGCACGTGTCTAAAGAAGATGGGGTGCTAAACAATTTGTTTACACTTTTCTTGTCTTGGGATTAGTTTGTGGATTTAGTGAATTATTGTATTTATGCTGGGTTAAGACCTTATGTGAATTTTCCAATTCATATTATGTACTTTCTGAGTTTATCTTTGTCATTACTGTCATCGGTGAAGGAAAAACATTGTGAGGAAACTTGGTCTTATAGTTAATCAATCAATCTGCCTCGCCTTTTCCAACTATGTTGGGGTCAGCTTCCAGTCTAACCAGATGCAGCTGAAAACCAGTATTTTATATGGAGCGCTGATCTTATAGTTTTAGGTTTGAAATCACCAACCCGTCTTGAGCAAGCGTGGTGATCAATGTTCGTGCCTTCTCTGTATGAGAAGGGCCCTTTGCCCTGCAGTTGAACAGAATGCTGGTATATTTATTATTATTGAACAGATTAGCTTTTACTGTAATTTGTGCCCTGTGAGGATCGTGTCTGAGATTGCTGGTTCTAATGTATTGACAAATGGAATCTTTTTGGGTAGTTATAAGTACTTATTTATGTTGCCCTTGCCTTCTTTTCATCTTTTTTCTAGTTAAACTGAAATATTTGTTTTCAATTACTCTGAATCAATCTGAGTATGTATAACTATATACATAGATACGGAGTCTCAAGGAAATTATATGAAATATGACGTATAGTAATTGCTTTTTCTGTAATAATAAACTGGTAAGTAGGAACCGTAAAGTATTAAGGTTTTCTTAAATTCCACGAAAATGAGAAAATGCAAATCACGACTTGGAGCTAAAGTTAGTTCATCTACCTAGTAACAGAAGACGGTAAAAATAAATCAAAATGAGTTTATGTAGGTAGGCTTCTAACCACGAACGTGTTTACTAAAATATTTACAAAGATCGGGGAGTTAAACTGTACCGCGCCAGCTCATAGCTCTAGAGTCGTTGCTTCGATAAAAAAAGTCCTTAGCTTTGATAAAAAAGTAAATAACACATCCCTTTAGGCACAATTGGCTTATACCTACATAAATAATGTTATATACTTAGTTCATATTTTCTGCAGCTAGAGTTAATACCAGTTCTGATGGCTTTATAACTCATATCTTGCTTTGCTTATTTTGTGGTTCGCAGGTATTTATCTACACTACTAATATTAGGTAACCTATGAAATCAGCGTTTTGTATGGAGAATTTTAAAGAAGTTACATTTTTCATACTAACATTTTCTTAATTTATATAACAACCATGAACACTAATGTTTTAAAACTTTTATGCACTAATGTTTTAAAACTTTTATGGACTAATGTTTAAAAACTAAGATAACGTAATATGCCACTTAGATTAAGCGACAAAAATAAGTTTTGGCTAACTTAAAACAAATAGTGGTCATTTCTGCTAACAAAATGAGGAGTAATTTTTAAGGTATTTTTTATGTTTAGAAAACTATAAGTAATAAGGTTTTTTTACTATTGGTAGTTGTCTATGATGGTCATTATTCGATATAATACCAAGCAATTGATGAATATATTAAATCATAGAAGTGACGAGGTTCTCTATTTGTGAGAAAACAAACACCAATTTCATAGCTGGGAACCCGATATAAGGTTAGGTTTGTAAGTTTGGATGTAGGAGTTAATCTCTGGAAGAACTGATCCGATTTTGAAAATTCTTTCACTGGCAGAAAGCTACACCATTGCCGAGTGCCTAACGGTATGTTTTATAGAATAGTTGACTACAACGCGGAGTCGCGTGCAGAAGCTAATGTTAAAATAAATTGTACTTAATATTACTTTTGATAATCAAACTTTACCTTATAAGCAGTGATCGGAGTAGGTAGATTGAACTGGGGTCATTGATCCGAAACGTATATATTACTATGGACATTCCTCCGGAATTGGTGGATTATTAAAAAAAAACCGGAACTTATGTAGGAATTGTATTCTGCCAGAGTGGAAGGAGTCATTTGATGATTTGCCATCCTCAAAAAAAATGTAGGAATTGTAATAAAATGAGCAATTTTATTCTTTATTATTCTTCCAATTTTTTTTTTGTCACGATTTGACAAAACCCAACGACCAATCAGAACAAAGGATCATGGGTGGTACAGTAGTAATAATATCACTACCAACATTAACAATATTTAATTGAATCCGGAAATACCGGAATTACTTTCCGGAAAAATGGCTTATCCATGTTATTCTTTCTGTGTGCATTTATGATACAAGTACTAAAAATCAATCTACCTACTCCGGTCACTGCTTATAAGTCATCAGGTCAGTCATCTCAATTTTAACTTTAAAGTGTCCTGCCCTTAAGAGCGTTTATTCTGAAAGTGGGCAACGTTGCAAATAGATGTAAAATATTTCGCTGTTTTGATTAATTTGGCAATATTACTGTATGGAAATATGAAACGTGGCTAACTAGCGAACTAGAATATTAATAATGAATTACTATTAAACACTGAATTTGATGTAACCGTTTTAGGTGTAAAAAAGGCATTTTGAAAGTTTCCAAATACTTTTTTTACATCTAAAAGTAAATATTCGGTGTTACGATATTAATTATTGCAATTCATTATTTATATTCAAGGTCGCTAGTTAGCCACATTTCATATTTCCATACAGTATTATTGCCAAATTAATCAAAACAGGTATTTGACAGTTATTTGCGACGTTGCTAACTTTTAGGATAAGCCCCTCGTGGCTCCCTTTGACACCAACACTTAGCTGGAGAAGCTAATTATGGTAGAACTAGCAAAACATGTCGCAGGTGCAATCTACCTACTGATGTGACGATATCTCAATCGTCATTATGTGTTATATCTAAGTTAAATATTAATGTATTAGACAGTTGAACCTTCTGGAATAAAGTCTCTAAATGAGAATGAAAACCGCATCAAAATCTGTTGCGTAATTTAGAAGAACTAAGAGGTCACACGGACAAGCAACAAAATAGACTTCGTTTTATATTATTTGTTACAGATAATGAACATTCAAATAAAATTATCATGTATATTTTTCTTAATAATACTAACTGCGGAATACAGCATCTAGCAAAAACTTGACACGATGTCCCTTGATGTCAGTAAGTACATATTTTTGTTAGGAAATTTAATTAACTTGTAAGACTGCTAAGTTTTAGCTCCTGTCTGTCGTTAATCCGACACGACAGTTTTTGTGGGGTTACAATATTATCTCTATGGATTATGTCTAATGTTGTTATTTTGGGTGGACTGTTAAGTTTTTCGATAGATCTGATGAAGTTTTTTTGTCAGAGTTTATGATTAGTCAGTCAGAAACAATGTGTAGCAACCCTAAAATCTTTTGCATTCACTTAAATTATTATCTATCTATTTATTTAGCCCGTAATATCCCACTGCTGGGAAAATACCTCCCTTTCCCCACACATGTTTGAAAAAAAAAGTAAGCAAATACATTTATTTAGCACAGACTGAAAAGCACACAATATAAAAACACAGCAGAAAAAAAATACAAAAAAAAGTGCCAGAAAGAAAAAAATGAAAGTAAAAGTGTGTTTGTCCACTGTCCCTTCCGGCCAGTCCTTTCGGTAGGAGTCAAGTTCGCTCTCCATATTCATCTTGGTCTGTCGCGATGTCATCTAGCATTTAATGGCACTCAATCGGTGGTTCTTTTAGCTTACAGCTCATCTGACATGCGACAGCAATGTCCGGCACCATCCCACTTAAGATTGGCAGTAACTGCATGCAAACATAATGTCACAGATGAATCCAACTGTTTTTCAGGTCGTTAGAATCGTTGTAGGTCTGCAGACATATCATCTTATAACTAAAATATATGTTTTTACCAATGCTTGTCCCTAAGTGTGTTCTTTATATTTAATACCAACTAAAGGGTAAAGTGGCTAAGTAATAACAGCCGGGTCGATCCATCAGGTTAAGCTATACTTCAAATTCAAATTCAAAATAGGCTGAGAATCAGCACTTTTCAAACATCTTGCCCGGGGTTGGTCCGTGGATGGGTGACCATCTTTACATACCGAGACTCCTCCGTGCCTCGATAAGCACGTTAAGCCATTGGTCCCGGCTGTCATTCGTGGAGCTTTGGCTGTCGTTACGGGTCGTCAGAAGCCCGAAAGTCTTACCAACGAGTATCGTATTACCCAATTACTGGGTTGTGGAGGTCAGATAGGCAGTCGGTCCATGTAAAATACTTGTATTTAGCTGCATCATGTTTGACAGGAAGCCCACCCCAACATAGTTGGGAAAAGGCTTGGCAGATTGATAAAAGGTAAAGAAAATTATTCAAAGAACATAAACGTGAATGATGAATATTTGTCTGCCAGTTTTATCCTATCCACCTCGAGGCCCACAATAACCAGTTCCTTCTAAATCTCATATAAATTGTTGCGTTGATCTATTAAGAATTTATATAGAAACCTGTATACAAACGTATTTATTATAATTTCTTATTAAACGACAACTCCAACTAGTTGGAAACATGTTTCGTGTTGAGTTATTTGGCGATTGTGGCGTGGTACTTTGCTACGTCGAATATATTCGCCTTCTTTTAATATTTCTTTAAAGTTTTCGATGCTGAAATTGGTGCACTTTATCATTTCCCTGCATGAAACATATATAATGTTTTCATTTAAATATTTCTTCGGCTACCGTTTCCTTTCCTTAGCTATTGTAGTTGTTTGTTGTCAAGTAATGTATTAACTAGTCGTAGAATCCATACGTTCCTCCATCGTGCAGGTGTCGGGGTCATATTATGCAACTGTTCCATCGTTTTCCTCATATTTATATCAATTGATTAATGTTTTGCGGAAGTTGCTCACTATAACGGTTATTGACCCATCACAGTGATAGGAATTTGAACTGGAGATCTAATCTACGTGGCTGTCGTCGAATACATGATACAGTCTCAGTTTTATAACGTTTGCTCTTTTGGAATCAAGCGCATTCAATTGTTTCATTAGTTCTTTCAGACCTCTGTCATTTGAGGTTCTAATGTAACATAGCATCACGCTTGCATTCCCTAAAGGGGTAGGCGGAGGTACACCTTTAGTAGACTCACATTTCCTCAGCACCACAATTGCAGCCCGCGAAATTCAATTTTTCTTACGTTTTTTTGCAATTTGCATGTCAGTGTCAGGTTGTATTTTGATCAAAATAAGATTCGCGACTATATCAAGTATGTAATTACAGAATTATAATCCTTGGAATCATTAATACCCCTCCTTAAGTTAGATTTATTACATAAGAACAAATTTGTTGTGGAAAAGTTCATATGTAACAAATCTAACTTAGAGAGATGTATTAATGATTCCATTGATTATAATTCTGTAAATACATACCTGATATGGTCGCGAATTATATTTTGATCAAGATACAAACTGACACTGACCTACAAATTGCAAAAAACGTAAGAACATTTGAATTTCGTGGGCTGCAATTGTGGATTCACCTTAAGTCTAGGTTCTTGTGTTAATTCTTATCATACAAGTAGTTTTTGGATTAAAGTAACAAACACCTTTTATGTTATTATTGTAAGTGGTGTAGTAATACTTGTAAGTATTGTATATTTTTGTGTATTCAGGGTATGGTGTATTAATTAACTTGTAGTTACAAGGCCTTATGACATTGTTGTAGGTACCTAATTGTGTGTGTAGTTCGGTCAGATTGTTTATCAACTTCCTTTTTTCAAAATCATATACAAATCATATTAGTTGTTTGATTTGACTATACTTATCAGACAACTTCATGAGAAACACACTCAAATAAAACGAATAAATTGTTAAAAATAAGTATATTATATATTTATTTAATATTTATATAATTTCTTCATTCATTTTGACGGGTAAAGTCCCCTGTCCACTGGTCCTCGTGCGACTGACGTCAATCAACCGGTCTCGAACACACTCGACCTGCGGGCAAAAGAAAAATACTTTTAGACTTTCTATTCAATAAATTTGTTTGGGCATTCCCGTTAACCGTGTTTGTCTGCTAGAAGATGGTCTCGTTAATAACAGATTAACAACTGAGGGAAATTTTGGTTTGGCAACAAGCGATGCGATGATAGAGACATTAGAGTAATGAGGGCCTTGAATTTTTACATTGCAACTTTCGAAAAAGACTTTCTTGTCTTGTTATGGATGCGTATTTCTTGGGAATTCCCAACTACCGGTATCGATTGAAGCTCAAATCGATTATATCGATTAAAATATAAGAGCTCGTAAGAAGCAAGTAAGAAGTATACAGGTAACAAAATCGATACACATCCATAAACATGATAATTGAATATTAGAGACATGAAAATGACAGAGCATGTTTGATTTTGATTGTAAGATTTTTAACGCAAATGTTTGCAAAAACAAATTGATATCCTATTGATGATGTATTTATTTATATAATAACATGGATATGAGTGATCCTATTCCTCCAGCCCTGTAGCCTTAATGGATGATTTTCCCTTTTCGTATATATTACCTATACTCAATTATATATTTTCAATGCCAACAAACGTGGGAAAAGTTCTTGCAAAAACCGTATATAATTTGCTATACAATGGCAGTTTTAATTATTGTAGTAGGATTGGGTTTATCCAACTCGTTTGACAATAGCGAAAATGTTACAAAGACATTCCCACAAGTTTTATCGCTGACTAGTTTGGACTGACCTGTTTAATTCTTAGTTATTATTTAAAGCTATCGAGCTGTTGTGTGTAGATTTATCACCGTTTATCTCTCCTCCTCTTTAGATATTTTATCACTTATAACTTTATAGTGAAAGTTTTCTTCATTGCAAATTCAAATCATTAATTTAAATGCTTCATAAGGATATGTTTTCCTATTTGCGATAGTTGAAACAGTTCCCGTTACATTAATATTCGACCTAATTTGTGTTTAAGTCGCATTTTCTATTTCATGCGCAATTATATTCCACCCCAATTAATTTGTATTTCAATTACACCGATTCCTGGGGATGTCAATTAAACGTTTACCAATTAGAGCAGTTACTATGGGGAGGAATGGCAGTTTTTGAACTCGTCCAATTAATTTAATTGTTAAAGTTGAGCAGTTCCCAATTGTTTTGACATGAATTTAATTTAACGCTATTCGAACTCGTATGGATCGAAAACAATAATTTCGGTAGGCCATATTGATAATGGTCTTTACACATGTTTCCGATTTGAATTGGATAATTAAACTTCCCCATAATATACGACTTGAATAAAGTGCAAGATAAACATAATCTTTAATTTAAACGAACTGAAGAGGACTAATACAGAACATTATAGAGACTTGGCGTGAGGGCCGGATGTTCCTATGAGTACGGGTTGCACAGGAGTTTTTGTCAAAGACGATGATGATGAGTTTTAAACTAACAATAAAAATCACAAATACCAACCTTTTTTATGAGTGGAACTGGCAGAATTATTTCACTATCACAACACATTTGCACTGTAAGTTCTCTTCACCTCTTCTCATTGAACTTAGGTTTGTAGTCCATTGTTGATGAAATCATCGAAGAAGTACTGTTGCTTGAAGACTTGGATAAGTCCGTCTTCTTCCTGAAGCTCAGCCGGGTCTCGCCTCTGATGAAGCGGTCAAGGGCTTGCCTCAACGACGAGTGTTTTCTTTCGAAAGGATTTGTGTACATTTTGGTTAGAGTTAATTTAAATTTCAACACGTCTGTTCGCTAGTAGCGTTCAATCTGTTATGAGGCCTTGTATCTCCCACTCCTTATATATAAAGATTGCGCGTGCGCTTAGGTCAGCCGGAGTTCAAACATTGGTCGGTCACAGACGTCATAGCGGCTTTTTGTTTTGATGCCCAGTAATTGGACGGTTGTTTATCATGAACGCGCGTGTCGCTGACGTCCGCGTTTTTTCTTCGTAAAAGTTGTACTAGAGCGGTTTGGTTTTGTGAAATGCATTCTAGAGCGCCAATCATTATCAAAATAAGGAAGTTCACATCCTTTTTGACGTACTTTGCAATGCCAATAGTAAAATTATTGTTATTAAATCATGCAGTTATATTTCTCAGTGAATGGGGCAGTGATAGGCAATATTGGTGGCAACGATATAATTTTTTAGGTACCAAAACGGACTGGCGCCTGACCAGTTTTCACAATAGTACATACTTTTATTAAATCGGCAAAACATTCTTGGGATTTTTTTATGTATTTTGGAACTTTAACGACGTAACTTGAGATATTGTTGATATACGTAACTTGTTATAATATCTGCATAGGTCAGTTTATTATGTAATAGAAATAGACAAATATGGAAACTAGAAATACATCTCAGTTCTACTTTAATTAAATAATTAGTCTAATTTAAAAGTTCCTTTTCTATTCCACATCCTTCTAATAACTATGAAAATTTCTAAGACATCATTGATGAATGGGCTAGGCGATTAATAATTACACTTAATTAAGTTATTGTTCCGTGTTACCGTTCTAGATTGTGTCCGTTTAACTTGCGTGTTTCTTATGTACCAACTATTAAATGATGATGTTCATTAATCTAAAAAGTAAGCTAGGTAATTTTCTATGTTGTTACTTTGTAGGCTCTTCAATTATCTCTCTATGTAGTTTTTTGCAATGAAAGGTCTATCTTAGAAAGTTTCGTACTTTCCCTGCTGTCATCATCATCAGCTTTGACGTCAAGAGGACTAGCAGTAGTACACTCTATTGCTCTAAAAGATATCAAAATGTACTGCAATTCAACTAATTGTAGTATAATTCCATAGCGGGGCATAAAGGACGGACTTATTTAGCTACGCTATGCTAACGATTACGTTTATATGGTGATTATGATATTATGATGGGTTTTTTCAAGTTCTTTAATGGTATTCCCCGTCGTGTGAGAAATCTGAGAATTGGCTTATTAATAGTTTCCAGATTATATGTATGGGATTGTATAATTGCTTGCTTATTACTGGCAGTCAGAAGCCCGAAAGTCTGACAACCAGTCTTACGAAGGGGTACCGTGTTAACCTGTAAATCGGTTGTGGAGGTCAGGTAGGCAGTCGGACCATGTAAAATACTGGTATTCAGCTGGATCCGGTTAGACTAGAATACGACCCCAACACAGTTGGGAAAACGCTAGGCTAATTAATTGATTGTATAATTTCTTGCTTGGTATATTATCTACAAAACTAGAGATTTCACTTTTGTGATCTACTTTATGGGAACTCAGTTGATTCCGACGTCAAATTCTGACTTACTACAGAAAATTAAAACTTAAATTAAAACTGTGGGAAAACAGAAAACCTGTTGAAAATTCATTTTATTTCATTTATTATTAATGTATGCTGCCTTCTTGATAACGACGTTCAATACCTATACCTACAGATGTCAGCCATTTTAAATCATCTCATAATATTCACACGAAGAATTGTTTCGAGAAAATGTTGTGCGCAGTTGTGTTTTGCGGTTTTGTATTTGAATATACTCGTAGAAGTTACTAGAATGGATAATGATGTTTATCTTCGGAAACGTTGTTTGTAATACATCGTTCAAAGAACCTTCTAGCTTCGTTCTCGTCAAGATGAGGGTCGTGATGTCTATTGAACTGTTTTCTTTGAAATACTACTACGCTACTTTCATAGATCAAAGATATTAAACGCCTTTTTTAATAGAGTGAGCTGAATTTTTTGGCTGGTCATTGATTCTCTTGATAATAAGTACAAGACTACTGTAAACTCTTTATAAATGAAAAAAAAAGAATGTTGTTGGTCGCCGTATATTACAAGCTGATGTACCAATTTGTAATACTTTTTACTAAAATAAAGCATGAAATTATGCATTGCAAGCCCAAAAAGACTCTGCTTAAAATTCTTAAAACGATGTTTTCGGCTTAAGTTGGAGCCGTAGTGGTAGCAAGCAAAATTCTGATTTTCTTTAGTTTAGTGATAGCTGTTCGTCAGCAATAATACGCAAGAAAGCAACAGTGTATTAGTGTTGTGCCTTTAGGTAGTATTTGCAGGAACGCATGCGTTCATTAATTCACTAAAAACGATAAACTTCGCAAGCTATGGCAAATTGCTACTGAAGGCTGCGGGTGTCAACCTCAGGACGAGCTGCTTCTCACACGGACAACTGTACAACGTCGCTTGCTCCCGTGTAACCAGTCCTGATTCTTTACATTTTGGCTGCTGAGACTAAAACTACAAACGTGAAGGTTTATCATTAAAAATAAACATGTTTATAACAAAGATTGTGTCTTTAGCGTAGTTAAACAAAAAATTGACGAATGAAACAATGGAGGTCGATAGGTTATCTTCAAATAGGTACATATTATTATTAAAATAGCTCAGTTTAACATGTGTTTATCGTATGAAGATTGACTTTAGAGAGACCTTAGGAGTGTCACACCTAGCAATGACAAGTTGCCATAGTGTAAATAGGTATAAGTATACCTATTAACGTTGTAATTAATACGCCGGGGGTTTTCTAGCTTAACAGGTGCTCAAATCGAGGCATCTGAATTTGTATTCTGTAAAGTGAATAGTTTGATTCAAATCTCACTCAATGACCGCACAATAATCGAAAGAGTATTAATTTTTTAGGGTTCCGTAGTAAACAAGGAACCCAGACGGACGGCCATGGCGAAACTATAAAGTTTCGCCATGTCCGCCTGTCTGTCTGACCGCGGCTTAGCTCAGAGACTGTTAGTACTAGAAAGCTGTAATTTGGCATTGGTATACATATTAATCACGCCGACAAAGTGGTTATATAAAAACAAAAAAAAAAAATGGGTACCTCGCCTAAACGTCAAGTGGGGATGTTGTTCTCTTTTCTCGTCTATCCTATAGTGCGGGGTGTCGTTGCAAAGGTTGTTCAAAAGTATTGTGGGTGTGTGAAAGCCATTTTTCAATTTAGTGATCCGTTTGCGAAATATTAAGCTTTAAAGTGCTAATTTTTGTTAGATTATAGTGTACCAGTTAAATGGTTGTACTTGGATTTATTAAAAAAAATGAAAAGGAAAACTATCACACTATTACAGGTTAACGAGTAATAATCGACCGTCGATTTTTTTTTATTTGATTGATTTGGGATGATGACAATTCTTTCTTTTGTCCGTCCGGTAATAAAAAAAATCTAACACGTATTTTTTATTTTTTTACGTATCAAAAGATTACGGCGATTTAAGTTAAAATCTGGCATGACGTCACGCCTTGGTAGATTATAAACTGAGTTGTGACGTGGCGAGCCCTCAGCTCACCAACTCTAATGCGTTCCATCTAAGTATTTTATTTATTAATATGATAAGGTAAAAAATACATGTCTAATCTATTTTTATTATTTGAGTGACGGACTAAATGGTTTTTTTTTAACCAGGCGTCATCCCTATTCGGATGCGTGACCTTCGAGTTTCAAACTGATGCTTGGAAATAGCAGTACGTGGCAGAACGGAGCTTGCAGCGGTCTGTCCATTCCTCAAATCCAGACTGTGCTAAGGAGAGCACGTTGTATGTTTCGATTTGTCATAGACACGCGGAAGTCAGAAAGGCACAGTCAGAAGACAGAAAGGCTAACAACTGGTATACCTAACCTGGTAATGCCCAGTGATTAAGCTTAAATACGTGCAACATATTATTCATGTACCTTCATTATTATTCAAGTAGTGATTAAGCAGTGTTGTTATAGCGAATGTGATTACCCAATACAAACCGTTTCTGGTGCAAGCTCACCTCTCACTATGAGATAGACAGGGTGGCAGGGACATCGACGCGAAGCCGGCTACCATGGATTAAGTACATAATTCTGAACCCCCCAGGGTCGAAAATTTTCGTCGGTTATTTTAAAAAAATCTGCTGTTTCATAGAAAAGTGCAATACCTACGCGGTCAAAATGTATGGAGCAGCTGTTTTTTTTTAAATAACTGACGAAAAATTTCAACGCAGGGGGGTTTCGGAATCATGTACTGAATCCATGGTAACCGGCTTCGCGTCGATGTCCCTGCCACCCTGTATAGTATCTATTTCCCGAAATAACAAAAGAAAGATGTAATATATATAACATCTCAATGTAAACGGTTCCATTTAAAAGTACGGTGAATATTAATTTATATATCGAGATGTAATATATATCTCATAGTGACAAATCAGCTTTAATGGTATAAAACAAACATGGATCTGTATTAAGACTGTAAATAAATAAATATTAATAAAATAAGGCAGAATTCAGATAACAGACGAAAAGAGCGAAAGCTAACGTGGTTGTTAAAAGGTGATGAATGTAGGACTTAAATTGACCTAAATGATTCTTTAAACGAATGTCCTGTGACGCACATAAAGTTATTGCGCAGAGCGATTAGTTCAATAGCTCGTCATTTAAAATCGGGTGTGTGGGGAGGCGTGTCTCAATAAACAATTTAAACTACTGCGCATCTGAACCATGACACTAACATTAATACTAGTTAGTGCGCAATTGATTTGGCATTGACAGACATTACACTAAATGAGTAAGCAGTCCATATTACGAACTGAACTGAATAAAATTATCCGGAAAAGAACCGGAGTTACTGAAATAGTTTGCAGGGTAAGCAAGCAGAAGTGGCAGTGGGCTGGTCATGTTAGTCGAAGGACCAGTGGCTGGTAGAGACGAGCAGGCAGTCCTTGAGTGGAGATCAAACTTAGAGTAGGACGCCGCCCCCGCTAGGTCGACCGACGACCTTACAAAGGTGGCTGGGATAGACTGGTTCCGGAAGACAGGGTGTTATGGCGCAGACTGGGAGAGGCCTGAATGCTTGTTCTCAGATTTTGTATTGAATAGTGATCCGCAGAATACCAGAGGAGCCTACATGGCCCACAGAATTAGCTAACTGAAGTGACAACAGGCTGGTGATACCTGCCGTGGAAGTGATCACCGTGGGAAGACGTCATATTCTTGAGTGAAGACAGCAAATAGGCGGCAGGATGAGGTTTAAGTCCTTGATGTGAATGAAGGCTGATGATTATGAAGAACAACGATGGCTTGATGGAGAATTCGATGATTGTTTGTTCTTGCGTTGATTTCTAACTTTTTTTATTTGATTGCAAAATAGGCTCTTACTAAGGTAAGGTAAGCACATAAGCTTCTGTAAAAATGTGAACCGTATTTTTTGTTTCTCTAACGGTAAAAGGGGTTTTCTACCGTTGGAGAAACACAACATACGAGTGTTCGCTAAATTGCTACGATTAATAAACCTGGGCAAACTGAAAACATCCGGATAACCAAGTAATTGCCACAGTCCGATCTGTTTGGAAAACCTTTTTTATAATTGTTTTGTCACTTTGCACTTGGGACTTTGGTAAGTGACCATTCTCACTTGCAGCCGGGCTACCGTTGTTAACTAAAAAGAGTTTCATTATACACCACGTGAATGGGAATAATTTTCTTCTTTTACCTCATAATTAAATAATGCATTCAATTATGTTCTTGATATTATCCGTAACAATAAAGTAATTGACTTGAGACCTTAATTGTTTAATGCTATTAAATAATATTTTCTTAAGAATAGTGATTTGACCCATGGTGAACTTGGATATCCAATTACAATGCATCATCATGATTCAGCAAGAAACAACAGCTTGCCACGTTTTCCGTCGTTTTATTGTAGATTTGTAATAGTTGTAACAGCTAGAACACATAATATTTTATTTCACATAAACCTACATGGGCACTTATGAAACGTTGGAATCTAGGCGCACGGTACCAATCGGTTGGGTTGGGTCGAAACTCCACGGTTACTCTTTTAAAAATAATTGGCATTTACAAAATTTTCAAATAACAGTGCTAATAGGTATGGGAGGACAGTGTAGGTCTTTCAACAAGTACCATTAATGATAACAGCCGCATGAGTTAATCGAAGGTTAAGCTACGCTGGCCGCGGTCTGTTCGTGGATGGGTGACCATCTATTACATATCAAACCCCTCAGTGCTTCTTGGTGCCGGCTGTCACTCGTATATCTTTGATAGTCGTTACGGTAGTCGGAAGCCTAAAAGTCTGACAACCAGTCTTACCAAGGGTATCGTGATACCCAGTAACTGGGTTGTGGAGGTCAGATAGGGAGTCTCTCCATGTAAAATACTGGTATTTAGCTACATTTGGGTAGACTTCGCTGAGATTGGCTGCCAAGGACGAAATTCAAACCGTTAACGAAACGTTTTGATCCCAGCGGGATTGCTCTTGGCTGATCTCTCCTGATGGTAAGTGGTGATCAGGCCGAAGGTGGAAGTGAGCTTCACCCGTTCTCTCAACCACAGAGGAACTGGGTATCTTACCTCTAACTGCCGAAACACAACAATGCTGTTAGTTGTTTGAATGAGTTTTTTTGAGTTTGAATTTTTGTTATTTTTAATTTGTATGTGATAATATTATAATTTATTTGAATCGTGCTTTTTATGAATCATGTGGTCTGCAATAAAGATTTTTATTATTTTATTTATTCCATTATATACATATAAATTATATTTTTAAATATTAGAATAAAATAATACAAAAGCTTTTAAAAATATAAAATTAATTATTAACATGGTTGTTATGGCGGCAGACTTAGATAAGATGGTGGTAGCTAGCCAGGCGGACTTAAAACCTCACCATCAACCAAATCGAGAAGATCGAGAAGCCCGCTGGGAGTCTAACCCGAGACTCCGGGGTTGAGACAGGTGATCTTACTACTAGACCATAGAGGCCAAACATGGTGCATAGGTACATACGTAGTAGAAATTATCGCGTGTAAGCCGTCTGACAGAACACTGAATTAATATTTGGTAGACGTGCTTGTGGCGTCAATCAAGGTAAATGTGAATTACAGTCTCTTTCTCTAGCTTGAAGTATTCCCATCTGAGTGGTCATGGTCATTGCAAATCTTGATTTTATAGTGGGATTGGTTGCTATATTACTATTTATCGAGTACCATCCCAATTCCTATCTTACTCCTGACAGCCTCGAAGCCGCTGGCAAAATATTAGTTGAGCAATTGTAAAATAAGAAGAGATTGAGAGAAGAGATGAAGTGATCCGTAGGAGAATCAAGGTAACCGTGCGACATAACCCGAAGAATTGCCGAACTGAAGTGGCAGTGGGCAGGCACATTGCTCGCAGTACAGATGGCCGGTGGGGCCGAAATGTTCTGGAGTGGCGACCGCGTACTGGAACACGTAGCGTTTAAAGGCCCCTCACAAGGTGGATCGATAACCTGGTGAAAGACGCAGGAATTCGCTGGATGCGAGAAGCCCAGAACCGGTCGAAATGGCGGTGCTTGGGGGAGGCCTGTGTCCGGCAGTGGACGTCTTTCGGCTGAAATGATGATGATGAATTGTAAAATAAACCTTTAGAGTGATGAGCTCCTGAGAAGGGAAAAAATGACAGTTGGATGTTATAGACCACAGCCATCAAGAGAAGAATACCTTTCGTCTGATGGTGAATGGACATGTGGTGTTTATTTAAAAAATGTTTATCATGTCTTTATTGACGGATGCTTGTCTCAAATGAATAAAAATCTCAGATCCAGATCAATTTTGTTTAATTTTAACGTCGCTTGCTTTTAAATAATTTCTTAACACAAACTTAAAGACTAAACGAAGTGCTAGAATAACGAGTGTTATGGCTATCAAGAATGCTGTGAGTAATGTTAGGACTAGTTCAATTTCAAGGTACTCCGTCCACGTGATGTTGGCGCTGGGTGAGCGCAGGTGCTTGGCACCTCCGTGACGCAGCACATGCTCGGTCCACCACACGGCGCGCTCCAGCGAGCTTTGTGGCGCGTCCTGTACCAGACCGCGAAACCGCTCTATGTTGCGACGGTAGCTGTAAGTCAAAACAACACTGTAATATAACTTCTCCATATTTGTCAATCGAGAGCAGGGTTGCCAACTTTTTTTATATCAAATATACTATTTTAGAAGCTTTTGCCCGTAAACATTTAGTAGATGGCGAAAAAATACCAAAATACTGAAGTAGTAGACTGAAGTAATACGGAAGTAGCTATGTTTAAAAAATATTTTTATTCTGTAAATGCATATTTTTGCTACCAGGAATATTTTGTATGTCTCAACTACCTTGTCTTAACTTTACAGTCTAAATTAAGGTTACAAAATACCATTAATTCAGCTTTCATGAGATTAATACTGGTCCTATTGCGATCATCTCGCCATTTTGAATTGAAATAAGAATAAAGTAGTTTCGCTTACTATATTTTTTCTTTAAAAATATAGATTATTTAGGCCTCTAATATAGTTGGATACTACGAGGTAGCGTTGGCAAGCCTAATCGAAAGCGTATAGATACGATGATGAGGATGCATTTTTGGTATCGAGATGGTATTAGCGTTGTGTTGTCTTATCAATATGTCGTAAATTGGGTTTGTTATTACTGACTTAATAAATTAAATTAGTTCCACAACAATTTTTCACAGACCTGTCATCGCCAATTGTTGTGTTAATTGCATCCTTTAAATTTTCCTCTGTCAGTGTTTCCATGTGTAGTCTGACTCCGAACTTGTGGTACACGTATCTCTCCACGTTGAACCACTGGTCACCTAACATGGGCATGCCGATGAGCGGTACACCTGCAGTGATAGCCTCGTCTGTTGACTGCAGTCCTCCTTGCGTTATGAACAGCTTGATTTTGGGATGCTCTACAAAACATTACAAATTATTTATACAATCATTCCACTTTTGGTTTTCTTTGCAACAGATTACGTTGGAGTCTAATACGTAAAATGCAAACCGGCAAGAAATTGTTTTACTAAAATTAAGCTCTCAACACGGTGTAGGAAAACATTGTGAGGAAACCGGCATGTCCCAGAACCGAAAATTCGAAGACATGTGGCATCTACCAAACCGCATTTGGCCCGCGTGGTGGAGTACGACCTACTCCCTCTCATCGAGAGGAGGCCTGTGTCCCAGCAGTGAGAAAATTATGCCTTATTTTTTTTTTTAAGTACTCACTAAGTAGATCTGACTGCGGCAGCCACTTGGATATCCGGATGTTTTCAGTTCGTCCGGGCAGTTCATCTTTGTTCCACTTCCACAGAACATCGTACGGCAATTGAGAGAACACCTGAATTAGTGTCTGTATTTTCTCCGGCGGCAAAAGGGAGGGATCCACATTCGTACCGAAGCTGATATATATCACACCTTGTTTAGATGAGTCTAAGTATGACTTGAGATCCTGAAACATAAATGCTGTTTTATTTTACGAACACTTGATATTTTACTTATTGTCTTGTTACGGAGAATGTTTTCGTTTTCTATGCTTACCTTTGGTAATTCTTTTGTTGGTTTTTGGTGTAAGCCACTCATGTAGACCACAGATGGAGGAACAGGTCGGATGCCTTCAAACATGGGATGTACATTCAGGAACAACATATCAACGTTGTTCATCAATTCCGCAACAGTAGGTACGTCTGGTCCAAAGTGTTTTTTTAATATGGGATTTGCTATGGTCTTGAAACTATCCAATATTAATGCTTCTGCTATAATACAACTCTGTCACTTTCTCCCACATCGTGAGATTGTTCAATTTTCGACGAATACCATTTGGGTACAGCAATGGATGAGTAGGAGCTCCCACTGCTTCGTAATTTCCAAAAACGGCCCCAAACGAACTTACTTGAATCACTGGTACCTTATAAATATGAGAAAATGCCAGAGCAGGAGCCAAAAAAGCTTCTATCAGAAGCAAGTCAAATCGTTTCTGCTTGTCATTAATTAAAGTCTGTATCTTCTCATCTCCTAGTTGGTGGTCAAACACTTTCAACATTGCTTGTATCATCACATTCAGTGGACCTAGAATGTTGTCTTCATCAGAACCCTTTTGTTCTTTCATTACTTCTGCTATCCATATTCCGTAAGATATGTCGTGCACATCTATTTCTATCAAGTTTGGGGGCGTACCGCCTTTCGGGAAGGCAGGATCTGTAGTGATGACGGTGACCTCGTGCCCTCGACTGGCCAGCGCCTCTGTCAGAGGTCGGAACACTACTTGATGACTGATGGACGGCGTCGGGAAGTAAGCGAGAATCCTCGCTGCTTCAATTTGAATTACAACTACAATATAAGCTACAACAACGTGTCTGAACGAAACCGACATGACTTGATTGTTTGTTTTTTGCAACTAACAAATAAGCACCGTTTGACTGTCTTAAATATACGATATGATTTTTAATGAAGCATCATGACCAGGCTGTAATTGTAGATAATTTGGATAATAATATATATCTGCAGATAAAATTGCAATGTTATGTGTATGTAGCGTCGTAGTATCACTTTTATTGTAAGATAGTAACTGTTAAACCATGATAAATAAATTAGTTGATGATTTTGCTAATCTGGGACCACAGCCGTGACTCCGCGAAATTCCAAGTTGCTGAAATAGCAACCATGGAAAATGCAGTTTGTTGGAGGACATTTATCGTTTTTGGGATTGCTGATACCAAATACAGAGTTCGTTTTGAAATTTAGGGAGGCGCGGCGTCGTCGGCAGAAAAATAAAGATATGTTTGACAAGGGTGTTGTGTTCATGGTTGTTTTAAAATGAGAATGATTCTAATCGATTAAATTATTTGTGTAATGTTTAATTTGACAGTTTTATGTTAGACGATTACCATTTCCAAAATTTGTATGTATTTATATAAAAACACTTAATTGTGCGTGAGGGACACACTACGAATCAGTGTTATTAATTTCAATACTATTATTTTCTTACATCTATAGTAACGAATATGTTTAAGGGGGACACTTAATTTCTACCAAAGACTGCACAAAGTTGGATATAAACAGAAGAGTAAGAACACATGGAGTAAGTACTGGGCTATGAAAGAAATCTCCAAGAGTACACTTCCTATTAACATAAAGTCAAAAGCTATGGAGATCTGCCTGATGCCCTGCCTAACATATGCCTGCCAAACATGGCCTCAAACAAAGAATTCTCTACAAAAATTTTGAGTTTGCCAGAGAGCAATAGAGAGAAGATATATGGCCCATAAGCAAGGAGATAGATACAGAAATAGCTCAATATCAAAAGGATAAAGGCGTAATCAAACAAACATTAACACTAAAATGGAAATGAGCTGGACATTAACAGAGAGTTAGTGATGGCAGATGGATGGATCCAAACCATAACAAACTGGTATCCTATCAAAAAAAGGGGAAGACGTGGTAGACCCAACAAGAGATGGAGTGGCGACATACAAAGTTTAATAGGAAAACATGGAGTAGACTAGTGAGAGATAGAACAAAATGGAGACAGATGGAGGAGGTTTTTACCGCACTAGGTGGTCCTTATGTACGAGCATAATTAAATAACTAAGGAAAATAAAATATTAAAAAACCAAACTACTAACTATTTAATTATGAATTTATGTACTCTTAATAATAATAATAAAAAATCCGACACATTATCTCCGGTTGTTCTCGTCTAGCTAACGAAGAGTACTTGCATAGACACAACCTTGTAGCCAGGATTATCCATCAGCAACTTGCTCTGAAATACAATCTTGTGGAATCGGAAGTGCCGTACTACAGGTATGTGCCCGACCCGGTTCTCGAAAATAGAAATATCACATTGTACTGGGATCGATCCATCATCACTGACAGGACTATTGTTGCCAATAAACCTGACATAGTGGTGGTGGATCGAGTAGAGCGGCGCACAATGATTATTGACATAGCGGTCCCGCATGACGGGAACCTTGTGAAAGCTGAGAAAGATAAACAAATCAAGTATCTTAACTTGGCTCACGAGGTTGTCGACATGTGGGATGTAGACTCAGCGATCATTGTGCCGATAGTCGTGACAGCCAATGGCCTATTAGCCAAGAGCCTCGACCAACATCTGAGGAGGCTTTCGTTGGGTAGCTGGATCAAGGGCTTGATTCAGAAAGCGGTACTTCTGGACACGGCTCGCATTGTTAGGAGGTTCCTCTCTCTGGAGCCCTGACCGCCGGTAGCTTGGACCCTGTTCCCGATACCAGTGGGCTACTATTTTTTATATTTTTAAATGTTTTAATTTTTTATATTCTAATATTTAAAAATATAATTTATAAGTATTTAAAATGTAATAAAGGAAATAATAAAAAAAAAACAATGTATAATTTATTCGATATTACAATGATTTATTTCTGAAATTTTTATTCACATTTGAACTAATAATATTCAAATTTTGATTTAATTAATTGTCTACTGTCCTAACTATGATATATTAGTATAAAGTAAACAATAATTTATGATTTTATTATAATCGAATTGAAATATACCTTTATTATTAATAATGTATTTTGTAATTGTAAGGAATTAATAAAGGTTTTTATTATATTATATTATTATATATTGGTAATGCAAAATAAACTTTATGTCTAGCGCATAGAGTTTTGTTTGTATTTACAGTTTGAATCACTGACTGTTATTAAGGCTTGTGCAGACCAACGCGACTTGTCGCGCGACGCGACACCGGTTATTGTTATACTGTGAAGTTTTCTTAGAAATTGTATTGTTCGTGTCGCGTCGCGCGACAAGTCACGCTGGTCTGCACAAGCCTTTACTCGAAACATTATTCTATCAAGTTTTTATGCTGACAAAGTGATGTCAGATATTTTCGATCACAACGAAGTATCACTTCTCCTGAATTTAACCGAGTAGGCAGATATTTATGACTCAAGACAAATCTGTTGATATTGCATTGACACATATTTCTGAAGCCGATGCAGCATCCTATATTTTGGCGTCGCTTGTATCGCCAGATAGATTTGGTGTTATTTCGATGTCACATATTGGTGCTGCCACACTTGTATATGCCTTCCACAAATGATTACATATATTAATGAATCATGAAATCAGATATTATTGCCGAGCTGTCTCTGCTTATCAATCAGGACCGTCTGGGAATTAAAAGGATAAGCGGTATCTTCTTTTGTTTTATCAGTAAGTATTATAGATTGGATTTACTTCAATTAATCATTGATAGTGACACAATAACCTAAATCAGGCTTATTATGAGTAATTTTCGGAGACCCGTCCTCAGTGACATTTTTGCTTCTACCTTTCATATGCCCTGGAACGTACCCTGGAATGATATGTTCAATATCACTGAAAGGGTTTCTTAGTGGAGACTAACCATCCTGTTATTGAAGATTGGATTATCAATTGCAGTCATTTATTGACTTAAAACGGTAGTTAAATATTTCGATGTTCTGAATAGATCTTCATCCAACATTATCCTGAGGAGAAAAGTTTCAGTAATCATAAAAAAACGTATGAACATATTATAGTTGGTTGTTCCATTATCAGACTTTCCTGTCCTACATTTTGTATCGCAACTTTTCAAAAGACCAACACTTTCATGCGTCATTTCCTGAATTTGCAGAATTTTCAGATTTTCCACTGTATCTATTGACTGAGTTATCGGCTATTGTGAATTTACCATCGTTCCTAGATTTTCGCACTGATCTCATGTAAGTCAATAAACTAATGCCACATCTGTGTTAAACCCCACACAAAACGTAATAAGATGAGTAAATTTTCCGAAAATGATTCAAGTTTCCGTCGTAACTTCGAATGACCCACTTATGTCTGTCCTATTAATTACCTTCTTGTTTTAACGGCTTGACGTACTGAATGAATAATTTCTAATAATCCGATCCATTTCTATTACGTCACTGTATTGCATACCTTTCGTCGTAAAAAAAAAAACACTTTTTTTTTCAATTGACAACCACTACGTTCGTCGATGATATTAAATTATAGATTTATTTAATATCATATGCACTGACTGTAAGTCGGCCTGGGTACAGATATGGTTACAAGCGTCTTCATGTCATTTGTTCATCAATAATCAAGTAATATAAAAGATATAAGGGTATCGTGTTACCCAGTAACTGGGTTGTGGAGGTCAGATAGGCAGTCATTCAGCTACATCTACGGGGTAATTGCGTAACACACTTACAATAGCAATGGCTTTCATTTTGACAGTTCAACAACATTCATTGCTTTATTTACGTTGTTGAGCAGACACATTTTTCGAACATATGAAGCAATGGATAAGCAATATCCTTCAAAATCATTCAGATATTGATTGTAAGTGTATTACGCAATTAGGTTGCTGGTAAGACTGGGAGCCGGCCCCAACACAGTTGGGGAAAGACTAGGCAGATTTTTAATATAAAAGATATAACGGGAAAAGATCCCTGATTTAACGGGTAAGTAATGGTAACAACTTAGTCTCCTATTTATTTATTCCATACAAAACAAAATAAATAACAAGGAAGCATATTTGGACCTAAGGACCAAGTTTCAATATTCTCAGTGCTGTGGGAAAATTAAAAATACCCAGTAAGAAAGTAAACAAAACTGGTAATCCGCGGTGGTTTTCATAAAAAAATCGCTTAGTAATATTTGCGTTGTATCAAGAACGTTCTGAGTATTTAATTGCGTCATTGGTAATAGGGTTTTTCACGTTTTCAGGTGTTAAAACTTCGTCATTAATGCTTAAGTAGTTACGCAGTTATTGACTAATAAGTATTTAACACAATATGCACTAAATAACTGATTGGTCTTTGTTTTTTCCTATATTTTAATGACTTTGGACTTTGACGCATAAGAAACATTGACGCAGAAAATTAACTAAAATAAGAGTTTTGCTATTTTATAGGTTATCATTCACAACAATGAAGAAAACATTATTTGGTACCTGATTAGTCAAGTGTGAATGATCTAATAAAACGCAAGAATTTATTAATTCGAGTTACAAGGACAATATTATATAAGTAGGATAGTATACAATCTTAAATATAATATACATCTAACACTAAAATATATAAATTATGTACAAGTACACAGAGGAAATAAATAATAAAAATAAAATTAAGGAAGAGGTCATTGGGCATCAAAAAATTCATCCTCAATGCTGTCAGTTGGAGAAGTGCCCAAAAAGCTGGCAGCATTGCCACGTTAGATGGCAATGCTGATTCTTTGAACTAAAAATTAGCCAGCCCTCTGGTCACGTGAAGAGTCGCCCAACCGCTTGGCGATGTCCCGAAATACTCGATGAGCACTCGCAAAAGGCTGGCAGCATTGCCACGTAGTTGCCATACAACGTGGCAATGCTGCCAGCCTTTTGCAGCATTGCCACGTTGCTGGCAATGCTGATTCTCTGGCCGAAGAATAGGCCAGCCTTCTGGTCACATGAAGAGTCGATCAACCGCTTTGAGATGTCTTGAAAGACTAAGTGGGCACTCGGACCCCACGGCCCTAGTGTTTCAACCCCAAACGGCTTAAAAATATAGCTACCAATAAGGTTGTTATATTTGCGCCGTTTGAGGTTTTTCGCACCTGCAGCAGCCGCCCCAGCACAGCCCGCCGTGCTAGGAAGATGGGATGGCGCGAGGGTGTCGACGCAGGTTGCATCCCACACCAAAGGCCTACCCAACTTCCAAGGCATTATGGTCATCCCGTCTGGCCTCTTCCCATCGTCGCGTGCCAAGCCATTGGGTTCTAAAACAGCTGGCACCCCGGCGGTGACAAGAGCCCGACGGATGATGTCATTAATGCTTGCGTGCCGTACCAAACGACCGGCGCTCTTACTGCAGGAAAGGCCATGGTGTCCGATACGGTCGACTGCTTCACCGTACTGACACCGATGCGGAGCCCCGCAAGGAGCGCCCAATCGCAAACTTGTAGCGAGCCGGAAAGTGGTGTCACCCAGCCAGGGTTGGGCAGTATTTGAATTACTTGTAATTAAAATGCGTAATTGAAATACAAATACGTATTTCAAATACGTGACGACGAACTATTTTGTAATTAGTATTTCAAATACTTGAGCCTTCAAAATACATTTTAACATTAAAATACATTTAACCTTCATTTAGCGATCACTGTCACCTGAAGTAAATGGAGCCATATTGGCGTCATGCTACCACCTCGTTATAAAATGCGTTGGTTGCCAGAAAGCATCACAGCAGATGAGAGGCAAAGAATTCAAAATCTTGCCATTGATGCCGCATGTTGTTTTCATGCTTTTAGTTACTTGTCTCTCAAGACAAGTAACTAAAAGCATGAAATAATGGATGGAAGCACCACTAGTAAAGAAGATGATGATTTTATTGTTTTTGAGAACAGAGACATTGATCTACCACAGACATCTAAAATGGAGTTAGAATTGGTCAGCTTCCTAAATGAGAGAAGCAAAGAGCTTTCAATTCTTGAGCGCTATCCAAATATAAAAAATGTATTCATACAATTTAACACAAGTTTGTGTTCACCAGGACCTGTAGAAAAATTGTTTTCGTTAGGTTTTATTCACTCTCCAACAAGACGCTGTTCGTCTGACAGTACATTTAAAAATCTAGTGTTTATGAAAGGAAACTCTGGTTTTACTGATTAATTAATCTTGTTTTCCTCTACTTTTTAGCCCATGCTGGTCTAGATTACTTATTTTGTAATATGTAATTTGTATTTTGTATTTCAATTAAAAATAGCTAAAATACTGTATTTTGTATTTTATATTTCAAATACCTTACTTAAATATATTTTGTATTTTAATTACTTACGATACTGTATTTTGTAATTTGTATTTCAATTAAAGCAAAGCATGTATTTTGCCTAGCCCTGCACCCAGCATAGTGCCTATGTTGCCTATGTCAAGTGTTAGTTTATTACGTGCACTTGAAACTGCGCTATTGTCTTTTCAGGAAAAAAAAATATTGGCCACTTTTTTTTTCAGTGTGCAATTTTACAAAGGGCGCGGGCGGCCGTCGTCGTTTAGCTGGTGTCTATGATTGCGATTTTTTTGTGAATTGGGCGTAATTTTGGTACTAAAAATGTGAATTATAAATACGAGTAGCATTAACTTTTTTCTTTTAAATTTTTTTTTGTTTTTAACTTTTCATTTATGTTATTGAAGTACCTATGTGTGCCCTTTTCGGATCGGACAGGGTTTTTTTACATATTGTATATTGTTAAAAAGTAAAGTTTATAATTTTTTTAATGTATAATTTTTATTAATACGATAGGTATATATGGGTAGGTACATAACATCTTGTAGCTAATTAGGTCCTTGTGCAGTCTCTTGGGTACATTACCAGTCGACAGCGATGCGGATGAATTTTTCGACGCCATATTTTAGTTAATTTAGTATATAATTTTGTAAATTTTATGAATTAATTAGTTATAAGTTTACAATTAGAACAACTAAGTATTATAGACCCTTAATATTATCGAGATATTGAATTGTGACATTCTACATATAGTTTTAGTTAAGTTAGTATATAATTATGTTATTTTTATAAATTTATTAGTTATAAGAACAACTAAGTATTATAGACCCTTAATATTATCGAGATATTAAATTGTGACATTCTAAAGAACGTGATCGGTTGTCGGTGCTCAAAGTCCTATGAAATAGGAACTTAAAATGATTGTATAACCATATCATTATCACGAGTTCTTGGCCTTATAACCCATTGGTTCGAATTTAGATGAAAAAAATATATTGAAATACATAAGTATATTGTTGTTTTACCTACGTGATATTAGTGTTAGCAAGTTACGCATTTATTATTAGAATTGCAAGTCAAGGTTCAAATATATTTATATTAAGATGACGAAAAGAACATCTTTGGTTAACAAGTGAAGTTATTATTAACTAACTGCGCCCAGCGGTTTCACCCGCATAAGTCTCGATCCCGGGGGAATATCGGGATAAAAAGTATCCTATGTCGTAACGCAGCTCATAGTCTACTCATTTGCTAAATTTCATCCAAATCCGTTCAGTCGTTTTAGCGTGAAAGCGTAACAAATAAACACACAAACACACTTTCGCATTTATAATATTATATAGTTAGGATTAGGATAACAGTTGTAGCGTTGTGGCCGTGTGTTATGAGATTATGTATGTACCAAATAACTAACATAAAATCACACCTGTATTCCCCGAAGGGTTCAGCAGAGGTGTACCTATGGTACAAACATATTTCGCCAATTATGTTTAACATGTTCAGTGCCGGGAACCCTCCTGGAGGGTTCACCTAGTCGCATATGGGATGCCGAGAGCCCATTGCTCATTTTAAATGTAGGTTTTTCTTAGCGAATCAATCTGCCTAGCCTTTTCCCAACTATGTTGGGGTCGGCTTCCAGTCTAACCGGATGCAGCTGAATACCAGTATTTTACATGGAGCGACTGCCTATCTGACCTCCACAACCCAGTAACTGGGTAATACGATACCCCTTGGTAAGACTGGTGTCAGACTTTCGGGCTTCTGACGACTCGTAACGACTGTCAAAGATAGTATTATTATTACTATTCTTAGCGAATATAATCATTATATTATAAACCGTGAAAATAAAATCTGATGTATATTTTAACAAGATTTATTAGTATGTGCGTTGGTTTTAAAATCCAAGCATTTTAATTTTTTGTTCACGGTTACAAATATTCACTAAAAATTTAAAAAGTTAGAAACTACGTATAGCGATAAGACCTCCTGAAAACACCATTTTACTTCGTTTCTCAGTGTTTTATAACACGGTTTTAAACCTAGTGCCATTAACCGTCCGCGATGGTTAACTTTAGCGCAAACGTAATGCTGGGATCCCTCCCAGAGGGTTCACTTCCAATAAGCTACTGACTAGCTAGTAACTATAAAGTAATTATCCGCAATCTTACACACCCTCTCACACTCCTTCATGCACACCTCCATCACACACAAAGAGAGGTCTGTCTACACATTATAATTATTACCTTTTAAATATTGTAATCACTTTTGTTGTTATTTTTTTGTTTTTCTTTTATAAGTTGAATATGATACGTACATTGATACATCGGATTATTGCAATATAATAAAAATACTTCATTTGTAACCCAGGGGATCGGCGTTGGGCACGCCACAATTGTGGCGATAAGGCGCCTCTTTGAGGAGTGGCTAGAGAGGCGCCACGGCGTCCTCACTTTCCGCCTGACGCAGGTCCTCACCGGACACGGCTGTTTCGGGAGGTTCCAGTTCCGTATAAGGCGGGAGGAAACGTCCGGGTGTTACCACTGTTTGGATCGCCCGGAAGACACGGTGGAGCATACGGTGGAGGTCTGCCCTGCTTGGGCGGTGCACCGTCGCGTCCTCACGGAGGCGATCGGCGGTGGCGATCTCTCGCGTCCGGCCCTGGTTCAGGCCATGGTTCGGAGCGAGAGTGCATGGGAGGCCGTCACCTCCTTCTGCGAAGCAGTTATGTTCGCGAAGGAAAGGCGGAGCGCGCGAGGGCGATGCAAGCTGCACGCCCTCGCGCCCCTAGTCGCCGCAGGAGACGCCCCGGGCGTCGGGAGTCACGAGCCGACTTCCGGCCACCGTAGGCGCGGGCTTGCGGACGGTGAGCAATGGGTAGCTCGCCGTCCGATTAGGACCAGGCCCGGGTCGACGGCGCGTTGTGTCCCACGCGCGCCTCAAAGAGATGTCAGCACCAACTGACGGGGTCCGTAAGGACCAAGGCCTGCCAGGCTTGCGAGTTTGTCCGAAAGGGATATCGCGGCCCCGGCACACGGGCAACGGAAGGAACACGGGTGGGTTTTAGTCAGTAAAAGCCTGACACACCCTCCCGCTCTGCCCAGAGCGGGAGAAGTTATTTGATAATTTCCCAATCTCAAAAAAAAAAAAAAAAATTGCGTCGGCGTTGAGGGCTAAAATACAGGTTATGCCTAGTTCAGCCCCAATAGCTAATACTTTTCTGTACTTTAAGTTTAGATTAAGCACTGTACTTGTGAAAAATGTACATATTTATGTGAATAAACGTTATCATTATCAATATGTAAGGCGGCATGGCGTATGAGCTTTATGAAAGGTGGGTGGAGTTGAAAATGTTAAGTTCCATGTAATACAGGACGAGTCTATTGCCATCAACCGGGCATAAGCCCCCATACATAGGACATAAACATAACAGGCAAATTATGGGTGTACCTACTATAGGTACCATCGAAGAATTTCATATCTAAGCAATTTGAAAGCAAAATCCCGTGAACGCGATGACCACATCTGTTACCACCCCGGTTCTATGGCGGCCGAGCACTGCAAGCAGAAATAGTCCTTACGGTGCATAGATATGAACTTCTTTGATGGTACTTATACCCCTGCCTAACCCTGCGGGAATTAGAGGCGTGATGTTATTTTATGTTATTTATGCATTTATCATTTAGTCGCAAAAAACCACAAAAATAATTGTATGTAATAGTGTAGGTATAGTGTGTGTTTGTGTAGTGTGTGTGTGTGTGTAAGTGTGTTATTGGACTTCCCATGTTGATTTGTAATTCAAAAGTGGCGGGAAATTTTGTTTGGGTTTTAATAATGCGTAGCTAATTTTAGCTTCTATTTTTGGTCTTTTAAACATTAACATATTCGGAAAGTTTCAAAATCGAAATATAAATAAATGGACGGATTTCCTAAAACCCCATTTATTCAATTTAAATTGTTGACAAAAATGTGATTGTGTTTTGTTATTTAATTTACTTACTAATCACAATTTGACATTTATTAACCTAAAGTCGATTTACTGAGCGGACCATGTCCCACTAGCTCGTGTTTCCTAAGTTCCCGTTCACTTGCACTGAAGAAGACCTAATGACGCCGCAATCAACGTGGCCACCTACTGTGCTCAAACAATATAAAAACAAAGTACCATCGATACGAAAAGACTATATCTGGACGACGACAAGAATATGTCTGGACTTTAAAAGAGACTGCGACCTCTGAGTTTGTTTCGGCCTTTCTTCTCAGAGTAGTCAGACAGGAAACGTCGAACTCATCTAGCTTGTTTTTAATATTTTATTAATATGACGTGTAAAAGTGATTTCGATATCCTATTTACAGAATGAACAATATCATTTCATTTCAAAAGAAGAATTGACATTTTGGAAACTAGGGGTTGAGGTAGACTGGCTGCATTATTTTAGAAAATGGCAAGAGAAGATATTGATAAAAATCATTCATAATAAAGATATATGATGTTATGTATAGAATAAGCATAATTAGCCTATTACGTTCCCACTGCTGGGACCTGGGACCAGGCCTCTTCTCTGAAAAACATTCAGGTAGGCATATTGTTTCTTTAGTTCCAAATTTTTCCTGTACTATCAACTGCAAATCAGTGGGAACAGGTCTCGAGTTCGAACCCAAGGCACGCACCTCTGAGTTTTGGGATTCATGTGCGTATTGTATAATTATCACTTGCTTCAAAAACGATGAAGGAAAACATCGTGAGGAAACCGGCTTCTCGATGGCATGTGAAGCCAAGTCAGAGGCCGATGGGTTTAAAACTCTGACACCAGGTTAGTTATTAACCACACGTAAAGAAAAAGAATTGGCTTTGTGTCCTAGCGATAAGGGCGAATTTCGTAGCGCAAGTGCCTCCGCTGATGGGTGGTTGACTGTGCCACGCCATTCCGTCTGTGGTAGCATCATCAACTTTAATATATATTTTCTCCGTTATTCAAACTTTTCGTATGTACCTATAGGTATGTTAATGGTACATTAAATATGCTGATTAAATTATATAGATTTCGATTCAAGGATCCCGTCGCACAAACCGGTGAAACACGTTTTTAAGACCAGACTAATGATTTCATGTATATTAGTCACCTGACTGAGGATGTAAAAATTCAATAAACAATGTGATTTAGATGTTTTTCGTGGTTTATCAGTCTGAAGTTTCCAAGCATTACCTACCTAAAACTTGTTTAAAACTATTTGATTGCTTGTTTGTTACGTAATACTTGAGTCTTGAGTGAGGTTTTTTAAAACGGGATTAGTCTTGGGCGGACGATCAATGTGCCTAGCCTTTTCTCAACTATGTTGGGGTCGGCTTCCAGCGTAACCGGATGCAACTGAATACCAGTATTTTACATGGAAGTGACTATATGACATCCACAACCCAGTGACTGGTTAATACAATGCCTTTTGGTAAGACTGGTTGTCAGACTTTTGGGCTTCTGATGACCAGTAAGGACTGTCAAAGATCCACGAATGACAGCTGCGACCAACCGCTAAACAAGCTTTCCGAGGCACAGAGGCGTCACGGTATGTAAGGATGGTCACCCATCCACGGACCAATAGCGGCAAGCGTAGCTTAACCTGATGGATCGAGCCGTGCGGCTGTTATTAATTAGCCACGAGTTCCTCGCGGCGAGCGTAATCTAGTGTTTGTACGTTCATTTTCATACAATTTGAAAAAAAATACAAAATAAAAGTTAGTTAGGTATCTCTGTCTTTATTAATTTTTAGATTGTCGTAATTAATTTTTCCGTTTCGTGTTTTTGGCTTAATCTCAAAAAGTAAATTTCAAAAATCCCGTTAAGATTTTATAAGATAATAGGTTCCACCAGCGGGTTCTTCCGCGTGATATCTTTATAAATTATAGCCTATGTTACTCAGTGATAATATATCATTCTACTGGTGAAAGAATTTTTTAAATCGATCCAGTAGTTTTGAGTTTATTCATTACAAACAAACATACAAAAAATCGAATCTTTTCTCTTCATGACATTAGATTCAATTATTTTTCTCATTCGATGTTCATCACTGCATCTCAAAAACCTATTTATTGTCATCGTACCTATACTGTGTGAAAGATATAATCATTTATAATGCATGTTTCTTTTATTTATTAGCAAAGGTATGTGCCATGCTATGGAAAAATTGCAGGTGGCTATTATTGTTATATACATATACTAACTTTTTCCCGCGGCTTTGCTCGCGCGGAAGTCGGAAATTATCCCATGGAAACGTCCTACCGGGATAAAGAGTATCCTATGTGTTAATCCAGGTTATGAACTATCTGTCTGCCTCATCCAAATCCTATTTGAAGCAATATATGATTGAAAGCTATCTTTAATCCATGCATGCCTAGTACTTTTTGTGCCAAGTCACGTTGTCCCATATAAACTTTGCCCCCCGTTTTCACCGTCTTAGGGGTAGAATTTCGGAAAATCCTTCCGTATCTGATGCCTACGTCATACAAAGAACACACCCTCTAAGTTTCAGGTATCTACGATCAGCGGTTTAGGCTGTGCGTTGATCCTTCAGTCAGTCAGTCATTCAGGACAAAGCATTTTATATGTATAGATAACAGATTTTGTTTCTGAATGATGTTGACGAAACCGAAGTGATTCATTATCGAAGGGTTGCAAATAATAAAAACGAATGAACCTCTCAATGCTTACGTGACTTCAGGCATAGCCGTATATTAATTACTACATTAAATATATACATATTAAAAAAACAAAGTCGCTTTTCGGGTTTGTCTGTATGTCCGCTTGTTCTCTTAAACCACAAAATACATTTTGATGAAGTTTTCACCGTCGTTTAGAGAATTTATTCCGGAATGTTTATGTGTATACGAGTAATTAGACGTTTACCTAAGAAATCTCGATGTTTTGTAAAGTCGTAAAAACCGTGAGAACCAGCTATCTAATTACGCATCTCATTTTTGTACACGATTACGACTAATCTGTTTCATTTTGACAGTTCAACAACATTAATTGCGTTATTTACGTTGTGGAGCAAATTTTTTTTTCGAACTTATGAAGCAACGGATTAGCAATCTGTTTCAATACGATTCAGATTCTGATTGATCGTGTATTACGCAATTAGGGTACAGGAGCGGATCGCTAGTATACATACTCGTATAACAGAATTTATCCCTGAATAATAAATTAATAAAATAAATAAATAAAAATCTTCATTGCAGACCACATGATCCATAAAAAACACGATTAAAAAAATATAATAACACATACAAATTAAAAATAACAAATATTAAAAATTAAATCTAAATTCAAACTTCACCTAAAAATTTAATTTAAACCAAAATTCAAATGAAAATGAAAATCCAAATTAAATTCAAAATCAAAATTAAAACATTACTAATGTTGACGGAATCGATACAAGTGATCCCTTATCGAAGGGTTGCAAACAATAAACACAAATAAACATCACAATGCTGACGTGACTTCAGGCATGCTGTACTCTCATTATTAGTAAGTAATAATAAACAGTTATTTTTATTAGAATACCAAGAATATTATTTACTGTTTATATATATTCTAATGAGGATAGGACATTCCTGGACAGTACTTGGAGTTTTGATAATGTGTAGTACGTAAGTGCAATAGAATATTGTATTTTTAAGGGTGTGAGCCTGGAGATCTGTCATACAGGTCCCGTACCCATTACAGACTCCAGCTCTCCCAAAGGATAAGCTATAAATGTATCTTATTGCTATTAATCCATTTGTACCTTTTTGAGAGAAATAAAATAAATTATTATTATTATTATTTCGAGTTCTTTCATTTTCTTCTCTTATATGAGAGTACAAAAACCTTGCACACGGGTCGGAACCAAGTGTGTAAGGAGGAATTTAAATAGAGAACGTTGATGATATTGTGGAAGAAGTAAGGAACTTCCGGGTGATCCGACAGGTGTTGAGAATTGTGGCTTTTTGTATCAGGTGCAGGGTATGAGTGGGCATATGTAGAGTGTTAAGGCTTTGTGTAAGAGAATTTGGTACTATACCAGTGGATGAGAGTACTATAGGGACGATGTGAACGGTTTGTGCTTTCCACTGGGTTTTTATTTCTATGGCGAGGTCTTGATATTTGCTCAGCTTTTCAGATATTGTGGTTTGAATGTTGTGTGAGTTAGGGATAGCTATATCTATAAGGTAAACTTCTTTATTAGTTTTGTCGTGAACGGTTATATCTGGTCTGTTGAAGTGTATAGTTTTGTCTGTTATTATCGTCCGATCCCAATAGATTTTCTGATTCCTATTTTCTAGTATAATTTCGGGTTTATATTTATAGTATTATTATTAAGTAATACTGTAATAACAAGTGTAATTGTAATATTTGTATTACTCATTTGTTTATTGTTAGACAATTTTAGTTGCTGATTCATTTGAATGTAGGTTAGGTACGTTTAATATAACAACATAACATCCCAGTCCCATGTAATAGGTGGCGAGCCTATTGCTATCAACCGGGCTCAAATCCAGACTCCGGGCTGCTACTGAGAAATTCCAGATGTAAAAACCCGATTTAGCCCGACCCACGAATCGAACCCAGAACCTCGTGAGGTTCTGGGTTCGATTGACCGTGATTTGATTGACCGTGGTCAGCAGCAGCACTTGCGACCACACGCCAACGAGACAGTCAGTTTTCACTTATCACATGGAAATTCGCAATCCACGAGTAATTATTGTAGCGTTGTATTAACGAAAATGTATAGCATTGTCTCATGGTTCACAAATTCTTAGAAGTTACGTTTGCATCCAAAGGATGTAATTGAACTTAACACTTATTTTTGTAACAAAACGTCAAAAAAGGTTGGAACTTCGACCTTCAATAACTCCATAACCGAAGGAATACATATAAGTTCCAGTATAAAAAAATGGTCATACAACGAGAAGTGAAACTGACTCACGGTTTTGTTAAGGCTACCTATTTTTACACCCGTTATGTTTTTCACTAAGTTAAGGCTACCAGAGAAGCTACGCACTTACAACGAACATTCGTTACCGGAATATGTTGTGCAGGCACTGCAAGCGCTTCCCCCCGACCCTTGCTCGACGATGCGCCAGCCCGCGTCGACGCTGAGCCAGTAGCCTTACATTCCCCCGATAATAATAATCATCCATGTTTGATCCAGCCTGTCCCATCTTGCTGGCGGGGAAGCCAGCGACGCCTTAAGACGAGGTTCGTACCCCACAGGGGGTCCCCTTAGTGAGCAGTCGCTTAGTTTAAAAATTATATTTACGCCGTGGCTTCGAATTAGTAGCTTAAGGAAACAATTATGGAAGGACAGGAAATCCCGGTTAACCAGCTACGAGCTCCTCAGAGGTCGACTGCGAGTTGCCATAGTAATAAAAAATAAAAAAAGCAAGCGCTTCCTTTACCAATTCATATCTTGCTTGAGTGGTTGTTTGCGAAGAGGTTGCTGGGCGTTCGTTCGTCTGTGTTTTTCTGAAAATCAAACTCAAAGCATTTATTTTAAATAAACCATTTACAGGCACTTTTGAATTGTCAAGGAATCGGTCAGTCAGAAATATGAAGTTAGTTGCTCATTCCAAAGCGTAGTAGGTACCTATGAAGAAGAACGGGCAAGAAACTCCATGAAAATTCTTAAATTAGTATAATGTAATAATATTATTACGAACATCATTCATGTTGAATTTATTATGTGACAATGATGTAAAAAAAAGACTGTACATGTTAAAAGATAAAAAGAAAAAGAAGAGAAAACATATTATTTGTTTAGCACAATCTAAAAGGCACCTAAAAATTTTGCAAAACATAAAAATAAATAAAAATTCCATTAAAAAAAAAAGAAGCACGAATGTGTGCGTCACGGCTGCAACAAATACGTCTACTTTATGGCCCAGACCAAATAAAAAACGAAGACATAGCGCTGTCAACAGTGACGTGAAGCCGGTTTCGTAAACATTTGTGTACTTAGTGAGGTGTAGTTTCATTGTAAATGTGTGCGTGTATGCATAGAGTGGAGGTGTAGTTTTGGCATGATTCACTGTATTGTTCGCAGCGCTGTCTTGGTTTTTTATTTGGTCTTTATGGTATAAAATCTGTGTCCGGTCCGAAAGACAAAAAAAAAATGAGGGCTTTTATAACTTGTTGCACGCATCGCAGTATCTGTAAGGTCAATTGGCTATTTCAATTGTTATGGTATTCAGTCGTTACCTGGACCATGCTGAATTGTGGCTCAATTGACATTTATCATTTTGCATTCCATCGTAACAGCGGTTTTTAGGGTTAGGCTCATGTTCAACATGTTTGTCCAAACCACATGTTGTTGTTGTTGTATGTACCTTTCTAGGTGTTGTGATGTGGTTGGCATTTGATTCTATGGTTTCAATACAAACGCATCAATAGGCATGCAGTCAGACAGGCAGGAAAATATCGTACCGTAAGATAAGATAAGATAAAATATATTTATTTGCTCAGACATGTGTACACATACAGAAAAAAAAACAAATACAGGTTCAGACATGTTTGCCACATATTAAGGCGTGCAAATATTAATAATTATGATTGTTAATAATTTAGGTAGTCAAGTGAATATCAATAATTTACCTTGAAATTTTTAAACATTAATAATTTATAAATGTCAACAGTTTATAAAAATAATTAAAAAATATCATGACAAAATGAATGGTTCTGTCAGAAATTCCTTAATATTATAATATGCTTTGTCGGTTGGAAACGACTTTAGTTTTTTCTTCATTTGTATATTACTATGCTCCCTCCATCTTTTTGGTAACTTATTTCGATGAAAGTTGCAACATAGGGGCGAAAAAAACGATCTAACTGGGTCTCATATTCGTATTTTCACCCGACTAGAGCTCGATCGCCCAAAGTTTAGAACAAGATGCTACCTTAGAATAATGACATGGCAGCATGGAATTAATAAGTACCTACTATCATGGCTGTTTGGAATTAGTAAGTATTAAATGAGCATTCTCTATTTTCACCGTTGCTGAGCTCGGTCGCCCAGATACTTATAAATAAACCGTAGAATTTATTATGTTCCAAAGTCAAACTCAAATAATTTATTTCAAGTAGGCCATTTAAAAGGCACTTCTGAACGTCAAACTTTACAAGAAAATAGAATATATTTTCTTTCAAAAGGTAGTTTCGTATGGAAAAGAATGAACAAGAAACTCCATCAAATTGTTCTTATCCATTAAGAAAGAAAGAAAGAAAATACATTTATTAAGCACAGACTAAAACGCACACAATTTAACACAGCAGATAAAAAAAAAAAATCAAATAAAAAAAGTGTAAAGTGCGATGTAAGCAGAAATTTGATGGGGGGTCTGCCTCACGGCTGCGCCAAAAAGGCTCCATCAGTTTGACTTGATAATGGAGAAGAAAGAAAAAGAGAAGAAAACACAGTATAATAATAATGTGTGGTGACACAAAATAAGAAAAGTTAAAAAACAAATATAAAATAAAATGAGACATGAAAAATTAAATGTCGAAATAATATAAGACAAGTTTGCAAGCCTTGACAAGTGCAAGCTTCAGTATGGCGTTGCCTGTTTTCTTAATTCAAGATTCCTTGGTAATCCGGATCCGGAGCTAACACATAGCTATCAACCTAATATATAATTATATTATATAAACGGCCCTATTTTTTTTTTTGTATACAAAATGTCAATCAACCATCGATGCCACATTAATAAAAAAACATGCTTATCAATTTAGTCTGTCTCGTTTGATGATAACCTGTTTGGACCAGCCAACTAATGATCGTTGAACTGTCTGATAAATCATATCCATCGTGTATCAATTGAAAGTCAATACATTTAATTGAACGATTTATTGAACTCAATTCCCAACTACACACGGTGTGTTTGAACTCAATGAAACATGAATGATAAATATTTGTAGCTCATGCAGAACAATTTAATCGTTTAAAATATGGCCGCGATTGATCTTTGGAAAGGCGGACTAGGCCTGGTCTCCCTAATGATCAAGATGATCGAAATGTGATGAAATTGAACAGGACTTTGTAGGGGTAAGACATTCTATAGATTTGCCTTTGTACTCTAGAATTCTAGACACCCAACACTGCTGTCATACGGTAAAAGGCCGTAACTAATTAGGAGTTTCAAGCTCAGTCGGTATTCTTAACTTTTGCAGCATGTATTTGCGGCTATGAATGAAATACAGCTTTATCACATAGATAGCAAGATAGACAGTTTAATGATGGTTTTATAGGTCCTTCCATCCAAAAAGCTTGAATCACATGACTAGGTATCACTTACTTAGAATTCTCTACTACGAGAGAGAAACGGGTTTTGTCGACGGGACAATAAACAAAATGACAGATAAACATTAACAATCTGTCATTTTGTCTGTTCTTCCGTCGACAAAACCCGTTTCTACGGTGTTCATGGTACGCGTGCTGATGCATAATTATCTCTCCCTAAACGATTCTAAAATCCTTTCCCTACTTTTTTAAAATGTTGGTTTTAACTCGGACCTCTTTTAACATCTACTTATGTTAAAAGAGGTCAGAGTTAAAACCTTTTTACCGATTTTTAATATTTTTCCTTATGCGGTCTAGAAGAATGACTTCACATGTTTTTCTGGGTAATATGTACCTGTTACCTGTATTTTTTATTAACTATAATGAGATCTTTGGGCACTTAGTATTGAATAAATCCATTTGTTGGAACGTAGAATAACTGGCTAGACGTAAGATACTGTAAAATTACCGAAATGAATGAAAAAGGTTCTTAAACTAAAACGTGACTTGCTTCATTTTGTCGGATGCTAGACTAAAATGAAGGACACAGGCCCCATTTCACACAGCGATAATCAAGATTACGATTTTTTTTTTTTTGGTGGATTAGCTCATCCGATATAGTATCAACTGGTCATCAATCACCATTAGTGTAAATCTGGCGCAGTTTGCAAAAGAAGAGAGGCTTTTTTCTAGTATTAGCAAGAATGAATGACAGCCAATTATTCTTCCTTTCGTTTATTACTGTGTTGTTCAGCAAGGGCCGAATTATAAAGTGTAAGTAATAAGTCACTTGGGAAGCGGATCCCGGCGAAAGGTTGGGGTAGCGCCGGATCAAATGTAAAAAATAAATGTCCTCTATTAATTAGAACTGGTCAGCTATCAAGTTATCGTACATTCAACAACCTCTGAACCCGAATATTATTTCTGTACTCCAATGGCCTCCCTTGATCTAATTCTCTAATCAGTTTCGTAATAAATATACGACCAGAATATAGTTTAACAGTTATCAGAATCACTTGCTGTTAGTGTGGACATCACGGGGACAATAATAGATATTATTATCCGTACATGTTATTAGCGGACAGGGCTAGTCATAAGAGTTTCCCACATCTGAGAAAATACCTACTGCTAGTCATCATGGTAGTATTACATTATCTGTGACGGTTTATAGGAGTCCCCCGTTTCCTAGAAGTCTATTCAAAATTTGAAATCTTGTGTTGGCTGTTGTTATGATTGGTTGTTAGTATTTTTGTTATATAACAGCTTATATATATATAGCTATAGCGGCTTGCATTAGATTAGACACAATATTCAATTTGATCAGGTTTTATAAAACCAGGAATTGTTGGCAGTCATATCGTAGGTAGCTGTCACACCCTGCAAGCTTAGCATGACCACGATAGAACCGGGTTTTGTCGACGGAAGAATAGACAAAATGACAGATAAACAATCACAATCTGTCATTTTGTCTATTCTTCCGTCGACAAAATCCGTAGAAAAATGCATTTCTATGGTAATCATGCTACGCGTGCTTGGGTATTTGGAAGTAATAATTATACAATGTGTAACTGAATTAATTCACATAGTAGTGTGTTCAGAATCATTTACTGAATCGATTTCTGTAATTTTTTTAATTATACAAAACAAACCAAAATGGACGAAGTGCCTACTACGCTAGACCCTAATGCATGTGCGACTGTGTGCGTGCGTAGATTTGTAATGTGACCACACTTTTCTGCCACAATCAGTGTAACTATTTTAATAAATAAACACTATTTTATACATAATAGTAAAAAATCAGTGTATGTATTATGATTATAACATAATATTTTAATTGGGGTGTTTGGTGGTGTGCTTTAATTGTTGTATACAGGGTGTAAAAAGACCCAAACTAAGCCATCTGTGAACTAATTGTTTACGGTAGCGCTCAATGTAACGCACTCAAAACATTGTGCTTACGGGTGCATGCAACGGAAAACGGGTCGTGGGTGTAAAGTTAAGTTTCTTATAACATTTAAAACTTGTTTTCGTAAACGTCAGAAAAAATATGTTGGAACTTTGACCTTTAATATCTCCGGTATTAAGAAGAAAATTTTACATGTTATGTTTTCATGTCATATTTTATTTGTTTTCGTAATATTTTATATGAAACGAAAATATTGTGTCATATAAGTTTATATTAACACTGTGCTAGGGAGTTTGTAGCGCCACTTCGTCTTCCCAGGTAAAGCGCTAGGAAGTGGTGAAGGGTGGGCGTTTTGGGGGACTGTCTTATGTAATTTTGACGTTCGAAAAGTGCTGATTCTCAGCCTGGTGTGATAAATAACTTTTTGTTTTTTTTTTAAATTTGTGTTACTGAATAAAGCAGTATGATTAGATTATCTTTTAATTATTACCAAAACGTGATGAACGCCTGGACACGCGTTTAATTCTCAGATTGCCATGAAAAATAGGTCTATAATGGTATGAAGAATTGTATCACGAGGCGGGCAGGTCTCTTACTTTAGATAATAATAATGATAATGTTTGTCCTGCGCCGGCGACGATAACCGACTTTTAATGATTATATACTGAAGATCACGTCTAAATGAGTAGTGTTAATGATTTGGAAATAATATATGTTAATTGTGAGCTTTTTCTTAATAAATTTATATATGAATATTTTAGATTATGTTTATACGAGTATTACATCGAGAAATTCATTTGTAAAGTTATGTCTAACACGGATAAAAACTGAGAATCACGCTAAATCTATCAAGCGCATTTTTCTGAAACCATTTTAAAGATTATTTAATTATTGATCTTTTAGTGTACGTTTTTTATTAAAATACCTTTTGTTTTTTGTATAATAAATTAATAATGCGTTCAATTTGGGAGAGCGCTCCTATTATTGGCTGGACGTACGACGCATTGCGTGAGCTCCGTACAGAACACGCAAGCTAACCACTCAAGGTTACTGGCATATATCTGCGTCTTAAGAACATGATAGGTACTATAAGGACTCCGTGTGCTTTTATTACCTACCCCGATTATCAATGAAAATTAAAGGAGTAATTAAATAACTCAGTAGAGTTGTTAGGCTGCCTGTCCATTGAAGAGGAGCGAGGCAGCGGAGAGGAGCGTGGCAGTGGAGTGGAGCGGAGTTGCGGACAGTGTCTGTCCATTGATGCGGAGCGAGGTAGCGGAACGGAATTACGGACTGTGCGGAGCGAGGTAGCGGAGCGGTGTTGCGGACTGTACGGAGCTAGACCGAGTTCACGCGCCGAGAAATAATTCCCCGGTCCGGTTCCCCATTCCACTTCTCCAATCCATTTCCCCGCTCCGCTTCCCCTCTCCGCTTCTCCGCTTTCCCGCTCCGCTTTCCCGCTCCTCTTTCCCGCTCCGCTTTCCCGCTCCACTTTCCCGCTCCGCTTCCCGGTTTAGTATGAACTTTTAAACTAGTTCGCAAATCTCTGTCCACTGAAGCGGAGCGGAAGTTTTATGCAATTCCATTGGTTAATATTGGCACACCGCCGCTCCGCTCCTCTCCTCTCCGCTCCAGTGGACAGGCAGCCTTAGAGTTGGATCAATTTTTTTTACATGATGACGCGCTCTGTCAGCTCTCGAAACCGAGTCTCTTTTATTTTATATCTTCTAAATTCGAAATAGTGTTTATCTCACAATCTTATGTCATCAACTTATAAATTACTCACGAAGGTTGCATGGACGCCATGGAGGCTAAAGTCTCTACAGCACCTACGTATTATCAATCTGCCTAGCCTATGGCCCATGGGCGGCTTTAAAACTCTGACACCAGGTTAGTTACTAACCACATAAAAAGAAGAATCTGCCTAGCCTTATCCCAACTCTGTATGTTGGGGTCGGCTTCCAGTCTAACCGGATGCAGCTGAATACCAGTATTTTAAATGGAGTGACTGCCTATCTGACCTCCACAACCCAGTAACATGATACCCCTTGGTAAGACTGGTTGTCAGACCTTCGGGCTTCTGACGACCCATAACGACTGTCAAAGATCCACGAATGACAGCCAGCATCAACGGCTTAACGTGGTTTCTGAGGCACGGAGGAGTCTCGTATATAGAGATGGTCACCCATCCACGTGCTGTTATTACTTAGCCACGACCTCCTCAGTACCTACGTATGATGGGTTAATAAAGGCTCTTAGATACGGCCATGTCGCGGTTGACCTTGACATCAAAGAAATATCGGCCAAGCGCAAACCTGTTTTGTAAAGTGTGAAAATTAAATGATAAAAACAAGAACAAGTCCTAATGATTTATGAGGCATGTACCTAAATGACTGCCTCATAGGCCTAGTGGTCGCAAGCGCTACTGCCGAGCATGAGGTCTTGAGCTCGATTCCCAGGTTGGGCAAAGTGTTATTGGGTAGTAGCAGCCCGGATTTGTGAACGGTTGATGGCAATAGGCTCGCCCCCTATTACATGGGACTTAAACATAACTGGCGAAATGTGGGTGTACTATTGGTACACCTCTGCCTAACCCTTCGGGAAACATGGCGTGATGTTATGTTATGTTTTTACACTGCACTAACTGAAAGGGCTTTGTTCGTTTTAGTCTACGCACATGTTAAAAAAAGAAATTGCTAACTTCCTTAATTGTTGAGATAGAGCTTAGCAGTATTTCATCTTTTTGAAGATAAACAATAATAAAAAGTATATTTGTTCACGACTCGATGAGCTTTAGACAATGACACACCACATGCCAGGGTTAGAATTTTTTTTTCAATATCAAAAGTTTATTGTATGGAGACCCCCCTTATATTTTATATTTTATTTATAGCGGCAATAGAAATGCATAATCTGTGAAATTTTCAACTGTGTACCTATTACGGTCCATGAGATACAGCTTGCTGACAGACAGACAGACAGACGGACAGCGGAGGCTTAGTAATAGGATTCCGTTTGGCACCCTTGGGGTACGGAACCATGTTTATCGGACTTTGTATTGTTGATTGTTTTTGATCAATTCAAATTATTATTTTGTGTTTCGATGAATATACTAAACCTTAACGACTCTCAAATTATCAGAATATTACAGTTTGTATCTTTGATCAATTTACTAATAAAGATTAAAACCAAGACTTAGTAGGCAGGATTAGGTGACTGTTGACTTACTGATCTTCTAGGTTAGGTAGTTCGTAGCCTGAAAAATCAGACACTAAGTAATCAGTGATCAAATACAACACATAGTGAATATACATAGGTATTGATCAGATTATGAAGTGCGGTCAAGGTAGGTTTGATTATACTTAGAATTAAATGACATGACCTGGTTATGTAATAAATAGGTACCAGTTATTTAATACCTTTAGGTAGAAGGTCGATCAATCTGCCTAGCCTTTTCCCAACTATTTGGGGTCGGCTTCCAGTCTAACCGGATGCAGCTGAATACCAGTATTTTACATGGAGCTACTGCCTATCTGACCTCCACAACCCAGAAACTGGGTAATACGATACCCCTTTGTAAGACTGGTTGTCAGACTTTCGGGCTTCTGACGACCCGTGACGACTGTCAAAGATCCACGAATGGCAGCCGGGACTAACGGCTTAACGCGCTTTCCGAGGCACGGAGGAGTCTCGGTATGTTAAGATGGTCACCCATTCACAGACCAACTCTGGCAAGCGTAGCTTAACCTGATGGATCGATCCGTGCAGCTGTTATTATTTAGCCTTTAGGTCGAAGGTATTGAATGATAATATACTACCTGGTGTGTTACTTGTTTTTAAGGTTTTTCTAATTAGGGCTCATATTGATCAACACATAGGGTCATGAGCAGATACTGAATTGAAAGGTGGAAAATAAATACTTTTTGTATTTAAGAGGTAAGTACTAGTCTAAGCATAATGACCAAATTATGATGATTTGCAACACAAATACTTATTGAAAAAGAATTTGTTTGTAAACGAATTAAAATGTGTTTTAATATAATGTTACTTGACAAAATGGTGGGCAGCGTGCTCATGACTAGTCGTAATTTCTGATTATTAAAATAATAAAAACTGGTGGATGAACAACCAATGTATGTTGGAATAAACAATCAAAATGAAAAACGAACCAAGATTCACTACTTTCATCTACGAAAACTCCTCTGTAATATTTATCTACTTTTAAAAATACATGGCGTTATTATAAAATCAGTTGAAAAACCTTATATCGACGTGGCACAAACCCATACTATATTCGCCTCAGTGACCGGTCCTGTATTTCACGAGGTCGTTGCTTCACCTTGTTGGTGGCCAATCCTTGGTGTGTCAATATAACTTATATATTATTGTTCGTTTATTCATTTAGATTTTTATAAGTTTACATTTTTAAATGTTTCTTAAAATAAAAAGCACAAAAAACATTAAAAAAATTGAGGTCCGCTGGTGTCGGGAGCAGGGTCCAAGCTACCGGTGGTTAGGGTTGCAGAGACATGAACCTCCTCACACTGCGAACCGTATCGAGGAGTACTATTAGCCTTCTGAATCAGGCCCTTGATCCAGCCGCCTAAAGAAAGCCTCGAGAGATGTTGGTCGGCCATTGGCCGTTACGACAATCAGCACAATGATAGGCGAGCTCACATTCTACATGTCAACAACCTAGTGTCGAGATATTTTAATTGTTTCTGTTTCTCAGCTTTCTCGAGGTTCTCGTCATGTGGAATGGTAACATCGAATATCATTGCGCGGCACGCTGATCGATCTATCACCACTATATCAGGCTTATTGGCAATAATAGTCCTGTCAGTAATGATAGACTGATCCCAGTACAACGTGACATGGTAATTTTCGAAAACTGGGTCGGGCACATACCTGTAATTCGGTACCTCAGAGTCCAGAAGTTTATATTTCAAAGGAAGTTGCTGGTGAATAATCCTGGCCACTTGGTTATGCCTGTGCAAGTTAACCAGACGCGAACAACCAGAGCTAATATGTCTGATGGACTCACCCGGACGATGGCATGCCCGACACACGTCAACCTCCGTCCTTCATAATATGTCTCCGGTAGTTATACGTAGTTATTATTATTTGTGCATAAATTACTTGTTTTACGACATTCCTACATAGTCTGATATACTTTTTTTTTCGTGGGACAAAGTTCATTTAATCAAACGGTCTGCTTACCTAGTGGTGCCTACGTCAAATCTACGTAACAGATTACCTACAGAACCAGTTATTATAATCATTTACCTACTATTCCAATTTATGGTGATTTTATTGCTGCACTCAACGATGAGGTATTATTAGGGGTATTATTATTTCAGTAAAAAATATGAGACAATTGACCTTATAAACGCACCAGGATACTCATGGCAACCAGTTTTCTTAGTGGTTTTTCGAAGGAGTCAGCAGTCAACATGTTTTTGTTAGAGAAAGTCTGGTTTCACAAAACTGATCAGCATGACCACCATAGAAACGGGTTTTGTCGACCGAAGAAAAAAACTAAAAAAAAAATGAAAAAATGAAATGAAAAAAAAAAAAAAAAATGACAAAAAAAAAAAAAGAAAAAAAGAAAAGAAGAAGATGAAAATGAATGAATGAATAAATGACTTATGACTTAAGAATAGACAAAATGACAGATAAACAATCATCTGTCATTTTGTATATTCTTACGTCGACGAAACCCGTGTAAATAGTTGTTACGCTACGCGTGTTTGAAAGATAAAATTACCAATTTTTTTAGTGGATTTTGTTTAGCAGAGTAAAACAGACCAGATTTTTTTAAATTTTCCCTGGATAGTGGCTAAGAAATGGGTTGATTATGTTTTACTGTCATTAATTTCGTACAGTGGAATATCTACTTAGTAATCCTAAATAAATAATTCGTATTATAAATGCGAAAGTGAGTTTGTTTGTTAGTTATGCTTTCACGCTAAAACAGCTGAACGGATTTGGATGAAATTTTGCACATGGGCAGGTCATGACCTAGGTTAGGACATAAAATACTTTTTATCCCGACATTACTACGGGATCGAGACTTATGCGGGTGAAACTGAGGGGCGCAGCTAGTTTTACTATAATTTTTCAGAGAACAATTTACCTACCTACGATATTACATAAAATCAGTCACATTGAATAATTGGAATGGACCAAAATTATGCGGCAACCCGTACTAGGCATATAATTTTATGCAATTATGCCGTGATAAGGATTAAAGGTACTTGCAGGAGCTGTTATTACGCCAGTTTATAACGTTATCATTGATCAAACAGGCAATTGCGGGCTTGCGAATAGTTCACGGTTACCTAATCTATAAGATAAGATAAGATAAGATAATTTATTTGCGTAAAACATGGTTTATGTAGGTGTTAGTAAAGCATTAAAGAGACCGTACATGTTTTGCTTAAAAATTAAAGCATGCAAACTTCAACGAATATACAAATTTGAAATTACAAACATTATAATAAATTAACGAATATATGGAATATTGTAAAAATCCAAGATGACATGGACTTCATTTTGACATTTTATTGTAACGATTACCTAATTATAAAAATAAATAATAATAAATTCATTGGACTTATTGTGAATCACAAATCTTAAAATTAATATTGTACTTAGTTAAGAACGACAATTGAATATTTGTACACCATATACTTTGTGGTAGAATGTATAGAACTAACAAAAATACTAACACCATACTATGTAAAACTACATTCTCACAAATAAATAAAATTTTAATTCTAATTTATGTTCAAAAAAAATAATATTATAGAAATTATTTTCATTCAGCCATTTATATAATTTTATTTTGAATAATCAATCAGCAATTTAATATTTTTAATATATTAGGTAATTTATTATAAACACGTACTACACACATAGCCAGACAGCTTTTACTATATTTTTCTAATCTAGGGAGCTCATCTAGTACCAGTCTGTATTGATCACGTTTACTTCGAGAACTTATTTCCTGGGCTATACATATCTCTAGGTATGTGTGTTCCCCAAAGCCGCCTTTTGCCTCGGAGAGCATGTATATCCTGGTTTTCTGTCTTAACCTCTTAACCGTCGCCTCTTGAACGATCTGCCGACTCATTGAGACGTGTTCAGAGTCGAATTTAACATGTGATGTTATATGCCTTTCCTGTTCTTTTCCCTACAAACTGATAAAGTTAGAGCAGCATAGGTATACTTTAGACAGGCATTATTTTGCATGCCCCTATGCGGTTCCCGCGCCGGTTAAGAGGTTTAATTATGAATATCTGTGACAGTCGCCACAAGTAGCTAGAATTCTGAAGGTCGGACAGCATGATAACATTCACCTTTCCTGTGTCAATCAACTTAGCCTATCTCAGTTCACTGCTGGACATGGACATACCTAGCCCTCTCCCAAGCTGCGACACAACACCCTGTCCTTCGCCTTCTACATCCAGTCTGGCCCAGCCACCTCATCTGTCACACTCCTAATGATGATTGTTTTTACCCGACTACGGTAAAGCCAAAAAAAGAGGGTTATGTGTTTGACCTGTATGTATGTATGTATGTACGTCTCTATGTTCCCTCATAACTACTAAACGGCTGAACCGATTTTCATGAATGATATGTCGTTAGATTCGTCTTAATTGCATAAATGTCACTAGGTATATTAAAATAGCAATGATTTCTTTGCGCCAAAATTATTGGAGGTTTAAAAAAACGATCTTCCAAATCTATTGAGTGGGGTATCAAAATAAATGGTTTTAAAAGGTGATTACAAAAATATATACAAGTTATAGGTTATGTTTAAATGTAATTTGGAATGAGAAATGATAAAATACAATAAAATTGAAAATAAAAAAGTTATTAATAATAAAAATACAAAAAAACAGACTGCAAAAACACATAACGGAAAAGAGAATAAAGGCTTGTGCAGACCAGCGCGACTTGTCGCGCGACGCGACACCGGTTATTGTTATACTGTGAAGTTTTCTTAGAAATTGTATTGTTCGTGTCGCGTCGCGCGACAAGTCGCGCTGGTCTGCACAAGCCTTAATGCTTTTCGGTTATGTGTTTTTGCAGTCGGTGTTTTAGTTTCTTTAATAAAAAAATAAACATTCTACAATCCAATCGCATTACATAAGTCTAGATCTGAGCTAGGGCTCAGCTTTCAGTTTAGATAGCAAATTTAATCTGACCCTTAGGTACAGGGTCAAATAAAATTACCTAGCAAAACTCCGCACGCGTGATGGATATAGATATCTAAACATGATCAAACAAAAGATAATAATGCTAGTCAAATATTATGTTCTGTCGAACCAATGACCAGTCGAACTATTTTTTTTTCGAAATTTGGACCGTGTCAAAATAATTAACTGTCGAAATTCAGTATGACACTCACTTTGATGCGTTTTTTTTTGGTGTCATCAACCGCAGTTACTGTAGTCACTTGCTAGCTAATTTATTTTGACACAGTTGCAAACTTGGCATTTCTGTATCAAAGGGCTTGGTAACGTTGTATCGTTTCATACAGAAGAAGCGGGTTTTTGGAAGAATTAAATGCAACGTCTTCCATTACGCTTCCTTTTATTTTGTTTGAGAAAGATGTTGCTTCATTTTATTTTTATTTTAAAGATTATGTTCTCTTGAATACGTAGCTAATAAAACACACGGGGTTTTGTTGTAGATAATGATTGCGTTCGTGTCCCTTCTAAACAAATACACTTTTTTTGTTAAGCCTAGTCACAGTATAATAAAGTAACAGTAATATATCTAGGCACTGACTTTGAAATAATTACCTACGGCTGCTCGGTAAATAAACCTTCTACATCCGTGCGTAACTGCCATGCACTCAATACTGTTGCGTACTGATATTTTGAAGTGCGTCGTTTTGGCCGTTTTTTATGAATATATAATATTATTACTTATTTATAATGTGGCCTAGTCAAGTCAGATCAATCAATCTGAAGATTCTGTTTTTTTTTAAATTTTAAACTAGAGCTGCTCCTGTAAAACTATAAACTATAAGTACTCTCTATTTATACACACATAGGAGAAAAATATGAGAACTTATTACTAAGCATGTGTATGTCGCGGGGTACAAATTTCATGCACGCAATGGAACACGTGTCGTCTGCTCTCAACCAATCATTACTTCATTAGATACAAGAACATGCTTCGATCAACGTGCTTCTTAATAGTATAGTTAAATAAGCCATTGATATTATCTATTACGTTATCGCGCTAATCGATTACATAGTCAAATTTTTGACGAAAAAATTACAGGTCAGGTTGTAATATGGAAGTAAATTCAGACCCTAAGCTTTGGAGGGGTAACGTGCTAGATATTTTTTTTAAGTTCTACTTATGAGTTTTTAGGCCCTACAATCTAATAAAAACATTATTTAAAAAAACTGTTACGTACGATAGTTCATCTAAACTTTAACAAAGAAAATTATAGAAAAAAAGGTACCATTCATCCATTAACTTTAGTTTCTACGGTTAATTAAGAATAGGATTTCTAATCGAGCGTATCAATCATTTGCACATAATAGAAATTGATTGATTGGGTTCAGTGACGCCGAAGCAATTATATTTATTTTCTGCAAGCAATTTTTTAGGGTAAAAATAGACTCTCCTATAAAATTTTATTTCTATTACTTAATTGTAACTGGAAATTAGTAATACTAAATATAACTTAACGTAAATAATTTCATCACCACAGCTCTCAAAACGGTGAAGGAAAACATCGTGAGGAAACCGGCATGTCCTAGAACCAAAAATTCGAAGCCATGTGACATCTACCAAGCCGTACTGGGCCTGCGTGGTAGATTACAACTCACTCCCTCTCGAAGAGAGAAGGCCTGGGTACCAGTAGTGGGAACATTATATCTGATGATGCCTATAACTGGAACATAATATCATAATATAAAAGTTAACCTTGCAGTTGGTCGCAATAACTAAGCCAGGGAACCCCAACCAATAGTTGTGTTAGGTTAGAACTGTGACCATCCGCGATCCAAGTTGGTCGCAGTCACTTGGCTATTCAGTATTTGACTGCCCCATGGGTCTCGTAGTCACAAGCGTGACTGCTAAGCGTAGGACTTCACGCTCAGCAGTTACGCTTGTGCTTACGAGACCGACGGTTCGATTCCCAGGTCGGACAAAATGTTATTTATTGGGTTTTTCGATTAGGAATTTCTCTAGAGTTTAGAAGTTGGTGGTGTGAAACACCCGTGTCTCGGAAAGCACGGAAAGCCGTTGGTCCTGCGCCTGACCTCTTCCCCGTCGTGTCGGATTGCCTTCCCATCGGGCTATGAAGGTAAAGGAACAGAGAGTGCACCTGTGTTTGAGCACACGCCTGTGCATTATAATATCTCCTGAGTACCTGGCATTTCTCCGATGGGATTAGCCTTCGTGACCGAAACAGGTCGAGAGGTTTATGTTATTCAGTATTTTTAAGACCGTATAATTTGAATGTTTTAAGGTTCACAAAAAGATACGCAATCATAATATGGCCGTATGGGCGATGGCCGTTTTGCGTAGATGTGACGCATATTTTCCCCAAAATTGTTATTTTCGTGTTTTGTTCTTTCTTTGCGTCATGTGTTCCGCAAATAAACGTATTTAATTTCTTTTTCTTTTCTTTCTATTATATTAGAGTGTGCAATAATATTTTTAGGAAAGCAAGGTGGGAATTATTAGGTTCGATAAAAGATATTCCAATTCAAAGAGAACAATAAACATAATGTTTATATTAGATATACTTACGTAAGCTACGTGAAACGTTATTATAAAATAAGCATTGCGGTTGGAAAATTTAATGATTTTTTTTTTATTAAATTTAATAATTTGTTATTTCAATAAACATGCAAATAAATAATTCATTTTAAAACGGGGAATAACTTAAAAGTCTATTCACAAACTCATCATCTGCAAAGCACTGACTGGTGACTGGTGACTGGTGACTGGTGACTGGTCAGATTCCAGTCTAACCGGATGCAGCTGAATACCAGTATTTTACATGGAGCGACTGCCTATCTGACCTCCACAACCCAGTTACTGAGTAACAGTGGTTGTCACAGTTGGGCTTCTGACTACCCGTAACGACTTTCAAAGATCAACGAATGACAGCCGGGACTAACAGCTTAACGTGCTTTCCGAGGCACGGAGGAGTCTCATTATGTAACTGATGGTCACCTATCCATGAACCAGCCGCGGTAAGCCTTGCGCTGTTATCATTTAGGCACAGGCTCCTTTTCCACACATCCATTCACGAACTATCTATTGATATTAGTTCAGGTAGGTACTTATTAACCTCGGGCTTGGCCCGGACTCCATCACCAAAGCGGAGATCGGTGGAGATGTGCGAAGCGGAGAGGAGACGGGATGCTTAACAGCTAGGGTGTATCCACCGAAGCTTTGCGGAGTTGCGTACTAGCTAGACCGGAGCAGAGATGTGTACTGGATATGGCTTGCGGGCGGGCGTTATGTGTGACGCGGGGAAACTAGCGGTGCCGCTCGGTTCTCATCTTGTCTCCGCTGCGAGCCGTCGACAGCTTGCGAGGCACAGCTCACATCCCCGTTTTGTTCGCGCTAAGCGCTCCTCTCTGTTCAACCGTATCCATTGAAGCTAAGCGGAGACTAGAATTACATGTAAATAACGAAATCCTATTGATTGTTTCCATCACATATCCTCTCCTCTCCTCTCGTCTCGTCTCCGCTTTGGTGGAGTCCGGGCCAAATAGTACGGGTGTAATAGGTAGGTACACATTAGCACAGATTAATACTCGTACAGATAGAACACTTCGCAGTTTAGGTATGAAGCTACAAGTACGCAGCGCCGGCAGGCCCGTCTTGCTGGGCCAATTCAGTGAGTGTAACGTAGTTAGAAGATCAAAGAGTCACGCGATACAAAGAGAGGCAACTTCTAGGTGAATATACCTGTGGTTGATTAGCGCTGTCCGACCTGAATTGCATTTTATTGTGTCGTAGCGAGAGTCGCTTTTTATTTATATGTTTTTGCGGAGTGGCCCATCTTTATTAATCTATGACATTAGTGAGGATACCGGATACTTTTATTTCGGGAATAAAAAATATGATTTTTGTTTGGGATGATGATGGATGCTGGAAAGTATTCATTAAACCGCCTAAAGACGAATTACTTGTTCTTTGTTTACAGAACTTAGTTTATTTAATAATGATTGTGTAAATAGCACACGTTCAAGCAGTGACTGGTGAACGATGTTACTAATTAATGGCTCATTATCAATCGACGGATGTGTTCATAAGATAACAGTTAGTAGACTATATTCAGGGCTATAACAATAAGTTGTAGTTGTATTATTAAATTTTATTACACCACTTTCATTCTACAACTAGCTGCGTCCGCGCGGTTTCACTCGCATAAGTCTCGATCCCGTGGGAATAGCGGGATAAAAACAAACAATCTGACAAAAATTATGTCATTACTATCCTAACTAATTCATTCTCTCCTGCTAAGCCGAACTCAAACTCAAATTCAAGGCATTTGTTTCAAATAAACCAATTACAGGCACTTTTGAATTGTCAAGGGGCCAGTCAGTCAGAAAGATGAAGCTAGTTGCCCATTCCAAAGCGTAGTAGGTACCTATGGAGAAGAACGGGCAAGAAACTCCACGGAAACTCTTTTAAATAATGATATGGTTACAAAATATTGGTTACGTCATTCATGTTGAAGTTATACATGTGAGAACGATGCAAAACGTTAAAAGCGTCCGTAACCGAAATAAAAAAAATTACAATTTAACAATTAAATTAAATTTGAATAATCCGTGGTAGCTAAGAGATGACCTGTCCCTACTCACGGCACCCGTTCACGAACATGACGCATGGATTAGCACCATTCAGCTCAACCATTTTGAAGGGAGCTAGATGATCCAAATCCAACACACGTGCCACCGTCAGCGAGACATTACAGTGAGCATGACATACTCTCAGCCGCCAGGGCATATTGAAGTCAATGGGACACATACCCAGTACCTAAATGGTAGCTTTATAATCGGTACATAGTCCTTACACATGTGCTATGCAATTATACAATGCTAAGAGATTGAATTTATACAATGCAAAGATACTTTTTAAAATCTTCAGCAGCTCCAACAGTATTTTCTTATGCTAATCAATTAGTTTATGCGCCCTTGTGGAGCAGGACCAGCGTTGAGTCAAGTACCGAAAGGCGCTATCTCGAGATACGCCCTTTTTTATACCATTCAATAGCTATAACTATTAACAAATTTCGGATCTAATAGTATAAGCCAAATACTGCTATCTTAAAACATTAAAAAACCACTCAGAAGATTTTATATTCTTATGTTTCCTTAAATCATAATTTACAAAAAGTAATTTTCTCAAAACTTACTCCGATTGAGATAGCGCCTTTCTAGTTAGCAGGGCAGTATTATAAATGCGAAAGTGAATTTGTTTGTTTGTTACGCTTTCACGCTAAAATGGCTGATCACCTCACAAACTAAGTCAAGCTTGTATTGTCGGAGTTAGTGGTTCTAAAGATGCAGGACCAACATAGAAAACCTTGTAGCCTAGGAATTAAACTCTAACACGAAAAGTAAAAAAAAAAATACATAGCCATACATTTCAAATTAAAATTAAGTCTACATAATCTAAAACAACAAATAAATTTTAAAAAAGCAATATTTACCTAACGAATAAAACTATACAAAATAATTAATTATGAAGATTTTCCAGCTTTTCCAATACTTACTATTTGTTCATGGATCGAGCAAATTCATTTCCAGTTTAATTTCTCTAGAGATGTTTTATGTAAAGGATGCTTGAATTATTTTTACACTAGCTGTTGCCCGCGACTTCGTCTGCGAACCAGGATGAAATATAGCGTATGTCCTTTTCCATGTCATGGTCTACCCATGTGCCAAATTTCATCCGGATCCTTTTGGCCGTTTTAGCGTGAAAGGGTAACAAACAAACTCTCTTTCGCATTTATAATACTCGTATTATAGTTAGGATTCCTGCTGTTCCATAGCGTCAATGATAGGTATGACGGCGTGTCTAAAGGTTTTACGACGCTAAACTTACGAAGTTGATTTTTGAACGCTTATGACAGCCGTCAAGTTGACGTAACTCTAAGTACTGAGAAGGCGGCCCCCTGTGAGAACAAGAAAAAGATCGCAAAGATGGATCGAAGCCGGCATCGACTAATTAATGACTGTGTAATGGCGACGGAGTTATTGGTAACCATTGTGGCTACCCTTGTAGGGCAGTGAGTTGACTGATGTGCGCTCGCGCCTCACGTACTGGGGAGAACGTCGTTTACATTATTGTTCTTTCCCTAATGTGATCAGATTTATTTGAAGTAGAAATTTTGACTCAATGTATCACTCGAACGTAAATTCCTCCTTTTCGATCAAAATTTGTATATTGAATTAATGATACGAATATTATTTTATTTCTGAAAGAATATTCTAGAACGAAGAAAACTGCGAAAAAGCCGTGTAAAAATAAACATAGTTTATTTTTTAAAGCGATTCCCATAAAATTACTAAAAATAAAAAATGATAACTCGGAAACTATTAACAATCCCGGAACATACATGGGGTATTTTCAGATACCCCTGGGCATGAGGAATCTAATTTTAATGACGTCACTATTTGAACCTCCTGTATATAGATCTTACTTCAATATCGTAGTGCTTTTTCTAGAAGTATCTACGTACCTACGTCATAACCTCACCACAGTATCATTCCTATTCCCTAACTACCTTAGTAGAATAAACTTTGGACCTCAATTAACACTAGTTTGGTTAAACGGGCTTGTAAGACAAATACTAGATAATAATTAAAGTTTAAAACAATGTACATTTTACTATTGTTTGCACATAATTGAGCAATATTACATTCAATTACTTACTATTATTATATTATAACAAGTAATATTAATTTTCCTGTTTAGTAATTTTAAATGAAATGTTTTGCAGTTCCTTGGCCCGGTTGTATTAGCATATAGCCTATAATCTTCCCACTGCTGGGACGCAGGCCTCCTCTCTTCGAGAAGTAGTGGGCTTTAATCCACCACGCGGGCCCAGTGCGGATTGGTAGAAGTCACATGTCTTCGAATTTTTGATTCTAGAACATACCGGTTCCCTCACGATGTTTCCTTCTGAGAGCAGTCGTGATGACATTATTTACACAAAGTAAGGCGCCTGTCAGGGTTCGAACCTACAGCTCGTAATTCGGTGCCTTTACCACTGCTCCCAAGGTTGTATTGTTTTTCCAAAAATAAAATTCCGGTTTCTTGGAAAAGTTCCTATTAAAATGTTATTTTAAACCTTTTGTTAAAATATAGTAATCTGAGGTAATGAAATCAACGATTACTTAAGATATTTTTCTCCAAAAACAGTGGCAACATTATTATTTTATCATTATATTTCAACTTACAAATAATATTTTGATTTTGATCTTGACTAGAAACAAATGAGGGACCAACCACATCTTGAGTCGTCACAATTAATGGTCGAAAAAGCGTTTTATTATAAGATTTCTATATATTTATTTGTCATTATAATCATAATATAATATTTAAATTTCTTAAAACCATAAGTCTAATTTTGGAGAAAAAAAACATACAAAAAGGTATACATACAAGTCATGGTAATTGTAACTCCCCTCTTCCATAATCGTAATGTTTCTTGTGGTTGATTACTGATTCGTACATTGCATCATTCTTATCTGTAAACTTATACCTACATTATATCTATTTATAACACAATGTTTACGATTTATACATTTGTAGATAGAAATGTTATCAGTACTATGTATCGTATTATAAAATCATTACAAAAGAGCTTCCACTGACGATACTTTTTAGCCTAGGTACGTAAGACCGATTTTTTTACGCAACATTTTTATCGCAAATTAGATTTTTAACCCCCGGTATTTATAGTTTGACCCAGGACCGCAGTTCCGCGCTTTCTTTAGGAGTACTCGGCGAGGCGGGGGGCAGCGTTGACGGATGAGCGGCAGGCGGGACGCCGCGCGCCGTGAGTATTGACAAATGAGCGGCCTGCACTGCCCCCCATCTGGCCGCGCATTTACCTAACGCGCGGAACAGCGGTCCCGGTCAAACTATAACTGACTCTTGAGAATTTAACAGAGAGCATCCCAGTGCGTCAAAAAAATACACGCGGCAATTGTTTTTCGTCCACTTAATTTTCAACGCTCTGCTTAGCGACGATAGATGAAAATACAGTGCGAAAAAAAAATTGCCGCGTTAATAAATCCTACGGGGGGAACGAGGGCTTACCGGTCATATATACTTTGAGTAGTCAGTCTCGTTACCAACATTGTTGACTGTATTTACGCAACATGACACGTGTTGACTCATTTCTCGTGTCAACACGAGATAAAAAATGTATGTTTTCAATCAACTCATTTTACACCGAGTCTTATCACTGCAACTGGGAGGAAAAACAGCTGCAGGGAATAACTGAATTTATCCTCAGAAAAGTCTGTATTTTCCGTAAGATAAAGGTTCTTACCCTAACTGTTTTATGCAAATATAAGGAACTACGGAGCTAATAATTGTGTATTCACATTCCTGGTTCCAGTGTGAAAGTTAATAGATTTCTACGTTCGCCTTTTGAGAAAAAGAAGTGTTTTTGTTTTAGCAAAATGAGATTAATTCTGTTCTTAACGTTAGTTGTCAAGTTAACTGTAGAGGCACAAGGTAAGTTCCTGAATACCTCATTAATTTGGTGGATGGTTTCCTTCGAAAGTTTTTTCGTTAGAAAACAATGTTCTTTAGTGATCCCTTGTTACCGTTCATTGGAGCGCCCTATATGGTGGGCCTTGAAACTCCGCTAGGATATACAAATACTTAGTAGCCAATTGACATATTTAATTTTTCAAGAATCTGACTATTGGAGACGAGTATTTTTTGGGTATTCTCGCAACCCATCATTTGAAAATAAAAATATTTGGTTTGTTTTACCGCCTCAGAATAAGTACTAAGAAATTTACTTACCTGGCCAAAAATTTATTAAAAAAAAAACTATCATATTGTATTCATTTTATTTTTGATTTCTTATTTTGTTATTTCACTATATGCTGCACCGGTTGACGTCATCACGTCAACGCCGGCTGTCGCTGAAAAACAGCGCTGTGGCTCTGTCTCGCATAGGGTCGCAGCATTATGCTGAGCGATGGCCGTTTTGCATGGTTGTGACGCATAATTTCCCCCAACTTGTTTTTTTTTTTTAATTGTCATGTTTACCGCAAATAATGGTATTTCATTTCTTTTTTTCTTTCCAACTGGTAGATGGTGCTTATCCTGACCCCGGGAAACAAGTCCTGAATCTATGCCTATTGTAGATGATAATGTTTTATGTTACCTTAAATGCTTATACACTGTATGTATATACTATTTCACGCTGATGTCATAATTTTTTTCTCCTAGATGGCAATTGCGAAGTAATCCCAATAACCGAATGGGGTAGTTCGCCTCTCCTGCGGCAGGAAACTCTTCCAAATCCAGTGAACATCGCCGTGATACAGCATACGGTGGTTCCGGAGTGCAACAGTGATGAAGAGTGTCAGAAAGCGGCCAATGGCATCAGGAAATATCATATGCAAGATCGGGGATTCACTGATATTGGACAATCGTAAGCATAAGTAGTTTTTGGAACACTTTTTTGTGGGTTGGTTTGGGTTTCAAAATACTAAATTGCAGAGAAAAAATTCAAAATTCAAAAGTCGTTTATTCCAACTAGGCTGAGAATCAGCACTTTTTGAACGTCAAAATTACATAATACAGTCCCCCAAAACGCCCACCCTTCACCATTTCCGAGTGCTTTAGCTGGGAAGAACAAGTGGCGCAACAAACTCCCCAACAGTACAGCTGTCTGTTCAGTTAGAAAAAAATATTATATTTTAATATATACAATAGGTATGCAAAATAATTTACATTACGCAACACAAAACGTAATTTAAATTATAAATTATTAGCCATATTATGTCAGCTAGCACACGCCAATATACCAAACAAAAACATCGAGAACTTTACTCAGGCAGAAATAATAAATAAAAACCAAATGTAAACCTCCAGAGAAAATGCCTCCAGGCATAAAGGGCGTGCCCGCTTACATATAACTATATATAGCTGTAACTGGATGTTATAAATGATAAATTAGGACCATCGAGGTAAAATAACTAAACAGTTATTTACTAATAACAAAACCATGATCAGCAAGACGAGCATAAAGCAACGATCAGCCAGTAACCCCTCACCATATTTGAGGGAGGGAGGCAACCCGAACCCCGACACTACCGCAAGCAGTGACATCTAAGGGAGCATGACGAACTTGCTGCCGGTTGCTCAGGCAAAAAATAATATGATCAATTGTAGAGGTCGCTAGCTAACCACATATTGCAATACAACTCATTTTTTTTTTTTGTAATGATTAAATTATGTCAACAATAAATTTAAATAACTTACTGACTTATAAAAATTAATAAAATAAACAATTATGTAAACTCATATAACGTGTCAGTAGGTAAGCTAATTCTGGAGAAAGAACATGAATATTGTCACAGCGATCAACTATTATTAGTAGTTGATAGAATATTATGCCTTTGAACAAAGGTTGGGTTTTACTTTAGTTTTAAATGCATTAAAAGCAGAGAGCACGTCCCTTCTCTGTAGGCTTTTGGCTTGCTTTTTGTTCGTCAACACTTTAAGATTTTTATGAGATTTAACGACTATACCTTTATTAACAATTTATACACGTAGCTATGCTTTAATCTATTTTTGTAGCTACGTGCATGACGAGCATTTTTTACCAAAATATTTTCTTCTTTTATTATTTTTACACTTGCCAAAAATATTGAGGGATTTATGACCAAAACTCGTATAAATCAAAAATCTCCCATTACTGAGAGCTATTCTTAGGAACTTTAATTACTATAAAAAGTCTGATGGCACCAGGAATATTCATTTCGTTGAATACTATCAATCTGAAGTACATAACTGTTCAGAAATAGAAAAAAACTACGTTAAATAACATTAGACAGGCCAAACACCTTTGCAAGTAGTTTCGAAAACTTATTTGTAGTCTGCTAAGATAATAAATTGCTCAAATTAGTTCCCTGGCTTTTGTCGATTTCGTGATTTCCCTGAAGGGTTTCTGTTCCTTTGAGTTCAACGAATGTGTTTGATGAATTCCCAGGTTCCTAATCGGAGGTAATGGAAGGGTGTATGAGGGAGCCGGCTGGCACACCGTGGGGGCTCACACTTTGGGCTATAATAGGAGAGCCGTTGGGATTTCCTTCATTGGCGATTTTAGAAGTAAGTACTTTAGTTTGGCTTTATTGATTTATGATTCCAGAAGTAAGTAGTTTTGTTTGCTTTATTGAATTATTCTTTCGAATAAATTACGTTGTTAGGATAACTTTGCTGGAAATATAATTATGAGAACTAGTTAGATACTCCGTCATAATTTTATCTCGATTTTAAACAATTACAGATTTTGTACCAAACACAATCACGATCAAATCTAAGTTTTAAATCGAGATTCATTACTGTACAAGATTTGAAACTTGAATTGATAAAATTAATATTAATAATTATTTATTAATTAATTATTATTTTCATTTATTCATCTATACACATATTGAATACATTTTTAAATATTTTTATAAAAATCATTAAAAAAACATTAAGAAATATAAAAAATAGCAGCCCACCGGTATCGGGAACAGGGTCCAAGCTACCGGCGGTCAGGGATCCAGAGAGAGGAACCTCCTAACAATGCGAGCCGTGTCCAAAAGTACCGCTTTCTGGATCAAGCCCTTGATCCAGCTGCCTAACGAGAGCCTCCTCAGGTGTTGGTCGAAGCTCTTGGCTATTATGCCATTGGTCGTCACGACTATCGGCACGATGACTGCTGTATCCACATCCCACATGTCGACAACCTCGCGAGCCAGGTCAAGATACTTAATCTGCTTATCTTTTTCGGCTTTCACGAGGTTCTCGTCATGCGGGACCGCTATATCAATAATCATTGATTATTATTTTTACGTCTCTTGACATTTCTCGGGACCCTGGGGTCCCGGACCTTTAGAAGGCGTACGAGGGGCCGAAGCCAACTCGCAGAGGCCCGTTAGACGGTTTTAATTATATGAGGCAAGAACCGACGATTATCCCTGTGTGTACTATACAAGTGCACCCAAGGACAACCCCCGGTTGGTGTAGGACTATTACAGGATATGGAAACAAATTTATTGGACTATGGGTTTGGGTGGCTTAAGTTGATTGGTGACCTGGAACTATGGAAGGACTATGGCCCCTGCCTGATCAATGTTTTATATGTCCACGGATAAAATGGCAGGGGGTGACTTGCACACTCAATAATGGGCCCCCGAAAACTGTCGCTAGCACATAGTGACGTAGCGACAAGGGGGTAACATGTCCTGAGATGCTTGAGGAGTGGAGAGGTATTACACGACTTTCAGAACAATCCCAGAACCCGGAAGATGGTCAAGACCCCTACGAACGCTTACTGGAATACTTCCTTCCTCCGAGCACGTTTGCTCTTGCGAATCTCCACTCAAGCCGGCCAGTTAAGGCAAGAATGAGGTGGGAGCTTTGTTCCTCGTCAGTGTTCACTCCAGCCGGTCAATAAAGGCAAGCCAGAGATGAAGAACAAGATTTCTCCCGGGAGATAGGGTCCGTGGGGTCGCTACTGCCCAACAGCTTGCCACATGCTGCCCTACGGGCTTCTGTATCTCTCTTGGTCTGGCTCCTCATCCTAGACCTGTTCCGGCAAAGTAAACTATACAGGCCCAGACCCAGAGTTCGGAGTGCGAAGCCCCACCACGACGTCAACGTAGAGATACGGTGGTAGGGTGATTATTATTATTATTAACATTAATAAAATATGATTATATAATATAATATAATAATATTTTATAATATTATTTAAATTTTTTGTATAATATTTTTAATGTCTTATGAGGTAAAAGAGAAAGGGCTCATCCATGTACAAAAGTAATAGCAACGTTTTTTAATCCCATATTAATTTCCTTCAACAGCTAAGATACCATCTCCGCTGGCTGTAAAAGCCCTCGAAAGTCTACTGGCCTGTGGAGTTACGAATAAATATCTGGCCGAAGACTATTACTTGGTGGCTCATAGCCAGTTGTCCAACACCGACAGTCCTGGGGAGATGCTGCAGAAGCATGTGGAACTGTGGCCTCATTGGCTGGACCATGCTAAGGAGGTTTTGAACTAAAGCATATGGAATTACTAAAAGTACCATTCTGTACCCGACCGCAGGAGACAACTGCAGGCGACGTGTCGCCGCGACACGACTGGTTTCTATGAATTTCTATGAAATACCTTCCGTAACTAGCGACACGTCGTTGGCAGCTACGGGCAAATGACAGGTGACACGTGCAGCCCGACCACAGATTAGTAGTGCCGCCAACGCTCGAACGATAACATGTTTTTCTATCTACTATCTACCGACTGGAATACCAGCTGCTGCCGCCTGCGGTCGGGTTCGGAATCATGACTGCAGAGACATGACGCCGCGACGTGTCGCCGCGACTTGTCGCCGCTACATGACGCCGCTACACGTCACGTGCAGTTACTGCCTGCGGTCGGGTACGGAATGGTACCCAGCACCACTCCGACCCGGCAAATAACTTGTCATTCAAGTGAGGATTTTAAATCAAATGCATTAAAGTCTTTTTTACGATGGCTATACAGAATAGTGTTAGAATAGTGCTCGCCGGCCGCTCACTCCCCGCGAGCCGTCACACGTAAAATAGACTTTAATACATTTGATTTTAAATCCTAACTAGAATGACAAATTATTTGCCGGGTCGGAGCGTGCTGTTATAATGAGCGATGTCCTTTAGTGTGCAATTACTCGGGTGATCTTCGTTTATTTATAGGTTCTATAGATGTAAGGGACAGAGCTCATAAAATCTCTGTATTTTTCTGATCTCTCTTTTGTTTTCTAGCAGCATGTTATTAAAGCAAAGAAAAGTATTATGTGTTTATTTAAATTCAGTTAAGCATTGTTGACTTTGTTAAACTTTATATAAGAAATAGCTATAAGTTAAATAATAAACAGTTAAAAAAACATTTATTTTTATTTTTATCCAATTTTTAAATTGTAACAGAAACTTATCACAGCCTTAGAGGATAACGTCAATGTAACGACATAAAAATTTAAGTAAGGTACTTATAATTTTATTGACAGTTAGTATTGTAAATACAACAAAGCAATGCTGTTTTGTGTTGCAAATGAGGTATGGAAGCAGTAACTCCTCAGACGAGCTCTTTCAAGAGAAACACTATCTACTTAGTAATAACATACTAGCGGCTGTTTGTTATCGTAATAAAGCCCCTACATACATGCTTGAGGGTATTTTTAGAACCACCCTGTATTTCGTCAGATAGTTTCAGAATGACATAGTATGCCATTTGCTTTTGTTTTCAACAAACAATGAATATAATTTACTTACGTGCCACAAATATTAACATATAAGTGAGTGAGTGTATTGAACTGATGGAATGTATGCCATTTTCATGATTTTTCCTTAGGTCGGTGGACGGCGAACCGCAGCTTGCGAGCCCCGCATGCGGCTCTTCGGCCTAGAGAGTGAATGTTGATGAGTGCAAACGTAGATATGCGCGGGGGACGGGGTTTCGGTCATTAAGCAAGATATCGAGTTTTATTCCAAATTCAAACAATATTCCAAAGATTTATTCCAAAGTATTTTCACCAAAAATTAACAGCACGTCGAAAATGAATTAATTTTTACTATACCTTTCAAAGTTTTCCAAGGTTAACTTGTTAATAAGTAAGATGGCTTCTTCATATTATTATCAGAAGATTATGATGATGATTTTAGGAAGCGTTGTGGAGTGAAAGAGGATGGAAGTTTTAAGGATGAAGAAATGTGTATTGAGACAGTTTGGACATATTTAAAGGATTGGCTCTCGTAAGAAATCTTAGTCGTATTGATAATTGGCTCTATTGAATAATGAGTAGGCCAACCACTGCCTTAGGTGAAGTGAGATGTCATTCCACCCATATGCTACGGGCCAAACACTATGGTTATCTCACTTCAAACTCACTTCACCTAAGTTTTTACGGTGAGATTGATTGATTGACTAACCAAGAAAACTGAAAAGAAAATCAAACATGGTTTTCTAAAATTTTTTGGAGCTTGTGGCTAAGTAATAACAGCCGTAATGGTCGATCCATCAGGTAAAGCTACGCTTGTCGGGGTTGGTCCGTGGATGGGTGACCATCTTTACATATCGAGACTCCTCCGTGCCTTGGAAAGCACGTTAAGCCGTTGGTTCCGGCTGTCATTCGTGGATCTTTGACAGTCGTTACGGGTCGTCAGAAGCCCGATAGTGACAACCAGTCTTACCAAGGGGTATCGTATTATCCAGATACTGGGTTGTGGAGGTCAGATAGGCAGTTGCTCCATGTAAAATACTGGTATTCAGCTGCATCCGGTAAGACTGGAAGCAGACCCCAACATAGTTGGGAAAAGGCTACACAGGTTGATTGTTTTTTTAACATTTGCAATTTTTATGACAATAAAAATGAGCACGCCACATTAATGTAATATAAAAACACTTTATGAAAATATGGTTATAGGTCAGGAGTCTTAAGTGTGTATTACGTATGTAAAATGATTGTTCAACAAACACATTTATAATAATACACACCCACAACACATACGTAATTAATCATTATAATTGAAGTACTCATTTCTATGTACCTACGTCATTATTACGTTTCATAGTGTTGAATCTTACTATGTTATTAGGCGTAATTTAATAATGATGCGTAGTGAGGAATAACAATATTATTATGTTACGTGGACATACACAACAAATTATAGCAGATGTTTTTCATGATATGTGCGTAGTTTGAGCACCATTGAATAAAGAGTTACAGATTTTTTCTTTTAAAAGTTTTGTCTAGTTAGTAGATAAATGAATTGAAAGAAAATAGAATATGAACACCAACTTCAAATACCCGTTTATACAAATCACAACTGTCATTTCCTGACAGTTGTAACACGGAGATGGGCGTACTCAGATTTTGGCAAAGGGCGGGGGGGATTGTCTAAAATTAATGCATATTATATTGTAATTGATAAGTCGTGGGGGGGTTATTAAAACATTACAGCTGTTTCATAGAAAAGTGCAATACCTACGCGCTCAAAATGTATGGAACAGCAGATTTAAAAAAAAAAGCTATGAAAACTTTCAACGCAGGGGGGTTTAGATTCATGTACTGAATCCATGGTAACAGTTTTCGCGTCGATGTCCCTGCCACCCTGTATAAGAGTCACGCGATAGAAAGAGAATTAGCGCTGTGCGATCTGAATTGCTCTTTATTATGTCATAGAAAGAGTCGCTTTTTATTTAAATGATTTTGCAGAGTGAACTATCTGTACTAATCTGTGGTAGTGTGTCAATTTCATAAGCACTTAAGAGCGTTTATTCTGAAGGTGGGCAACGTCGCAAATGGATGTCACATATTTCACTGTTTTGATTAATTTAGTAATATTACTGTGTGCAAATAAAAAATGTGGCTAACTAGCGAACTAGAATATTGATTATGAAATGCAATAATTAATATCGTAACACCGAATATTTAGTTTTAGATGTAAAAAAACTATTTTTAAACTTTCCAAATGCGTTTTTTACACCTAACATGGGTACAACATCAAATTCAATGTTATAATTGCAATTCATTATTAATATTTTAGTTCGCTAGTTAGCCACATTTCTTATTTCTATTCAGTAATATTGCTATAAGAATCAAAACAGGTATTTTACAGTTATTTGCGACGTTGCCAACATTTAGGATAAACCCTCTTAATTTGCCCGACAGTACTTGATGAAATATGTTTTTTTTTTCGGATATTTAAAAAGTTTACGTATTGGGTGTTTGGCTCTTATTTTCCCATAAAAAAGGAATTGTGTTTGTTTTAGGTTATTTCATACATACATACATAAACTCACGCCTCCTTCCCATGGAGGTAGACAGAAACTACAGAACGTCACCTGCTACGATCCTTACATACTGCTTTTGTTTCGTTTACGATCATACATCTGAGGGCCTAGTGTGAGTTTCTTTTAACCATCTCGATTTTTCTAATCGACCGCGTTCGGCACTCCTATTGGCCCTTCACCAGTGAAGGCCAGTGAAAGGCCAATCAGAGCGCCGAACACGGTTGATGCGTAAAATCGAGATGGTTAAAAGAAACTCACACTAGGCTCTCAGGTCATACACGCACGCTGGTTGTGAGTCCTACGCTCCTGACCTTTCTGAAGAACATCATCGTTATTTCAATTATTTCTAGAAGTAAATAAGTTTAAAGTTCCACTTTTCTATCTGTAACTTTAACCTTTGTTTGATGATAATGACTTTTTATCGTAGTTGAACCTTTCTGTTAAGTGAACAGAGGGTGATGACGTCAGTATTTAATTTATTTTAGAGTTCCGCTTCAAAATAGTTTTCCCGAACTGATTGACCACCAATAAATCTTATTATATATTTTTTGTTCTGTGTACATATAAGAGAAAAAGTAAGAGGCATCAAATAAAAACTTTTTCAAAAATTTGTTAGGTACCCAATAATAATGTATTTTCTTAGTAAAAAATAATAATTTTCACATACAAAGAAAGCTCAAACTAAGTTGTTGTTTGTGTTTTCTGTTGTTTTCTAGACTTTTAAGCCCCATTTACACGATGCAGTTACGGTTATGGTGTTGCTGCCTGTGGCATACAATAACATTGACGCAGCAAATAACTTGCATAGTTTAAATACTGTCTAGATGGTAGAATTTTTATTGTTGATTCAACTTATGGTATTTGATCAACAATAGTACTAGATTTCCGATGAGCGTATCAAAAACGGCTGAAAAAATAAGACCAGAAATAATGTTGTGGTCTTATTTTGCAACATAGTTTTCTCAACGTTATTGCTTAGTAATTATGTTTTATTTTGCCATAAATATGTTGCTTCTTGAAAATACGTTTACTTTTTTATATACTGCAAACGACAATAAACTTTATGCTTGAGAATCAAATTATATGCAATCGCGGCTATTTAGCCGATGTGTTTTACTACAGGCAATTAAATAGCACCATTCTCAACGTGTAAATCGGGAGTACGGAACACTAATAGCCCAAGTACAATTCACACTTGGTGAGTCTTAACTAATTAATACGATAGGGAACATCAGGCGAGTGTCGTCTCGTGCAATAAATTGGATAAACAGTATCATTAAAAACCCCTTAATAAGATAAGATGCTATTTGTAGTGTAGTGTAACAGTTCATTCACTTGTTGATGTTTGTCTGTTTTATGCACAGAGCACGTACGCTGCACTGACAACGTCTAGTCGGCAGTACTAATAAAATACTTGGCGCGGAAAATGCGTTATGCGCACTACTCCTGTCACGGACCGTCTTCAAATAAGTCAGTTTCTATTATAAGACAATGAGGGTTTTCTGAAATGACGATCACCAGGTGGCAGCACTGAGACGTCAGGTCCGGGCACCTGTCAAAAAATTCACAGCGCCTATATTTTCTTTAGGACTGAATGTTAAACGAATGATGAACGCCATCATATATTTTATAGTCATTGTTGAAACGGAAGACCTCTTGTCAACGTGGCGCCAACTGGTGGCGAGAATTTTCATGAAAATCCTCATTGTGACGATGTGCGAGTAAATGGTGTCACGCTTGGTTTCTGGGAGTGATGACAATCCTGCCTCTAGCAATGACAAGGCGTTTTCGTGCTCTGTGGTTTAATGCATTCTATTATTATGCCGTTACTGTCTTATCTGTCAAATTATCCAGATAAGTCTTATTTTCTAGTTCATGTGATGTAGGCGTTGACTCCGCGTAGGCCGTGCGTAGGCGCCGCGTAGACGCCGCGTAGCTGACTCCGCGTAGGCGCCTACGCTTGACAGATGCCCAATGTTTACAGGGTGCAACGGTAAGACAAAGTGCATTCTGTATCTTGACACCAACCGACCGGTTGGTGTCAAGATACAGAATGCACTTTGTTGAATGGATCAGTCGGAATGACACTTCACCTAAGTTTTTTACGGTGATATTTTACCAGAATACCCACACTGACAACCAGTCTTATTAAGGCGTATCGTATTACCCAGTAATTGGGAGGTCAGATAGGCAGTCACTTGCTCCATGTAAAATACTGGTATTCAGCTGCATTCGGTTAGACTGGAAGCCGACCCCAACATAGTTGGGAAAAAGTCCTCGACGATATTACCCACACTGTTCTATAAAAAAAATATTACGTCTCTGTTTGAAATAGACGTTTTTTTAAGAGACTGATTGGTTTCTTAATTATTAAAACTAGAATATTGTGTTTTTTTTACAAGTGATGCAATACCTTTTTGGCTTTTTTTTTATCAAATCACCTACTTGTAACGATTTTCCTCAAATAATACCTACGTTCAAACATCAAGGTCAAGTGCGTGGTACTCGCAACCGGCGTGAGGTTATGAGCAGAGGCCCTAGTGTGAGTTTCTTTTAACCATCTCGACTACGCATCGACCGCGTTCGGCGCTCCGATTGGCCCTTCACCAGTGAAGGCCAGTGTAGGGCCAATCGGAGCGCCGAAACCGGTCGATGCGTAGTCGAGATGGTTAAAAGAAACAAACACTAGTGCCTCAGATGTATGGACGTATAGGAAGCAAAAGGTGTATGCCGTTGGTCCCGGCTGTCATTCATAGATCTTTGAAAGTTGTTACGGGTAGTCAGAAGCCTAAAAACAACCAGTCTTACTAAGGATTATCGTGTACCCACTCACTGGGATGTGGAGGTCAGATAGGCAGTCGCTCCATGTAAAATACTGGCATTCAGCTGCATCCGCTAATACTGGCAGGCAACCCCAACAGTTGCAAAACGCTGGGCAATTTTTTTATGCTATGACTTCATATCAGTCACGTGACCAAAGTCACGGGCATAACAATTTATCAATAACCTTGATAAAATAATAATATATCGTTTAAAATGGCGTATGAACTACAATAGATACTTGCGTTTGACACTGTCCCGCATGTCGAGAATCTTATAAAACTCGAGAACGATATAGAAACCAAGTGCCTTGACTCTGCTTACGAGGTTGTCGACATGTGGGATGTGAACGCAGCGGTCATTGTCCGATAGTTGTAACAATCGTCTTCTGTTTAGCCAAGTGAGGCTTGATATTGAAATTGCTAGTCCTGGACCTAGACAAAGTGACATTCCTTCAGCGATAAATATGATGGAAATGTCAAAAATGTATTGGATTATGACATAAGGATTGTGCATTAATCACGTGAGGGTCAAAACGGGGGGTGGGGGTTCGGAAAAAAATCACGATAGATCACAAGGGGGGAGGGGGGGGTGTAGTGAGATATCAGGTGTATTTATTTTTTCGTTGAACGCGCTGTTTCTAAACAGAGAAACGGCGCGAGACCTTGACTCGCCTTTGTCAGGCAACGATTATAATGAGTACATATGTTTAAAGAAAAAAAAAAAAGAGATTTTTTTGAAGATACTTTTAACAAATAATTACACGTGAATTTGGGTAGGGGGTTAATCTAAAACCGCACCACGTATCACCAGTGGGGAGGGCGGTGTTTAACAGTTGCTAAAAACCTCAAACCGAAAAGCTTATATTGGTATAAGCTTTTCGGTTTGAGGTTTTTTCCCCCCCCCCCGTTGAAAATTGTTGTAGAAATACGAAACGCTTTGAAAGTGATAGCCACTTGTTTAGGCCCTCTGTTTACGGCGTATTTTAGGGTTTTGTGTTGTTCACAGCAACAATTTATTTCTCACTCATAGATGGTGTAGAAAGCTACATATAGATTAAGTTAGATATACCCTCACCGTACTAAGTCGTGTGGAAAGTGTCCTCATTGAGAAGAGTGACCTCGCACAATAATAATGGCGTTTCCATGACAATCAAACCAAGTCTCAGCGACATTGTATATGTCAGAGGACTGTCAAAACGAAACAGAAACGCGATCATCTTTTGACGCGGCAGGCCAATTTTACGATTTAAATCTTTGGATATGAAGGTAAGCGACGGAAGTCTGTTATTTCCTAAACCAAAATATCCTGCTAGCTCATGGTAGCTCTACTAACAGTCTTGCCAATGGAACTATTAGGCACTGTATTTACCATAGCATGTAATTTTTTGTAACTTCGCTCCGACCCTAAAGAAAAATGCGATCACCAGTTAATTTACAGAGTATGATTTTTGCTTGTGCTGTATATTTCTTCAGAATTTTCCTGTGCTTATCTGTAAACTAATCTGATTTGAAACGCATGACCCTAGAGATTAGCAAGTCAAAATTATTATAATTTTAATTCGCTTCTGACGCACATTTAAGAATAAGTACGTATTATACGACACCTTTGACGGACCTTTAATTAATTCATTTATCTATATATGTACTAATGCATCATTGTGTAGGGCAAAAGGTGAAAACGGTGATAATGTATACCTAATAATGTAGGTACTTGATTTTCATAAGAAAAGGACGTCGTGCAACGACGTAAGACGGTGATTTGCAAAGTTATTTTACGGACTTTTTTCCGTCTCATTACAAAACGAGTTCTAAGTTTCGTCCATCTTTAAGCTTTCAGCCAGTTTTTATATTTCGAACCTTATTCTGACTAAGATAAAGTTATCAAATACAAAATTGACCACTTATCCCGCGTCTTATTTAAAAGCGATCGCCGCGCTAATATTGTATAGTCACGTGTACATGTCACTTTTTGTTCGAAAAACGCCCTCTATCGGCGCGAACACGCGTTCAGGTTCACCGAACAAAAAGTGACATAATGAGCGTGCCGACCGCGTATTCGCCTGACGATAGCTTTTAATAGGACGTGGTTTTAGATTCGGGCTTAAAATCAGTTTTTGTATCGAGTTCGAAATAAAAAAAACTGACTCGATGGTTCAAATGATGGGTGTAAAGGTAAATCTTGTTTTATAAAAACCGGCCAAGTGCGTGTCGGACGCCGCACAATGAAGGGTTCCGTAGTTGGGATGAGTTTATCCCAAGAACAAACTTAACATTGTAGTTGAAAAACATTTTCTCCCATATAGAATGTATGGGAGATCATGTTTTTCAAACCGCAAATTTAAGTTGGTTGATTATTACTCTTTAACCTGTACAGCTAACTTAGCTCTGATAGTTTACCTTTTAATTATATTATATATACTACTGCTGTGAATTTTTCCACAAGTCCTAGTACAACCATTTAGGTAGAAGTGGGGGGGGGGGACACTTGACTCTAACAAAAAATTCAGTGAGAAGCTTAATATTTCGCAAACGGATCGCTGAATCCAAAAATGGTTTTCACAAATTTACAATATTTTTGACCTTTCGAACGATACCCCACAACATAGGGTAGACGAAGAAAAAAAAAACATCCCCGCTTTAAGGCTTGTGCAGACCAGCGCGACTTGTAGCGCGACGCGACACCGGTTATTGTTATACCGTGAAGTTTTCTTAGAAATTGTATTGTTCGTGTCGCGTCGCGCGATAAGTCGCGCTGATCTGCACAAGCCTTTACGTGTAGGGGAGGTACCCTAACAAAAAATATTTTTCTTGATTTTATTTTACCACTTTGTCGGCATGATTAATATATATGCCAAATTACAGCTTTCTAGTACTAACCGTCTCTGAGCTAAGCCGCGGACAGACAGACGGACAGACAGACAGACAGACAAACAGACCGACAGACAGACAGACAGACGGACATGGCGAAACTATAAGGGTTCCTTGTTTACTACGGAACCCTAAAAAGGCCTTTTAAGTTTTTTCTAAATTTCTCTCCCAACATTTACATTATTTGTCTGTAGCCTACTTACAGGTTTAAATCCTTAGGACCAGGAGCTTAAATCAGAATTTAATATAGATTAAAGGAATTATGTACTCGCTTAACATAGGTTAAGCGAGTACATAATCCCTGGAAGGTACTTATTTGTTTTAGATTTGCAGCCGAGTTCCGTTAAGATGTACGTAAGTAAATAAATTTAAAATTATCGTAAGGCTTAGAGTTCAGTATACGTTATAACAACTTTCGTATGACACGTTTATTATGCTTTATTTTTCGATTAATTCACGTATATCAGGGTTGCCCAAGTGGGTAGCGGCGAGGTCGCAAATCTACCCTGGAAACTACTGACCTTATGGTATCGATCAGTTTCAGGCAATCTCGAATCAGCAAATCTACTAAAATATGATAAATTTTTAACCAAAAAAAAAGTGTTATTTTGAGAAATCTTTAAAGAATTTATTGTTAATCAGTTACAAAATATTGCAAAATAGCATAATCAGTGATCATCGAAGATCTGTTTTGCCCCTTTTATCGATGAGTTGGGAGTATTTTATAGCAATAAAACCACACCTCGTACTCAGAACGGAGACATTTATTTAATAATTTCGAGGTCTGTTATAACTTGCGTGGTAACAAAACCATAGCGCGAATTTAAACCGACCAACGCCATCTATCGAGACATGAGGTAAACCTTTGATACAAATTGGTTTAGGCTTAGTTTATTAACAACGTTAACATTCCGCCCACCAAGGACCTAGTCCTTTCAAGCCGCCTACCATGACATAATCGAGACTTAATATATGGACTACTTCAGCGTTGTACTAAAATCCTTGGTGTTCGGAGACTACAATGTTCAATTATCTTAACATAAATACCGTAAAAAATAGTTCAGCCTTTCAACAGTATAACATAATTCCATGTGCTTACTTAAACATTTCAAAAGTTGATATCTGAGTGGACTGTATATATAACATAAAAAAATAAAAATTTAATAAAAACAATGAAATTACGAGTTTATCATTCATCGTTGACAGGCAAAATACATAGCTTTGAAGTTGGGCGTTTGACTCGGGAGTCCTTACACTTAAGGGTAACTACGCGCACTAAATTATCCTTGCCAGGGTGTAATTCGACTACCTTCCCGTATAACCACTTAGCAGGTGGTAAATTATCTTCTTTTATGAGGACAACATCACCCACCTTCGGATCAAGCGTACGTTTAGCCCACTTGTGTCGTTGGAAAAACATAGTGAGATACTCCTGAGACCAACGTTTCCAGAAAGATTGAGTCATTCTTTGCGTCAATTGCCAACGTCTCAAGCTACTGACTGTCACGTGCTCATAATTGTAATCTGGTGCTGTTACCAGTGGCTGACCGACCAAGAAATGACCTGGCGTCAATGGGTTTGGATCTAACGAGTTTACACTAGACTGTGATATCGGTCTGGAATTCAGACACGCCTCGATTTGGGATAAGACCGTACTCAGCTCCTCAAATGTCAGTGTCGATTCACCAATCACCCGTTTGAGGTGATGCTTGGTACTTTTGATTCCAGCCTCCCATAGACCTCCAAAGTTAGGAGAATGAGGCGGGATGAAATGCCATTCGGTTCCATTATTAGCCAATATAGGCGCAATTTCTCGGGGAAGAGATGCGCATTCGTCGCGAAACATTGCTTTAAGCTCTTTTGACGCCCCTACAAAGTTGGTGCCATTGTCGCTGTAAAGGTGACTGCAATGACCCCGTCTAGCTACAAAACGTTTAAATGTAGCAAGAAAACTTTGAGAAGTCAGATCAGAGACCGCTTCTATATGCACAGCGCGTGTTGCCATGCATACGAACAGACATACGTAGCCTTTGTAGGACTTATGTCCACGGCCCTTTGCTGTTCTTATTTGAATCGGTCCCGCGTAGTCGACACCTGAATGGAGAAAAGGCTTACTTGGAGTCACTCTGCATGATGGTAACTGACCCATCAATTGGGTTTTTGTTACGGCTGCATGACGAATACACGGTACGCATTCGCGGATGTGAGCTTTAATCAAATTCTTTCCACGAATAACCCAATATTTAGACCGAAGAAAATTAAGTGTTAATTGAGGTCCGCCATGCAGTATAGTCTGATGAGCATCTGATATGAGTAATCTTGTCAAATGGGATTGATGAGGAACTATGATAGGATGCTTCATATCATCACTTAGTTGCGAATTCTGGATCCTACCCCCTACTCTCATCAAGTCCTTATCATCCAAGTAAGGATTCAAAGAAGTTAAACCGCTGCTTTTGCTGACGTCTCTTCCGGCTTGTATTTCCTTTATTTCTGTCTCAAACCAAACGCTTTGACTTTGCTTGAGGCAACAATGCATAGTGTCCGCAATCTCCGAAGCTGCAAGGTATGGTGGCAACTTTGTCCGTGATTCTGTGGCAATCTTTATTTTAAGGAATCGTCTGCAATAAGTGAGAGTCCTTATCAACCTACGGAACGATGAAAATCTGGACCACATCAGTTCAATTGGGTGATCGTCTATCTGTGCTACGTGAACCTTGAAAGATTTTAATTCTAGTTTTGTCATTATAGCCTTAGGTCGGTAGTATTCTATGGTATCCGCAATCAACCATGACGGTCCATGTTTCCAAAGCGAGTCGTCTAACAAAGATGTGGGTGTTGTACCCCTCGAAGCAATGTCAGCTGGATTACTTTTCGTATCGACATAATGACATTGAGTAGAATCAAGGGCATTAAGGATTTCGGACGTCCGGTTTGCAATGAAGGTTTTCCATCTACTCGGGTGATCGCTCAACCAAGCCAGCACGACCGTTGAATCTGTCCAAGCATGTAAGTTGGATTTTTGGACATTCAAGACACAAGCCACTTCTAACAGCAATTTGGTAACTAAAACTGCGCCACATAGTTCCAGTCGTGGTATAGAGATTTGTTTAATTGGAGCCACCTTCGTTTTTGCAGTGACCAGATTGCAGTGGACTCGACCAACAGCGTTGATGACTCTGATGTAAACAACCGCGGCGTATGCTACGCTTGATGCATCAGAAAACCCATGCAGTTCAACCGTTTGATCATCGCTTTTTCTTTTCAGCCACCTAGGAATTCTGAAATTGTTAAGCGTGTGCAACCCACTACGATAAGACTGCCACTCTGTTAAAAGATCCTCAGGCAGTTTCTCATCCCAATCCAAACCAGCGATCCATAATCTTTGGATGAAGACTTTAGCGGTAATTATACATGGTGCAATCCAACCTAGTGGATCATATAAACGTGATATTTCTGATATAACTGTTCTTTTAGTTTCAGATGCAGACGGCGGCAACGGTGACGGTGTTAAAAAGGGTAAGTTTACAGTATAATGGAATTCATCGGAACTGCGATTCCAGGTAAGTCCTAGGATTCTAGTGGTTTCATCTTCCTTTATTTCTAGATCTCTTTCAGTAGCCAGCCTTATCTGTTTAAGCAACTCTTCTCGGTTACTTGTCCATTTTTGCAAAGTGAAACCTGTTTTATTCAATAGTTCATTAAACTCATGATAGATTTTTACCGCTTCTTCATCAGTCTGGCAACCTGTCATTAGGTCATCCATGTAAAAATCTGTCCTAACCCTACTAGCAGCGCATGGATACAATTGACCTTCGTCGCTAGCGGTTTGCTGCAATGCCTTGACTGCCAGGTAAGGTGCACTTGATGTTCCAAATGTAACTCTCAAAAGTCTGTATTCCTTTATATCAGAATGAACGTCATCTCGCCATAAAATCCTTTGAAAGTCCACGTGATCATCAGCTACCTTAACTTGGCGATACATTTTTATGATATCGGCTACCAAGCATACTGGATGCTGTCGCCACCGCATAACTGTATGACGTAAATCAGCCTGTAAGAGTGGTCCTACCATTAAGGTGTCATTTAAAGAAACACCATCGGATCCCTTGGATGACGCATCAAATACTACTCTTAATTTTGTGGTCGACTTGTCTTCGCGTATTACCGCATGATGTGGTAAGTAAACAGCGCCAACTTTATTCTTGTCTTTTTCATTAGAGATCTCTTCCATATGACCTAGTGATAAATATTCCTTTATAACCGATGTATATTGCCCTTTAAGCTCGCTATTTTTTGCTAGCTTCCGTTCAAGACTGTATAATCTTTTTAACGCTATTTCCTTCGTGTTGTAGGGCGTCTTACTGGATTGGAAAGGCAGTTTTACAATGTAGCGACCATCTGCATCCCTACATGTGGTGGCAGCAAAGTAATCTTCACATGCTTGCTCTTCAGGGCTAAGAATTGACTTTTCAGAGCTTGTTGGCTCTGCCTCTAGTTCCCAAAACTTTTTTAGGATTTCATTTTCATCGACCTTAGCGTGCATGCTCAGAATTACATTGTGACAAGACATCAGTCCATCTTCATCGCTGACTTCTCCCGATATGATCCAACCAAGGTAAGTATCTTGAGCCATTGTTTTACCCTTAGGGTCCTTGATTAAACCTTCTTTTAAGACTTTAGTATAGACTCCCGATCCTAACAAAATGTCTATTTTGTTAGGCTTATTAAAATTTGGATCAGCCAAATGATTAATCTTATTAAGCTCTGGCCAATCCACCAACGTAAATTTCCTTTCAGGTAAAATCGAAGTCACCTTACTCAGCACATAAGCTTTTATTTGAAGGGTGAAGTCAGGATCTCGTAACGACTGAATGTTAACTCTAACCATAAATTTTGACGTTAGATCGCTCTGACCCCCCCCTACACCTGAGATAGACGTTTTAACTGCTATCTTCTTTAACTTCAATAACTGAACAGCAGATTCCGTAATAAAGGAAGCTTGTGAACCCTGGTCTAACAGGGCTCTCAAAACTTGTGGATACCCATTTTTCGATCTAGCCTTAATAACAGCTGTAGCCAATATGACCTGACTATGAATACTTTTTGCAAAATGGGTTGAAATATGAGGTTCAGCCGTGGTCTCGTTCTGTGGTGTTTCCTTTTGCAATGGAGACACAGAACCGCTCGCCTGTGCTTCTGAATCAGGTTTTTGATGCAAAAGAGTATGATGCTTTCTGTTGCACATCTGACATTTGGTATTGACTCGACAATTAATATTAAGATGACTTGAGCGAAGGCAATTAAAACACAAACCCTGAGATTTAACTATTTGACGACGTTGATCGACGGTCTCCTGAGCAAACTTTTTACAATAACACAAGAGATGCTCCTCGGAACAATGTGGACAGGATATTTTTGAAACTACGTGAAATGCGTTAGTACTACCTTTAGACTTACTAATTTGAGGTTCTACAAATTCAAAAGCCCGAAAACGTTTATCCAAAAAGTCCTGAAAATCCTTGAAGGTGGGCAGTTCCTCGCAAGATTGACTTACCTGCAATTCCCACTGCTTCCGAGTCTCAACGTCCAACTTGGAGCCAATCAAATAAATAATTATAATATCCCAAGCGTCTACTTGCACCCCTAGATTTGACAATTCATGTAAGCAATCGGTTGTGGTATCTAAAATCTCCTTGAGAGCAATAGATGACTCAGCCGTTATTTGTTTTTGGTTTAGTAAGCGCTTGAGAATACAATTGGCTAAAAATCTCTTATTATTGTAACGACTGTTTAACAGAGTCCAACATTTCTTATAATTTGCATGCGTGATCGGTATGTGCCTTATGAGTTGTGATGCTTCATCTGACAACTGAGATCTTAAATAGTGTAAACGTTGTACATCATCAAGCGATTGATTACTATCAATTAGTGACAAAAACAAATCTCTAAACGTTGACCATTCCTGATATTTACCACTAAAAACCGGAATTGTTATTTTAGGCAATTTAGCAATTGGCCTCATTTTCTGTTGGATATGGTCTGGTGAGACATCACTAATTTCTGAATACTGAGATTTTGGTAAAGCATTTTTTAATTCTACTTTATAAGTTATAAAAGTGTCTGTAACCGCTTCAAACTCATCATTTTTTATGTAACTGGTTGCACTCAATTCACTTGCTGTGTAGTTAACCAAAAGATCTTCATGTTTTCTTGTGAAATCTTCAAACTGTTTATCTAATATTTCCAAACGTGAGTCCACATATGCCTGGTTTATTCTGTCTTTTGGAGACTTTTTAAAGTTAATAAGCCCTTTCTGAATGCGACTTTTAATATCTTCCAACAGCCTTAACTTAGCCTCCATGATTTCAAACACGGATACTTTGGTATAAGCAAATAATTAGATGTGTCTAATTTGGTAAGTGTCAGTTTGGAATTGCACAAAGTGTTTGAATGTCGTAATTTTTCTAAGTGTTTGAACTGTACTTTAATTCTAGGTGAAATCGGACATAGATTCGGGGTCTCTTCAATTTTTGACGAATTATTCTAAGTCCCAAGTTTCTTCAACTTTTTCTAAGTCCATGCAATAGTTTTAAATCTTTACAAGTCTCTGACACTTGGAACTGTTAATCATATAAATGTACTCACTGTTTTTAAGTTGCACTTTGATCACTTTAAATCACTTTCCCTTAACGCTCCACTTCGCTTCGTCGACCTCGCTCCGCTCAGCTCAGCTTCATCAATCACGCTCGCTTACTTCGGTCAGCTCCAACTGCTCCAAGCTTGCACCAATTCGACCAACTAGCTGCTTCTTAACTCTCAACTCCGACACCAGAGGGCGCTTTTATCAAAAACCGTTCCGGATCGTAGGACCTTATGATCATCGAAGATCTGTTTTGCCCCTTTTATCGATGAGTTGGGAGTATTTTATAGCAATAAAACCACACCTCGTACTCAGAACGGAGACATTTATTTATAGAGATGTGTCCCTCACTCATGAGGTGCCTCGTTTGAGGTACTCATGATCGCAAATTGAAAGAGTTACTCAAATTTCAACATTGAACCAACTCACTCGTTCACTCGTCCTCACTTAAAAATTGACATTGACATTAGTGACGCGAGTACTCGCGAGTGAGTATTGAGTGAGTTTAGTGAGTGAATGAACCGACTTTCATAATTTGAATACATCGACGTACGACTCCTCGCCTCAAATGAGGGGTACCTCTTGAGGACCTCGCGAGGTAAAATGAGGTACTCCCTCAACCTCATATAAAAATGATGAGTTACCCATCACTATTTATTTAATAATTTCGAGGTCTGTTATAACTTGCGTGGTAACAAAACCATAGCGCGAATTTAAACCGACCAACGCCATCTATCGAGACATGAGGTAAACCTTTGATACAAATTGGTTTAGGCTTAGTTTATTAACAACGTTAACAATCAGTCTAAAACTATCCCAGTGCTGGGGCACAGGCCTCCTCGGAGTGGACTGTAATCCACCACGCGGGCCCAAGGGGCCTACTCCCTAAGATCCGCAGTTTCGGCCGTCGTTAAGGGCGCTTCGCTTTCCTTCTCACTTACGGTAGGTCTGTAAGTAAGACGGAGAACGAAGCGCCCATTACGACGCCCGAAACTACGGATTTCGCTCAAGGAGTAGGCCCTCTGTCACGACATACTACTATTGCTTTAGTCGGCCGACAATCGTCTCCAGAAAAAAGACTCTTGAATGATTTATCAGGAGCCAGGGTTTCAAATAAGCATGTTACACCTGTATTTTGTGTCAATAAAGAATTTATTATATTATATTATATTTATAAATGCGTGATTTTAATCAAACTATCCAGAAATGGGAATAATTCAAAACGCATAATGTCAATGTCATAGGAACACATTTGTTGACATTGGCCTTGTGTTTCAGACAGGCCATACATAAGGGCACAGTATTGTATGCTAATTACTAATTATACAGATAGTATTATATTCAATTCGTACACGTGCCGTTTTCATACCTTTTCTTTAATTTGCGGTTTTCAGGGTAAGAATTTTGCACTTGAAGTGCCTTCTCCTCTTAAGGTGCTTCCACATTAGGTAAATTCGAAAACCTGTATTCCCTTGGAAAAGCAATAGCACTGTGATTTCGAAGCACTGTAATTAGGTCGTAAAAACTGATTTGCATTTATTTATTTATTTATTTATTTATTTATCATAAGCACACCAACAGCACAGTCACTTACAATTCAAATTAAATAACATCAAATTTGCAAATGAATTTTCACAACCTGAGATGGGTGTTCGACGTCTTGTGCATAATCATTATAAAAAACCGGCCAAGTCCGTGTCGAACCACGCACAATTAAGGGTTCCGTAGTTGGGATGAATTTATTCCAAGAAGAAACTTTACATTGTAGTTGAAAAACATCTCTTATACATTCCAACTGTAAATGTAAGTTTATACGCACAATATTGAGAAATTTTGCATGTTATTTTAAGACCATAGATTTCTTATAGATTTTTCTGTAATTTATGAGTAAAGGATCATCATTTACTGTATTTTTTTTCAAAATTTTGTGCTCACTAGTTTCGGAGATAAGGGGGCGGGCGGGTTGATGGTAAATTTTCATCAATTTTCTTAAATATCTTAAAAATATTTGTTAATAAATTATAAACAATATATTTGGGATCCTAACAACAAACCCTTTCATTTGATATGTTACACGGTAGAGTGCAAAACTTTTTTTTTTCCTATTTGCCCTTGAAAAGTGACCCCTTTATTCAAAATTTATTTATTTACGTTACACGTCCGTATTTGGGTTACAGAAATTCATATGTGTACCAAATTTCAACTTAATTGATTCAGTAGATTCGGAGCAAATTAGCTGTGACAGACGGAAAGCCAGCCAGCCAGACAGACAGACACACACACGAGTGATCCAATAAGGGTTCCATTTTTTTCCTTTTGAAGTACGGAACCCTAAAAACGGATCACGTACTATGAAACTAAGCACGATTTGTCCAAGTCTACATGAGCTTCACTACCCTAAATTAAAAACCATCAATTTGCTAATAAAATTGATAGTAACCCTGCACTAACTAATTAATCCCAAGACAGTCCTTCACACAAACCGCACTAACCCCTTTAATCTAGCCACAAATCACTACACAGAAACAATGAGCTTGCTTTCTGCTTGAAGCAGTAGGATACTATACAGAAAGCCCATTGAGTTTATAGCCGAATTCTTCGGTTTCGCACGGCTTATGACTTGACAACACATCAGCATTTATTTATTGTACGAGTATGTGAGTTTAATATTAATGGATTTTACTCATAAAGCTTCTGGAATATTTTTTTAAATGATGGTGAAAATCGCATCAAAATCCGTCCGTCCGTCCGTCCGTGAGGAACGTGGTCACACATGCATACCTAGATGGAAGATATATATTAAGTGCTCAGCCTTCATGGGTACTCATACTGTCCTCCGTGTTTGCATAATAATGTTAGCCTTTAATTTTCCTAAGTGCATGCTGAAGGTTTTCTTTTCTTTCTTTCTTTATGCCTTAACGCTGAACTCATTGTTTTTTCATTTTATCTTTGGTTAAAGAAAATGAATGTCCATAAAGTAGTTGTAGTAGTGGCTAAGGTGCTGGACGCTGTGCTGGAATTAGAGCTTGAGAAGCATCTCAGCATTCATGATGCGCAGTTTGGGTTCCGCCCTGGATTTTCTACTGATAGCGCCATTCTGAGCCTCAAGCACAAATTGCAATACTACACGGAGCGGCGTACACCTGCTGGTCGGCGTTTCCTCGACCTTTCAAAGGCCTTTGACTTAGTGTCATATGACTTTCTATGGTCTAAGCTTAAAAAAACAGCGTACATGCAAAGGTGCAACGGATGTTTCACTACTGGTACGCCAACCAAACCAATAATGTCAGATGGGCAGACAGCCTCTCCAAAGTGTATGAATTGGAATGCGGGATGAGGCAAGGTCGTTTGACCTACCCTAAGCTATTTAACTTGTACATTAACGACTTGCTAGCTGAGCTCAGCAGGACGCATGTCGGTTGCTCAATTGATAATGTTTGCATGAATACACGGATGAAATGGTGCTGCTGTCAGTGCAATAAGGCAGCTATTACAGGTCTGTGAAAAGTATGCTCATAAACATGGTATTTTGTATAACTCGGAATAAAGTGAGTTCTTGGTCTTCAAGGCCTCTGGCAAGTGTCCGCCTAGTGTGCCCGCCATAAAACTAAATGGTGTTGGGCTAAAACAGGTCTATCAGTTCAAATACCTAGGGTACTATGTCACTGAGGATCTTGATGACCAAGTTGACATTGAGAGGGAGCGCAGAGCATTGGCGGTTAAAAGTAATATATTGGCACGCAAGTTCGCTCGCTGCAGTAAACAGGTGAAGGTTACACTTTTTAAAGCTTACTGTCAAACTTTTTACACGAGTAGCCTGTGGGTCAGCTGTACTCAAAGGTCGATCAATGCCTTACGTGTCCAGTATAATAATGAATTCAGGATGCTGCTAGGGCTGGCCCGCTTTTGCAGCGCCTCGGGTATGTTTGTGGAGGCTCTGGTTGATGGCTTCCATGCTACAATGCGCAAGCGAACCGCCTCCCTACTAAGCAGAGTGCGAGCAGTATTAAGTGTATTTTAGTGTTGCTGAGCCCATCGATTGGTGCTTTGAGGCAACTGATCGCTATATGCGAATGCTATACGGTGAATCATGGGCTCAAATATAACGTCACAAAGAGCGAACTAATGGTTTTTAAAGCAGGCAATGTGACATATTCATGTATTCCAACTGTCGCTCTTTGTGGAGAACCGCTGCAAAGGGTGGACAAGTTTAAGTATCTGGGTCATTGGGTCACTGAAGATCTTAAGGATAATTGTGACATTGAAAGGGAACGTAGGTCGCTGGCTGTCCGTTGTAACATGCTGGCTCGCAGGTTTGCACGTTGTACGAAGCCAGTTAAAATAACGCTTTTCAAAGCTTACTGTCAGTCCTTCTACACGTGCGGCCTGTGGGTCAACTTTACTCAGCGGACATACAGCGACCTACGCGTTCAATACAATAATGCACTGAGAGTGCTGGTGCGGCTGCCGTGGCGTAGTAGTGCGTCAGGGATGTTTGCAGATAATAATATTGATGGTTTTGTAGCCATTATTAGAAATAAATGTGCATCCCTGATGACTCGTGTTCGCGGCAGCACCAACAGTATTCTCAGCGTATTCGCAGATCAGTGGGACTCCCCGATGTTGCGGAGGTGGATGCGGCTCCATGCTGAATTTTAATTGTATATTTTCTTGTCTGTAACCTACTAACACTAGAACTTAAGTAAAATTGTTACTAACCCTATGGACTCCGGTCTGAAATAAAAACTTTCTATTCTATTCTATTAACAATATCCTTCAAGTAATTGCTGAGAAGTATGACTCGGCAGTCATGAGAGCTTTCGTTCGGATTCTGGTCAGATAGCGTAGCAATCTATCCTAAACTCCAGCGAGAGGTTTCATGACTACTTACTTTTTATGTACCTACCTTTTTGTAATTATGTCTGTACTAACACTGTACAGACATATTACAACATAGTTTTTTTGTGAATAATAATTATGGACTTTGTCTGAATAAATAAATAATAATAATAATAACCCCACCGCCGTATCTCTAGGTTGACGTCGTGGTGGGGCTTGCGCGCTCCGGACTTTAGATATGTGCTGGTAGAGTTTACTTTGCCGAAACAGGTAGGATGAGGACCCAGACCAAGAAAGATACAGAAACCCGCAGGGCAGCATGTGGCGAGCTGTTGGGCAGTAGAGACCTGACGAGGGTCCGTGGGGTCTCCAGGGAGAAATCTTGTTCGTCATCTCTGGCTTGCCTTTATTGGCCGGCTGGAGTGAACACTGACGAGGAACAGAGCTCCCACCTCATTCTTGCCTTAATTGTCCGGTTTGAGTGGAGATTCGCAAGAGCAAACGTGCTCGGAGGAAAAAAATATTCCAGTAAGTGGTAGGGATCTTGACCATCTTCCGGGCTCTGGGATTGTTCTGAAAGCCGTGGAATACCTCTCCTCAAAGACCTCAGGACACGTTGCCCCCATGTCGCTACGTCACTATGTGCTAGCGACAGTTTTCGGGGGCCCATTATTGAGTGTGCAAGTCACGCCCTGCCATTTTACCCGTGTACATTTATAAAACATTGATCAGGCAGGGGCCATAGTCCTTCCATAGTTCCAGGTCACCAGTAAACTTAAGCCACCCAAACCCATAGTCCAATATCTTTTTTCTATATCCTGCAATAATCCTACACCAACCGGGGGTTGTCTTTGGGTACACTCGCATAGTACATACAGGGATAGTCGTCGGTTGGTGCCTCATTTCATTAAAACGCCTAACGGGCCTCTACAAGTTGGCTTCGGCCCCTCGTACTTCAAAGGGTCCGGGACCCCAGGGTCCCGTGAAATGTCAAGGGACGTAAAAATAATGATAATAAAGGTTATTAGCTGTTAAAACTGAGAGTGCTAGTAACACAGAATTGATTTGCACTGCCAGACGTTGCTACAGCTAGATCTATCCTATATCCGATGTAATTTCCGCATGGACTCATAAGATATCGATATCTAAACCTGATTGTCCTAGCAGTTTGGTCTATATTATTACATAACTATCGTTCGAAATGTATTTGCTCAACTCCACACATTAAGATTTCAAGGTTGCCTGGAAGAGATTGCAGAAAGCGATAAGGCCGCCCATTGTATGTTTTGTAGTGTTAAATTTATTATTTGCTATGTATTTTCTGGTGTACAATAAAGTATATATAAATAAATTAATAAATGAGATGGATATAATTCACTAGAGCATTTTCTCGAGCTCTTCCATTTAATGTTACGTTCTCACGAATGGTACAAGTAAAATCTCAATTGAAATAGCATTTCCACGTAATGTAACGTTCCTGCGAATGCTAGACACGGTGTTCGAAGTAATGCTCAAAGCGAGGAACAGGTAACATTCCATTCTATTTTGCGTTTAATCTTCGTTGAAACGTCGGATCTGCAGGCTTGATGAAATGTGACACACATTCGCTCGTTCAGTCGTTCGCGAATTCAGTCTATACTCACCTGTATTGTTAAACTCGGATCTTCTGTTTTCCTATCTACTCTGTGCCTCTAATCTGCAGGACTCCAATTAGCCTCTGTGAAAGCCTGTGTGATCAGTCCGAGCCGGTTGTTGGACTGATGGCTTTACGTCCATTTTGAAAAATAGGTTGCAATAGTAACGTTAAGCCGCGTTCTCAGTAAGCAAAAACGCATGAATATTGTCGCGTTTAGGAACTTGAAAAATGTTTGTACCATCCGTTCCTGATATTAATTGTATTTTTTTATCTTTTATGGGCTTCGTGCGAACAAAGCTAAATCATTCAAATTCTGACGTTCTTCAGCGGTCGAACAATCTATACTTCCTAAGTATTTAAATAATGGTAAACAAAAAAACCGGCCAAGTGCGTGTCGGACCACGCACAATGAGGGATTCCGTAGTTGGAATGAATTTATCCCAAGAACAAACTTAACATTATAGTTGAAAAACATGTTCGGGAAAACATGTTTTTCAACTATAATGTTAAGTTTGTAATGTATGGGAGATCATGTTTTTCAAACCGCAAATTTAAGTTGGTTGATTATTACTCGTTAACCTGTACAGCCTACTTAGCTCTGATAGTTTTTCTTTTAATTTCGTTACATATACTACTGCTGTGAATTTTTTCACAAGTCCAAGTACAACCATTTAGCTAGAAGGGGGGCGGGGGGACACTTGACTCTAACAAAAAAATTCAGTTAAAAGCTTAATATTTCGCAAACGGATCTCTGAATCCAAAAATAGTTTAGCAAACTCACAATATTTTTGATAGACCTTTCTAACGATACCCCACAACATGGGGTAGAAGTACAAAAAAACATCCCCACTTTACGTGTAGGGAGGTACCCTAAAAAAAAAAAAAATACCTAATTTTGGTAATCATTTTAATGTTGGTAATAGTTTTTTTCAAATTTTTGATTCTAGGACATAACGGTTTCATCACGATGTTTTTTTTCACCGTTTTGAGAGCAGTGGTGTAATAATTTACATATAGTAAAGCGCCTGTCTGGGTTTGAACCTAAGACCTGCAACTCGTAAGTCACGGCCGTTATCACTGAGCCACCACTGCTCTCAGACATTATCAAAATGATAAAATTTTCACATTTCCACTATTTGTATTTACATTACTATAGAAAAGCTTGTTCTACGAATCACGGCGCAGAACTGGGAAACAAACAAAAAGTAGTTGACGAATGTTTTGATTACATTATAATCACTGGGTTATAAGGTGAGACAACTTATCGCAGCAGCACGTGTCGGATCGCATGCTGTTCATAAACACGTGCATGACATGTGCTTGAACATCACTGCATCACTTGCAACACGTGTGACGGACTATCGTAAAACAGAAAACATTTTTGAACGGTTTTGTTCAGTTACATTCCCATGTAACTTACCTACAGGTAAATTAAAAGGTGTAAATTATTCGAACAATTTTTTCACCTATATACAGTAACCCGATTGAGTTGAAGTTTTTAAAAGATAGAAAATACGTTTATTAGCAAAACATGCGTCATGTTCACGTAAAACGTCCATCGCTCAGCATAATGCTGCGACCCTATGCGAGACAGAGCCACAGCGCTAGTTTTCAGCGACAGCCGGCATTGCGGCGTTGGCTGGTTTTGCATGCGCGTGTAGTTCTGATGATGCTACCTGGAACGTCAGGCAGTCGCTTCTTGTAAAATACTGATGATTTAGCTGCATTTAGTTAGACTGGAAGCTGATCCCAACATAGTTGGGAAAAGGCTAGGCAGGTTGATTGATTGACGCCATTTTCGCTAATCTGATGATGAAAGAAAGAAGATACCAGTTGGCTGAAGTAACGAAAAAGTGTTTTATTTAAGAAGTTTTAACATTAAGTATAGTTTTTTTGTTACGTTTTTGAACCACACACAGTAAAATATTCTTTAATATAGTAGGTATGTTTTGTTTAAAGTTCATAGGAGTTAGTCACTGAAATAATATACTTGATTCGTTGATGCTTTTCTTTTTCAGATCTTTATATTATAGGTACTGAGGAAACTGCCTCGTTGGACTAGTGCTTGATGGTCCTGGGTTCGATTCGTGGGTCGGGCAAAGTGTTATTGGGTTTATCCATCTGGAATTTCTCAGTGGCATAGGAGTCTAAATTTGAGCCCGGTTGATGGCAATAGGCCCGCCCCCTATTACATGGGACTTAAACATAGCTGACGAAATGTGGGTGTACTTCAGATACACCTCTGCCCAAGCCTTCGGGGAATACAGTCGTAATGTTATGATGTTTTGTATTATGGTTTTTAAATTCCATACCTAAGTGTATTAATAGTTGTATTATTGACGTAAATAGAGTTGTTATCACATTCATATTGTAATGTATTCTCATCATTAGTAACGTTACTTTTGACGTCACGTCATGAGATAAGTAATAGACGATCGAGCCTCTATTTGGCCTACGTACAAATGTAGTACCTACATTAATCGAATTCTGCAGTAATGTGAATTAAACAGACAATATTGAGCAAACTATTTTAGTGTAGAAACTTTCGAATTTCAGATTGCTTTTGCAGTAAGTTTTCAGTGTTAAAGTCGCTTCGTGCCATCGCATACTGGGCCACTCCAGAGAATGGTGTCCGTCAAAACTGAGGTCAAATGTTTTCAAACATTCTGGTTGCACAGCCAAAAATTACCCGTGGTTGTGTAGCGACTCTAGTGGGATACATTCAACAACAGTCGTAGGCTCCATTAAAATATGTGAAATGTTGTTTATTTCTTCTAAGACACTTTTACACGTCTTTTTTGACAGGACTTTAAAATTAGGTGGCGCCGGTATTTCCCATTTTTTACCGACTTCAAAAAGGAGGAGGTTCTCAATTATATACGCGATTACTCCGCCAATTATGAATTGATTGACATGATTCTTTTTTGTTTGGTAGGTCATATTTCAGAGGTGGTCCCATATAATTTTTATTAACTTTGCGTGGGTAGTTTTTGAGTTAGCTTCAATAATATGTATTTTTTCCATTTACAGTGGGTTGCCATATTAATAGGTCACGATTTTTCTATTTTTTTAAGTATGAGTCATAAATTAATTATAAAAACACATTTTTTTTTATGATAAACGCTTTACTTACAAAAAACAGTTATTAACGAAGTAAAATAAGAACAAAAAAAAAAATAGTTAAGTACATAAATAGGCGAAAATAAATGTTATTTAGTAGTGATCAGTACTTAGTGACATTTCCTTTCGCCTCAATTAGTGCTTCTATACGCCTGGGCATGCTTTCTATGCACTGTTTGGCACTTTCTTTTATTTTAGGGTTGTGATGCCAAACATTAATTAGCTTTTCCATCAGCCTGACCTTGGTAGTTATCATTTCATTGGCTATTTCGACCTAGGTAATCTCCCATAAATTTTCTATGGGTTCATGTCAGGAGAATTACCAGGCCAAGGTAAAACTGGAATGTTGTGGTCTGCCAAGAACTTGGTAACGCTTCTGGCTTTATGGCATGGCGCTGAATCATGTATAAACATAAATTCTTCACCATCAGGGAACCATTCTTCAAGTATCGGTAACAGGCGAGTTTGTAAAACTTGTCTGTACTGGTCTTGTTTCATGGTTCCCTGGACAATGTACAGGCGCCCAACCCCCTTGGCGCTTATGACAGACCACACCATTATTTTAACAGGGTGCTTTACCCTCTCCACGATGCAGTTGGTGGTATTTTTCTCCTGGGCGTCGCCTGACGAAGCTGCTCTTGTCGGTTAGAATCTCGAATGTTGACTCATCTGAGAAACACACCTGAAAAAAAAGAAAGTTGATGATTATTATTATGAAAATTATTATTTTAAATGGTGTTAAATACCAGTAATAATAAACACTGACCATAGTCCAGTCCTCAACCGTCTTTTGGCGGTGTTCCCGAGCCCAGGCAAGGCGTTTCTTCTTCATTGCATCAGTTAGCCGTGGTTTTTTCACAGGACGATGACCTGACAAGCCTTCCTCTGCCAATCTGCGCTGCATAGTTCTCTTGGAAACTGGTATTCCCGACTCCTGGACTAACTGAGTTAGCAATCCAGCACTTTTTTTTCTGTTTTGTAAACAGATATCTCGAATTTTCCTATCCGAACGTGGGGTAATGATGCGTTTTCTGCCGCGATAGCCTTTTTTTTAGGCGAAATTGTAACATTAAAGTCCAATTTAATTTTAATTTTATTGACTGCTTACTTAGAAACACCAGCAATGTCTGCTATTGTCCTTTGGGAATGACTGGTATGCTGGAGTAGGGTTTTTATTTCAGATTTTTTTTTGGTGTTAATTCGCACCCCCGACCCATACTGAAAGCAAAAAAAAAAAATATTATTAAATATTTTTACCATAATATGATACATAATTGAATTTTACAATAACATAATAACAATACTTACATTTTATCAAAATTTTGTAGCACAAATATGAATATAACTTTGTTAAAATATTCAAATTCGTCTTTCACTGATTAGCGTCTAAAGTGCACTACGGCTCTCACGTAATTTAAAAATTTGTACAAAATAAATATACCCTTTAAATCTCAACATCCACTTAAAATTTGAGTAACAGAGACATGACGAATATACATAATACATTTCAGGAACCCTTGTACCTCTTAAAACTGCAGTTAAGTGCGCCCAAAGTAACAAATTGATAAAAAATGTGACTGTCCCTAATAATATGGCAACCCACTGTAGTCTTTAAGGATGATGTTATATTAAGTTCCTGTCAATGTTTTTTACATAGCATAGCAGGAAGTGGTATTCGAATTTGTGTGGTATAAGTACAACAACGAAAAAAAAAAGCGACTTCCAAAAAAAACACTACAAAATGAAAATTAACTTTAATTTCGGATGCCGGTGGCAAAAAACGAATATTCTGAACCAAATACACCGACTTCCGAAATGCCAATTTCAACTTACCTACTTGCCGCGTGAAGCTAGTGAGTGGTTGCCAGTTTGCGACGAATGTCTTAGTTTGTGCCGCTGGCAAATCCACACAGTGGTCTACTCAGTACAGATATGAAAAATTTTATGAACCCGATAGTGCTCCTATGCTATTCGCACATATTGCTCTCAGCTGCATCAAAGTTTCCAGGAATACCTATTCTGTGCCTTTGATACGTCTCGAGGATATAACGTCGTTACCTGCAATATATATAATAATAATAATACCAGCCTGTTACTGTCCCACTGCAGGGCAAACGCCTCTTCTCACACAGAGATGGCACGAGCATTGGTCACCACGCTTGCTCAAGACGGGTTGCCAATTTCAGACTTATAACATTAACTACAAGTCGTGGTTTCCTCACGATGTTTTTCCTCCACCGATGTCAGTAATGTCCAAGATAAACTCAGAAAGTACTTATGAATTGAAAAAGTCACATTGGTACTTGCCCGGATTTGAACCTCGTGCATGAGAGGCGAGGCCTTAACCACTGGGCCATCACGACACTCACATCACATCACGAATATATATAAAAATCTAAATAAATAAAAAATCTGCTGATTCCTGCTGATATAAGTGCAATACCTACGCGGTCCAAATGTATGATACGTTTTTTTTTTTTAAATTACTAATGAAACATTTGAACGCCCCCTGCGTTGAAATTTTCAGAATCATGTGCTGAATTCATGGTAACAGGTTACGCGTCGATGTCCCTGCCACCCTGTATATAGCACGATATATCGTTGTGTAACTACATATATTATCTTCTTTTCTCTATCGCATTTCTTTTAGTTCATTTATTTTTATGAACTTTTTTGCAGTGTATATGTCGTCGGCATATTGTAGGATTCGCAAGTATTCAAACAGCATCGTCTACTTGCAAACGCCTGCTGCTATGTGAAATGCCGAAGGCAAATTGTAAGATGCCTCGTCATTTTGTAATAGTCTATAAAACCCAGGCGATAACGGTTTGCATTTTTTCTACCGGTCTACTATAAGGTTTAGTGTGTATGTAATTATTAGTGGTCGCCCAGTGGTCCAATTCCGACCATAATTCATAAAAATTTTGGGTTTGATAAGATAGTTTAGGATAGTTCACTACTAATTCCATGTAAACTACATACTAATTCCATGCTGCCATGTCTTTATTCTAAGGTATCTTTAACCATAGTGTGTGTAATGTTTTTGTGTAATTTATTTAATTTATTTCTAATGCATATTATACAGGGTGGCAGGGACATCGACGCGAAGCCTGTTACTATGGATTCAGTACTTGATTCTGAACCCCTCCGTGTTGAAATTTTTCGTCAGTTATATTTTTTTTAAACAAATGATCCGTACATTTCGACCGCGTAGGTATTGCACATTTCTATGAAAAGGCAGATATTTTTTTTCGACGAAAATTTTCAACGCAGGGGCGTTCAAAAGAGTGTTTGAAAGCGAAAAATAATGTCCTTAATTTGTAACAACTTACTTAATTAATAATATAAGTCAATAGATCTATTTGTTCTATCGACATAATTTCGAGACGTGACAAAGCAAACGACATCCTTTTAGTTGATTAAAACGGCAACATACAATAGTGTTAGAAATTACCAAAATTATTCATTTAAACGGCATTGGCTGTCAGTATTCTATCTACCACACATTCTGACGGTTGTAATTTTGAATTAGACATGAAGACACTGATTACTATAAACCCTATCACTGATAATTTCTTGGACAGACAATTTCAACATTTGCTACTTCCTTTCCGTTGCTTTCAGCACTTGGTGTTCCTGTCAAGTTTCTCCATTGAGTACAATTGCATTAGACCTCATCGTGCGTCTTATTATTTCGTGTCGCTCCTTGGCACTCTCGGATTTATACTTTTTCACATGGCAAACCTTATTTCAAATGATTTTGACGGAAAACCTGGTCCATTTATCGTCGTTTTTATTAAAATCAATGTTGTCTCGTTTGTGATTCCTTTCGTTTTCTTTTACGTACTCAATATTATCCACAGAAAGGATCACGTCCGACTCATTTTGAAGATTCAAAAAGCTTATAGATTTACCAATTTTAAGCGATATAAAAAAGCTGCCATTAGGAACTGGTGCGGAATTTTGCGGCATATTGTTGGGTACATTCTCAGTGTGGCAGTAACTCGCGATTTCCAAATATCAGTATATTTTTATACCCTACTTTATTTTGATTTGAGCTTAACTTATGGTTTTGCTATAATCGCCTTGATAAGAGATGGGATTATTACATGGATCTCTGAAGTAGAGTACTATAGTAAAATTTGCTTGGAGCTAGAAGAAGAAAAATATAATGATAAATTGAAAAAGCTTTTTCAAGCATATATCGATTTCATGGAAGCGTTTGATATTTTCAAGAAGATATTTAAGTTTACGGTAAGAGTGACTGTTGTGAAGTGTATTAGGCGAATCATTAGATGTGCCTACATCGTAATTAGTAATATAAGTACCTGGACGACCGAGCTCTGCTCGGGTGAAAATATAGAATGCTCATTTAACAGTATAGGATAGTTCATACTAATTCCATGCTGCCATGTCATTATTCTAAGGTAGCCATCTTGTTCTAAACTTTGGGCGACCGAGCTCTGCTCGGGTGAAAATACGGAGAAAACGAATTTTCCCAGTTATGAGACCTAGCTAGTTTTTTTTTCGTAAACCCTTATATTGCAACTTTCATCGAAATCGTTACGAGTCGTTTTCGACAACGTGATTACAAATATATATACAAATATTGCTCATTTATTAGTATAGGATTTTGTGTACTGTTTTATTTTACAAAATGTTTTCTAATTTAAATGGTCATTTATTTCCAGACTTTATTTCAAACTTTGGACACATTTTTCCATAGTTTACTGTACCTTCAAGCTATTGTAGAAGTAACAAAAACAGGAGTAACGCATTTTGGCTCGGTAAGCATAGCATTATTTTTTTTGTACATTGTTCTCACATATAGAAGCAACAAGAATAATGTACCCAGGATTTTGTAATTTTCTATATTTAAAAGAGTGTCCTTGGAGTTTCTTGCCCGTTCTTCTCCATAAGATCTACGTTTTGGAATGGGCAACTAGCTTCAACTTTCTGACTAACTGACGCGACTATTTGAGAATTCAAAAGTGCCTGTAAATGGTTTAATTGAAATAAATGCTTTGAGTTTGAGTTTGAGTTTGAGATAGTAAAAGGTAAAAAGACTAGGCCGAGATTGGTAAACGTTACTTATCACGTCCTTTATGTTTTGACTTTATCTTCTTCTCGGCCTAGCTGTGGGCCTACCACCAACCTCAAAACTCAACTCAAAACATTTATTTCAAATAAACCAATTACAGGTACTTTTGAATTATCAAGGGGTCAGTCAGTCAGAAATATGAAGCTAGTTGTCCATTCCAACGCGTGATAGGTTCCTATGGAGAAGAACGGGCAAGAAATTCCACGGACACTCTTTTAAATCACCTCAGCAAAGCAGTATTATTTTTATCTTACTTCAGTGGGGGATGGTGGAAGGGATGGAGCTAAACAAACATCCTGTAGAGCTTTATCTCTTTCCCACACTAAAGCAATATTAAAATAATACTGCTTTAGAGGTGGTGGTAGGCTCCCTGATTGTTTCATGGAGAGTGCGATTGTCGCAACCCCGTGCTGGGCACGTCACAATTGCGGCAATAAGTCCCCTCTTTGAGGAGTGGCTTGAGAGGCGCCACGGCGTCCTCACCTTCCGCCTGACGCAGGTCCTCACCAGACACGGTTGTTTCGGGAGGTTCCTGTTCCGCATAAGGCGGGAGGACAGGCCCGGGTGTCACCACTGTGTGGATCGCCCGGAGGACACGGTGGAGCATACGGTGGAGGTCTGCCCGGCTTGGGCGGAGGACCGCCGTGTCCTCACGGAGGCGATCGGCGGCAGTGATCTCTCGCGTCCGGCCCTGGTCCAGGCCATGGTACGGAGCGAGAGGGCGTGGGAAGCCGTAACCTCCTTCTGCGAAGCAGTAATGCTCGCGAAGGAGGAGACGGAGCGCGTGAGGGAGAGGCAAATGTCGCGCCCTCATGCCCCTAGCCGCCGCAGGAGACGCCCTGTGCGTAATTTTTTATCAAAAATGTGTCTATACAAGTAATTATTTGGCGTGCGCTACGACTGTGTTTTAATTATTACTGATACATAAAATAATGTACTACGCGTTTATAGTACTCATCATTACCCACAAAAAAGTCCGCGAGGCTATACGTCTTACTATTATAGTTAAGTCACAATAATCGTTTTGTGTTGAAATTAGCGGCGTCGGGAATCGCAGGCTGATTCCCGGCCGTAGGCGCGGGTTTGCGGACGGTGAGCAATAGGTAGCTCGCCGACCGGTAAGGACCGGGCCCGGGTCAACGGCGCGTTGTGTTCCACGCGCGCCTCAAAGAGATGTCAGCACAACGGAAGGGGTCCGCTAGGACCGATGCCTGCTGGGGCCGCGGGAAAGTCCAAAAGGGATACCGTGGCTCCTGGCAACGTACAGGCGACTGAAGGAACACGGTGGGTTTACACGCCCTCCCGCTCCGACCAGAGCGGGAGAAGTTATTTGATAATTTCCCACCCTTAAAAAAAAGAAAAAAATGGCCCCTGATTGTTTTCGCGAATTGCGCGGTAATGCGATTATTTTTTGTTTTTTTTTGCTACTGGCTTTTTGTTAAAGCTAATCGGATACTTGTTGTGATTGAACTTTAATTAAAATCTTTAATTTTCAGCGTGACGTTCAATCGTTTGAAATAGTCACCATCCTTTGGACGCTTAAAAATATGACTTTCGTCACTCTATTTAGTCTTTATTGTGAGAAATTCTACATGTCTGTATCTGAGGCAGACGCTGCTTGCAGTAGGTTGCTGAGGAGTCTACAAAGTACTGGTAAGATCAGATAATTTCACGTTTAATGGACAAATTCGTGTCTTTGATGTGTTGTCTTTTTTTGCAGCATGCGTTGTGACTGTTTTGTAATAAAATACACATGAACATCATCATGCATCATGTGTATGGGCGACACGGTTGGCGCAGTGGCTGAGCGATCGACTGCTGCGCAACGTGTTGCGGGTTCGATCCCCGCACGGAACAAATGAAATAATTTTAGGAAGATTTTTTACATCTTGATCTAACTTTCGAGATGTTACCTACTTAGCTACTTTTTCTAATCCAATTCTTTTCACAGATATTATTATTGCAGCAAATACGAACCAGAGCCTCTTGTTATTAACTCAAATTTTACTGTCAGGGAAATTAAGCGTTAAGCAAATTGACACTCTTCGTCAATTTGCCGTGTTATAGCCATTTCAAAAACTGTCAAAGAATTACAGTTGTGATTTGAGTATACGAACAGAGGCCCTAGTGTGTTCTTTTCTCCAGTGAAGGCCAGTGAAGGGCCAATCGGATCGCCGAACGCGGGCGATGCGAAAAGTCGAGATGGTTAAAAAAACTCACACTCTCTCTCTACTCTGTTTAAGTTGGTAATCAGTTAGCTTATCAATTAATTTTCCTGACTTTACAATTGTTTCTTTGTCTCTGTTACAGTAGAGGCTAAGAAGCTCTGTAAGAACGTGCAGCGGCTGAATCGTGCAGCCTTCCAGAAGATGACTGCTTGTCAGATCTTCACGATCGATGGTAGTCTACCTCAGAAGTTTAACAGTCTTGTTTTAGAGTACACTGTTGTGATAATGCAGTTTGCTGCCTTATCGTGGAAAAATATTACATTTCACTTATAATTTTATTTAAATTGAAATTTAAAAAAAGTATTTTCTTTTCTATAAAAAGTACCTACTTTTTGTTATAGGTACCGCTTTCTTGATCGAGAAATGTGCTGGCGAGTTAATAGCTTGTTCTTCTTGGTCGTATCGACGATTCATTTTTATTAATTTTATACGGTTATAAAAAAAAACTGTTTTGCTGTTACATAGAAAACTGTAATACCTACACGGTCAAAATGTATGTAACAGCTGATTTTTGTATGTACTAAATCTTCGAAGCGAAAACTGTTACCATGTTAAGTCAAGTTTTCGCGTCGTTGTCCCTGCCACCTTGTATAAGCTTCGACCAAAATATGCGGCCATTTCCACAGCGTTAGTGTTGGGCGCGCAAAGATTTTCCATAGGTGTTTTTCACGGAGTGCACGATAAGAGGTGATGCGTCGTTTGTAATGTGGCTCACCAGTCTCACTGTCGCTCATCGGAGTACCCCCACCTGACTAAGTTGTACCTGCAGCAACCCACTTGGCTTCTTAGTCGGTCAAGTGATTTTCAGGTGGGCTATGGTAGTTGGTGGCCCGCTGGGAGCTTTTGCTGCAGGCTCAACATACTCAGCTGGAGGCACATTTTTAAGCAGCCACAGTTTTGATCGTACCGCACGAGAGCAGCCATCATTTAGTGGGAGCCGACTTGAGGAAACTGTTACGTCTCTTCAGTTTGCTCCTCAGCTTCGTTACGTCGAAGACTGAATGACGTTTGTATTTCTCCTGCTTTAGCTATTCAGAATCACAGGTATCAATTTAAAAAAAAAAAAATTGTCTTCGAATCTCTGGAGGGCCTATTCCTGTAAGTGGGTACATTTAGATCAAAGGTGTTGGTTTGAGGCTCACTGCTGTAATTATTCGGCACGTTTCATTTAAGGCTAAATCTCGGGCATGGGCGGAACGATGCCAGGGCATGCAATTTCAGTTTAGTCTTGGTACAGTGTTGCATATAGGTCAGTGAACGGGCTAATTTAGCTCCCAAATAGACGGGGTAGTTGTTGTGTTCAATGTCAGCGCCTCGCCATTTTATTTTAAGTTTTCTAATGGCCTGACGATTTATTAGGTGGAGTGAGCAAGATTGCGTTTTAGAAGGATTAATAGGCCTTAAAGCATTGTTCTAGTAGTATGTGCTGAGATTATCCAGAGCCAAAGAGCCGAGATTTGCTTCTGCATCTTCCAAGTTTTTTGTCCTTGTAGCTGGGGCCAGATAGTAGCTGGGGGCATACAAAAATCTGTCAGTGTTGGTCTTTTTGGATTGATCGTTTGTATATATCCTAACTAATATTATAAATGCCAAAGTAAATTTGTTTGTTTGTTTGATACGCTTTCACGCTAAAACGGCTGAACGGATTTGTATGAAATTTGGCACATGTGTAGACCATGACCTGGAGAACGGCATAAAATATAGCCTTTTATCTCGATATGTCCACGGGATCGAGACTTATGCGGGTAAAATCGCGGGGCGCAGTTAGTATTATATAAAATGGGAGCCAGGACACTACCTTGGGGTAAGCCGTTCTTCAAGATGCGCCATCTTCTCTTGTCAGAATTTAAATGAACTTTGAAATGTGTAGCATCTCTCCCAAGATGCGTGTAAAAGAGCTTGGTAAGAGGGTTACTTTAGATGCCCAAACTGAAAAATCAAACAATATATTCCATAGCCTTCGTGCCTAACAGAAGCTCTTTGAATCATGAACTTAAAAGTGTATACATATATATGCTTTTTTATATGAAACCACCCACGGTCACAGAAGGTTTGTGATCATAGTATTTTAATTGTGATCTGCAAAATCCAGTTTGTTGGTTTTTAATTATCACATGTTTTTGTACGTCTTAATCCATCTGACCGAACGGTTAGATTGATTGACGCATGATTCAAGACTACATACGTCAAACTTCATCCTGGTTTATCCAGAATTATATACCAGTTTGTTTACAAATAATTATATAGGTGTAACGACAAAGTATTTACAATTAAGTACCTCTTGCAAATAGTTTAAAAAAATCATTGTGTCGGTTCCTTAGACATAAATGACAAATGGTTCGGGATGAAGTTGCAATATTCCATAAATAATAATAATAGCTTAAAATAGAAATCAGTCTATACCTTTCCTATTGCTGGGACAGGCCTACTCTCTGTATTAGCAAGGCCTGCGGGTTTGTCCGAAAGGGATATAACGGCCCCGGCACACGGCCAACGGAAGGAACACGGGTGGGTTTTAGTCAGTAAAAGTCTGACACGCCCTCGCGCTCCGCCCAGAGCGGGAGAAGTCATTTGATGATTTCCCATACTAAAAAAAAAAAAAAAATGTCATTGAATTTTTGGTTCTACGACTGAACAATAATACATAAATTCCGCAAAACCTTTTTGGTCAGATTACTTTCAATACATAATCACAAAAACAGGCTTAAAAACTAGTTTTATTTGTCTTTGAGTTTGTTAATCCGTTGCACATAAAAAAACAAATGCGTACCTATGAACAAAAAGTAGGTATTGTATTTTAGATGTCCGGCCATCGCAACTTTTTTCATGGGACTGACGTCAATGCGATTGATCGCGATTGACTTGCAGGATTGGCATAAAACAAACAAGCTGTTTTATAACACCTATTTCAAACAGTTTCAAATAAATCAATGTTTTTTATTAAGTAAAAATTAAAATTAAAATCACAGTTTAAAACAAGTTTCAAACAATGTTTTAAACATTAAGAAAAAAATATGGTATTAAATCAAATTTTAAAAGCGAATGAACGAAAATAAATGACCTAATTATGTAAGAATATATTTAACTTGACATATTATAGGCATTTACAATAAAATGTATTCACTTGAGGGCCAGAAACGTCAGGAGACTTCGCACGGCATGTAGACTATTTTATTTGGCCAAGGCATACCTATAATACGTTGCGGTTTTCCAGACATGTCATGTCGATTGACGATGTCGCACGACTTTTATGGCGACGCGTGTCGCGGGAATTGTTCAAGACAGATATGGGCCAAGTTCAAAGCGGCTTAGATGCAACCTTGCTACCTACTTTGATATCGTCAGACATTTATTTTAAACATAAAATAAGAAATAATAAATATCATCATCGAGTCATTATTAACGTCGCTGTTTTGTTCGAAAACAAAGCTCCAAGTCCACTATTTCCTAAATATATACCTAGTGTCTAGCTTACAGCTTTCATGGTTCTGTATCTCAAAAGTTTATGTACAGTGTTCCCTTTAGAGGGAGGAGAATCGGGTGATTGCACCACAACACACACCCAATTCGCCGCCCTATGAGACTGTTGGACATAGCATAATGAGCTACTGGGACACAGGCCTCCTCACTGTGACTAGGCCATAATCCATCACGCGGGCCCATAGGGCGGGTTGGTGGACATAGGCCGCTATTGAATTGTTATAAGAGGCTTATGTTCTGCAGTCGACTTTGAAGGGCTATGTTGATTGGTTCTTATTTATCCAGATTTTTTGGCACCACAGCTTTTGGGTCATAACTATCGGTCCTTATGTTGCTCGTGGCGAAAATTTTATAAAATTATATTGCGAAATTTTAAGAAATCACTTTATTTGATATGATCGTAATACACTTAATGCAGTACACATTTAATATAAGATAGTCGCCATTCGACCATCTTTGTGACAGAGCAAGGAAACGTAAATCTATTCCTCTATTGTTACCAATAAAAAAAACCTTTAAAATGTATACAGCATAATAAAACAAAATAAACTTAAAAGTTATGTTCGTATACGAACACTATGTCGTTTGTTAATGACAACATTTAAAAACTTCAAGTAAATACCTACTACATGATTTATATGGTAGGTGCAGTTTAATCTCGAATCACGAACCATATAGCTTTTTCGTGCCTTCCCGATTAAATCCCACGATACCATACTCATTGACGTCATACGACGGCTATCGAGAGCACAGAACCAGTTCAAACCAAGAATCTGGTTTTTAATGTGCAAAAAAACGAACCGAATGCAAAAAAGCATAACGTACCATTGCACTTTAGGTTTTGGATATAGGATCATGTCAGCCAGCCAGTCAAGTCTTAGCTCCGATGTTGTGTGGTGTCGTTAAGTCAAGGTATTTGTTTATGTAGGTGTGTTTATTCTGTTATTAATAAAAACCCCAGCTTATATATCTATGTACCTTTTGTGTAATTTGTCGTGATGCTGGTCCCCTGACCTTATCCTAACTTATTTGGGGCCGGCGGCGTAGCATGTCTACTTTTTCCATATTTATCTTTATTACCCGTCATATCAGAATTCATCACCTGCATAGCCTTAATTTAGTCAATTACGATGGAGATGGAGATGGCTACTGAGATATAGAATAGGTTTACCTCAAAGATATAAACTGTATCCTTGTGTCATTGCTATCCATCTAATAAAAAGATTCTGCACTTTTTGTAGTTCGTCGCACTCGCTCTTGCACTTGATATTGCACGTTTATAATTTCAGTACAGATTATATAACACGTGTTTAACAAACAAACTTAATAAACATGTGCATCATCTAGTGTTTTCTAGAAGGTTAGGCAAACAGGTTAGGAAGGTAAGGCAACATAGTGGAATGACTGCTCTTCGGTAGCTGGATACAAAAATGACTTTATGTTTTTATTCAATGGCTATTTTGTATATATTTTTTTGTTTTTGGCGTGTTTTTGTTTTGGAACGAACTTTATACTTCCCACACATGGCGAATGTGAGTTAAACCTAAAAGAAGTATAACGTGTGTTGAGGGACAGCAGTGGTGTCCCTGTGGTAACAGCCACGACTCACGAGTTGGTTCATTCCAACGTTTTACGCTGTGTAAATTATTTCATCACCACTGCTCTCAAAACGGTGAAGGAAAACATCGTGAGGAATGTCCTAGAACCAAAAATTCTAAGCCATGTGACTACCAACCCGCACTGGGCCCGCGTGGTGGATTACGGTTCACTCCTTCTCACTGAGAGAAGACCTGTGTTCCAGTAGTGGGAACATTTTATGCTGATTATGTATGTTGATCTGGGTGACGGTCAAAATCTTGCACTTTTTTCGATCTAGCTCTCATTCCCCAAGCGCATGAAGCGCAAAAGCTAACGGAACTTCACTACAAACGGGTGTCCCACGACATCTGTCGACTGTTTTTGTTTTTAACACTGACGCAAAAAGAGGTGGTGTTTTAAGTTTGATCGCTATTTGTGTGTGTCTGTCTGTGGCACCGTAGCTCTTAAGAGGGCCCTCCCGGTCCGTCTATCGTCAACGCGAGCATGGTCGAAAAGCTTATTGTTTCATCGAGCGCAAGTGAGAACTGCTAACAAACAAGCGAGAACGCGATAACATTGTACGAAAAATAGTGTGTAAAAAGTTGTATCCGGAAATATGTTTTTGAGTAAACCTTAAGAGTTTGTGAAAAAATGTTTGATATTTCGAATTTCCATTACATGTGCGAGGTTTCTATGCAGATGTTTTCTTTGCTTTTACCAATTATGAGTATATTATGACTGGCCAAGTTCGGGTAAAAATTGTGCAAAAAAGCAGATTTTTGGAGGGTAATACTGAATTTGTTTCTCAATTTTTTTATTTATTTCTTGCATAGAAACTTAGGTATAGTGCACAAAAAACATATTAGTTTAAAAATTTCAAAGAAAGATGTGTTACAACGCCATAATCACGTACGATCGTTTGTATGAAAAGTATGACGGGTTGGCCGCTCTTAAACGGGTGAACCGATTTGAATGCGGTTTCTTTTTTAAAGCAGGTTTTCTACCGGTGGTTCTTAGACATGTTTTTATCAAAATCGCTTCAGCCGTTTGAAGATTATTTGCTCTTTTCTAGTTGATGAATGGATGAGAGCGTCTTCTATAGGTCTGATCGATTTGCAATTTGGTATTCTGTTACTTCAATGATATAAAAAGAACATAGTAATCTTGAACTGATGCTGCAGCATCACCTGGAATTTACAGAATATCCAACTCCCTAACCAACTTACAGCACAGTTATCGTGTTTGGGCTCATTGGAATGATCTCAATGAATAGGTTATAGTTAGATGAAGATGAACAGGGTCTGGTGATGGAGTAGGAAAGAGAAATAAGGAACTGTTTGCCGGGGGTTTTTAAATTTTTTGTATGATTTCACTTGTGTGCATTTAATGGTGTCATAGTTTACTAATAGGGGATAATTTTGCAAATAAACGGAAAAAACTTGGTACTAAATTCTATGTTTTAGTAAAATAATTGTTTATGCTATTTTTATTTTAATGTACACATGCACATAATTTTTATTTGTTTTCACAAAATTGTAGGGAAACTGTTCCTACTCCTGCTAAGTTAAATACAAAGTAAGTTCTTCAAAAACACGTTACTGACTGCCTGCCACGTAAATTCATAATTGGCCTAGTGGTCGCAAGCGCTACTGCTGAGCATGAGGTCACGGGTTCGATTGCCAGGTCGAGCAAAGAGTTATTGGGTTATTCCGTCTGGAATTTCTCATTAGCAGCCCGGAGTCAAGATTTGTGCTCGGTTGATGGCAATAGGTTCGCTCCCTATTACATGGGACTTCAACATAACTGGCGACATGTAGGTGTACTATAGGTACACCTCTGCCGAACCCATCGGGGAACACAGGCGTGCTGTTATGTTATATTGTAAAAGTTTAATGTGAACTCGTTACGTTAATAACAGAAACAAAATGGCGACGGGCTGAAAATTTACACTTTATTTATTATTACACCACTGCAACATGGTGCGAGGTGCTGTAATTAGTTTTTGCTTCAACATCTGTTTGAATTCCAGATATTTTGTAGCTTTTGTGGAGAAACCAAATAAAATTTGCTTAAATGTCAAGTAATATTTTTTGCCCTTGCAAAAAGTCAAAGTAATCAGTTACTTTGACTTTTTAACAAAATTTTCAAACGGTTTTTTTATTCTACAGCTATAAAGTACCGACTCGTTTTTATTAAAAAAATGTTCTAGATATTACTTAGCATAATCAACCTTTAAATCATAAATAATTTATTACTTTGCAAACATGGGTAATTATTACATTGATGTTTTATTATGAAAGTCCTCCATGTTCTACCGTCACGTGGGCATGCAAATCATATTTAATTTACACAAATTTAAAGACATTATAATTTTAAATAACAATTAGGAAATTATAACAATACATTAATATAAATTAATGTCAAATCGTTCGAATTGTAAATATCAAATTAATACAAAAATGTCAACAAGGTAATCAATAATATAAAATAAAAAACCGGCCAAGTGCGTGTCGGACCACGCACAATGAAGGGTTCCGTAGTTGGAATGAATTTATCCCAAGAACAAACTTAACATTGTAGTTGAAAAACATGTTCTCCCATACTAAATGTATGGGAGATCATGTTTTGCAAACCGCCGCAAATTTAAGTAGGTTGATTATTTCTTGTTAACCTGTACAGCCTACTTAGCTCGAAACATTTTTCATTTTAATTTCGTTATGTATACTACTGCTGTGAATTTTTTCACAAGTCCAAGTACAACCATTTAGCTAGAAGGGGGGGGGGGGGGGGGCACACTTGACTCTAACAAAATATTTCAGTTAATAGCTTAATATTTCGCAAACGGATCTCTGACTCCAAAAATGGTTTCGACAAACTCACAATATTTTTGAAAGACCTTTCTGACGATACTCCACAACATGGGGTAGATGAGGAAAAAAACTTCCGCACTTTACGTGTAGGGGAGGTACCCTAAAAAAATATATTTTTCTTGATTTTATTTTACCACTTTGTCGGCATGATTAATATGTATACATATGCCAAATTACATCTTTCTAGTACTAACCGTCTCTGAGCTAAGCCGCGGACAGACAGACGGACAGACACACAGACAGACAGACGGACATGGCGAAACTATAAGGGTTACTTGTTTACTACGGAACCCTAAAAATGGATTATTAGCATGTCAATCAGTCAGTGATTCATCATTAAGGAAGTAGTCAATTGTGTAATAACTTTTTAAAAGTATTACAATGTTCCCACTGTTGGGACACACGCCTCCTCTCTGTGAGAGGGAGTGGGCCGTAATCCACCACGCGGGCCCAGTGCGGGTTGGTAGATGTCACGTCTTCAAATTATTGGTTCTAGGACATGCCGGTTTCCTCACGTTGTTTTCCTACATCGTTTTGAGAGCAGTGGTGATGAAATAATTTACACAAAGTAAAGCGCCTGTCAGGGTTCCAACCTACGAAGAAGAACTCGTAAGTCGCGGCCATAACCACTGAGACATCACTGCTCGAGATATTGCTTGGTTATGTAATAAGAAAAATGCCCTGTAACCACGACATTTCATGCTCTTTTTGTATCCAAGCAAGGTTATGGCTTTTTCTATTACCCTCAACTACATCTATTTAGGTCCTAATGGTTTCTAACGTCGTAAAAAGAACAAACGCCGAGTTCAGATCTACGGCCAAAGTAAATAAGAAATTATGTTTTCTAGGTTATCAAAGAATTTAGGTTGGTTTTTATGTTTAGATTTTTGGATTTTAAGATCTCGAAATGTGAGAAATTTATCCGTCATGTAGCTCAAATAGGATCACATTGTTGTATATCTGTCTGTCTTCCTCAAGACTCTAAAGAAGTAATTACTATAACGTGTCGTGATGGCCCAGTGGTTAAGGCCTCGCCTCTCATGCACGAGGTAGTGGGTTCAAATCCGGGCAAGTACCAATGTGACTTTTTAAATTCATATGTACTTTCTGGGTTTCTTTTGGACATTACTGACATCGGTGAAGGAAAAACATCGTGAGGAAATTTGGACTTATAGTTAATATAAGTCTGAAATCGCCAACTCGTCTTGAGCAAGCGTGGTGATCAATGCTCGTGCCTTCTCTGTATGAGAAGAGGCCTTTGCCGTGGGCCAGTAACAGGCTGGTATTATTGTTAATTACTATTCCTACTACAAATCTGGAGCAGGACTTCCTGCCCTGTTTCTCTTCTTGTGCATAGGCTTAGTGCCACCACGACATGAGCTGTCTAACACGAAAATTTAAGCCTGATTTCCCGTAGGTAAGTACTGCTTAAATTTAGTAATGCTGTAGTCTTTTTAACCCACTAGCCTGCCTAGCCTTTTCCCAACTATGTTGGGGTCGGATTCCAATCTAACCGGATGCAGCTGGATACTAGTATTTTACATGGAGCGACTGCCTATCTGAGCTCCACAACCCAGTTGCTAAGACTGGTTGTCAGATGTCGTGCTTCGAACTTGCCGTAGCGACTGTCAAAAAGATCTACAAATGACAGCCGGGACCAACGGATTAACGTGCCTTTCCAGGCACAGAGGGTTTCGAAGTCTCGATATGTAATGGAAGGGCACCCATCCATGGACCGACCTTGGCAGCGTAGCTTACGCCCACGAGTCTTTTTAACGCACATAGAAAATAAAAAAAAGAAGATTCGTTTATTTGCGGTAAATATGACGCAAAGAAAGAACACTAAACCAAAAGAGAACAAGTTGGGGGAAATATGCATCACATTCACGCAATCGCTCAGTATAATATGCATCACATTCACGCAATCGCTCAGTATAATATGCATCACATTCACGCAATCGCTCAGTATAATATGCATCACATTCACGCAATCGCTCAGTATAATATGCATCACATTCACGCAATCGCTCAGTATAATATGCATCACATTCACGCAATCGCTCAGTATAATATGCATCACATTCACGAAATCGCTCAGTATAATATGCATCACATTCATGCAATCGCTCAGTATAATGCTGCGGCCCTATGCGATACAGAGCCCCAGCGCTGGTTTTCAGCGACAGCCGGTGTTGACGTTATGTTGTCGCCCAGTGCAGCATACAATGAGATACAAAAATAAAATAAATGTTCAATAATTAATTTACATCTATATCTACGAGTATTGTATATATAAATGAATTCCTATTTCCCTTGGTCACGGCGTCACGCGTGAACGGCTGAACCAATTTCGCTAATTCTTTTTATGTTGTGAGGAGAAGGGAAAGAAAAAAAAGAATTGGAAAATTTCGGAAATTTTAACGACTGTTTTAACTTCGCGCATTGGACAGTTAGCGCGTTTGATGAATGTGAATTTAGCAGAGTAGGATAGGTTGGTATGTATGTAGGTAGGTAGGTATGTAGGGTAGGTAGGTATGTAGGGTAGGTAGGTATGTAGGGTAGGTAGGTAGATATGTAGGTAGGTAGGTGTAGATAGGGTAGGTTGGTATGTATGTAGGTATATAGATACGTAGGTATCTAGGTAGGGTAAGTAGGTACGGTAGGCAGGGTAGGTAGGGTAGGCTGGGTATGGCAGGTAGGGTATGGCAGGTAGGGTATGGCAGGTAGGGTAAGTAGGTAGGGTAGGTAGGGTAAGTAGGTTGTTGTGGGTTCATCAATCATCATTCAATCGTTCAAACCAGCGTCAGACAGCATCTGCCTGGCATTAATGCTGAAATGAACCTTTTTGGCGCAGCCGTGAGGCACACACTATTATTGTAAAAATATTATTTTCACTTTTTTTATTTTGTATTTAGTGTTTCACAAACTGTGTCCAAATAAACATTATTCTTTCTTCTTTCTTTCTTTAGGTAGGTAGGGTAGGAAGGTGCGCCATAGATAAGTACATAGTGCTACCTGTGCGAAGTCGGGGCGGGCAGCTAGTATTTATATAAAATATAATATTTAAAATGGTACCATTCTATTCAGTCGGCATCGACTCGCACGTGCCGCGTACATGTGGGTTTTATGCGTGTGCATAAATAGTGACCGAAAAATATCAGTTCTGGTAGATACCACGCTAAACTAAAATAAATGTTAACTCAGAAGCAATAAAGATCAATTCTGTGTATGGTATTATATAGCAGAACTAAGTGGTGCCTGTCATAACAAAGTATTGGACATTGCGAGGCGAGCCGCGTCGGGTACAATAGGACCTGTGGCCATGAGAACTTCGATTTTTCATAGCAGTCGTTAAGTGTTGCTGAACAGATTGTACGAAAATGAGTTGGAACGCAAATGCACATGGGCCCAATCTTTTACGCATGATTGCTTTTATTTTACATTCTGACACTTGCCCAGCGCTGAAATAGGTCTTAGGAGTACATAATGGTTGGAATCTATTAACCTATATGCGGGAATATTAATAGTATATAACTTTACTATCTATTCCTCCTCTAGACACATACGTATAGATCTTTTGTGCGTCGAATGCACAAGCAGATAAGACTTTCCTAATTTATCGCCAACGTTTCCACTTATCCCCTCGATCCAGTTGTCGAAAAACTTAGTTTAATTCAATTCAATTAAACTTTATTGCCATCCATAATGTACACATACAGATGTAAATATTAATAAGTAGGAAAAATAGAATGTGTTAGCTCCTTGTTGTGGTTCACTTACTAGGTTTGTCGCTTGTATGTTTATACACCATGACATTTAAGTCGTCTTACAAAAGCAGTCCACTTCATGTATCCAATGACTTCTAAACATTCATTAAAAAAATGATATATTGTAACAATTTTTTAATCGCTCCTAGAGGTATTTTATGTCGGGTACATTGAGTGACCCTTTGTTAGACGTTAGACTAATATGTCATTTCTTTTTTTAAAATATTTAGTAGTCATTGGATACATGAAGTGGGCGGCTTTGTAAGACTACTTAAAATGTCACGGTGTACTTTGTTTATCATTATTTATACCCAGGTGTGCAGCATGTGTGCAAACCTCACAAAATAGCTCTACTTTACTTTGTGGCCACACTCGCATGAGCAATAAAGGTATTACATACCTCAGGGATCCTGTTATAGCCCGGATTGTTGGCGGTTCGTATTCAGCTCGAAACTCGTATTTTATTTTGCCTATTTTAAAATACCGTGAAAATATTGTGTTGTTCTAAGGACGCAAGTACACTGATCAGCAAAGGTTTGAGCTATTTACTCGCAACATAAATTTTATTTTTTTAAGTGTAAGAATGAAACAACATAACATCATTGTTATGTTTATTTTTATTTTTTATTAGCCACTCTTTTCACCTCTCTCTGTCTAGAGCTGCCAAAGACCAATCTTTATTCTCATCCCACCATGTTATGTTATAATTTTTTTTTATTTTTTATTACATACATACGATACCATTACAGTGTCCCAATACGATATTGTGTAGTGAACTAACAGTTTATGAAATAATTTACAACATAAGATTTACAAATTGAATTATATTATTTGATTAATTATATTTTGTCACTCGCGACAATATCTTGATGCCTACTTTGTAGAAATAAAACTTAGTTAAATGATACTTACTATAGTGTCTGAGGTTCCAAATGACCAACGAGAATTCAAGTCATTTCATAGAAAGACAAAAGTGTGGCTAGTCGGCTTTCGCCTCTATAATATTGTAAGTATGAAAAATTCATACAAATTCGAGTTTCAGATGAAAGCTACTAGAAAACATGATACAATTAGACGCCCACAAAGGTATTTCTAGACGAGTAAATACTAAAACTGTGCGCTTAGAATAGAAATAGGGGCGACTGTTACGATTCACACCATGAATGTTAGTGACTTTACGTGAGCAGGGCACCTATCACTCTCAAAAACCTCACAAGAATCCTAACTAACATTATAAATGCGAAAGTGAGTTTGTTTATTTGTTTGTTACGCTTTCACGCTAAAACGCCTGAGCGGATTTGGATGACATTTGGCACATGGGTAGATCATGACCTGGGTTGGGACATAGGGTACTTTTCATCCCAATATCCCCACGGGATCGAGACTTATGGGAGTGAAACCGCGGGGTGCAGCTAATTAAATATAAAATGAAAGTATCAGCTTGTAACTGTCTTACTTGTTTGCTTTATGGCTGATTTTTCAATGGTCAGATAACTATTATCTGAAGGATAACTATGACTGTTTGACGTATGTTTCTAACAAAAGCTGCAAACCACAATATACTTTCCTCTGATAAAAGTTATCTAGCTTCTGAAAAATCACCCCTTAGAAATTTATGTGTCCAAACGTCATTCTAAAACTGTCAGTTTTTCATTGAGAAGTGTCCTATAAAGACGTCAACGGATTTATGAAATTGTAAATCATGACATGAAAGTAATCTTATTATTTTTATTGCCTCTATAGCAAAAGCCATCTTATCATAATCTCTGCTGCTTCTATTAGAATTCATTCTTTACATTCATGTATTCACATAATCTTTCTTCTTCCTAAATTTATAAAACTAAAAGCCATATGTATATAGCCTATCCTACTTCTATACATATTATAAAACAAGCTCGCTTTTCGCGTTTGTCTTAAGTAACGTCTATATATGACAATGCGGTAAGCGGTAATAAAAGAGACATTTTCAACGATTCGACGAAGTGGGAATAAAACCGGTAGTTTTCGAAGTAGACGTGCGGCGGCGACTCCACGTGGCGGGACTCGACGTCAAGTTAATAAATCGTATGTCCACGTTGTTCTTCTAAACCACGCAACAGATTTCGAAGAGGTTTTCACCATCGTTTAGAGAATTTATTGCGGAGGGTTTATGTGTAAAATACGTTTATATTAAAGTTACGTTTACCTAAGAAATCTCGATGTTTTATCAAGTCTTAAAAACCGTGCGGGCCGCTAGTATAATATTATAAACACGAAAGTTTGTGTTGATGGATGGATGTTTGTTACCCTTTCACGCAAAAACTACCGAACGGAATTGGACGAAATTTGACACACAGATAGTTTATAATACGATAATTTTTATCTTGATATTCTCAGGGAATCGAGACTTATGCGGGTGGAACCGCGAAGCGCTGTTAGTCTTTTCTATATCGTCAACAATAACTTGAATTACAATTTTACATTGAAAACTTTCATCCTTATTTTATTTGTACCCTGTCGCATTGAGCAACTGAAATGCTACCCACGTTTTACACCTACAAGCATTTAACAGTACATTTGAATGCAACCGAGGTCTGTCAACAAATTAGTAGTCCCGTCTGATATGAAATGAAATGCAGAGCGTATTTCATTAACAGTGCAACAATATTAAACGAATTAATTTAAAAGGTAAAGGTATTCAGTGTTTAAAAATACGTAGCTGGATGATTTAATAACTTTTATCTACTCTCATAACGTAAAATTCGAATTATAAACTTCAAAACAAGTTTAGGTATATTGACATACTTTATAAGCACTATATCGAAATTTAAAAATAGAATCATAATAAAACACTTTTCCTCTAACAAAAGAATGCTATAATAATAGATTATACAACAAGTGAAAAAAAAGGGAATTTAATTCGAGGGACTAAGTCGGATCCCGAGAGCAGCGAAGGATACAAGGATCGACATTTTTTTTTTTTCGCGAGTTTTGTAGGTACGCTACTTTTTACCATTGACTGCGAGAAAATAAATATTAGTATAGTGGATAGTGGATTTATATGTCGTAGTTGTAGTATTTATATGACAGCCTCGTTGGTCTAGTGGTCGCAAGCGCTACTGCTGAGCCTCAGGTCCTGGGTTTGATTCCCAGGTTGGGCAAAGTATTATTTTATTCATTATCATTAATTCATTATCCAGTAAAGAATTTTAAATTTAAATGCAATGTTGGTGAGTATTGAATTCATTGGTACTGAATTATTGACATAAAATTATATATTAGTGATATTGATACATTTTAAATGCGTAATGAATTTTTTTATTTGTTAATATTTTATTTATCATCACTTTAATATTTTCAAAATAATGTATTATGTTATTATGAAATTAATGACATGACTAGAGTTCCCTTGATTCACACTTTTTACCTGACCGCGGTGGAGCCTAAAAGGAGACTCAACAAAAACATTACAGCACAACTCCTGTAATGTTTTTTACTTTAAATAAACTATTGTAGTGAGCGGCATACTAATATTATAAATGCGAAAGTGAGTTTGTTTGCTTATTTGCTTTCACGCTAAAACGGCTGAACGGATTTAAATAAAATTTGGCACATGGATAGACCATGATCTGGATTAGGACATAGAATACTTTTTATGCCGATATTCTTACGATCGATCATTCTTAGTAAATGATTGATCACTTTCAGTAGGTACTGATTTTAGAAGTAAATGAGCCTCTTTATAACTTTCAGGCCATTTTTCACATTTGGTCATAGTAACTAAGCCAGGGTACCTCGACAAAATGGGTTTGGTTAGGTTAGAATTGTAACCAACCGCGCGCAAACCGAGCGAGCGCTACTTCCAAGTTAGTCGCAGTTACTTGGCTATTTAGTATTTTCATTACATTAGTGTGCAATAATATTTTTAAGAAAGCAAAATGGGAATTATTTGTGGTTTGATTCAAAGTAGCAACAGCAGATTTATCCAACATAATTCTTTAAATCCAAGGCCTAGTATTGTATCCCCGAAGAACTGGAACCCTTATCCTGAAATATAGCCTGTACAATACGAACTGTAGGCGGTAAGCTGTAGAGACGTAAAAGGCCTTAGGAAATATAAGGAGGTAGGCTACCGAATTTTTCCTTTGAAAATTTGAGTTATGATATTTTTTGCAAGGGTAAAGTAGACACAGTTTTTTTTAATGCTTTACCCACACCTGCGTCGTTACGAGTAAATTACAGTACATTATGCAGATGTGGCCAATATTTAATACCTACGTTAATAATTGAGATGACGACAGCCCTGGATCTAGGGGGGGGGGGGGGGGGCAACCTGGGCCCGTGCCCCGGGCGCCAACTTCAGGGGCGACAAGTTCAAGCGTAGCAGACAAGTGCACTACTAGCACACCGTAAACTTTGCAATAAATGAGACGCGCAGCACATAATATAATGTTTCTATCTCTTTCTTGGTTACAACAGTTTTAGCGCCCCTGTTGGATTGGCGTATTATTGATCGATCAAATTGTATAATCATGTCGCTGCCAAAATTTTAATTTCGACAAAATTTGAATTTTGGGGGGCAGACGGCAGTTTTTGCAACGCCTCAAAGAAAAAACCCCTCCTGATCAGACGGTCTAAGTAGCAAAACGTCCAACATCGCGAAACGTCTAATGAGCAGTAAGTCTAATAAGCAAAAGCATTTGATTATGTAGATCACAACCTGCTACTAAAGAAACTTACTTAAGTGACAGGTATCAATGTACTGAAATCTGTAGAATATCCCCTAAAACTAAATTAGAGACTTCCTATACATCCGCATTCAAAAAGGTTAAATACGGCGTGCCACAAGGCAGCGTACTGGGTCCGTTACTATTTTTAATATACATAAATGACCTTCCAAGAGCAGTAAAACAAAAAATGGTCCTCTTTGCTGATGATTGCACAGTAGTTATTGAGTGTACAGACCCTAAAGACCACGAAAATAATATCAATGTTACTCTAAGCGAGATCGTTAAATGGATTGAAAACAACAACTTAAAAATAAATTTAAACAAGACTCACGTAATGCATTTTCACCAACGACGCGTAAATCCTACCATTTCTGTAGCCTACGACGATAAAATAATAGAAGAGGTTATGAATAGTAAGTTCTTGGGCATAACTATTGACAACAAGCTAACTTGGAAAGTTCATGTAGAATTGTTATGTAAGCGCATAAGTAAATCTGCCTATGCACTATTTCAGCTTTCAAAAAAAGTAAACGTTGAAACACTAGTCACAGCATATCACGGAGTAGTTGGTTCAGTCCTTCGCTACGGGGTTATTTTCTGGGGTCAATCGACTAACAGTGAGACGGTATTTAGAATGCAAAAGCGTTGCATAAGGTCAATGTGCGGTCTTCAAGTAACAGACAGCTGTGTTCCTTATTTTAAATCCTTGAAAATATTAACTCTACCGTCATTATATATTTTAGAAACTGCGTTGTTTGTAAAAATGAATCCGAATCTGTTCCCTAAATTCTCAGCAGTAAAGAAAAACCCAATAAGATCTCAACATGCAAATCAATTATGTAATTTAAAATGTAAAACCGCTCTTATGTCCAGGAGTTTTTTTGGATTAGCTCCTAAGATTTATAATAAATTACCTAACGGCATAAAAGACATGCCAATAGTTAAATTTAAAACAGCTCTACAGAAATTTTTAACCGAAAAATGTTATTACAGAGTAGACGAATTTTTAAACGAGAAATAATTACAAAACTTAAAAAACCTTACTGTTATAGTTCCTAATTATATTTTAAATTTATTGTACTAATATTATCTAAGCATGTGAATCTAGTTATTAAGTTCTCAACAAAAAACATTTGTATGCCAATGAAGCAAAACATAGAGCTACTATTATTTTTTTAATTTTTTAATACCATCTATGTTAAACCTATGTTTACAAATGAATAAATGATTATGATTATGATTATGATTATGCAAAATGTTCATGTAACAAAACGTCCTACTATCAGATGGTCTGTATAGCAGAACGTCTATTTAGCAAAAAGTCATATTTAAAACTAGATCCGGGGCTGGATGACGATAGACCGTGTGACGGTTTGTTCGACACATACGACACATTACGACACATTCGACGGGTTTTAGCACGTTGAATAACACATTAAACCGCGTTTGCTGCGTTATTATACCAACCTATTACTGTCCCACTGTGGGGTGAAAAAGGCCTTTGATAGTGCATACAAAAAACGCATAGAAATTATATTTGGTCTGAGCATGATGAGATATTTTTTTTGCTTTAAGGTACAGTTAGCCACGAAGCAAAGATCAGACATCAAACCTAAGTGTTTATCATGATTTCATAATTAATTTACTTATAATAACAAAATTGTGCTTAATTAATCTCACTCATAATATTTTTTGTAAAGCCCCCAGGACTCGTAGATTTTCAATGAAATATAAACCAATTGAGCTGAAAATTAATTACTCTCACAGATTTTCAATACCACATGTCAGAGGTTTTTCATTAATTTGAGGTATTTAATTGAATGTAACAATATCACTGAAAGGGACCTTCATTTATATTATTTAACACGCAATTTCATTAAAGCGGTTAACTTAATTATTTTCGTTTGAAAGTCTGAGTGGACAAAGCTGCGTTAAATAAAATATAGCCAAACTTAAGTGGCAGTGGGCAGAGCACATTGCTCGCAAAACAGATGGCCGATGGGGCCGAAAGGTTCGGGAGTGGCGACCGCGTACCGGAAGACGCTGTGTACCGATGACCTGGTGAAGGCCGCAGGAATTCGCTGCGAGAACCACAAAATCGGTCGAAGTGGCGGTGCTTGGGCTCCCCCAAGTAGCGCCTATGACCAGCAGTGGATGTCTTTCGGCTGAAATGTTGATGATGATGATAAAATAAAATATAGGTTAAAATCTTTGTCTAGTAAACATAGAGCTTGAGGCTTATCTTTAAGTGTAAGAAGGAAATTCACGCTTCAAGCTAGACACAATCATGAATTGAAAAAGTCATTGGTACTTGCTCAGATTTGAACCGACATTTACACAGAAAACAATCATTCGACAATTGATTCAATAATTATCATTAATAATTACACAAAGTAATCCCCAAACATGTGTCATTTTCACGAACGTACAGCCACGTCATCCACACACACCTGATGTTTTATCAATTCCTGCTATTAAGAGATTATCCGGAAAACTCATGGAAAGGGAAACATGGTAAAAATTTCAATGAATTAATGATGAGCGGAATCCCAAAAGACACAGAGTAGTTAGTAGATGGAGTGATCATTGGAAAGCGAACGGTGTAGTTGAATTAAACACTGACGGTTTTTAAAGGCATTTCAATTTCAGCATAACAACTTATATTAGGACAGACATTAACTTTATTTTGAACATGACGAATAGTGTAAAACATAAAAAGAAACAAATAAAAATGCGGTATCGAACTTATGAATTGAAGTCTTTTACCTTGTGATAAGCATCGCTAATAACAGTTTTATTTATTTCAAAATTGATGTATACCCATACAACATTATTTATTTAATGACGTGTAAAAGTAATAATAATAATAATAACCCCACCGCCGTATCTCTACGTTGACGTCGTGGTGGGGCTTGCGCGCTCCAGACTCTGGGTCTGTTTCGGTAGAGTTTACTTTACCGAGACAGGTCTAGGGTCTGGAGCCAGACCAAGAGAGATACAATCCAAGCCAAGGTCGCACACGCCGAGGGTTGCATGGCTAGGGGAATGCGTTAGTCGTTAGTGTGCCAACTCTGGATAATAGGGGACCTCCAGTTTTATTCACCCTTGCCACAGTGAACGCAGGGCTCTGCTGTGGTCGACTTTTAAAGTCCCTAGCTACTCGTGGGAATAACATGAACACTAGATCAAAAACAAAAAAACTACTTCAGGCTAATTTGCCTCAGATAGATGATGAAACACCACAATTCTCTTCGTCATCTCCTTCATCTCTTTTTCCATCAATTCCATCATCATCACAATCTTTCCGCGTTACTCTAACGCCATCATCATCATCAGTCAGTATACAGTTGGCGGATGTTGTACAGGAGACAAATACTGTCGACGATACTGTACCCACCGCTAGAACTGCAACAACTCGTAGGAAATGGAGCAATGAAATGAATATATTCATCCTACGTACATATCTTCATCTTACTCATATGGAAACCGACAAAAATGCATACCTTCCATCGCTTCACATTAAGTTTTTAGAAAAATACCCAACTATGCAAGTAGGCCGACAAAGGATAGGTGACCAACGAAGAGCCATAGTTAAAAAAAAAAACTATTACCTCAGGTCACGATAGATCAGATTTATGAGGAAGTCAGAGCTGAACTACAAATGGTTCATACACAAATACAGCAACACTCCACACAGTTTAAAGCACAAATTAATACACAATCTGGCCAGCGTATGAAATGGACGAACGAATATAATGAAGCAATAATCAGAATATACTATACAACAACACAACTAGAAACAAATAAAACGGCCTATAGAAAACAGTTACAAGAGGAATTTATAAATATATATCCAGAATTAGCACATATAACAGAGCAAAGACTATCTGATCAAGTGAGAGCAATCATAAATAACAAATATATACACCCCTACAGATTAGAAGAAATTAAAAACCAGGTAGCTACAGAATTAAGAAATAACAACTCAAACACACAAAATATAGAACACTTAAATAATGATTATTTAAACACACAAACAGACGACTTAGAACAACCTGATGAAAGCATACATTCACTAAATACTCAACATACAAATATTCATATCTCTGACACAACTACAAATACCCCTACGACAAATAATATATTCCTAAATAATAGCTCAGATACCGACATAGTTTCCCAAACTCTTATAAATACAGACGAAGATATTTTTTTGAACCACATAGATATTGGGCAAGTTGAACCTACGTCAACTAACTTTGATGCTGCCCCAGAAACGAACTCAGAAATAGAAGCCACGTTTGAACAAGCTCAACAATATTTCTCTGATACACACCCTACTAATAGGCCATATATTCCCAAGCAGAAAACTTCTAAAAAGTTCTCTGTCATAGTTACTTATATAAATACTGTCATTCTTCCTAAGTACACAAATGTCGACACAGACTTCATGAAATTGCAGACCATAATTTACTGTGCAGCATGGACGGCAGCTACATGCAACGGATCTAAAATATCACGCTCTACACAAAATGAGCGTCGTACATACATAACCAAAAAACCAAAATGGCAAATCAGGTTAGAAAAGAAAATCGGAAATCTAAGAGCAAACATAGGTAGGCTGACACAGTTCATCAATGGTCGTAGAAGTGAAAAACTAATAGCAGCAATAGAAGTAATAAAGAAAAAATATCAAATACACGCACAATATGAAGACTCAAACACACATATAGAACACTTTTTGGACACTTTAAAACAAAAATTAAATGCAGCATCCAGTAGACTCAAAAGATATATCACATGCACAAACCGCAAGGTCCAAAATACAAAATTTACCAACAATGAAAAAATATTTTACAGGAACCTTGCATCTAAAAACCGAGACAGCACGAACCAAACTCTAGAGACACCTCCTCCCGAGTCATTACGAGAATTTTGGGCAAACATTTGGGAAAATCCAGTATACCATAATAATCACGCACACTGGATTAATGAAGCAACACCACAAATCCCCGAAATGGAGTTTGAACTCATACCAATAAACACATTTATAGACGTAATCAAACGCACACACAACTGGAAATCTCCAGGCTCAGACAATATTCACAACTACTGGTATAAGAAATTCACTAGCATCCACCCATTCATATATAATCACCTAAACACATTCATTCAATCACCACATTTGCTTCCAAGATACTTAACACATGGAGTAACATACATGATACCTAAGGACGTGAATAACACTACAGACCCAGCCAAATATCGACCAATTACTTGCTTACAAACTCTTTATAAAGTCCTGACAGCCTGTGTAAGTGAAGTAGTATACAAACACCTAACTCAACATAACATTCTTGCAGAACAACAAAAGGGCTGTCGTAAAAATAGCCAAGGATGTAAGGAACAACTCACTATAGACGCGATTGCTATGAACAGTGCAGTGAAAAGCAAAAAAGATATTCATACCATGTTCATCGATTACCAAAAGGCCTATGATTCAGTACCGCACAGCTGGTTGTTACAAGTCCTAAATATCTATAATATCCACCCCACACTCAGATTGTTCTTAGAATCTACCATGCAAAATTGGCAAACTGTACTTAAAATAAATCAAGCCTCCACGACCTTGGCCACTGAACCAATCCATATAAAACGAGGAATTTTTCAAGGCGATGCTCTAAGCCCTTTATGGTTTTGCATGGCACTCAACCCACTCTCACACCTACTAGATAAAACTAACACAGGATTCATATTGACAAACGATAAGACACAATTCACTTTAATACACCTTATGTATATGGATGACATAAAGTTGTACGCAGCAGATAAAAATTCACTTTTTCATTTAGCAGACACCACACAAGAATTTTCTAACGATATAAGTATGCAATTCGGGGTAGACAAATGCAAAATTTTGTCAATTGTGAAAGGAAAAATACAAAACAACAGTTACACTCTCGGATCAGGTAAATCTATTGAGCCAATGGATGAACACAGTACTTACAAATACTTAGGTTTCAAACAATCTAGACAGATAGAACAAAAGATGACAAAAGAAGAACTGCTCAAAAAGTTTACACATCGCCTTAACCTAATCTTTAAAACCAACCTTAACTCCAGAAACACAATTAAAGCTGTCAACACATTCGCAATACCCATTCTTACATACTCTTTCGGAATTATACGATGGTCAAAAACCGATATCAGAAAACTACAGCGTACTATCAATACACTCTTTACCAAACACAGGAAACACCACCCTAAATCATGCATACAGCGACTTACGCTACCACGCCAAGAAGGAGGAAGAGGATTAATTGACATACACAATTTGCACAACAAACAAATACTTTCACTCAGATCTTACTTCCATAACAAATCAGAACATTCATCACTACACAAACATGTAACAGACGCAGATAAAAAACTTACTCCACTCAACTTACAAAATAGAAACACTCAAATTAATGAAAATCTCATAAGCACACAACAAAAAATTGCCGCATGGTCTGCCAAAGCCCTTCACGGAAGACACCTAGCCTACCTGAGTCAGCCACACGTCGACAAAGCTAAGTCGAACGAATGGCTCAAACGAGGTGAGCTGTTTCCCGAGACCGAAGGGTTCATGCTGGCGATACAGGACCAAGTAATAGCGACTCGCAACTACAGAAAATACATTATAAAAGACCCTCGTCAGCCGACTGACTTATGCAGACATTGCAACACTGCCTCTGAGACCATACAACATATTACAGGAGCCTGCAAATCACTTGCACAGACTGACTATAAGCACCGACATGACCAAGTTGCTGCAATTATACACCAACATTTAGCATACAAATATAAATTCATAAGTGAGATGATACCGTACTATAAATATAAACCCGAAATTATACTAGAAAATAGGAATCAGAAAATCTATTGGGATCGGACGATAATAACAGACAAAACTATACACTTCAACAGACCAGATATAACCGTTCACGACAAAACTAATAAAGAAGTTTACCTTATAGATATAGCTATCCCTAACTCACACAACATTCATACCACAATATCTGAAAAGCTGAGCAAATATCAAGACCTCGCCATAGAAATAAAAACCCAGTGGAAAGCACAAACCGTTCACATCGTCCCTATAGTACTCTCATCCACTGGTATAGTACCAAATTCTCTTACACAAAGCCTTAACACTCTACATATGCCCACACATACCCTGCACCTGATACAAAAAGCCACAATTCTCAACACCTGTCGGATCACCCGGAAGTTCCTTACTTCTTCCACAATATCATCAACGTTCTCTATTTAAATTCCTCCTTACACACTTGGTTCCGACCCGTGTGCAAGGTTTTTGTACTCTCATATAAGAGAAGAAAATGAAAGAACTCGAAATAATAATAATAGTTTGAGTCCGCTTTGGTTCTGTTTAGCCCTGAATCCTCTAAGCACACTGCTGGAGAATTCAGGTCTAGGCTATCGGCTGAGGAGAGGTGGTCAGGTTATATCTCACCTCCTCTACATGGATGACCTTAAACTCTTTGCCCCCAACAATTTGCAACTGATGGAGCTACTGAAAGTAACTGGAACTTTCAGTAGCGCCATCAGGATGGAATTTGGTGTGGACAAATGCGCGGTCATGCATGTAAAGCGAGGGGAGATTATGGAATCCGTGGGAACACAGCTCGCGGATTCCATAAACCTTAGAGCCCTCTCCGCATCCGAAACCTATAAGTATTTGGGTATGTCGGAAGCGTTGGGCATCAATGTCACTGACATGAAGCAATCATTGAAGGAGCGCTTCTTTGGCCGCCTGAAGAAAGTATTTAATAGTTCTCTATCAGGCGGAAATAAGGTGCGCGCCTTCAATGGTTGGGTCATGCCGGTTTTGATGTACTCTTTCGGCATACTCAAATGGACTCAGACCGAACTCGACGCTCTGGATAGGAGGGTCCGTACGCTGCTGACTGCATATCGAATGCACCACCCACGGTCATCGGTAATGAGACTGTATATCCCGCGAAAGTGTGGAGGTCGAGGTTTTTTAAACGCTAAGACCCTCCACAATCGCGAGATATGCAGTCTCAGGGAATATTTCCTAGAAGCCGACGTGGGGATGCATCGAGATGTGGTCGCTGTGGACAAGGGCCTCACCCCGCTCTCCTTGGCTAAAGAGAACTGGCGCAAGCCTGTAGCGCTTGACACTAACGATCGCAAGGAGGTATGGCAGAGTAAGGAGCTTCACGGACGCTTTTTCCGGGCCCTACATGGACCCGATGTAGATTTTCTAGCGTCCGTAGCCTGGCTGCGTTTTGGTGACCTCTTTGGGGAAACCGAAGGTTTTGTCTGTGCAATTATGGACGAAGTTATCATGACGAACAATTACCGTAGATTTATTGTGAAAGACGGCACGGTTGACATCTGTCGGGCATGCCACCGTCCGGGAGAATCAATCCGACACATTATCTCCGGTTTTTCTCGTCTAGCTAACGAAGAGTACTAGCACAGACACAACCTTGTAGCCAGGATTATCCATCAGCAACTTGCTCTGAAATACAATCTTGTGGAATCGGAAGTGCCGTACTACAGGTATGTGCCCGACCCAGTTCTCGAAAATGGAAATATCACATTGTACTGGGATCGATCCATCATCACTGACAGGACTATTGTTGCCAATAAACCTGACATAGTGATGGTGGATCGAGTAGAGCGGCGCACAATGATTATTGACATAGCGGTCCCGCATGACGGGAACCTCGTGAAAGCTGAGAAAGATAAACAAATCAAGTATCTTGACTTGGCTCACGAGGTTGTCGACATGTGGGATGTGGACTCAGCGATCATTGTGCCGATAGTCGTGACAGCCAATGGCCTAATAGCCAAGAGCCTCGACCAACACCTGAGGAGGCTATCGTTGGGCAGCTGGATCAAGGGCTTGATTCAGAAAGCGGTACTTCTGGACACGGCTCGCATTGTTAGGAGGTTCCTCTCTCTGGAGCCCTGACCGCCGGTAGCTTGGACCCTGTTCCCGATACCGGTGGGCTACTATTTTTTATATTTTTAAATGTTTTAATTTTTTATGTTCTAATATTTAAAAATGTAATTTATAAGTATTTAAAATGTAATAAAGGAGATAATAATAATAAATAATAAATTCTTTATTGACACAAAATACAGGTGTAACATGCTTATTTGAAACCCTGGCTCCTGAGCTAGGTAGCAACCTGTGTTACAGGAGCCAGTGTCTTAGTGATACCGATATCCTATTTACAGAATAAAAAATTTCATTGCATTTCATTTCAATATGTCCCAGAATAAACGCACACTACTGAGAACAAAAAAACACAAAAAGAACATTAAAAAAATAAATAATAATAAGTACCCCAATTAAAAAAAATTAAAATCATAATGCATACAATGAATTTTTACTATTATGTATAAACCATTGTTTATATTTTGTGGTCACATTACAAATCTATGCACGCGCACAGTCGGTCACGTATAAGGGTCTAGCGTACTTCGTCAATTTTGGTTTGGTTTAACTGTACAGCGGAAGTGTACTGTGTTACGTAGTTTTAAATATTTTTGGGATGAAAAAATACCTTTATTAAAAATGCCAGAAATCGATTCTGAACAAACTACTTTCATAATGTGCATTAATTCAATTACAAATTGTACAAACACAAGAAAAAAATAACAGAGAAATACGTAAAAAATATAATACGTACGGTTGAGCCTTTATTAGGAAGCTGTGCACTGAAACTTGATATTTGAAAGTTTTATTTTCCTCGCATAAACTACAAACTAAGGGCCGATTTTTCAATCCTCAGATAAAGAATCGAATAGCGTTTATTCCATAGATAGCGTGATTCTGGATTTTTCAACAGTCTGATAGTCAGTATCGGACGGTTAAAGCCCGTAACTGAGCAATAAAGTTAACTGTCCCTTCAAGCCCCAGTTAGTACGTTATTCTAGGGAATAAATAATGTTTTGACGTTTGTTTTGTTTGGTGTTTTAAATGTGCTTTGCTTAAGCGTGTTTTCGTGCTCTTATGTTGATGTTTTTGATTCAATTGACGATAGTTTCTTTCAATATTTTTAGATATCACTTTACTTATATTTTCTAGGCGACATTATTTTAACATTTTAAAACCACTAGGCTCAACTTTTAGTACCAAGTCGAAAACACCGTTAACACACAGAAAATTTGTTTATAACTGATCCTTTTTAACTAAACACATACCCACTTCTATCAAGATAGGTATAAAAAATAACAAAAAAAAAGGTCACCATTATTGCTGACCATCTGTAGATCTAAACAAAAGATAAGAAATCTCGTCAAAATGTCCAAAATACGTTTTGTTTCTATTCTTGTCTAACATGTTGAATACTGTATCTGTGCACCTCACTTGCACATGATAGTGTGAAGTTGGTTAAGAAAGACCACGGATAACTATTCTTCAGTTATTATACGATTGAAAAATTGAAAATATTTATTCGCCTGATAAACAGCCAGATAATTTTATACGGTAGATAACTATTCAACGATTTAACTGAGGATTGAAAAATCGGCCCTAAGTGAATCTACTGTGCATTTTACCGGCAAAAAGGTACCTATTGATACTCCATTTGTTTCCTACTCTGTGTAGGCACGGATTATAGACAGCTTTTTAGATTGGAAACTGATATGATAGCGAGAGATCGGGTTTTCCTGTTTAAAAATATTCTGGGCTTAGATTCCGTTATAAAAAATGTCCGCTGGATTTATGAAAAAAAAAATATTTTAGAGATTTTCCATTTGACAAAGTTTAGATTGGAGCATATACTTATGTTGCGCGTTTTTTTTTAGGATTTTGTTTATTGAACGAGTTTGACCAAGCAAATGGTTTGACTCTTTGTAAGCTCCTTCTAAATGTCTTTGTAATTAAAACGAGAAATTGGTCTTTCTATGTCCAATAGAGAGAGCAATTGCTTGAGCATAAAAAACATTAAAAAAACTCTGCACACCTTTTTATGGATCCGGTAAAAAGCTTTTAATGTTAAACAAACAAGCAAAAAAATATTCTTTGACATAATTATCCTGCAATGGACTATGCTAGGCCAGGAAATTGGATAGTAACTGAATCTCTGAGAGACTATCACATTCTTTAAAGTTGTTAACGACATTGATGGAAGCTAAAAATATAATTTACGATACGATATAGGAGGCAGGATAGTATTTTAAGGCATAGGTATAAGATATGCGACGGGATAGCCGGATAAGTTATCAGTTACCGTCGGTAAAGCGAGCATTAGCCCTCGTGCCCACGTGCGGTTTTCCACGCATTGCTTAGCGCTGAGAGTTGAAAATCGAACACTATATTTTCTTTGTCGTGCTGAGATGCACTCTGTTAGAATCTCCATGCTCGGCTCACCACCGAGAGTCGAAAGTCAAGTATAAAAATCGTCGCGTTAAAAAATCGCTGGGCTTACATAAAAAAAGATGGAGGATTCACGTGCCCCTACTCACACCGGACACCGGAACATCATTACATTTAAATGAAATTGACCATCAATCTAGACAACAAAATCCATCATCAAATCCGGAAAATATGTTTTTTTTTGTTTGCAAGCCTGAATCGGACTGGCTCAAACCCATAACGATCGGTCGCCATTCATCAAGATACTTCAGCCATCTATCAAATTCATATCCATACTAATAATTTATTGATTGATGATTTTTTTCAAGGTCTTTATTAATAAAATAATTGTTACAATGGTGTTTGCAAATGATCTTATTCTCTTTGTACACAAATCGTGATGAATTTTGTTACATAGGCAATATTTCGCCTTTACAAACATTAAAACATGTTTTTAGTATCATAATTGCGTTTACATGAATTAATTTATAATGTACATCGTTTAACTACTAGGTATGTGCAAGTCTTAGTATGGACCCATATATTATTTAATGTTTGTTACTAATAATTATTATTGTTACCTCTTCATGCCTAAGCCAATGAAGGGATGTCAATGTCGTCATTGTCTTTCAAAGATAGGTAGCTAGGCTGCAGGAAAAGGACAAAAATAAAATAAACGTGCCGCATAAAAAAACACACACAAAAATAACAAGTTAGGGGAAAATATGCTTCACAACATACGTGTCTGACCACGCACAGTGAATGGTTCCGTAGTTGGGATGAATTTATCCCAAAAACAAACTTAACATTGTAGTTGAAAAATATGCTCTCCCATACATCGATATACGTCACGATAATTTTTTTTATTGCAAATGTATGTTTGTAATCGCATAAAAAAAAAGGTTTATGTGATAAAAATAAAAATTATCGGTTTTCGGACTTTTTTTTTCCTTTACTTGTGTTGTGAGACCTTGCTTCTTGCCCAATTTCTTGATTCCAGGTCAACGGGACGTACCTGTTTACCTGGTAAACAAAGGTTTTAATTTATTTGCGAGTATCAAAATATGTCGCATAAATGGCCTTATTTCTTATTGCAGTGACTTAGAAGTTTTAAGTCTTTATTTATTTATTTATTTAAACTTTTCACACTCAAAAAAGTACTAAGGCGGACTTGATGCCTTAGGCATTCTCTACCAGTCAACCAAGGGTGGTGAAGAGATTAGATAGCAGGTGCTATATATGAGAGGAACAAAGATAAATTTAAAAAAAGTATTTTAATGCATTATAACTAAAATAGGTACAACAGTACAAACTACATACACATACATACATATTTACTATAATATATAGCTATATTATATATATATATATATACATATATACGAATTCAAGGGAGAGAGGTGTTGAGATGACTCTACTCTATTTATTTTGAAAATAACTCCGCAATTTCCGCTTTAATGCATACCGACTGGTGGCCGTCCTGATATCAAGAGGAAGCGCATTCCAAAGAAGAATGGACTGAATATGAAAGGAAGAATAAACAAAGTCAGAAGTATGAGAAGGACAGAGTAGGAGAAGATTGATTTAGTCTTTGTTACAGCTAAGGCACCATAGACTTACGTATTTGATTTAGATTTGAATTTGATACCTCTACACATTCCTGAGAAAAAGGGTCTTGATGGACGGGCAACGAAGTAGTCCTATAAGGGTTCCATTTTTTCGTTTGAGGTACGGAACTCTGAAAATTATGAAATACAAAATATATCACACGAAGTCGCGGGCAATAGCTAGGGAAACATACAGAAAACTTCGGTCCCTGTTTGCACGACGCTGAGCGATAAAACACTTTACTATCGTATCATGCTAATGGAGTTTAAACAAACCCTTTAAAATGTCATGTCTCTTATATTGGTCCTTTGATAATACACGTAAACCCATTGCAAATATATTAGGAGCAAAGCTTGGAGGCGTAAGATAACTCAGGCTTCATAAACAGGTCAACCTTTTCTTGACCATTTTCACGGCATTCACGGCAGTTTGACCTCGAAGGCAGCACTTTCTCACATTTCAGGCAAAATTTAATGAAAAGCTATCTGTGGGTCGTGGGTCAGGCTTGACTTTGATTTTCAGGACCTTTACGACCCCCCAGAGAGCCACAAGATAGTGTATTGTCAACGTAAAAGGCGAAAGCATAGCTGTACTATACATATAAGAGACCTCAATTTGGATTTCTAGGTCGACTTATATTATATTCTCGGGTAGAGGAAGATGACCGCTATCAGGATCAACTGAACCACCATCAAAATGGTACGATATACATACAATAGGTAAAACAATTTTTTCGTGCGGTTAGGAATATCTCGTATGAAATTTTAGAGGTATGAGCAACAGGGTGTAAAGTTTACTCATACTCTATAGAAAAGGAAGGATCTTCCGACCAGACGGGTGTCGTGTCTGGCGGGCAACTGCCCAATGATTGATGTCGGGAGCTTGTATATATGTCGATCGCGCGGTAAAGTCTAATTGTGCGATGCAGGATTTGTGAGACGTCATTATGTTGTGTGACGTAAGATCTCTTGATGCGTAGTTCGCATGTGGCGATGTTGATGCCGCTACAAAATCATCGATATCGGAGTCCTATTTTGTGATCTCGAAAGTATAAATTAACCTTAAGGCTTGTGCAGATCAGCGCGACATGTCGCGCGACGCGACACCGGTTATTGTTATACTGTGAAGTTTTCTTAGAAATTGTATTATTCGTGTCGCGTCGCGCCGTCGCGTCACGCTAGTCTGCACAAGCCTTTATCCAATATATTGACTGGCACCTATAAATACAGTCAGCCTCAAAAATATGTTTACATCAACAAGAATTAATTTAAATAATTGTCTACAATCAATTATCAATGTATACCCACAAAACATATTACACATTGGGTACTGAATTGTAACTACATATTGATGCAGTATCCTTCCTCTTTTTCGTGTGGTTAGTGACAAACCTAGTGTCAGAGGTTTTATTTGCTGCCCGGCGCCCATGGGCCTCTGACGTGGCTTCACATGCCGTCGAGACATATTTCTCAGGCATGCCGGTTTCCTCACGATGTTTGATGCAGTATAATTGAACACAACAAATGAATTCTTCATGATGTATTTTATTTGAGGTTCCTTTGTCTGCCATACCTTCAATCTTTAAAAATAAAAGAAACACTGGTTGTAGCCGGTTTTTCTATATTAAAAGCTGTATTCCAATACATTAATAAATATCTATTACTTAAACATCACGTTATGTTGACACTGGTTTACAAAAACTATAAAGTTAAGCACCTAACAGCACAAAATGCAAAAGATAATTAATGAATGGTACGTTTCAAACTTAGGTTCGCAAAAAAGCAAAAAAAAATCTTGATGAGATTAATTTTATAAATGAACTACGTATAGAGCTATGATGTTTGTATGTCAGTTTGAAAGATCTGCAGATATGTTAAACTCAGGCAATAGTAAAAAAAAACAACGAAAAAAAGGGAACGAAGGCAGACCAAATAAAGAAATTGCCAGTATGTGAACAGTTCAAGCTTGATAATCGAATTTATTTTGATCATGGTTAGTTATTATTCTTCTGATATGATGAACAAGGGAAATGGTCCTCCGAGCCTCGGAAAGCACGTTAAGGCGTCGTTCCGGTTGTCATTTGTAGAGCTTTGACAGTCGTTTCAAGTCAGAAGCCCGAAAGTCTATCAACCAGTCTTAACAAGGGGTATCGTATTATCATATTAGGTCAGATAGACAGTCGCTCCATGTAAAATACTGGTATTCAGCTGCATCCGGCTAGACGCCGACCCCAACATGGTGGGGAAAAGGCTAGAGAGATGATGATGATGACAACAACAACAAAGGGGATTATGTTCTCAATGGCCCTCCACCACGGGCCAAGGATGATACTGACAGCTCAACAAATCACTCACGCTCCAATAAAATTTACAAAAAACCGGATGCAAAAAAACCGCAGCAAAAACTAGTCCGTCGAAACCAGCAGTTGACGTCATAGAATCATAGATCAAGTTATAAAAGAGACTACACCTTTTGGATATATATCCAATATAACTTGAAATGTATAATCAATACGATTGTAATGGATAACCTAGGTTAACGGTAACTAATAAACCATATTAAATTCTAAAGTAACCCTGTACGAGTATATCACTTGCTGAATAGCGATTTCCGTAGGATATTCTTTGACATCCACGTGGGTGACGCCGCCGGCAAAAGCTAGGATAGAGTATATATACCTAGGACCGCCTCTGAAACCAGTTTGAAATCATCACTGAATTTTGAAGTTTTTTGAATGGTAGACGAAACGTGATCTCAATCGCCAAGATATTCGCTAACCGTATGGCTTGCAACGTGACATGATAGGAATCTTACTAATTAAAATATGCATGATGTTATACTTTGTTCTTACTATTTTAATATTTAAACATTTATTTATTTAAACTAGTTACCCAGTAACTGGGTTGTGGAGGTCAGATAGGCAGCCGCTCTATGTAAAATAATGACAGTGCCACCTCTGGCAGCGGCCGTCGCGACGGCCGCTGCCAGAGGCGGCACTGTCAACATGTTCCATACAAACCTAAGCATGTCAGTGGGCGTCACCGATTACTCGCACTACGAGACAAATGACGTATAAAAAACTGACAGCTTTGACTGGCGGCTCGTCACAGAAATAATGCGCTGAAGGCAGTTTCGGCGCCACCAATTTTATGAGTACTGTTTCTAAACGCTGCTGTCGGCGTGGCGACTCCGTGCTCTGTGTTGTTATTAAATATAATCCTTCGCTTGCTTCTTGGAATGAAGAGCGAAATGAGTCCTCGCCACACCGCAAAGATTTCGCCGCATTGGCGGTCACACGGTGAGACTGAGCGGTGCCGTTCCGGCGTCGCAACGCGTACACTCCTCCGCGCCTCGTCTTGCGGGTTGCAAGTCCTGTGTACGTGTGGTGCGACGCAAGAACGCACCGTGTGGCATACCATGGATATTTGTATGTAAGACGTCGCAGCGATACCGTTCCGGACCGCGCCGCCGCCGCGCCGCCGCAACGCATTGTGTGCATCGGCTCTTACTCATACGGCTAATATTAATAACGTTGTTAGCGATCCCGTAATTATAATTATCATCTGCACAAATCTACAACTGTGGCGAACTTTTGGACCAATAAATTTTTATACACTGTTGTGCCATCGACACCACGAAGAAAAAGATTTACAATTGTGTGCAACTGGATACTCTAATATAGCCTAATATCCGACCTGGAGATGACTTTCACCAATCTGTTTGATGGATGAAAAGTAATTTATATCTTAAAAAATATACCTATCGCGAGTGGGTTGGCTACAAAATTCTAAAACTATTTTTTAAATTGCACTCATTCGTTGAACGATTACCTAATTCGTTTTTGTAATACAAAATTTGATTTAAAATATTCTTTACCCATTAAACAGATGGGTGAAGGTAGATAGGGATCGAGTTCTAACCGCAACCGCATCTAGTGGTCTTTAGCTGTTACAAGCATTTATGTTTAAATGTTTAAGTACCTCTTCCAGCAAATAGAGAGCTTTAGCCTTATTGAAAGCCTATTAATCTGTTAGCAAATCTGATGTCAAGTGCTTTGATTTATATAATGTTCCATAATGTAACGTCATCTGTACATATTATAAAACAAAATCGCTTTTCATGTCTGTCTGTGTGACCACTTCTATCTTCTCTACTACACAACGGATTTCGATGCAGTTTTCACAATCATTTACAGCAATGGTTCCCAGCCTTTTACCGTACGCGGCCCGCCTTAACTTTCTTTTAACCCGAGTTACTTTGTCGACTTATACCGAAAATCTTAAGAATGTAGGAGCGAGTGAAGCGAGCTCGAATTTTTTTTGCTCCCTCTCGGATTGGTCAGAAATACTCTTTTGATCATTCAAACAGAAATAGGAATAAATTTGTTGTTCGTTTTTCAGCATTGCTCGACTAATTGAGTTATGCAGATAAACTCAAGAATTACGATAGCATATAGCATAATTTAAGAGTGAGCGAAGCGAGCTCGAAATATTTTGCAACGTTTTGAGTAGGGTAGATTTTCGTTGTGTGGTTTTCCTTTCATACAATAAAAAGAGTTATCTTGTCGACTTATGCAGAAAAGGTGATGAATTAAGAGAATGTATTAAGAATGCAAGAGTAAAGTGAGCTCGGCAATTAATACGCGCCGGCGCTGCCGCTGCTTAAGATATGTTAGGTTTTCTTTTGCCCGTCATAGAGAAATAGTAAAATATTATGTCGACCTATTCAGAAAAGCTAAAGCTTATTTTACATCACCTAAATATTATATAACGTTAGGGTTTCGGAATTTAGCCTTTACCTTTTCTATACCAAGAACACAAAATTTTAAATTTCGTTTATTTTTGGAGCCCTTGTGTCACTCTACGCCCACAAATGCGCCCGACTCTATAAGACGTAACTTAATATATAATTTAGATAGAACACAGACATCACAGAAATTGTACGTGAGTTTCGTAAGGGTATAAATATTCCCGTACGAGGCAAGGGCGGGTCAGTAGTAAAAATAAAAATAGTAAATCTATCGATTTCTGAGGCCACTGTGAGCCATATAGCGTTCCATTGCAGGGCAAAGGTTTTTGTTCACACATAAAACGAATAATATTTTTCTCAAACATGCTTGGCAATTTGAGCATTATTTTGGAATCCTTCTTCGAGCTAAATGGAAATTGCTGTACTGGCCGAATACATGCGAGCGTCCGGCCAGCAATGTTTGCATGAAAATCTTTATCTGTCACCAAAAATCGATTCGCATACAAATAAATTAACTTCGTGCGAATCGCCTCAGGAAAAAAAAAATATAATGTTTCGATTCGCCCGTTCTGGTCGAGTAAATTCGTGCGAATCACCAATAAGCTGAAAACTCATATCGGTCGTGTTATTTAAAATGGAACGAACTTTTTCCTTCAACACATGGCAACTAAGGCGGTAACTTATCATTTATTTAAATTTCGATTTCGTTTACAAATAGACCTTTTTAAAGTAAAAAAGAAACAAATGAACATAGCGGCGCGTGAAAAATTATCGTTGTTCGTCATTGATTCTGGAATTTATAATTAATTTACTTAATTTCCGCGCATTATTTGAGAAAAGTACTATATAAGCCTTGGCCGCAACCAGGCATTGTTGGACTCACGTGTGTGTGCCTCGACTTCGTCTCGGCCCACATTTTCACGATCGTCCATCAATGCCCTTGTTGCAAACCGCGACATTAATGCACTAATAATCATCGTATCCTAAATGACATCATTTTTTTTTTCCCAAATAGTAAACATGTGCAATCATCATTAACTATCTTTGTGTTGAATAGCTATATAGGATGTTGTTGTCTTTCGAGTTTGTTGTAATGATGATGAATTGATTGACCCAATTAGGCTGGGTATTAATTTTCTAATAGTCAAAACATCCGGTATAGATCGCATGACTAAGAAGTATCTGTTTGTTGATTACACTTTCGAATAGAACAAAGAAAACAAATAATTGACATACAGAGGCACAAAAGTAAGCACACACCTACCAGAATACGCCTACGCCACCACGCCACGCTACGTCTATCAGAATACCAGCGCTGCGACATTTTTATTTATTTTTAAATGTCGCGGCATCATGCTGAGATAGGAGCCTTTTGGCCTCGTACAGGACTTCCTTCTTTGAATTTTTTAATTAATTAAAAAATAAATAACAACAGATCACACTTGCAATGGCTGCACCAAATAGCTCCAGTTCAGTATAATTTTCGATTTAAAAAAAAACCAGTGGTGCAAGTACGTAAGGTATTGAAATATCTACTGTAGTAGGGTAATGAACACTGAACCTAATAGGAAAAAACCAAAATAAAGATGATCAAAAATTCTTAGCAGTTGAGTTCAGTGGGCATAATCTACCACGCGGTTGGTAGATGTCACATGTCTTGACTGACGATGTTCACATGGTTTCCCCGCGATGTTTTCCTTCACCGTTTTGAAAGCAGTGATGATGAAGATATTTACTGAAAGTAAAGCGCCTGCCTGGGTTCGAATCCACGACCAGACGACTCATAAGTCGGGGCCGTTATAACTTGGCCACCACCGGTATAATAGGTAAATATAAAAATATATTATGTCAGGCAACACCCTTACAGTTGACCGATATCCACTATATTGGTCCCAAACAAACTACCTCAACATGACCTAAATTATCCTAGGGAAAGATTCATGGGACGTCAACCAAGTTGAATCACTTCTGAGCTGTCACTTGTGGAATTTATCACCTAATCTTATGTTCCTTGCTAAATTAATTTACAAATAAGTTCTAATATATTGCGAAAACCGTGCTAACGGTTCTACGGTTTTTAATTATATGTAATATGTATACATAAATAGACTCACGCCTTTTTCCAGTAGGGGTAGATAGAAGCTACAGAACGTTTTGTGTATTATAAATGTACTTTAATGTAATAAACTTATATACACAAACCTTCGTGTTATTTTCGCTCGAGTATAAATTTCGATTGTTTTGTTGGTATATTGGCGTGTGCTACCTGTCATTATGGCAGATTTTATTTACTGTTTTGTGTTGAGTAATGTAAATTATTTTGCATACTATTGTATAGAATTATGATTGTATTTTTTTTCTCTACCTGAACAGACAACTGTGCTGTTGGGGAGTTTGTTGCGCCACTTCTTCTTCCCAGCTAAAGCACTAGGAAGTGGTGAAGGGTGGGCGTTTTGGGGGACTGTCTTATGTAATTTTGACGTTCGAAAAGTGCTGATTGTCAGCCTAGTTTAAATAAACGACTTCTGAATGACTCGAAAAGCGACTTTAATTTATAACATATATGATATCTTAATCGTATCATAACGTATCGTATCGTTTACATTACTGGCCATCTATTATATAAATAGATAATAGATGGCCTGTGATATCGCTGTCGCGCTCGGTTGCGATATCGATTCGGTACGCGATGCCGAATTGGTACGCGATACCGATGCGTCAGGCGATATTGCCTATCGAGCGCGACAGCGATATCCGCGTACCGATTCGGTATCGGGTACTGATTCGGTATCGCGTACCGATTCGATATCGCGAACCGATTCGGTATCGCAACGAAGCGCGACAGCGATATCTTTTATATCTGAACAGGCCTTAATATGAGATGCTTTTGCCTTGATGATACAGACAGTCGGTAACTTTAAGTCGTTCTTGGAAAGGTTGAGTATCTTTTTTTCAAACAAGGTAATATTGACATAATATTTAAACTAATTAAATACTGCTACTAATGAAGAGACTTACCCAAAACTGATTTTGTTAAACTAATATTTCAAGTACACTGAGCTTGACGACCAAAATAAATCATCGAAATAATTTAATTTATTTTTCGCTAACATGCTTGGAAATTCGAGCATTTAGTTAACCTTCTTCGAGATAAATCGAAAAGAAGTCATGTTTAGCGGCCAAATAAATTACTATGAAAACCCTTAACTGTCGTGTTATTAAAAAAAACTGGACAAGTGCGTGTCGGACCACGCACAATGAAGGGTTCCGTAGTTGGGATGAATTTATCCCAAACTTAACATTGTAGTTGAAAAACATGTTCTCCCATATGGAATGCATGGGAGATCATGTTTTTCAAACCGCAAATTTAAGTTGGTTGATTATTACTCGTTAACCTGTACAGCCCACTTAGCTCTGATAGTTTTCCTTTTAATTTCGTTATATAAACTACTGCTGTGAATTTTTTCACCAATCCAAGTACTACCATTTAGCTGGCAGGGGGGAGGGTCACCCCGGCGGACTCTCCGTCCGCTTACCGGCCCATCGTGCTGCTCGATGTGGTGGGCAAGCTCTTTGAAAGAGTAATTGCAGACCGCCTTGTCGGGCAGCGGGTGCGAGTGGGGCCGGATTTGGCGGAGAGCCAGTATGGTTTCCGCAAGGGGCGCTCTACGGTGGATGCCATCATGCGCGTTCGAGCCCTCACGACGGGGGATGCTGTTGCCCGGGGTGGGGTAGTCTTGGCGGTGTCTCTTGACATCGCCAATGCCTTCAATACCCTGCCCTGGAGTTGCATTAGGGAGGCACTCCGGTATCACCGCCGTGTCCTCACGGAGGCGATCGGCGGCGGCGATCTCTCGCGTCCGGCCCTGGTTCAGGCCATGGTTCGGAGCGAGAGTGCATGGGAGGCCGTCACCTCCTTCTGCGAAGCAGTTATGCTCGCGAAGGAGGAGGCGGAGCGCGCGAGGGAGATGCAAGCTGCACGCCCTCGCGGCCCTAGTCGCCGCAGGAGACGCCCCGGGCGTCGGAAGTCGAGAGCCGACTTCCGGCCACCGTAGACGCGGGCTTGCGGACGGTGAGCAATGGGCAGCTCGCCGTCCGATAAGGACCAGGCCCTTGTCGCCGGCGCGTTGTGTTCCACGCGCGCCTCAAAGAGATGTCAGCACCAACTGTAAGCACCAATGCCTGCTGGAGTTGCGGGTTTGTCCGAAAGGGATATCGCGGCCCCGGCACACAGGCAACGGAAGGAACACGGGTGAGTTTTAGTCAGTAAAAGTCTGACACACCCTCTCGCTCTGCCCAGAGCGGGAGAAGTCATTTGATGATTTCCAATCCTCAAAAAAAAAAAGCGGGGAGGGACACTTGACTCTGACAAAAAATTTCAGTTAAAAGCTTAATATTTCACAAACCGATCCCCGAATCCAAAAATGGTTTTCACAAACTTGCAATATTTTTGAACGACCTTTCTAACAATTCCCCACAACATGGGGTAGACGAGAAAAAAAAACATCCCACTTTACATGTACCCCGTGTACTTGTAAAGTGGGGATGTTTTTTTTTCTCGTCTGAAAGACCTTTCTAACGATACCCCACAACATGGGGTAGATAAGAAAAAAAAAAAGATTCCCACTTTACGTGTAGGGGAGGTACCCTAAAAAAAGTTATTTTTCTTGATTTTATTTTACCACTTTCTCGGCATGATTAATATGTATATATATGCCAAATTACAGCTTTCTAGTACTAACCGTCTCTGAGCTAAGCCGCGGACAGACAGACAGACGGACATGACGAAACTATAAAAAGAACGAATTTTTTCTTCAACACATGGCAACCAAGTTAGAAAGAAAGAAAGAAAGAAAAATATTTTATTTGGGACACGCACAGGAAATACAAACAGTAAGTAATAATAAAAAATAAAAATATAAAATTAAAATACAAACAGAAAAGTAAACCTGTGCGAGGCCAAAAAGGCCACTATCTCAGCATAATGCGGCGATATTTAAAAATAAATACCGCAGCGCTGGTATTAGTTAGTTGGTGTTAGTTGTTATTAGTTGGTAACTAACTTATCAAAGATTTTACTTAAATTTCGATTTATTTTCCAAATCGGGCTTTTTAAAGTAAAGAAGAATCCTATGAACATAATGGCACGTAAAATATCGTTGTTCGTCATTGATTCTGGAATTTATAACTAATTTACTAAGTTTGAATTTCCGCGCATTATTTGGGAAAAGTAATATACAAGCCTTGGTCGCAACCACGCATTGATGGACGATCGTGAAAATGTGGGACGGCCGCGACAGTCATGTACTATTTTGCCTAATCATGTTCAGATATACCCATCACATCTGCAGAGTTTTCCTAGCTAATTTAATTTGATCCTGTAGATAGTAAAGTTCACGTCTAGTTTGTAAAGACTAGGCACTCTAAAGACGATTTCCGCGCAAGCTCCGCCCCAATACACCCCGCCACTCTGATATGTGGTAAACGCTAACACATCTGTAATAAAGTTGCATATCGCGTGCGCTCTTTGATCGTGTTTGAGCACGAAACTAAATGCCGTACCTAAGACTCAATTTTTATTTCGTTTATAACTAAAGTAATCATTGATGTAGAGAAAAAATATCTTGAGACTGGATAATAATAAACTATATTTTTTTACTGTGAATATTTATTTTAGACATAAAAGCCGAGCAATCTTTATCGATAAATTTAATAATCTTTAAAAGAGACACGATTTTCGAATAAAAAATTAATCGAGCGAAAATGTTACAATTACGTAACGGTCTTGTGAAAAACAAAGATCCAATAAATCATATACTAAAGTTCAATTTTGATTGTATGCGTGATTATTTCAGATTAATGCAAATGAACACACAATTTAGGGAGCCTGCTCTTAATATCACCCTGTGGGCCTAGCACGAACGCGCGGACTAAACATAACTTAAATTCAAATGATTTTAAAATTGAAAATACAAAAAACAATTGAATATTTTGTCTTACACATAATATTTTTCTTAATTTTGAGATTTTAGTCATATTGTGATACCCACTATATAAATATACAACCTTAGTTTTTGTTTACCCTAAACCTCTTAAGGGGTCATTGTACTCATGATTATGAACAACTTTCACTATGGGAGCACCGCAGAAATCGCGAGAAAAAAATCAGCTGTTCCCTACATTTATGTTCTCCATAGCTCTTCGAAATATAGGGCACAGCAGATTTTTTTTCGAGATTTCAGCAATGCTCCCATAGTGAAAGTTGAAGTTGAAGTTGTTGTTACATATATCATGCATTGAATCCATGGTATCAGTTTTCGCGTCGATGTCTCTGCCAGCCTGTATATACACAGATAGTGTTTGACGCAAAAAATTATAGCAAAATGATATAGAACAGTTGAATTTTCGATTAAAAAATCATTTGAATTTAAGTCGCGCGTTCATGCTATAAGCCTCTGTGTGTCTTTTTGATAGTACAGGCCATAGATATAGCTCAAACAGATGCAAATAATTTCAGAGACAGTGTCTAGCGTTACCAGTATCTCAAGACGTACATACAAAGCAATAATACAGTCTTGTCTGTATTGAATCTGTGCTCGTATTTGAGTGCACCCAGCCGCTCTTAAAGCACAAAGACGTACTGCTACTGTATTACTTCACTACAGAGGAAATGAATGCGGAACTCAGATGAAATTGTAGAGCTCGCTTGTATTGTGAAGCAGCGGCCGTGTGGCAAAATAATTGTAACATCTTTAAATTCGTGACACATCAGGACCTTAATATGATTGGATGACTAATGAGGAGCTCGTGGCTAAGTAATCACAGCCACTAGGTTCGATCCAACGGGTTAAGCTATGCTTGCCAGGGTTGGTCCGTGTATTGGTGACCATCTTAACATACCGAGACTCCTCCGTGCCTCGGAAAGCACGTTGAGCCGTTGGTCCCGGCTGTCATTCGCATGTCGCGGCCGCTTCCACTGGGCAACCACTGCTCCTAACCGAACAATCAATTTTATTTGAGTCTATTTAAGTGCTTCAATAAAATGAAGGTGTTTGTTCGATCTCTATCATATTAAGGATGTTTTTTTTTAATGCAGCAACCGTACCTATTCTTAATTATTTAAACCCTGAGATTAGGACTCAAACTATTGCTCAATTGAAGAAAACCTAGGTATGTGAAATAACAACCAATAACTGACAAATGCGTGCACTGACTGGACAGGTCCAGTCGATCTCGTGGAGCTCAACTCAGAACTTAAGGAGCTTAACTCGACGAACAATACCAAAGAAAGGACATTGGGTAGGCCGCATAAACTACTCAAACTGCCAGACCATCATTAAAACTTACCAAGAAAGAAAAAGACGGAAAAAAATTAAATAAATAAAAACATCCACATAGTCATCACAATAATTAAAATAATATAATACTTTACAAAGTATACTCCATAGGTTTAAGGAGATAAAGGTAAACAAAAAAACCGGCCAAGTGCGAGTTGGACTCGCACACGAAGGGTTCCGTACCACCGTACAATATTTAGCAAATGTGACGTATTAAAAAAAAAAACTATTTACTAGATCTCGTTCAAACCAATTTTCGGTGGAAGTTTACATGGTAATGTACATCATATATTTTTTTTAGTTTTATCATTATCTTATTTTAGAAGTTACAGGGGGGGGACACACATTTTACCACTTTAGAAGTGTCTCTCGCGCAAACTATTCAGTTTAGAAAAAAATGATATTAGAAACCTCAATAGCATTTTTAAAACCTATCTATAGATCCCCACACGTATGGGTTTGATGAATTTTTTTTTTTGATTTTCATTTCTAAGTATGGGGAACCCCCATTTTTTTTGTTTTTTTTCTGTTTTTGTGTGAAAATCTGAATGCGGTTCACAGAATATATCTACTTACCAAGTTTCATCAGTATAGTTCTTATAGTTTCGGAAAAAAGTGGCTGTGACATACGGACGGACAGACAGACAGCCATGACGAATCTATAAGGGTTCCGTTTTTTGCCATTTGGTTACGGAACCCTAAAAATAAACAATTTACCAACGTTATTAATTCGTTGACGTTTAGAGTTTGGGTGCTTTACAATAGACAGATTACAAAATATTATAATAATATTACAAATCTAACAAAAAATTGTGCTCAAGCAGTTACATCTATGAAAAGTAGTTTAAGAATAAATGATAAAGTTTAAACATACATTATTAAAAGAGGAAACTATTGTAAAAATCTAGAAGAAAGGAGAACCGGACAAAATGGTCCCCACGACCAATAACAACCATACATATGTCATTAGATAGGCATTTTTATATAGAACAATAACTACTACGGCGGCTCATTTCAAATCGCTGTGAGAAAAAAGTTGTGGCGATGTTTCGCAGGACTGACCTGGACGCTAGATAACAGAACACTTGAATATTAAACACTTCTAGTGGTCTAGTTTGAATATTTTCAAATGTATGCATTGCGATGATAGTATAATAATGTGGTACCATCAAGCTGATGTGTTGGTGGACCTAGACGCTAGATTACGGAACTCTTGAATAGCTTCTTGTAAACCCATCTAGTGTGGGCTCATTAGATGTGTCTCAATGAGTCCTGTTCATTTTACCTGATGATGAGGACCTGATGACTGAGCTGGACGCTAGATAACGGAACTCGTCCAGGTCAGTCCTGCGAAACATCGCCACAACTTTTTTCACACAGCGATTAGAAATGAGCTGCCAGAGTAGTTATTTTACTACTGAATTATCTATCTAATGACAGATGTGTGGTTCTTATTGGTGCTTGGATCAGCTTCCATACATTTTTGCCGATTCTCCTTTAATTTGGTTTTAGTTAGTATTTAGTGTCGTGATGGCCCAGTGGTTAAGGCCTCGCCTCCCATGCACGAGGTTGTGGGTTCAAATGCAGGCAAGTACCAATGTGATTTTTTCAATTAATATGTACTTTCTGAGTTTATCTTGGACATTTCTGACATCGGTAAAGGAAAACCTCGTGAGGAAACCTGGACTTATAGTTAATATAAGTTGAAATCGCCAACCCGTCTTGAGCGAGCGTGGTGTTCAATGCTCGTGCCTTCTCTGTATGAGAAGAGGCCTTTGCCCTGCAGTGGGACAGTAACAGGCTGGTATTATTTATTGGTTTGGTCAACTATAAAAACCCGTTTCATGATTTGTTTACCTTTAACTAAACCTATGGTTGCATCAAATATCACGTCTTACAGCAAAAGGATTTATCTTTCTTCTGTAACTTTGAAATAAAATTCTAAGGGTGCAATGATATTCATAAACCTATTTTCTTACAAAGCTTGCAAACCTTTGTAATGTCAGCTTGCCTTTGATCAGTTTTGCACTGGATTTCTGTTTTATCCATTAACCTTATTCATTGTCGTACGGGCTTGGTATAGCAATATTTTAAATTTAAATAAAGTTCTTCAAGAAATAGTCCTAAACCTCACCACACTCATAATAGTATATTATGATACAAGTGTGTAATGATCAATGCAAACGCGTTTCATATGACGTTTTTCAACACACATGCAAGGAGAAAAACAGACTTGTTGTAAGAACTTATGCTAGAATAACGTAATTATAGAGAGATGATACATTTGAATTTATAAAGTTCAACTGACCTTTGTCGCCAGGTACTGCCTATTCGGAGCTTCTTTTAAAAACTTTTCAACGTCAGTTGACAATACTTTAGATTTCGTATTTTTAATAATAATAAACCAGACAACGAAAACTTTAAGAAATATTTATGAAAAATGATGCGCTGGTTTTGTTTATTCCGCGCGCCGCGCCAGCGATGCGCCCGCAGTTGTAAATAAAGGCTCCGGCAAAATTGTTAAATAGATAGTCTGTTTATAAAAAATATAATATACAAAAAATATGTAATTTGATGAAATATTATGTTAATTTATTTGCACAGTAGGCATAAAAAGGCATGAAGTCTTTAATGAGATTGATGAGATTAAAAAAAGGGCATAACTCTGCTCGGGTGAAAACGGAGAATGCTCATTTAGTAGTATAGGATAGTTCATACTAATTCCATGTAGGAATAGTAAATACTAATTCCAAGCTGCCATGATAGTACTTACTAATTCCATACTACCATATCATTACTCCGACTAGTTATCTGTGGCGCATATAACCGCACCAGTGCGGCAATATAAAGTAAGAAACACGCGTGTTTAATACACTGCATTATGAAACTAAAAGTGATTTAATAAGAGCCACTTTACGAGCAAGTGTGTTGAAAAAAACTTTTATCGCCGTCAGTTGTTTAAATGATGTAACAGAAAAATCTGAGCAAGGCGAAGACAAGCTGAATAGGTTGTCAAAATATGTGTCCAGCCTTCAAAATATTTGTGAGAAGTCTGGAGGTCTTGTCACAAATTCTTAGAAGTAATTTTAATGTGACATTGAATAATCGTAAGTCGTCTGAGTTGTCACATTTTGTGCGTCTGAGTGATAAAGCAAGTCTAGGAAAGTGATGCACAAATTTATCCAGGCATCTTTCCGCTAAATGCTCAAACGCATCTTAACTGTAGGGGCAATGATTTACAGATCCTTCTTTAATTTTGCTAATTAAAGGTAGCGTTTCATAAGAATATGCACCTTATTCTTATTTCCATTATGTTTGTATTCCTGTGAGCAAATATGAATACGTTTTTGAGTTTCATACAAATAGGAACATTATATTAATACGAATAATGTTGATAGTTGTATGAAACGCTTATTTTACTTAGCAAAGTAAGGTCTGAATGCCCTGAATTTTGCCCTAAGCCATCGTTGTAATGTTAAACTGACTAAGACTGACTGATCAGTAAAAATGAGGTTCCGGCCGTAGACGTTTTCGACGACCATTTTTAAAGTGTAGGTGGGGTAGGTAGGGAAAGATCACACACGCATACACACACCTCACACGTCTTAAAATGACTGGGCAGGATTACACCTCAGACCAAATAAATAACCAAAACAGAGCGCTGTAAACAGTGAAGTGATGCTGTACTAAACATGTGTGCACTTTTTTTGGTCTACACCAAAAAAAGTGCACACATGTTTAGTGTTTGATTATAGTGTCACTGTAAAAGTTTGTAAATGTGTGCGTGTGGGCGTGTATGCACAGAGCGGCGGTGTAGTTTTGGCATGTTTCACTGTATTGTTCGCAGTCTTGGTTTTTTAATTTAGTCTGAGCATTATATTAAACGGCTACCTAAACTAGAGGAAGCGTAAGTATGCGGCCGTCTGACCTTTAACTCAGTAACAAATGTCTAAGTTCAAAAATAAATAACGGGTTAACAAGTGTCTTTCTCTTTGGAGCTCGTGGCTAAGTTATAACTGCCGTACGGTTCGATCCCTCAGGTTAAGCTTCGCTTGCCGGGGTTAGTTTGTGGATGGGTGGACCACCTTAAAATACCGAGACTCCTCCGTGCCTCGGAAAGCACGTTAAGCCGTTGGTCCCGGCTGTCATTCGTTGATCTTTAACAGTCGTTACGGGTCGTCAGAAGTCCGAAAGTCTGACAACCAGTCTTACCAAGGGGTATCGTATTACCAAGTTACTGGGTTGTGGAGGTCAGATAGGCAGTCGCTCCATGTAAAATACGATATTCAGCTGCATCCGGTTAGATTGGAAGCCGACCCCAACATAATTGGGAAAAGGCAAGGCAGATTGAAGTGTCTTTCTCTGTCTTAAAATAAATAAATGAAAAGCGTCTACAATTAATTCGAAGAAAAACGAATGACTCAAAATATAAAGGAGCATTGCTCATGCCAAAAGCAAACTCCATTTTATTTCCAGAACTTGTTCCCGCGTTTATGTGGACTTTATTTATAAGTGGAAAAAAAAACATGACTGTGCTTGTTTCCTAAGAAATGAGACCCTATTTGCGTTTCTTTACCGCAAGTTGACATTCAATGTTACCTATGAATAAATTCCACGTTTTGGTGACTCATGCTTTGATTCTGGTTCCGATGATAGTGGAAAACCGATATTTTGTCATGTTTACAATTGGAAAATCCGGGCGGAATATTTTGTGTTCCTTACTATTTAAAATTAATGAATTTTAAATAAATCCCTATTTTTTTTTTTATCATAGTTTAATCTACTTTACCTATAGGTATGACAAGGGCAGACTTTTTCTTCTCTGCTCTAGTTGTTTTTACCAACTGATTTTACCCAAGTGAAGAATTGTTATTTAAAAACTAGACCCCTTCCTGCTTTGCATGGTTTTTACGACAAAACATCTTGATTTCTTCATTAAGTAAGTTTAATATAAATGTACAAGCTGTTGCCCGCGACTTCGTCTGCGATCCAGGATAAAAGTAGCCTATGTTCTTCTCCGGGTTAAGGTCTACCCCTGTACCAAATTTCATCCAAATCCGTTCAGCTGTTTAGCGTGAACGCGTAACAAATAAACAAACAAACAAACTAACTTTCGCGTTTATAATATTATTTTAGTTTATATACATAAACCTTTTGTAATAAATTCTCTAAGTAATGATAGCCGCATCAAAATTCGTTGTTTAGAAGAAAATCGCGGTTACAATGAAAGGCACGAAAAGTGACTTTAATTTATAATCTGTAACCAAATACTTAACGAACCTCCAAATATTAAAAATATACTAGCTTCTGTCCACGACTTTGTTCGCGTGGAAGTTGTAAGACACCACAATATACTAAAATAACAGCCACATTTTGCAGCAGCTCGCCCTGAGGTCAATACCCGCAGCCTTCAGTAGCAATATCCCATTGCACGCGCGCGGCATGCTTGACAAGCACGTGTTTTTTCGAGCTTGTCAAACAAATTTGACCGTCTAGGGACGCCATTAGGACTTTGCGACTGAATTTCGTCGTATAGCGATCGCTATCTAAGTCGAGACCTCAGCCCCAGACCTCGTGGTAATAACTTTACCAAGCAAGCAAGCAAGCAAGCAAACTTTAATAAGCATCACCTTTGTACGTATTTTTCTGTTCTTTTCTTTTTGTCTGTATATATATGTGTACATAAATGGTTAAATAAATAAATAAACTTTTTTTTCAAAAATATTAAATGTACAGTTTTGACTTCGCTACGATTTTATTATATGTATATATATATTACCAGACTATAATATACATGTTATGTAACCAAACACTAGACTTGTCAGTTCAATACAATATTTACTTAACAATATCGTTTCGTTTACTTACCTAACATGTGTTATAAGTATAGCTTAGCCAAACATTTATTAATAGAGACTAACAATATACATAAAACCCTAGGATTTTCTTTTGGGCAGCCGACACCGTATCGAAGAGAAAACAATTTACGTAAGCTTATACAGGAATAAGGTTAGGCGGCAACGTAGCATCCCATTGATAACTCTTGTCATTAATGCTTTGTGGTAATCCATAGCCTTGTTTGTAACATACTTAACCTTTTTCCGGGGCTTTGTTTTATTTTTGTCTTAAACAAAACGAATGTGTAAGCATATTAAGTGTGTACCGCAATACAATCGCGATAAGGAAAAATGTGTTTTTATTTACACTCTCATCTTCATTTAAAATTTAAATGGGGCTAAAAATATCTGTGCATTGATACAGTGTTTAAATCCTGCTTGGTTTGTATCTCATAAAATAAAAACTGCTGTATCATTAAAAAATAATTTAGCCGATCGAAATGAATGAAAGTATGAAATTAATGTTTTTTGCAGTGACAAGTTCTTTAGGCGCGTTGAGCGATTTTTGGTAGCGAATAAACTTATAGGTTCGCGTCACGTCACGATAGGTTTCCAAGTGCGAACCATAACGATAAAGGAGAATCCTAAGTTCAACAAATACCGGAAAAATAATCAATTCTATTTAATACGAGTACAATAGGTCCGCAGACAGGCGCGACGCGACTCTGGTGGAACAACTTCTATGAAAACATCTCGGAAATTGTTCTACCGGTGTAACATCGTCTCAGTCTGCGGCAGCCTTAGTGAATAAAGGATTATAAAAACCTTGAGAATACGCACGCCACGTGACACACGCAAAAACACGTGCAAATAACATTTGCATTTCCATGTTCTCCGTCTGAGACAAAGGCTTATCGCGCTAATTATCGCGTAGTTAACTAGAATCAACGGTGAGTTAACTATAAACCAGTGGTTTCATACCCATGAATTAGCAGAAACTATACAGAGGAATTTTATTATGGTTCGTGGAAGCAATAACAGCCGCACGAGTCGATTGATTAAGTTAGGCTACACTTGCCGTGGTCGGTCCGTAGATCTTTACATACGGAGTCTCCTTGCCTGGGAAAGCACATATTCTGTTGTTCCCGGTTATCATTCGTAGGTCTTCGATAGTCGTTACGGGTCATTATAAGCCCGAAAGTCTGACAACCAGTCTTACTAAGGAGTATCGTGTTACCAAGTAACTCGGTTGTGGAGGTCAGATAGGCAGTCGCTCTATGTAAAGTACCTATATTAACTACTGCATCCGGTTCGACTGGAAGCCGACCCCAACATAGTTGACAAAAAGGCTATGTAGACAGATGATGATACCCATATCCGTACCTTCGCTGATGAGACGCTGCACACTTCTTAAACGACATAAATTACTTAAAAATGTTCCACCGTACAGTGAGAGTTTTTTTTTTGCTAACCCTTGTTGTCCCACTACTAAGCAAAGGTCTCCCCTTACTTATCCAGTCTTCCTTATGTTGTGCCTTCTCCAGCCAATCGGACGAGTCCAAATCGTCACGCACGCGTTTTTTGGGTCTTAACTTTACATACCGAAACCCCTTCGTGCCTCGGAAAGCACGTTATGCCATTGGTCCCGGCTGTCATTCTTGGATCTTTGACAGTCGTTACGGTTCGTCAGAATCCCGAAAGTCTGACTAACAGTCTTACCAAGGGGTATCGTGTTACCCAGTAACTGGCTTGTGGAGGTCAGATAGGCAGTCGCTCCATGTAAAATACTGGTATTCAGCTGCATCTGGTTAGACTGGAAGCCGACCTCAACGTAGTTGGGAAAAGGCTAGGCAGATTGATTCAATCATTACTTCTCGGTTCGTTGTACTTTTCAATAACTTTTAATCTGGCCATGACCTTGAAGGTATCCGTATCACCATATTATTTTATGTTTGAGTGTGACTTTACTATTCAATTAAACTGGTTTACTAAAGTATCAGTTAGTTGTTTGTTCAACTTTTTTTAAATTCCTCGTAGGAACTGAATGACTTATGAATTAATTGTACCTTGTAAGTACAGCTATAGACGGGGGAGAACCGAGTAAAACAATTATTGAAAGACAGCTTTCAACTTAGTCTATGTACTTAATAAACATTGTCCCTTTTACTCCCAAGGGTAGACATAAGGATATCCGTAAGAAAATAGCAATAATTATAAAGGTATGTGGGAGTTTTGCAAAAGTTGATGCAAACATTCTTAGCTTTTTTACCTTTGTTTATGTAGTTACAAATATCGATATTTCATTCTCGCCGATTTTCCCAAGGACAGTCATAAGGATATTCGCAAGAAAAATAGTAATACAAACAAAGTTAGGTATGTTGTCTAAAATTCGAATGGACTTTGAAACTACGTTCACTATAAAGTTCAAAGATTTTGTTTGTTTTTTAATTCTTTATTGGCCAGGCATAGGAATATATTTTATATTTTTGTGATGGCATTTGTTGTTCTGGCAACTGGCTACTGCGTGTCTACGCAGCACCTCCCTGTGAACCGGATCTTGGGAATATAACAAAGCGACGATGTTATCCCACGCGTACATAATGTTATGTAACTGTGAATTTATTGGTATCATAAAATAACTTACAAGAGTGTCTGTACTTAAGTAAATACGTCAGGCGTACCATGGGCTTTGCTATCTGGCAAATACTTTTAACACGCTATTCATATTAAAGCGAGGTTTGCATTATGAAACTTGTGTCGTGAAACAGCAGCTTGACAGTTCTGTTTCGGGATATGGCTAACTAACACCCGGTTTTTGAAAAGCTGATAAATTCAACTAACACACTGTCATATCTCATGTTAACTGCTCAGATTAGTTGGCTGAAATAATTGTTATTATTTCTCTTTATGACACCGTGTTAGTTGAATTTATTAGGTTTTCAAAAACCGGGTGTTAGTTAGCTATAGCCCTATACAGAACAGTCAAGCTACTGTTTCTCGACACTACGAGTCGTTTCATAATGTAAATCCCGCTTAAGGCCTGCTTGTACCACAAATCACTAAATATGTACTCTATAGGTTTAGGTAGGTAGTTAAATAAAGTTAAAGAAAAAGACCACGTGACGAGACAGCTGTCAAGTGAGCGACTAAACGTAATACCTGTCACTTCAGTTGTCATGGTACGTCACAGTTGTACTCTTGAATTTAGGAAACTTAAAAAAAAAAGTAAGAAAAATTATTAGACGTTTAGAGTTTGGGCTCTTTGTTTATTGATCGAACAAAAAAAATGTGCTTAAACAGTTACATCTACGAAGAGTAGTTTAAGAATAAATAATAAAGTTTAACATACATTAATAAAACAGGAAACTATTGTAAAAATAAAAAATAAATTTAATTTGGTTTCATCGTATTTTTTAAACAAGAAAGTGTCTTCAATAAAAACCGTTTTTACGTTTTGTTTAACTTTTTTTAACTACATAAACCTATGGAGTAAATGTAGGTGTAACGCTAAACGAATTTAAAACATAGTTATGTTTCTCTTAATCCTTTGAAGATGACAGACACAGAGTGATTTCCTAAATATGTTTAGCGCTGAACATACTTAGCAATTTGTAGTGCAAACGGGCCTTAGAGTTCAACATAAGGAAAGAACAAGATGTCTCTTCCTTTTTCCTCTGTTTTATTGGATAAAGGCCTTCCTTAATCATTATTTGCTTTCTTAATTCTTTTCAGGATTATTTGGGACCGTTTCACAGTGATTCGAGGGTTAACTCACCCTCTTCTTAAGCCCCAGATCACTATGTTGCCCTATATGTGACTTTAAGAGAAAAAAATTACCTTTACGCTAAGTCAATAGTAGAACGAATAGAATAAATAGAAAGGAATCAACATAGGAATAATTACATTCGCAAGTTCTCGGTTAATCCTTCTGGGGCCTATTTAATACAGGGTCAAATTAAATTAGCTAGCAAAACTTCACAGACGTGATGGGTATCGATATCTAAACATGATTTAAAAAAAAGTAACAACGCTACCAGCGGTCTTTGATCCCCAAGAAAACATAAAATCTTTTTGTTTATTTTATTTATCGTGTTTAGATACCCATCACGTTTGCAGAGTTTCGCTTGTTAATTTATTTTGACCCCGTATAACTGACATTGTGGTATATTTGTCAAAAAATGGCAACATTGCCACAAAACTATGTTTTTTTTTGTAAACTTGACGAATTGTCGCCTGTCATTGTCACAAGTCGGTTTTATTAAATAGGTCACTGTTCATCACTTACTTTACATACAACAAACCAGAAAGTTTTTGTTCATAATCAGTAAGTTATAAAACTTAAATCATGCTTTCTTGACACATTTAAAGGCTCGTGACGGTGATTGTTCTACCGTGTAGTTTTCTTAGAATTATTTTTATTAGAGTCGCGTCGCCCCGGTCTGCAAATTCAAAACTTAAATAAAAATAAATTGTATTATTCGTATGCACAAAACTAGTTTATAGTCAGTATTCGCTATTTCAGCTATCATTACATGGAGCGTTTTAATAAAAATCTTGTTTTACAACAAAAAATAACGTTGTACGTATATATTTCACCTTTTCCTCTCATCTCGTAACTCGCAGTGAAGTAAGTTAGCTCCGTCCATTGCAGCATAACGACAGATTAGGTAACACCTTGTGCAATAATATTACCATATCGGTAACTTTACCTTGACCAGCCTTGACATTTTACCTGTAAATAGCAATTTATTTTAAAACTGAGAACAAATATTAATTTATACTAAATTGGGTTTTGTTATTATTTTTAATTCGTCAAACATATTTGGAAAACATCTGCACATTGTTTACCCTAATTTGCAAATAAATGATTTTGAGATTTTTGAATTTTTCTTTGCGTTTTGGACTCCACTTCTTTTCAGAAGGGGGGGGGGGGGGGGGAGGCTAAACTGTAAAGAAATATTCGAAGAAATAATTAATAAAGCAGTGTTTATACAATACTAGCAACCCGCCCGGCTTCGTACGAGTAGTAGAGCATATATGTCAACTTTTTTTTTCTGTCGTAGTGTCGTATCAGCCTGTTGCCTCGACCATCTAGGTAAGATTAAAGTGTATCTGATGTTCATCCTACTTGGCGTATTTTACATCGTCATATTTCAACCAATTTACAAAAAATCTTAAGGCGCGGACTGACTACGATTTAAAAAACGCTACAGCTGCACTCACACAACCGCGTCTATACGGTAGCCCGACGACTAAAGTATGACCGCAATATCTATTTTTACAATTACAGAGCATTAAATAACGTTGAAAATTGAATAAATATTTGGGTTGACGATGTGAGTAAGCTGCGAATGGGCATTTATTTTACGGGTTTTATTTAGATTATTCGGAATATACATATTAAATTAAATAATTGTCTGGTTAAAGTTATAAAATAATGTTTATTCTATTGAATTCTTTAAAAAAAAGTGTTGTTATCGCTGAAAATACAGAGATGTTCGACGTCAAAGTTTATTTTTGTGAAGTATTTTTTATTGGGAATACCAGACTATTTTGTTCTATTCTATTCGGTTAACATTTTTCTTTAAACCCTTCTCTGTCCATTGTATTTTTTGCGTCGTATATTTTTATTGCGTTACGTCGTACTCGACTATCCAAGAAACCAGTTTTTTGGGAATATTGAGGTAACACCGCGCCTTAATAAATTATATACACCTAATACTTTCTCATGAATCACTCCGTCCATTGGTGAAAACTGTATGATAATCCGTTCGGTAGTTTTTGAGTTTATCGCGTTCAGACAGACAGACAGACACGGAGCACTGTGGATCGAAGACATTGGAACTAAAATTTTAAAGTGTCGGTTTTTTGCTTAAAATGGCTTCTAATAGTCAATATTATGCATACATATAAAAAAAAACCGCATCTAATCTGTAAAATCAATCCTTGCACACGATGATTTTTGAACTATTTATTTATGACCTTTTGACGTACTTGATTTTTTTAGATCAGGTGCGGTTTTTAAACATTAAAAAAACCGCACTAAATCTCGTTATATGAAGTATGTCATAAACTCATAAATAAATAGTTCCATCATCGCGTGCAAGGAAAAAAAATGTATGGAGCTAATGCTTATATCTCCGGAACGAAGTGAATAATCGCTATATTATAATTCGCCAATTTTCCTACCAGATTGTATTCTATGATATATGCCATGCCATAGAGTACCACAGATACTAAAGGCATAGACAAGTAACTGATGTTACGTCGGATGCAGACACGCGGATTACATAATATTTCACTCTTCATTGTATTTCAAAACCTTTTTATTTTTATTTTTTATTATATTTATTTGTCTGTATCTATCCGTGACATCACTGCGGGCCCTATCAGAATACCAGCGCTGCGACATTTTTATTTATTTTTAAATGTCGCGGCATCATGCTGAGATAGGAGCCTTTTGGCCTCGCTCAGGACTTCCTTCTTTAAGGCTTGTCCAGACCAGCGCGACTTGTCGCTCGACGCGACACGAACAATACAATTTCTAAGAAAACTTCACAGTATAACAATAAACGGTGTCGCGTCGCGCGACAAGTCGCGCTGGTCTGTACAAGCCTTTATATGTTACTGTTACTTTGTTTTTTATTGTTTTTGTTTTTTTCCTGTGCGAGTCACAATAAATACTTTTTCTTTCTTTCTCTTCTCATATATATTTGGCTATTAGAAGCCATTTCAAGCAAAAAACCGACACTTTAAATTTAAGCTTTGTCTTCGAGAGCCGTTTTGTTCCACAGTGGGGCGGGGGACTTTGTTTTATATTTAGCGTTATAGGAAATTTTATTTTTATTTTTAAACATACATAAACGTCTTACAACTTGTTTTGCTTAGATTAAAATTTATTGTTTAAAGAATATTTATTTATTAGTTACTTTTTTTATTTTATACTTTGTTTAAAATATGTATTTAAGTAATTTTTATCATGTTCTTCTTTATTTAAAGTTACTTTATATTTAAACACTTGCTAAATTTTAAATTAAAGGTACGTAGGTATATACCAACGTGTAAGTTAAAACACTTAATAAGCGTGTGCGATCTCCTATTTAAAAAAAAATTAAATATAGTGTATTTTGGCCCCTAATTTGTTTTGTACCTACTTTTGATTTCGTTTTGTTGGTTAATTTCGTGTAGATATAAAAATATTATTTCATAATTTTGAGTTAATTTCTTTCGAAGTCGGTTTAATTTTTTTAAATTACTTTTTTATTCAACTTTGTAATTCCGACTTTAGTCCCTACTTTTCTAGGATTTGAATGCTTGGAACTACCTACATCCGCAATCAAAATAAAACTGATAATATGCTACTTAAAATAATTAGATATTGTTTCCTACAGAATTGGTAATAAAAAGGCCAATTAAATACTCGTATTGATTATGGTAAAGTGATGATTTATCTGCATGTTTTGATAAAAAAGACGATTATATTATAAAATGCTGCGCAGATTTTTACGACGCAGTTTTATAACCATATTGTTTGAGCAGGAAGATAACAGTAAAAATATAATTATCATTTTTATGACAAGAACAATATTAATCATCACACGGAAAATTGGTACGCTACTCGTCTCACGGATTTCGTAAAAGATGATAAAAAGGGCTTTTATAACAGGAAGTAACATCCTCCTATGCCATACATAACACATACATACACGTAGGTACTGTTATTTCAGAAGAAATCTCAAAAGTCAAGTACTGCAGGATGATCACGAAAAACGACCTCGGTCAGGGGTCGGTTGCCTGGAAGACATCGCAGAAAGCAATAAGACCTCCCATTGTATGTTTTGTAGTGTTTAATTTATTTGTGCTATGCTTTTTTCTGGTGTACAATAAAATATATGTCGAAAATACACGTTACTGAGTTGACTAATCGGGTCGCCAGCGCCATCTAGCGGCGCTCGATAAAGACTACATCATAACGCTCGGACCGGCTGGAGCTAAGCAAGGTTCATGGATGGCGGTCAAGCAGTGAAGGCGTTTAGAAACTGTCGTGCGTTCGGAATAGTTGTGTATTGTGCCTACAATGTGTGATTAATTTGATCGTAAGTTATAGTTTTTCTATTGCGCAATAACCAACACTACCCATAGTACACCCACAGTCGTTAAAATATGCCTGATAATAACGAAGAGACACATACCCTCATCCATCATTTATAAATAAATAAACGACCATCATGGTAGACGAAAACACAATTTTTTGGTAATCCGAGTCTGAATTTGTCAGATAAAATAACCATTTATTGAAGGTGGCAACGTCCTACGGTATATAATTAATAATAATAGCATTTGAGGTAGTTAATTTTTGTGTCCCAAATGTGAATGATCAACCTTATATTGAATCCATCAAAGGCCAATGATCCTTTCATTGGCCTTTGATGGATTCAATATAAGCTGCACCATTATGATTATGTGTAGTAAATTACATGCAGGTTTGTCACTAACTTGTGATAAAGATTAAAAATGAAAAATGCGCCATTTTGTCTTCTGATGTAATTTATTTACCCACCAAAAACATTAAATATAAAGTAGGTTGCCAAGACTTAAATAACTCTTTTATTTAATAATATATTTTTTATTTGTATGGGCATATGCCTCAGATTATATAAAAAACCAAGACAGAGCGCTGCGAACAATACAGTGAAGCATGCCAAAACTACACCGCCGCGCCGCTCTGTGCATACACGCTCACACGCACATATATATTTACAACCTTTTACAATGACACTTTAATCAAACTACACCACACAAAGTGCACACATGTTTACGAAATCGGCTTCACTTCAATGTTGATAGCGCTGTCTTGGTTTTTTATTTGGTCTGAGGCTAATGGTAAGGAATTATGTCAATAGTATGGAAAAGTTCAATGGAACGACCATACAATATTACATTTTGACCCAGATATAACATTTAGCTTTCTTATGTGGAGGAGACCTTTGGCTTTTAGTGGAACATTTATTTACACCTACAGTCTTATCGAGACTGTGTAGTTAGTTACAGTTGCTAGTCAGTTAAATAACCACCAGGAGACATTTGCGGGTCAAAATAGAAGATAACACTTCAGACATAGTTATTCGTCATATTAATGTTTACTCGTAAACAATACTACGCCTTGATCTCATAAATATGTTTGAAAATCTGGGACATGTTTTTGTGTATTAACACAGAATAATACGAGTACAGATAGTTCCCTCCACATTTTAGGTATGACCATGAAGCTACATGTACGCAGCGGGCTCGACTTGTTGGGCCAATTTTGTGAGTGTAACATAGTCAGAAGATCTAAGAGTTACGCGATAGAAAGCGAGGTCATTTCTAGGTGAATATATCTGTAGGTAATTAGTGCTGTGCGACCTGAATTACGCTGTATTGTGTCGTTGCAAGAGTCGCTTTTTATTTAAACGATTTTGCGGAGTGAACCATCTGTGTTAATCTATGGTATACTCAAGTTCAGTTCAACATACTAATTCTTTTATGACATACACCCGATAAAAACTTTTCCTTTGAAATGTGTTAAAAGTAAATAAAGCTATATTTGTGTTGGTTTATTGTACCTCTCTGTTCATTTATATTTTAATAGGTAAGGTTATGACCAAAATAATATTGTGATTCATTGGGATTCTGTTTACGTGAACTTTTATTGGTGGTAAAATAATTTGCAAATACTTGAGATCAAATGGCTGCGTTGATCTGAAGATTTAGGGATCAAACCATTAAAACCGCAAATATTAATGTGACTGATCAGATTTATACTTTTACTAGCTGTTGCCCGCGACTTCGTCTGCGATCCAGGATGAAAAGCCTATGTCCTCCTCCAGGTCATGGTTTACCCGTGTGCCAAATTTCATCCAAATCCGTTCAGTTGTTTTAGCGTGAAACCGCCACAAACAAACAAGCAATCAAATTTAATTTCGCATATTAGTTAGGATTTTAAGGCCTGACCACCAATAGATACATGCCTAACCTAATGGCCTTATCTAATGGCTGAGGCACTAGCATGAGCACACGACGTAAACGTAAAGTAAATTCAAACGATTTTTGATCCGAAAATACAATAATCCTATACGTTTTCTTTGAAATTTTTGTATCCAACATAATTAGCTACATACCTATCAACTCAGCCTATCGCAGTCCACTGCTGGACATAAGCCTCTCCCAGGCTGCGCCACAACACCCTGTCCTTTGTCTTCCGCATCCAGTCTGTCCCAGCCACTTTTATAAGGTCGTCGGTCCACCTAGCTGGGGGGCGTCCCACACTACCGCCGAAATGCGGTCTCCACTCCAGGACTCGTTTGCTCTACCGGTCATCGGCCAAACATGGCCAGCCCACTGCCACTTCAGTTTGCTTACTCAGCAGGCTATCAGAACTCCGGTTCTTTTCCGGATAACTACCTATAGACATGAATAAAGTCTTAAAACTTATATTCCAAAGGTTTACGTAGTTAAAAAAAGGTAAACAAAAAAAAAACTCGTGACGAGACAGCTGTCAAGTAACCGACTAAACGTAATACCTGTCACTTCAGTTGTCACGCTACGTCACAGTTGTACTCTTGAATTTAGCATATTTGTTGACGTTTATAGTTCGGGTTCTTTACAACAGACAGATTAAAAAATATTTTAATATTATTATAAATCTAACAAACAATTGTGCTCAAGTTAAGAATAAATGATTGTGTTTAAACATACATTACAAAACAAATTTAATTTCGTCTTATCGTATTTTTAGTGTCGTGATGGCCCAGTGGTTAAGGCCTCGCCTCTCATGCACGAGGTTGTGGGTTCAAATCCGGGCAAGTACCAATGTGACTTTTTCAATTCATATGTACTTTCTGAGTTTATCTTGGACATTACTGACATCGGTGAAGGAAAACATCGTGAGGAAACCTGGACTAATATAAGTCTGAAATCACCAACCCGTCTTGAGCAAGCGTGGTGATCAATGCTCGTGCCTTCTCCGTATGAGAAGAGGCCTTTGCCCTGCAGTGGGACAATAACTGGCTGGTATTTTTATTATAATACCTACCCAAGTACTTAAATATACTTTAAATAAATAATTAATCACAGACGCAATAGCCAAGTGACGTTTTCAACTATTTTTAGTTAACTTTTCTATTTTTTTTCTGTTATATTTTCCACAATTCGTACGTAAATTTATTATGATCATGAATTGAAATAGGTTAAACAAGAAAGTGTCATCTATAAAAACCCTTTTAACGATTTGTTTACCTTTTTAACTACCTAAACCTATGGAGTATATTTAATATTATGTGCGAAAAAGCATTTTTAATTATAAAATCGTTTGAATTTACTTTACTTCAACTCCACGTGTTAGTGTAACTAAATAATTACTGTTCGTAATAAAAAATAATTGTTATTTTGTTAAAAAAATAAGGAACATATTCCTTCTTTTTATAGAAATACAACGTGCCGCTACAGTGGCGACATTAATTTAACACACGGGTAGGGCTAGTAACCAGTAATCATAAAAATTGCAACAATATGAAAGAATTGATATATTGAAAAATTATAATTGGCAAACGCTCGCCGACATAGTGCTCTCTCTTTCCTTCAATTTGCATACTCCCTAAACGTTATTCGTTTTAATTTCATTGATGGGATGTTATGATCCGTCGACACCGGCAAATGACCTCTGCGCTACAGTTCTATAAGTACAGTAGGTTACGCCAAGATGCTATTAAAAAAAAATGAAAATAAATAAATTAATAATAACGTCTAATGAAATTAAAATATCTTCATATAACGAAAGCGCGAAACAGTATACGTTTGTTAAATTAATGTCGCCGTTCAAACAGCATGTACATATTTATGATAAATTAATGTGATTATGGGTGGGTTTGAGTTTTTACTCTATTTCAGTTGCACTTTTATGAGCAGAATTATATAGAAAACTAAAAAGAACCTACCTACTTAGATTATCCAAACCAAGTTTAGTTGAAAACCTAGTTAGTATTTCATTTAGCGAAGTAAACATTTAGTGAACCGGTTCAAACAGCGAATTTGCGAAATTTATTTATAACTTAACTACCTGTTCGGAAAATTACCACAAGGCAACTTAGGTTAACTGGAAAACAGGAACTAAGTTTAGATCGAAATCTTGAGATGCCTTGTACACTAATTTCTTAGAACCCTTCCGGAATATTACACGACAGAGACACGTGAAGGTTACAACGCAAATGCAGCGGAAACATAGTCTAAATAAATCTTTTGTAAGTGTCAAGGTAAAGGTCGAAATGCATAACTTATTAGAGAAACTAGCTAGGATAATTATTTTAAAGATCACAGGGTACAGTTCGACTCAAACTTACTGGCGGCTCGGAAGTGCGCTACTCGCTGCGCAGTACCACCCCTCACCCCCGCTGATCCATGAATTCATTATTGTGCAGCGACTCGCCTCATGTTCCGAGCCGCCATTAACTTTGAATCGAACTGTACAGGCTGGTACAGTCTGAGAAAACCGCCACTGTGTACAAGTGGTAGTTAGACCACTTGTCTCAGACCTAGAGGGTTCGATTCCCAGTGAAGCCAAAATTTTCTGCTGGGTTTGGTTGGTGGTGGGGCTTGTTTTAAGTCCGCCAGGCTAGCTACCACCACCTTATCTAAGTCTGTCACCATAACAACTATGGTAACAGCATTGTTGTGTTTCGGCAGTTAGAGCTAAGATTAGCTAGTTCCTGTGTGGTTGAGGATTCCGAGGGAAGCTCGTTTTACTTTCGGCCTGATCATCAGAGAGCTGCTTCCCCGTTGTGGTTAAAAATTAAAATAAACTAACTGAACAGACGGCTGTGCTGCTGGGGAGTATACTGCGTCACTTCTTTTTCTCAGCTAAAGCACTAGGAAGTGGTGAAGGGCGGTCGTTTTGGGGGACTGTCTTATGTAATTTTGACTTTCATAAAGTTCCTCCAATAGCTATAAGCGGAACACCATTGCAGCCTGTGGCTCAAGTTAAGTACCTAGGACATCTGGTTACGGAGGACTTCTTTTTAATCTGATGATGCAGATTTGAACAGGGAGCGAAGGGGTTTGCCGGTTCGATGCAATATGTTGCCCGCAGGTTTGCACGTTATGGTAGGGAGGTGAATGTGTATTTTTTAAGGGGTATTATTTAGTTTAAGGTGTATTTTTTTGTATTTTTCCAAAAATTCTACACATGCAGCTTGTGGGTGAAGTACCTATACATAGAGGGCCTACAACAGGACGGATGGCGTTCAGTTCAAAAATGGGTTTTAGATGTTGATGGGGCTTCCACGATTCTGCAGCGCTTGGCAGATGTTCGCGGAAGCCCGTGTTGACGATTTTTATACCATAATGAGAAAGCGGGCGGCGTCAATGATGGGTAAGTTGCGCGGAAGCTCCAACAGCATCCTAAAAACATTGTTCGACAAGGTGGACAGCCTCTTTATTAGTCACTGGATGCGGAGGCACGTATCAACATGTGTAGAGTGACGTAAGCATTCGTTGTTGTTAGGTTAGTTTGTATGTTTTACTAATACACTACATATACATAATCTTTGTTACTAATACCATATGTATTATTGAATTACTTTTTATGTGTGATCAGAAATCAATGAAATACAATATTATTTAAAGTGCTTATTCTCAGCGTAGATTGACTATATGACTTTTGATTTAGATTTTGAATTGCATAAAACTCCGAGCATAACTTGCTCCATAGCGTGCTGTGAGACCTTGAATTTGTGAACCACCGACCAGCCCGACTTGATTACGCAGAACGAACATACATTCGGAATTCCTCGCGTGTAGGTACCATCGTGGAGACTGGTGGTTGATCACTTTTCGTCCTAATTACCTAAGCAATAAGGTCGAAAAGTGGTTGTGGTGGTACCTACTGTCGTCAAAACAAGGATTGTAAAAAGGGGTAAGATTAGGTTCTCGAAAATAAACACCAAAACAGATCATAAACATTTTATTTAAAAATATTTATAAATAATAACCGTATAAATTAAAGGATTTAATAACTTTATGATATTATTAAAGCTTCCAATGGCATTAATACTTATAAAGAAAAATATTTGGAAAAACATGGTTGTGTATTTTTAGTTTTGGTAGACCATTATGTAGAAAACGAATTATTATGATAAATATCTAAAATATATTCTTTATTATCCTTAAATACACAGTAAAGAATACATTGCATATACAGAAAAATATCTACCAGTAACAATGTGCATTAGGTAGAAAACACAAAGCAAGCATTGGCAAGTGTGTGCGCAAATGTAGGTATCAATTCCAAATATATAAACGAACTTTACTGGAAACTGTTAAAGGCTTGTGCAGACCAGCGCGACACGAACAATACAATTTCTAAGAAAACTCCACAGTATAACAATAACCGGTGTCGCGTCGCGCGACAAATCGCACTGGTCTGCACAAGCCTTAAATCCGAGACTGCAACATATGTAATAATACAGAACAAAATAATATCGATACTAATAATAAAACCGGCTAAGTGCGTGTCGCACCGCGCACAATGAAGGGTTCCGTAGTTGGAATGAATTTATCCTAAGAAAAAACTTAACATGTAGTTGAAAAACATGTTCTCACATACGAAATGTATGGGAGATCATGTTTTTCAAACCGCAAATTTAAGTTGGTTGATTATTTCTCGTTAACCTGTACAGCATACTTAGCTCTCATAGTTTTCCTTTTAATTTCGTTATATATACTACTGCTGTGAATTTTTTCACAAGTCCAAGTAGAACCATTTAGCTAGAAGGGGGGGGGGATACTTGACTCTAACAAAAAATTTCAGTTAAAAGCTTAATATTTCGCAAACGGATCCCTGAATCCAAAAAGTATTTTTTTTTTCTTTATTTTATTTTACCACTTTGTCGGCATGATTTATATGTATACATATGCCAAATTACAGCTTTCTAGTACTAACCGTCTCTGAGCTAATCCGCGGACAGACAGACGGCCAGACAGACAGACGTCCAGACAGACAGACAGACAGACAGACGGACATGGCGAAACTATAAGGTTTCCTTGTTTACTACGTAACCCTAGAAAGGGGTAAAATTTGTGAGTTTGTTTTTAGGGGATAATCTTCGAAACTACTAATCCGATTCAAAAAAAAAATTCAGTAATAGAAAGCTATAGATAATATTTTTTTATGTGAATAAAAAGCGCTGGCGTGACGATTTGGGCTCTTTCCTGAACGATTGGCCGGAGAAGGTACAACACAAGGAAGACTGGAAAAATATGGGGAGACCTTTGCGCAGCCCAGCAGTGGGACAATAAAGTTAGCAAAAAAAAAAAAAAAACTAGATCGCCAACGCCAATAACATACATAAAATAACGTCTGTATTCTCCGAATTAGGGGTAAGGGCGAGGTGCACCTACTCACATTAATGTTTAAATTGCAAATGGAAAAACCCAATAACACTTTGGTCAACTTGAGAATCGAACTCCGGACCTCATGCTCAACAGCAGCGCTTGCGATCACTTCTAAGTATTATGTAAAATGTAAAAAAATAAAAATAAAATTTACTGAGACACCATTTTCTATAGATATGTCAACAACGCACAGGATTTATTTTATAAATCAATATATTGGTATGGAAAACCAATAACAGGTATTGTTATAATATTTATGTTTGTTTGAATCAACTGATGACTATAACTTATGGTACTTATTTAAAACTAAGAGTGGATATAAAACTTAAAATATTTACAATTTACGCAAAAAACTACGTAAACTCAGTGAATATCTTAAAACTTAAAAGCTTGTGCAGACCAGCGCGACACTGGTTATTGTTATACTGTGAAGTTTTCTTAGAAATTCTATTGTTCGTGTCGCGTCGCGCGACAAGTCGCGCTGGTCTGCACAAGCCTTAAGTCGGTATAACCTTCTAACGGTATTTAATTTCCTAAACCTATCTTATTTTATAAGCTTAATAATAATATGTGTTTGTTCTTATTACATAACGTTATGGAATGATAAATTATGTTTAATAATAGTGTCATAAGTTTAAGTGCACTGTGTGTCAATTAAATTAACTTTATGTTATTGCATAGCGTAGGTATTGATTTCTATTTTTGACTCCTCTCGACAATGCAGCTTTAGGTTTCCTCATAAAATATGATATAATCAGTGGATGATTAAAGGCTTGTGCAGACCAGCGCGACTTGTCGCGCGACGCGACACCGGTTATTGTTATACTGTGACGTTTTCTTAGAAAATGTATTGTTCGTGTCGCGTCGCGCGACAAGTCGCGCTGGTCTGCACAAGCCTTAATATGGTACCCAAAACTATTAAGTTCAATATTAATATTACTATTTATTACATCTGCATTTACGACACTTTATTTTTTATTAATTTCATTGATTCAAATCTTTTGTTTGTCAATGATAGTGTACAACAGTAACATTAAAATTATTTTATATGTAAAAACTACATTTAAAATTAGAATAGTTCTCCTTGCGCCACTGCAAGACATTAAGAAACTTTCCGAAACTATACTAATTTATTATTACACGCAATTTCTTAACTCAGACATTTTATTTTATGTTGTAAATCGTGGTCTTTCTACGAATTATGCTTCACAAAGAAAAAGTTCAAATATCTATATCTAATTCTCAGTCCGTTTTTTACTTGACTTACAAGTAACAAACCGACTATCGTTAAAAAGAAAACAAAGATGGCGCGCAGACTGACCACAAAACAGTGTAAAAGTCAAAATTAACAAAATATTAAAATTTTGGCACAAAAAAATCTATTCTGTCTTTGATTGACCAAACTATTTTGCTTCTGGTGTTCAATTTCTTACAATAAATATCTAAGTTTAGTAATAGACAAAATCTTTTGAAACAAAACTTACGACAGGATTCAATTTCAAAATAAACCTGCGTAAAATGTTCTGATTGTAATTCACATCACATGCATTTTTTGTCGATCATTCAACTTCCAATAGACTAAGTACTCCTTAAGTTCTGAGTTTGTTTCGGCCTTTTCTCTCAGAGTAGTCGGATAGGAAATGCTGAACTCATCGAGTCTTTACAAAAATAAAATCAAGTACTTATCATTAATTAACAAAATTAATAGTTTCATATTAAACCAGAGCCTCAAATATTAATCAAATATTACTACGACTCGAATTTGTATTTATGTAATATTAAATTTACATATTCATGTTTACATTTTCCAGACACCTCTACACTATTTATATTCAAATGACTTTTTTTTCACTAGGAAATACTCGTGGGTTAATATATTTTGTCCTTATTTGTATTCTTTATCAGGATAATCTTTTTGGGATAATATCTTCGTTTTGCAGTCCAAGGCGCCATCACGTACCTGTAACAAGTAAAATGAAACTTTAGCATTATGATTTTTAGAGGCGAAAATGGAATGGCAACACAAATTTTCCATGATTTTAACCCCAAACACGAATTAACGAAAATAAATTGAAAATCTTCGCCATGAAGAGGGGAAAGACAGTTTAAATTTAGCTAACCTTTATCATTCTTACTGTCAATTTAACCCTGGTTGGATTTAATAAGATATATTAGCTTTTCCTCTTAGCCACCTTGCTTCTTCTCTCAAGTCCAGTTTCACGAAATAAAAAACTTGAAATCCAATGCTAAAATGTCTTGAAAAGTCTACTAAGGTATATGTATTTTTTATTTAGTTACTAGCTTCATCCCGCGAGTTCGTCCGTGTGAAATTTCGGCCGTCGATCCACTGCATCGCATCCCATCGCACGCTCGCGTTTTAACTTTGTTTTTGCTCGGCTCCAATTCGACGAGGTATGCGAACATAAATGTAGGGAACAGCTGATTTTTTTTTCGCGATTTCAGCGTTGGTCCCATAGTGAAAGTTGTTCATAATGATGAGTACAATGACCCCTTAAGAGGTTTAGGGTAAACAAAAACTAAGGTTGTATTATTAAGTATTAAGTATAGATAAAGTACATGACTAATAAGTAATAACTTATGCAGGATAATGATTGACAGCGTGCGTATTAACAATAAAAAAAAATTAAGGACGTGAGGCATCGGATTTCGATTAATAATCGGAAATGATTAGGTACTTCCACCAATACTTCCGACATCCCTACAAAAAATGTCTGTTTGTTGTTGATTTTTAAATTAAGTTATAACCATAGGGTTTTTATAGGCGGAATTGAATACAATACGTTATGAGTAAATATGTCGGAAACTATTTAAGCCATGGTCTGATTAACAAACACAAGGTTAAGTATTTTGTAATATTGACTTTATTATTTTGGTTTTTTTATGTGACCAGCATGAGTTTTAATTGCAGTAATTAATAAGAATCCCAACATTTTTGTTTTTTCACCTCCATTGTTTTGTAACCACTCTTGCGCAATGGAAGAGAGAAAATATGTTTATTTGGCACATGTCACAAGTACACACCCTGCCTGAGATGTTAACAGCCATCAGAACGGCCGTCATAAAGTACTACCTTTGCGCTTTATTAAAAAAATGCAAACCTAGCTATTAATGTATAAGGAAATGTAAAGCACTGTTTTTTGGCAAAAATACACATTATTATTGTTGTAAATTCACGTGAAAGTATTCAAATAAAGTGAAATTATTATTAAGAGATGTGAAGATTTTCATCCTCGCATCAACATTATGCAAGGATGTTGATGCTTTTTAAAATTCGAAGTTTACAATTATTTCATTGATTTGGTTTTTAGTCATCTTAATACCTGTTATATACAAAATCTTATCAAAAAGCAAACGAGTTTTACACCTTTTAAATTAAAATTATAAAAACAAGATCAAGGTCACATTAATAATTTACATTTTGAAGTTCAACCACGTAGGTAAGTAGTTAAAATGGTAATAGATGAATTTTAATAGAAATTAATTCTTGCATTTACTTTAAAAGTAATTTAGGGTAAAAAGTTAAATAAGTAGAATTTGTTTTGAAAGTTTAGACTCAATTATCCAAAAATATAAGAAACTTAAAAAATAAATAATGTTAAGTAGCTAAATACGAAGGTTTCTAAGTTATAAGCAATGCACCACAATCTGTCCAACATCTTATTGCACTTGTCTTCAAGAAGAAAGTTAATAAAACGTCCCATTTGCTTGTTGTAACTTCACCCTTTAAATCGGAACAAAACAACATGAAATGGGTAAAAACATCCATTAATATTAAATTATATTAAAAATTAAGTTGTAAAAGAAAATCTATTTATTTTACAGGTAAGTCTTAGCTTTAAACTAACCGGTTATATTTAATGAAAGTCGGCTATACTTTGTTCTTCAGTGACCTTGAAAATAGTTGGTAATTTGAGTGACCTTGGAGTTGTTTTGATAACTTTTGTAGAAGAGCCTCTTCAGGTGGATGAAGCTCTTGGTTATTAGATCATTGGCCATTACTACTGTCAACACAATGGGTACTGCGTCCACATCCCGTTTACATTATGTAAGTACTACAACAGACCTGCTAAGTTAAGTGGTGAAGGGTGGGCGTTTTGGGGGACTGTCTTATGTAATTGACGTTGGAAAAGTGCTGATTCTCAGCCTAGTTTGAATAAATGACTTTTGAATTTGAGCCATTGTTTCCAAATCTGATTTTTATTTTATTTCATTCTACACGTTCAAATACGTGATCCTGCATTAAAAAACTGATTTTCATCAAAAATAGCACATTCGCGGTATTGGATGCCGAGCGACGAAATGATGATTGATGTATCTGGTTCCAATACTAACAGTGTTATGTTACTGAATCAATGTCCACAAGATACTTATTTCGTAAAGAGGCGATCGTTTATGAAGAGTCCACATACAAACATTCATATTTCGTTTTATTAATCAAGCAAGACACTACGTTGTTAATTTCAGACATGGCAATGGCAGTCTACTTCTAGGCACAGGGTTAAGGGACTGATAATCACAGCGCGATTTATTTTCCCACTCTGCAATCGGGTTTTTGCTTTTGTTTTGATTGTTTGTTTGTTGTCATTTGCCAGTGTCATGTCACAGAGTAATTGCGCTAAGTAAATTTTCTTTGGTCCCTTTTTTTATTTTTTTTTATTTTTGAGGATGGGAAATCATCAAGTGACTTTTTCCGTTCTGGGCGGAGCGAGAGGGCGTGTCAGACTTTTACTGACGCACACGGGCAACGGAAGGAACACGGGTGGGTTTTAACCCGTGTTCCGGGTTAAAGCCCACCCGTGTTCCTTCCGTTGCGCGTGTGCCGGGGCCGCGATATCCCTTTCGGACAAACCCGCAACCCCAGCAGGCATTGGTCCTTACGGACCCCTTCAGTTGGTGCTGACATCTCTTTGAGGCGCGCGTGGAACGCAACGGGCCGTCGACCCGGGCCTGGTCCTAATCGGACGGCGAGCTGCCCGTTGCTCACCGTCCGCAAGCCCGCGCCTACGGTGGCCGGAAGTCGGCACGCGACTCCTGACGCTCGGGGCGTCTCCTGCGGCGACTAGGGGCGCGAGGGCGCGCACTCCGCCTCCTCCTTCACGAGCATAACTGCTTTGCAGAAGGAGGTGACGGCCTCCCATGCACTCTCGCTCCGAACTATGGCCTGAACCAGGGCCGGACTTGAGAGATCGCCGCCGCCGATCGCCTCCGTGAGGACACGGCGGTGCTCCGCCCAAGCCGGGCAGACCTCCACCGTATGCTCCACCGTGTCCTCCAGGGTCTTTGGTCCCTGGACCTGATATCAAGCAATGGATAAAATTGTTAAACTTTTATTGGTTGAATACGAGGCTTTTGGCTACTTGGTATGTGTGTTTTTATGTCGTTTTCTTTGTAATGTGCGTTTTGTTTGTGTAGAATAATTTATTTATTGTTTTATTTGTTCATACCATAGTTGTTTAAGTAGCAATAAAAGTTGCACCATCTAAACAGTGTTTAGACGATGCAAGTCATTTGTTGCATCAATTTTATTGTATGCCCCAGGCAACAAAATTGCATCGTGTAAATGAGGCCATTTAGTCCAGGTTTTGCTACAACTGACTGTTTGCTTTGTTCTTTGTTTGTACCAAGCTTTAACAATAAAAAAGCACTAGTGTTGTCACTGTAGTGCATTTTTAGTGTTAAAGCTTTGGTTTTCTAAGAAAGCGGTAAACCATCACACACTATCGACTGTCCAAATACAGAGTGTTTTTTGACACCTTAATGGCAAATACTGGTGAAAATGACAGATTTTTATGACGGAACCGCTTTCCTAGGAATCCAAAGATTTAAATAAAGAAGCAATTGACTATGTTATGTTTTTTATTCCCTTTATACTCCTTTTCTTTCTTCCTCTTTATGATACCCCACTTGCCATCGTATTTGTGAAAAGAGTTCATTTATTTTTTTCTGTCATTTGACTACTTCAACTAACGATATCTTAAAACGTCCCATAATTACTAACTTCTCTGCTAGTGCTGTGCACTTCAGTAAGTGACGAATTCACAATACCTAAAACTGTATGTGGTTTTTATTTGTGTATGTTTTAGTAAGTAAGTCGTTGAAGTGTCATTTCAATAAATAAATCCCAACTTCCTAATTAATCCTAACTAATATTATAAATGCGAAAGTGAGTGTTTGTTACGCTTTCACGCAAAAACGGCTGAACGGATTTGGATGAAATTTGGCACCTGGGTAGACCATGACCTGGATTAGGATATAGGATACTTTTTATCCCGATATTCCCATGGGATCGAAACTTGTGCGGCTGAAACCACGAGGCGCAGTGAGTAAAAAAAATATTATCAATTTTTTCCATTATTTAGAAAACTTTAGCGGTTTTCAATGTAATTAAAAACTGGCATGCAAATACAATAAATGTCTAAGCTAAAAGTTTAAAAAAACTTAGTTAATATAGCTAGTTTAAATGCGTTTTGCCAACCAATAAGAATAATACAATAAAATTCGACCAAATCATGAAATAAGCTAATGATTTATTAAGATGTGTGTCACGTTTGTGTTAAAAACGTGACTAAGAGGTCTTTTAAGCTTTCGTTATTACATGTTAGAAGCTGTGAACTAAGATATTAATTATATTACTAAGATATATAGATATTAACATATTGTGATAGGAGAGATTAGTAAATGCAAGCAATGACGCAGTTCGAAACTTATTTACAAAACTTTCCTCATCGTCACTATTTTAATCCGAGTGAGATTTTAAATGAGAGCATCTCTTACGTTTTTATACTCACAATAGTTTTAGAACGAACTCGGGCCAAATAAAAAACAAAGACATAGCGCTATCAACAGTGGGCCGGTTACGTAAACATGGTGTGCACTTAGTGAGGTGTAGTTTGATTGTAAATGTGTGCGTATGAGGGTGTACGCACAGAGAGCGGAGGTGTAGTTTTGCCATGCTTCACTGTATTGTTCGCAGTGCTGTCTTGGTTTTTCCTCAGGAACGCTTTGAGGTATAAGTTGAAATTAATATCAAATACGTAGGTCTATGGTCCCTTGTAGCTCTAAGTCATCGCAATAAAAAAATACGGCCATTCATGCGACTTATTTTGATACTCGCAAATAAATCAAAACCTGCAGGGTACTTACCGTTGACCTAGAATCATGAAATTTGGCAGGAAGCAGTACATGTAAAGGAAAATCGTAAATTTGTAGTTTTATCACACAATTTTTTTTTTGCGATTATACTTACATTTGCAGTTGGAGAATTGACTGTGTCGTATATCGATGTATGGGAGAAAAAAAAATTCAACAACAATGTTAAGTTTACGTATTTTTGGGATAAATTCATCCAACCTACGGAACCCTTCATTGTGCGTGGTCCGACACGCACTTGGCTGGTTTTTTATTTGGTTTGAGACAGCGAATAGATTAATAATTGTTAAGGAAGTAGTTAATCATCAAATTCTCTCGCCTCGGCGCAACATGTCCCTTTCTTCCATACTTTCTATTAATCTTCATCTCGATAGTCACCACCTTTCTATACACATCATCTTTCACACAGGCCATCCGTCGCTTTTTAGGTCGTAGCTAATGTGACGTAGAATAGAGTAGCTAATACAGTCAAAACCGTTTATAACCAATTCGAAGGGACAGTTGGATTATCATTGTTATAGAAAGAAAGAAAAATAAGTTTATTTGTCACAGAAACACGTGAATAAAAAAAAGATAATAAACTCGAGTAGATAACGACAACATATCGATAACAATACAATAACGAGCACAAAACAGAAATAGTCGGCAGCTGCTGGCACGTCATGACTGTGACAAGAAGGCTTCCACTCAGCATGATGCTGTGCTATGGGGACCCACAGCACAGCGCTGATTTTCAGTGGTCACCCGAATAGTCAATATTCGTTATAACCAAACACTATGTTAAGTAAATAGAAATGCTGGGCCCTCAAAATTTCAAAACCGGTACCTACGTCGGGGAAATCGTTATAACAAAAAAAAAAAACCTAGATCTAATAAATATGTGCTAGGGTTGAAGAATATTTAACCGTTTCCCTAAACTTAACCATCCTATTCTGGAAAAATCGTTAGCTAGACAAAAACCCACGAAGCACGAAAAGCAATTCAATAAACGAAATCAAACAAATCAGACTTAAAACATATCATGCATACGTATGGAAAGTGTTTATTTCGCCATGCGATGCGTTTGCGTCGGCTGTCGAGACCGGTTGGCGCGCGCACAGCAATGCAATCCAATGTGTGTCGGCACACGGTATTTTATAGTTATTAATGCTCATAATTTGTTACTACGTGGTGCTACAATTTAATTGCTGGATTAAGGAAAAGTACTGTTTGAGGTTGCAAAATTGGGCTTAGAAATGGGTATTCAAGTAAACGTACCAAACAGAAATACTATTTGAAATCGTATTAAAATGGTCTCCAATGAATGGAGATCAGTGTTTTAACAATCTACTAGGCTTGACGAAGAAGGTCATGTTAGAATCGATTGCATATTTAATAATGTACAAAGTGACAAGAAAAAAGAAGGAGACTATACAAAACATTGTTATGTACAGTACGACACAACGTAGATGTAGCATCGGCAAAATTCGTAAAACCGATCACCATCCGAACTGAGTGCGTCTCCAAAATCACCAATCTTTATTACTGCTTGGTAAAAATGATCTTTACGAAAACGCAATAACTTGTAAAGTCATATAACCAAATCATATACATTCGTAAAATTTTAATGAATGAATGAAAATTTTCAAATTTATGTTACATCTAAGTTCTGTCGTACTTGTACTACAATGTTTTTTTATTTTATTTTTTTTATTACAGAATGGGCTCCTGACCCCGGTATCCCGTGATGGAAAGCGATGGATTTAGAAAGGTTTATGATGGAACGAGCGTGCTCAGAAGATGTCTGTTCACTCTTGCTTTGAAGGCTGACGGGTTATATGCGGAAAGTGTAACACATATATCTACAATGGGTTCATTTGATCGAAAATAGTAGATTCTGGAAAACTCTTTTCTCATCCAAGATTGAGACCCAGTTTCTGAATTGAAATTTCAGGTTACGAACTTGTCAAACTCTACTTTAGTCCGCATAATTCAAAATATATTTTAAGCAAAGAGGTAAGAATTTTTAATATCAAGTTACGTTGAGGGAATCCCCTTAAGTATTGTTAATGCAGAGTTTGACAAGATTTAAACTAGAAATTCTTAATTTAAAAAAACCGGCCTGGTACGTGTCGGACCACACACAATGAAGATTTCCGTAGTTGGGATGAATTTGTCCCAAGAACAAACATAATATTCTTGTTGAAAAACATGTTCTCCCATACTCGTTGGTTCCAATCGACCAACTTACATTTCCAACTGCAAATTGGTCGATTATTACTCGTTAACTTGTAAAGCCTACTTAGATGTGATAGTTTTCCTTTTCACTTCGTTATAAATACCTAACTGTGAATTTTTTCACATATCCAAAAACAACCATTTAGCTGACAGCTTGCGGCACTTGACTCTAATAAAAAATACCACTTTAAAGCTTAACATTTCGCAAACGGATCCCTGAATCGAAAAATGGTTTTCACAAACCCACAATGTTTTTGAACGAGCTTTCCATCGACACCTCATATTATGGGAAAGACGAGAAAAAAAAAAACGTGTAGGGGAAGTACTCTAAAACGCATGCCAAAATACAGCTTTCTAGTACTAAGAATCTCTGAGTTAAGCCACGGACAGACAGACAGACAGACGGACATGGCGAAACTATAAGAATCCTTGTTGAGTACGGAACCCTAAAAACAGGGTGTTACGCAACAATTACCAAGATTCAAATTAAAGTAAGTAGAATTTACAACAATAGATGATTATAACAATTATAACCGAACAAGGACAAACAATAGCCGTGGCGTATATAACAAGTTTCACTCAATTGAACTGAACAGACGATGAGCGTGCGACACGCATAGGTACCTACCTACATGCTTCATTAATATTGAAATGGTATTTCATTAATATTATGTACTCCTTAACAATTTTCGTGACGACGGTATGTATATTGAAGAGGTCTCTTAGGATGCATGCCTCGCGCATATGTGGGAGTGTCGCGAGGAGGCGAAACGCCAGGGCGTAATTCCACTGCCGCGAGAAATCACGGCACAGCGGACAGAGCTCCGGCGGGATCTCATGGCAGCACGGAGAGTGCGATTGTCGCAACCCAGCGCTGGGCACGCCACAATTGTGGCGATAAGTCCCCTCTTTGAGGAGTGGCTAGAGAGGCGCCACGGCGTCCTCACCTTACGCCTGATGCAGGTCCTCACCGGACACGGCTGTTTCGGGAGGTTCCTGTTCCGTATAAGGCGAGAGGAAACGCCCGGGTGTCACCACTGTGTGGATCGCCCGGAAGACACGGTGGAGAATACGGTGGAGGTCTGCCCTGCTTGGGCAGAGCACCGCCGTGTCCTCACGGAGGCGATCGGCGGCGGCGATCTCTCGCGTCCGGCCCTGGTTCAGGCCATCGTCCGGAGCGAGAGTGCATGGGAGGCCGTCACTTCCTTCTGCGAAGCAGTAGTGCTCGCGAAGGAGGAGACGGAGCGCGCGAGGGAGAGGCAAGATTCGCGCCCTCGCGCCCCTAGTCACCGCAGGAGACGCCCCGGGCGTCGGGAGTCGCGAGCCGACTTCCGGCCACTGTAGGCGCGGGCTTGGGGACGGTGAGCAATGGGTAGCTCGCCGTCCAATTAGGACCAGGCCCGGGTCGACGGCGCGTTGTGTTCCACGCGCACCTCAAAGAGATGTCAGCACCAACTGACGGGGACCGTAAGGACCAATGCCTGCCAGGGTTGCGAGTTTGTCCGAAAGGGATATCGCGGCCCCGGCACGTGGGCAACGGAAGGAACACGGGTGGGTTTTAGTCAGTAAAAGTCTGACACACCCTCCCGCTCCGCCCAGAGCGGGAGAAGTTATTTGATAATTTCCAACCCTTAAAAAAAAAAAGGATGCATGCTAAAGTAATAACTGAAATCCAGTTTCAGTACATATTTCTCATGGGCGGATTTAAAACTTTGACACCAGGTTAGTTACTGATCATTCGAAAAGAAGAAATACATATTTGACAAATTAAAAATATTTCATTTTGAAAGAGGCGCCACTTTCTTTTCAACAGAGCCTCAGTAAAACAAAATTTTGCTATGGATGTCAAAGTCAGATAGACACGCATTCATGTTTCTTTGGAGATTTAAAAGCGTTTATTCTGTAAGTGGGCAACATCGCAAATAGATGTTAAATACATATTTAGCTGTTTTGATCAATTTGGCAATATTACTTTAAGGAAATATGAAATGTCGCTAACTAGCGAACTAGAATATTAATAATGAATTGGGAAATATTTGACAGCTATTTGCGATGTTGCCAACTTTTAGGATAAACGCTCTTATTGCGTGAGCACGAATTTACTGAAAGAGAAACGACGGCCTATTTAATAAAATAGGGCTGTTTATCATTTGGTTCTGTAGGTAGTGAATCGCCTTCGTACTAAGTTGCTTTATCACCCTTAAGTTGATTGTCACTTGTACGTTGTAAAACGACAAGGTATATGTGACAGTTACATTAACACTGAATTTTGCAGTCATGTGATTGGTATTACTTTGCTGAGAGGAAAACACTCTTTTCTTGGTAATACTTTTAATCAGCACAACTGTACCATTTCAGAATCCAATGACGACTGACTCTGCACTACATTTTTCCATTTTGGATAACTTTCCCCCCACCCAGAAATAACGATATTATCATAACCGTTATTTCTGAGTGTTGCCAAAGTAAAATAATACATTGAGCTGCCATAAGGAAAATACATTTAAAATATTGTTATAATAATAATTTGTAATTTGACAGTATTGCCACAGAGGATATTATAATTCGATACTAAAGTAATACATTTCTTAAAATTAAATCAAAGAATTCACGACATTTCTGTCTGTCACCATTTTGAACTCTGTTATTATTGACTAAGACTGCAAAATTCAGTGCTACCAATCGCGTTACGGACCAAGATATTATAATGAACGCACGGTAGATAGCTTCAACGGTCAACTATACCTGTTAAATCAATGTAAATTTTCGTGTGTACCTAATGAAAATTTTATTTCCTTATAATGGTCTGAGTGGCGCAAAAATTCACTGTTGAGCGTGGACTTAATTAAAGACTGCTACAGGAATGGCCGCAAGCAAAGATTGCCAAAATTACCCCTTCTCAATCAACATCATGTTGTCACAATTTGAGCGCCATTCTTGACTTTGACCGGCCGATGCACAGAGGCACGGCTGTTGGCACATTTTCAACAGTACCTATCTGATATCATCTTACGTCATTATCTGGCCAATACAGTTTCAAAAGCCGTATTTGTGTAACAATTTCAGAGTTATATAACGTTAATGTGAATACATACTTGAAAAGTTAAAGTGGTACTTACTTTATGTTTTTAGCGTTAAAACTCTATTACACTTTTTTTTCTTGTTTTTAGTTTAGTACCTAAGCTTGTATCTAAGTTTAGTTTTGAACCAGAATCGACAAAGAAACCTCCTTCTGGCCTCTTCACCGATGATCACCACTCTCCGGTCAAGGACATGAGGCTCGAAAATTATTTGTTTACACTTCGGCGCCACCACCATCCAGGACGAGGTCACCGTCGACAATATAAATTTAGGTATACTTAAAATTACTAAAATTATTGTTCGACAAGGTGGAAAGCCCATTTATTAGGAACTGGATGCGGAGACACGTGCCAACATGTGTTGAGTCATGTAAGTATTAGTTGTTGTTATGTTAGTTTGTAAGTTTTACTAACATAGTTTTTAAGTCTCTGTTACTTACTATACAGGGTGGCAGGGACATCGACGCGAAAACTGTTACCATGGATTCAGTTCATGAATCTGAAACCCCCTGCGATGAAATTTTTCTTCGGTTATTTAAAAAAAAAACTGCTGTTCCATCCATATGTACCTACTTACTTTTTATGTGTGATCCGAAATAAATGAAATATTTATATTAAGTAAAGCTGATTTTTGAATGAGGGAAGACAGCAACACCTTCGAAGGACTTCGAAGTATTGGTCACCAGTTCACTACCACTTACGAGTACATTGACTGTATGAGTTCGTTTACAAAAATCATTCTTTTAGGTAGCAATACGAACGCTTTTGATTTTATATCGATATAATTTAGAAGCCTGCTTGCTTAAAATGGAACGACCTCACTAATCAGATTTATTTGAATACTAATTCCCTCCTACTCCTAATTGCGAAGCACTTAAATATGCCCGACTCCATCGTAAATTGCGTTAACACGGAAGTAGATAAAAGAGGGTTTTTGCAACACTACGGCTCGCTGGTACCATAAATCTAAACATGTTTAAAACATCATTTTATCTCTGTCATCTTCAAACGATTGACAGAAACAGCATATAGCATAATCAGCCTTTAATGTTCCCACTACTGGGAGACAGACCTCCTCTCGGTGAGAGGGAGTGGGCCGTAATCCACCACGCGGGCCCAGTACGCGTTGGTAGATGTCACATGACTTCGAATTTTTGGTTCTAGAACATGCCGGTGTCTTCACGATGTTTCACCGTTTTGAGAGCAGTGGTGATGAAATAATTTACACAAAGTAAAGCGCCTGCCTGGGTTCGAATTTACGACCCAGAACTAGGAAGTCGCGGCCGTTACTACTGCGCCACCACTGCTCTCGACAGAAACAGAACAATGTTTGAAATACGTTAAGCGACAAACGCATTTAGTGATTTGTGGTGCGACAAGGCCAAAGAATTAAGTTATTGGCAAAAACAAACGACAATCGGTCTACCACGCTTGGTACAGTCCGATCAATATAATTGATCCGTGATGCGATTTATAGCACTGAATTTTGCAGACCTAGTTTCAATACTAAGTACCTGGGCGACCGAGCTCTGCTCTAGAGAATGCGCATTTAATAGAAAGTTCATACTAATTTCATGCTGCCATGATAGTAGGTACTTACTAATTCCACGCTGCCATGTCATTATTCTAAGGTAGCCATCTTGTTCTAAACTTTGGGCGACCCAGCTCTGCTCAGGTGAAAATACGGAGAAAACGAATTTTCCTAGATATGAGACCTAGCTTGAGCGATTTTTCGCTCCCGATATTGCAACTTTCATCAAAATCGTTAGAGTCGTTTTCGAGAAGGTGATTACAAATATGTATATTATAGTAGTTTAGGATAGGGATCAAAATGGCGACTGACAGAACTGTACTACCAATTATTTGACAGCAAAATTCAGTGCTATGAATCGTGTCACGGGTTCAGTTAAAATGAATGCACTGTAATAATAGCAATATTCCGTCATACTGATGCCTATGCCTACACAGCTGTCTATGACGATCAGTGGCAGACGTTTACTCTTTTAATCTTGACCAATGTTTCTTCACAAATCGTCTAACCTATGTCGATAGATTCTGCTGTCGCCTTAAGCGGTTAGCACATTGATATTTTGTTATACAACACTTGCAAAGCCTATAACAGCTACTAGGTACTTACCGCTTCTTGTGTTTCATTAAATTCTGATAACTTTTAAATAATGTAGGTTGTACGAGTATTTCAAAATTTTACTCTATTTAAAATTGTATAAAATGTCGTCCATGAGCATGTGCCCGCCCGTATTTTTCTGAATATTCATGACAAATTATCGTAAATTAACTTAAAAAGGGGGTCTAACAAATTTTTTTTTTCTTTTTTTTTTTCAATTTCCCCCTATGATATTATAGACCCTTGAGTTTTTTTAATTTTCAAAAAAATGCCTTGGCCTCTGTTTTTTTTTCATAGTCGGCAATTTTTTTTTAAATGTTAGTTATTCCGATAAAATAACTCATAAGCTTTTGTGAGTAATAAACAGAATCCAAATCGAGCCAATAACCTAGGAGATATGGCAAACAATAAAAATAAAAAATATTGAATAACATGAAAAATATTAAAGATAGAACCCCCTTTTAAAGTTAATTTTCCATAATTTTCGCGGGCACATCATGCCCATGGGCGACATTTTATATATCAGAATATTTTAATATTCACTTCTAATTGCTATTACTTACTTATCTGATTAATTATTCAGCTGTAGTAAGTTTGAAGACTTAATTAAGTAGGTACGTACGTTTTATAATAATGTATTCTTTACATTATGTATTGCAGTTTTATGTATGTAAATTACTGTAGTGGAAAGTTTTTGGTAGTCTATCACGGTCTTAAACTCAAACTCAAACGATTTCTTTCAATCAAACCAAGTACAGGCACATTTGAATTTCAAAGAGTCGGTCAGTTAGTCAGAAAGTTGAACTTAGTTGCCCATTCCACGACGTAGATCTCTATGGAGAAGAACGGACAATAAACTCCAAGGATACGCTTTTAAATCAAGATACCTATTACAAAATCCTGGGTCATAATATTTAATAATACTACTTACTACAAACAAAGGTACACTTAACGAAATGTAAAACAAAAGTAAAAGTGTTATCTTAATGTTTAGTCATGTTATTATAACTTGACTAAGTAATAACAACCTACGTTAAATCATCGTGTAAAGTTGAATCTAACTTCAACAAACTTTCAAACCTAATACGATTCGAGTTTCAAGACTTCCAAATTTATTCAAGTTTGCACACTTTTCACAAGCTAGGCCCTAGCACGAACGCGAGAAGTAAACGCAACGTAAATAAAAAAGAATTTTGAATCTAAAAGACATCTCTCCTCTAGCATTTTGGTTTAAGTTTATGCGGCAAGCACATTAGTATCACCCATGGATGTTTGGAATGGAATTTAGTCTTAAACTAAGGGGTTTATTCCTATACGATGATTAAAGTTTAAACGTCAAAAATGTACCTATGGTTAAACAGTGGCTAATCATTATTTAACTTTTAGCTACATTTATGAATAAAGGGGTAAATGCAAATATTATGTGCGAAACGAGTCATCATCATCCACAACCGGACTCCACCCACTGCTGGGCATCATAGGCCTCTCTTTTCTTGTGCCAATCCCCACGTTTCTGTGCCAGACTCATCCAGGTTTTGTCCGCAATGGCTACAATGTCGACCACCCAAACTCAAGCACAAACTCAAAGCATTTATTTCAATTAAACCATTTACGGGAACTTTTGAATTGTCAAGGAGTCGGTCAGTCAGAAATATGAAGCTAGTTGCCCATTCCAAAGCGTAGTAGGTACCTATGGAGAAGAACGGGCAAGAAACTCCATGGAAACACTTTTAAATTATATTCTTACAAAAGTATTTGTTACATCATTTATGTTGAATTTATAATATTATGTGAGAACGATGTAAAAAAAATGTACACGTTTAAAGCGTCCAGAGTTCAGTATAGCATAGCATAGCAACAAAAAAAAACAATTCAACGATAAAATAAGTCAATCTTTCAAATTTAAAATCGTTCGATTTTTCATTATGTTTTTTCCGCGCGTTCTTGCTAGGCCCAACATATGAGATAAGATGTGACGTAAGAGCCCTTACAACTAAGTTTTATCATACCTACGTATAATAGTCGCAAGGTCGAACAGTAAACGAACTGGTTGCTTGCGAAAGCCTGCCGTCTTCGTTTATAAAAATTAAATTGCCCAAGTTTAAGCAGCGTTCGAATGGTGTAATGAATAGCAAATGTATGCGGCTACCGGCGAAATAAAGACGGGCTGGCAACAGCGTATAGTAGTTGTGGAACTTCTAATAATAACGTGTTCAACGATAAACGCCATTGAAAACGCACCCCACCCCACTTTACCTAGTTTGAATTACATCTCCGCACTTATGGCCGGAGGCGGTTCATAATTCATCATCATCATTTCAGCCGAAAGACGTCCACTACTGGACGTAGGCGTCCCCCAAATGGGGGGTTTGCCATAATCTCCACGCTTGGCAGGCGGGTTGGCGATCGCAGTATGGTGTTAAAATGCATAGAGAACGCTGCTGCCCATTCTCTAGTGTGTTCCTTAGTCGCCTTTTACGACATCCCCGGGAAGAAATTTGAAGGTGATATTCTTTACGTTCTGCACCACACGGAAGAGGACCACCGGTGGCAGTCAGGGTCTCAAAATCAAAGTCAAAATTTATTTCAAATATGCACATTAAGGCACTTACCCATGAACGTCAACATTTTTAGAAGTCAGACATCAAAATAGACCAAGAAAGGTTACCTACACCCTACAGGAAGATTCTCCGGCAAAGTTCTGGGCCTACAAGATTTGAAATACCCGTGCCCGATTTCTGAGGTAAATTGATATTCGATTACGAGATTCAACAAAGATATCAATTTAAGCTATGTTTTCTCGTAACTAAGTATTCAAAACGCAATGTTTCATGCTATCGAAGCCATTGCATTATCAGATGGACATCGAATACCTCACAAACCAGGCATAAATTAAGTGATAATATAAGCCTTAGTAATTGTGGGTCTTCAAAAGTGGTGGAGAACAGATAGGTCGAAGAACAAAATCATAAGGTACAAGGAAGTGGTGAGAGTTACTTATCGTTTTCTGAAATTGTCTTTAAAGTGTCATTCAAAAGATGCTTATTAGATTTAGCCTATTTCAATTCATGATCATAATGAATTTACGTACGAATTGTGGAAAATATAACAGAAAAAAATTAGAAAAGTTAACTGACAATAGTTGAAAACGTCACTTGGCTATTGCGTCTGTGATTAATTATTCATTTAAAGTATATTTAAGTACTTGGGTAGGTATTATAATAATAATACCAGCCTGTTACTGTCCCACTGCAGGGCAAAGGCCTCTTCTCATACAGAAAAGGAGTGGTGCTCAATGCTCGTGCATTGATCACCACGCTTGCTCAAGACGGGTTGGTGATTTCAGACTTATATTGACTATAAGTCCAGGTTTCCTCACGATGTTTTTCCTTCACCGATGTCAGTAATGTCCAAGATAAACTCAGAAAGTACATATGAATAAAAAAAGTCACATTGGTACTTGCCCGGATTTGAACCCACAACCTCGTACATGAGAGGCGAGGCCTTAACCACTCGGCCATCACGACAACTAGGGGTATTATTTTATTTTATTTTATTTATTTATTAACGTCGTGGGGTCGCCTTTCATGCACGAGGTTGTGGGTTCAAATATGGGCAAGTACCAATGTGACTTTTTCAATTCGTATGTACTTTCTGAGTTTATCTTGGACATTACTGACATCGGTGAAGGAAAGCACTGTGAGGAAACCTGGACTTATAGTTAACATAAGTCTGAAATCACCAGCCCGTTTGAGCAAGCGTAGTGATCAATGCTCGTGTCTTCTCTGTATGAGAAGAGGCCTTTGCCCTGCAGTGTGACAGTAACAGGCTGGTAGTATTATATTATTTTAACGTCAGACACAGTGATCCATATAATATATTATTAATTTTATTAGTAAAACAAAAACAAAAAACTAAGAATAATAAAGTCAGTGTTAAATTAAACTCTTTTAATTATTATTCATTAGAGTTAATTATAAAATTACAAAGTAGGTAAGTAGATTCAATTATTTCTCACCAGGTCTTGTCCAATAATTAGTTAGATAACAAAGTACCTACTTAGGATAAATAAAAACTCTTTTAAATATTTTTAGTATTTTAAAACAGGTTGTAATATTCATTTATTTAGTAGGTACAACAAAAATATCATACGGAAAAGTTATTATGGAACAAATCTAACTTAGAGAGATGTATTCATGATTCTAATGATTATAATTCAGTAAATACATATTTCATATGGTCGCGAATCATATTTTGATCAAGATACAACCTGACTGAAAGTTGCAAAAATCTTAAGAAAATTTGAATTTCGCGGGCTAGTCAACCTTTGGGTGATGCAGAGCCAAACAGTGTATGAAATAAGACACTCCATTGTTATCTTTGTCTTGATATTCAAGGAATAGAAAACTAGTTTCAAGGCTTTAAGTACGTGCATGAACATACTCAAAGGTTAGTGAAGAATAAGTTCTCATATTACGATGGTTTAAGGCTGGTTTCACAGTTGTCTGGGTGACCCGTACGGGCCACCCGTGCGGGCTCCCGGAACGGAGACACACGTGAGGCGCTAGGACATTGTTTCACAGTGACGCGGATTGTCCGTACGCGACCCGCTCCGGGTAGAGCCCGTACAACGTATCGTACTACTCACTCGTTTCATAGCACTGCGGGCGCTACCCGTACGGGTCCGGACAGCTGTGAAACAAGCCTGAAAATGTACTAGTAACCGAGGAAGGTTATAGGCTTTTAACATTACGCTAAGACCCTTAGAAGCCAAGCAAAAAGAAAGAAAGTCAGAAAGAGAACTAAGCGAAAACGAAGAATAAAAGCGCGGGCGGGCGATGCGATGTGACGCAGTGGGTTCGGGCCAAGATAGTTTTATAAAATGTGGCTGTTATTTTAGTATATTATGTATCTTAAGCCTTCTATGAGAACGAAGCGGTAAATGCTAGTGGTTTAATAAGGTACAGCTAAACGCACGTCTGGGGCATCAATTTAACTTTAACAGCATCTTTATTTAGTAGCACATTTCAAATAAGGGTGGCTTTCGTAGTCCAAGTATTCTATGTCTAAAGCGCGGTTATTATTACTGTTAGCGGAGCTCGTGGCTAATTAATAACAGCCGCATGGATCGATACATCAGGTAAAGCTACTGTTGCCGGGGTTGGTCCGTGGATGTGTGAGTTGATGTTGATTTGATGTGTTAGTCTATGGTGACCATCTTTACATACCGAGACTCCTCCGTGCCTCGGAAAGTACGTTAAGCCGTTGGTCCCGGCTGTCATTCGTGGATCTTTGACAGTCGTTACGGGTCGTCAGAAGCCTGAAAGTCTGACAACTAGTCTTTCCGAGGGGTCGTATTACTCAGTTACTGGGTTGTGGAGGTCTGATAGGCAGTCGGTCCATGTAAAATACTGGTATTCAGCTGCATCCGACTGGAAGCCGACCCTAACATAGTTGGGAAACGGCTTGGCAGATTTATTGACTATTACTGTTAGCCTAGCCTAGCGCAGTGGTAGCCTAGTGGTGTGACCATCAGACTGCCAAGTCATAGGTCTCGAGTTCGAACCCAAGGTATGCATATCTAACTCGGATTCATGTGCGTATTGTATAATTATCACTTGCTTCAAAAACGGTGAAGGAAATAATCGCGAGGAAACCTGAGAGATATTTCTCGACGGCATGTGAAGCCAAGTCAGAGGCCCATGGGCGGTTTTAAAACTTTGACACCAGGTTAGTCAATATACCACACGAAAAAAAGAAGACTGTTAGCCTATATCATCCCACTGCTGGGCAAGGGCCTCTCCCCATGACTTTCAGCTCTTGCGTCATCAGTCTGTTATGTTCCCACTGTTGGGGCACATGCTTCCTCTCTTTGAGAAGGAGTGGGCTGTAATCTACCACGCGTGCCCAGTGCTGGTTGTAAAATTGTGTGACTTTAGAGATGCTTATTACACAGATTCCTGACTGACTGACTGACAGACAAAGCACAGCTTAAAACAATAAAGATAAAAATCTGGGCAAACACCTTAGGAGCAACAGTTTGTAGAGGTGTGCATATGTAACGTTTTTTTTTCTAAACTAACGAAAGATTATAAAATATTCAATGAATGCGATCATGTTTTAAGCAACAACTAGTTTGACATTATAATTGTAAATAACTACCTTAACATAATGCAAATTAAAAGTATTTAAATACAGCTCTTTGTTTTTGTACCGTGCCTCTAATAGCATTCAATTTTGCATGAATTCGAGACACGAATATGTTTTTAAAGCATCAATTTTAATTATTTGATTATGAAAAAAACTAAATGATAATTTTCCCTCGTTATTAGCAAAGATATACGAGATTTAGGTCAGTAGTGTCTATCCGCCGACAACATGAGAAATTGCTTTTGCAATAACGAGTCATTTGCCAATACGTTCAGAAATGTGCCTAGTAGACACACATACATACCGTGGAGGTTTATCTCTACGAAGATTGCTTATATCTTACTGATCCTCGTGAGGAATCGGTTTTGGGGACCAAAATGGATACAAAAGTATTTTGTCTGTTTAAGGGGGATGTAACCCGCGAAATTAAATTTTTCTTACGTTTTTGCAATTTGCAGGTCAGTGTCAGATATGATTTGAGACCGTAACAAATATGGCTTTACAGAATTATAATCATTAGAATCAGCAATACAATTCCTTAAGTTAGAATTGGCCTCAAATGTCATGAAGTCATGAAATAGTCGTTCAAGAGGGTAATATGAATTTAGAGAGTTGTATTGATGATTTTTATGATTATAATTCTATAAATAAATATTTGATACGGCCGCAAATCATATTTAGATCAACATACAACCTGATACTGACCTGGAAATTGCAAAAAAAGTAAGGAAACTTGATTTGCGCGAGCTACCCTGACGCTTTCGCCTTAAGAAGGGATTGGGATAGATATATAGATTTATAACACAGTCGCTGAATGGAATATAGATTTAACTTTACTTATTTTTAAATTTAGAAAGTGCTAATATAAATAAATGCTTATAAATAAGTACTTACTAAATTGTCAAGTAGTGAAAGTGAACCGCTGACTAGCGGACTGCAACGAACCAACACGATTACAAATCACAAGCGTATACCGACTCAGCGCAAACTAAACCCGAACATCTTTCGGCTTTCCGAACTCGACGCGGAACAGGACGAAGTATTGCTATTCTTTCTCGAAAGTACATTTTTCCGAACACTTTTTTCTCGAAATATTCTGTCCAGAACTTGTCTGATCGTCGAATGTTTTCTGTCAAACGGATTTGGGTACATGTTCGAGTCGTGCGTTCACCGCGGCTAGTGTTTCGATATTGTTGGTGAGTGCAGTGGGCGCCAGTGGGGGGTGTTTTGCAAGCTTAGAGGTCAAGTTCAAAAACACCCTGTTATCTTGACTAAGTGTTATGAAACTTTTATTGACTGTTGAAGGGGCGGCGTTTAGACAGTTATGAAATGATTGCGCTGCTCTGTTGCGCTCGCGAGATGTGTTAGTGACCGATGGTTTTTGGATTTTTAATTGAGTAGGTACCCAGTTGGAGAGTTAATTAAGTCAAGTTAAGTATGTTTCAGAGAGACTAGGATAATCCTATTGCCAAGTGTGGTAACTAAGGTTATATTTTTTTAGTTCATCACGAGGTCATGACTAAACCTATAAAAATATATTATGAAGATCACTTTTGAGCTAGAAAACACTAAAATAAATCTAATTGAATGATAAGGCGAATGGAAGGATGAGCATACCAGGCAAAACACAATAATTACAGCATAATAATATCATGCAGTAGGTAAAGTAGTTAATATTGTAATAAGAAACTGAGTTCGAGTCAGGGGCGTGTAGAAGGTCACCAAGATTATGATCGAATGAAAGTTTTTGGTCGTTGAACTGTTACTCCAACTTACTGTAATGCCGTTGGATAAGGAATAGAATATAGAATACTTTTATTTTCATACAGAGTCCATAGGGTAAGTAACAATTTTACTTAACATAGTGATAGTATGTACAGACACAGATTAACATACATTTAAAATTAAAATTAAGTGTGGAGCTCCGCCACATCGGGGAATCCCACCGTTCTGCGAACACAGTGAGACTGAAAACTGGACCACATAACACCGTCCGTTCGTCTGTCACAGGGCTGTATCTTTTGAACCGTAATAAATATACTTGAAATTTTCACAGTGTGGACTACTATGATTGGTATGACAACAAATAATAAAAAATAAACAATTCAATTATTCTTGTATGGGGGTACAAGAATCGCGTTTTTCGCTCAATCTTAATAATACGTACGGTGGTACGGAACCGTCTGCGTGTCTGACTTGCACTTGGCCGTTTTTTTATTCAGTTATTGCTATTTTTTTCCTCTAGCGTATCGTGGTTTTCATTTCACGATGCGCTTTGATACCGACTAAGCGAGTTCATTTTAGAACTGGATGCGTGAAACCGAAGCGTGCAATCGTACATAATTTGAAAAACCGATACAGTTTGATATAGAAAACAATTGAATACCTCTATTCAATTGTTTTCTATTTTCAACTGTATTCAGTCCGAAATAGAAAACAATTGAATAGGGGGTGAGGCCCTATTCAATTATTTTTCTATTTAGCAATTACCTATCTCCGTTTAATCACATTTTCGTACGTTTTTTATTCGGTTTCATATTTCAGAGCTAGAGCGGGTATCTGGCACACGGGATTTCTGATTCTATATTATTTTTGGTTTAAAGAAATTTATTTCTCAAAAGAACATACATAGTTCACTCAAATATGAGAAACTAAAAAAAAAAATCTTAACACATTATTATTATTGGTAAGCCAAATACAACTTTAACCTATTCTTAAAAATGTTCGCTGATGAAGAATCTCTTAGTTCTTTCGGTTACTTATTATAAAGCTACGCTCCCTCAAAGTGAATAGTTCAAAGTCCTAACTAAAAGCTATATCTCGATGTTGACTGGGGAAAACTATTTAGTCCATCAGTCAGATAATAAAAAAATATTTGACACGTATTTTTTGCTTCATCATATTAATAAAAATGGTTTAGATAAAACGCATTAAAGTTGGGCAGTGGGGGCTCGCTACGTCACAAGGCAGTTTAAAATCTAACGGGGAGTGACGTCATGCCACATTTTAACGTATTGCCTACTCAATGTATTGCCGTAATCTTTTGATGAATGAAAAAATTAAAAAATAAGTGTCCAATTTTTTTAAATTAATCTACCTGACAACAATTTTTTGACAACATCATATTCTATATTATCCCTATTCCTGGTATAGAGTGGTGAGTTTTGTGTTTGAAGGTGATTTGCGTGTGTGGTGATTTTGTTTGTTAAAATTTTCTTTATAGTAGGTATACATGTGTGGTATATAATTTTTGTAGGTTAAATAGTTTAGTTTTAGCGTAAATTTCTTTCGTAGGTGTTAAGTAATTGTAATAAAATAGAACTTTGATTGCTTTGTTTAGCGTTACTTGTAGGTCATGAAGATGTATAATAGCGGCCTGCCCACTTGGATTAAATAGTCTAGATGCGGTTTGACTTTTGGCCACACATTTAGCAATATTTCGCATATCTCCAGCCAACGGCATCAATGTGTGGTTTGAATGTCAGTCTACTATCCAAAATCAGGTCCTATTATTTCTCATGGTTTGATCTTAACAGCTGTTGGCCATCTACCCTAAGAGGTGGGAAATCAGGAATCATTTTGTTCTTAAGATAAAATATTATGTATGCAGTTTTGTTAACATAAATAGTCAGTAAGTTTTGCTTAAGCCAGGTATTTAAGATATTAAGGTCTTGCTGTGCAAAAATAAAAAGGACACGTGTCATCTGCGTACAGTGATATATGTCCCTACAACCCAACATTGTTTATATAAATTAAGAAAAGCAGTTGTCCTAAAACCGTTCCCTGTGTAACTCCGTATACTATATCAGCAGTTGCACTTTCAACATTAAAATTTATTTAAAAACTGTTTGCAAGATAAGATTCGAATATTTTGTAAGCTTGGGCAGTGATTCCAATGTTTTTTAGTAATTTTTTCTAATAGTATAGAATGACTTATTGTATCAAATTCTTTTTTTAAGATCAATGAAAATACTTAGAAGTAGTTGCTTTTTGTCGATATTATTTAAAATTTTAGTTACTAATTCGATTGTTGCTGCAAGTGTATTAGAATGTGGTCTGAATCTATATTAATGTCCAGACAGACAGTCATTAATACAATTTGCAAGATTATTTACGATTTGGTTTCCTATACACTTTATAGCCTTACACCTATATTCTAAGTCGTCACCTCGAAAGCTCCTCGACTCACAACTCAGTCAAGGAACCTCAAGGCGTGCCTCGAAAGATCCTCAAAATCGGTAGTCATAGTCGTAAGACTAAGGAAATTATGAGGTTCCTTGAATGAGTGTGAGTCGAGGTGATACGTCACGAATACGTCATTATTTGGAGGAATATTCCGTTTATTATATTGGCTAAACCTATTTTTAGAACAGTCTGTGTGAGCGTTACCTACCTGTGGTTTTCAACTTGAAATGTCACATTTGTCAAATGAAAGTATATAGAGTGACAAAAATAAACACACTAATAATTTATCCACTTGAACCAAAAACCATGTCCTGGGCAAAAAATAAGGTGATACTTGAGAATTGAATGGCTTGAGAACACAAAAATACTTCTTTATGCGTTTCCTAAAATATCAGTTCATCTTGAAATTTCCTGATGCATAAAATCGTAAAGCGGCTAATATTTGGGTTATGGGTGACAATCCACGTCTGTTACCACCACCAATATCTTGGAACAATAGTGGTAACAAAAAGTTCACCACAATATATTTTATAAAGCGAAATCTCATTTTAAATAAATCATCATAAAACCCAGTTGGATTTTCTGCATCTCGTAAGTAGCGTCACTATACGTAATTGTTATTATCGTAAAAATATTCAATAAATTCTTCAAAAGACATAACGAAAAGCGGATGAAATACGCTTTTTTTGTTTAAAAACTTCCTCAAGGTAGATCGCGACGTACCTTATATTTGACAGTTGGTTCCTCAACTCAAACTCACCTCGACTGAGGAAATTCTTTAACATGAGGAGTAAAATTGCAACTATGAATATCAAACTACCTAAGTGAGGTTGAGTCGAGTCGAGGAAATCATGAGGTTTTGACTTAGAATATAGGTGTAACACCTATATTCTAAGTCAAAACCTCATGATTTCCTCAGTGATTGTACCGTCTATGCCACAGCTGGTATTATTAGCTAAGTTATCTATATATTTGGTTTCGTATTTTGAGCGCGGGTCCAGCTCCGATAGATTGGGGCCTTGACTGTCCTTAGCTTTATGTATAGTTTTTGTGTGTATAGTGTTAGGTTGGTTTGATTATATTTTATGAGCTAATATAGAACCGATTGTCGCAAAGTTATCATTAAAATTATTACAATTTTCTGTACCATTAGATATGACAGTATTATTTACAATTAACTTTGAGAAGCACAAACACAGTTAATTTTATTTTGCGCAAGCATTCTTTTCCACATCTTCTTGGAGTTTTTTTCATTTATCGAAATCATCATAATAATATTTTATCACTATTATAAATCATTAATGAATTAATTTAATCTATCAAATTCCTATCTTTGGGGATGCTCACAGTGTGTTCGCCTGGAGGAGTCCTTCTCTGATAGGTTATCTTCATTGAGGGTGTTCCTCAGGGTAGCGTTCTTTCTCCTCTTCTTTTTTAAATTTTCATCAACTTTGTTACCAGAGTAATCTTCTCTAGTTTTCATCTCTACGCAGATGACTTGCAGCTCTACCGACATTATACTGTAGCTGAAGCGGATTCTAAAATTGCTGCTATCAATTATGAACTGGCGCATCAGCGTGTGGGCTAAATCATTTGGTTTGCAAATTAATCCAACTAAATCCCAGGCCATGATCATAGGCAGCAGATTCATTCACAATGCGGCTGATGTTGCATCTCTAATGCCTTTATATACCGATGGTGTTTGCAATGACTATACCGAAACCGCCAAAGATCTGGGCATCATTATTGACTCCAATCTTTCGTGGCGTGCTCAGGTTAATGAGGTCAGTTGAAAGGTACATTTCTCTTTTCATATGTAGAAAAGCTTTCAAAGTCTCCTACCCTAAATGAAAACTAAATGAAGAAGACTAAAATTTATTTGGCACAAACACTTATTCAGCCGATTATAGATTATACCGACGCCTTCTACCTGGATGCTACTGAGGAGCTATAAAACAAGCTTGAGCGCTAACAAAACTTGTGCATTCGCTTTGTTTTCGGTCTTCGAAAGTATGACCATGTTTCTCATCTTCGCAAGGAACTCAATTGGCTACCAATCCGCCTCCACGAACACTCGGATTTTATGTCTCCTCTTCAATGTCTTACATAACCCGCCTTATCCTTCCTACCTGCGTGAGCATTTTTCCTACCGCCCTAGCGACGCACCGTGTAGATCACACCTTAGATCTCTCCTTAAATCTCTTCCTCATAAAACAAGCTACTATTTCTATTCTTTCTCTATCCATGAAGTAACGATCGTGGAACTCACTTCCACCTAGCATTCGTGATTTAAAAATTGTTTCTCAATTTCAATATCGAGTAAAAGAGGTTACATTTCCTCTCAACTGTGAGTATTTTATATACATACCTGTAGTATAAATGTTTATATATTTAAACTTTATGTTTTTTTTAAGTATATGTTAATTTATTACGTTATACGTGTAGGTTAATTTCAATATTTTAGTTTAAGACTTCGCATATTTATATTTTTCTCTTCTTGTTCTCACATACTATTTGTCTACATTTCTTTCTCATTTGTCCTTTCGCAGGTCTTCTGCAGAAAAAATCTTAAGTAATAAGCAGTACCTTTTTACTCATTATGATTATTTCGTATCTATTTTACTGTGTGTACATAAATAATAAAATAAATAAACAAACATTATAGTAGTATAAAATGTCAAAAGACGTCCTCTGCTGGGCGTAGGACATTGATGACGATGGCAATGATGATGATGATTAAAAAATGTATTGTGTTGCATTGTTGTATGATAAAACGTGTAAACAAATAGAAACATTAATAAAAACTTCGTTCACGATAAAATTGCCTCAAGTCTGTAAGATTAATAACTAATCTGCGTTCGCAATTTATTTACCAAACATGTAAACAAACACGAATTTTCTACTTAGACAAACATCAACTTTATGAAAGTGTAAATAAAGTTGATTTTAGACCGACTAGTACAGTTGAAAAAGTCATAAAGCATAATATATGAAGTTGTAGCGCAAACTGAACCTTATGAGTAGGCATTACAGTTATTTTTCTTAAAACTCGTGTTACTCGTGTCATGTGTGTTTACTGCTCTCGACACTTGACGTGTCCACACGTCGGGTCCGGGTTTGCAACAAGTCATTAGCCATCCTGACGATGCCTCGTTGAGAGGTGAAACACGTGTCAATTTCTTTCAGGGTTCTTTATGACTCCTTAAGAACAGTTACGCGGATTAGGTTTCTAAATATACGTCGTCTATTGTATTTTATAATGGATTTCCGCAAAGTCATGCCTGAATCAATTAACTAACTCATGTTTGTTTACATGTTTGGCAAATAAAATGCGAATGCAGATTATGTTACTTGCGGGGGTGAAGCACGCCCACATTGAATGTTAAGTAGTAAATATATTAGGTTGTTGCTGGCATGATAAGCTGCGGGCTGCGGTAGCTTATTGGAACTTTATTATTAGAACTAAGAACAGTTGCTGTGAACAATGTACAGAGGGATCAACCCACAGACAGTTCGTGATCAAAGACAATTCAAGAATATTATACTATGGTACATTATGTTTATACACCAATAATTAATTATAATGTCGAGGAGGAGGAGCTTGTGGCTAAGTAGTAACAGCCGCACGGGATGATCCAACAGGTTAAGCTATGCTTGCCGTGGTTAGTCCGTAGATGGGTGACCATCTTTACATACCGAGACTCCTCCGTGCCTTGGAAAGCACTTTAAAGCCCGCACGTTTAAGCCCGAAAGTCTGACAACCAGTCTTACCAAGTGGTATCGTTTTAACCAGTAACTGGGTTGTAGAGATCAGATAGGCAGTCACTGTATGTAAAATATTGGTATTCAGCTGCATCCGGTTAGACCGGAAGCCGACCCCAACAAAGTTGGGAAAAGGCTAGGCAGATTGATTGAATTAATTATAATGTCAACACTGAAATAGATTCCAATTCTTTGCTACTAGCTTCTGTCCGCGACTTTGTCCGGGTGAAATTTTTAACATAAAATATATTCTATGACACTCGGCAATACTGCTATGCTTCCATTAGTGAAAGAATTTCGGAACCGGATCGGTAGTTCCGATGATTATTCCCTACATACAAACTCACAAGTTTTACCTATTTATAGTAGTCTAGATATCTAAGTAAGGACGAATATCTTTAAGACTTTTTAACTGCCTTCATACTCAAACTACTACCTACACAATTTCAGCGTGTTCGCGACAACGTCATTCGATATAGCGGTTTTCGACTTAATGTGTTTTCGAACTGGCGTACCACTCGCAATTTTTTTCGAAATAGCGTGCGTCGAAATAACGTCATTCGAAACTTCATATCACTCCCCAAGGAATTGGCCAGTGGTTAAGAAAATTGAAGCTTAATATTTATAGCTGCTCGTTCTAAAGGATAGAGATCTATAAAGAAACACGGAGATAGGTATCAATGGCTAGTTTTTAACCGACTTCCAAAAAGGAGGAGGTTCTATGTTCGTCTCTATGTTTTTTTATGTATGTACATCGATCTTTTCGTCAATTGTGGACCGACTTTGAAAATTCTTTTTCATTTGGTAGAAGAAGCTTGAGCAGTGGTCCTATATAAATTTCATTAACTGTGTTTGGGCAGTTTTTGAGTTAGCTTCAATAATACGTATTTTTCTCACTAAGTCTATGTGAACGATGGCACAGCTATTTATTTTTAAGAAAAAAAAAACTAGCTATTAAAAAAAAGCTGTTTTTCACTTTGCAGTGTTTTTTTTTTGGAAGTCTGTCATTTTTATTGTAAAAAGTAATTACTTAAATCAATTGGTTGCATTACTATGCTATCTAAAAACCAGACATTTCGTGGAAACAATGAAAAAATATTATTGGTCCGTAAAAGATGTTCTATATTCGGAGATAAACCCACGAGGCGGCTGAAAGTTGCAGGTAGAATCCACCTACATTATAATAGACTTAAATTCCTTCAGTAATAAATGTGAATTCCAACGTAAACCTCAAGCTGACCATTAGTTGCGCGGTCACGTTTGCGCGTTCAACTTGTTTGATCCACTTTTAGGTAAAATAGTGGATATGGGACCGTTCCGATACGTGAAACGAAGGATAATTTTGAATGTTTGGTCATCGTTCGTTGTTCAACTGGGGTGAACGTTCTGGTTGTGACCCCTTTTTTTAGGCTGGGAAATTATCAAATAACTTCTCCCGCTCTGGGCGGAGCGGGAGGGCGTGTCAGACTCTTACTGACTAAAACCCACCCGTGTTACTTCACTGTTGTCTGTACGTTGCCAGGGGCCACGGTGTCCCTTTCGGACTTTCCCGGCAGGCCTGGTTGTGACTTCTGATTTTGAGTGTTGCATTTATATTTTTTTGTACCTATCTACGTTATCTGTTTTACTGATTTCTAACAAGTAGGTACCTTTGTTTTGAGCCACTTTGATGCATTCGCTCTTGCGATATGCGTCTGGGTGAACTCGTTAGGCCCTTTTTTGGGCTAGCACGATTTTTGTTATAATTATTATTGTTTAAATAAAAGGCAATTTCATGCAACTGAGATGAGAATGCTAAGGCCCGTATTAATAAACGTTCCTCAACATCGTACTCAAGTGCGTAATCATTTGATACGCCAGTATTACGATATCAGCATCTCAAGATACTTGCTAATTAATAAACACATGAGTACAGTATCTCAGTTATCAAGATCAGCTCCTCAATGCGCTGTACTTGATGGCGATCTCATGTACGATTACACACACATTGACTGAAGTTTACAATAACATTCATCACGTTTCGTTATTGTTATGTCGTAAGATTTATTGAAACACTTTTATTTTGTTAAAAAAATTATGAATAGCGCTGTATCACGTTATAAAGTTGTTGTCTACCCAAGAAAACCTTAAATTGTTAAAAATGTTGTATAATTATTTCTCAATATGACAGAAATGCTTACTACTCAACTTATCAGGTACAAATAACATAACGCAAGAAAGCGTCTGGAGGCTCAAGGACGAGTAAAAAAAAAATCTACTAAATCTATATTTCAAAAAAAAGGATGAAATATTAATTTATTAGATTACTTTTTCATTTGGGATTTTTTTTTTCTTGTTATTTTTTTTTTATTTTTTTATACTGCGTTTGTTTCTACTAATATTAGATTAATTGGAATTATAAGGTACCTACTTTTAAACTTTATTTATTCAACTTTATGCAACTAAATAAGTGGCGGACAACATAGGCAGATTTAATGTCTTTATGTGTTACATCTATATATAAATAGTAATTAAATAAATGATACTTATACATATAAATGTACTTACAATATTTATATAGGTAGTTACCTACCTGAAATGATGCTGTTGCATATACCCTTAAAGATAATAGGACAACTATTGCTGGGGAAATTGAAAGATCTCTGTTACTGTATTTCACGAATGAGTCTTTTAATTAATGTTACTGTATACAAAACTGACTCTTGATAAAATCTGAATCGTTTAAAAAAAAAACACTTTAACTCTAAAGGATTTGACGTCGCCCTTATGTATATTTTTGCTAAACGATATCGCAATGGCCATACAATATCGTCATAGTACTCTATTTGATCGTAATAATTAATTTCACCCAAAATATTTTCAAAATCCATGTTTCGCGCTACTAATCACGACCTCAAGTCACGTACTGCCTACACTCAGGTCTTAGCATGTTGAGTACACTCACCTATTGTATACTTAAGTGTCGAGTTTCGTTTATTAATCAGTCCATCACTCGGCTGATAAAGTAAACCCAAGCCGTAACTTGAGTACATCAATTCTTATGTTTATTAATACGGTCGAGACCTCAAGATTGAGCTCTTGGTTTGAGTAACGTTTATTAATACGGGCCTAAGAGACATGTGAGCTGTTACGCGAATGTATAGAACATGACATGAGTATATAAGAAGTCTGAAAGTGACACCGGTGACTGAAAAGTTGTGCGGAAATTGGTTGTCATGGTATGGGCATGTGATGTGGAGTAATGAGGGAAATGTCATCGGGAAAGTTTTGAGTATGAATGTGGATGGCTATACGAGTAGGGGAAGACCAAAGAAACAATGGGTGGACTGTGTGAAAGATAATTTTGTTAGAAAGGCAGTGAATACCAAGATGACGAGTAATAGAGAAGTGCAATTGATGAAGTGAAGTGATATTGCACCGAACCCAAATAAATCAGGATAAGGGTTGGAGAATGACGATGATGTGAATATAAAAACAGTTGGTCATCTGCAGCAAAGCAGCAAACATGGTGGCAGAAAGAAAATCTACAATCTGACATTTAATTTCACGCTGTTTTAATGATGTAATCGATGACCAGCTGCATTGATAAATGCAAAACGTTTATGCAATTCTGCGTGTTGCAGTCATTATGAAAAACAGCTAAACGTCATTCAGCTATTTTACATAACGGAGCTGTTTTGTAAAACAGCGGATTCGAAAATCCATCTGTGACACACACCTCAGACATTAATTTTACAATGACGTAATTTAGTGCCGTCTAGACTTGGCTATAAATAACCTATTAATAATTCAGCAATCAGTGGGTGGTGTGAAGATTGTGGGATTATACTAGGAGGATTGGCATCCAGTCTACCATTGTTTGTATGATTGCTTGTTGTTACTATCTTAGAAATGTCTCATTTCTATAGATTGTTACTGGCTATTGTTTGGAGGAGCTCGTGGCTAAGTAATGACGACCGTACGGGTCGATCCATCAGGTTAAGCAACGCTTACCGGGGTTGGTCTATGGATGGGTGAGGAGGAGGAGCACATCTAAATGGACCCGAAGGGAAATTAAGGCTTGTGCAGACCAGCGCGACTTGTCACGCGACGCGACGCCGGTTATTGTTATACCGTACAGTTTTCTTAGAAATTGCATTATTAGAGTCGCGTCGCGCGACAAGTCGCGCTGGTCTGCACAAGCCTTTAGGCTGCATGCTTTCGTGTGTGCCTTTCCATGGTTTATAAATGAGGAGTTTAATTACGTGTAATGATATCTACTGTTCAAGGACCTTGTGACCTATCAAGTTAAGCTACGCTTGCTGCGGTTGGTCCATGGATGGGTGACCATCTTTACATACCAAGCCTCCTCCGTGCCTCGGAAAGCACGTTAACCCGTTAGTCTCGGCTGTCATTCGTAGATCTTTGACAGTCGTTACGGGTCGTCAAAAGCCCGAAGGTCTGACAACCAGTCTTACCAAGGGTTACCGTATTACCCAGCTACTGGGTTTCGGAAGTCAGATAGGCAGTCGCTCCATGTAAAATACTGGTATTCAACTGCATCCAGTTAGACTGGAAGCCGACCCCAATATAGTTGGGAAAAGGCTAGGCAGACTGATTGTTCTGGCTATTCATAATGATTGTACTGTTGTATTTTAATTTTAATCACGGGACTAACTAAAAAAAATACCTTCACGTCGACTTATTTGAGAACCTTCTCTTTTTTTACGTCGGTAAAAAAAACAGACTTAAATTTGATCAGATTGTAGCCGGCGGATTTGACGGTGTTCGATGTATTATACGTCGGGCACGAACCATCGGCAGTAAAGGCCATGGAGCTCTGGGCAGTCGATACGTCCCCGTAACTAACTAACGGTCTTACGGGCTACCGTGAGCTGATCAAATTCAAATTCAAAAGTCATTTATTCAAACTCGGCTGAGAATCAGCACTTTTCGAACGTCAAAATTACATAAGGCAGTCCCCCAAGAACGCCCACCCTTCACCACTTCCTAGTGCTTAAGCTGGGAAGAAGAAGTGGCGCAACAAACTCCCCAGCAGCACAGCTGTCTGTTCAGTTGAAAAAACTTGATTCTATATAATAGTGCTTATGCTAAAATAATTTACATTACCACAAATTGCAATACAACTCATAAAATAAAAATATTTTAATGAGTAGATTAAGTCAACAATAAATGAAAACAACATTAAAATAAATTGACTTACAGACAAATAAAATAATCCAAACAATTATATGCTCATATACTCGTAGGTAGTATCATGTAGTCTAGAATAATTGTTTGTTGCTTGGGGTACATTGGAGTAGCTTAATTAGTCCCAAGCCTTTTTGTCGTCTAAGTAATCTTTAACTTTATAGAAACCTTTTTGACATAAATGATTAAAATTTATTGAGGCTCAGTTCTTTGACATGGCTTGGGAGTTTGTTGTAAAAATGTATACTTTGGCACTTAAATGAATTACTAATTTTTTGGAGCCTAGTCCTCGGCACAATAAATAAATCTTTGTTTCTAGTATTTAAGCTATGATATGATATGATCAAGGCCTCTTCTCAACTCCAACAATTTAAACCCCAACATCCCTAAAAGATGGTTGGTAGGGTACATGTAGGGAAAGACATGTTAGTTCCACTTTGGAAGAGGCATCTTGGGACGGTTTTCTGTACCTTTTCCAGCATCAGTGTTTGGGTCACGGTATAGGGGTGCCAAACACAGTCAGTGGACTCGAGTTTGCTTCGAATCGGAGCTGAGTGGTATACAATAGCCTAATAACAATTGGATTGCGAAAGTCACGAGAATTTCGCAATATAAATCCCAACTGCCTGAAAGATTTGAAAGTCACTCCCAAGTCCTTATGTTAATGACATGAGTATTTACTTTACCACCCAAACTATAGTTGTAATGGATTGGTAGCAACCCTCTACCATATGTCATGACGTAGCACGTATTCAAAAATAACTTGTTAACAATGCCCCACTTATAGACGGCATAAATTTCCCTTTGTATAGGAATTTGCAATCCTGGTCCGTTCGGATTTGAGCGAGTAGCTTAAGGTCGTCGGCTTAAAGCAGGTATTTGGTAAACTTAACACTAGCTATGAGGTCATTAATCATGATCAGGAACAGAGGCGGCTTTAACACAGATCCTTGACTTACGTCCGAGCGTGTACTATAAGGTTTGAACTCAAAACAGTCATTTCATACAAACTGTTTGCAATCGCGTAGATAATCGGAAAAGAAGTTAAGAGGACTGGACGGGAAACCGATGGCCCCCAGCTTTGTCAAAAGCACATCATCTCTGTCGAATGCTTTCTGGAAATCGAAATACAGAGCGTCAACCCATACAAGTACCCACCGACGTACAAGCCATGGGATTATGTTGTCTACGTGAATCAGTAAATTCGAATTAATCTTTTAATTTTTTGATATTTTTATCCCTCCGTTCTCTACACTGGCTATGTTAGTATATTTTTAGCTATAGGTAGGTTTAGATTTTGTGTTTGTTATTTAACATCGCGAAGTTTCTGACTATTAAATAATTATTAGTATACGGAATGATTTATTTTAAACATTTGTTGTCGCGTCTATTTTCAACTACGCAGTAATATAAAAATTAACACTAGGTAGAAGAGTTTGTTCACTTGTTTACATAATAGCAACATATATTTTGTATTTACTGTCAATGTAAACTCATTTTTGGAATAACCGCTAGGTGCTATATTGTATTGCCATAACGTCTGCGAGGCATAGCGGCGTTGTGGCGTAATAGCGGCGTTGTGGCGTAGCGGCGTAGTATAAGGTTTACGCGGCATTGCGGCGTAGTAGCGTAGTAGCGTCTACACGGCGTACCGCTGTAGTAGCGTCTACACAGCGTAGCGGCGTAGTGACGTCTACTCGGGGTCGGCGATACGGCACGGGACAGTGAATCTATGGTTAATTCAAAGGAGCTAGCTACTTTTTTATATAGCCTTTAGGACAGTATTTAATTTTCTCTTCTTTCATAAAATAATGTCATACCTGCTTGAATAAAAAATGGTTAAATATTTCACTCCATAAACAAAAATCTATACGGCTGATCGAATCAAATAAAAAGAATTTCAGCAAACTCGTTTCATAGAAGGATGCAAATAAAAGACATTGGAATGAATCCCAGACGTGATCTTTCTTCTTTGTTATAAAGGAAATGAGAAGATTTTTACTTCACTTTACCATCTCGAATTTCATCGATGAATGTCTAGAAATTCTTTTCCGCACGGATACTTCTGTAGTTTTTCTTTTTATATTTATTTCTTACAAATACGTTCGCGTGTTTTTTTCACTTTGTAAAGAAAACGTGGCGATTAACCGATCAATGTAATCGCCAAAATTATCAGTAAACTGCTTAATTTATTTATCCTATTTCAGTCAACCAGCCAAGTTATTATTCAAAATGTCAATGCCATGTTTTCATAAACTTATTCAATCTAAACATCGTACGTCCTATTAACACCTAGTTCCAAAGTACGTAGCACACACTTAATAAAGCTGCTGTGAGCAATTTACAGCGAAGCGACGCCGCTGGACGAAGCGCTGAATTATAAAGTTATTAGCATTCAAAGTTAACGAGAAAACTTTCTCGTTGTGCCGGCCGGTCTTATAGATTTATAGCTTGCTGCCTTTCTCAGACGAAGTTGTATGGATTGAAGTCTTTTTTAAGCTGTGAGGCTATTAGAGAATCTTGGTGCTTGGATCTTGGGTGGTAGGATAAACAATGCATATAGGTAGGTACTTTTATATTCGTAAAATAAGAAAGATACTTCTTCTCATTTTTCAGCACAGTCGCACGGGTGATCCATCAGGTTAAGCTATGCTTGCCTAGGTTGGTCCGTAGAGAGGTGACCATCTTTACATACCAAGACTCCTCCGTGCCTCGGAAAGCACGTTAAGCCATTGGTCTCGGCTGTCATTCATGGATCTTTGACAGTCGTTCGAAGCCCGAAAGTCTGACAACCAGTATTACCAAGGGGTATCGTATTAACCAGTTACTGGGTTGTGGAGATCAGATAGGCAGTCGCTCCATGTAAAATACTGATATTCAGTTGCATCCGGTTAGACTGGAAGCCGACCCCAACATAGTTGGGACAAGGCTAGACAGATTCATTGACTTCTTCTCATTTTTTGTTTGATTAATTAATTAGTGATATTTATATTTATAGTCCACCTAACTTAGGTAATGTTAAGATTTAATCTTTGGCCCATGAAGATACTGCCTTGATCAGGGAACGATGTTAGAAAAGAGAATGAACGCCTGCACGATATAAGCTGCAATTAGTTGTAGATATATGAACTCTTTGCTGTAAATTTTATGAAAGGCCTCTCACTCTTGTATTATCAGTTAGATAGATTTTAAAACAAACAAATTATACACATTTCTTTAAGACGATTGCAAGAGCTAAAGCTCGGTCACTGTCGGACTGCATAGAAAAGAGAGAGAAGCGCGATGATACAACGCTTGTAATTTAATGCAGAATATGAAGCAAGTATCTATTTACTCATCTATAATCCTATTTGTATCGAGAATAGATTTTAAAACTTTTATTGGTAAAACTAAGCTCTAAGAAATGTGTTAAAAATTAACATATATTATTTCCGCTATCTACCACAATCTATACAGGGTGGCAGGGCAAAATCATGTATTGAATCCATGGTATCAGTTTTCGCGTCGATGTCCCTGCCACCCTTTAAAGATTGGGTAATTTTTTTTTAAGACAAGATTCTTTTCGACGCCTTAAAAGGGGGGCCAAAGGTACACTAGCGCCACTCCTTAAAAAAAGTTTCATTTTGAGACACGAAGCAACAAAATTCGATCTAAAGAAAAGCGGCCACATTCCTCTAGATCGTATTTTGTTGCTTCGTGTCTCAATATGAAACTTTATAAAAGGTATTAGAAAATTCTAGACACACTTACCGAGGGCCCTTACTAGCCGTTATTTATAATTCTTTCTCAGTCACGAGATAATATGTTTTTACAGGAATGGTGATAGTGGATCGTAGGGCGCCCTAAGCGGTTTTTAAAGATACATACCTAGCCAAGAGCGTTTGTAGCTATAACGCCTATTTACAGAGATAAACTTGAAAGTCTGTAGTGCCTTTTGTACCCAAACGGCAATGTTTTGCGAGTTTGCAAAAGAAAATAACACATAACATCGTAACATTACGCTTTGTTTCCCCGAAGGGTTGCGCAGAGATGTACCTACATACGTATAGTACACCCACATTTCATGTAATAGGGGGCGAGCCTATTGCCATCAACCGGGCGCATATTCCAGACTCCGGGCTGTTACCGAGAAATTCCATATAGAAAAACACCTCAAGCTACCTTCACCTAAGTTTCACGACGATATTTTTACGGAATAGGTTGACAGGCCTACGGTAGAGTTAGTGAAGTGCTAGAACGATTGGTGTTTGCATATCAAGGATACTGAAATAAAGGTTTTTGATCTTTCCTCTCGTTTTCTTGTAATCTGTGGGGTTGATTTCGTGAAAAGGGACGTGTGTAACAGGAAGCCGGGAAAGCGCGCGCTAGTTGATTTGACCAATGAGCGCGCGCGGTGCTAGAGTTGGCCGTCAGATGTTATGCCAAGATGCCCCAAGATGTCAGATGTTACACATGATATGCGACTACTGTAAGGCTCGCTCGTTTTTTTGTCAGTATTCTGGATACGAATATATCGCGGATGAAAAACTTGACGATTGAAAATCCCTTAACGCGACATTCATGTCAGTGTGATACATTAATACTGTAAGAAAAACTAAGGGACTCGTGGAGGCCTACATATATGATAGGCAGCGCGGTTCGACCTTTCTCTTGAGATAAGATATTAATCAGTGTCATATTCATCCCTTTAAGAAACGTGATTCAAGCTAAAAGAACCAACAAGAAAGTCCGTGGATACTGATACCCTCCAAGTGTCTATGGATTTTCTTGAATGAAATAGAAAATTAAGAATTTAAAATATAGAACTTTTGATAAGGTGTGTTATAGGCTCTATAGTAGATGAAATAAAATCGTTCATTCAGTATACCACAACGAATTTAATATGAAGTTAATGTAACTAAACGAGGTTTATAAACAAGTAACTAAGATTAGGTAGGATAATAAACGGAACTGTATATTCGAATTCTGTTGGTTCACAGACGGGCGACGTCTTAAGTACTTGAGTTCGCAGGTTGTGTGCATGTGTGGGTTACATACCACTACAAAAACATCATATGCCGCCTCGCCTTTCCCCAAATATCGTCGGGGTCGGCAACTAGTCTAAAATAAAAACCTAAAAATTCATCAATTTTAGAAAAACCATACAAAAAAAGAAACTTCTCTCAATCAATCATTTTTCGAATATTAAAAAAAAGATGTTTTTTATTAAATTTTTGAAAAATTGTAATATATTTCCATATTTTTTTGCCTAATGTCTGTAGGTTATTTACGAGCTGATATCACAGTCACGCTTAGATAGTCTACAAAGTTTTAGATAATTTCAAGAATTACTAAGCAGCATTTCAAATCATTTTGGAAAATGATTCAATTGGAATAACAAACTTCATAAATGCCACCAAATCCAAATAACTAGATTAATCTTACAGCAGAATTATTTTAGGATGAATAACTTAAATTCATGAGTCAAATCACCTGTAGGTATAAATGGGGTCACCATTTAGAAAGATAACCTTTTAAAACTGCTGAATTAAACGTGACCAATACACAATGGGAACAAATACACTCACACATACCACACACAACACTCACATCACACGCACACAAACACACGAGTGGAGCGACTGCTATCTGACCTCCACAACCCAGTAATTAGGTAATAGGATAACCCTTGGTAAGACGGTTGTCAGACTTTCGGGCTTCTGACGACTCGTAACGACCGGCAAAGATCCACGAATAACAGCCGGGACCAACGGCTTAACGTGCTTTCCGAGGCACGGAGGAGTCTCGGTATGTAAAGATGGTCACCATAGACGAACCCCGGTAAGCGTAGTTTAACCTGTTGGATCGACCTGTGCGCCTGTTATTACGTAGCCACGAGCTCCATAGCAACAATAATAGTAACATAAGTATATAGCAATAATAGACACATAACCTAAAAATACCTTACAATGCCGTGTTGTTAAGCTGACACCAAAGTATTCGAAGAATGTTCCTTGACTTGCCTTTCATTGAGGGATCTGTGATGATTCATGTTTCCTTAAGGCCCGACTCAAGAGTCGAAATAAAAGCTACGTGACACCTAAAGAAATAGTTTTGTGGATAGTATTTTATGAAAAGGAATATTGTGTATTGTGGGTTTCCTGTGTGGGTGGGACAGGAAATTAAATTACAGTGATGCTGTCTACTTCTTATTTTTCGTTTTGTTAGTAACTAACCTGGTGTCAGAGTTTTTATGCCGCCCATCGGCCTCTGACTTGGCTTCACATGTCGTTGAGAAATATCTCTCAGGCATGCCTGTTTCCTCACAATTTTTACCTTCACCGTTTATGTAGTTAGTGATAATTATACAATACGCACATGAATCCGAAAAGTCAGACGTGCGATGCAGATTGTGGTGTGGTGGTTGGTATGTTAGGATAGTCTACTGAATATACAACTTCAGAAGAATGGAAAGCAGTGAGAAATATAAGGTATCTTATAAGCAGGAATAAGCTGAGACATAAGAATATGATTTTTTCACTTATTTTTTGGTATCGTAGTTAATATTTAGATATACCTTTCTCGAACGGTGGAATGCTTTATAACGATGACGATCAAAATTAAATGCATGATGAAGAAAAGAAATAAAGAAAGAAAACACGTTTATTTTCGGTATACATGACGCAAATAAAGAACACAAACAAAAAAAGAACAAGTTGCGGGAAAATATGCGTCACATCCACGCAAAATGGCCATCGCTCAGCATAATGCTGCGACCCTATGCGAGACAGAGCCCCAGGTCGGAGTTTCAGCGACAGCAATTGAACGACGTTGCTATTGCCGTTGTCGACGAGCGTTGACGTTTTTGAAGAATTTGTGAGTTAGGTACTACTATGACAGTTCCAATATAAAAAAAAATCCACAGATCTCGTGCACGACCATCGAGGTACATTGAAAATGAACTCAACGAAATAAAAAACGTAATACATTTATAAATTATTTCTCAAAAACACAAACAGCTTAAAAGCTCTAAACAAAAATTTTGACAGAAAGTCTAAAGTAACAATTACTACACGCAAAAATACAGTTTACGTAAAATTTTTCACCGTCAAAGTTAATTTCGAGAGCACAAGCCGAGAAGTTCACTAACTCAAGATTTAGAATCGTCACGTGAAATAATCAAGAAATTAAATGAAACTGTCAATTATTAAATTATTTTCAAAGATTTCAAAACATTGCTCACTTCATTACATTTAATTTTCTTTTTTTTTTTAACAGATACATACGCTCGTTCATTTTACGCGCTTTGTCACGGATATGTTACTCAGGCCTGGGTTGATTTTGCGTGATATTGCCAGCTGGCGGTCCGTCTCTCACCACGCGCTGCGCTACCTACTTTGACGCACGACTCTCACACAAAGGGTACATTAGCTGGGAAGAAGAAGTAGCGCAACAGACTCCCTAGCAGCGCAGCTGTCTGTTCAGGCAGAAATAATAAACTAAACGCAAACAGAACTTAATATCTAAAAAAAGCCTCCAGGCATAAAGGGCGTGCCCGATTACATATAAAAGTTGCGTAATTAAATTTTCTAGAGAAATGTTTCGATTAATATTGATATCTTTTTTAGTTTTATAATTATGTAACTTTTCTTTAAAAAAATACAGAAAAACATCGATTTTCTTGCATATTTTTTTTGATAACTTCAATAGATTTTGAGTTCATTAATATAATAATAATAATACCAGCCTGTTACTGTCCTACTGCAGGGCAAAGGCCTCTCCTCACACAGAGAAGCCACGAGCATTGATCACCACGCTTGCTCAAGACGGGTTGGTGATTTCAGACTAATATTAACTATAAAGTCCAGCCGTTCGATTCTGTAAAAATATCACCGTGAAACTTAGGTGAAGTGAGCGTGAAAGTGAGCTGTCAATAGTGTTAATCCCTAGCATCTGCCGGTCGATTCTGTGGCAGTGACAGCTCACTTCACGCTCACTTCACCTAAGCTTCACGTTAATATTTTTACAGAATCGACTGACTGGTTTCCTCACGATGTTTTCCTTCACCGATGTCAATAGTGTCCAAGATAAACTCAGAAAGTACATGTGAATTGAAAAAGTCACATTGGTACTTGCCCGGATTTGAACCCACAACCTCGTGCATGAGAGGTGAGGCCTTAACCACTGGACCATCACGACATTTTTTTTATACTTAAATATTTTTGTTCAATATCTTATAGAACATCAAATTCTGCGTATTTTAGTACCCATTTCATTGACGTAGTTTTATTACTTCTAACATAATCGGAAATTGGAAATGGCCCCTACTGAAGCGATCGAAAAAATATTATCAATGTTAAAAACTATCCAACTAGCCTTTTCCCAACTATGTTGGGGTTGGCTTCCAGTCTAACCGGATGCACCTGAATACCAGTATTTTACATGGAGTGACTGGTAACACGATATCCGGTGGTTAAGACTGGTTCAATTGTCTTATTCCCAATTTAATGGAATCATTTCTCAATAACAACAATAAAAATAGAATGAGCTTTAGCTAGTACGTGAATACATGCCTAACGGGTTATCAGCAACGTATTGTGTGCTGTCTACATGCCAGACGTTTGTCTTCTCATGTTGAAATATAGATTCTATCCGTATCCCGCGTATCTTCCGTACATACAATACGCCGTTTCTATTCCACCTTATCATGATACAGTGATCACGAACAAAAGTTACCATATTCCTTCATAAAATATTCCCTCGAATAAAGAAACTTGAATTCAAAAAAATACCTCTATCTGTTCAACCGACTGTCAAGATCAGGAGACTAAAATTTATCACTTTGTAAATGGTGCGATGGAAGAATGAAAGGAATCTTTGTAAATCCGCGATATTGAGAGTACCTACTCTTACATTATTTGAACTTATTCAGATCTAGCTTAGCTGTAGCCACGTTTCAAACAGCTTGTCAAGGGATATACATACTCGTTGTAGTCTGAGATAAAAAGACACGATTCATAGTACCGTGAAGTTCATATTACCGTAAAGTTGGTACGCAACTGGAGGAATAACCTACAGATTCACCAATTTCCTATTCATTGATAAGTTACTACCTAAAATACTGGTTTGGCAAGACTGGTTGTTAGGTTTCAGAAGTTCTGGTTACCTGTCACAGATCTATGAATGAGAGCCGGAACCGAAGGCTTAAGAGCGTTTGTTCTGAAAGTTGGCAACGTCGCAAATAGCTGTCAAATATTTTCATGTTTTGATTAATTTAGCAATATTACTGTATACGAAGTGTGGCTAACTACCGAACTAGAATATTAATAATGAATAACCCAATTAATAATTATAATTTTTTTTACCTTGAAAATAAATGGTAGCTTGATGGGCGTGGCTTATTTCCCCCGCACGCGGGGAGTGGAAGTTTCATCTTCCGTGGTCAGCCACTACGTTGCCGCCACAAACTTATCTGAACCAGTGGCCAAAAGTTGAACTAACGAAATCACGGACCGAAATTTAAAAACATTCCTTACTTAGCATGGACTTTGGCTGAGCATTATCTTGTCACTCAAACTAAAAGTGTAAGATAAAGACCGAAACATATCTAAGAAAAAAGTGCGTGCTAGGTAACGTTAATTTATCTCGGTCTATGAAATTTTTGCACATAGCGAACTATGGAGTAGAGTAGACAAATAGCACCAAATATTTTATTAACAACGAAAATGATTGTTTAATCTTACATTTATATTTAAAAAAATCGGCCAAGTGCGTGTTGGACCACACACAATGAAGGTTTCCGTAGTAGGGATGAATTTATCCCAAGAACAAACTTAGCTTTGTAATTGAAAACATGTTCTCCCATTCAACGATATACGTCACGAACAATTCCCAAACGGCAAATGTAAGTTTGTAATCGTATTTTTTTTTGTGTGGTAATTAGTGACTGACCAAAGCTTCGTTTTCGTTATCGGACATTTTCGGCCAAAAAATCATGATTCGGCCATAAACCAGCTTAAGCTTCGACCAAGCCGAAAATCAGAAGTTCGTGAATTGTCGCGCGTCGTTCGGCATACTTCGTAAAGCTCCGCATATCAGGTGACGTTCGGGTAACTTCGTGGTGAATCGGGTCCGCTCGTGGTTTCACTCAGCTGACTTAAATAGACGCGATTTTGTTTTGAAGTGCGAGGTTATGTTGTATTTTTTCATCACGTGCATACATTTTCTCTATCTAGATGTAAAAAAAAAACAACCAAGATTCAGTGCACAGCAGAAATATTTGTATATTTAAAATATTAAGTATTAGTATATCGTCTAAATCATTTTCGTTTTCGACTTCGCTCTCGGCCGAAATTATTACTGAAGCCGAAGCTTTTTTTTCGTTTTCGGTGGAAAATTCATTTTCGGTCGGACACTAGTGATAATCCTACAAATTAACGATTTTCGGAAAGTTTCCTCTACTTGTACTGTGAAACCTTGCTTCTTGTCAAATTTCATGATTCTAGGTTAACGGGAATTGATTTATTTGCTTTTTTTTCATGTCTTACCTACTATAACATACATACATTCCGACAATATCGTAATACTCTTAATGTTTTCATCGTGTCCTACTTTTCAAGTAGGAGTACGTAAGTAGTGTTCTCTTTCAAGACCGAATTTTAGGTACTTGTAAGCAGTAGTTGAACAGCAAGTGCTGGAGCAGTGTTGTTGTGGTGTTTTTGTAGTTGAACTATACAAATAATGTTCATTTTGATATCCTATAACTCTAGGGTATTAATGAGACCATGTCAAAGAATCAACTAGCATACGTATTATTTTTCTATATTTTTATTTTTTTAAGATAACTTAAAGCTTAAAGCTAAAAAAATGCGACGTTTCGTTTTGTTTTTACGAACAAAAGTAGTCTAATGTTTGTTTAATTTTTTTAACCTAAGGGTTTTTTACACAAATGATCGTGACATGTCAAATTACTTGGAAAGAAAAATGAAAAATATAATAATAATAATAGACATGCCAGTTTATTCTTTAATATGGTCTCATTCATAACCTTGAGTTATGGGATATAAAAAAACACCTTGTACATAGAATTCCATGCATTATATTTCATTTCTTAGACTCCATTCCTTTTTTAAATATACCAATATTCTTTTCTGATTAGTAAGTCCTCTACGGTTTCATATCAGCTTACCAAGCGACGGTACCTGAACAGAACACTAATCAATACTACCACGTGTCAAAATCTACTATAATAAACTGAAGAGTTTGTTTTTTGTTTGAACGAGCTATAGCTATATCCCTAGAAATATAACTTCATCACAGCTATAACCATCTTACCATGCGACATATATTTATATTACGAACGTGCTAAATATCTAAGGTTGTTAAACGTTGGTTGAAAGTTGGATATAATCCCGAAGTACATCATAAAGAACAAAGTTACGATTCTTCACTGGGTCCATTGTTTATTACCCAGTTATGAAGCCGATGTAGTGTTAGCAAAAGTTAAGCGAAGGCGGAATGTGTGTTGTGTTTTTCCTGATAACAAATCGTTTCTGTTGGTGTCTGAACAAATATATATTGGTACGTGCTGTATGTAATTTTTTCACAGGTGCAGCTGTCAGATGCAGAGTAAAGAGCTGACCTTAAATACCTTTTATACAGTTTACAGGGAATAATGAGTTAATGTTCCCACTGCTGGGATACAGGCCTCCTCTCTGTGAGAGGGAGTGGGCCATAATTCACAACCAGGGCCCAGTGCGGGTTGGTGGATATCACATGTTTTCGAATTTTTGGTACTAGGACATGCCGGTTTCCACGCGATGTTTTTCGTCACCGTTTTGAGAGCAGTGGTGATGAAATAATTTACACAAAGTGAAGTCCCTGTCTCTTGCCTGGTTCGAACCTATGACCTACCCGTTAGTTGCGGCCATTTCCTCAGGGCCACTACAGCTATACTGGGAACAAATAGCATACGAGTTCAACTCGGGTTTTTATTTAGGCAATACTTTTTTAAACGATATTTCCTGTGATTATCGCTGAAAGATTTTAACTTGCACCTCCTCAGAGTCTGAAACTATGATTGGCTGTGTTGAGTATCCTCATCGCAAGACACGTAGTACAGAAACATCAAGTACGTATAAATGGCAGGACCTTCAACGCTGTTATAGTTCGAGTGATAATTAAAAGATGAGGGGCGAAAGATTGAAATCCCCTTTGCAGTACTTAATTAGTATAAGTTTGAGGAGAACTAGTTCTAATATTGTGAAGAACCATAATTTTAGTCTGTTAGTCTTCAATTTTACCTCTGGGTTGGGCAAAAATCATCGGTTTATCCAAGGAAATTCTCAGCGGCAACCCGGAATCCGGATAAATTCTCAGCGGCAACCCGGAATCCGGATAAAACTTTTGTATCAGTACCTACGGTATCTTTAAAACTAAATACTTTACAATTTCAGTACCATCTAACATTAGAGAAATAGAAAAACTTACTGTCTGTAACTTTGTCTGAGATCATAAGAAAAAGCGGGACCATAATAATAATATTTATGTCAGTAAATTTTCCTCTAATGGATTACGTAGCCAGAGTTACTAATATGAGTAATGAGGAGAGTGAATTTATATTGTAAATGCTGTAATGAACTTGGTGACATTTTATGCTATGTGTGTGTAACACCTAGATACCGCATAAGGCAAAGAAAAATATTTTTTAAGAGAATAAAATACATTAATAAGCGAAGAGAATTTTTCAGGCTTTCAAACTTAATATTATTTTTTTATTCTATGTTCTCGAAACGAACGCCCGCCGTGCACTGTGTCCGCGTAGTGGATTATTTTTTAATTAAAAAAAATAATGAAAAGTTATAACATACCATACATACAAAGGCGGACTTTATACCTGAGGCATTTTCTACTAGTTAACTGGTGATGCAGATAAAAAATATGACAGGTGCAACTTATGGGTTAGATAACACGAAAATAATTATAGAATACTAGGCTAAATACAGAGATACACATTATACATATAAACAGAATCTGAAATGTCAGGAGAAATAACGATCAGTAGAGGAAAAAACTAATAAAGTGCTGGGATGTTTCTGCCAACTTCTTATGTACCCTATATGCTTACGTGCCTTCACTTTGAAAGACAACTGACTGGTTGGCCGTCTGATGTTCAGAGGGAACGCATTCCAAAGAAAGGCCGCCTGGAAGAAAGAAAAGCGAGTGAAACCAAAACGATGAGAAGACTATTATGGCCCACTCCCTCTCACTGAGAAGGAGGCCTTTCTACCAGCAGTGGGAGCTTAGGTTGATTATGCTATATTATACACAACACTGACATGATAAAATAAAATAACGTTAGGAAATTGGCTTAATAATCCATAACTCAACACGTAGAGAGGAAGTATGGTGATAAATCTCATGCGGTCCGAACGTTATGTGGCGGCATCTTCATCGCCACTTGCGAAATACGCATGACACTGACGTCACGTGAAATCCTGCATCGCGCAAGCAGATTTTGCCGCGCGATCAGCATAAATATATAACTTATTATACCGATATCCGTATTTGCCGACCAGACACGACACCGACACGTCAAAAGATCCTCCCTTTTCTATACAGGTGATGCCTCTTAAAGTATATAAATAGTCCAGTCATTTGGTAGTTTTACCTGGCAAGTGTTCCGGCAGTTTTGGAAAGTGGTTATTTCATATTATGTTCGCCACTCCCGCCGCGCCGCCATGTTAAATGAGTCTGATATTGTCGAAAAACTTTTCCTTTTTGGGCACCATTATTCCAAAATCGCGGCGCGAGCGCTAAAGAAACGATATGACAAAGTAAAAATTCAAAAAGAGCACGTGTCAGATAATTCATTTTAAGATTATTATAATATTAGAATATTGTTTGTTGGATAATGGCATCTGTCATATTTACAAAGCTTGGGACCAATGTGGAAGTACTTAATTTGACTAGGTATTGTTTTTACAGAAAAGAACACTCTTAACTTGTAAAAACCATTTAGATGTTATTACTATAAATGTTGACGTAATATTTAATGATACTTGTAGTTTATCTTTGATTTTAAATTGCTATTTTAATAAAATAAGTTGTTTTAAACTATTGACACAAAACTGTCAGTTAATCTTGATATTCTATTGAATTATATCTAAGAATAACAAATCGGCTGTTATTAAATTGCTTAATTACTTTATAATGTTTTAAAACGGTTTCACTACATAAGATTTGTTTATTATTACCTGTATTTGAGGTTATTAAGCCTTAGTATGACGTCTGTGATTTATTTAAAATGGCGGTAGATGTTTGACATAAAAAGGATTTTAATGACGTGATCGAGTCAGTTGTTTGGTGGATGTTGAGTTGGTTGGTTCTAGTGCCGTTGTTGTATGGAATAGACCGACCAGGTGTCACGTAAGTTAAGTAATTTGATATTATACCGTAATTATTGCTTATTATGATTATGTTGTTGTGTATGATACCTTATTGTCAATATTGCTGATGTGTTAAATTGAATAGTGGAATATTCCTATTCTTTTCCTTGTTATTTTATAAGGGAAATTATAAGTGCAACAACAAAAGTTTTCTTTAGCACCTGCAACCTAACGTCTTTTTTTATATGTAGGCTACGAGTTAATAGAACAGCTTCAATTATATTCATCATCATCTTTACTATTCCAACAGAATATAAAAAAACCAGCGTCAATTTACGAACGTAAATTAATATGACTCAGAGCTACCGATAAATATATTTACTTCTGACTTGATAACTCAGCGACTAATGTTGTAAGTGAGCTACTTTATATATTTTAGAGATTCAACATCTGTCTGCTAATAAAATCAAATTCCAGCCTCAAAATTAGCAATCAAAGTTTTTTATTCAACAAGTAAATTAATAAATCATATTCGTTTTTCGTGAAAATTAGCAACACAAGCGCGGGACTGTACCTGATGCTCGTTGAGAATGAGAGGGGCGCGACCGCGTATTTCCAATCTATAACAAGGCCAGAACGCAGCCATAGGAAACTGCTCGCGTATACATTGTAAAGCTATTTTAAAATCTGTGATTACAATGTAATCACGAATTTTGCGTACTGCTCGTGTTTAGTTTGTAACGTGGACGCGCGCGCCCTGGTTCCAAACTATACTACATCACTTACGCTTGACATGAGTTTTAAACATAAATAGTTAAAAAAAAAAGTGAACTGGGTGAAATGGAACAGATAATGGAATATGAAATGGGTTAGGTTAGGTTAGGTTAGAACTGTGTCAACCGCGTGTGAGCCGAGCGAGCGCTACTTCCGAGTTGCTCGCAGCCAGGCAGGCTAATTAGCGCAAGGTGCATTACGTCGCATTTGTTTTTGATGACAATATTTTTTGTATGTTCAATTGGGTAGGTATAATAGTCAAGTCATCAATTACTTATGGTAACATTATAAATAGATAGGTGAATACATGAAATTAGAGCTTTCATTGACCATTATTTGATGACAATAATAAGGTAATTTTATGTTCAAATATAGTAGATTCACTCATCAATTACTTATGTTAACGTATAAAAATAAAGGTGACTATAAGAAATTACAGTTCCTTGATATTATTTTATAGATGCAGTTGATACACTTATTAGAAGCTGGCAATGCGTAGACATATCACAAATTTAGTTGCTAATTATCACCATGCTGCGTCATAATAACAGTAGGTTGTTTTACAATATATGGTCGCTTGAAAACAATTTATTAGACGCTAAAAGTTCGTTGCTGACCTATTAATTCATTAGACAACTAAATATATTTGAAGACGAGACTTACATTTTAAAGAAGCTGCCTTAATTAGCACCCATTTAATAATATTGCTTTTATTTTGAGCAATGGTCCAAGACATACAATTAACTGTTTTTGAGATAACGATAATTTATAGAAATGTAAGAAATGTGTTGATAGAATACTGTCATTCTGTTTCCATGGAGTTTCTTGTCCTTCTTCTCCATGAAGACCTAGTTTTGCGAACGGACAACTATCTTTTCTGATTAAACAATGACAAGTCTAATTAAATAAATGTCTAGCCTTGTCTTTCTGTGCTTTACTTCATACGATCCTTTCCCTACAAAACATATTCAACAGAACTTACGTACACAGTGATCATTCCGACTTTTAAAAATACTTATACATACACTTATAGTGCTTACTGCCTCTTCTAACACACGCCTTATTAATCAATAAAATCACCAATTTTCAAAACTACCGGAAAACTTTCCAGGTTACCCCCCTTTTTGAGCACCAAATGACTGCACTAAAATAAGTTTTCAACTTGCTGTTAGGAAATAAGAGACTGGTAAAAAATTATGAGTTTTGAAGATAATTATGTTCTAGTGGGTGTGATGTGTACTGAGAAAGAATGTTGAAGTTTTCGAAAGATATCCCTAGTAGTAGTGAAGTGCTATTTTAAATGAAAAGCAAGAAAGTTATTGAAGTATGTATGTAAATGAAGTCACGGACATCAAATGGAACTCATTAATTAAACCGATATACATCATCATCAAGTCCAGATTAATTTAAATTCAAAACCCAAATTCCGTACGAAATCGTACTTCACAATTCACGTAGTCGGCTCAATTTGAATATACGCTTAGTTAAACGAATTAATGCAACGTTGAGTCGGGCACTGGAACCACAAATTGTGTAATGTGAAGTCACAGGAGCGCATCTAAATAGACCCTAAGGGAAATTAGGCTGCATGCGCTCTCGTGTTCCTTTTCCACGGTTTATAAATGAGGAGTTGAATAACGTGTAAATTAAACCTACTGGCAAAGATTTAAATCTAAGATTCGCCAAACCACGTCAAAGGTCGCGTTTGTTTAGTTTGGACACACACAAAGTCGCAGAGACTGGACTTGATTGTCATGGAAACGCTATTATTATTGTGTGTACTCTTCATAGATTGCACACTTTTTCGCGCGACTTCTTGCGGCGAGGAAAAATCTTACGATTTAAATCTTTGCCTACGGGCTTACATTCTTACATGTACATTACTTCTGACGATTTCGTGTCGAGGGATAACATGATGACGTCGTATTACTATGTAGATAAGACGAATCCGTTGCTTGCTGCTTGCTTATTTTAAAATAGTAGGTGTACCTAATCCAGAATGTCAAAGATGATTTCAATGGTGCAACTGCCATATACTCGGATCACGGCAATTTGTATAAAACATATGGCATTAGAAGGAAAACACCATGAGGAAACCGGCATGTCCTAGAACCAAAAATTCGAACACATGTGACATCAACCAACCCGCACTGGGCCTACGTGGTAGATTACAGCTCACTCCCTCTCGAAGATAGGAGGCCTGAGTCCCAGAAGTGGGAAAATCATAGGCTGATAAGGCTGTATGCTATGCTGTCTGGCAGTAGAAAATATTATGGTGAATGCACTTTCCCCGGAACCCCTTTGCTATTAGGAAGGGTCAGGTTGTATCTTGATTAAAATATTCGCGACCCTAACAAATATGGCTGTACAGAATTATAATCATTACAATTAGCAAAACAACTCCTTATGTCAGAATAATCCTAAAATGTCATGATTTCATGAAATGGTAATTTGATTCATAAAATGGGTTCATTTAATGGTAATTTTTTTTTTTGACGACACGTTTGGTGCAGTGGCTGAGCGATCGACTGCTGCGCAACGTGTCGCGGGTTAGATCCCCGCACGGAACAAATATTTGTATGATCTGCAAGTAGTTGTTCCGGGTCTGGGTGTTAGTGTATGTGAGTTTCTATGTTTGTAAACGCACCCACGATACAGGAAGAAATTCATAGTGTGGGGCAACGTCTAAAAAAAAAAAAAATGTATTATATGAACTTAAAGAGTTGTATTGATGATTTTTATGATTAAAATTCTATGAATAAATATATGATACGGACGCGAATCACATTTAGATCAACATACAACCTGTTACTGACTTGCAAATTGAAAAAACTTTTATTTGAATTTCGCGGGCTACCGTAACGCTTTCGCCTTAAATATTTGTCTTTGTTTTACATCCATTTCTGTCGCTTTTTGTCATGACATCATCACGGTGAAAAAAGGCAAAAAGCTGCGTTCACACCATACGTATAGTCGGCCGCTGACTGTGAACATGTATAAAACACAATGGACAGTAAGGGATCTCGCGCACTAGATGGTCAGACCACGACCAGTGGTAGCACCGAACAGGTAAACTATAGAAACTGCAACAGCCAACTAGCCGACCAAGTGACCGATTCGTATCGGTTTCTATAGTTTACCCGCACCCTAATTGCACAACACACTTTCAATCACAATCTGAATGATTTTTGAAGGATATTGCTAATTCACTGCTTCATATGTTTGAAAAGGTTGTCTGCTCATGAACGCGGCCTGAATCGGTAACAAAAGAAAAGTATTCGCGTTTCGTATCGCAGTATCGCGGTGGCAAGAGGTGGTGTGCAAACAAATTAAAGTTCATTTATCGTTTTTTATGTGATATATGGAAGCATACTTTGGCTTATTATGAATTACGGTTCGTGTCATTTGAAGCCTGTGTATAGACTTTCAAAAATAATAGTGTTCTTGTATTTTATAGGGTAAACCACGGCTTAAAAGATGAACAATGTTTTGTACGTCTTATTTAATAATTTATCTTATAAAATGGTTATCCAAATGAGTGGTTGTCATAGTTTAATTTAAAATAGGTACAATTGATGGAGCTCGTGGCTAAGTTATTACATTACGCTCGCCGGGGTTGTTCCGCACTCCTCCGTGCCTCGGAAAGAACGTTAAACAGTTGGTCCTGGCTGTCATTGGTGGATCTTTGGCAGTCGTTACGGGTCGTCAGAAGCCCGAAAATCTGACAACCACTCTTACCAAGGGGTGTCGTATTACCCTGTTTCTGGGTTGGATAGGCAGTCGCTCAATGTAAAATACTGGTATTCAGCTGCATCCGGTTAGATGGGAGACGGCCATTTTTTTTTTGAGGATGGGAAAATATCAAATAACTTCTCCCGCTCTGGACGGAGCGGGAGGGCGTGTCAGACTTTTACTGACTCAAACCCACCCTTGTTCCTTCCGTTGCCTGTGTGCCGGGGTCGCCATATCCCTTTCGGACAAACTCGCAACCCCGGCAGGATGGGAGCCGGCCTAAACATGGGAAAATGCTGGGCAAAAGAACAGATTATAGTTACCTAAAAAAATCTTTTTCCTTTACAGGGAAAATACCTGCCTTTCAGAATTTCCCTAAAATTTTACGATGGATGATCCCTCTGTTACATCATCATCTTACTGCTTTTGTACCATGTTCCTTGTGGTCGACGCAACACGTTTTCTTCTTCCACTCTCCCTTGTCAACCGTCACGCTTTCTCTCCTTTCTCTTTCAAATAATTCCTCACACAATCCATCCATCTTTTCTTTGACCTTTTTCTTCTTCTGCATCCATCAACATTTATATTCATCACTCTTTTAGTCACATGCGTTTCCTCCCTCCTCATTTGGAATTATATCTTAATTACAATTACTAAAGAAAGAAAGAAAAGAAAAGAAAGAAAACGTTTATTAGCAACTAAATACCTTATGCCTACAATTCCAACTAAGTATCTACCTAATGCCTACAATTCCAACTAAGTACCTAATGCCTATAATTGCAACTAAGTATGTAATGCCATTGGTGAAGTTTGGTTGACTTGTAATATTATATATCAATTGTAATTGAACTATTCTGATCGATTGAGATACATGATGGTGGTGGTGCCTCTTTAAAAATACCTAAGTCGACCAACATACAAAATAGACGGAAAAAAGTTTTAGTTTTCGACTATCTGACTTTTAATATATCGCGAGAAAACAACGTAATCGCGAACACAGTCAGGTCTGCCATACAAAACTTCAATACCTACGAGTACTTTTGGGACGGCCGATAATTTTTTCGCTATTACGTTGGTCCCATGGAGTAAGTGGCTCAGTTTGATGATCTGTTCCACACCCTTATGTATGAGCACACATTTCTGATACACGCTGTACATCATCCTTGTGTTCTTCATTTAGAATGAATAGTATCCTATACTATTAAATGAGCAATATTTGTGTATATATATATATTTTTAATCACGTTCTCGAAAATGGCTCTGACGATTTCGAGACGATATGATTATCTATTTTCACCCGAGCGGAGCTCGGTCGACCAGGTACTATATATATTTGTAATCACTTTCTGGAAAACGGCTCTAACGATTACAATGAAAGTTGCAATATAGGGGTTCACGGGGGCGAAAAATCGATCTAGCTAGGTCTCATATCTAGGAAAATTCATTTTCTCCGTATTTTCACCCGAGAAGAGCTCGGTCGCCCAAAGTTTAGAACAAGATGGCTACCTTATAATAATGACACGGCAGCATAGAATTAGTAAATACCTACCATCATGGCAGCATGGAATAAGTATGTACTATTCATGGAATTTGTATGAACTATCCTATACTATTAAATGAGCATTCTCTATTTTCAGGAGAGCAGAGCTCGGTCGCACAATCACTTTTATTCTAAATGAAAAACACGTATGTAATGTTTCTCTATTACTACCTAGTAGTAACTATAAGGAAAATCAAGAAAAATACATTGTGCGCAAACTGTTATAAATTGCACCCTAATTTGTTAAGAGTTAGGAAACTGGTATCGTTTATGTCAGATTTTGTTATTTGAAAAATAATGACATTTTTCTTTACGAGTTTGGTTCGATTTACTGTCGGGTTATATATAATAACATAACATTACATAACGTCAATGTCTCCCGAAGGGTTGGGCAGAGGTGTACCTATGTACACCCATATTTCGCCATATGTAACTGGGGGCAAACCTATTGCCATCAACTGGGCACAATTCCGGACTCCGGGCTGCTACTGAGAAATTCCTGATCGAAAAACCCTATAACAATAACATTTGCCCGACCTGAGAGTCAGATCCAGGACCTCAAATACACACACAAACACACACAGTTCCGGGTATAGGAGTTTGTGTCTGTAAATAACTCAAATTATAAACGATATTTTGCATAACATATTTAGGTAACCACCTCTGTGGTTTAGTGGTTAGACCACCTGCCTTAGACCCAGAGGCCCCGGGTTCGATTCCCAGTGGGGGCAAATTTTTCTGCTCGGTTTGCTTGGTGGTAGGGCTTGTTCTAAATCCACCTGGCTAGCTGCCACCATATTATCTGAGTCTGTCGCCATAACAACACAATGTTAACAGCATTGCTGTGTTTCGGCAGTTAGAGATAAGATAGCCAGTTCCTCTGTGGTTGAGGATTCCAGGTGATGCTCGTTTCCACTTTTGGCCTGATCATCACTTACTATCAGGTGAGATACAGGCCAAGAACTTCCCCGTCGTGTATTAAAAGGTAATTTTATTTTTACAAAACAATCTCTTTCTTTAAATGCGTTGATATGAAATCTAAATCCATGCACATTATAAAACAAAGTCGCTTTTCGCGTTTGTCTGTATGTCCGCGTTGTTCTCGCAACAGATTTCGACGAGGTTTTCACCATCGTTTAGAGAATTTATTCCGGAAGGTTTTTGTGTATAATAAGTTAATATTAAAGTTACGTTTACCTAAGCAATCTCGATGTTTTGCCAAGTCATAAAAACCGTGCGAAGCAGGAGCGGTCGCTAGTAAAGAATAAATTGAAGTTAACCTTTCATGCCCTACATTATCTATGAGAGACAAAATATTTGTAATATGGACTCTGACCCAAGAAGGGTTGGTAGTCGCCTCTTTATGGCTTGACAAAATACGGAATTTTCTAAATAAGATAATAAAAAAAAATATGATATTATTAACAATTCTCGTTTTGTAATTACTAATATGATAAAATAAAGTTAATCGTCGGTTGCATAATGATAACATTTCGTTCTAAAACCTAAATTTTTGTATTTCTATTCTTTACTTACCTAGTAGTATCCAATACCTTTGTTTATTAATTAAGTACCTCCCTGATATGATCGGTAAATCTATTATTAATTTTGAGGTATTTTGGGCCCAGTTATCTAAGGTACAAATAGCCCTCTACCTAACTCCTTCGGTACCTCTTGAGTTATCCTCTTCAATTACTCAAATGAATGGAATTCAATTAATTTTCCGAACCCGACTAATCTACCTACGTGTTTGATGAAGTACTTACCCACCGATGGTAAGCAGTACTTGCATTCCGATGGTCAGCAGTACTTGCATACCGAAGGTAAGCTAAGCACTACTTGCATACCGACGGTAAGCTGCACTTACACCCTTTTGGTAAGTAGTACTTGCATCCCGATGGTAAGCGATGGTAAGTAGTACTTGCATCACAATGGTAAGTAGTACTTGCATCCCTATGATAAGCGATGGTATGTAGTACTTGCATCCCCGATGCTTCGAGTACTTACGAAGATCTCGCCATCCATCGTGTTATAGTGCAATCGGCGTTCATATTGTTCTTTGTTTTACTTGCTCTTAGCAGGCTCACGGAAAATGTAATAAATTAAGTTCGTAAAGAAACCTAGTTAAACAACTTGACTAATGATGTTTTTCTAACTACCTTTGTTCGTCCATTTGATGGTTGTTAGCTGTAACCGTTTTTATGTTTTTCTCGTTTACTTTTATGATGAAACCGCACCTTTACTTCTTTTGTTCTTAACAATAATAATTTGACAGTACCTACTAAATACAAACTAATTTGTGTAATTCTGGTTATCAAAGGTTTATTTTTACTGTTTGTTGATAAATAGTTTCGTAAGATTACGAACTATTTCTTAATTCAAGCAGATAATAATTAAGTACAAGTTCGTTGATTATTATAAACTAGAGGCGTTAGTCCACTTCTGTTAATCATGTCATCATTAAATTTCCAGTTGAAGACAGTAAAAGAATCCAGTTTCTGGACTCATTCATTGATGGCGTGATCAGCGATACCATACCTAATCTAATTAGCATGTTGATTTTAGTCGACCAAGGCCCTCAAAAGTACAAAAAGAAAACTGTTCAAAATAACTAGTTTCTCTATACCACCGACATACTTATTTATCTATATTCAACTCATGTTTAACAGACCGCCATATCAATAGCTTATCGGCTCGCAGAGTTGACTGACATATGCCCTTTCTTTATTTCTGCTCAAACTCGCGCGAATAACGTCGTTTTTGTTCATTAATGTTATAGTAAAGTTGTTAATTATGTATCCCAATCCGTTTGAGAGAAGACATTCTATTGTTTGGCAAATGTTTGAAAGGATTTTCTTGAAGGATGTGCGTTGCAGAAGGAAACGAAAGATTGGTTGATGGATTGTTTTGTTCCTATTTGTATCTAGCAGGTATGTGCGCATTTTATTACTTATTTGTTGGTTATAGATAACCTCATTTTATAGTATGCGTAGCGGATTTATTTTGGTAAATTAACTGGAATATTATTGTAACTTGTAGTGAACTATGGAACTAGATGTAAATTTGTCTTATTTTTGCCATATTTAAGTTTGTAAGCAACCCCAACTGCTAACATAATGCTGCCTTGTGTACCTAATTGAAGCCTTTGTGTGTGTTTTAACTTAGAATTACCTAAGAATCATTCTGCAACCCTTCCCTAATATCTGCTGTAGTAGACCAGCAAAAAATGTATTGTGTTAATTAGTTTAGAGCCATAATATAATATTACACTGCGCCCGCATGGCGATCTACGGTCCGCTCTTTTGCACAAAGAGAAGGCTTGGAGATCCCCGCGGTGGAAACGGCATTATGCATCTTATGAAATATGTAAAAGCAACATAGATATTTTTAATTTCTGACACATCACCTATCCTGCAATAGTAACGATTCTAAACCCTGAGCTTACCAGCCGTACCTGCTACAATTTTTTTTTCGTCAAAACCATATCCCAATTCTAAAATATGTTTCTTTTGTTTACAGGTGAAAAATATTTAACTAAATATTCTCATTTCTTTGTGGAATTAAGTACCTAGTGTAAGATACAACAAGAGCTGAAGACTATACTTAGTAACGTTGATTAAACAAGACTGGGTCAAAAACAATGACGTTCAGAGTTCAAGGAACGGAGGGTTGGTTCAAAAGAAAAATAAGTGAATAAGAAAAGGTTTCTATATTCTTGAAGAGAAAATAATTGTGCAGAACAAAATGAATAGATGAAGAACTATTAAGTAATTTTGAAGATCTTTCTTTTTCTACAAAAACTAAGAATGCGCTGAAAGTGTGTATAGTATTGTTAACATAAATTAATTATAGTACTAAAGCACCTCACCCACGAGATTAATCAATCAGAGCATTTTTTCAGACACTTTCACACCTTTCACAGCTGCAAAATTACTCTAGCTTAACATACTTAACATAGGTACAGAAAAAATAAATTACTTCTGTAGCTCTTTTGTTATATCGTGGACGATATGCTTTATAATTTGTTTACTAATGTTGCTAGCACGACCGTAAAATTGATATGTACACCCTAAGGTTGAATTTCACTTGCGCACGTCGTAAAACTACAAGCTCTATTTTTGTTTTTAAGATTGTTTCAATCTTGGTGCGAATTTCACCACTGACACTGAACGCGGTCAGCACATCTAAACCTCTTTCAAGAGCTGTCAATGTCATTATTATCGGTGAAATATTGACACTGACAGTTTTTGAACGCGGAGCTTCATTGGTGAAATTCGCAAGTAAATTTTCGATTTACTGGGACTTTTTGTAAAAATTGATAAAGCAATTATTATGAAGTCGATTATACATACCTTTTTTTATTTGGGGGTGGGAAATAATCAAATAACTTCTCCTGCTCTGGGCGGAGCGGGAGGACGTGTCAGACTTTTACTGTCTAAAACCCACCCGTGTTCCTTCCATTGCCTGTGGGACCACGATATCCTTTTCGGGCAACTCGCAACCCCGGCAAGGATTATACATACCTACGGTACATGTAAAACGCACAAGTTCATGCAAATAAGCAAGTTGTATGCATTGTGTAAACTACCATGTAAATGTTCTACAATTATGTTCTTGTAAACAATTAATATGGCTTGTATTTCTTATTAATATGGCTTGTATTTCTTATTAAAAGACATTTTGTAAATAATTGTGTTTTGTGGTTTTAATCTTGAACCGCATAACGCCTGTTAGATTTAAATTGCTTCCATCAATCATACAGATTCAGCGTCAGTATCTTTAACTTGCCAGGCGCTAGACCTCCTAGCTGGGGGCGTATCACCACCTCTTAAAGCTAATATTAATAATTTTACTTCAGTGTGAAAAAGAGATGGAGCTACAAAGGACGTGTAGCTCCATCTTTTAAAAAAATACCGGTATATGAGCTCGTGGTAGGCCCCCTGAACTGATTAAGCCAAGGCTATTGAGCTCGTAATAGTGCTAATTAGCCCTCATTTAGATAATGCTGTTAAAAAGCACGAGTAAACAGCATGCGCTAAAAATGACGACAACAGCACAGTGTAAAGCATCAATGACATAGTATAAACACAACAGTTTTGATGTCAACAGTACACTTTTTTCGTGCTTTTATCTACTCGTGCTTTTAATTAGCATCATCTAGATGTGACTTCAGAGCTGAATAGCAGAGCCGGTAAATATTTAAACGATTGCGTCACTGGGTCATGTCAATATCTTAGAAGTATGAATGAAAGTGTCTTGAATAAGATTTTCTTAGTAAACATAGTATCACGCCTGTTTTCCGAAAGGTTTATGCAGAGGTGTACACCCAGATTTCGCCATTTTATTTATTTATTTAAACTTCTCGCACACAATAAGGTACAAAGGCGGACTTAGGTATTCTCTACCAGTCAACCAAGGGTGGTGAAGAGATAAGATGGCAGGTGCTCCGATTTAGAGGAGATAATAATAATAAAAAATATTAAAATGTCAACTATAAATTATAAATAAAATATGTATACAAGTACATATACTCGTATGGTATATAAACTTATGATACACGTACATACTCGTACATATTTACTATAATATATACCTACATTATATATATAATATATAAATAAGGATACAAATTCAAAGGAAATGAGGTAATTGACATGACTCTACACTATTTGTTTTGAAAATCAATTTTCGCTTAAATGCATAACGACTAGTGGCCGTCCTAATATCAAGAGAAAGCGCATTCCAGAGTAGAATGGACTGAATATGAAAGGAAGAATGAACAAAGTCAGAAGTATGAGAAGGACAGAGTAGAAGAAGATTGTTGGAAGAACGCAGATTCTTAGCGTGTGAAGAACATAGATATTGGAAGTGAGACAAGAGATAAGAAGGAGGGGTGGGTGAGTTCAGAAGGGAGAAAAGCGTGGTCAAAGCGCGTAAACTTCTTCTTTGGCGAATATTATCCATTTGAGCTCAGACCTGTAACTCGATACATGGTCATATTTCCTTAAGTTAAATATGAACCGGATACCATAGTTGAGCAGTCTGTCGAGCTTATCAAGCAAAACCGCATTCAAGTCAAAGTAGCACACGTCACCATAGTCGATGATAGGGAAAATCAAAGTCTGCACAAGCATAGTTTTGGTCTTAGCGGGCAAAAAGTTATGGCATTGGTTGGTTGGCATTTTAAGTCTCAAGTAATAGGGGACGAGCCTATTGCCATCAACCGGGGATGAATCCAGACTGCGGGCTGCTACTGAGCTACCCCGTCCTTATGTCCAAGTATGAATGATAGTGTCTTAAAAAGGATTTTCTTAGTAAACATAACATCACGCCTGTTTTCCGAAAGGGTTATGCAGAGGTGTACCTATAGTACTATAGTGCACCCAGATAGAACAATTTTAAGTCTCAAGTAATAGGGGACAAACCTATTGCCATCAACCGGGGACAAATCCAGACTCCGGGCTGCTACTGAGCAATTCTATCCTTTGCTCAACCGCGATAAAAAGCCGCCATCACAATAACAATTGGCCATTGACTCCCCAAGATTACCATCAGGGTACCTCGGACGCTAAACGTAACTTTGTCGTGTTCGCCGTCAAATGGAAGACGATCATGGCAGTATGTCTGGATTTCTGTGAGATGAGGTTATACATTTCGTCTAACTTTCTTTAACTAATAATATTGGTGTATAGGAGTTTTATATTAACGTAAAAATAAATCTAAACTTATTATTAATTAAAGTCGCTTTTCGTGTCTGTCTGTGTCTTCATCAAAACTTTTAGAGATTTTATGCCGGAAGGTTTATGTGTTGTTTTATCGAGTCATAACATCGTGATAGCAGGAGGCGGGTCGATAATTAACTTTTTAAAAATCTGATTTGGAGATCTATCCAGTCTTTCCATACAAAACGTACTAGTCGTTGTTAGATACAAGTAATGCCACTAGGCAATACATGTTTACTTTGTTCTCGATTTACATTATTATCCTATTCGTTGACCTCCTGACCGGAAAGTGAGTGTCAGATAGCATGCTCGGTTCGAACGAGTCTTCTTGGAATACTCTATTTAATTGCTCATACTTACTTACAGATACATTATTATTATTTACTTGCATATGTTTACATCCAGATATTTATTTAAAGGCGATTTTAGAATGGACATCAATGCAATGTCGTCGTGCAGCATTCCTATTATAGTTCTTAGAAACCTCTTTATGAATTGGTTTTCCGTGTGTTACAATATTCCTTTCGACTGATACCATATTTTTTTCAATAATAAAGTTCTTGATGGAACTGACATCGCTAAGAAAGTTATGCAATCTTCTCAGCTCGTGGTAGGTATAGCTTTTTGCCAGGACTCTAAATGACGATGAGCTGTTTGTGTCCAACCATGTGTTAGTTAGCAGTCAAGTGCCCACGCTGCAGCGAATTAGTGCCTTCAATGCTTCGGTGCTTGAGTTAGGGTAGCATCTGAAAATTTGGCAGTACTACTAATACCTATTGAAAATGTACTTGTTAAACAAAGCAAGTTAGATTTGTATTACAAAAGTATTTATTGCACTCACTGATAGTTTCCAATGATAGGGATGCCAATAGATTTCTTATGTGTCATCATGCCAGTCAGTTTCTTAGTACACCTAACAGCTACCACCTACAAGGATCCAAGAATTATAAAAAACGTTTTTAAATATTTCTTTTTGCCGGTCACAGGTGATTTCATCTACATAGACCATTACAATGCTAATGGCTTGGTAGGTATTCACTCACAAGGTGCCAATATCCCAATAATTCAAGTAATTAATTTTGTTTGGTCTTTGGTCTGTAAGTTGCTCCTACCTTCCGTGTCAGTGTCGTAGAACATAGGTGGATTTGACAGTTTGTTGGATGATGACCAGATCTACCGGCCTCGCAAGGTAAGCTCAGGTTAGGACGGGCGATTTTATCCAACGGTATTTTTTATCATACACTGGAGTTTCAACACTCTGTTTATCGCCGAGAGTTGAAAATCCAGTGCGCGATAAAATCCCGCCGCGATATTTTTACTTCCGTGCGAACGTGGGCTAAAGCGCGCTGGTGCAAATGCTCTAATTGCAACTGGTTGCCAATTTTTTTTTTGCTAACTGTAGGAGAGAAAAGTACACTTTTTTCCATTTCATAAATATGTTTTCAAGAGGACAGCAAATATATAAGATCATCTGTGGAAGGCGCATATAAGTAGTTGCACAAATATATGACCGAAGAAAGACCAAAACTATCTGACGAGACAAGCGATGTCAAAATATAGGATACCGCATCGGTTTCAAAAAGATGTGTCACCTCTTAGAATCCATACAAATCGGACATAGATACCTAAAAATATCTGCTTACTCAGTTCAGTTCAGAAGAGTGTCATACATCGTTGTGAACAAAAGTACCTGATATCACTGCCAGTATAAGAACCTGACAGTATAATGTTTCGAGTTTTCTTCTTTAACCCAATCAGTCGCTCATATTGCAAAAATATGTGGTTCTCGCAGAAATATTGGTCTAGCGTAAAATAATAGTGTGTATGAGAAAGCAATGATATCACACACGCATCACGAGATTATGTATTGTAGTTGCTATTCACAAATATGCATTGTGTAACTCTTATTACAAGGAATTAAGGTTCAAATTAAGGTAGTTGAATAAGTAAGTACCGGTTTCTTTTATAACTGCCAAGTCATAACCTTATTTTTTACGAAAGCAAGGCGATAATAAAGTTACTGTTTTTTTTAAGATAAAATAATGTTTATATTTTGTGGAGGAATCCCCGTTACCATATAAACATTGCTGGATCTCAATAAGAGGTATTAGGGATCCGTAGTCAAAACAAAATACACTTTTTCAGTGTTGATAAAAATCCTTTATTTATTGGTTTACCGCAAATAAGCGAATTTTCTTTCTTTCTTCTTTTCTTTGTTTAAATTAAATATATTGACAACATTTTCGGCCTTTTTTGCTGTTACGTAATACTATTAAAATGCCAGATATACCAGATTGCCCAGCGTTGGAATTGTCTCGAAAATGGAGATTGGAACGCATCAAACGTTCAGTATCGAAAATTGGGTCAAAGGGTCAAACCACGATCCGAAATAAATTTAAGAGGACTTGACGAAAAAGATCTATTACGGACGTCACGGATATTATTTTCTGCTTATTTCTTTGAGTTTTTGTGTAAATAAGGGAATTCTTCTGAAAGCGTTGGATCCACTTTTCCTTTGTAAAATATTTCATTTTCTTTCTTTTTGTTATCCTGGAGACGGTTCACAAGTAACTCGTGAGCTGTAGATTTGCTATTGTGTCTGTTGCATGACGTTCATAGAATTTTGATATAAAAGCCTGAAACACGGTGAGATCCTTATATTTAGGTTCTTCGGTCGAAAATGTGAGAAATTAAGTAGTTTACGTTAGCGACCTCTTTAAAATTGTTTTTTTGCGTTTGTTAAGAAGCAATTTTGCTGCTTTTCTCTTAGTAATGAATTCATATTAACGTGAACTTTTATATACCTATAGTTTGTAATAATTCATACTAAAGTCATTCTGAAGAACAAACTATCTTTATGAAATGCGCGGAACCCGAATGTCATTCGAACAAAAATCTTCGCTCCGTGTGATTAATTTACAGCTAAACAACAAAGCTACGTTTAAATGCGTCTCTATTACACACTATAGAATAAGAAAGGGATAGCATGAGGATTCTTCTTTAGTTTACAAAGTTCATTGCTTAGGTCTCACTGTGTTTATCTGGAGTTTGAAGTGTAAAGTTGCATTTAAAGATACAAAATGAAGTTATTTTGTAGCATTTTTGCGTTATTTATTATTTTAGTTACTGTAAATGGAGGTAAGTCTTTTCTTTCATTTTGTTTTGTGTAGGATCTATAGTTCGAATTAATTTAAAATAAAAATATTTTGAGTTTATTACAATGATACGTAAACATTTAAAGGCACATGAATGAAGTGCATCTGGAATAGCTCATTAGCAGCCCGGAGTCTGGATTTGGGCCCGGTTGGTGGCAATAGGCTTTCCCCCAGTTACATATGGGACTTAAGAGCGTTGATTCTGAAGGTGGGCAATGTCGCAAATAAATGTCAAATATTTCACTGTTTTGATTAATTTGGCAATATTACTGTGTGAAAATAAAAAATGTGTCTAACTAGTGAACTAGAATATTGATTATGAAATGCAATTATCATTTTTTTCTGTGACATCACCATAATATTATTATGCGCACGGCCAAAGTGTGGAACTCTCTACCAACGTCTGTGTTCTCTTCCACCTGTTGATAACCCGGATAGCCTTCAAAGCAAGAGTGGACACGTATATTCTGGGCATGCTCCTTTTATCGTAGACCTCATCCATCGCTTTCTATCAGGTTTGGTTTAAAATATCATGATTTTTTCGATTTTTTGCTTGAACCTTTAAAATCCACTTAAAATAGTGCGTGCGATGAAACGCGCTTTTGTTTGACGGCGGGTGGAGAATTTCCTGTGCTTTGTTCTCTTTGACACTTAAGTTCAGTTCGGATTAGTTTGGAAGAAACCCAAGTTTTGATTAATAAAATTGTTAAATGCTTGGTGGAAGACAGAGGGATGCCGTCTGGCAGTTTTTTTAAAGAAAAAACCTTGTATTTTCTAAAATTAGGAAAAGAAAAAGCTATATTATAATTATTATTGTTTGTAACACAAACTCATTTTTAACATACATTTGTATTTATCTATCCGATAACTAAAATTAAGAATTTTTATTTATGTTGTAAATAGGCAAAAATTAAAATGATTTTTATTGCAAGAAATCACTTGATTCAAATCAAAGTGAATTAATCATGCTAACACTGATTTCTATCGGGCGGAATCGAGGTCAAGAGCTTCAGCAATGAATTTTTAAAAATTAAAATCAGAAAAAAATATGGTTTGCTCATTCAAATCAAATTCGATGTCAACCAGAAATTGGAACGGCCAGACGTCACTATAAACCTACCTATCTTTCATTTTCATTTTAAAAACAGGTTCTTCACTTTCCACCTCTTTTCAGACTGTGGCGTCATTACAAAGCGAGAATGGGATGGCCTGAGTCCACTCCAAGTTGAATATCTTGCGAGACCAGTGGACCTGGTCATCATCCAGCATACCGTCACACGCACATGCAGCACTGACGCGGACTGTGCTGAGATAGTGAGAAATATACAGACCAATCACATGGATAACTTAAATTATGCGGATATTGGATCCTCGTGAGTATTTATTAATTTATTTATTTGGAAACTCAACAGCTTATATTAATATTACATGGGCTATGAATGTTCACCCCACTTTCAATTAACAGGTCAAAGCAGTTGCGTCAAAGTTACAGCATCTTACAGTCTTCATACACTGCTCAGTGATAGCGAGATGATTACAATTATCAGTTAAGCCAATAATAGAATTTCACGGCATTGACAAAGCTTGGTTAACTAGAAAGTCGCGAAAGAAAACAAAAGATATAACTTAACTAAACTAACCCAATCAATAACATTAAATTAAAGTTAAAAGTATGTACCTAAATACTATGACTATATTAATTAATGGAGAAACAAAAGGAAAAACTATATATATACGTATATATATATTAATATACGTTTTTTATATAAGAATGAGTGAGTTATGGCACAATTTCTTTACTAAACAATATCTGCTTGACTTGTTTCCGGTATGATTGCTTGGATGAATGAAATATATCGACACTTTCAAAACTTTCAGAATAGATGCGAGGCAGTCGGGTCAGAACAGCATTTCTCCCGTATTTTGTATGGCAGTCAGGGATACTGAGTAATTTTGTGTCTGATACGTGTTTTTGGGGTACAGAAATCTATACATGATAGCAAATCACTGCTGTCCAAGCGACCTGGCAGGATATCAAAGAGAAAAAGGGTATCCAACATCTTACGCCTATCCACCAGGGGAAGCATATCATAGTGTTTGCAGTCTCGGGCATAGGAATCATGACGTTTCCGGGATTTGTAGTTTAGGAATTTTACAAACTTTTCTGAAGAACATCACCAATAAAATCATTATATGTCCTTCTAGGACGTCGGGGTCCCGGCTTGTAAATACCCTTTGTCAGTCACCTTTCATTCATCCTCTCAACATGACTAATCTAAGCCACCTTAGACAAAATAAAAACAACAAAAAAACATGCGTGCAATCACACGTGGTAGAAGTGAAACCTTCAAAAATGTTTGCATTCGTTTTCGTCATATTTGAAGAATATTGTTATAAAATTTTATGATGAAAAAATGCTACAAACGTATATTACATACAAGTATACAAAACACCACGGTTATTGTGATGCCTTTTCTCAAGCTTTGTACTACGCATGCGCGCACAAACACGTATTAATAAACGTACAACGCTGAGGCCCAAGCAAACTCCCACTATGCCTTGGTAAACACGAGTGGAGAGGGTACGAAGCAGAGCACAAAGAGAACCACGAATATAAGAAACACTGTATAATGCTTCCTATCTAATTTTCTCCCACGTTAAATCTTATGAATTTATGTGTCAGTCTCTTTTTACTGTCGCTTTTTCGTTTCATCGACTTTCAAATCAGAACGATGCTAAAGAAGTTTTCACTTCAAAAATAACCATTTCTTATAATTATAGGTTCGTTGTAGGAGGTAACGGCAAGGTGTACGAAGGTGCTGGCTGGTTGCATGTCGGAGCACATACTTATGGCTACAACAAGAAATCTATCGGCATCACTTTCATTGGAAACTATAACAGTGAGTATCATTAACTTACTTGGGTAGCCTGTGTGTACACAGTAAGACAGTGGTCAGCCGCAGGGCTGTTCTGCACCGCACCCATATGAATGTGTATTAGGGCCGAGTCACACCGGAATGGCAGCGGTGGGCAGCGGCCGGCGGCGATGGCAGCGGCTGCCAGCGGCCCCCGGCGTCGCCGCTGGTGGCTACTGGTGGCCTCGCGGGTCCTCCAGATCCCACGCGCCTAGTCTCATCTTGACTAGTTTAGTTTCTATATTACATACGCGCGGACACCCGCGGTGCCGCGAGTGGCCTCGCGTCGCCGCCTGGCAGCCGCGGACAGAACCACCGACAAGATGCGCGTCACCGCGGGCGGCCTCGCGACCCTTTCAAGCTTTTCAAGTGATACTGGTCTTTTAAGTATGTAGATAAAGTTTAAAATTATTTCACATTGAAAGTGCTCGCCGCGTCGCTGCCGGCCGCTGCCATTCCGGTGTGACTCGGCCCTTAAACTTATTACGTGTACTAGGTGTTTTAAAACTATTTAAAGCAAAAGACCCAACGGGTATATTAATCGTGGTATTCAAGCCATTATTATAATGTTACTGTTCACAACTTGCTTGAAAAATTCATCGATGCTTGATCACTACAATTTTTTGGAGTAATATCTACATGATTAGGTCGGAAATCAGTTGTCATGGTATGGGCATGTGATGCGGAGGAATGAGGAAAATGACGTGAGGAATGTTTTGAGTATGAATGTGGATGGCTTATAAGAGTAGAGGAAGACCAAAATTAAAAAAAAACAAAAGTCATTTATTCAAACTAGGCTGAGAATCAGTACTTTTCGTACGTCAAAATTACATAAGACAGTCCCTCAAAATGCCAACCCTTCACCACTTCCTAGTGCGTTAGCTGAGAAGAAGAAGTGGCGCAACAAATTCCCCAGCAGCACAGCCGTCTGTTCAGTTAGAAAAAAAAAGATTCTATATAATAGTACACAAAATAATTTACATTACGCAACACAAAACATAATTTAAATTATTAGCCATATGTCAGCTAGCACACGCCAATATACCAACCAAAAAGATCGAAAACTACACTCAGGCAGAAATAAAAACTAAACGTAAACAGAACTTAATATCGAAATAAACGCCTCCAGCCATAAAGGGCGTGCCCGCTTACATATAGCTATATATAGCTGTAACTGGAAGTTATAAATGATCATTTATGAACATCGAGGTAAAATAAATAAACAGTTAATTATTAATAATAATGACATGATCAGCAGGACGACCAGTCCCCACAAGCAGCACCCTAGAAACGATGAATGGACTGTGTGAAAGATGATATGGCTGGGCTAGAAAGGGTTTGACTACTCACATAGTTGACGATTAATAATTTATAATTTATTTATATAAAAGAAAGTCGTGTTAGTTACACTATTTATAACTCAAGAACGGCTGAAACGATTTAGCTGAAAATTGGTGGAGAGGTAGCTTAGAACCAGGAGTCTAACATATGATACTTTTTATCCCGGCAACCACCCTCTAAAGGGGTGAAAATGGGGGTGAAAGTTTGTATGGGAAATTAAAAACTGATGACTGGATTTAGATGAAAATTTTCAAATAGATAGATGAGATACTGAGATAAAGGATATGATACTTTTTATTAATAGGGGGATGAAAAGGGGTGGGATAGGGATAAAAAATTACGAGTATTGATATTGGTATCATTTCCGAGGTTTTTGGGTCATTTATTTTTAAAATGTTATCTATTTTTTAATCCGAAAAGTTAGAAGTAAAATATTATCATCCCTTAATGGGGCGGAAAGGGGTCGAAATGTCTAAAAATCAACATTGATGTCGTTTTCATGGTTTTTCCCATACATTGTCTAAGTTCTCAAAAAACTAAATAAATGAATAGGTATATGTTTCCTGCTTTCTAAAAAATTACCCTCAGGGGGATGAAAAGGGGGTGTGCTAGAGATAAAAATGTAAAAAATCGATATGGGTATCATTTTCGAGGAATTTTGGGTCGTTGATTTCGAAAATGACATCTATTTTAAAGAGGGTTGAAAAATAGATGTGAGAGGGGTAATAAATGTGAATAATTAATATGGGTATCATTTTTGAAGTTTTTGGGGCGTTTATTTTGAAAATCTATATCTATTTATATAAAAGAAAGTGGACCGATTTGGCTGAAAATTGGTGGAGTGATTGTTTAGAACCAGGAGCCTAACAGCGGATACTTTTTATCCCGTTCGACCGTGTGACGTGACATAAAACGTAAATATAACGTAGTATAACAAAAACGCATCTAACATGGGATAACAAAACGCAAATTACAGCTAAACGTCTATGGTTAAGTATGGTTGAAGATTTGATAATTATTTATTTTGTCAGAAATCAATAATCAGTAATATAGGAAACTTTCTATCCCGTTCGACCACGTTCCCGTGTGACGTAATTTAAAACTTAATACGTAAACGCATCTGACATGGAATAACAAAACAAATGACAACTTTTTTTTTGACGGTGGGAAATTATCAAATAAAAGTTATTTGATAATTTACCACCCTCAAAAAAAAAACCGCTCTGGGCGGAGCGGGAGGGTATGTCAGACTTTTACTGACTAAAACCCACCCGTGTTCCTTCCGTTGCCTGTGTGCCGGGGCCGCGATATCCTTTTCGGACAAACTCGCAACCCAGGCAGGCATTGGCCCTTACGGACCCCGTCTTTTGGTGCTGACATCTCTTTGAGGCGCGCGTGGAACACAACGCGCCGTCGACCCGGGCCTGCTCCTAATCGGACGGTGACTACCCATTGCTCACCGTCCGCAAGCCCGCGCCTACGGTGGCCGGAAGTCGGCTCGCGACTCCCGACGCCCGGGGCGTCTCCTGCGGCGACTAGGGGCGCGAGGGCGTGCATCTTGCATCTCCCTCACGCGCTCCTCCTCCTCCTTCGCGAGCATTACTGCTTCGCAGAAGGAAGTGACGGCCTCCCATGCACTCATGCTCCGTACCATGGCCTGAACCAGGGCCGGACGCGAGAGACCGCTGCCGCCGATCGCCTCCGTGAGGACACGGCGGTGCTCTGCCCAAGCAGGGCAGACCTCCACTGTATGCTTCACCGTGTCCTCCGGGCGATCCACACAGTGGTGACACCCGGGCGTTTCCTCCCGCCTTATACGGAATAGGAACCTCCCGAAACAGCCGTGTCCGGTGAGGACCTGCGTCAGGCGGAAGGTAAGGACGCCGTGGCGCCTCTCTAGCCACTCCTCAAAGAGGGGACTTATCGCCACAATTGTGGCGTGCCCAAAAAAAATTACAGCTTAAGGTCTATAATAATAATATTTATTGAATAAAAACGTTTCTTAAAAGTATACAATTAGTCCACAGTAAGATTTCACAAACAATAATTATAGTGCCTAAAAATAAACTATATCTAACATATGTTTAGAACAGGTGCAAGTAATAATGGTTCGTAATTACAATGTTAGGAAGCGACCCACCCGATCTAGGTTAATTCAAACCTGTGTTTCAGGCCATCACTTTACACTTAAATTAAATTGGAACACTAAAATTTAAAGATACACTGATATAAGATAATCTAATAACGAATATGAAAAAAAGCATAATGGTACATTAATATCTAAAACTAAACCTATGTAAATATACAAAAGTAAATACTTACGAGTGAATAAATTATCATCATGACAAAATTTCTAGAAGTTTTTCTGTGTCTGTGTAATTGAGTTTCGCTAAATGTTCTGATAACATTTTATTACATTTATTATATCTTTCACTATAGAAGTTTAGTAACTTGTTGAGCCTATTATACAGAAAAGGTCCTAAAAACACATAAAAACGATTAGCATACGCATGTCTAGTTTGAGGCTTTATGCAAACCATGTCCTTCCTTCTCTTGCCGGAAGGTACTGGGTCAAAAGGAAGTGCAGTGTGCTGGTGTAGTACTATACTTAGTATAAATAGTTGCCGTACTGTTAGTACATTACATGCTATGTAGAGCTGGTGCGTAGGAAATCTAAAAGGGCGAAAGGTAGCAACCTTAAGAATTGCTCTTTGAGCACGCTCTAGAGGGAGTAAAATCGTTTTTGCAGCACCACCCCAAGATGTTATGCAATAGGTAAGAACGGATTGACACAAAGCTAAATAAACCTGTTTAATTAATTTATAGTCTGCTATGTTCCGTAAATTCTTAAAGACATATATTAATTTGCGCACTCTAGTACAAAGTAAATCGATATGTTTACGGAAATTTAGATTGGAGTCAATAGTGACACCCAGATATTTTAAATGGTCAGCTTTTGCTAAAGTGGGGCAGGAACATGTAGTGTCAGCATACGTGCTACAGTTATGTGCGTAAATGTTTAGAGTAGTAAGCGGTATGTTAGTATTTCTCATTGTAAATAAAATGTATTTTGTTTTATCTGTATTTAACGTTAGTAGATTATTATGAAGCCAATTAGACACGATGTTAAAACCATTCTGAGCATGTTCGTAGACCTCAGCTCTTGATTTAGCTGAGAACAATAGTGCGGTGTCATCCGCATAAGACATTATAACACCATTTTGGAGTGACAGGCGGCCCAGTTCATTTATATAGACTAAAAATAACGTAGGGCCCAAAATGCTTCCTTGAGGAATACCAAAACAACTATTTTTAAGTTCCGAACTTGTATACTGATCAATTTTTACACATTGCTGACGATCGCTAAGATAATCAGAAAATAGTTGAAGTTGTGCTCCTCTTATCCCAAGTGTTTCAAGCTTGTGCAAAAGTAAAGTAGATGAAATAGTGTCGAAGGCCTTGGCAAGGTCTATAAAGATCCCAATTGTGTGCATACCATTATCTAGATTGGTAGTTACATGATTAATCAATTTGTGTACTGCTTGGCTAGTTGATCTTTTGGGCCTAAAACCAAATTGACTATCTGAAAGTAGTTTGTTATCTTCCAGATATTTTATCAATCTACTGTTAATGATTTTTTCTAAAATTTTTGAAAGGCCTGTTAATACTGAAATGGGTCTGTAGTTATTCACGCAGTTTTTGTCTCCAGACTTGAATATAGGTGTGACCACAGCTTTTTTGAGCAATTTAGGGAATATCCCTTTAGACAAACATAGCTGAAAAATATGTGTTAGGGGAGGGGCGAGTAGGTATGTAAATCTTTTAAGTATATTATTAGGTATGTGATCCCATCCAGTAGCACAAACATCCTTTAACCCGTTTATTATTCTTTCTACTTCGTAAACGTCGGTATCTAATAAAACAAATGAATTTAGTGTAGAGGAAGTCGTAGTCGGAGTTTGACGGGAAAAAACACTAGAATTTAAAGATTTTTCAGCCAAGTTTTTACCAATGTTAGCAAAAAATTTGTTTACTTTATTCATTGCTTCGGATGGGTTTGTCTCTGTTGATAGTAAATCAAACGGAGGTTCGTGAGTTTTCGATCTAAATGTGTTGGTTTTTATAAATTTCCACACAAGTTTACTATTTGTCCCTGCCTTCTGTAATTCATTTTTGTCATACTGATTTTTTAGTTTCTTTAAAAGATTATTACAGAAGTTTCGATACCTTTTATATGTAACAGAAAGTATTGCGTTATCAGGTGCGAGCTTTAATTTTAGGTGGAGTTTGTCTCTATGTCTTATACAACGAACGAGACCGGGTGTAATCCAGGGTTTTATACAACTATACTTTCGCGGCATTGTCTTAGTGAATGTGTTTTTCCTTATTGCATATTGTAGCGAATCTATGAAATACTTTAAGGTAATATTTGCATCGTTTGAATTATAAACTGGGTCAAAATTAATACCGCGTAAGTCATTTTCCAGGTTTGTCATATTGACTTTTGTGTAACTACGCATGCAGTTTTTTCTAGGTAAAGATATTTGTAATGTTAGTAAAACAGCTTGATGATCGGTAAGCGAAGAATTAGTAACCAATGTTTTGGAAGGATTTTTTGATTTTAGGATGATGTGGTCTAAGCATGAGCCACTCTGATGCGTGGGGTGATAGTGAGCTGGTAAAAGTCCATGAAATGAGCAAATATTGAGATAATTATGCACATGGGTTTCGGTTTTCCCGGAAGCAATGTTAATGTTAATATCGCCCAAAATTATTATGTTTTTAAAAGATGATATGTTTTTTAAGTTTGTGTCAAGGGAATCTAAAAATCTATCCATATTTTGAGAAGGAGGCCTATAAATAGCCATGACTATAGTATCGGGAATAATTTTGATTATTAAGCAATTACTATCTTGGAATACCGGTTCTTCTTTGATTGTTCGTAAATTATTTTTGATATAAACTACTAACCCATCGTTTTGGTTTATGTTTCTGTCAGTTTTATAAGAATAATAACCGTCAAGAGATGGTAAATTGACCGTCTGTTTTGACAACCAACATTCGGTTAGGACAATAATATCACAGCTTATGTCAATATTCTGTAATAACACTTCAAATCCATTCATGTTTCGATTTATGCTGCGAATATTCTGTGTGAGTAGGGTTAACGTTTTTCCACCAGAAGGAAGAAGGTGCTTACAGTCCTCAACGTTACACATTTTAGATTCCGACACAGAAAAACTATCTAGGTCACAAATAAACTGATTTGTCATGATAGTTACAAACTAAGTTGAAATATAAAAATAGAGGATAAACTACCTGTTTATGTGCTAACTAAATATAGGATTCGGTGGCGCTCTTAGGCGCCGTCATAGTCTATTGAATTGATGTAGTTGATCTCTGCATATTTGCGCGCCGGGCAACTTACATCACCAGTTGGATGGTCACATTTCCTTTTGAAGCGCTTGCACGTCGCACATTGAGCGGTAGAAGATTTTCTGCTACATTCCTTGAAGGAGTGTCCAGTCTCTCCACAGTGGTTGCAAGTAGGACCAGTCTCCCGGCAAAACTTGGCTGCATGTCCGAACTGCTGGCAATTGAAGCACCTGGTTACTATCGTGAAATCTCTCACAGGGCACGATGTCCAATTTATAAAAATTCGGCTTTGGTTAATAATAATTTTTCGTATGCTAGCAGGTACTTCCAGGATGTAGTTACAGGTAGGAATGTCTTTCTTACCCGATTTATGGCTCAATTTGATACTCTCAAGGAAGGACTCACGAGTTATATTCGGCAACTTATCTGAAATGTTCTGCTCGTAAATACATTCAAATACTTCCTTCTCTGTAAGGGTTACGGGAACACCAATGACAGCGACCCTAGGGCGGCGTTTAGATGGTTCTTCTATTGTAAGGCCCGATGATACCAGTTTTTCCGAATTCTTCAGTTTGTCAATATCGCCTTTGTTTTCGGTGCTAATCAAAACGCCCCCATTTTTTACTTTTCTCAGGCCACGGACATGAAGCTTAAGTTGTTCGGGGGAGATTATTTTTTGGACAAGCGACTTGGTGTCGTCACTCGTTTGGGTCTTATCGCTAGGATAGATGGCGACTGATCTCAAATTTGCAGGTCGAACGAAGTTATCAGAACCTTTCTTCACCATGCTAGCAAATGAAGAATTTTCTGAGGGATTCAGCTTTGCTTCTACGACCTCTTTGAACTGCTGGAGAGAGTTTACAACGTTCTGGTGAACCTGCAGGTGCTGGATGGTGGTATGAGCCTGGATTGTTTTCTGCTTCAACGATTGGTATAAGACGGCCATCTGAGATGTCCCACTTGAGACCTTCCGGCAAAGAGTGGAGACACGAAGCTTCTGATCCGAGTTCATTTTCCCATCACCGACAATAGTGCAGACCTCGTTTAAAATTGTATCAATCGATCCTAACCATTTCTGGATCTCCGGCGTACTGATGACTTCACAGGGCAATTCATTCTCTTCGGGTACTGGTGGGTTTGGGTCACTCGGGGGTCCATTAGGCGTAGGTGGAGGACTTCGCCGTAGTAATTGGCTACGACCAAATGGGCTCGATCCTAGTTGAGACATAGTACTAAACACTATATTTAATGTTTATAAAAATTATTTAGTTCATTTTGCAACTTCGGTAAAAACACTCTTGAAAGTCGGTAAAAACCTACAAGTCACACGCGACACACTTTACTTTTATACTGACGGCGCAAATAATTATATTTATCTGTCGTAATTGTTTATTTCATCATACTTAATAAATACAAAAAACACGTCCGCTTAGTCTCACGTCTCGTAAAGTGAAGGTCTATGGTTAAGTGTGGTTGATAATTTCAAATGAAATCGATAATCAGTCATTTGTATTCTCTTACTTAAAGTAATTTGTATTCTCTTGTTTAAATCATCATTAACGATGCCACGACCAAGACGATCGAATCTTTCCCAACAAAGCCGTAATGCAAGAAGGACACGAAACATTTCGAATAATAGGACTGAAGAAGAACAAGAAATTGCCCGTGAAGAGCGCCGCATTAGTATGGCTCGACTTCGTGCTACTCAATCACAAGAGCAAAGTGAGGCAGCCCGTGAAACGGCTCGGTTTGCAATGCGAAATCATCGAGCAAACAACAGAGATCAACAAGTAGATAATTTTCGACGCACAAGAAGAGATTTATCAATTGCCAATTTGAATCGAGCAGCGTTTCGATACGATTGCAGCACAGATTACTGCTTGCATCCTAGCGTTTGCATTGGGGCCAACGGACGTTGTTTGCGAGTATCCTTGAAAATTTGTGGTTTAAATCTGGAATATCCATTTTTTCACATGGTCAATTTATATTTGGCATGTTCACGGGTCGGAAGACCATCTGCGTTGTGCCACAACCTTGTGATACACGACATTTTTTGTTTTATTATCAGACGATAATAAAACAAAAAATGTCGTGTATCACAAGGTACTTAACTGATGAGTGCAACGTATGCACCAAAAAACATGAACAATAAAGAATAATTATTAAAATACTTTTTTTTTTTTTTTCCTAATAAAAAATTGAACTTAATAACATCCAAAATCTGCTTATTTTTATTTATATATATTTTTTATATATACTTTATTGTACACCACGAAAATACATAACAAAAAAATACTAATCAAACACTTCAAAATATACATATATTTATTGCCTCTAAGGCGGAATAGAGTTCGCCGGGTCAGCTAGTAGATTAATAATAGAAAAGTGTGGAAGAAAAAAGACTTGTTCCGCCGACACCAAGTAAATTGGGCAAGAGATGACATGATTAGATCACACGATACCTTGATATGACTTCTGCCACACAAGGTGTTACCTATTAAAAAAGTCTATAATTTTGGCCGTTTTTTCAATCTGATTGCTGCTTCAGGGTGAGTTCAGAGTCGATAAAGGAACCCGTAAAAAATAAAAAATAAATACCTTTAAAAAAAGTTTGAAATAAACCGAAAATTATGATAAGATAAACCTAATGTAGTACCTACTAATTAAATAGCATTCGTTTAGAATTGATTAAAAAATTGCTTAAAATAAGTTTTTTATTTTGTTTATTTATTTATTTATTTATGTACACACAGTAAAATACATACAGATACGACATAATTATAATTTGAGTACAAAGGTACTGCTTATTTCTTAAGAAATTTCTTCCAGCAGACCTGCGAAAGGAGAAATGAGAAAGAAATGTAGACAATAGTGTGTGAGAACAAAAAGAGAAAAATATGAATTTGCGAAGTCTTATACTAAAACATATCAAATATACCTACACGTATAACGTAATAAATTAACATATACAAGTTTAAATGCTAATTAATAATTTCCTAGAGTCACCTACCTACTATCGAACACAATGAAAGTAATTAAAGCATTTAAACAAATAAAATAATTTTAATTCTAAACGATTGCTATTTTAAGTTAGTAGGTACAAAATTAGGTTGATCTTGCAACTTTTTTTTTTTTTCCTTTTTTCATTTATCGATACTGAAGCCTACCCCTAAGCTATGGCACGCAATTTCTTTAACACCCTGTATATCAATTGACCCATGATAAAAAGATAATTATAGTTATAAAGTTCAGAATGACGAAGTAAAACTAGCCTTTCCTATTGTTTTTCAGATTATTTACTTGCGGGCGCTTTTTCACTAACCTACCTTAATAAAACAAACTTCGCTTGTACGAAATTGCATAATTTATGAAAATATTATGTTCTCTTTGTTCCACTTCATGCAAGTGCTAGATTTATTTTGTTAATAAACGATGAACAACAAAACGAGCAAACATTTTCAGCGTCCGCGTATTATAAATGAAAACCATACATTTTTATGCATGAACATGTTCACTCGACGTAGTAATTAAATTGTAACTAGAAAGAGAACTGAAAGTTCGCTAATAGGTTCCATTTTACAAAAGACTGAAGTTTCAAGGTAAAGTTTTATTCTTATTAACTATTAATGGGCACTTTAGAATAGTTTAATCAACTGCCATGAGAGTTTTACTTTTATGACGGATGCGTTATACAGTGTATACCAGCGGAAGGGATAAGTAAGTGGCTGGATCTGAAAGTCAAAGAGAGATTTCATCAGGGGGATAGGATAGCCATGCAAATGATTACGCGTAAATCAATGGTAAAACAATATTGCAGAAAGACAAACATTAATGACCCATTACGTAATGGATTATTAACGCTAATGATTTAATTAATTTCATCAAAGAACTATTAATAACGAGACTAATGTTGCTTTCTGCAACAAGTTAATGGATGATTAGTATTTAATGACAGCTTTTAATTATTAATTCTGCAACTGGCTGTTAGTCTGTTTATGGCATTATTAATCTACTTCTTCTTCACATAGATTTAATCTTCCTTCTGTAATTATTATTTCTGAATTTCTAATGCACAACAAATTATTATGGATATCTATTTAACGATACAAAAAAGGATAGGTAAAGATTTTATTTTGATGTGTAACGCAAATGTCGAGATAATAATGATTAAAACCATGATTAGACCTGCTGTCATGTATGGATTAGAATGTTGGGATACAAAAGGGATAAATGAAAGGGAATTGCATGCAGCTGAGATGAGAATGTTTAGAGGGATGTGTACTGTTTACTCGAATGGATAGAATAAGAAACGTTCAGAATTCCTCTTATTATACTAATAAGAGGAATTCTGAAAGTGACACCGGTGACTGAAATGTTGCGTGGTAATTGATTGTCATGGTATAGGCATGCGATGCGGAAGAATGAGGAAAATCGTGAGGAAAATTTTGAATATGAATGTATAAGAGTGGGGGAAAACAAGCAAATTGATGGATGGCCTATGTGGAAGATGATATTTCTTATTTTATTTATTTAGGCAATCAACAGCGATACATAAAATATGTTACAGAGTATGTGTGTTAAGGTATTGTAAATTGTGGCTAATAATAGGTTTCCCTGTTTAACTAGGATAAGTATAAAACATGCGAACGGACTAATTAGAAAAATATAAATTCAAAAAGTGCAGTTTTAGGTATATTACTTATAGATAAGTTTAAAATTTTAAAGAAAAACAAAAAAAGTTTGACGATAAAAAAAAAGTTTGGAAATGAAGAGACTAATAGTTTTTCATTTGCCTTCGTTTATGGTTTTTTTTATTTGAAAAACCAAAAAATCAATGGATGGCCTATGTGGAAGATGATATGGATAGAAAGGGGGTGAATAACGAGACGACGACTAATAAAAACATCGACAAATAAAGACATATTTCGCCGGCCCGATATAAATTAGAATACACGCAAGATAATACTGATAATGCAAATGACGCAAATCATCAAAAATGATCTCTGACCTACATATTATTTCAGAACACTAACGAATCATAACGGGTCTTTCACTCTATACAAAGCTTATCCACCGTAAACTGAATATGTTTCAGACGACACTCCAACTGAAGCATCATTAGAAGCATTGAAGGCGTTGCTCCGCTGTGGCGTGGAACATGGTCACCTGACTGAAAACTACCATATTGTTGGACATAGACAACTCATAGCCACTGAGAGTCCCGGCAGGAAGCTGTACAACGAGATCAGAAGATGGCCCCAGTTTCTTAGGGATGTCACTTCCATCAAGAACTAAAGTTTACTTGTTAACAATAATAAGGGGTTGAGTCCTCCATTCATAAATTCTATTTTCATAATTCATAATTTTATGTCGCGTTCTTGATGAACAAGGCATACATTATCAAGGGAAAACGATATTTAGCTACCAAAGGGGTAAGAAGCACAATCAATTATAAGATAAACAATATTGTCTGCTGGGATCGGGACAAATGTTTCTTTTTTGACAGTCAGCTTTGACCGCATTTGCAAACATAGATACTTGGCGACTAATAAAACTTAGTTTACCCATTATTTAAAAATAAATCTTATGCCTACTACTTTGTTTTTTTCTTCAAATTTTTCGTGAATGAATGAAATTTGAAACAATATATCCTTTTGAATAACTAAAACTAAACACTTCTTCTGTTCGAAGGACTGTTCACGCGTACCAGAAGTCAAGAACACAGTTATTTAACCTCAGATTACTTCTGATGGTTTATCAATTTCAAAATCACAGTGATCTTTAGTGTCGTTATAATAGGGCTGCTATTGGGCTACTGCTACTGACAAAATCGGTCTCTCAAAATCACAGTGATCTTTAGTGTTGCTACTATAAGGTTGCCGTTGGGTTACTGCTACTGACAAAATCAGTCTCTTAAAAACCGGTGACCTTTACTGTCATTACAATAGGGTTGCTGCTACTGACAAAATCAGTCTGTCAAAATCACAGTGATCTTTAGTGTCGTTACAATAAGGTTGCTGTTGGGTTGCTGCTACCGACACAATCACAATGATCTTTACTGTCATTGCAATAGAGTTGCTGCTACTGACAAAATCAGTCTGTCAAAATCACACTGATCTTTAATTTCGTTACAATAAGGATGCTGTTGCACTGCTGCTGTAAGAGGTAAAATAAATGCAAGATACTTTGGCTTATTATGAATTACGGTTCGTGTCATTTGAAGCCTAAGTATAATAGACTTTCACAAATATTAGTGTTCTTTATAGGTTAACCACGGCTTAAAAGATGAGTAATGTTTATTACGTCTTAGCAATTTTTCTGTTAAAATGGCTATCGAAATGAGTGGTGTCATAGTAATTTTAAAATAGGTACAAATACGCAAGGAGCTCGTGGCTAAGTAAATACACTACGCTTGCCGGGGTTGGTCCGTAGATGGCTAATCTTTACATACCGAGACTCCTCCGTGCCTCGGAAAGTAAGTTAAGCCATTGGTCTCGGCTGTCATTCGTGGATCTTTGACAGTCGTTACGTGTCGTCAGAAGCCCGAAAATCTGACAACCACTCTTACCAAAGGTTATCGTATTATCCAGTTACTGTGTTGTGGAGGTCTGATAGGCAGTCGCTCCATGCAAAATACTGTTATAAAGTTGCATCCGGTTAGACTGGAAGCCGACCACAACTTAGTTGGGAAATAGCTAGGCAGATGAAAAATACAATTATATTGATATTTCGGCAAATATTCTCTACATCAGTAGTCATTAAATTTAAGTTATTAACAGTAGCTGCAATATCTCTCCCGTGTGGCTTTCCAACATGGATTGTTAGTTATGCATCAGTAAAACAGTTTTAATTAGTTTTCATCAATAACAAAGTTCATCAACTCTCTGGCGGATTATTTCAAAGGGTTGGGCATTTTGTAAATCAAAATTTGATTATTACGCTGTTGCATAATTCTGGACTATGAACGCAATTTGAGACAAATTTTTAAAATAGGCACGATCCTATGTATCAATCTACATATGACCGAAACAAGCCGAATAATTATCTTAGCAATGACATGAATGAATGATAAATGAAACACTAGGGCCGTGGGGTCCGAGTGCTCATCGAGCATTTCGGGACATCGCCAAACGGTTGGTCGACTCTTCACGTGAACAGAGGGCTGGCCAATTTTTTCTTCAAAAAATCAGCATTGCCATCCAACGTGGTAATGCTGCCAGCCTTTTGGGCACTTTTTCCATTAACAGTGACGCGGACGATTTTTTTTCGAATGAGCAATTCGGAGTCAAACCGTCGTCGAGCCCAGTTTCCTGTCAATCGCACACTCTCATACGTCATACGTTACGTATGTCTGGAGTATTGTGAGATGAGCGTATGACTATCGAGTAGTTGTATACTGTACTTTAATAATGTGTTAAAATTTGATCTTTCATAATGATGGCACCAAAATATACATAAAAAAAGTTAAACTTTATCCTTAAATAATACACCTGCCGTTTTACAATAACGACTAATTGAATTTATGAAAGCAAATATTATACCAGGAAACACGAAAAAGGTAATCATAATATTAGCAGAAAATTACTACCGTATTAGAGCTTCTTATCCACGAAGCAGAAACAGCAAGAAAAACAAACAAAAAACCGGCCAAATGCAAGGCGGATATGCACACGAAGGATTCCGTACCGTATTAAGATCGAGCAAAAACGCCGAAAAAACACTTTTCATGTATGCTGTGTACTTCATAAGCAGGTCATATATACATAGAGTTTCTATATCCAATACTCATCACTTCTGTGCGTTAGTGTACTTTTTCTTAACTTTATTGCATGAAATTCAAAATGTGCCAATTGCCTAATACGTATCTATTTCTGGAGTTGTCGATTCGCCATTTCGGGCGAGTAAATTCGTGCGAACCAACCAATAAGCCAAAATTTAAAACACCTGAGGCTTAGTATTGGGGTTCCGTTTGTCAGCCTTCACGTACGGAATCCTAAAAAGATAATTGGATGATCTTTCCGTTCCCTTACTCGGAATCTGTCCCTAAATGTGTTGAAACAATTTAGTCTTTGTTTTGTATTAACGAAAGACCAAATATCTAGCAAGCAGTTAGTTTAGCTATAGCTGAACATAAAGCAAAAATATTGTTTTTTAGTCATACAATTTGTTTTTAAACCGCACCACAATACACACTTCCTTTCGCAATTCGAAGGATTTTGTAACCTAATCCTTTGCTACATATGTTTGAAAAATTCGTCTGCTCCAGAATATAATTAACGCAATGAAATGAATGAATGTTGTTAGTTTTTTACGCAATTACCGTACTGCACGTGTAGCATGACGCTTTCTATTTCTACGAAGAATAGACACAGCTCTTTCTATACAAAGTGACATTCGTTTCTCCATTTTTGACAGAGCACCGTAGACATCTTTCTACAATCTGTCATTTTGTCATTCGTTTTTATCGATCTTTGTCTAGGTCCTTTGCTATGTAGACCATTGCAGAAGAAAATTTTCTATCCCAAACTGTCAAAATCACACTGACAACTGACAATTGTATATGTAAGGTAGTGAAGACAATTTGATTTTGTAATCGCCATGCTAAAGACAGTAGAAAACTCTCTACTCGACGGCCACAAAGTATGAACGGTTATCTACAAAATCATAATTTTACAGGAGAGCGTTTTGAACGCAGAACTGTGATAATTAATAGAAGAACAAAGCTATCATCTTCTATTTTACATCATTTAGTTAATAGGGCATTATCAAAGAAATGGTTAAGGCCAATATTACTGTAATATATTTTTTTTCCAAAATATGGTACTTCGACACTTTGAGAAAAATAGTTGTAGTTGTCTTTTTATACGTGACTTAATATCAGTAAAAATTGAAAATTAAACAGAAAAAAATAAAACCAAAGAATTCTGAGTCGATTTATGTAAAAGAGTGAATTTCGTAAAAAGTGCAGTTGAGTCTTTCCACTTTGCTGCCGTCGTACTGTCTACATGGAACGTCACTTTTGTCTACTCTTCCGTCGACAAAACGGTGCTCATGCTACGCGTGCTGGTGCCTATCTCCACGCTTAGCATGACTACCATAGAAACGGGTTTTGTCGACGGAAGAATAGACAAAATGACAGATAAAAAATTACAATCTGTCATTATGTCCATTCTTCCGTCGACAAAACCCGTAGACAACCCGTGTTTTCTATTATGCTACGCGTACTGGAAAGACAAGATTATAGAGAAGTGGTGGATTCAGTGCCGGTTTTAGCAATACAGGCGCCCCGGGCGATATTTCTTTGGCCCCTCACTACTCTTGGAGAGTAGAGGGGCGAAAATTTTAGCTTTTGGTCCTGTGCTTTGACACAGTTTAATAATAATTACAACTTATGCAGTAAAGGCAGAATGCAGGATATAAGAGCGAGCGTAGCGCTCCTCCATGTCTGGCACCCTGGGCAGGCGTCCATGCGTGCCCTACTGGTAACGCCGGTACTGGGTGGACTGGTGACCCAGTGGTATCGGCCCCGACTTACCAGTTTATATGTCGAACCCAAGCAGGCGCTTTACGTTGTGTAATTTATTTCTTCACCAGTACTCTCAAAACGGTGAAAGAAAACATCGTAAGGAAACCGGCTTGTCCTAACATTGAAATTCGAAGACATGTGACATCCACCAACTCGCACTGGGCCCTTGTGGTGGATTACGGCCCACTCCCTCTCAAAGAGAGGAAGCCTGAGTCCCAGCAGTGGGAACAGTGGGAGCAGTAGGAGGCTGATTATGTAGTGAAGTGGTGGCACGTGTAAAATTATTGTTTCTGAGAATGAAAGAAAATTTTTAGTTACTGTGGCTAAACTTTTATAAGGTTAGCCAAATAATTTCTTTGCAATTTCAATCGTTTGTAATGATAAAAAATTATTACAAAGTAAGTTATTGTAAAATAATTTCCGAGTTTACTGGTTTAGATTTTGTGCGACTTAGTAATAACCTTAGTGATCTATTTTGTTTCCGAATTATTCTTGTCAATTTTTTTGCATGTGCTTCTGTGAAATATAAACCTATTTTACTTTTCTTCTTTCTTTCTGATATTTTTGACGTGGGCCAAGATAAACACGAACTTTTTTAAGGAAAATTAACGAAGAAGGTCTTCTTTGGTTGTTTACCGAAATAATAAGATAATTTTAAAGAGTATCCGACCCTAATGTTATTTAAAATCCTTTGTCAAGACTACTCCAACATAATTTAAATAATAGGTTCTCTTTGTTAACATTTCGGTTATAAGCCGAAAGAATTAAAAAAAAACCGGCCAAGTGCGTGTCGGACCACGCACAATGATGGGTTCCGTAGTTGGGATGAATTTATCCCAAAAACAAACTTTACATTGTAGTTGAAAAACATGTTCTCCCATACGGAATGTATGGGAGATCATGTTTTTCAAACCGCAAATTTAAGTTGGTTGATTATTACTGGTTAACCTGTAAAGCCTACTCTGCAGCTCTCATAGTTTTCCTTTTTATTTCGTTATATATACTACTGCTGTGAATTTTTTCACAAGTCCAAGTACAACCATTTAACTAGAAGGGGGGGGGGGGGGGGACACCTGACTCTAACAAAAAAATTCAGTTTAAAGCTTAATATTTCGCAAACGGATCTCTGAATTCAAAAATGGTTTGGACAAACTCACAATATTTTTGAAAGTTCTTTCTAACGATACCCCACAACATGGGGTAGATGAGGAAAAAAAAAAAAACATCTCCACTTTACGTTTAGGGGAGGTACCCTAAAAAAAATATTTTTCTTGATTTTATTTTACCACTTTGTCGGCATGATTGATATGTATACATATGCCAAATTACAGCTTTCTAGTACTCACCGTCTCTGAGCTAACCCGCGGACAGACAGACGGACGGACAGACAGACAGACAGACAGACGGACATGGCGAAACTATAAGGGTTCCTTGTTTACTACGGAACCCTAAAAATAACATTTCGTCGTAAGTAGGAAGATATTTAAACTCCTTTGTAATTTGCATTACTGTAGGTTGAGCATTTTCGGAAGCTTTGGTGTGACAGGATGTTAAATGGTTAATCGAGAATATTTACTTATATTTATTTAATTACTAGCATTTTCCGGCTTTTCCGGCTTTGCTCAACACGTTACAACACGAATGATGTAACCAATATTTTGTAACAATATTCTGATTTAAAATAGTGTCCGTGGAGATTCTTGCCCGTTCTTCTCCATAGGTACCTACTACGCTTTGGAATGGGCAACTAGCTTCATATTTCTGACTGACCGACCCCTTGACAATTCAAAAGTGCCTGTAATTGGTTTATTTGAAATAAATGCTTTGAGTTTTAGTTTTGAGTTTGTTCGCGTGGAAGTCGGAAATTAACCCATGAAAACGTACTACCGGGATAAAAGAGTATCCTATGTGTTAATCCAGGTTATTAACTATCTGTCTGCCTTTGCCATCCAAATCCTATTAGGTAATGATTGAATACCATCGTGAATTCACGCAAGCCTAGTAATTTTTGTTAGGTTAGGTTAGGCTCAGAAATTGTGCACAACGTCTAATGATTGAAATACTATACCGTGAATTGATGCAAGCCTAGTACATATGTATAAGCCTATACTTTGTTTTTTTTAGGTACCTACCTTTTGTTAGGTTAAGTCGTGTCGTGAACAGAATACCGACCCTCGATTGCAGCGCCACCAATTGTGAATAGTCAAACTCGAGTACGTCTTGTATCCGTTCTCATACCGAAACGAGATTCATTGCAAAAGCAAACACAACGCCAGTCTTCTTCCTCCCAATTTCTTTGTTTGCGAGCCCATCGTAAACGGGCCCTACGATTGTTCGGTGCTATAGGTGGAACTCTCAGCGGCCTTCGGGAACGCAGACCCACTTCGCGTAAACGATTCCGGATGGTTTGGTCGCTTTTCAGCCAGCCTAAAAAGCTGTGTAGCCTCGTAGCTAACATCATGGCGGTAATGGTACAATTCCGTCGAGCAGTATTTTGAATGTACCGGTCCTGTATGCAAGTGGTGATGCGAGATCGTCCTCCATGTCGCTCAGCCACGCTGCCTGTGATACGATAGCGTGTCCAGAGGCGGCTTATGACGCTCTGTGCAGTGCCAAGAGCGACAGCCACAGTACGTTGCCTGGAACCAGATTGCAACATACCGACGGCTCTCATCATCACTTCTCGTGTCAAATGATGTCGTTGCTCCATATAGATTAATTTTTTTTCAGTTCTGGTGCAGAAATTGTAATGGTTTTGTAAAAACGCTGTTACAGATTTTTATGGGATCCTGATTGACAGTTGATTTTCTATTTTTAATAAACATTTAAAGAAAATTACGTATTAAAATAGTGGAATACACTAAAAAGAATCAATAACGATCCAAAAAAGTTAAAATAATAATCCTCAATTGCGGCGATACTCTTAAACGTACTTGATTCCTAGACACTTTTGATGTGTGTAGTTACTATCCTCAGAGGTCTACCGTGAAGCAGTACTTTTCCGCATTCCGTGTAATCGTTGCTTTAATATACTCGTGCCGCGGTCATTTAGATAGGCTAAATAATCTAGAACTAGTTAGTATTTCTAGTGAGTTTGGGTTAGTTTGTGTTCTATGTTAGTTTCTTATATCTTCTTAGTGCATAAGTCATAATTGTACTTTATTGGTGATTGTGATTATTGTATTCTGTGTGAAATTGAGATATTATAGTGTGTGTTTACCTCGATTCGTGGTTTCATTGAGTGTCAACCTTAACGACACCCCCGCCTACAACACCTGACTCCCCGATATTCTACAAGTAGCTCTTGTGATCACTGGACCATCGAGATCAGTAAAAACTTTTGTTAAAATGTCAAAATGAAGCACCACATCATCTGCTATTACATTTAGTCAGGCGTTCATATTCATGAGCATTTACATTTTACAGGCGGCTATTTAGTGATGTGATTTTTGCGAACTTTTTAACTTTCTATCATTCAGTCATCATTGATGACGCTTTCTATAACACTTTGTTGAAAAACTAAGACTAGTCTCACTTTTAAGTTATTAATAAAAGCACAATTTTCTGGACTGATAATATTTTATTATCACTATTAATATGAGCTAAACATATTATTTTGCGTACTTATGTTGACTATTATTAAATAATAATTTAATTATTAATGTGTTACGTTATGATTATTCTTCGTTTTCTTGCAACTGGAGTCTTACTTCGTACTGAGAGCGATACCATATCCACCAACCGAGCGCATGACGGGTCGCTGCGGAAACTATCCAGCAGTAGTAGCAAACCTGGACAAGGACAAAGTCATTGATTATTATTAATAAAATAGTAGGTACTTTTTATGTACAGCTCTGGCCACACTGAAGCGAATCCCGTGCGAGACTCTTGCCGCGACTGCGCGCGTCGATTGTTTTAATGATTAAGAAGTCACGCAAATATTCGTGCCAGTTTGAGCACCTCCATCAAGTCGATTGACACAATAGGCGCGAGCAAATTAGGTTCCGCATCCCGTGCTCGATACACTTCAGTTTGGTCAGAACTTTAAGAGCGTTTATTGTGAAAGTGGGCAACGTCGCAAATAGATGTCAAATATTTCACTGTTTTCATTAATTTGGCAATATTGCTGTGTGGATATAAAAAAATGTGGCTTACTAGCGAACTAGAATATTGATTATGAAATGCAATAATTAATATCGTAACACCGAATGTTTAGTTTTAGATGTAAAAAATCTGTTTGGAAACTTACCAAATGCGTTTTTTACACCTAAAATGGGTACATCATCAAATTCAATGTTATAATTGCAATTCATTATTAATATTCTAGTTCGCTAGTTAGCCACATTTCCTATTTCTATTCAGTAATATTGCTATAAGAATCAAAACAGGTCAATATTTGACAGTTATTTGCAACGTTGCCAAATTTTAGGATAAACCCTCTTAAGGAAATTGTTCTACCGGAGTCGCGTCGCGCCTTCATTCGCATCGGCATCATCGAGATTTTCGGTGTCCATATTGTTGAGGAGCATAAACGTAGTACCTATTGCTCTTATACTCGTAGGACGTCAGCATTGCGTACTTTTCGAAGCAGTGCGGGTTTGTCCATTATGGAGAAAATATAAGACGCTTTCTTTCGCCACAGCATTATTAGGACTTTCAACTGATTAGTGCCAGGAATAAAATGTCTGGCTAGTCATAACTGTGTGACAGGCAAGAGATTATAATAACAAGCAACCTTTTGTCGGATTACTCTGATGATTAATGTATCTCTGTATGTAGAATATACATATTTGGATTGCCCACAAACAACCATAAACGAAGTTCTAACGCAACTTTCGGATATCATTTTCCTCCTTAAGCTGCTCTCAAGTTGATTACTTTTCCTGTCAAGTTACATCTTATTCTTTTGTGAGCGTTCTATGAAATGTCATATTACTTGAATACATCCCGTGACCAATTAATCACTCGATTTTCTAGTGAACAAAATGAAATCATCACCGAGTTTAAGCCTCTCCCCCGGTACCCGCCGCGTCGTCGGCACGATATCCACTCTCGGTAATATAGGCACTAGAAACAATCAAAATCTAGTCTCGGTAATTTAGACACTAAAAACAGTCATATTGGAAAGCGGTAACTGACCGTTAGGCCCCATACCAGACTGGTCCCATAGTAATAGGGCGATAACGAGCGGTAACGGCGGGGAGATATGTGAGGAGAGATTAAACTTAGGTGTGTGTAGGCCTTTCTGTTTAAAAGATTATGTTTTTTAAGACCATTCACAATAAGACAACTAATGCCCATTTTCACCGACACTGACACCTAAATTGATCCCTAAATAAAAGTGCACTGTTGGATTTTTAACACACTTACTTTACTTTTATTTAAGGATTGGTGTCACATAGTGGTCGGTGCAAACGGGCATAGGTAAGTATCGGGTTACTTTCACTCACTTATTTTACTTTTAGTCAATATTAGTCAAACTTCCAATATCAAACAATATCAACCTTATAAAAATAAGTAACATTTGAGTTAACGAAATTTTCATTTCTCAGACGACTAGGTTTTGATTCACTTAATGTACAAACTCGAGTTCGATGAAGCAATGGTCCTCTTGATATTGATGGGTAGGTATAGGTACCCATCAATATCGAACCACCACTGCTTACATCGTAACCAAGTGCGTACGTAACACTAGGCTTACGGACGAACGTTTTCATAATTATCTAGAGTGCTACACGAATATTTTGGCGCCTGAATAATATTAACAGGGGGCGTTGTTGTTAAATCTTTGTGAAATTGTGTCATAGAAATTGTATTAACAAAACAAAATGACGACGATAGGACCGATTTTGGCTACGCGCCACAATAACCTTGTATATCGTTGTAGTAGAAATAAAGTTTGACCGATACCGCTGTTCCGCGATTTAGGTATGTGCGCGGCGAGACGGGGGCCGCTCATTCGTCAACGCTCACGGCGCGAGACGTCTCACACACCGCTCTTTCGTCAATGCTGCCCCCGCCTCGCCGCGCATTCCTAAGGCGCGAGACAGTGGTCCCGGTCAAACTGTAGATCAACGTACAATGAAATCACTTACTAGCGTCATGCATGCCAGTACGAAGGTTGACGCTAAGGGCCAAGGAGTCACCGCGCTCTCTTGCGTCATAAGGCCAGCCAGTGTGCGTCCGGACAACCACGCCGCCAGCACAGCCAGAGGCGACATCAGCATTATGCCAAGACTGTCTACCATCAACTGGAATGAGAGAACAATAATATAAGGATCATTAACGCAATGAAGTTCTGAAAAGGTACATAATGAAGCTTTAGCCAAACTGAAGCGAATCTCAAACCGAAATTCGCTAGCGACGATTGTGTCTACTTACCTGTATGGCGGCTTTCAAACTAGTGCAATTAGTTGCGAAATTTCCAAATAATAAACGCGCGCAGTTGTGTCACAATATAAATATGGAAAGTATGGAAACTTGGCTTATTTGTTGAGATAATTAGCTTTTTTTTTTTGGGGGTGGGAAATCTTCAAATGACTTCTCCCGCTCTGGGCAGAGCGAGAGAGTGTGTCAGACTTTTACTGACTAAACCCAACCCATGTTCCTTCCATTGCTTGTGTGCCGGGGCCGCGATACCCCATTCGGACAAACCCGCAACCCCAGCAGGCATTGGTCTTTCGACCCCGTCAGTTGGTGCTGACATCCCTTTGAGGCGCGGGTGGAACACAACGCGCCGTCGACACGGGCCTGGTCCTTATCGGACGGCGAGCTGCCCATTGCTCACCGTCCGCAAGCCCGCGCCTACGATGGCCGGAAGTCGGCTCTCGACTCCCGACGCCCGGGGCGTCTCCTGCGGCGACTAGGACCGCGAGGGCGTGCAGCTTGCATCTCCCTCGCGCGCTCCGCCTCCGCCTTCGCGAACATAACTGCTTCGCGGAAGAAGGCCTCCCATGCACTCTCGCTCCGAACCATGGCCTCAACCAGGCCCGGACGCGAGAGATCGCCGCCGCCGATTGCCTCCGTGAGGACACGGTGGTGTTCCGCCCAAGCCAGGCAGACCTCCACCGTATGCTCCACCGTATGCTCCACCGTGTCCTCCGGGCGATCCACACAGTGGTGACACCCGGGCGTTTCCTCCCGCCTTATGCGGAACAGGAACCTCCCGAAACAGCCGTGTCCGGTGAGGACCTGCGTCAGGCGGAAGGTGAGGATGCCGTGGCGCCTCTCAAGCCACTCCTCAAAGAGGGGACTTATCGCCACAATTGTGGCGTGACCATGACATAATTACCTTCGCTCCATTTTTAAAAATATCTCGACGACCACTCGTCTCGACACGGCACTTGTAACTGACAGCATCGCGACAATCGCTTAGGGTCACGTCAATGAGCGCTGTGTGAGTGTGTCGTTTCGAACGTTTACTACGTAGTTTCCGTACTGACAATATTTATACTGTGGTAGCGTCCAGCATCCTGCATGAGATTCCATTCAGTACGGCCAGAACTTAAGTAAGATCCGTGTGTTATAAACTCGCCCTGTGTTCATAGGACTTAAGCTTAATTTAACTAACGAAATGTCATATCACATGTGGAAATACTATATATAAAATATACTACGTTATGACAAGTTACATCTCCGAGATATATTTTGGCTACTGACTGCGATTGATAGTATCTAGTATGTCATGAAGCAAGAAGGTCCAATTTAGCCAACTCAGTCCACCGCATGTTGTGTGGTCAGATTTATTTTTGGGAGAAATATTTTTCTGGCATAGAGTTCTGACGTACTGAGTATCAATGTCTAAACTTTGTGAGTTTTGTGGGGAAGGGTCATCAACATCAACTATTTTCGGGGTTAAGCTAAAACCCGTACACCAATTATATGGCAATAAATACAAAGAATACAATAAGATATACAATAAGATGTGTATCATTACTGAAGTAAGTAAGAAGTAGGAACATAGCTAATGACATGTAAAAAACAAACAACATTGCGTGGTTCATGATCTTAAAGATCTGGTCTACTTCAGGCCTGTAAGGGCTGTACAAATCAAACTGTAACACAATTACAAATTTTATTAATGTTATCGTATGAACCTATATATAATGTATATCAGTATTCATTAAACAAGCCGTTACCGAATCACGAAGATGTGTCAAGTAAGCCATCGGAGTAGACGAGTCCTTAATTGGTGACTCCGAATCGGTAAGGGTAGCAGGACGCTCCCAGATAACATGCAATTCTATTCATAGTGAGTTTTAAATTGTAAACATATAGTAAACATACCTGTTTAGCATTATGGCTCAGCACCCACATAACCAGCGCCCTGGGGACACCGTATTTATGCACGCGTCTTGTCGCATACCGAGTCCCACACAATTCACATCTCGATTTCCCGGATTCAGTCAACCATCGCTCCAAACATTTCACATGGACCCTACCAACGGTACCGCGACAAGAACACGCCGATATCAAGCGTCCAAGTTCTGGCGATAACGACTCCCCTCCGTGGCAAATGCGACACATGTCGTCGAAAGAGTGAGTACTTAGCCTCTCCTCATCCTCAGCCGTTTCAATATAGTTAGTTATATCATCTACACTAAATAGTTCAACTTCTACGCCCCAATCGATTGCTGTAGTGCCAGTTGTTCGTGTATTGTTGTCTACACATTTATTTTGTTGCTCTATAATTGCCATACGGCGCTTGGGACTTCTGACTTTGATGCGGTGTTGATGAGGATGCTTGTCTCTTCTCATTGGTTCTCTCTCCCTAGAAAATGGTATTTCATTTCTTCTCTCTGTGTCGATCCTTCTCTTTGGTGTTTCGTTCTCAGTTGCTGCAGATTTTGATAATGATCGTTCAGAGTATACTGATTCTTCAGTGGTATTTACAAAATTATAAAGGTCTATGTTACTTGAGCTGGCTGTGACATCTCTATCCACAGTCGTATGTGAACGCTTCTTTACCGCTGTCACTAATGAAGAATTTGCAGTTTCGGGAACGATTTCTAGGCTTGAATTTTTAGAGCTATTTGCGAACACTTTGATTTTAGGTTTCATAGATTTTGTTGCGGCTATATTAGTGCCCATCAGTTTTGATTCGGGGTCGGGGTCTGAGTGGCTAAAATACAGAAGAAGGTTAGTAAACAAGAAACTGTAGCGTATGTAGTTCAAATTCGTCGATTTGTAGGAATTGCATGTCAACCTTGCAGTCTGAGAATTTTTTCAGTCGAATTGTTAGTCGCTAGTAATTTTTTAAGAAAAAAAAACTTTATAGATCTTTTTTTTTCTGTTAGGGATTGTTCCTAATCTAATTAGGTAGGTATCCGTCACGACTAACGCTGCTCTTTTATCATAAACATTTACAATGTTAGTTGAAAGAAATGAGAGCAAAAAATAAATAAAATTGCAAGGGATAAAGTTTGTTCTTAATAATTTCGCTCTGACCGTTTTGCATTCTAAACCATATTCCTTGAAGCTGTCTAGAACATACGTACTTACTACCCACCAGTTTTTAAATTTTATTTAGTAAGTAAAAATATTGTTTGCCTTTGAATATAATTTTGTAATCATTTTAGGTTGGGCCCGAAAACATTTGTTAGGCTCAGGCAAGTCTGATGTTTTAATTAGACTGTTGAGCCAAATATATTATAATTAAATCTTTTTCAGCACGTGTAGTTTCTAGGTGAAGCTTGTTGTTATTAATTTTGATTGTGTTCTAGTAATATTAACCTAAAATTAAGGCTACCGATTCAAAAAATACCCCTCCACAAGTATAACGTCACCTAGCATTAAATTGCCGAAACAATTCAAATAGCGATATCACTATTCCCCGATAAAACATTAATATCTTACAGAGTAGTCCTCTGATCACCGCTATCTATGCCCGATACGTATGATGGTATTATGCTTTGCCCTCACATGTTGTTGTTTAATATTTCTGGTTACTTGGTTCAAAGTTGCGTGATTTCGTGATATATGAGTAGCATAGTGGGCTCCGGAGACGAGGTCGTCAGTTCATTACGTCCCGCGTCGCAGAGACTTCTCACTGACGTACTTACTTTGGACTGTCTTCGAATGTATTCGTTCACAAGGTAAAGGCCAGAGACTGAGCTGACTTGCAGACTGGCCTTGTGTCCGGAGCCCAATAATGTATTTCAGGCCTAACCATTTTATCGAAAATTTTAATCTCATGAACGCACCTGGATTGCATGCCATTTTGTAATTTATTGTCTCTTCCAGCGACCTCACAATCTCTAACGGAGAACTTTCGACGCCTTGTGTTGGGCATTTCACTTGAAATTTAACGGAAGTTTTTAGTTTGTAATATTTTCAAAATTTTTTTTTGTTACAACATTTGACGCATGATTTTTGATAACTGTCAATTAATAGTGAGGTTGTAGGTTGTAACGTCATTGTGTCAATAAAAAAAATATTATATGGCTTCGTGGTTTTAGTAATGAAACTTTTTAAAGGTGAGTCGTACATCATGCGTCTCTATTCCTTACTATTCTATAAGAGGCATATTAATTAGACCCCAAATTTCGCTAGTTATTTTTAAATTCCATGTAAAAGGAAAGAAGCTTATTGCCATAAATCAAGCAAAAATCTAAATCCCAAACTTGTATTTTTTTTTTGGAAAACACATTTACTCCGAAATAATCTCTCAATGAATTTTCAATATTTAAGTTTAGAATTGCGAATAAGCTCAGCATATTTACGTTTGGAATTGCGAATAAGCTCGTCTTTGATATCTTTGATCTGCTTTCATCTGTGAGTAGATGTAATAATCTGACTATCATTATTATCAAACTATGTAGGTATAGTAAGACCTCGTAATTGCTTTGTCACTTTGGCAACAATTCCCACTAAATTGAATCTTTAGGTTGAAACAATCCAACTGCCACATATACAAATAGAAATAAAGGTGGATTCCCGTATGCGCTAGGAGGTCAATTTGGCGCGTGGCCAAAATCGGAGCAACCGCCGCCATCTTTGTTTTATCAATACACAACAATTCCAGAAATGTTTACCAACAACGCCCGCCTATAGTTGCGCTAGTTCTAAAAAGTTCTTTTGGCTCCTGAATGGCATTGTCAGGCTCCAAAAGTTGAGGACACGGTGGAGCATACGGTGGAGGTCTGCCCGGCTTGGGCGGGGCACTGCCGCCGCCGAATCCTTGTGGAGGCGATCGGCGGCAGTGATCTCTCGCGTCCGACCCTGGTCCAGGCCATGGTATGGAGCGAGAGGGCATGGGAGGCCGTCACCTCCTTCTGCGAAGCGGTAATGCTCGCGAATATAATCAATGGGTAACTCGCCGTCCGATAAGGACCAGTCGGTCGATTCTGTAAAAAATATTAACGTGAAGCTTAGGTGAAGTGAGCATGAATTGAGTTGTCACTGCCACAGAATCGACCGGCAGGATACTAGGGATTAACACTATTGACAGCTCACTTCACCTAAGTTTCACGGTGATATTTTTACAGAATCGAACGGCAGGCCCGGGTCGACGGCGCGTTGTGTACCACGGGCGCCTCAAAGAGATGTCAGCACAACGGAACGATACGGCGTAATATTTTGGGGCAACAGTACGGAAAAACAGCGCGCTTTCATTGCTCAAAAACGCTGCATTAGGGCTATATTTAATTTGTGTGAAACTGACTCCTGCAAGCATTTCTTTAAAAACAATAAATTATTAACTCTACCATGTATATATATACTTGAGGCAGCAGTATTTGTTAAAAACAATATCCACATGTTCAGCTTCTACACGCGTATACGGCGCAAGGACAAATTACGTACACCAGCCAGTAAAACTCATCTAATGCATGAGAGCATCTTTTGTTCAGCTTCTCGCATTTTTAATAATATACCGGGGCCTATTAGAACGATTGTCAAAAATGAAAACTTTAAAAGGGCTCTCCATGATCTGTTGGTAAACAAAAGTTACTACTCTGTAAAAGAATTTCTGTCCGACAAGTCTCTACTTAAATATAGTACCCAGTCATGATGCGTTCGATGACCTAAAATTTTACCGTAAAATCTATTTTTATTTATGTTTAATTTTATGTATGATTTTTGCAATTTGACATTTTAATTTGTTACGATTCTTTTTATTTTATTTTTTTAATTTTATTTGTATAATTTGACATGTACCTATGTTAATTTGTTATGTTTGACTCTGTTTTAATTTTTTTTTGAATCATATATGTAAATTAATTTTATATTCTACAAATTGAATTTGACATTTCCCTTAATGTTCCCTTTTGGTGTTTTTATTCTTTTTATTTATTGTGCTAGAAGAAAAGTGAAAATAATTAGTAATAATGTTAATTTTATTAGTCGCTAATTTATGTTTAATTATTGTATGCCCTACGGGCGGGACATAGCTGAACGAGATTTCTCAAATATTTAAGAACTGTACTGTACCTACCTATGATCCACAATAAATATATTTGATTTGATTTGATTTGATTTGAACGGGTCCGTTAGGACCGATGCCAGCCGGGGTCACGGGAAAGTCCAAAAGGGATACCGTGGCCCTCTGACAAGTCCTCCCACTCCGCGCAGAGTGGGAGAAGTTATTTGATAATTACCAATCCTCAAAAAAAAAAAAAGGCTCCAAAAGTTCATTTTAGAACTCTCTCTATGAATCAACGTTTATAATACTCGTATTTTGAACGTTGATTCATTGACAATCTCACCAGTCCTAATATACAACCTCATCTTTGTGACAATCAGTGTCAAAATCTCGTAAAAGTAAACCATTCCGTAGCCGACCGCAAGCGGCAACTGAAGGCAACGTGTTGTCGCGACACGACTGGTTTCTATGAATTTCTATGAAATACAATCGAAGAAGTTCATATCTATACACCGTAAGGACTATTTCTCCTTGCAGCGCTCGATCGCCATAGAACCGGGGTGGTAACAGATGTGGTCATCGTGTTCACGGGATTTTGTTTTCAAACTGCTTAGATATGAAATTCTTCGATAGTACCTTCCGCGACACATCGTCTTCATAGATTTACACAGAAACTGTCGTGTCGCGGCTTGTACCTTTACTTCGCGCAATCCGTAGCTGAAGGCAGTTGCCGCCTGCGTTCGGCTTCGGAATTGTGCCGTAAAGGTATTTTTGGCAGAATGAGATTACAATGTTCCTAAAAATACGGGAATGCCCCCAACTTAGGCTCAATTTACATTGCCACGAAACGGAATGGAAGCGAGTTCTTGTAACGATATACATAGTAAAATGAAGTTTATGTCAAACTAGATACGAGCTTGTAACTGCGGGAATTACTGAGAATGCACGAGGATTGTCCAAAAAACGCGCGACCTGTTATTAGACTCGTATCTAGTTTATAAGTTACACTATTGACATAAAGTTCATTGTGCTTTGTACAAAAAAAGCTTCCATTACGTTCCGCGGCTAGCTAAATTGAGCCTTAGGGTGATTCAGAAACTACGAGGTTGACTATACCTATAATCAAAAGTAAAGACTTGTTTATTCCATGAAGTTTATTCCTTTTTTAATACTATCTCATTATACTCAAGTAATAAGGGAGCAGCGAAGCTTACTACCTTCTGACTCTATTTGATAAAATGGGAATCCTACGTAGGGAGTATAAAACTTTTCCAATATATGGAACAAAATAATAAATACTAGGGATATGGATACTTCATTATTGATATTTTTTGTTTGTAGACGGCAGTGAGGTATTAAACCTTTTACACACATAACATATTAAGCTGTTACGTGAAGACTTGTAGATACATTCATATTCATTTGTCAGGAATAGCACAAAATAAGCATACTCAGCCTTTATTGTTCTCATTGCAGCACGCGTAACATGACCCAATAGAAACGGGTTTTGTCGACGGAAGAATAGACAAAATGACAGATAAACAATCACAATCTGTCATTTTGTCTATACTTCCATCGACAAAACCCGTAGAAAACCCGTTTCTATGGATGTCATTCTACGCGTGCTGGGACACAGGCCTCCTCTCTTTGAGAGGGAGTGGGCTGTAATCTACCACGCGGGCCCAGGGGGGGTCAGGAATGATTTTTCTAAATTATTATATTGACTTCTTTCTTATATCTATGATTGATACTGTATCTGATCACAAATAGGGTTTTGTCAACGCGTGGTTGCCTCGGTGACCATGAGTGGTTAGGTTGCGAGTTCTGAACTGAGCTCACGCAAAGCGTCGTACGTCAAGCCAGTAATAGGACTCGCCCATCTAGGAGCGCTGTTCCAAATTAGACCCAGTATTAATTTATTATAGATAAAACAAAAGCTATTTTAATAAAACACGTATACGTGAAGGTTTCAGAAAAATACGCTTTTGCGTGATTGACAGTTTTTTATCCGCGTTAGACATAACTTTACTAATTTATTTCACTATCTAATAAAAACATAATATAAAATATAAATATATTAATTTATTAAAAAAATGCTATAATTTAAATTATATTTTCCCAAATCATTAACACTACTTGATTAGACGTGACCTTCAGTATAAAAACATTAAAAGTCTGTTATCGTCGCCTTAAATTAAGTTAAGAGTAGCCTTTTTTTTTTGGGGATAGGAAATCATCTAATGACTTCTCCCGCTCTGGGAAGAGCGGGAGGGCGTGTCAGATTTTTACTGACTAAAACCCACCTGTGTTCCTTCCGTTGCCCGTGTGCCGGGGCCGCGATATCCCTTTCGGACAAACCCGCAACCCCAGCAGGCATTGGTCCTTACGGACCCCGCCAGTTGGTGTGACATCTCTTTGAGGCGCGCGTGGAACACAACGCGCCGTCGACCCGGGCTTGGTCGGACGGCGAGCTACCCATTGCTCACCGTCCGCAAGTCCGCGCCTACGGTGGCCGGAAGTCGGCTCGCGACTCCCGACGCCCGGGGCGTCTCCTGCGGCGACTAGGGGCGCGAGGGCGCGCATATTGCATCTCCCTCGCGCGCTCCGCCTCCTCCTTCGCGAGCATAACTGCTTCGCAGAAGGAGGTGACGGCCTCCCATGCACTCTCGCTCCGAACCATGGCCGGACGCGAGAGATCGTCGCTGCCGATCGCCTCCGTGAGGACACGGCGTTGCTCCGCCCAAGCCGGGCAGATCTCCACCGTATGCTCCACCGTGTCCTCCGGGCGAGCCACACAGTGGTGACACACGGGCGTTTCCTCCCGCCTTATGCGGCACACGAACCTCCCGAAACAACCGAAGTTAAGAGTAGCCTGAGTTATAATGTTTAAGAGCGTTTATTCTGAAGGTGGACAACGTTGCAAATTGATGTCAAATATTTCACTGTTTTGATTCATTTAGCAATATATTTTTTATATTATATATATATATATATATACAGCCATTTTTTATTTCCTACTGCGTGGAAATAAAAAATGTGGCTAACTAGCGAACTAGAATATTGATTATGAAATGCAAAAATTAATATCGTAACACCGAATGTTTAGTTTTAGATGTAAAAAAACTATTTGGAAACTTTCCAAATAAGTTTTTTTACATCAAATTCAATGTTATAATTGCAATTCATTATTAATATTCTACTCGTAGTTAGCTAGTTAGCCACATTTCTTATTTCTATTCAGTAATATTGCTATAAGAATCAAAACAGGTAAATATTTGACAACTATTTGCGTCATTGCCAACTTTTGGGATAAACCCTATTAAAACACTGCCTTATTTTCTTCGGCTGTGTTTACGTACATAATATCTTGAGTGCGTGAACTGAAAGATCATGAAATATTAAGGAACCTACGAGTACTAGTGTTTTTGAAATTATAGAAATAAAAATAATTAAACCTTATCGTTTTACTGGAATCATTCTCGACACTTAAAAAAGATTCCGACTATAAAACAAGGAACCACGAGCCACGTGTAGATTAATTCATTCCTAGGTATTTTTTTTTATAAAAAACACGTTTTGCCTAATTTTCCGGGAATTACGGTCGTGACGTTATGTGTTTTTATGAAAACATGAAAAATTATTGCGATTGTCATTTACGATCACTTTTACTGATACTAAAATTAGAATGACTAGGTATCTAATTATTTAATTGAAATGATTATTAAAGGATCATTAGGTTCCAAACAAAAGTTTTAGTACTAATTAGTCCATGCACGCGACCGGAGTTGCGTGCATAGATATAAAATAGACTAACATCAAAGAAAACTTTTTAACTCAATCAATTTCTTTTTGTATCAGTAAAGTTTTTATTAAAAGCTTCTTCATTACTTGCAGAAAGAACTTCACTGTTAAAACGCAAAAGATCACAGAGGTCAAAGGTTTGGCTCTCGACTTTTTGACTTTGACTTTTCACGGGAGAGACAATCCAATGTTTAGTCTGTGTACTTTAATTAAGTATTTTGACAACAGCAGCTGAAAACAAAGAATTATTAAGATTAATGGCTTTAACCCTTTTTGGTACAATGAACTGCCGAACGAGAGATCATGACATCGGTCTTCACCTGCGCGGTAATGACGTCTTCTTCTTTTCGTGTGGTTAGTGGTGTCAAAGTCTAAAGATGCCTATGGGCGTCTGACTTGACTTCACTTGCCGTCGAGAAATATCTCTCAGGCATGTCGGTTTCCTTACGATGTTTTCCTTCACCGTTTTTGAATCAAGTGATAATTATACAATACGCACATAAATCCAACAGTCAAAGGTGCGTGCCTTGGGTTCGAACTCGAGACCTATGACTTGGCAGTCCGAAGGTCACACCACCAGGTTATCATTGCTCTAAATAATTAATAGGGTAAATGCGTAACACATAAAATATATACTGCGGGCACGAAACCTTGCAGTAGCAATGGTTTTCATTTTGACAAGTCGACCATATTCATTGCGTTATTTACGTTATTGAGCAGATATCTTTTTCGAACATATGAAGCAATGGATTTTCATGACGCTTTTCTAAGAAACTGAGCTTTAGCTGGAAGGGTTAACTCAACAAAATTTAGAGAAATAAGAATAAGCTCAAAAGAGAAACATAATGAAGTTCATTCAAATTATAGATTTGCATGCAATCATATTTATAATTAAAATAAATAATAAAACCAACCCATGACTGTCCTACTGCAGAGCAAAGGCCTCTTCTCATACAGAGAAGCCACGAGCATTGATCACCATGTTTGCTCAAGACGGCTTGGAAGCGTGGTGATCAATGCTTGTGGCTTTTCTTAACACTTTTGGAATTAAACGTATGAAAGTGTGATCTCAAGTTTCAGATATCGTTTCTTGATTGATTTCCGTGAAGGAATGTGAAAAGTAACTTCATTAACAACGTTCACACCTGGCTTTTGGCAGTTTAATTGAAATGAGAATATACGACCTTACGTCACGTTAATGTACCTAAATAATTTCAACAATGAAGTCAGAAAATGGCTTTTTTAATACTGCTCTCGTCGACTTGAATAAAGTTGATTACATATTAATACCACCAACCAAGAGCTCGTGGCTAAGTAATAATAGCCGCACGGTTTGCTTCATCCGGTTAAGCTACGCTTGCCCGGGTTGGTCTGTGGATGGGTGACCATCTTAACATACCGAGACTCCTCCGTGCCTCGGAAAGCACGTTAAGCCGTTGGTCCCGGCTGTCATTCGTGGATCTTTGACAGTCGTTACGGGTCGTCAGAAGCCCGAAAGTCTGACAACCAGTCTTACCAAGGGGTATCGTATTACCCAGTTACTAGGTTGTGAAGGTAAGATAGGCAGTCGCTTTATGTAAAATACGGTATTCAGCTGCATCCAGTTATACTGCAAGCCGACCCCAACATAGTTGGGAAAAGGCTAGGCAGATTGATTTTGACATAATAATACCAGCCTATTACTGTCCTTCTTTTCAGGTTCTCAGGCTTCTTTTCATACAGAGAAGGCATGAGCATTGATCACCACGCTTGCTCAAGACGGGTTGGTGATTTCAGACTTATATTACTAACTCTAATTTCAGATTTCCTCACGATATTTTCCTTCACCGATGTCAGTAAACTCCAAGATAAACTCAGAAAGAACATATGAATTGAAAAAGTCACATTGGTAGGTACTTGCCCGGCATTGAGCCCTCAACCACGTACCTACATGAGAGGCGAAGCTTCAACCGCTGAGTCATCACGACATTTTGACAATGATAATATGATAATTATTATTAATATTACGTTATTATCAAGAGACTTACAGAGACATTTTGGGTCACTGAGCCAAGTAATTACAGCGTACGTAGTGACAATAATTTTGCTAGACATTATAAATTATTCGGAGAAGTCTCATGGTTACAGTCGCTTAGGACGATCAGTCTGCAAGGCTAGTTTGGTCCTATCACGGTCATAGTATCAGGCCGCGTCCAATAAAAAACCGATCATCGCGCGAATACACGATCGGTCGCTTGTAAATGACAGTTTTTGTTCGGAAAACTGAAAAGCGTCCTCTGTCGACAGGACCGCACGTTCAGGTTCACCGAACAAAAAGATCGAACGATCGTGCATTCGCACGACTATCGCTTTAGAAGAGTACAGAAAAAAAGAGAGAAAAGAGATTTTTAAAAGAGTTGCAGAGTTCTCTGATTTACGTTCGTTTAAGAGGCCGTGCAAGAAGTTGACTAATTTTGATCAATTTTGTTCATTAGCAGTGAGAAAGGGAAAAAGAGTTTAAACAAAACTATTTGTGATTTTAAAACTCGAGTTCTTTGTTTTGCATGTGGTTGAAAGGGATTTTTCAAATAAGTTAACTATTCATAGAAAATCACTAATATTCGTATAAAGTTTTCCAAAAAATGACGCGAGACTGACGTTTGATCACTTTTTTTAAAAAGCTGCTTTTGATTTTGCTCATTTAAAAATATCATAGACATCGTTTTAATTGGTCTATTTGCATGTGGCTGAACCAATTTTTTCAACTTCTATACAAAATATAGCAGAAAAATTATGTTGAAAAAAAAACAGTTTTTTTTTTAACCCTGTTTGTCATGTATATTTTCCTATTATTTAGCAAACCATATCAATGAAATTTAAAAATCTTACATTAGTCTTCAGCTATCCTTAAAATAAATTCAAAATTTTATTTAATGATAATACGCTATCATCATTAAGTAAATCAAAGGCGAAATAAAACATATTTTCGAGAGCGCAAAAGAGATGCAACTGTTAACAGGTGCTGTGACTGACACGAATGGTTTAGCACCACAAAAACTGTACTTTTATACTTACACAGACTTAATGTTTCAATTATTTCAAGCTTTCTTACGATTACATAAATTATTGATGATAAAGGGTTTTTTTCGTGCACGGAGCTTTAAGGTAAAAGTCCGTAGCCGATTGCAGGCAGGAGGCGACGTCAAAATCGAAATACCTTCAGTAGCTAGCGACACGGTATTTCATAAAATACATAGAAACCAGTAGTGTCGCGACTTGTACCTTTACTTCGCGTGTTCATGCTAGACCCTCAGCTCATTATTGAAATTATCAGTTTACTATAACAATTGAAATTGTTATTTTCATGTAATACAATCTCCTAGCAACAAATTTCTACCGATAACGATGTCTAAATCAATGTTTTAGTAAAATCGGTCGCCGCGTTTTAAGTTAAATATTGGGTCTCCTTTGACTGTTTCAGTGTCTGCTATTGTTTTCAGAGTACCATATGTCCGAATGAAAAAAAAAACGGACCCCTTATAGGATCACTCGTGTGTCTGTCTGTCCGTCTGTTATAGCCAATTTGCTCCGAATCTAATGGACCGGTTGAGTTGAAAGGAACACATGAATTCTCTTGACCCAAACACGGATGTGTAACGAAAATAATATATGAATTTTGAATTCCCTTTTGGGAGGCAAATAAGAATATTTAAAAAAATTAGTTTTGTGTGTCATAATAAATAAAAGAGCTTACTGTGAGGGTCTCAGTTTTTTTTGTAATTTGTAATAAAATATTATTCGCTTTCAAGTACTAAAGAAAATTGATGAAAATTGATCATGGCAATGGGGAATGGTCAATTTTAATCTATTTTCGAAATTATGAAAATTGAGCCTAAAATTTTGAATAAAAATCAGATAAAATAGTTCTGTACATAAAGGTAGATTACAGGAAAACCTAACGGAAGTCTATGGTCTTAAAATAACATGGTAAACCTCTCAATACTGTGCCTTCAAACTTACATTTGCGATTAGAATGTATGTATCTCTCGTTCTTGGGATAAATTCATCCCAACTTTGTACTTACGGCACCCTTCATTGTGCGAGGTTCGACCCTCAGTTGGCCAATTTTTATTGTTTACTTATACTTACAGTTACCTCTTAAGTGGTTATGTTAATAGTAACAAGAGCCATTATATTAAACCATTTAACCATATAATAAGCCAATAATAAGCCATTTATATAAACCGGTGGCCGGTGGTTTTACATTAAGCCACTTTATTAGAGTCATTATACTTAGTAACAACATGTTTGTTTCAAGAATGATCACAATTTTCTCAGTGTATTTATTGAACAAAAAAACCTCCCAAATGTTTGCCGTATAATTGTGTCTTTGCTAAAAAATACGAGTAACAAAATAGGCCGGTAGTGAAACGAAGGATATTTACAATAGGGAATTGACTTACTACTGTAACTGTAATCTGCGCCTGGATTGAGTCCTAGTGACATTGTAATAATCCTTGTTTTATTTACGTGTTATTTTTTTATGTTCTGGCACGAAATGAATGAATATTACTAATTTAGTAGAATATTAATGAACACTGACACATTGTGCGAGAGAGACACACTACTAATCAGGTTGTTCCTTTCAAGACCATTCCTTTCGTACGTCTATCGAACGGTAATTAATCTAAAAAAAATTACAAAATAAAGTTGGTGTTTGATATCTTCAGCTCAGAACAACACAAAAACGAAACAACAACAACAATACAAAATTAATAGTGCAATTTTCTTACTGTCAACTAGCCTATTCTGTTTTCAATATTGTTTTTTTTTCTTGTTTGATCATAAAATAAAATAGCCGACGTATATTAAATTTATTCGTAGTAACCTAATCCGCTTGACTGTTATTAAAGAGTTATAAAGTACCCTGTAAGAAATCGAAACGTGTGTCATACGATTTCGCAACACGTTGTGTCCGGGTTCTTAACAAGTCAATCGTCATTCTGAGGATGCCACGTGCAGAGGTGAAACACGTGTCGATTTCTTACAGGTTTTTTATAACTCTTTAAGAACAGTAAAACGGATTAGGCTACTAAATATACGACATCTATTTTATTTTATAATGGATTTCCACAAAGTCAAGCCTGAGTCAATTAACTTATTTAATCATTCACAGAACAAACATTCAGTCTTTATCTATTGCCTTCCAATCAAACGCCAATAAAAAACCTGTGTTTGATATTTTGAATCGAAAAGAACGTTGATTTTTAGATTGACTTCCCAGAAATAAAGCCCTTTAACGTGCCTATAACGGAGATTGGGGCTGTGAAAAAAAGAGAGTCGAATTCGATCAACTTTTCGTTCGAACTTCAAAAAGGCTGACCTTTAGGAAATACCAAATAACTGGCAACGATGAATCACTTACTAACATCTGATGAATCTGAAACTTTATCTTCAGTCACATATAAGCTGATCCGATATGATTGGTACCGGCTAAAATACCAATATCAATCAAATAGGATGACAAAAAATAAAAACAGAAATTGCCAACGTTTAGGGCGGACTGGCTAAACGAGTGTTGCGAGGTTAAACCCTTTCTCATAGACCAATGCAATGTACCCACTTTTAAAACGAAATAGATAATAGTTAGGTATAAATAAATACGCTCATAGCATAACAAGAATCACGCGTAAAACGCGTACGCAAGAATCTCAAAATTTTTGGAAAAGCCAAAAGTGCGCGACACATAATGCTCATTTGATCGTATAAAAAAAACTACTTAGAATACAAGAGCCATTTCAATAGGTTTCCTCTTATGGGCGAAACGAATCTATAAAAATAAAACTCAATTAATTTATTTTTTCGTAAGCTTCAATGTTTACAGATTTCACACTATGATGGGATTTTTTTTAAGCTATTCTGATGTTTTTTTCGTTTCTGTTGCATTAAACCAATTTTTTTAAAGTACAGAATATAAATTAAGTAGGTTCTGTGTACTAGCAGGAGTGTCATAATAAAAACGGTTACAGAAAGGAGACAAAACAAATTTTTCGATCGTAAAGCACTCTCTAATGATTCGCAATAATATGGCTCGTGCAATGCTCAAATGGTTGTTTTTTAAACCGGGGTTTAAAAACATAACGCGGTCTATCCGTAGCAAAAATCTTAAATACATTTTATTTTATTTTATATCTGCTACAATCGTTTGAAGGAGAAACATAATGCTTTCAATATTTTTCTTTTTTTTATATAAAAGCGATGTTAACAAACTTAAAATTAATACCTACTGTTAAAGGCGCAGACAGGCATGACGAGATGTGGTCACTCTACTCTGGTAGAACAATTTCTATGAAAACTTCACGAAAATGTTCTACCAGTGTCGGGTCGCGCCTGTAACAAAACAGGCTGTTCATATAGCAGAAACTGAGACGACTACTTAATTATAACAAATTACTGTCAATTAACGAACAGTAAATTAATTGCCCGGAGAGAAATAACGGCTCACTATAAAATTAATGTTTTTGCAACGAATGAAACAATTATCGCAGCTCAATGAGCCAAATAATAAATACAAAGCGATATAATAAATCGTCATTAATAATCGCGGATGTAATAGTCCCACGCAGAGCTTCAAATCAAAATTGAGGGGAAAGTAATTCAATATTTGCCCGTAAGCGTCTTTTGGTAAGCAATAGTGCTAATTTATTACCGCCAGGCTTAAATGATGAATGATGTTTATTTAGTAAATTGGGTGTTACATATCTATGTTAAAACCAATTTACTAAATACTTTGTATGTTAAAAACCAATTAACTAAACATAAATTAGACCCGTAATTTTTTTTTTTTTACTTTGTGCGGTCGTTTTTTCCTATCCGACTTTGAAAAGAAACACTGAAAAAAACTCAGAAGTCTCTTTTAACCTCTCGACATTATCTTGCTCAATTATTATTATGCAGATCATGTGAAGACCATGAAGATGAGATGGTTTGGAAGGGCTTTTTATACAACTGCAAAAAAGGCTTATCTATTTTAATAATTACCATCGACGGTAGACAGAATTGTGTCTATTCAACATGCATATAATTATCCTGTCAGTATCATGGGTCTCCCGATGACCATTTAAATGAATTATAAAACTAAATTAGCTTGCGAAACTAGGTCAGCGTGACTATCACCGCGATACTCTCGTCTGTAGATTAAAAAAACAAAAACAAAATCAAACAAATAATCAAACCAAATAAAAAAAAAACGAGTTTAATCATCAACAATAACAAACCGAAACAAAATCAATCTAGCACAAGACGATAAAGAACGTAGCTACAGTAAAATGTTAAGTATTGAAGTAAATAAAATACTCGTTTCAGTAATTGGCGCCCAACGTGGTACCATCAAATCATCAAACGCTTGCTAATCTATTCGTCGTAAAAGGCAATCAAAATCTAGGATTTTCCTTTCTATCTTTTAATTAACAATGTATAGTTAGTCAGTCATATAATTTAGTAGTCTAGTGTAAATAATTAATTGTGTAATATATTGTATATCATCATTTAATAAAACAGAGGGATTAACAATGTAGTTGAGATAATATAATTTACAAAAAAACTAAGAACCGACTGAACTAATTCTTGCAAAAGACAGCCCGTCTGTTCATATACCAATTTAATAAAGACCGGAAAAGCAGCGGATAAATAATAATGATTATAACTGACATTACAATTATTTTTCGAAATACAACAATTTAAATACAACTTTTATAATTTAAAGATTTTTGAAAAAAAACAATACCTACTCGTTAGAGTAATTGACGCCCAGCATGGGGCCATCAAAACGAGACGTCGAAACAAGCAATCAAAAGCCGAATGCAAGCAAAAGTTCGAATGAATTGAAAAATTAAGTCAAAAGAAAATTCACAGTTATTTTTATAACGGGTGTAAAAAGACCCTTAATGATGAATCCAATAGTCACTTGTTCTTTCCGTCATTGTGATTATTTTTTTGTTCCCGACCATACCTGGGAGCCTTCTGATTACGGAAATGTTGAAAGTCAAAGTTCCAACTTTTTTTTCACGAAAATAATTTTAAAATGTTATAACTAAACTTTAAATTACAACGATACATGCACCAATAAGCACAATGTTTTGCGTGCGTTATATTGGGCGCTGCCGTAGACAAAAATTTTTCTTACCAAAAATAAATGCCGTTTTTCATTAACGGTTATGCTCAATGTTACTTAGTTTGATGTACAAAATGCGTTGATAACAGCTATGTGATGGGTCATTTTACACTTTGCATAAAGCTCGTAATAAAAAATACCAATTCATTAAGAGTGTCGCTTATCATAAATGGCTAACCATCGCGCCGAACCAAGTGGAGGCTCTAAAATTTCCACGCTTCCTAATTAAAAGGGACAATGACACTACGTTACTGAGGCAGCAATTTTATGGAACTTTACAGACTTATTAGTTTCATTTAATTTGACAGCCTTAATGATGGTTTCTGTGGAAATTAGTCCTAAATGATTTAATATTTGCTAAGTAATGACTGTAATAGAATAATCCAAGCAACTGTTTGAAATACCTGGGATTCATAATAAGTTATATAGATAATCTAACTATTTGGTTCGTGGAACTAATAAACAGAAATATTATTTTAAGAAATCTATAATAACTATTCAAATGTTTGGCAATGACAAGCTCGCGAGTATTCTAAGAATAATTGCGTTTGAAATGAAGAAAACTAAAAAGTAGCGTAAAAATAATAAAAGTGAAAATATTAACACTTATTTCGCGAAAACGACGTGTTTGTACGTTCCATTTAACCTGAAAACTCACAAGTACTAATTGACTAAAAACGATCAATAAACATTAGCAAAATTGAATATACTCTCCACGAATCTACTGTCGAATTAAAAGCGAAAACAATATCAATTCGGCCATTGCCTTGTTTGTTTTTTCAAATTAGGAACGGGAAAGCTTTGGCAGGAACGGCTTCAACAAGCCAGTCTATGCGTAGAGCATGGAAGGTACGGTCGTGTCCGCGCGAGCCTTCCCCGGACCATTTACGATAACTTTAAAATATGTACAACTGTATGAAAACGGTTATTAATTCGAAAATATTAATGGATGGTTTGTGCTTTGAGTGAAATAGGAATAGCAAAAAGTAAATATTTAGTTGATAAACTTAATTAAAGTTTTATTTCGAAACAAAGTATTTTGGAATTCTTGGGAAATAAAGTAAGTATAACTTTGGATAAGTGTGATTACGATAATGTTATTAACAGGTTTGTTTACTAATATTCGGAAGCGTTTTAAATTAATTCAAATTAATTTTGGTATCTAATAAATTTATGGTAAAAATTATATTCGTCTGAACACCTCAATCCTGTTGTTTAAAAAAAAACTTATTTCTTAAATACAAAATATAAAATTCCAAAAAACAAAAAAAAAACCAGCACGAATTTAGCAAGACAATAAAGTTTTCAAAAGTAATGAAGAGAAGTTATAATTGTATTATTTGTACACTGCATTTCATTCGTTAACGGGATGTTTTATAATTAATTTCACTTCAATATTTAGGTAGGTAATATAAAAAGACACATATTAATAAAAAAAACCGGCCAAATGCGAGTTGGACTCGCACACGAAGGGTTCCGTACCACCGTACAATATTTAGCAAATATGACGTATTCAAAAAAAACTACTAACTAGATCTCGTTCAAACCAATTTTCGGTGGAAGTTTACATGGTTTTGTGTATCATATATTTTTTTTAGTTTTATCATTCTCTTATTTTAGAAGTTACACATATTTTACCACTTTAGAAGTGTCTCTCGCGCAAACTATTCAGTTTAGAAAAAAAATGATATTTGAAACCTCAATATAATTTTTGAAGACCTATCCATAGATATCTCACACGTATGGGATTGATGAAAAAAAAAAATTGAGTTTCAGTTCTAAGTATCGGGAACCCCCAAAATTTATTGTTTTTTTTCTATTTTTTGTGAAAATCTTAATGCGGTTCACAGAATAAATCTACTTACCAAGTTTCAACAGTATAGTTCTTATAGTTTCGGAAAAAAGTGGATGTGACATACGGACGGACAGACAGACAGACAGACATGACGAATCTATAAGGGTTCCGTTTTTTGCCATTTGGCTATGGAACCCTAAAAATCATATCTTGATTTTATATTATAAACATAGACGACAAATCTTATATACAATATACAATCTAGCACTAAATTAAAAGACTAACGATACGAATAAATACAAAAAAAAGGGACGAATAATAAATTAAAAGGTTCTGTTGAGATTTACTCCTTTTAGTAGATACAGATGAGGAAAGCTTTTACTTTGGTGATTGATAAACAGCAACTGCGATAACCAGTCATTTTGAAACTCAATAAAAATGGTGTGATTTTGTATTTCTATTCCTTGGAGAGTGAAGGGAAACAATTTTTTTTTTGGGAATTAAAAGACTTAGGTTAGTACATAGAGGTAAATGAATTAATTGTGTGTGGGTACATATGTAATTATTTATATTTATACGTATATACTTTATTGTACACCAGAAAATACATAGTAAATTTTAAATTTAACACTACAAAACATACAATGGGCGGCCTTATCGCTTTCTGCGATCTCTTCCAGGCAACCTTGCAATTATATTTATAATACCTAATAGAAATCCAAGAGCCCTTGAGAATTAGACTTTATGGATATTTCCGTTATTTCTAGGACTACAAACATAACACTACCATCATCGTAATGGTTTGTTCCTTCCTGTTCTATTTCTTATCTGATAATACATCATTGGCTATTTCCTTTTGTACTATAGAGCGCTTCCGAGCGTTAAGGAAGAATAATTGAGACATAAGTGCAGTAAGTGCTTCGGGAGTTCTTAATGGCCTTAAACACGGAAATTTAGCTGTTTTCATTTCACCTAAGTATTTGAACTTTTTAGCTCTTTGTGAACGAACTCGCCAAGGGAAGTTCTACAACAAGGTACATCTATTTTTGCCTCAAATCATGAAAATTTAATAAATATGAAAAACTATTTATTACCTCTGCCAAACTGCAAAGCAGTTTGTTGGCGTTGCTAATTGCAGTTTGAAGGTTATCCGTGTATTAAATATTTCAGTTCTGGAACGGATCTGTAATGTCTCTGATTTTGTCTCGTGGCCCTCTTATTGCTAGCCATCTGAACTATGAGGATGCTATGATTCAATGATCCGGTTCTCCATAAAGCAGCTAATATAATGTCATCGTTTCGTGTTTCATACAATTCCAATATACCTAAAGTATGGTTCATGGAAGCGTGGAATCATTTTATTGTTAATAATAATTAACCGTTTATTTATATTTACTTCGATGGTCCAAGTTTATCATTTGTGACTTCGAGTTACAGCTTTAATAGCTATATGTAAACGTGCACGTCCTTTCTTTATGCCTGGAGGCTTTCATTCGGGTATTAAGCTCTGTTTACTTTTTAATTTCGCTTGAATATAGATTTCGATGATTTTTTGTTGGTATATTGGCGTATGTCAGCTGACATATAGCAAATAATTTAATTTAATGTTTTATGTTGCATAATGTACATTATTTTGTACAGTACTATTGTATAGAATCAAGTTTTTCTAACTGAACAGACCGCTGTGCTGCTGGGGAGTTTGTTGCGCCACTTCTTCTTCCCAGCTAAGCACTAGGAAGTGGTGAAGGGCGGGCGTTTTTGGGGGACTGTCTTATGTAATTTGGATGTTCGAAAAGTCTCATTCAATAATATGAAATAATAAAATAATATGTAATAATGTGTATACGTATGTATAATATAATTATATGTTCTCATTCATTTTTATTAAGTTTCTTTTTGGTATTCTCAGCCAATTTTGAATAAATGACTTATGACTTTTGAATTTAGTGAAAAGTATCAAAGCTTTTAGGGTTGGAAGATTATTTAAGCTTTTAAAGTACCTACTTACTGAAATATAACTAAAATGTATGTTAATATTATAAAGGTAGGCACTACTCAGCGATAAAGCACTTTAGTAAAGTAAAAATTACTTTTTAAAAGTTATTAACTAGTAACTAAATTTTGAATAAAGGGCTTTTTATTTAAATATGTTTGTAAATTGACATAAAAGTATTTCATGAGCTTTTTTATTTAAATTATAACAACTCTGAAAGGTTTCGCAGTCCCTAAGATGTAGGTATTAACTTTTCATAACAACAAAAGGTTTTAACTACTACAAATCTGGAACAATTGTTTTATCTTATAGCTTTAAAAGTTAAATTGTTAATATTTCCGAACTATTAAGTGCTAATTGTTTCCAGCTTACAATGAAATACAATATACTGCTAAGATTTGAAACAACAATAATTAAGTTGAATTTGATTAAAAACTATCTGCCTTAAAGCAGCCCTTATACAATATGTAAAAAAAAACCTGTCTGATCTGTGAGGGTGTTGTCGTACTGAGAGTATAGTTACTCGTATTTGGCAATTTTCAGGAAAAAGGGAAAAAAAAATTGCCACTTTTTCCCAATGGGAGCTTTACCGGGTTATTACATGGGGCGCGGGCGGCCGTCGTTTAGCGGGTCAAGGACAAGTCATAACTAAAAATAAATTTGCTAATTTTAAATGGATTTGGGGTAATTTTGGTACTACAAACGTGAATTTTAAATAGCAATAGTTTTTAAATAAGATTTTTTATTAATTTTTGTTAATGTTATTGTAGTACCTATGTGCCCTTTTGGGATCCTATAGGTTTTTTTTACATATTGTATAAAATAAATAAATAAACATTTTGAAGCTGTCACCAGCAGCCGTATAGGTATAGTGCCTACAAGAGGTGCTTAAAGGAAAAATATGAATTAAATGTAAAATATACAACTTTTTCTTGCGCTGTTTTTCATAAAATAAAACTTTTTACGTCGAAGTCGGCTGTTTGTTTTGTAAAAAAGTTTTTTATTTTTCACTTTTTAACTGTTGTGCTTATTAATTCAAACAAATTAGTATAGCACTCCTTGCTATGTCACAGTTTCAGGAATTAGTATTATAAAATTATCAACATACAGCAAGTAAATTAAATACAAAGACTGCTCAAGCAAAGTTAATAAAATTTATATGTGATGAAATGATAACAAAGGGCAATATTATAATAGAACTAATTTATTTAATATGAATGTTAGCACACTTGATAGATGATAAAAAACAAGAGAGTGCTCCAGACACTTGACAACTGACACGACTATGTGTCAGACTCCTTTATAAATTGGTGCAGGGTCCATACTTTCATCAATATGGGAACAAAACGCAGACATCCTCTACCAAAAAAAAAGAATCACGTAAATCGGCCCAGTAATCACGTAAAAATCAGTGTCAAAATGCAAGAAAAAAAAATCCACCGAATTCATAACGGTCCCCTTTAAGTCTGTTCCTTTTATTTTCCCTGAGGATGCTGAAAGTTTGACAGAGTTATCAGTAAAGTATTATGTTAGGTGATTGTTTTAATTGGTTGGCACAAAAATTAATTGGTTGGCAGAAGAATTAATTGACATTAGATTAGACAATCCATTAAATTGTTACAGTTCACGGCAATTTACCCCGCGTCCGGAAAACGCCCTCTGTCGGCGCTACCATTCGTTCAAGTTCACAGAACAAAAAGTGACATTGAGCGCGATAATCGCTCTTAATTAGAACGCGGTATGTCAGCGAAAAACGCGTTCAAAATTGAAATCAGCGTCATTGTAAAATAATAATCTAAGTATAGTCAGGGTAAATAATTGTTGACCGAACGGAAAATTTTAGTTGGTAGTCACTAACTAAAATTTTCTGTATATTTAAATCACAAATGTCATTCTCTGACTGGCTGTACCATCTACGCGATAAAAATACGAATAAGCTACAATGTAAAACTCAAGTAACCCGAGCTCCATTGAATCATCTCGACGAACAGATAACAAAACAGTGTTCGAGCCAACGTCTCCGATTGAGAAACTTTGTGCATGTTTAGATAAGGTAACAGAAGCACGTTTATCTTTGCTTTTCATTGAGATTTAAACAGTATCCTTGTAGTTAATTGATTCAGGTGCGAACTTGTGGAAATCCATTATAAAACACAATAGACGTATATATATTTAGTACTTGTCGCGAACCCGAACACGGCGTGATGCCACGCCAAGCGCCGGACGCTGGTGCTGAGCGTGGCAACACGCAAGTTAATCGTCATCCTGACGATACCTCGTTGAGAGGTAAAACGCGTGTTGATTTCTTACACGGCTTTTTATGACTCTTTAGGAATATTTAAGCGGAATAGGTTACTAAATATATCTAAGTCTATTGTATTTTAGTATCCTAGCAGTATACTCAAAATTCGTGATCATTATTGTTATTATTGTCAACTAGCGACCCGCCCTTGCTGCACACGAGTGTAATTTACAATTTACTGGTGTGGCGACATATCAAAACATCGAGACTTATGCGCAATATCTAAGATCAGTACCCAACTTAGTCAGTAGCCAACTTTTGTTTTTTTATCCCAAATCGCCTTACAAAATGGATGATTTCCTTTATTTTATTTTTATTGCGGAATCGGCCTGCTCTTGACTTTGATCTCGCCTGTTGGAAAGCGATGGATGACGTCTGTGATAGAACAAGTGTGCTCAGAAGAAGCTTGTTCAATCTTGCTTTGAAGTCTGACTGGGATATGTGGAAGGAAACATACGCTGGCAGAGAGTACCACTATTGGTTACTAGATGTCATGAAACTTTGTAATAAAGAGCTCATTGTTATATTGAATAAGTTTCAGGGTTGGAAAGCTATGGGTGTCGGTGAAATATCATTAGATGTTTCAATTATGTTCCAAAGATTTGTAGTATTATACAGCGGGCACTGATTTTACACGAAATAAATGAATTTGAATTTGAATTTGAATTTTCAGTAAGATTAACACATAAAAAAACAATTGACAGTGGATTAATTTATTTTCTAAAAATCTTTGTTACTATAAAGAGTTTGAGTAATTTATTTACTCTGCCCTGACGTCTGGGACAGAATAAAATGGCACTGAATTTGATTCGTACGGTCTTATTCCAGCGCCAAATTTAACCCAACATACTCTAAATTCTCGAAATTGAACCCGTGAATAACCAATGTAAAAGGTACGAACATTCACTCCAAATGTACTACGCTATTGCGGCTACGACCTACAGGGCTACGCGCTACGAGGCTACGCGCTACGCCATTCTGACAAAATCGTTTCTTGAAGCTCTCACCGGAATGAATTCTGTGGACGTCCGCGTTTTTTTAGCTTTTATGCCCGAAGATCGGTTAGCTACTGCAATCATCATCAGTTAGTGATCCGGAGGCGTTTTTTCGACGCCATATTTTAGTTAGTAGTTAGTTAATAGTTTCAGTTATGTTAGGATAATATATTTTATTTTATTAATTAACTAGCTGTTACCCGTAACTTCATCTGCGTTGCATTCTATACTTCAATTTAATTTATTTATATAGCTGCCCCTGTGAAAGTTCCGTCAAAATCGGTCGAGCCATTTCGGAGATTAGCCGGAACAAACAGACAGACAGACAAAATAAAATATTTTTTTATTATATGTCTGTTATTTTATTATATTTTCATTTATCAATTTAGTAAAAAGCACTAATTTTGACATTACAAGCAGACACTTCAGTTTTATTTATTTTTATGGATGTATAGATATACTTTTTTTTTGCGCGGACCCCTAAATCTTTTTCTAAAATAAAAGTAGCCTAAGTTATTCCTTATAACATCAGCTATCTATCAGTGAAAGTCCCGGCAAAATCGGTCCAGCCGTTTCGGAGATTAGCCGAAACAAACAGACAAAGACAAAGAAGGACAAACAAAAAATTTAAATTATGTTATTTTTGTTACAAGTACAGTATATACTTTCATATGCATTTAGTAAAAAGCTGTTATTTTGAAATTACAAACAGGCACTTCAATTTTATTTATTTGTAATAGATTTGGTCTAAGCTGTTATTTATGTACAGTTCATTTTAATTCTTAATAAATAGGTCAACATCATCATCTTCCTAGCCTTCTCCTAACTATTTTGGGGTCAGCTTTCAGTCTAACCGGATACAGCTGAATACCAGTATTTTACATAGAGACGAAGTAATACTATACCACTTGGTAAGACTGGTTGTCAGAATTTTGGGCTTCAGAGTACCCTTATCAATAATGTTACGAATAAATGGCAGAAACGTAAAATGTTACGATTATAACCACGAAAGAACTTAGTTATTCACAACAAAGTTGCAGTATCCTCTTGCCATATCTTTTGGAAATAAAACGGATTTAAGCTTTTTTTTTTTTGTGGTGGGAAATTATCAAATAACTTCTCCCGGTCTGAGCGGAGCTGGGAGGGCTTGTCAGAGTCTTACTGGCTTAATCTCACTCGTGTTCCTTCAGTTGCCTGTACGTTGCCAGGTGAGGGGCCACGGTATCCTTTTCGGACTTTCCGACCCCGGCAGGCATCGGTCCTAGCGAACCCCGTCAGACGGATTTAAGCCTTAATTACATGAATGTTTTGTACAAACAATGAGTCAGGAAATTGTTGGAGTGAGCATTGAATTTGAAGAGGTGTGTAATTATTTGTAGTCAACACTATCTAGAACTTCTGGAGTTGAGTCAGCATTTCTAAAACGGAAATACGTCTGATTTTAGATTACCTACGCAAATGCTTGTTTGTGGAGTTTGTTTGGAGCACAAAGTATATAGGTTTAAAGTCATCAGGAATTAGTTTATGTTTCGTAATTCAGCTTATTTGAATGTCAACATGGCAACGATATGGCAAATGAATCTAAGGGCCTAGACAAATCGTAAACGCTTTCAAAGTACAGCCCGTTCACTATAACTTGTCCCGTGCCGTCATGTTGGCATTGCTTGTCAAGCCATTTTGAACTCTTTTACTATTGACACTAAGCTTAACAAGGAATGGTGCCAACATGAAACAAGTTATAGTGAACGGTCTCGGTCGTATTTCTGAAACGACTTTCAATAGGATTGACATAAGGTTTTCAGTAACTTATGTCAGTCCTATGGGACTTTTCTATCATGTTTATCGCTGATTGAATGTCCTTTGTCTGTACCCTCAGGCAGTTTCATACGGAAGATGTGGTGCGTTCCTTAGATACCTACTGGAAAAGAACATGTTTTATTTGAAATAAAAAAGAAAGTACCAAGCTTTTGCTATATCTAGATTTAAATATTTTTGCACGATTTCGTAAAAACAATACTGACACTAATGATTTCAACCTATCTATCTTCTATCTACGACTATATATATTATAAACTGGCCAACTGATTTTATTTTACCACTTTGTCGGCATGATTCATATGTATACATATGCCAAATTACAGCTTTCTAGTACTAACCGTCTCTGAGCTAAGCCGCGGACAGACAGACAGACAGACGGACATGGCGAAACTATAAGGGTTCCTTGTTTACTACGGAACCCTAAAAATGAATTGCTGTTCGTTAGTCTCACTAAAACTCCACAACGGCTGGACCGATTTTGGTTTTGAAATATTTATGGAAGTCCAGGGTAGGTTTGAACGATGAGAAAATATGGAAAAAATGCGCGGAAAATAGTAAAAACAACAATTTTATTTTCCCATTCAAACTGTTCCTAGCTGAATCCACGATAGTACCTATTTCAATAGGTAGGTAGGTAGGTAGGTAGGTATGTGCGTAGGGAGGTAGGTACTGTTTGTAGGTAGGCATGTTGGTAGGTATGTGCGTAGGTAGGTAGGTACTGTATGTAGGTAGATAGGTATGTATGTAGGTAGGTATGTAGGTAGATAGGTATGTACGTAGGTAGGTATGTAGGTAGGTAGGTAGGTACTGTATGTATGTAGGTAGGTACTGTATGTAGGGTAAGTAGGTAGATAGGGTAGGTAGGTATATAATTATGTAGGTTGGTAGGTAGGTAGGTATGTAGGTAGGCAGGTACGGCAGGGTAGGGTAGGTAGGTAGGTAGAAAGGGTAGTTAGGTAGGTAGAAAGGGTAGGTAGGTAGGTATGTAGGTAGGTACTGTATGTAGGTAGGTAGGTTAGGGTAGGTAGGTAGGTGCGCCGCAGATAAGTACTTAGTGCTAACTGTGCGAAGCCGGGCCGGGTAAAGCTAGTATATGTATAAAAATCAATTGCCGTGCGTTAGTCTCGCAAGAACTCGAAAACGGCTCGACAGATTTTGATGAAAGTTTGATATATTGTTGTGTGCGCGCCGGAGAAGGTTCCTAATATAAAACAAAACATTAAAAAGGCAGGGGGTTAGTCATCCATAAAAAGTTTTTTTTTTATATAGTAGGTTACAATAACATATCTACCTCGTTAGTCCAGTGGTCGCAAGCGCTTTTACTGAGCACGTGGTCTTATTATTTCACTAGCAGTAGGTAGTAGGTATTTCTCACTAGCAGCCCGAAGTCTGAATTTGTGCCCGGTTGATGGCAATAGGCTCACCCTCTATTACATGAGACTTAAACATTACTGGCGAAATGTGGGTGAAGTATAGGTACCATTCGTGGTATAATGTTATAATATCTTATTCCACTATTATGAAAACAAAAATATAGAGAGTAACAATAAAATAACTTGGTCTGTAAATGTTACACCTGTCTATTACGTTAACGACGGTCCTTGGCAACAACTGTTGGTAATCGTTTGTGTTCTGGGTACCCAGATGCCTGGACGTTGATTGGGCGATATTGTTTTAGGAACTAATTTCGCTTTACGTGTGCCGACTATCGTTTTTCTTATTTTATAATACTGTTCGGTCGTGGGTAGAACTATTATTTTTATTATTGAATTTTTTCATCACAAAAGCGTCTTACTTTGTCACGGAAATACCCTTCCTTTTAATTATTATATTTTTCTCAATCGGAAATCTTAAAAGTAGCTTAGTATTCTTTGTCAACGTTAGTCTCTTATTTTTCAATTCTATTAATACGAGAGCTTAGTATTTTTTATAATTTTTTCATGTCCTCTTGTAAATCTCACACCCACATCTCTCTCATCCACATCTAAAAAAATTGCTGAAGGTCAGGTCATACAAATATTATCTACTGTTGCAACCGTTCATCATTTTTAGAAATATCTTCTTTTTTTATGAAAAGTTCCCATCCTATGTCCTTCTCCGGGTCCCAAAGCCAAAGTCAAATCATTTATTTCAGTAGGCATGTAAAAAGCACCTTTGAACATAAAAAATACTAGTTATGATTCTAGTTGCCCCTTCCAAAAGATAGCTTCGTATGGAGAAGAATGGCGTCCTATCTGTCAAATTTCATAAGAATCGGTTTGGTGGTGAACCCGGTCTTTATAATGGTGTGACGTAACGCCAAATCCAATCAAAAAAGTAATTAAACGTATGAAAGTGTTATCTCAAGTTTCAGATATCGTGCCTTGATTGATTTACTTGCAGGAATGTGAAAAGTAACTTCATTAACAACGTTCACACCTGGCTTTTGGCAGTTTAATTGAAATGAGAATATACGATCTTACGTCACGTTAATGTACCTAAATATTTTCAACAATGGAGTCTGAAAATTGCTTTTTTAGGGGCCCTTATAGTTTAGCCGTGGCAGTCCTTCTATATATATAACAGCCGCACGGGTCGATCCATCAGGTTAAGCACGTTTGATCCGTGGATGTGTGACCATCTTTACATACCGAGACTCCTCCGTGCCTCGGAAAGTACGTTAAGCCGTTGGTCCCGGCTGTCATTCGTGGATCTTTGAAAGTCGTTACGGGTCATCAGAAACGCGAAAGTATGACAACCAGTCTTACCAAGGGGTATCCTATTATCCAGTTACTGGGTTGTGGAGGTCTGATAGGCAGTCGCTCTATGTAAAATACTGGTAGTCAGCTGCATCCGGTAAGGCTGGAACCCGACCCCAAGATAGTTGAGAAAAGGCTACGCAGATTGATACTCAATATTTTGTGATAATATGTCTTTATTCTACTTAACTTTTTTTATAAAAACGATATTTTGGATGTTTCCCAAGCTGGTTGTCTTTGGCTTGTCAACATGACAAGATTAATGACCAAAATGTCTGCAAAGTCATGACTCACTGAACAAGTAAATTAAGAATCTAATTCATCACGCGCAAGACAATAGATAACTCGAAGGCTATCTAAGGATTATCTTAGCTAAAAGTTAATTATTGAGGCTTCTCAAAGTTGAGAGCTCAATGACCTAACTAAACCTAAACTGAAACTGACTAAAGGATAATATTTCTTTAACTTGAATTTTGATTGGTACTAGTCAGTATTTAGGCAACAGTAGGTGATCTTAAATACATTAACAAATTCAAAGTACGTTTATTCAGAATTAAAATGAAGTGTACATAGATAACAACTTATACCTAATTAATAAATAATAATAACAATATAATATTCATTAAAAAAAAACAATCTGCCTAGCCTTTTCCCAACTATGTTGGAGTTGGCTTCCAGTCTAGCCGGATGCAGCTGAATACCAGTATTTTACATGGAGCGACTGCCTATCTGACCTCCACAACCCAGTAACTGGGTAATACGATACCTCTTGGTAAAGGCTTGTGCAGACCAGCGCGACTTGTCGTGTGACGCGACACCGGTTATTGTTATACTGTGAAGTTTTTTTAGAAATTGTATTGATCGTGTCGCGTCGCGCGAGAAGTCGCGCTGCTCTGCACAAGCCTTAAGACTGGTTGTCAGACTTTCGGGCTTCTGACGACACGTAACGACTGTCAAACATCCACGAATGACAGCCGGGACCAACGCTTAACGTGCTTTCCGAGGCATGGTCAAGTCTCGGTATATAAAGATGGTCACCCATCCACGGACCAACCCCGGCAAGCATAGCTTAACCTGTTGGATCAACTCGTGCGGCTGTTATTACTTAGCCACGAGCATAAGATATTGATTATACTTTATAATACGTTTTAAACCGGCAAACCTAACATTCGCAAAGTTTGATAACAAGTTCAAATGATTCAGTACCATTGTTTCACTTTCCCTCTGAAACGATCAATGTCTGAACCAGTCACATAAAAATATCCTTTAAAACTAAGTAAACTTATGTTTGTAGGTCAACTATTATATGTAAGGAAGTCTGGACTTAACGGTTCTTGTTAATTAAGTGTTCAAACTTTCCTGGGAACTTAACTAAAACTATTTTGTTGCTAACCCGGAGTTAAAACTTTAGGAGGATCGTAAAATTGTTTTACTAGTGTAAAACAAATTGAATCATGCATGTTACATAATGTTACTGTAGTTGGAACTACATGTTGAAGCTACAAAACTAACCTTTTAAAAGCTTATTTTGTAAGAATATTTCCAACATTTATTTAATTCGACGACGTGTCGCGGGTTCGATCCCCGCACGGAACAAATATTTGTATGATCAGCAAGTAGTTGTTATTGGTTTCCATAAATTTTGGTTAAAATACCCTGTTAATTTATTATCACTTGAATACACATACAATCAGCTTCATCAATCTTAATACTTACACCAGAAACACTTCATTACCTTCTTGTTTAAATTCCCAAATGTAATAATTAAACATGAAAATGTAACATATGCATATTTTACAACGTGTTTACATTCAAAATTAGGGTTAAATATATCCTTTATTTACGTTTTATGTTACGGCTGTTGAATAATTTTATAGTAGTGAAGATAAATTTATATTACGGAAAAGAGGTATATTTTGTGTTAATAAAGCTACTTTAGTGGTCTGATTATAGCATCAGGAATTGCCTTCTTATAAGTGCCAAAAGATAGGTTTTTTTTTGTTTTATCGTGGGGTAATACACCATGACCATGTGGTGATGACGACATCCACTATTAAATTATTGATTGATTGATTCATTTTTAAATTTAAATGGAATGTTGGTGATTATTTAATTTATTGTTACTGAATTATTGACATAAAATTGTTTATAAGTGATATTGATATATTTTACATGCGTAATGAATAAATACGAATGTAATGTTTTTGCTTTTTTAATATTTTATTTATCATCACAGTAATATTTTTCAACTCAATGTATTTTGTTATGAAATAAATAACTTATGACTTATGAAAATTAGGTTGAGCCAAGCTAGGCATCACACCCCACTAACCCATAATATTATAAAAGAGTGTTTGCGAATATTATTTTGTTCACTCGAGTGAAGTGTCTGATATCAGCTTAACACACTTACGAGTACACTTCCCTCCATAGCGCGATGAATGTTGTGGAACTATTGTGATAGATCCACAAAATTCATCGCGCTATTTACGGTTTTTTTTTTTTGTTGAGCATACGATTTTTTCAAACCAGGGCTCGGAAACCGGTAAATTTTCCAAACCGTTTTTGGTCATCGATCTCGAAACAGATTCGATTGCGGTTTAGGTTTCGGTAACCGGTATTTTAACCGGTTAGTGGAAGAAACCGTCTTACAAATTCCTATTCTGTTGAGCGAAATTAACCGGTTTGTTTGAGTTTCGACGGTATACACCAATTCAACCTACTACGCCATCTCTCTTACACCTACAATAAAAAAGCTCTCGCTTTACGCCAACGAATACGCAAATTAATGTGACAAACTGCGGCGGTAGGCGTGCGTTTGAGTGAAACCGGTTTATTTACGTTAGCAATAGTATTAAAATTATATTCTCTGTATTATACCGTCACCATAATTATTTAGGTATTGTCGAAACCGGTTAATCGATGAACGGTATTAAAACGGTTTTATGAACGGGTTTCAAGCCGGGTATAAAGCAATGGCAGCACTTTTCTTCAAAATCTTTCAGATTGTGATTGAAAATGTGGCACGCAATTAAGGTGCTGGTGTATGTAGGAATAGCAGAAGTTCCTCTGGGAAACAAGCGTAGCGCAGCTGTTAGCGCTTTATAACATAACTAGCTTTTGCCCGCGGCTTCGCCTGTGTGGAGGTCGGCATTATCCCACGGGAACGTACTACCGGAATAAATAGTATCTTATGTGTTAATTCAAGTCATAATGTATCTGTGTGCCAAATTTCATCCAAATCCGTTGAATGGTTTCTGCGTGATTGAGTAACAAACATCCAAACATACAAAATTTCACATTTATAATACCTATTAGTTGGATTTAGTTGTAAAGACAAGCTTTCGAATAATTCAAAAGATTATCTCGTAAATATATTTTTACCTAGTAAGCGAAGAGGATATCTTAGTCGTGATAAGATTAACTGGAGCTTAAATTCATACTTAAAACACACACACACATACATTAAAACACTGACATATTATTATTTCTAGCTATACTAGAAATTGGCTCTTCGAATTAAGTAATTGGCTCATCTACGGCCTTTGTTGTGTTGAACGGCAGTAATTTAGTTTAAAATAAACTTTAATTACAATTCTTACAGTAATTGGGAGGTAAGTTCGGTTAGAGCGATACAGACGGAATAGCTTACGAACTAGTGGTACATCCTTTACTATTAAACTAGCAATATTTGTATATATAAATATATATATATTTGTAACCACATTCTCAAAAACGGCTCTAACGATTTCGATGAAAGTTGTATTATAGGGGTTCACGGGGGAAAAAAATCGATCTAGCTAGGTCTCATATCTGGGAAAATTCGTTTTCTCCGTATTTTCACCCAAGAAGAGTTCGGTCACCCAAAGTTTAGAACAAGACGGGTACCTTAGAATGTCAATTACCATGTGGAATTAGTAAGTACCAACTGTCATGGCAGCATGGAATGAGTAAGTACCTACTATCATTGCATCATGTAATTAGTATGTACTAAACATGGAATTAGTACGAACTATCCTATACTATTAAATGAGCATTCTGTATTTTCACCAGAGCTGAGCTCGGTCGACCAGGTACTATTTCATAAACAAAGGTTAATCTAAACAGCATGTTTCTGGACTGGACCACCAGGCTAGTTCGGATAAACGTTAACTTAAGTATTAGAAAAAGGTGTCGAAAGAGATTTATAGTAATTTAAATCGGCGACATGGCCATTTAACTAAATAATAAATACAAGTGGCTAGAACCAGGGTGTCGAGTGATTCACTAATGGTATGTATAACTAGGTACAATGAAGGCTCTCGCAGACAGGGGCGACGCGACGGCGCGACGCTACACCGGTAGAACAATTTCCGTGGAGTTTTCATCGAAATTGTTTCACCAGAGTAACGTCGCGCCCTCGCGTCTTGCCTGTCGCGTCGCCTTCGGATTTCCATTAACACACTAGATTCACCTGTTATTCAGCTTTTTCATTCAGGTTTTCATTACATCCATTCTACATCTTATACTGTACAGAAATTTCTTCATAATAGCAATAAGTTTTTTTGATTAAAACCAATTTATTTATTGCTACCAAAAGGTCTTTTGTCCAACAAATTCTTTTGAAGAGATATTCAATGAAAGCCTTCTAATAGGATTAAAATAGTCGTGAATGCAAAGGAAATTGTATTGATAGTGGAAACCACATAAACGCATGCGTGGAGTTATTTGATTCAGAAACGAGGTGGAATTCGAGCTTTCCATTGGCTTTAAATGAAATTATAAAAATAAAAATTTATGTTTTTGATTCTTTGCTTATTCGGAACTTTATTATAAAATAAATAATAACTTTATTAATTATCCCTCACAATGTTTTTGTAGTTTTGAACCATAAAAATTCACATTGTGAGAGCTGGTGCCTGAAGAAGGTTTTAGATTCAGACAGATTGTTAATGTACTTGTCCAATTTGAAAACCTGCTCGTAAAACTTCAAGTTAAAATTTTGCCTCCACGCGGCCGTAACACGCTTTTTCCTGACAGACAAAATCCTAATACCCCCCCCCCCCCCCCCCCCCGTCCATATAGAAGTTTCACTTCAATGTGAATGAATGAATGAATGAATTTCAATTCAATTTCAGAAACATTAAAATAACACAACAAAAGCAGTTACAGTTAGCATTTACCACTATTCACCAAACACTATTTGTGTTTGGTGAATAGTGGTAAATATGTAGGTGAATGGTGGTGAATATGTAGATGAATGGACGTCAATGTGTACGTGAATGGTGATGAAATAATATAAGTGGTAGGTACTAAAAGATGTATGGATGGATGGAATGTATAGAAGATTATATAGGTACTTAGTTAGAAAAAGAGTGATTGCTGCGTCAGCGTAGTCTGCTACGCTGACGACACGCTGGTCCTGGACCAGGGGAGGTCGCATGAGGCGGCGGCCGAATCGGCGACACGTTAGGATCCGGCAACTGGGACTCGAGGATTTGCACAAGTCCGAGGCTATGTGTTTTTATGGTGCACGGAACGCGCCACTGTCGGGTTCCCAGATAACGGCGGGAGGGGTTCACATCAGTGTCAAGTCGACGATGAAGTACCTGGGACTCGTCCTCAAACGCCGGTGAAACTTCGTGGAGCAAGCTCTTCCGACGTTTGGCTCCCAAACTGGAGAGGGCTGGGGCTGCTTTGAAGCGGCTTCTGCCCAATCTAGGGGATCCAAACGCTTCCTGCCGGAGGCTCTACGTGGGGATCGTGCGGTCCATGGCCCTTTACGGGGCACCGGTGTGGACGCGTTCATTGAGGCTGCGACCGGCCCAGCGATTGAACGCGTCCCAAAGGTCATGACCATTAGGCTGGTCAGAGGATACCGCACGGTCTCCCGTGAGGCGGCGACCCTTCTTGCCGGACTACCACCATTGGATCTGGAGGAAAAACTCCTCCCACACATGTGGGAGTGTCGCGAGGAGGCAAAACGCCGGGGCGTAACTCCGCTGCCGCGAGAAATCACGGTACAGCGGACAGAGCTCCGGCAGGATCTCATGGCGGCATGGAGGGTGCGATTGTCGCAACCCAGCGCTGGGCACGCCACAATTGTGGCGATAAGTCCCCTCTTTGAGGAGTGGCTAGAGAGGCGCCATGGCGTCCTCACCTTCCGCCTGACGCAGGTCCTCACCGGGCACGGCTGTTTCGGGAGGTTCCTGTTCCATATAAGGCGGGAGGAAACGCCCGGTGTCGCCACTGTGTGGACCGCCCGGAGGACACGGTGGAGCATACGGTAGAGGGCTGCCCTGCTTGGGCAGAGCACCGCCGTGTCCTCACGGAGGCGATTGACGACGGCGATCTCTCGCGTCCGGCCCTGGTCGAGGCCATGGTCTGGAGCGAGAGTGCATGGGAGGCCATCACTTCCTTTTGCGAAGCAGTAATGCTCACGAAGGAGGAGGTGGAGCGCGCGAGGGAGAGGCAAGATTCGCGCCCTCGCACCCCTAGTCACCGCAGGAGACGCCCCGGGCGTTGGTAGTCGCGAGCCGACTTCCGGCCACAGTAGGCGCGGGCTTGCGGACGGTGAGCAATGGGTAGCTCGCCGTCCGATTAGGACCAGGACCGGGTCGACGGCACGTTATGTTCCACGCGCGCCTCAAAGAGATGTCAGCACTAACTGACGGGGTCCGTAAGGACCAATGCCTGCCGGGGTTGCGAGTTTGTCCGAAAGGGATATCGCGGCCTCGGCACACGGGCAACGGAACGAACACGGGTGGGTTTTAGTCAGTAAAAGTCTGACACACCCTCCCGCTCCGCCCAGAGCGGGAGAAGTTATTTGATAATTTCCCACACTCAAAAAAAAAAAGGTACTAAAAGATGTATGGATGGATGGAATGTATAAAAATAGGTACCTAGTTAGAAAACGAGTGATTGCTGAGTCGATGGCTGATAGTAATACGAGTACAATGTCGGCCATGGGCATATGACCGCCCGTATTTTTCTGAATATTCATGATCTTTTTTCGAAAATTAACTTTAAAAGGGGGGTCTCCTAGGTAACTTCAATTTATTCATGTTATAATTTATTTTTATTTTTTGAGTAGCCTTTGCGATATCTCTGATGTTATTGCCTCGCTTTGGATTCTGTATATTTTTTCTAAAAGCTTATGAATTATTCTATCGGATTTACTACTACTACATGTTTTATTAAAATTTAAACGAAACTATGAAAATATAAAACAAAGGTGAAGACATATTTTTCTAAAAAAAATAAGTATTTATTTAATACCGTAAAGTGATAGGTGGAATTTGAAAAAAAAAAAAACATGATTAGTCAGAAAAATACGGGCTGTCACATGCATGCCCATTGTATATAGAAGAAGTTATTTGTATAGACTGCATAGACCCCAAATAATTGAGAAAAAGACAGGAGCAGGATAAATACTTTAAACTGGCGCAAATAAACTTAGATCTCTATTAATTAATTATTTGTTTGTAGTTTGTGGCTCGCTTCATAAGTTTTTCATACTTTAATTCCAACATTAAAGTAATTGCAGATACAAAATTGGACATTTCCTGCAAGCTTCAACAGTAATATTAACAGAGAAATATAATGTAGGATATCAGCTTGCACACTCGACTTACTTCATAAAGTCTTCTCTCTGCATTGGACATAACGACCGCCACTTGCAGGCAATTTAACAAAGCGTTCGTATGAAAATGCGGACTAAGCCAGAACGACATCTGGTTTAGTATAAGAAGGTTGATATACACATGCTAATTTCTATTTTATATGGTAGCATAAAAGTATGCTAATAGGGATGACGGCAAAAAAAAAATTTTAAGTCCGTCTTTGAGATTATAAAAAAATATTAGACACGTATTTTTTCTTTTGTTACGTAATCTAAAGATCGTTATGTGTTGTGTTGATGTTATGTTAACGTCTCGAGTATGTAGATTTTATACATACTGGTGACGTAGCGACCCCACTCCCCAACTTAAAATGCGTTTTATCTAAGTATTTTTTTATTAATATGATAAAGCAAAAAATATGTATCTAATATTTTTTTATTATCTGACTGACGGACAAAATAGAATTTCATTTTTTTTACCCAGGCATCATCCCTATTTCAAGTAGATGCTACTTAGTACCACACAATGAATATGTATATACGACAAGAGTATGATAATTTTAACACACGGAGAGCATGGTATAAATAAGCACATCTACTATTTAGTAGAAAACAAGCACGTTTTTTAATCCAACATGTTTTCACTACTATTTAGATAAGTGCAGCATAGCTTGCCGTATCATATTATAAGCTCACACGATTATTCTGTGGTGCCTCTAGCGCGCTGTACCACCGCTGAATTTTAGTGTCATTAATAACAATCACGGCATGATACGTCATACCCAGTAGCATGTGTATTTCAGCCCTAACGGCTTTTGTTTCATGGTTGACAAGAAAAATGCAATACAATGAGTCGAAGAGACTACTTGGTAATTCGTAGTAGTGGTAAGTGAGGTATATCAGTTTTAGTAGGTAGATAATCTGAGGTCAACTTTGGCTATTGGCCAAATTTAACAAGGCGCGGTTATATTGAGGACCTTGTGGCTAAGTAATCACAACCGCGCGGTTCGATCCATCAGGTTAAGCTACGCTTGCGGGGTTGGTCCGTGGATGGGTGACCATCTTTACATACCGAGACTCCTCCGTGCATCGGAAAGCATGTTAAGCCGTTGGTCCCGGCTGCCATTCGTGGAACTTTGACAGTCATTACGGGTCGTCAGAAGCCCGAAAGTCTGACAACCAGTCTTACCAAGGGGTATCGTATTACCCAGTTACTGGGTTGTGGAGGTCAGATAGGTAGTCGCTCCATGTTAAATACTGGTATTCAGCTGCATCCGGTTAGACTGGAAGCCGACCCTGACATAGTTGGGAAAAGGGGTATAGGGTGTAGGCAGAATATACTTAAGAATTATTTTTTATTTTTTGGTAAAAGTACAGGTTTCCAGGTAGACGGGTTGACAAAAAAAAAAAAAAATTAGTCACTCTCATACTAAAATTGCTTTACTTACATATTTCAAAAAACCTTTACCATTGCTATGCCGGCTACACAATTCTCAAAACTTATATAACCGCCATTAAGCGCAGAAAGCCAAAACAGATAACTAGCCAATTAAAGTTATCACAAAACAAACTTCAGGACCTGGACCTATTCTAAAGTTCATGTAGGGTCCACAATACTGAATTCTCCCTGGAACCCTCTTGCTAACTATCTTTTTAACAACAAAGGGACGCTCGTTAGTTGTTGACCTAATTTCACTAAACAGTGGTTTTTTAAAGACCTAGGACCTTCCAAATGTCTACCACAAGCAGTACCCGAGATACTGATTCAGATAACGACCGATTACGGTCCAACTATACTGTTCTCCAAACAAAGGGTAAATGCAGCCGGTTTTCAGAATGGAGATAATGAGTAGAATTCTAGATAGGAATAGATATAAATAAATAAAAATACGCTGTGTTCTACATCTTTCAGTTGAAATTAAATTACGTTTACGAAAATCCTTTATTATTAAATGAGCAATATTTGTATATGGGTTTAAAGATTCTTTGGTGATATAACATATAATTTGCCGGTAAATTATTATAAAGTAGTACACCTTCGTATTTTATATTTCTACTGCCATATTGCGTCCGCGGGGGGGGGGCGACTGTATTTGGTTGGGGTTTCTTTGGCTGTATTTGGATGTTTTTATGTTAAAGGATAATTGTGTGTGTATGGTTTTGTTAAGAATTTTTCTAATGAGAATGCAGGAATTGAATGTGTAAAGTTGATGAATGCTCATTAGTTTGGTATGTTTATATAGTTCGGAAGTAGGTGTGTGATATTCGTAGTTGAATAGAAGTTTAATTATTTTATTTTGTGCTATTTGTAGATCTTTAATAGTCGATTTGGTGGCGCATCCCCAGATTTCGATTAGGTAATTTATGTGTGTTATATTTATATATAACGTAATACGTTCTCGAAAACGGCTCTAACGTTTTCGATTAAAGTTGCGATATAGGGGCTTACGGGGGCGAAATATCGATCTAGCTTGGTCTCATATCTAGGAAAATAGTTTTCTCCGTATTTTCACCCGAGCAGAGCTCGGTCGCCCAAAGTTTAGAACAAGATGGATAACTTTGAATAATGACATGGCAGCATGGAATTGGTAAGTACCTACTATATTGGCAGCATGGAATTAGTATGAACTATCCTATACTATTAAGTGAGCATTCACTATTTTCACCCGAGCAGAGCTCAGTCGACCAGGTACTTTAATAAAAATTTGAGTTAGTAAGTGGTTTTTCCGGGTTACTCGCAAAGCGATGTGGTTGTATTTTTTAATGATTTATGGATACCGTTGGTGACTTTTCTTTGGGGGTCAGTGAGCGTTTTCGTGTCTTACAGTTGTATCATTATATCCAACAAACTTCTGCCCGGGATTTCCATCCACGTGGAAGTCAACTATACCAAAATATAATGGCACTAGGCAATAATGAAGCTTTCTATCAGTGAAAATAATCTTTCTAATAAAGAAAAAAAGATTGAAAAAGTATTTATTGGGACTTGCACAGGAGATCACAAATTAAACTAAACACACTCATAGAAATACAATACCACCCATGGGCATGTGACCGCCCGTATTTTTCTGAATATTCATGAAAAATTCTCGAAAAATTAACTTTAAAAGTCAAATCGAAATCTTTTTTTTTTCATTTGTTCTTATAATTTTTTTTCTTTTTCAAAATCCCCTTATTATTTGTGGACTTACACATGTGATTTTAAATAAATACAGTTTTTTTTTTTTATGTCTCCACCTTCGCTTTTTTTTCATTGTCACTAGCATTAGTAGTGGATGAAAAAAACAAGCAATTTTATCTTATAATAAAAAAAAGAAAACACAAAAAAAAAAGATTATTAGAAAAAAAAACACAAAATACACAAAATTCTTTGCATGAAAATTCTTATCTAAGTTATTTTCTTAGTCCCAAGTTTAATTAGCTAAACACTAACCTATCGAAACATTTAATTGTTGTTTTACCTTGTTCTTGTTACTTACGCAATGTCGAGGGCCTAATTTCTTAAATATCTTATGAAATTAACCTAAACTTAACTAAGGCTTAAGCCAAACTTAAAAAACAAGCTCCTGAAGGAATAATGTCAGTATTCAGTAGTAAAGAAAAATTTTATAGTTTTAATTGGTGTTGATTAGGCTAATTAATCTAACTATGTCATTCTTGGGATTAGGTTAGTAGTTCTCGGCTATTTTTGATTGTTCTTTTATAGTCAAGGTTAGTGTCTCAAAAGGTCATTACGTGAATATCAGTAATAATATTACTAGCAGTGATATACTACAGCCTAGTGATGTGACCGTCAGACTGCCAAGTTCGAACCCAAGCCACGCACCTCTGACTTTTCGGATTCATGTGCGTATTGTAAAATTATCACTTGCTTCAAAAACTGTGAAGGAAAACATCGTGAGGAAACCGGCATGCCTGAGAGATATTTCTCGGCGGCATGTGAAGTCATGTCAGAGGCCCATGGGCGGCTTTAAAACTTTGATACCAGGTTAGTCACAAACCACACGAAAAAGAAGAAGTAATAATATCGATCTTAATGGGAAATACCTGGATGAGACTCGCACAGACCAGGGAAGTATGGCACAAAAGGGGGGCCTATAACTCAGCAGTGGGTGGAACAAGGTTGCCAATGATGATAAACGAATCTGTAGCGTGTTCTTTTATATAAAAAGAAAGAAACACAAAGAAGAAAGACAATACTTTTATTTAGCACAGACTTAAAAGCACACAGTATAATTAAAAAATACAGAAGAAAAAAATAAGTGTTAAGTGCGATCACAGACTTGCTTCCGCCAGCGGTTTCGCCCGCGTGCTAGCTTAATAAATTATAGCCTATGTTACTCAGTAATAATATAGCACTATATTGGTGAAAGAATTGCTAAAATTGGTCCAGTAGTTTTTGAGTTTATTCATTACAAACAAAACACAAATCTTTTCTCTTTATAATGTTAGTGTAGACTACTTAGCCGTTTGTTTATTAAATCAACCTTTAATTTTGTGTTAGATTGTGTATTTATGCTATATACTATAATAATTAATAATAATATAAAAGGTTCCAGGTCAGTCATCACTAGTCATCAGGTAAAATAAACAGCACTCGTTGAGACACATCGAATGAGCCCACATTTGATGGGTTTGATGGGTTACTAGAGGCTATTAAAGAGTTCCGTTATCTAGCGTCCAGGTCCATAATCCGACCAGCTCAGTGGTACCATGCAAGCGTTCAGGTCAGTCATCAGGTAAAATGTACAGAACTCGTTGAAGTCAAAGTCAAAGTCAAAGTCAAACAATTTATTTCAATTAGGCACATAAAAGGCACTTATGAAAGTCAAGTTTACAAAAAATAGAATTGATTCTAGTCGCCCCTTCCAAAAGGTAGTTTTCGTATGGAGAAGAATGGGCAAGAAACTCCACCGTTACTCTTTTAAAATGTTTTTACAATATTTTGCATACATTAATTATATAATTATATGTGAAGACGATGCATCTAGAATAAGATTACTATACCGCGATAGGTAAAAAAGAATGAAAAATAAAGCAATTACAGATAAATTAAATATGTGACAGATACATGGTGCTCACATATTTACAAACATTGTAAAATTATACGATATTCCTAACATTTTAACAAGTAATACTAATAAGTCAGTGTGTGAGTTCAAGAAATCACAGAATGTAAAATCAGTGTTATAAAAAATAACAAATACATAATTAAATAAGCAACCAGTTTGATTTTGTCTAGACTCTAAATTGTCCTATGGAGCAGGACCAGCATGTTTCCAAGCATTCTTATCTTGGATATAATCCTCTAATTTGTAATATGCTTGTTTACAGAGTGTACTTTTAATATGAGTTTTAAATTTTCTTTCATTTAATTGTAATATATCACAAGGTATTTTATTTTTTGAGACACATCTAATGAGCCCACATTCGATGGGTTTACTAGTGGCTATTCAAGAGTTCCGTTATCTAGCGTCCATAATCCAATCATCTCAGTGGTACCATATTATTATATTATCATCGGAATACATACATTTGCAAATATGCAAATTAAGATCACTAGAAGTGATTAACTATTCAAAGGTCCCGCTAAGTACCGTCCAGGTCAGTCCTGCGAAACATCGCCACAACTTTTTTCACACAGCGATTAGAAATGAGCTGCCATAGTAGTTATTTTACTACTGAATTATCTATCTAATGACAGATGTGTGGTTGTTATCGGTGCTTGAACCAGCTTCCATACATTTTTGCCGATTCTCCTTTGTTTGATTGTTTTTTTGTAAGTTTGAATGTAGGGTAGGTAGGGTCTATAAAACTGCTTTACATCCGTAAGATGTCCTCGTCACAGAAGGTCCAGTTGAAAACCAGCGCCAGACACTAGTTGCCTGGCATTTATGCTGAACTGGGCCTATTTGGCGCAGCCGTGAGGCACACAATATTATTTTAAGTTATCTTTATTTATTTGTTTTTGTGTGAATACTGTGTGCCTCATTTGTGAACTGAGTCAAATAAATTTATTTTCTTTCTTTCTTTCATTAGGGAAATACCAGTCGGATTCAAAAATTATTTTTGCATTATATAGCTCAATTGATTGTTGATTGATTGTTGTTTATCTTGGAGATTACTGACATCGGTGAAGGAAAACATAGTGAGGAAACCTGGACTTTATAGTTAATATAAGTCTGAAATCGCCAACCCGTATTGAGCAAGCGTGGTGATCAATGGTCGTTCCTTCTCTGTATGAGAAGAGGCCTTTGCCCTGCAGTGGAACAGTAACAGGCTGGTATTTTTTTCTATAGCTCAATTCTTGAGGAAGGTTATAGGCTCGCGAACGAAGTCGTGGGCAAAACCTAGTTCTATTTTTTTATTTTTTTATTTATTTAACAGTTTATGTACACACATTATAAATAGACAAGAAGAAAGGAACAGAAAAAAACGTACAAAGGTGATGCTTATTTCTAAAGAAATCTCTTCCAGCATACCTGCGATAGGAAAGTAGTTAAAGAGATGTAGACAACGTATGTAAGATTAGAAGAGAAAATAATATACATAAAATAAAAACACTTAATTATTCGCTAATTTAACTATAAACATACAATATGAGAATAAACTTACATACATACTTCTAAAATAAATAACCCTAAAATATATATACTTAATTTATAATGTAGTATAAAATAATAAATGCAAAATATGCAACTATGACGACAACGACGTATATGACGTGGACAGATAGTGTTCTTTCACTCTTCTTTTAAAAACTGCAACAGTTTGGCAGTCCCTAATGTCAGGCGGAAGTGAATTCCACAACCGAACCGCGTGCACGCTGAAGGAATAGGAGTAGAAGTCGGTTGAGTGGGGAGGGGATTTAAGGAGATTTCTAAGATGCGACCTGCAAGGTGCATCAGAAGGATGGGCGTAGGAAAAGCGTTCCCGCAGATAGGATGGCGTTTTCGGGTTGTGAAGGATGTTAAATAGCAGACACAATATCCGAGAGTTCCTGCGAAGTCGAATAGGGAGCCACTTGAGTATCTTGCGAAAGTTAGAAATGTGGTCATATTTTTTAAGGTATATATAAGATTTGTTATCTTTTTGTGGTTATAATAAAATATTTACCTTTAATCGGTTGAAGGTCATTGAAAGACACATAATAGAAGTTTTATTGTTATTACGCCTTATGGGCGTTTAGTCTCCCTCAGAGTTTTAAGTCGCCGACCTAGAAAACACAAACATAAGCTAAACAAAGACACACATAAACATGAATGTATCTTTGTTGCTGATTCACTCCCGCAGCTCAAAATGACAGTAAGCTTTTATCGTTATGTGGCAAAATAACTTGACATTTTTATCAAACCTCCAACACAAACTGTCGAGCTGAAAAAATCGGCCATTCCATACTGCGAGTGCCTTTTTACATATACCAAAATTATCATAAATAGCAGTTTTTATTCGACCGCCAACTCGCGTGTTTCACTGTACTTACCCCCTAAACTGATATACAGTAGGCTCAAAATTTACATTCCGTTCTATTTTGTAAGAGGATTTACTGACCTGTTCAAGGGCACCCCTTTACCCCGTTAATCCCGGCAGTTAAAGGGATAGCTGCAATTTCGGGGCTCATTAATTTTGATAATAATAAACAGGTGTGAATAATGAGTGACTAATTACTTTGTTAAGTTTATCTAGTGTCTGTTTTAGTACTTTCTTTAGATAATGAAGAAAGGAAATGAATTTGTCTTCTTTAAGTTGAAAGGTCATGCTAATGAGAAGGCGGAACCAGATCGGTGATTGTTAGTTACTTGACTCAGGGGTGCCTTTGCGGAAATCCATGATGAAATACAATATAGACGACATATATTTAGTAACTTGGATTAGGTTACTAAATAGACGTCGTCTTAACTGTTCTTAAAGAGTCATAAACAACAACTGTAAGAAATCGACACGTGTTTTACCTCTTCGCACACGATGTGTTGCCACGTCAAGCGCCGAACGTTCGGCGCTTGACTGGGCAACACATCGTGTCCGGGTTCGCAACAAGTCAATCAGGCGTGTTGAGAGGCTCGATTTCTTACAGGGTTCTGTATGAACAGTGAAGCGGATTAGGTTACTAAATATGCGTCGTTTTTTTTTTTTCGGTCATTTTCGTCTGTCTGTTTTTGATGGGCTTTCTTTATCTTCTTTAATTCATTTGAAATCAAAATTAAGTAAGTTCTAGAAAAATCTTTATAAATAGCTGATATTGAAAATAATCACTCTAATCACTTATCAAAGCCTGTGAGATATGGGTGATGTAGTCAATATAAAAAGGACTTGTTGAACTTTGACAGCGCCTTTATTTCATAGTAGCCGGTCTTCGCGAAGAAACTGTTTTTTTACGTGGCTAAAGTCTTGTAAAATAGCAAGTAAGCGTCGCGAAATTTTGTGTGGGTGACCCAGTACCTAATTAGTTTCTACCTATACTACGTTCGCAACCTACTTTCCTAACATGTACACAAATATGTCCTCCCACACATAAAGTTCAACCGGTTGATTCTGTAAATATCTCTTCGTGAAACGTTAGTTGAAGTGACTTGTCATTCCACCTAATGTGGGATCAATAGAGATTGTCCTTATTGACAGCTCGACTCAAACCCACTTCATCTCAGTTTTCACGGTGACATTTCTACAAAATAGACGTTTCAGTACACAATAGGGAATTTCTACAGAATAGAGAGGTTTCTGTAGTTCAAGATTTGTGTACTTGGGCTGATTTCACCAATGAAACTGAACGCGATCAGCGTTTCTAAAACGCGTTCAAGAGCTGTCAGTGTCAATTGTTATAGAATATTGTAAACTGACAGCTCTTAAACGTGTTTAGATGTTTTCATTGGTGAAATCCGCACTAAGGCCCACTTGCACCATAAAACACGAAACACATTTAACGCTAAACAAATTTAATACCGCCTTTGTTGCTTAGTACGAGACCACCTGTCTCGGACCTAGAGGTCCCACATTAACAGCGGGGGCAAGATTTAAAATGATAATTATTTCGTAATAATTGTATTGTAATTGCTGCCAATTGAATTATGATCAACGTACAACGAAACAGTGCTGCAATTCGCAAAAAAACGTAAGGGATTTGCCTAGCCGCCTTGACGGATCCTTTAAAAAAACTTGAGATCCGCATCCGCGAATGTGAGCCACCAAAAATTCGCATCATGATTTAAAAAATCTGCATCCGCAAAATCCTTCGTATGGATCTCACTGTTTTTTAAGCGCTGTGAAAATAAATCTTCAGGGTCTAAATAAAACTCTTAATTACTTCGGCTTTCTTAGGTAAACTTGGGTAAGATAGATGATTGCGTCTTAGATAGGTTTTCTTTCTGGACCTATCAGCGGAAAAGTTTTTCGATTTCTTTATCTAGAACGATTAACGTTTTGTACTTTTTATTGCTAGGTAATTTTAGTTCATTTATTTAGCTCGGTAAAGATTGCGATATTTCTAACTCACTTTCTAGCTTCTGTGTTCTTTTTTTATTATTACAAGCTTTTATGTAACTTGCCTTGTTAATTTGTATGTTTTGGTCAAATTTTGCAAGCTGAATTAAAACCGCTTCCTCTTATCCCACGGAGTTGTAATTGTACAAGTTCAAAGACGATGCATTTTTTTATGATACATGTCCTGGTCCTACAGCCAAGATTGACTCCATACGAAGGAACTCCACAACAGTCTATGGTACAGACAGGAAATTTAATATAAAAAAGAAATATGTTGTCACCGCAAAAGAAACCTTCTTATGAGGGTTGATAAGTCATTTCCAAACCATGTATCCGATTAGTTGTGCATTTTCGAATTTTATCGAATTCCGGGAATTATATAAAGATTTTTTTTATTAAGAAGGTAGGTACTTACATTATTTCTTAGCAAAAAATTAACCTTAGGTAAATATGCATCCGAATATCTGATCTCTGATTATTATAGCCCGTTCTTAATTATAGCATGACTTGGATAGTGCAACTTCGTTGACTTCACATCATGACTTATGTAATGTTTGAGTTATTTGGATTTGTCTTTAGAAGTAGAGAGCGTTTCAACAAATAGTTCCTACGTCGTAATGTTTGCTCGACTGTTGTAGGACCAATACGAATACGCTACGCCCCTACGGCACTACCTAATAGGTCCGTTTTTTTTAACAGTGGATCCAACATTATGGCATGGGAACTATTTGTTGAAACTCACCCTTTATTTCAAGTGAAGGTGATAGAACAGATATTTACACAAATTCTAATGCTAAAAAGTACAAAATAGAATTAAAGTAAAAACCATCCTTTTTAAACTTTTTACAAAAAAAAAAACAACCGACTTCCAAAAAAAAAACTACAAAGTTAAAAATAACTTTAATTTCGGAAGTCGGTGGCTTTAGTTTTAGAATTTTCGTATTTTGCCATTTTTTTTTGGATGTCGTTTATTTAATGAACTAAAAAGTAAAAAATAAAACTTACGTAAACATAACTTTAATATTTTCTTAAAGCTCGAGGCGTGAATGTCCTTATTAAAATTTAAGATAAGCCTCAAGCTTTTAAGAAAATATTAAAGTACTATGTTTACGTAAGTTATTACATTTCGTATTTTTTTGTTGATTAAAAGATTGATTTTAAAAAGGTTTTTACTTAAATTTTATTTAAATTCCTTGTTTGGACGTTTGATATTTCTTTATTTAAATTTCGTGTACAGTAAGGCGTAAATTTGTGGTAACAGACCAGTATAACCTGACCTCTCCGCTCGACTGTCGATTTGCCTTTAGAAGTCTATAACAATAAAAATTCTATTGAGTCTCGTTAGTGACAGTTAAACTCTAAGCTGTCGTAACACTAATAGGGGTTAAATGATACGTATAAATAACATTACGCCTATATTCTCTAAGGGTTAGGTAATACGGTTTTATCCCAACACAAAAGGGCAGGTTGTATTGTTAGGCTGTGTTTTCGACCGTGTATTACCACTGTGTGGATCGCCCGGAGGACACGGTGGAGCATACGGTGGAGGTCTGCCCTGCTTGGGCCGAGCACCGCCGTGTCCTCACGGAGGCGATCGGCGGCGGCGATCTCTCGCGTCCGGCCCTGGTTCAGGCCATGGTCTGGAGCGAGAGTGCTTGGGAGGCCGTCACTTCCTTCTGCGAAGCAGTAATGCTCGCGTAGGAGGAGACGGAGCGCGTGAAGGAGAGGCAAGATTCGCGCCCTCGCGCCCCTAGTTGTCGAGACGCCCCGGGCGTCCGGAGTCGCGAGCCGACTTCCGGCTACCGTAGGCGCGGGCTTGCGGACGGTGAGCAATTGGTAGCTCGCCGATAGGGACCAGGCCCGGGTCGACGGCGCGTTGTGTTCCACGCGCGCCTCAAAGAGATGTCAGCACCAACTGACGGGGTCCGTAAGGGCCAATGCCTGTCGGGGTTGTGAGTTTGTCCGAAAGGTATATCGCGGCCCCGGCACTCAGACAACGGAAGGAACACGGGTGGGTTTTAGTCAGGTGTCCCTCCCGCTCCACCCAGAGCAGGAGAAGTTATTTGATAATTACCAACTCAAAAAAAAAAAAAGGCTGTGTTTTCGAAAACCTTTCAAGCACTTTTGCCTTACAGCAAAGATTTAAATAGTTAGATTAGCCCTACCGCGTCAAAAGATAGTTGCGTCTCTGTTTCGTTTTGACAACTCTGTCACAATGACGCATTGAATTGATTTGATTGTCGTGCAAACGCTATTTAATAATGTGCACACTCTTCTTAGTATGTATTTTCGCGTGACTAAGTACGGTGAGGGCAAATCTAGCGATTCAAATGTTTGCCTTAGAGGTATTGCTTGGATGGCTTTGCCAACCATGGATATTTAAAAGATTTGATCATATGTTACTTAGGTACGAGTTCTACGTATAGGTATACTATATTATTGTTGACAGCCACAGAGTTTTTCGTACTAATAAGTGTTGGTAATTTACAATAGCTTCATGTTAATTACGATATCAGTTTTAGGGGTAGCGAGCGTTACTACATACAGTTCTAAAGACAAGGCCGCCCATGTATATTTTATAGTGTTTTTTTTTATGTATTTCTGTGGTGTAATAAAGTATATATAAATCAATAAATAAATAAATACCAGTAAGCGTCTTCTTCTTAGATTAACTATGGTATCATTAAAGGGGTTTGAAGATCCGTGGCATACCTACTCTTCCGCCATTTTGTTTTTTTTTTCAAATGGCGGCCAACATGTAACCTACATAAATCGATTAGAAAAACAAAATGGCGGAACATTAGATATGCCAGGCTCCATATCTTAATCTTCTCTGGGGTAGTCAGATAAAAAATGCCGACTCTGTCTAGCTTATTTTTTTTATATGTCTAGTACTAAAAGTGATTCCGATACTCAATTTACAGAATAAACAATTTAATTTAATTTCAAATGAATATCGCAGCTTATATTTTTAGCCTGCATTATCTTAATGAAAACGGTCACCTCCCCATTTCTATTCAACATTTTCCTGGGCCCATGGGCCAGTCCTATAATTTTGAGGTCAAGTTCATCCCTTTGACATTTAGAGGGTCACCGGGTGACTATTTTTAGTCACAGCTGTTGCTGAGTGACGTCAGAATTGTGTATTTTAAGTACAGAAAATATATTTTAGTTACTTTTTGCGTGGTGGGAAAAAATATAATATTTTGGGAATGTAATTTTTTGATCATTAAGTTTATAAATAAAATTTCATTAGTTTAATGACTGAGTGGCTTAAAGTTAGTAGGCTTGTTTAAAAGTAATTACAATATTATGTCTTGTCTAACATTATAAACTTGTTTTGTACTTTGTAGTTAGTGTTTGTTAACTACTTGTTGTTAAATCAGGGCAGTAAATATGACTTTTTTGTCTTTTTTTAGGTTTGTGAGGTACGGCCTTAAAAGGAAAAATGGAAGCCATATAGGATCACTCGTGTGTCTGGCTGGCTGGCTGTCTGTCTGTCTGTCCGTCTGTAACAGCCAATTTGCTTCGAATCTAATGGACCGATTAAATTGAAATTTGGTACACATATGTATTTCTGTGACACAAACACGGACGCTTAACGTAAATAAATGAATTTAGTATATGGAGGTCACTTTTGCAGGGCAAATAAGAAAATCTAAAAAAAGTTTTGCAAACTGTACCGTGTGACGTATCAAATGAAAGGGCTTCTTATTACGAGGATCTCAATTTTATTTTTCATAATTGTAAAATTAATTCTTTTAAAGATATTTAAGAAAATTTATGCAAATTGACTATTATTACCTTATCTCCGAAACTACTAAGCCTACAATTTTGAAATAATACAGAAAATGGTTCTTTACTCATATATTACAGTAAGACCTATAAGAAGTCTATGGTCTTAAAATAACATGGTAAATCTCTCAATATTGTGCGCACAAAGTTACATTTGCAGTTAGAATGTATGGGAGAACATGTTTTTCAGCTACAATGTTAAGTTTGTTCATGGGATAAAAACATGGTAATTAGATAACATATTTATCGTATTGAATCCTCACCGCACGAATTCAACTCGCACTAGTCCGGTTTTTTTTCAAAAAACTCAGTCTACAAATATTATAACGGTATCTTATAAGACGCTTCACTTTTAAAAGTGACATAGGAAGCCTCTTAAATTCATCGTACTTAAATAACCTACATCTAAAAGCCTAAAATGTATGCATCACTACGTGAATAATTATGTAAACCGCAAATTACAGGCGACCAGCGCTCAGTGTAGCCATTATGTGCGCACCACACAGCCACACAGCCGGCCAGGCTTGCAATATCCTATTACACTTTGGCTTGAAACTTGCATCTAAATAACCTTTTACATATAAACTTCACATACATACATAAGCTCACGCCTTTTAAAACTTTACATAGTAGTAAAAATAACAAACTGTGAAATAAAGTGGTGTCGCGTATTGTAAAGGCTCACGCAGAAAGGCGCGACACGACACTTTTAGAACAATGTCTATGAATTTTTTTAGGAAATTGTTCTAAAAAAAATCTGCTGTTATTTACATTTTGACGTGATGTGCGAACATAAATGTATGGAACACCTGATATTTTTGTCGCGATTTCAGGTTTGGTCATAGTCATATATTATTATAAATGCGAAAGTAACTCTGTCACCTTTTTTACGCCTAAACCACTGAACTGATCTTTATGTTTGATAAATAAGTAGCCTGGGACCTGAAGAAGGACATAGGTTACTTTCCATCCTGGATATTTGTATAAAAAAATTACGAAGTAGAAAATACACAAAGACGAAGTCGCGGGCAACAGTCAGTCAAGGCTTCCGCTGACAGGCGCGACGCGCCGGGGCGACGCGTCTCTGGTGGAACAAGTTCTATGAAAACTTCACGGAAATTGTTCTACCAGAATCGCGTCGCAGCGTCGCGTCGCGGCATGCCTTTACGCGGGAGCCTTTACTGAAAACGGAGATTAGTCTAACCATTAATATGTACTAGTTGTGCCCAGGGGTTTCACCCACATAAGTCTCGTATCCGAGGGAATATCGGGGTAAAAAGTATCCTATGTCCTTCTCCAGGTCTACCCATGTGCTAAATGTCATCCAAATTCGGTCAGCAGTTTTAGCGTGAAACCGTAACAAACAAACAAATAAACAAACAAACAAACAAATTCAAAGTTAGGATAGTGTAAACCGTCTAAGGATGATAAGATAAATACCTATGTACCTACCATCAATGTGAACATCTATTAGGCGAAAAAAGCGTTTGTATATTTGCTAAAAATTTAATAACTAGAATGAAAGAGAAATTGTTTATTCAGCATAAATAAAACACACATTATAAAATAAACATATAAAATACTCAGCCCCAGTATTCCACAAATAAAAAACGTACCTTCGTGGAAATGTAGATTTTATTGGGCTTTAAAAAATATACTATTTGGCCTATTACGAGTCTGGTGTATGATTGGTAGACATCGTAATAACTCCTTGTAATAAAACCTTCTATAGCTTTAGGTAATTTGTTGATTCAAAGCTTTAGGTAATTTGTTGATTCAAAGCTTTAGGTAATTTGTTGATTCAAAGCTTTAGGTAATTTGTTGATTCAAAGCTTTAGGTAATTTGTTGATTCAAAGCTTTAGGTAATTTAGTATTGTTCATGACAGTCTATTTTTTCAAGACATGTTTCTTTTAACAAGGTTATATATTAATTAAGGCAGTGATAGCCTAGTGGTGTGACCGTTGGACTGCCAGGTCTTAGTTCTCGAGTTCGAACCCAAGGCACTCACCTCTAACTTTTCGGATTCATGTGCGTATTGTATACATAAAAACGGTGAAGGAAAACATCGTGAGGAAACGGCTATGCCTGAGGGATATTTCTCGACGGCATGTGAAGCAAAGTCAGAGGCCCATGGGCGGATTTAAACTCTGACACCAGGTTAGTCACTAACCACACGAAAAGAAGAATTAAGGCTTCCGCTGACAGGGGCGACGCGACACCGGTAGAACAATTTCCGTGAAGTTTTCTTATAACATGTTTCACCAGAGTTGCATCGCGCCATTGAATCGCGCCAGTCTGCGGGAACCTTTACTGGCTATTGCCCGCGACTTGGTCTTTGTGTTGTACTTCGTAATTTTTATACAAATATCCAGGATGGAAAGTAGCCTATTTCCTTCTCCAAGTTCCAGGCTAACTATCTAGTAAACATAAAGATCAGTGGTTTAGGCGGTAAAAAAGGTGACACAGTTACTTTCGCATTTATAATACAAGTACGGAAATATCTTCTGTCTCTCTTTTCATACACAAAATCTCTTGTCGTTGTACTCCTCATTATGAACAACTTTTACTATGACCAAACCTGAAATCGCGAAAAAAATATCAGTTGTTCCCTACATTTATGTTCGCACACACGTCAAAATGTAGATAGCAGCATTTTTTTTTTCACGATTCAGTTTTGGTCCCATACTAAAAGTTGTTCTTTATGATGAGTACAATGACCTCTTAAGAGATTTCGTGTATGAATAGATCAAAAATCTATCTGCTAAGCCTTTTGCCAACTACGTTGGGGTCGGCTTTCAGTCTAGCCGGATGCAGTTGAATACCAGTATTTTACATGGGGCGACTGACTATCTGACCTCCACAACCCAGTTACTGGGTAATCCCATAACCCTTGGTAAGACTGGTTGTCAGACTTTCGGGCTTCTGACGACCCATAACGACTATAGATAGATCATAAATATACCTACGGATTAGTATGTATTAAAATAAAGTGTGTTTTCCATTGTTCCAGGAATCCTCGATTGCTTCAAACCTTCAGTGAAAATGTGGTCCTTTACGAGTCTATAACAAACTTCAGAACTTGTGAACCATGCTTTATTTTGTGGGTAAAAAGTGATTTGAACTATGGAGTGTTTAAAAGTAGTGCAGAATGGACGTTATGTATAACATAAGTTTGGAAAGGCAAAAGTTCTACGCGACACACAACTTTAACAAATATCCTGAATCTAAAGACGTGGAAGTAAGTTTGACATTTAGATATTTTTGCTTTATCCTTTTGAACAGTAGATTTCTTTTGACAGCATAAGGCCTGGACTCCAGAAAAGCGGAGACGAGATGAGAGGGGAGGAGATGTGTTTTAAACAACCAATAGAATTGCGATAGAGATGTATCATATTTGTATGGCGCGATCGAAGCGAAGATGTGAGATGTGCCTTGCAAGCTGACGATGGCGCGCAGCGGAGACAAGAAAAGATGTTAGCAGCGTCGCTAGTTCCCCCGCGTCACATCACACATATATCCGCTCCAGTCTAGCCGGTACGCATCTCCGCATAACTTTAGTGGATACACCCTAGCTGAAAAACATCTGTTCTTGTTACTCTCGTCTCCGCTTCAGACATCTTTGCACGCCTCCGCTTTGGTGGAGTCTGAGCCTTATCCTGAATCTAAAGACGTAAGGTTTGACATTTCAATATTTTCGCTTTATTCTTTTATAGAGCAGATTTCTTTTGATAGCACTAAACTTCTTTTTGTAGTTTAGGGTGGATTGAAGGAACTCGACGTTTCAATCATTTAGAGAGGATCATAAAAATCGGGTTTCATTTTCGTTTTCTTTTTTGTGCAGAAATGGAAGGATGATTAGACGAGGCGCCTCCTGTAGATATTTAAAATGAAAAAGAACTTGAAATTATTAATATGGCGTACCGAAATGAAATGAAATGATGAAATTAATGATGATGATTTTATTTTCTGTAAATGTTTTGTAAATGGTACACAACTCTTAGCTCTTAGATAATGTAAACCAGAACCACATTATACAACCACCTTGGCGTATCCATCATCAACCAATCTCTTTGGTGGAATTCCAGACGGAATGACACTTAACATATTGCCCTCTGTATGACTTGTGCCAGTATTCAAGAGTCGTTACTTGGGACTATAAATAAACACTACGTATAAATTTGAACTCTGTCAGTCAAAATATGACAGTTTAAAAACATTTCATGTTTGATCGTGTCTAATTGGTTTTTGTGTGACGTCTCTGAGTGTGGAAATTTTTACTACATTTTCGTATTGGTTCCCCAACCTGTAAAAACAAATGAAATGAAATAAAATTGTTTATTCTGTAAATAGGATATCGAAATCACATTTACACGTCATAATAAAAAATAAGCTAGACGAGGTCGGCGTTTCCTATCTGACTACTCTGAGAAGAAAGGCCGAAACAAACTCAGTGGTCATGTATATGATAGTAGTAAATAAATAAATAAATAAATAATGAGCCATTGTACGTCTACTTTAAAAGAAAATGCTACAAGTGATGGAATTTGCTTCCACCGCAAACTTCACAACTTGAATTACTTCTAACATACAGTTGACCTTGCACAACATTTCTGAACAGACTGTCAAACATTCTGAACTTTATAGATTAACGTCGATTTACTATTCAGCGGTTCCAAGAAATTGGTCTCTTCAAACTTACACGAAGCATTCGATTGTATGATAAATTGATGATCGGGATCTGTTATTATCGTCCCAATGATATAATCAATGCCTTGAATACTTCATTTACTTCAGTTTGTTGAAAACTGATATTATTCGGTAATTGGCGCTCAACGTGGTTACATACTTCAAGTTGTTACAAATGGCCGCCGAGCAAGCGAAATATTTCTGAACTTACGATATTTTAAACTTGATAGATTAACGTAACTGCTTTCTTCTTTTTTTAAGTTATTTTTAAATGTTTCGAAGAACTCGCCTCTATAACCTATGACGCAGCATCTATGATGAATTGATACGCTAGGTCTATTAATACTGATACCATATCGGCAAGTCAAATGCAATATATAGAATGAACCATCGTGTATCAAACTGTTTTTTTAATATGGGTATCGCTAAACACCTACCTTTGGTGCCCAACGCGGTTTTTTTTCTCGACAACAAAATTTAACATTTTTGTTAGGTTAGGTTAGATCCGAATTTGTGCAAAAGGCGTTTGTTGTTGGAACTAAGTGCAATTAATAGTTCATGAATGCAGCATATTTTTTTACTACGGGCACAATAAAATTGGGCCAGGGAGAGGAAAAAAACTAAAAAATAAAAGATAAAAAACCTAAAGTTATTATTATTTAGAGGTAAAATAAAACTATATGTGGTTGATGGTGGCCATGCTGGGTGTTACCACCCAGCATGGCCACCATCAACCACATATAGTATATATATATAAAGAAAGAAAAGAAAGAAAAGAAAAGAAAGAAAGAAAAGTGGTTATTCTGTACAAACTAAACGCACATTACAAAAAAAAAAACAAATTACAATACCCCTCTACAAATTAGCCAAAAGCCTTGTATTCAAAATTTAACAGAAAATTTTGACAAATTTTGAATAAATAAACATTCAAAACTATCCCTTGGATCAAGATATGTGGTGTTGATAAAATCAGCCCTAAGGGATCTCACGCACTAGACGGCTATGAGTCCGGCCTGTCATCGCCGTCTAGTGTTATTGTATGGTCTGCGGCTCGTTGGCCGTTGCGGCCAAGTACGTGATTCGTATCGGTTTCTATAGTTTACCTGGTTGCTGCGATCATTGGTGCTGGTCGTCTAGTGCCCGAGATCCCTAAGTATAACAGACCGCCTCGGAGAACCTGCCACGTCAGTTCATAGTTAGGTAATAGATAGTTAAATGAGTGCGTGACCCTCCTAATAAGCTGTCTTTATCTACTCAAAGTGAAGGCAGGTAGTAACACCAAAATATACATAAATACAACCCTATCAACCTACGCAGTTGATCAAAACTTATTTACTTACTAGTACTACTTACTGCACCCAACGGTTTCATAAGTTTCGATCTGGATATCGGGATAAAAAGTATCCTTTGTTCTAATCCAGGTCATGGTCTACCCATGTGCCAAATTCCATCCAAATATCTTTAGCCGTTTTAGCGTGAAAGCGTAACAAACAAAGTTAGGATTGGCCCACCGATGACGTCCTATTCATCATTATCTTCCTAGCCTTTTCCCAACTATGTGGTGGTTGGCTTCCGGTCTAACCGGATGCAGCTGAATACCAGTATTTTACGTGGAGCGACTGCCTATCTGACCTCCACAACCCAGTAACTGGGTATAACGATACCCCGACGACGTCCTACTATTAGAATAATTTAGTTGATAATTAAGTACGGCTACTAATTAGGTAATTCCGTAATATTCAATAATTATGTCTGTTATAATAAGGCTGAGACCGTAAAATAATACGCACCCTGTTAATTAAAATTAATAATGCTTTGTAAACAGGCCTCTGGAACACGCGTTTCCCTTATTTTGTTTTGCTTTAATTATATCGTTCTATTGTTTATAATATCTGAAACGTAGATATTGTTCTATGAAAGCCGGTCCCTAATCGTTAAGCAAATCCGATGAGATGATTTCATACGAACCTATATAGTCCGGAAGCAACGAGCGTCGCTTCCTTCCGCGTCAAAAAAGAAAACTGGCCAAGTGCGAGTTCGAGTCGCCGAAAAAAACACGTTTCTTGGGACCACTTTAATTTTTTACCTTATTTTATTTTTATTATTTGTGTTTTTATTGCGGCAATAGAAATACACAATCTGTAAAAAAAACTGTCCATCTATTATGGTTCATGAGATACAGCCCGTTGACAGACATACGGATGGATGGACTGACAGCTAACAGCTGTCAGCTGTCAGCTGTTAGGCTTAGTAATAATAATGAAAATTAAATTAATGAGCACAACGGCGTAGTTGCGTAATATGTATAATGGCAACCGAAACATTCATCAGTAACTTAAGTAAAGCAATGAACTTGGCTGAACTGTCAAAACGAAAGACATTGCGATCGATTGCCATTTAATGTCCGTGGGTTAGTATTCGTATTGTTGCGTCATTTGATTTTATGAAATACATACCAAATGCATTATCCACGACATCGCATACACATACCTACCTATATTTTATATTAATACTAGCGACCCGCTCCTGCTTCGCACGGTTTTTACGACTTGACTAAACATCGAGATTTCTTAGTTATATATAACTTTAATATTAACGTATTTTTATAACACATAAAACTTCTGGAATAACTTCTCTAAACGATGGTGAAAATCTCATCAAAATTTGTTGCGTGGTTTCGAAGAACAACGCGGACATACAGACACACACGAAAAGAGACTTTAATTTAATATATGTATAGATGACGCTATAATATTACGTTTGAGCAAAATCTCTTAAATTACGTGTATTTTACATAATATGCAAATATCAAGTAAGTATCCGGAAAAATCCAGTTCAATATTAAAATAGCATGACATATATTATAAACATGCCGAATAGACGAAAAAAACTTTTAATAGCTGAATGTTCTGCATGCGGCAGCGTTGTGGTCACATTTAAAGTTCTGCAACAACTGTAAACTTGAAATCCCTAACGAACCCCGTAACTATGGAAACCAACAAAATGAAGCAAGTATATTAAAGAGCTGCTAATAGTGCAAACTTTTTATATTTTCACACAATAGTATATAGGTACGTAGGAGTGAATGAATCATCAATTGATCTATTATTCTAAAGAAACCTGTGGAATAATAGATCAGGACCGGTAGACCGTAGGTCGGTGGCACAGTAAGTTATTTCAAGGTCACTGCCGAGACATAGTACTGATATTTTATTATACTGTGTCGGTGGTAACATTTTGACCTTGAGTTTGTCTAGTCTAGAATGGAGTTTCAATAGAATGCAAGACCAGCTTAATACTGGTTATGTAACCACTGACGTACTTACCAAAAACAAAATATTTATGACATTAAATGCATCTCTTGTAGCTGTACGACATACATACAATTAGATTGCTCGAGTCCTCGCCACCACTGAAGTCCATTTGACGCGGCGCTAGTGTCTATGTCATTGCATTACATTGCATTAAAAAAATATAGTTCCAATATTTTCCGCCAGCCTTCTTTCGTGGCGCGCTAACACACTACAAAGATTTTTTGACGCCTGAATGACATTGACAGGAGAGCGTTGTTGGTAAACATTTGTAAAATTGTGAATACACAATGACAGTGCCAATTGTGGGGTCCAAAAGCAAATCTGCCACTGATGGTCTAATTTAAATAGATCTAATAATTAGACGAGAGCAGTGATAGCCTAGTGGTGTGACCGTCGGACTGCCAAGTCATAGGTCTCGAGTTCGTACACAGGACACGCACCTCTGACTTTTCGGATTCATGTGCGTATTGTATAATTCTCGCCTTTTATTTAAATTTAATTAATTATTGTCGCTTCAAAAATGGTGAAGGAAATCATCGTGAGGAAACCGGCATGCCTGAGAGATATTTCTCGATGGCATGTGAAGCAAGGTCAGAGGCCCGGCCCGGCCCGGGCGGCTTTAAAACTCTGACACCAGGTTAGTCACAAACCACAAGAAAAGAAGATTAGACGAACAGTGGCGGATTTGCTTCTGGACACCACAAGTATCACTGTCATTATGTATTGACAAACCAAGATGGCGGCGTTAGTTCCGATCTTGGCTACGCGCCACAATATCCTTGTACCAGTGAAGGTATTCTGATATAGTATTAAGAAAGATTAACCATTCAGTAAGGTTGATCGAGGAATCGTTAAGTCATGGACTCAGATGCCCACATAAATAATGAATTCTCAAAGTCCTCAGTACCTATTTTAAAAGAGAAAGTGTGAAAAATTTTGGCACCAGCAACACAAATCAAGCCTCGCTTTACAAAGTTTTTTGAGAGCGACGAGACGAAAGTTTTTAATGAGCGGAATACAATATTTATAAACTTCTGTAGTGGTACATTGGCAACATGCCACGTGGTTTCCCCGCGGTTATTAATTTAATTTTTCGAATAATTGCTTTTGAATCTTCCAATTATTCGCTTTAGTGCTCTCTATGTCCTATTGAAGAAATGGCTCGCGGATCCCAGGACCAAAACGAAATATAATATTAAAAACCTCTATTCAAATTATTCAGAGTAATTTAAATTATTCAAAAACAAAGTATGTATGTTGCTGTACGACGCACATACAAGACAAGTAGAGTGCTACAAAGATCATTTGGCGTGTGAATGACATTGACAGGAGGGCGTTGTTGGTAAATATTTGTAAAATTGTCACTGTCATTGTGTATTGACAAAACAAGATGGCGGCGATAGTTTCGATCTTAGCCACGCGCCAAAATATACTTGGAGTGGTGTAGGTAGGCTGATACTGTATTAAAAAAGATTAACCTTTCAGTAAGGTTGGTAGAGGAGCCGCTAAGTCACAGAATCAGATGCCCACATAAATAATGTATTTTCAAAGTCCTCAATAATTGAAGGCAGAAAGTTTGAGTTTCACCAGCAACACAAATCAAGTCTCGATTTACAAAGTTTTTTGAGAGCTACGAGACGTAAGTTTATAATGAGTGGAATACGATATTATAAATTTGTCTAGCAGTATATTGGCAACATGCCACGTGGTTCCCGCGGGTATTAATTTAATTTGTCAAATCATTGCTTTTGAATCTTCTAATTTTTCGCTTCAGTGCTCTCTATGTACTATTGAAGAAATGGCTCGTCGATCCAAGGACCAAAATGAAATATAATATTAAAAACCTCTATTCAAATTATTATTTGTAATTTTTATAGGTACAAAAAACGTCATTAATACTGCTTCATTGGTCTTATGGTCGCAAGCGCTAGTGCTGAGCAAGAGGTATTATTGGGTTATTTAATCTAGAATGTCTCGGTAGAAGCCTGTAGTTTAGATTTGTGCCCGGTTGCTGGCAATAGGCTCGCCCCCTATTACATAGGACTTAAGAAGGGTTAGGCAGAGGTGTAGGTCTCTTAATAGAGACTTACACTTCTGCCTAACCCTTCGGGGTATACAGGCGTGCAGTTATGTTATGTAAAAGAATGAATGAGCTCAGTTGATGGCTGTGCTTTAATTCCTGCTTAAGACAGGGCTCGGAAACGTTATTTAAAATAACGTTTTTAAAACGTTTCTAACAGTTCTCGTTCTTCTTTGTACAACATTTTGTTCGGAACGAAAACGAAATGAGAACGTTTTCAAAAACCGGTTTATTCCAAACGCAACCACACACGGCCAAGCATAAACTTGTTTAGTTAAATTGTACCTTATCTTCATTTTATTACATCATTGATTCCAATGCGTTGCGAGTTTCCTATCGATAAATCCAAAAATGGATAAAAACAATTAAAACCGTTTTGTTAACCGAGAACGATTTAAATTATGTTTTTCTTCTAAAACGTTTTAATAACGTTCCGTTCGAACGTAACTGAAACAAGTCGTTCCTTAGGTTCTTAATACGAAACCGTTTCGAAAAATATACTGCTATCCGAGCCCTGGCTTAATGTGGCACTGTACTATTATTCATGTAGGTCTCTAAAATAATCAGTAAGGATGGATGAACTATGATAGTAGATAGTTTTAATATTTATTAATTAGCTTATGACATTAAATATATGCAATACTATTAGATTTTATACAAGATTTTTTAAATCATTTGACATAATAATATTTACAATCATTTGACACAATGATATTTACAATCATTTATATAATAATTATTTAAAATGTATTGACATATTATCGACTTACGATTCATGGACATGATTGCTTAATATTTATCACAGGTTATAGTTTATTTTTTTTTCTGTTTTGGTGAAACTACTGTTACTGCTTGAAATTCATAATTCATCATTTCTAGCTATATCTATTATGTGAAATAATGTACAAAATATATCACACACAAGCGAATTGTTATGTGAATAAATAAATAATAATAATAAACTAATAGATATCATGATCACATCTTCCTACCCTCATCCCAAGGTACTGGGAATCGGCGTAACATGTTTATTTATCACATTCTCCGCTGTCAGCCGTCACTATCGTTCTCTTCTTTTTCTTTCATATCATCCCTCACACTCTTTATCTAAATCTGATTCTTTGGTTTTCCTTTCCCTCTTCATCCATAAACTGATAATTATTTAAATTTATTTAAAGACTTTGGAAGACTCACAGCTAAATAGGTGATCATAATATTGTAGCTGCATATACATCGCTATATGCAAACTACGCGTCAATGACCTGACGTCACACAACATCCTGACGTCACACAAATCCTGCATCGCGCAATTAGAGTTTACCGCGCGATAAACATATATACAAGCTTCCCGACTTCAACCTCTGGGCAGTTGCCCGCCAGACACGACACCCGTCTGGTCGGAGGATCCTCCCTTTTCTATTGTGGATGAGTGAACTTTACACCCTGTTCCTCATACCCCTAAAATATACTGTTCTTATAATTATATTATATTAAATTATAATCATAAACTACTGTTCTGGTCAAATTTAAGGGTGCATAGTATAGACCATCAAACTGAACAACTTTATCCAAAGGACCAACATAGTAATCTAAAAAATATATAAAAAAGAAAGAAAGAATAATGTTTATTTGGACACAGTTTGTGAAACACAAAATACAAAATAAAAAAAGTTAAACTAATATTGTGTGCCTCACGGCTGCGTCAAAAAGGTTGATTTCAGCATTAATGCCAGGTAGATGGTGTCTGCCGCTGGTTTTCTAATGAACCTATAAGTAGGGACAAGTGATATCTGCCGTTCCATACATTTGGGTCGAATAGGTGTTGAAGTTTTGTACGGGACAGCAGATTTTTTTTCTCGATTTTGATGTTGGTCTTTTGGAGAAAGTTGTTCAGTTTGACAGTCTGAACCACACCCTTAAATACCACCCTTTCTGATACACCTGATATACCCTGTATACACAGTCAAGTTACGTACCTAAGTAAGATTGTGATCCAGACATAATAATTAACTTCTATGCCCCAGAGATAAAGTTAAAAGTCACGTGCATCTACAATAGTTACTCTTCATAATTAAACCACATCAAAGATTCATACTTGTGTTTACCATCAAACGATGGTAAACACAAGTATGAATTTTTGCCTTTCTAGGATTATCAGCTTATCTTAAAGAGCTAGATTAGTTAAGACTAGATAATTTACTAAATTAATAGTTAGAAAACTTAGTTCATTCTACTAACAAACTGTTTAACTAAGGGATCTTAAAATAATGAGTTTTAGGAATGGAGTTCAAGTCTAAAGTAATGACTAACTAGATATTTGAATAACAGAATTTAATAATATTAATAATATTTCAAAGATATTTCAATAACGGCTGAGGATTAATAATATTAATATTATTTCAAACATTTTCTAACGTTCTTACTATAAATTACCTAGTTGAATCTTCCTAAAACGACCTCAAACCTGAAACGATTTCGGTTTAAATTTCGGTTACCGGTATTTTAACCGGTTAATAGGTTAACCATTTTTTTAGTAATTCCGATTCTGTTGAGCGTAAATAACCGGTTAATTTGAGTTTCGACGATATTATCGAGTTCTAACTACTACGCCACCTTTCTTACACCTGCAATAACAAAGCTGTCGCTCTACACCAACGAATACGCAAATTAACGTGACAAATGGCGGAGGCGGGCGTGCGTCTGAGTAAAACCGGTTTATTTAGGTTAGCGCGTAAAATTCTATTCTCCGTAATAACCGGTAACATATATTGCGGTTTAGACGAAACGCTTTTTGTAATTAACCGGTTAATCGATGAACAGTATTATAACGGTTTTATGAACAATATTAACCGGTATTTCAAAACCAGTTTCAAGCCCTGAATTTTGACCGATATTTCGGCAAACGTGTCATCAATTTCATTTCGCTACCTTTGGACCAGACCTCCTGGCTAGACAGACACTAATGAAAACTTTGCTGAATGTAAAATTATTCTTTTAAATTACTAGGGCAAACACTTATTCTGTCTGCGTCGCTACACAATTATTTATGTCTTCTCTAACTTGAAAAGCACCAAATATTTTAGTTTTTATTCACTTTTAAAAATTCGTTTGTTTCGTGAGAAATATTCAGTTTTATTCACTCCTTCTCCTCCTTAGGAGATTCGCATGCGATCATTATAATAATTATTAGGTAGTGCACGAAATAACTGAAGTAACAGGTATGTAGGTATGGTCAGCTGCAGAGAAATCTCACCCTCTTGCAGTGTATTTATACATTAATATTTTTACATACCTCGCGCTATCAACTCTTAAGTATCCACATTGTTCTCCTTAATTTGGCAAATATTTAATTCAAATGATCACAAAAGGGTTTCCAATGCACCTTTCAATCTGCACCTCCATTTGTTTTATAACCTTTTGCCCGCACTTCGAAACAGTTCACCGAATTTTAAACGAAGATCGATGCAAATATTGACACCTTCCCTTTTGTTCTTCCAATTTAGTGTTCATTTCCAATTTACATAGATTTTGTGGCTTTTGCACGAAGCATTATTCTTTTGAATGGAATTTATATATCTTTCATGTTTGAAGTAGCAAAACAATTGCTGAAGAATCACAGACGTTAATTGGGGCTTCATTTATAAACTTTTTTTACGTTGATTAAGATGCTGCATTGGTATGAGTAATAGTTAATATCATCCAATGTATGTACTTTCGGTGCGAAAATTGCCGTCGTGATATATTCGGTATTTTTTTAATAACTCGTGCTGGCTGGTGGAAGCGCTCCGTCAACCGTAAATTCCGATGTTACTGGATGTTTCTGTCACCATATTATCAGTTACAACCCGCAGAATGTGCTGCCCGATACATGCCAACAGGGTCAACCCGAATTACATTGAGTGCTCGCCTTTGCAGAAAGTTATATAATATTTTTTTATAAATGTCTAGGCGCCTATCAGTGACATATAAGCTACACATTAAGTTCAAACACACACGTTGCAAAAAAAAAACCTTCAATTCTTTATTGAGGTAATTTTATAATATTTTGCACTTCATCAAAATGTGTAACAGCATAAAACAATTTTATAAATGGCTAGGCGCTTAACGGGTACTGACAAACACGTTCCAAAAATATATATACTTTCAACTTTTTATTGAGTTAATTTAATAAATTGGAATATGTATTTCATCTGAATTTGTGACGGCATAAAACAATTTTATAAATGGCTAGACGAGTATACTCGTATAACATAACATAACCTCAAGCCTGCAATCCTTTAAAGGTTACACAGAGGTGTACCTTAGTACACCCACATTTCGCCAGTTATGTTTAAGTGCAATAGAAGGAGAGCCAATTGCCATCAACCGAGCTCAAATCTAGACTCCGGACTGCTACTGAGAAATTCCTCATGGAAAACTGCAAGAATACTTTGCCCGACCTAGGAATAGAATCTGTGACATATTTAAGTATTTCCAAACGCCACTCAGAAAAGCCACCAATTTTGGTTATAAATACTTAAATATGTCACAGATTCTGTTCCTAGGTCGGTCAAAATTGGTGGCTTTTACTGTGACATGAGATATTCGAGATATAAAAGAAACTTAAAGGATTAGGTCGTATTATGTTTAAGCAGATAGGTACATAAATTCAAGTACGCATTTTCGCGTGCAAAGATGTCACTCAAGATTAAGGGTGAAATGTGCTTATAAAAGAGTACATCTAGGAGCACTCAACGTACGCAAGATTAGGAATAAGTAACTAATGCAAATGTCTAGGTGAAAAAAGCAAGCTTTCTTGAGAAATCCTTCTTTATTGTCAATAACTTGGTGACTTTCATGCAGAGTATGTAATGTCTTACATTATAGCGTATGCTGAGACGCAGGTGACGCAGGTCCACGCAGCGCAGGGCAGATCAGATTTTGTAATGCATGAACGTACTGACAGCTGCGTACGCTGCAGCACAGGCACGTGTGACGCAACCTTGTGCCTGTCCTGCTCTGCGTCTCGTTGAAAAAAACAAGTGAAGACCTGCACGCACCGAGCAGGAATCTGCGCCGGCACGCAGGTCTTTTTTTTACCACTGATTCCTAATTTTGTTTCAATGACTGATTGTTTGTAGTAGCAAGGACGCGAATGTGTCTGTGTAGCTGCGTCGCAGCATACGCTCGCGGCCTATGTCTGCCTCGCCTACCCTGCAAAATCTGTACTGTGCTGTTCTGCGTCACCTGCGTCTCAGCATACGCTTAGCCTATTTATTTGGCTCAGCCTTTTGATAAAATACCCATCTTCATAGGTTTTTTTATTGATTCTAAGATGTTAGATAGATGAAATCAGGGGATGAGGAACGTGAAGGGTGTTTGATCATTCTGTACTTAAAGGGAAGCCTTTAAGAGCAAACAGGAGCGACGTGACACCAGTACTTGTTCTACGGTGAAGTTTGCCTAGAAATTATTTTATTAGAGTCACGTCGTGCTGTTAATAAACCAAGTTTTTTAAGAGTAGGTAGGAAAGATGAGAGGAAAGAAAACATTCAAGGAAATTAATTGCTAAGCAAATTTAAACCCTACGTTAATTTCCCGTGCTATAGCGATTTCATACAACTGTCAAAAAATTATTAATGTTGGTAGTCAATTTGTTTTTTACAAATTATTTCTGTGACTGTACACGTCACTCGACGTCAATTCAAAAACCAATTCCACCCATGGGATGGAAAAGTCACCGAAATCGAACCATGGAGATATCCTTGGATATTAAGCCACACGACAGTTACACGACATTTCAAGGTGTATGAACACTGTCCACTTCGATTATTCGTGAGATATTGTGTTCGGGTATTCCCGTCGACATCAATTTACCTTTACATGTGGATAGCGACCCGGTTTTGGGAGTTTTTGAGGTAAAATCTTTATAGGTCTGCGAGGGAGTGAAACTTAGTTTTTATTTGTTCGTTAGCTTTGGTGGTTTCTTTTTTGGTGGTGGTGGCTTTTTACCAAGAAGTGGGCACGTGTATACTCGTAATTGACGTGAAATGAATAAATTTACAGTTTTTTTATGAACCAGGAGGGGATCACCGTGTGAAGTTTCAAATACGTAGGATTTGAAATTGAAACGTGCATTTTTCTGTGACTAATTAATAAAATGTTTATTGGTTGTTAAGAGCAGTGGTGGTCCAGTGGTAACGGCCGTGACTTACGAGTTATTAGTCGTAGGTTCAAGCCCTGACAGGCGCTTTACTTTGTGTAAATTATTTCATCACCACTGCTCTCAAAATGGTGAAAGAAACATCGTGAGGAAACCCGCATGTCCTAGAACCAACAATTCGTAGACATGTGACATCTACCAACCCGCACTGGGCCCGCGTGGTTGATTACAGCTCACTCCCTCTCACCGAGAGGAGGCCTATGCCCCAGCTGTGGGAATATTATTGACTGATTATGCTTATTGGTTTTACCTACCTACCTACTCGTTTTTTCTATAAAACTAAGTCGGATTAGTTACACCATTTATAACTCAAGAACGACTGGACCGATTTTTATGATCTTTGATTTGTTGGATTTTCTCCACCCTGAATAGCAGAATAAGTATAAAAACATCGGAAACAATAATAAGTAACTATGTATTATGTGTGGTGACGTGATGCGAGAGCTCAGTGATCGGTCAACTTGTGCTAACTGTCACCCCTCCCGCACCGCGCAGCTACCTCAGGTAACGTCTCAGTTAAGCGGTAGGCCTATAGGTAGATAGGTAAGTAGGAAGGTAGGAAGGTAGGTACGTAGGTAGGTGTGCCATAAATAAGTACTTAGTATTTATTTATTTTTTTAATATTTAGAATGTTTTTTATAAAAATATTTAAAATGTTTTTTTATAAAAATATTTAAAATGTTTTTTTATAAAAATATTTAAAATGTTTTTTTATAAAAATATTTAAAATGTATTCAATAAGTATAAAGATTAATAAACGAAAATAATAATAATGTTTATTGCAGACTACATGATCTATAAAAAAAACACGATTAAAAATATAATAATAATAACAAAATTAAAATTAAAGTTATAATAAAAAACTCATATCTAAATCAAAATCAAAATTTAAATAAGAATTAAAATTTAAATATTTACGCGGCTATTATTGTAGCCACCATTTGTAGGTCTGGGCTACAAACGGTGCTCAGCTAGTAGTGTTTGGTAGTGCTACAGAAGCGAAGCCGGGCCAGGTAAAGTTAGTATGAAATAATTTCGATTATGTGATTCCAAGTTATTCCATATGATAATAATGATGCTGACTACAGTTGATTTTAATTCTATTTACGACTTACGCATAAAGCTACTCAGTTAATTATAATTATATTCTTATCCACATTTGCATTTCAAAGGCAGAAATCTTTGGTGGTTTCGCGAAAACCCCCGAGGAGGTGCATCTGCGTTGAGACATAATATCCCTTTTATCTAACCAGGTGACGTCATTTAGAAGATGTGGGTGGCGTTTTCAAGTATTCGGGACGTTAAAATGTGTTATGAAGCTTAAGACAAGTTAAAGTGTTAATTTAGTTGAAAACGAGGATTATTGCGAGACCTAAAGTTCAGTGGGACTTTTATCGTGGTATACGAAATTCTAGACGCCAGTAATCATTGTTATTAAGGGTACGCTAGTCGGTCATTCTTCCATACAAACATAGTATGGTCATTACTCGTCTGTATGACGGTGTACGTTCAAAACTAAAAAAAATATATCAATTTGTCTTGTCATTATCTAGCCCTGTATGGAAGCAGAATTTGAAAAAATGTATTGGTTTGTATGTTATGAGCTTCAAAATTTACATATTTCAACACAAATTTTAACTCGTGTTTGGGCGTAAATAAATAACTTATGTTGGAAGAAAAAGGCAAAACAGAAACCGTACGGGGATAGATAATTTATTCAATAGATAAAATAATTTTATTTTGAGTGTAGCTACTCAAAATAAAATTCTATAGTTTTTACATAATATCTATACGCCCAAAGGTCTGTTCATAAAATTTTAGGCGCTCGTTTTCGTTATAAATCATTGTCTATTTCACAAAATACACAAATAAATAAAGCAATAAAAATAATGATAAATAAAATAAAAACTAAATAAATAAATAATTTAACTAATTAGCAAAATAACAAAAAAAAAAAAAAAACTAGTTAGCATCAATATTAGTTACGCCCACCAACGGGTTCGAGTCTTCGACTAGTGGTATTCTTAACTGACTGCGCCACAGTGTAGGAACAGTTATGTTTTTAATCAAGTGTTATCTAATTTGCGGTTGAAAGTACTAACAATATTTAGTTTATTAACAAACTAGCTTCTGCCCGCGACTTCGTCCGCGTCAAATTTCAGCCCCCCGCCCGCGCTATTACTTCGTTTTCGCTTAGCGATATTTCAGACCTTTTCTCTGCGCTCAGCTGCTAAGGGTCGTAGCGTGATGTTCCATAGCCTATCACCTTCCTCGGGAATTGGACTATCCAATGCAAAAAGAATTTATCAATTTCAACTGGTAGTTCCGGAGATTATCCCCTACATACAAATTTACAAACAAACAAATTACTGTCATTTTATAAATTTTTATTTTTATTCACAATCAATATCAATTGCATATAGATACGAGTGTTTATTTATGGGTCATATGAATTTCATGGTAATATGTGCTTTGCGACTATGTTTAAAAAAAAATGTAAGCCTTTCCAAATAATCCTTAAGGTGTGTCCAAACATTGAGCGGCAATCGTTCTGACTACCTGCCGCGCACAACCATTTTTAGGAAATATTCGTCACTAATTGTGTCTGGACGTATTTCTGCGGACATATTAAAGGCTAGGCAGATTAAAATAGATAACTGAAGTACTCGGCGTGTTTTGGATGTGCCGCGCAGCACTGCCACGCAAACATTCGTAGGTTTGGTCCTAACTAGAGCGCGGCAGAAATGTATCCTGCAAACGCTGCGTGTTGCTGCTGCGCTCTTGCCGCTCAATGTTTGGACACATATTTATGGTGGGGCTAATTAGAATAAACCAAATTTGAGCTTAAAAACAGTTAGATCTTGTTCAAATTATCAAATTTACCTCATCATACTATATTTAGAAAAAAAAGTCTATATAAGTGTGACCACAGTAAAAAAAACGATAAATCTCATTTTTATACTAGAAAAAAAAATCATTTTGAAAAATAACGTACAAAAACTTCTAAAAATCTATTAAAAAGTAACAAAACCTCTTCTAAATGTCAATAATTTACGCTTATTATGTAATCAGACTTTCTAATAATAATCTTTGTTTTATTTTCCGTACTTGATGTTGAAAGATCTCTTGGTACTTACTCAGTAGATATCAACATATCTACTGAGTAAGTACCAAGAGTATATAAAAGAGAGATAAAGAGATCTGATTTAAGTGTGCTGTGATAGTTAATTGATTCAGGCGTGACATTGCGGAAATCTATGATAAAATATATATATATATATATATATTTAGTATATTTCGATATATTTAGTAAACTATTCCGCTTAACTATTCCTATAGAGACATAAAAAACCCTATAAGATATCGACACGTGTTTTACCTCTCAACGAGGCATCCTTAGGATGACGATTGACTTGCCGCGAACCCGAATACGGCATGTACTGTGTTTAAGTTAAGAAGAGTTCCTTGTTTTGCCTAGAAAATCTGATTATTCAGTATAAACAAATAACCCCATTTTGTATTCCAAAAAGTATGAACAAGTACTATGCTGTATGATAAAATAAACAGAGCGCGAGCCAAATAAAAAAAAATCTTACTTATTTTCTCATAGAGGATGATAAAAAGTAGACCTCAGGAACAACACTATTTTAACCTCGAGTGACGTGCTATGAATCCCTCGCTGCCCTCAGGATTCTCAAAGAAACACTCTCTCCTTTAAAATAGTTGTTTGCTCCCTGGGTAAACAATTTACTATTTACCTCTTTGTAATATTACTATTATTCAACATGAAAAAATACCCTGTTCGATCCGTTTGGGTGTTAAGTATCGTACTGAGAGTCTATTTATGAGGAAATTTTCTGGAAAAAAGAATAAAAAAATCACCACATCGAATTTTACCGGGTTTTTTAAGTCATAACTTATGACCCTTGTTGAAAATTTGCAAATTTTTAATCGATTTGGGATAATTTTGGTACGAAAAATGTGAATTTTAAATAGCAATTTTTTTTTCATGTTAATAATATTTTTCATTACTTTTTGGTAATGTTATTGCAGTACCTACCTACCTATGTGCCCCTTTCGGATCGGGCAGGGTTTTTTTTACATATTGTATAATATGTAATTAGTGCCTGGGCGAACAAGCTCTGTTCGGGCGAAAATTAGTACCTGGGCGAACGAGCTCTGTTCGGGCGAAAATACGGAGAAAAAGAATATTCCCAGAGTGATTTTTCGCCTCCGTAAACCCTTATATTGCAACTTTCATCGAAATCGTTAGACCCGTTTTCGAGAACGTGATTACAAATATATATACAGTGTAAACTCCATGTAACGTCACTCTATTTAACGACAAACTCCCTTAAGCGTCGAAATCAATTGGCTTTGGTTGGTTTAGCTTGTCTTTCATACAATGTTTCACTCTACATAGCATTACACCCACTCTCAATAACGACAACAATTGAGTAATAAAAAGTACCTTTTAAGTTGCTAAAATTAGTAAAAACTGCGCAGCTGTGTACGATCTATTGTCGCTTTATTATCCTAGCCCGCAATAAACTCGACTGTCGGCATCATGCATACCGAACTTTCTAAGAAATTCGTTCTTTTGTTTACAATTTGGGATTGCTTGTACGTGTAGACTGTTGTTGACCAAATAAGTAAAAAAATACAACAAAATTACTGGTGCAGCAAAAGACGTCAGACAAAAATAACAGACTATACGCAATAGCGTTCATATAACATTCTTTTTTATGCACATAACTACTAACAATAGTCGGAAATAAACTTTTTCTTTTTCTAATTCTGATGTTTCTTCTCTCCATTTAACGACAACTCTCTATAACGCCATAAAATGCACAGTCCCTTCAGTGTCGCTATATAGAGTTTACACTGTATATACAAATATTACTCATTTAATAGTATAGGATTAAGTATAATAGAAATAACAACGGGCAGTGGTTTTTTTAAATTTATTTTTATAGTTATTAGTTTAGAGAGGGTTTGCAATATAAGCATTAATTTCTTACGAAAATACAATTTTCCAAAAATGCAAGCTAAAATTATACACAGTCACGTGAGTGAAACTGCTGGCACAGCTAGTGTTTTTATAAGCTGCTCAACACACGGGGAGAGTTTTAAGTCCCCTCTCGTGAAAATTATCGTAAATTAGATTAGTTCAGATTTAGAGGCCATTTTCACCTAACTTTCGCATTTTAATTGCCTCCAATATAAGTTGGATAATCAGGCTAACAGAGATACTAGCTTTTGCCCACGACTCCTATGTCTTAACCAGGGTCTTGGTTGCGCCATCCATGTATATTATTTTCTAAACTAATGTATTATAATAAAAAGAGAAAAGATTAGATTGTTTGTATCATACAAACAATTTTATCTTTTCTTGTTTGTGTATATTTTAGTATGTAAGTCGTTGAAGTGTCATTTTAATATATAAATCCTAACTTCCTAACTAATCCTAACTAATATTATAAATGCGAAAGTGAATTTGTTTGTTTGTTATGGTTTCACGCTAAAACGGCTATACTGATTTGGATGAAATTTGGCATATGGGTAGACCATAACCTGGGTTAGGACATAGGATACTTTTTATCCCGATATTCTTACGGGATCGAGGCTTATGCGGGTTAAACTGCGGGGCGCAGCGAGCAAAATGATATTATTATATCATATTATATATCATTATGGAAGTAAGGATTTAATCAAAACCTTTACTCATGAGGCATTATGGCAATAGCGGACAGATGGTATCGATAGGTAGACCGGTAGCCTTGGTCGGTAATGTTCAAATCGGATTATTACTTCAGCTCCACCTCCACATTGCACCTGAGACCTATTTTGCCAATAAAGTGGCTTTCTGGGTATTGAAATGTTGTTCAATGTAAATTTTCATGGGGGTATTAATTTTAGCCAGGATATAATTAGTTGATTATGGATATCTAGGGGTATTCGTAGGCTAGTGACCTATTATGTTCATAGAAGGTGTTATTAAAATAACTGAAAGGCGAAAAAAATATCTGGAGAGATCTGAGATCTGGATCTGATCTGGGAGATTTTCTAGTTATGCAAACTTTTTTTTTTGTAGCAATTTTTTTTTTCTATTTCATGGTTGGTCCTATAGTAAAAGGTTTTTCATAATGTTCAGTACAATGGCCCCTTAAGAGGTTTAAGTTATTTCAATCACAGCTTATAACTATTTATTTCGTTTAAGTATGACTACTACTTGAGTGGAGACCAAGCACCAGCAAACTTAAGTTAGGAAACTTGAGAAACACTACGTCATATAGCAGTATTATTTTAATACTACTTTAGTGTAAGAAAGCGATGGAGTTGATAAAGTTACTCATTTACAAAAATACAATAGGTATTAATAGGTAGTAAAAACTTTTTAAATGTGTTTAATTGAGCGAGCGAGCGCAGCGTCTCAGCTTTAAATCTGCGCAAAATTTGCTTTCCTCTGTCAGTTTGTTGGTAATCCTCTATAGATATCACAATTAGGTGGGAGAAGTGCTGTTCTCTTATGAGAACAGCTAGCTAGCTAGGTTAAAGCCTCCTGTAGACTGGCGCGACGCAAAGTCAAAGTCAAACAATTTATTTCAATTAGGCACGTAAAAGGCACTTTTGAACATTCATTTTACAAAAAATATAATTGATTCTAGTCGCCCCTTCCAAAAGGTAGTTTTCGTATGGAGAAGAATGGGCAAGAAACTCCACCGTTACTCTTTTAAAATGTTTTTACAATATTTTGTATACATTCACTATATAATTATATGTGAAGATCTAGAATAAGATTATTATACCACGATAGGTAAAAATAATGAAAAATGAAGTAATTAAATTAATTATGTGATAGATACCTACATGGTGATCACATACCTTTGTACTCAAATTATAATTATGTCGTATCTCTATGTATTTTACTGTGTGTACATAAATAATAAAATAAATAAATAAATAAAAGTATATACAAACATTGTAAAATTATACGATATTCCTAACATTTTAACAAGTAATACTAATAAGTCAGTGTGTGAGTTCAAGTAATCACAGAATGTAAAATCAGTGTTATAAAAAAATAACAAATTATGTAATTAAATTAGCAACCAGTTGAAATGAAATAAAATTTATTTGCAAGAATTGTAGTACATTACAGTTGGTGGGGTTATTTAACAGTTTCTAAAACAATTAGCTAAAACTAGCATGCAACATTACATGAATTAAATCAATGAAATTATGTCAATAAAATTGGAACATACATTATAGTTTAAGATTATGAATGTTTAATTTTGTCTAGACTCTATGTTGTCCTATGTAGCAGAACATGTTTCCTAGCATTCTTATCTTGGATATAATCTTCTAATTTGTAATATGCTTCTTTACAAAGTGTACTTTAAATATGAGTTTTAAATTTTCTTTCATTTATGCGACTCTAACAAAACTTAACGGTAGAACAATTATCGGTGTCAAGACGCGCCGTCGCGTCGCGCGTGTCGCCCGAGGATTACAAGATTAACCAGTGTTAAGGAGTAACAATCTCTTTCGCTTATAGTACAGTTTTAATCTTAAATCTAGTTAGTACTGTGTTACTTTTTTAGGGCTCCGAACACGAAGCGTGCTAAACGGAACCCTATTGATAAGGCTCCGATGTCCATATACATTATACACATATGTATTTCTGTGACCCAACACGGACGTGTAACGTAAATAAATGAATTTTGAATATGGGGATCTTTTTGGGGAGCAAGTAGGAAAAATTAAAAAAAAAGTTTTGACAGCTGTACCGTTTGATTTATCAAATGAAAGGGCTTATTGCGAGGATATTAAATACATTTACAATAATAATAGTAGACTACTTTATGATGATGTGGATGATCATGATTGTCTTTGCTAATGACTAATCTTCTCCACAGGTGGTGTATACATGGAACATGGACTTCAACCGAAGCATACTGAACGCGGCCACCATCTTGGTGCCGAAGACCACGGCCACACCATCTTCCAACACCATGCCGACATGGGCACACAACTCCTGGGTGTGTCTCTTCACAGCTATGCTGGCAGTCGCTATTGGAGGGAATGTTATCGTCATTTGGATAGTTACAGGTGAGAAGCTATGATGATTTTGGTTAACGATCGATGAACGACAAAATGGCTTGGTATAAATTAAGCTACTTCAATGTGTTTTAGAATCAACGACTCCATGACACTATATGAGCTCATAATATAATTGCTTAGTTTATTTTATTTGACTGTAAGTAAATTTATTTTAATTTAATTTTTATTTATTATTGACATAATCTACGTACATTACAATGTTTTTATTTTATGAGTTGTATTGCAATTTGTGGTAATGTAAATTATTTTTGCATAAGTACTATTACATAGAATCAAGTTTTTCCAACTGAATAGACAGCTGTGCTGTTGGGCAGTTTGTTGCGCCACTTCTTCTTCCCAGCTAAAGCACTGGGAAGGGTGGGCGTTTTTGAGAGACTGTCTTATGTAATTTTGTCGTCCTAAAAATGGTGATCCTCAGCCTAGTTTAAATAAATGACTTTTGAATTTTGATTTCTGATCTGTTTTTACCGTACTATGGCGAAGCAAAAAGTAGGGTTATGATTTTGACCGGTATGTATGTGTGCATGTTCATCTATTACCTCATAACTTCTAAACTGCTCATAGTAATTCGACAAATAAGGGATCGTTAGAAGTGTCTTGATCGTTCACTGGTTAAATATCCTATGTGACGTCACATAAAAACAAAAAAAAAACATAATTTAGCTCTTGGCCTTATGTGAACTGAATTGAACATGACATGACAGACAGACAAATTAAAATCCGGAGTCACGCGTGTTAGGGCATAAATTGGATAGATTATGTGTGACTCCGGATATTAATTTGTCTGTCTGTGATGTCTTGTTATAGCTTTTTAGTTGACTTTTTGTCGTGGTTGAGTTTTAGTTTTCATATTTTTAAAAGAACAACTTCAATTAATTTCTATATTGTCCATTACATCAAACGTATTTAATCTGCTGGTACCCTGGAACTTGTTTTCTGGTGGTCGCAAGCGTTATTATACTGTTGAACATGCGGTCCTAGGTCCGATTCCCAGGTCGGGCATTGTGTTATTGGGTTTTTCTAGGAAAATCTCAGTAGCAGCCCTGAGTCTATACGTATATTTGTGCCCGGTTGATGGCAATAGGCTCGCTCCCAATTACATGGGACATAAACATAACTGGTGAAATGTGGGTGTACTTAAGGTACATCTCTGCCTAAACTTACAGGGAACACGGGCGTGGTGTTATGTTATTACTCTGACTCCTGAACGGCTATAGCCGTCATATGAAAACTTAAATAATTCAGGGGTTAGTCGGGCAGCACCTGCGAAAGTTCAGCCGTAACGCCAGAGCACATGTCCGCCGCGAAACCATAGCAGCGAAACCGCAGTAGTTCAATTCAACTGGCTCGCGTCATGTTCCGCTACGCGAAATTCGAGTAACGGAACATGACGCGAGCCAGTTGAATTGAAATACTGCGGTTTCGCTGCAACGGATTTGCGGCGGAGATGTACTACTGGGGTTATACTCGTAAGTGTAGGCCGTTTACTCATTGGTCGGTGCGGTATCGTTCAGTATAGTATGCTCTGTATACCGAAAAAATACCGCACTGCTTTCATTTACGAACCGGACGTTATGTTTTCGGTATAATTTGTGCAGTACCTTGAAATATAGGCGCTCGATAAGTTTTCGGTACCGAGTATACCAAGCATGCTGATCCCGCACCACTGACGTACCGACCAGTGACGAAAGGGCTTAAATAAACAAGGAAGGTACCAACTTACCTACTACTCTGTTTTTAGCTGACTTTCCCAGACAAAGGATGTTGTTTTAGCATAAGTAATTTATTTGGAGCTGTCAACTACACAACAAAATAGTAGTGAAAAGGGTAGTTACACAGCTACACAGGTGCCATCGCGGACACTGGCGGTGGACTACTTTTCAACCTTATTACTAAGGGCATAAGGGTAAAAAGTGGTCGACCGCCATTGTCCGCGGTTATAACATAGTACGTAGTTTGTTAGCTTTTACTTAAATAGATCAACAAATGGAGTTGAAACAGTAAACACCAGTTCAGTAAGTTCCTGAAATCTTGGATATGTTTGTTTATTTTATCTATGTGTATCCAATTACTTAAGAGAACACTGAACGTTGAAATGCCTAAGACATGGAAAAAAAATGCGTTATTTTTTATTTATTAAAACTTTATGCACAAGTAAAAATAAAATTCCTTACAAAGGCGGACTTAATGCCTGAGGCATTTTCTACCAGTCAACCTTAGGGTGATGCAGAGACAAAACATGGCAGGTGCAACATAAGCGATTGATAAAACGAAATTAACTATAATATACAAGAATAAATACATACATATAATACATACATACATAGTATAAACAGAATAACTTTGTCAGGAGAAATAACGATCAGTAGAGGAGAAAACGAATCCAGCAAATCACCGCTGGGATGTTTCAGCTAACTTCTTGCGTATACGCTCACGTAGCTTCCCTTTAAAAGACAACCGACTGGTTGCCGTCCTGATATTCAGAGGTAGCGCATTCTAAAGAAAGACCGCCGGGACAAAGAAAGAAGAGTGAATAAAACCTGAGCGGTGAGAAGGACATCGTAGAAGACGATTGTTGGTGGAACGAAGATTTTTACTATGGGCAGAGCATAGGTATTGAATATGCGAAGTCAGGTAAGAAGGAGAGATGGGTTTGTCGAGAATAGAGAACTACATAGACTGATCCCTCACCTCTCTGCGTTGTCGATTTTCTGAAGGAATTAAAATTATACAACATCATAATATCACGCCTGTCATTCTCTAAGGGTTAGGCAGTGGTGTACCTGTAGTACATCCACATTACGCAGGTTATGTTTAAGTCTCATGTTATAGGGGGTGGTCTCATGGTGAGGGGGTTGAGCCCAATGCCATCAAAAATCAATCTGCCTAGCCTTTTCCCAACTATGTTGGGGTCGGCTTCCAGTCTAACCGGATGCAGCTGAATACCAGTATTTTACATGGCGCGACTGCCTATCTGACCTTCACAGCCTGTTACTGCGTAATACAATACCCCTTGGTAAGACTGGTTGTCAGACTTTCGGTTTTTCGGACTACCCGTAACGACTGTCAAAGATCCAAAAATTATCCAAAAATGATCTAAAAACAGTCAGGACCAACGGCTTAACGTGCTTTCCGAGGCACGGAGGAGTCAGTATGTCACACATCCACGGACCAACCCCGGCAAGCGTAGCTTCACCTGCTGGATCGACCCGTACGGCTGTTATTACTTAGCCACGAGCTCCTCCCAATGCCATTAACCAAACACAAACCCTGACTCCGGGCTGAAACTGAGAAATTCCTAATAAAAAACCCAATAACACTGAAACCCTGATACCTCATGTTAAGCAGACTTAATTAAAAGTCTCCAAGAATATTTTCAAATATCACTGTATAAAAAACCTTGAACTTTTTCTTGGACTCTCATTCCAGAAATCATTAGACCTCAGCACCTACTTTTGTCCCTAAAAGCCGCATAATTACTGCCACATGGCATGCCGCTAAACAGACAAAACTTAAGGAACCGCCGGATTTCAGCCTCACTCGCAAAAAAACCTTGTGTCATAAACTTGGTCGGAATAGCGGGAAAAAGAAGTAATAAAGTTTATTCTCAAAGCTGATTCCGAGAATGTAACAATACTACGGATTTACCGAAAGACCAAAACAAAATAAAATCGTTATAGTATATCACTTAGGAACAAAATTAAACAAATAAACATACAGCAAAATAATATATCTAGAATACTAGGTAGTTATATTCAGTGTAATGATACTGTGGATGTAAAGGCCATAGCAATAATGAGAGTAGGACCAACATTAAACAAATCAAAATGATGATTATGTTATTTATATTATTTATTTATTTATTTATTTATTGACACACCAACGACTTATTCACTAAAACATTACATTAAATATATTCAACAGCTTTGCGGTGAATTCGTCACTTATAGGTGTGTACAGCACTTGTATAATCAATAATAAAAATTGAAATGGATATGAAACTAACAAAATTAAAATTTACAAAATAAATATTATTAACAACAACCTATACAGCGCGCTCACATTCCCCGAAGGATTAGGTAGACGTGTATGTACGAGTATATTTCACCTACATTAGCCAGTAACGCAATCCGCTTTATTTGATTAGTGGGTCCTTAAAATGTGGACCGTGAGAGAAAGACAGTGTCAGTTCGTGCCAAAAAAATGTTGTAAAGTTTAATTTAATTTAAAAGTACGTAGTGTGGTCCTATCATACGAGGAGCCCGTGGCTAAGTAATGACTGCCACACAGGTCAATTCATCAGGTTAAGCTACGCTTGCCGGGGTTGGTCTGTGGAAGGGTGACCATCTTTACATAACGAGACTCCTCCATGCCTCGGAAAGCACGATAAGCCGTTGGTCCAGGCTGTCATTCGTGGGTCGTGGGTGACAGTCGTTACGGGTCGTCAGAACCCCGAAAGTCTGACAGCCAGTCTTACCAAGAGGTATCGTATTACCCAGTTATTGGGTTGTGGAGGTCAGATAGGTAGTCGCTCCATGTATGATATGACCCCAATATTGTTGGAAAAGGCTAGGCAGATTGATTGATTGATTGATTGTAGAGTGGTCCTATCATACGAATAGTTTAATTTGATATTTGAGAGAAATCTGTAAACAAACACTCTTTCAAAATTATTATCTAGATTTCGAGTGCAACCACAATAAATAAGTAATACAGATAGAATTTTACAATATTTTACAAATTTATCAAATAACCTACTCGTAGATGGAAATATTTTCTTGTGACTTACTTAGTAATAAAAAAATAATGGTAAGGTAAGATGTAAAGGTAAGATATAGGTAGTTCTTTTCATAACCTAGAAATCGCTAATGCTGTGACTGTATTTTATTTTTGGCCCTGATTATTTTATAACCTAATAAAAGACAAACTAGTCGAGCTATCCCAAAACCAGCACGCGAGTAAACCGTAAAATAATGTTTACGCAATATAATACTTTACCTACTACCAACAAATAATATTGTTTTGGGTAATGATAGACTTGGTTCAGTTCTTCTTTGGGGATTCAGATAAAAATATATTCAGTCACTTTTATTCGTTTACCGAAATAGCAGACATCGTTAATATAACAACACTCAAGCACGCAAGTACCAACTTGACTAAAATGTGGTTCTTCTACTAACTCAGTGATAAATTAGTTCAATATTATGCTTGCAACCACTCAAGCACACAAGTACCAACTTGACTAAAATGTGGTCCTTCTACTAACTCAGTGATTAATTAGTTCAATATGCTTGCAAAAAGGTTGAGAATATTAAATCTATTTTTATATCGAGACTAACAAATGAGCCTTCAAACGTTTTGCAATTGTAAGCAGAAAAAATTGAAAAGGTTTCGCAAAAGTGTCTCAAAAGTCCCATTATTATCTACGTTTAGAGACAAGAAAATTGTGTCACCATGTTTTTGACGTGTAGTAAATATCTTAGTATTTTTTGTGGTAACAGCCGTTAAATAATATTAAAACAAGTCATGTTTTACACCCCTAAGGATAGGGAATGACTCGAAAAAAGCTTCTGAGAGACTCACTCATACTTATTGTAGGTGGTAAAAACATGACATACCTATATTTATTTTAAGTCCCATGAAAGAAACTGTATAATTTCAAGATCAAAAGTAAAGGAGACAGAATACTAAAAAGACTCTGAGTGAAAGCTAAAGCATGTAAAGAATTTATGATAAAGAAAAATCAGAACCAGGAAAATTTACACGTGTTTTACAAGGATATATTCTGGGTCACATTTTTTACCTGATATAATATTTTCGATTTCTACAATATTATTTTTGTGTCAATACGCAAACAACGCCTCTTAGATATGTCATGTTACGGATTTACTTACATTGTGTCGGGTTGTTAGGCCTGTTGAGAATATTACCGTTGTGTGCTATGATGCGAAGTGGGAAGCAAAACGTGAAAAAACCTTATTCCATTAACGTTAAAAACGTTTAATCGATAACAGGAGACTCGAATAATTGGACTAACAGTATTTACTTTTTGGCTGTGCTTGGCAAAAGCGGTAAATAAGTATCAATGCCATTATAGATGCTACTAATAATATAAAAGATTTCTGGATGAAACTTGAGAACAGTTACGCAATTATCCTAAGCTTTTGTACAAAACGTGTTTTCTGTACGAAGACCGTCGTTAATAATTTTATTGTTTACAGCTCATCGACGCATGAGGACCGTCACCAACTATTTCCTGGTGAACCTCTCCTTCGCTGACCTAATGATGGCTTCCCTCAACTGTCTCTTCAACTTCATTTACATGTTACACAGGTTAGTATTTTATTTTTTTATGGTGCTTACTTGACAAATTATTTTTATTTATTATTCTATTCGTTGTTTGAAAGCTCTTTGCGTCTGGCGTTGTACTAGCGTAGGCATTTGTCAAACTTATAAGCTGATTGTAAATTTTGACGTTCAAATTTGCCTTTCATTTGCCTATTTGAAAAATAGTAAAACCCGTTTGTGTATTATTATTTATAATGAATACATATAGTAATCACTTAAATTCAATACACATGTGTTATGCAATAAATATTTTAATTTGTTTTTTTTTTTAATGAGTTGGTTTGGCGTACAGATTTTGATGCTTTATTCATTACAAGACTTTCAATGTAACTTAACTTGCAGTGTGTCTTCGTTTTCATCTAAAGCATACAAAACATAAAGCCTTAAATCGTTGACTGCTAATAATGCCTGGGCATTTGACAAAATCGAAGTTGACTCTCCCTCATCATCATCATTATCACTTGTCTTAGGGCCTCTTCACTTAGGGTTTCTCGCTTATTCAGTCCGCTGGCCGCTGCCGCGTGTGAAATAACACGCGTGTACAGATGAGGTATTAAACGGGATGACGAATCGTATTATGATAAATATGTATGAAAATATGCCTCAAGTTGCAGGGACTGACGTAAAACGGCGTATTATGCGGGACATCGTATTAAGCGGATTTTACTGTATATGATTTGACTTTGACGTGACGTTAACACCGCGTCAACATGATGTTGTTATACGTGATGCTAAAGCAACGTGGGTAGCGATATCAACGCCAACGCTAGACATACCTACGATTAGTATGAAAACACTTGAGTTATTATTCTCGTCTTTTTTGCCAAGGAATAATATCATTCTAATATTCTACTGATGAGTTTGTCAGTTAGTTACAGGCAAAGTGTTACTTGTCTAGAGGACATAGCGTACTTTGATGGGAAAAAACCTTTACATATGGTGTTGCGGGGCAAAGAAGTTTGATATATAATGAATAGTCTGGTAATTTAGATGTATGAGAGACTAATGAGAATACTAAGGATCACTAGTGTGTCGGTTGCGTAATAACACCCAATGTCAAAAGGACGCTTGTCATGAATATGGGACATTTGATAAACTCTACTTACGATATTCATTTTCATGAGAATTGGTGGCGTACATATCAGAGAGGCAATTCCCGTATTATTATGAACGTCGCATTTAAGTCTTAGCCATAAATTTTCAAAAGAAATATTAAAATTTACCAAAATTTTTGACATTGATAGTCGCTGTCAAAATAAAAATAATAATTTAGACAACTTTTTGACATTGATAGTCGCTGAGATGAGATTGAGGGGCTCGTGGCTAAATGATAATAGCCGTACGGGTCGATCGAAGGTTAAGCTACGCTTGCCGTTGCCGCTTGACCTTTTTAGGGTTCCGTACCCGAAGGGGCCAAACGGAACCCTAGTACTAAGCCGTCTGTCCGTTCGTCTGTCTGTCAGCGGGCTGAGTCTCATGACCCTAATGTTACTGACAGTCAGATAAAATTTTCGCAGATTGTGTATTTCTATTGCCGCTACAACAACAAAAAAAAAAAAATATAAAAATTATTGGGGGTCCCTATGCAAGAAACGTGTTTTTTTCGTCTCAATACGGTACGGAATCCTTCGTGTGCGAGTCTGACTAGCATTTGGCCAGTTTTTTAAGTAGGTACGACAATTGGTACTTTTCAAAATAAATACAATCTTATTAGTGGCTAGCTTCTGCAAGCAACTTCGTTCACGTGGAAGTCGTAAGACACCACAATATACTTCAATAATAGCCACATTTTTATAAAACTTCCCTGTATACTACGTACGTTTGTAGTTTTGTTCTCAACAGCAAAAATATACAGAGAGTTAGGACTGGCGACGCGGCAGCAAGCGACGTACAGTTGTCCGTCTGAGAAGCAGCTCGTCTGAATAGTGATGTCCTTTGAAACGGTCAAGTGGTAGCTAGTTACGCCGAACCCTATTTACCTATGTAGACCACTTTAATTTTGATCAATTACACTGTCGATCCCAGATGGACAATGATTAGTTGATAACACATCTCTCTATGCTTCAGAACCACACACATTACGCTATCAGTGCATCGTCCAATTACATCAAACCTCTACCTATTGTACTACTTGACAATAGGTACCTACATACATGTATCGATGTGATTAGTCGAGGAGTAATGGAAGGGTGATATTAATTTATTTCTTGGACTAGAACAGTTTCTATAATATGTTCGCGTGGTTATTTATTTATTTATTTATTTATAAAAATCTTACCTACACTATCATTACAGATCTATGATCCAATGCGACAGATTGGCCTTACTAACTAAATCCTAAATCTACACCTTATACCTAGTTAAAAAATATCTTAATCTAAATAACATATAACAAATAGTGTAACTTTTGCGAATTCACTCAAGTTGCACCACAATACATCAACCCTCCCGTAAACCTCATTCACCACGCGTATGGCTCTAGTGAGAGGAGTTCTCGCCAGTAGGTTGGTCCTGGCTGCAGGCACAGCGAGCAGGGGCGGGCGTTGCCGCCTCCACACGTACCGGTCGGGAACGTACAGCTGTAGGTGTCGCAGCACTCCCGGGTTATGCGCCACGCCACGTAGTAGTTTCACTACATACGCTACGAGCGAAAACTCCCGTCGTACTCTTAGAGTGTTATACCCTACCATACCCAGAACAAATAGTGTAGGGTACATCAATGGGTATAATGGATATACCCCATACAGCTTGTAATACAAGTGTCTCGTGAACTTATTTTGGATACGTTCCAACATAACGCTATATTTCGCCTCATGAGGAGCCCAAATGAATGCGCTATGTTCGAGGTGACTTCTGACTAATGCGTCATATAGTACCCTTAGTGTCGTGATGTTGGTGAATCCTTGGGACTGCCTCAGTACGAAACCTAGGTTTCTGTATGCCTTCTTACATATCTTATTGATATGCTCACGGAAGGTTAGTTCCTGAGAGAAGACTACCCCTAAGTCTCGTACCTGAGACACTCGTTGCATCGGCACCTCCTCCACCTTGTACTGATAACTCAAGGGAGTTCGCGCGCGAGTGAACGACATCACCGAACATTTAGCAACATTAAAATGCAGTTTGTTGTCATTGCTCCATTCGACCACTCTGTCAATGTCTTCCTGTAGGCGTTCACAATCCGAGTGATCCCGAACCTCGAGCAGCAATTTCAGGTCATCCGCAAACAATAAACAAGTCCCATGTCTGACGACTTCCGGCAAGTCATTTATCATTACAATAAACTCGAGAGGCCCTACATTGCTGCCCTGGCTCACGCCCGATCTCGTGTAATACGGTTGAGATACACAGCCATTGTAGTCGACATATTGCTGGCGATCCTTCATATAGCTAGCGAAGAACTGTAGCAGAGGTAGTGTACATCCAATTTTCGCGAGCTTCCTTAACAAGATGTCATTATCCACCGTATCGAACGCTTTTTTAAAATCGAAGTACGCAGCATCTACCTGTACCCCCGCATCTACTGCCGGCACCACCTGTACCATAAAGTTAAAGTCCTTACCTGAGAGATCGAATGAGAATGAGTATTGATTTATAACCTTACCTAAATTATAGTTATTTCAAAAATGAGAAATCAATTAAAAATTCTAGAATCAATGACGAAAAACGATAATTTATCACGTGCCAATAAACTGGTTTGTTTTTTTTTACTTTAAACAGCTCTATTTGTAAGCAACATCGACATTTAAATACTATACGTATATTTGATAAGTTACTTCATTGGTTGCCACGAGTCAAAGTAAAAAATTTGTTCCATTTTTAGGGTTCCGTAGTAAACAAAGAACCCTTATAGTTTCGCCATGTCCGTCTGTCTGTCTGTCTGTCCATCTGTCTGTCCGTGGCTTAGCTCAGAGACAGTTAGTACTAGAAATCTGTAATTTGGCATATGTATATGTTACGGGTAAGGTTGGAAGTTGGAATAAACTTAGGTTTACCCGGGTTTACTTAGTATTACCCAATGTTTTTCGGTAATGTCCAAATAATAATGAAAATAAGTTTTAATTCGGGGTTTAACCACTCATTTACTAACTCACCTAGGTGTATCCAATGCTTACTGGGTAATGTTAGATTAATTACTGAAATTAAAAACCGAGGTCATAGAAAGGTTTTATTATTAAAAACATAAGAAAAGAACACAATAGCTCTAAGACCATAAACAGAATAGCTTTAATAGCACAATATATTACATTTTGTATTTTCAATTAGTTTATTTATTTAATAAATAAATAAATAGATATTATTTATTTGAGCAAGACAAGCTACTGTGAAATTTTGAATTGCAAAATTTTCCAGCAGCCTTGCAGGAACACTTCTTTGTGGAACGCGGGCAGGCGCCGCGCCACGTGCTCAAAAATGACGCAACACACAACATTATCCATCCAGAGTTGGGTAGAGGTCTACCCAACTCTGGGTGGATAATGTTGGGTGTTGCGTCATTTTTGAGAAAAATTAAATAAATTCCGAATTAAAATTTATTTTACTTATTATTCGAACTTTACCCAAAACGTTTGGGTATTACTAAGTAAACCCGTGTAAACCTAGGTTTACTACATATTCTAGCATTACCCGTAACATATACATATTAATCATGCCGACAAAGTGGTAACATAAAATCAAGAAAAATATTTTTTATTAGAGTAAAATAAATTTGAGTAGAAAAAAAAACATCCCCACTTTACGTGTAGGGGAGGGCCCCTACACGTAAAGTGGGATGTTTTTTTTTTCTCGTCTTCCCCACGTTGTGGGGTATCGTTAGAAAGGTCGTTCAAAAATATTGTGAGTTTGTAAAAACCATTTTTAGATTCAGGGATCCGTTTGCGAAATATTAAGCCTTTAACTGATTTTTTTTGTTAGAGTCAAGTGTCCCCCCCCCCTGCTAGCTATAGGGTTGTACTTGGATTTGTGAAAAAATTCAAAGCGGTAGTATATATAATGAAATTAAAAGGAAAACTATCAGAGCTAAGTAGGCTGTGCAGGTTAACGAGTATAAATCAACCCACTTAAATTTGTGGTTTGAAAAACATGATCTCCCATACATTCCGTATGGAAGAACATGTTTTTTAACGACAATGTTAAGTTTGTTCTTGAGATAAATTCATCCCAACTACGGAACTCTTCATTGCGCGTGGTCCGACACGCACTTGGCTGGTTTTATTATTAAATTACACGACAGATATGCGTTTTCATAGTAATTTATTCGGCCGTGCTTAGCGACACATGTCGTGTTTAAGACAGGTATGGATTTTAATACTAAAATTGTCGGCCGCCAGCTCGCATGCTCGACCTGTACCTTTGAATAGTATAGCATTTTTCAACATATTCGGGGTAGAAGTACGAGCAGAGAATATGAATATATATTAATATAGCTACACCATCTGCAAGCTCGTCTCGTATTATGTTGTAATTTTTTTTGTAATCTTTGAAATAGGTACCAAACGTACGTAGGTACTTATGGTACCCGTGCGTGCTACTGTTTTTAAGTCTTCAATATTTATCAATTTATTTCGATTACAATTTGTAACAACGCGTTTTGCAAAGAGTGCAAAATATGATTGTATTTATATCTTGTTCGTTTTCACGGTTTAGCCTATGAACATATTTCAATGGAATTAGAGTAAAAATTGCTTGTGATTTGAAAGTTATTGAATATAAAACATACTGATGAAACACTACCAAAAAAATCGTAACAGCGATAGCACCAAAACTTAAAAGTCCGCTACCGCATCACTAAACCATAGACAATTTCGAGCGGCCATTATTGTTTACATCTTTGGCAAATTTTAGAACGCCGGACCTTAAATCTATTTCGATCTTCAACATTTTTCTCTGAAGTTTTGATAAATGGTCCCGGGTTGAAACTAGAAATGTTCCAGAGTTGAATTTAAGTCATAAGCGCTTGAGAGTCCCTTTGAGTTACCTAAGTCTTTAGAATTTTAGAATTCATCAAAAGAAAGATCTTTCTATATTACTAAGAGGTGCTCGTGTTTTCATAATTTACGAGTAAAGTACTTAAGACACTTTTTTATGCTGTCAGGCAGGAATTCTCGTGAAATATTAGATACATGAGGCTTTTTAACTTTGTTTTTGGGTAAGATGATGGGCGATGAGAGAGGTGGGATGCAATACAGCACGTTCTATGTTGACTATGTAAACTAGTAACAAATTAATAAAAAAAGTATTTTTTACAAAAAACATATTTTTTATAAGTAAATAAAATAAAAACGTTGATTTCGATCAACAATTGATATTATAATAGGCACCAAACAAAAAATTAAAAACATATCATTAAAAATACTTTATACATATAAACACAATTGCTCAGCACGTGAACAATACAGCAATGGTTTAGGTATTAACAATCGAACTTCTGCGCGAATGCCCTCAGGATGCCGCTGCACTTAGCCCGATTATATTTAGTATAAATGAAATAGAATAAATGAGTTTTCTTTTCTATAATGATATAAGACGGAACACGCCCAAAAGACGCGTTCTTTTTGCGTTGAATCCTAGCTACCTAACTAATAGTTAGGAAGCTAGGATAGGTTATTCAATACAATAACGCAGCTAGTATTAAATATAAACAAGGTTATTGGTAATACGTCGGCAATCCGTTAACGGGATGTAGAAGTGGTAATTTGCAACCAAATGACTCCTGATGACCCATGCCAATGTCAACCATTTTCCAGTTATTTGAAATTGTATATTTTAAAATGAATGAAATAAAATTATAAAATGTCGAAAATTGTTGGTAATTGCATAGTAATCAAAAGGGGTCATTCGTTTGTAAATGACTTCTCCTACATACTCTTAATGGATTGCCGATATGTAAGCAATAACCCTGTATAAGTCGGAAATACGTTACTGATTCGACTAATCGGGACGCCAGCATCGTCTAGCGGCGCTCGACAGAGTCAACAATGTAACTCTCGGACCAGCCGGAGCTATACGTTCATGGGTGGCGGTCAAGCACTGATGACGTTTAGAAACTGTCGTGCGTTCCGTATAGTTGTGTCGTGTACTTACAGTGTGTGAATTGCTGATGTGATTAACTTTGATCGTAAATTATAATTAGATCTGAACTGCAAACGGTTTTTCTATTGCGCAATAACCAACACTACCCACAGTCCGCCCACAGTAGATAAAATATGGCAGATAATAACGAAAGAGAAACATACCCTTCTCCGTCGTATATTAAAAAAAATTGTCACGTTCAAGTTCAATTTTGGATTTGATTGAATTCTATTCTATGCTATTCAGTTTAGACTTTTATTTAAGTATTCTAAGACACTTTTTCGCACTAAGCTGCTTTTCTATTGCCAAATCTATTTAAAAAAAAAACAATTTCCCACTTTTGACTTTTTCAAGTGAGGTGGAAAATTAAATTTTCCTTTGTACCATGAATTTATTGACAGCATTTTATTTGAAATAGAAAAAATATCAATGAACGAAAAAAAACCAGTTAAAACGAAACTCATTTCACTGGTTATTATGTATTAATACAGAGCCATCTATTATGGTCTCATGTTATCTCAACTATCAAAAGTTGTTGTTTTTGTTTTTAATTTTTTCTTGGGCATAACACGTTTTCGTCACATGGCGATTCATATTAGTTTGACCGAGACCGCTGTATCGCGCCTTAGGTATGTGCGCGGCGAGACGGGGGCCAGTGCAGTTCGCTCATTCGTAAACGCTCACGGCGTCCCACCGCTCATTCGTCGACGCTACCCCCCGCCTCGCCGCGAATTCCTAAGGCACGGTACAGTGGTCTCGGTCAAACTATATCAGTTTACTACCCCAAGCCGCGTTAAAGTACTTCAATCCAATAATTCAATTTAATGAAACTACCGTAACTACAATTTAATTACCTGAACTAAGGCAGGCTTACCTAATTAATTACCAAACATAAAAGTCATCCAACAATTTACCTTACCACAGACAAGAGGTCTGGTAGGCTCAAGTTTATATGCGATTTATTTAGGTAAGTACTCCAATTTACCTAGCTTTATTAGGCGTAAAATTAAGAGTAAGACATTGTCTGTGTCTTATTAAGTAAAACAGTCTCATTAAGTATTTGTTTGGTAGGCTTCGCAGGTTTTCAGCTAGTTCATATGCCAGTTTTTTTATCAAAGTTAATTTAGCAGACTATGTCACAACACTATCGTTGGTTTACACAAGAATTACATTTTGTGTCCAAGATTAGCAAATACAAAACATACGGTGGCGAAAACAATCAATCAAAAAAAAAACTGTGCGATAGTAGAATAATATTGAAAGTAATATCATGCTCCATATACGTAAGTCTCGAGTAGGATGTGAGAGAAGGAATCGTTCAACCACGTCATCGTTGGAACTTTAGGGGGGTGTAAAGTCCACTCATCCCCCATAGAAAAGGGAGGATCCTCCAACCAGATGGGTGTCGTGTCTGGCGGGCAACTGCCCAGAGGTTGAAGTCGGGAAGTTTGTATACTCGTATATGTCCATCGCGCGGTAAACTCTAATTGCGCGATGCTGGATTTGTGTGACGTCAGGATGTTGTGTGACGTCAGGTCTTTGATGCGTAGTTCGCATGTAGCGATGTAGATGCCGTTACATATCTCGACTCCGGAGATCGGAGGTCGATAGTGGGCTGAGTCTTGAATCTTGCGATGCTTCACAGTGCCAGCTGTCGTTCCAGTGAGTTGGAACCGGGTGCCGCATAGTTCGCGGTGAGTCGGAACTGTCTGCGGTGATTCCCCAGTGAGTCAGGGTAGCGCTGCGTTATGATCCAGTGGGTCGGATGTGGTATACAGGTGCAGCGCTGGTTTTTGGCTGAAGGTGATGACCAGGAATGCGCGTTCGCTGCATGCTGGTGGTTAGGATACCCGTTGAAGCCGTGGGTGCTGACTGGCTGTGTGACTCGCCTCACGAAAGCTTGCGGGAGTGATGATGATGACGTCACGCTGAAGTAGTTGCACGAAGGCTGCGTTGACGTTCATACTTGGGGTCACCAATTTAGGGGATAAGGAACAGGGTGTAAAGTTCACTCATCCCCCATAGAACAGGGAGGATCCTCCAACCAGACGGGTGTCGTGTCTGGCGGGCAACTGCCCAGAGGCTGAAGTCGGGAAGCTTGTATACTCGTATATGTCCATCGCGCGGTAAACTCTAATTGCGCGATGCAGGATTTGTGTGACGTCAGGTCTTTGATGCGTAGTTCGCATGTAGCGATGTAGATGCCGTTACAGAACAAAAGTCCACAGGATTTGTATAGCACTGTACCAGGTATATCTTTATTGCAAATACTTTTGATATTACTTCAAACCACTCATGCCGACCGTAAAGGGAACGTAACCTACACCTGGATATTGAAATTGCAATCCTAACTATAATATTATAAATAACTATCCTAACTAATATTATAAATGTGGAAGTGAGTTTGTGTGTTTGTTTGGTACGCTTTCACGCTAAAACTGTTGAACGGATTTGGATGAAATTTGGCACACAGGTAGACCATGACCTGGATTAGGACATAGGATACTTTTTATACCGATATTCCCACGGAATCGAGACTTAAACGGGTGAAACGCGCGTAGCTAGTAGGTTTGAATGGTGAATTTTATTTAAGACTAGCTTTTGCTAGCGGTTTTGCCCGCGTGGATGTCGAAAAATATCCCACGGAAATGTACTACCGGGATTAAAAGTATCCTATGTTATATTAATCCAGGTTATAAACTATCTTCCGTTCAGCTGTTTTTGCGTGATTGAGTAACAGACATCCAACCTTTCACATTTATAATATTAAGCAGGATGGATAAAAAAATATATTTTTAGTTTATTTTATTTGAAGTTCTATAAGAGGGCCTTCCTTATTCTTACCCTCGTGATTGGCTAAAGTTATAGGTATAGGAAATCGTTTTATTTTCTGTATTAGGCCACAAATTGGCCAAACTTCATAGTTTCGCCGAAAGCAGTGATGGCCCAGTGGTAACGGTTCCGACCTACTATTTGTAGGTCATGGGTTTCAAACCAGGCAGGCGCTTTACTTTTTGAAATAATTTCATCACTACTGTTTACAAAACGTTGAAGAAAAACATCGTGAGAAAACCGGCATGTCCTAGAGTCAAAAATTCAAAGACATGTGATATCTACCAACCCGCACTGGGCCCGCGTGGTAGATTACAGTCCACTCCCTCTCGAAGAGAGCAGGCCTGTGTCCCAGTAGTGGGAATATTAAAGGCTGATTCTGCTAAGCATATTGTAAACGTAACGTAATCCCGTAATCTGTATTCCCGGCACGTACTCCTGTACGTGGAAGGCAGAGGTGTATTGAATAATACACCCACATTTCACATTGTTCAAATCCCACATATTAATCCACCATCATATTGATCAATCACCCGGGTTGCTATGTACGTAGTTCCATAACACCACGCCTTTATTACTCGAAGATTAAGCAGAGTTGACCTGTACACTCACATTTCGCCAGCCCGCACTGGGCCCACGTGGTAGATTACAGTCCACTCTCTCCCGAAGAGTGGAGGCCTGAGTCTCAGAAGTGGGAACATTTTAGGCTGATTATACATAGTTTCGCCGATTAACTAAAAAAGGCTCTGTATGAAAAGTTGACCCTTAGGTAATACGGGCTAGTAACCGCAACTCCACGTCAAAGCGCATATTTTGCGTACGGGTGGAAAAATCGGTTATTCGATCCACCCCAGCTCCTCAAAGAAGGCCAGCAACGCCTTGGTGTTACTGACAACTGACACTGACTGGTTTCTCATGTAGGGTACCTGGGTTACCGAAGTACTTTGCCCTGTATGTGGCGACCATCGGGCAGTTTAACAGCACATGAGCTGCTGTCTCGTCGTCGTCCATGCAGGCTCTGCACAGCGGACTGTCTGTGAGTCCCATGACAAAAAGGTGTTTATTAAATCACCCATGGCCAGTTACAGCTGCTGTGACTACAGCAGCTGTAACTGGCCATGGGAGATTTTATGTAGCCTATGTCACTCGGGCTATTATTACAAACCTACTGATACCTCATTCATTAAAATCGGTTCAGTAATATAGACGCTACGGTGGAACACACGTAAAAGCAAACATACATACATAGACTGCTAAAATCATATCCCGTTTGACTTTGCCGTAGTCGGGTAATAATAGGCTGTAATGTAAGGAAAGCGTTGTTTTATTTCTACAACAGACTGTTGCATTATAATTTTTCGGTTAAGTTCGCAGTGATGTTACGCTATGGTTTAAAGTGCCAGTTACAGCTGCTGTAGTCACAGCAGCTGTAACTGGCACTTTAAACCTTTTAAACCTTTTTAAACTTTCAGAATCAACAGTGTGACTGTTTAGCGCTTGCAGAACAGCCATGCTGTCTGAGAGTATACGTATCGAGTGGTCCTTAACTTCCCTGACCATGATGGCTGAAGCGGCAAGAGATATACATGGGTATACCTCTTACCGCTTCAGCCATTTCACAGTGTTCCAGGCCAAATGCATGGGCATTTGGCCTGGAACACTGTGTTATGGACTCCCAATGGTGAGGCTATTTGTATATTGAAATCCTCTGAGAAGATTCCAGCACCTGTGCCACTACCTGTTTTGGATTCGTCAGTGAAGATTCGTAGCTCTGCGGGGCGCAGTTGAGCCTTTTAAATTCTAGCTGCTAACACAGCACAGTGGCAGTGGCGTAGTAGTTTAACAATGGTTATCCTTATAACGTTTTTAAAGTTATAAAGGAGTGCTCCTTTACTATACGAGTAGGTACAATGTAACAGCAAATAAATTTTCACGTCTCCCCCTAAAGACTTAGGACATTTTTTTTTGATATTCAGATTGCTGATGACCTAAAGAGGTGTTATAGAGAATATACAATAAAATAAAATAAAAATATTTATATAATTTCGTGAAATTTCGCGGGTTAAAGCTAGTTCATAACAATAAAATAGAATACAGAAAGCCTATTCAAATCCTTTATTCCAATATTAATACTATTTCTACTTAAACGAATATCAACTTTATATTTGCGTAAATCAAGTCGATTACGGACTTACCTACTTGACTATTGAAAAAGTCTCAAAAATGTTTCAAGTTGCAGTGAAAACTCCCTTTTTTTTTCTTTAAATTTCCGTGATAACTTATGTGAAGTGAGTGACTTTTGACAGTTCACTGCAACAAACATTTCAGATAGAGGTTTTTACAGAATAGATCGGCTGAACTTTATGTGTTGGATGTTTATGTGTTGTACATATTTGGAAACTAGATCGCGAACGCAATATATACGAGTATGTAGAAACTAATTAGGTACTGGGTCACCCACACAAAATTTCGCGACGATTGCTAAATTGCAAGACGTTAGCCTCGTAAAAGAACAGTTTCTTCACGAAGCTCCTTAGCCTAATTTGTTCAAGAAATAAACTTTGTTCAAATCTGGGTTACTTCAGTTAATTTAGGTCTAATGACTTCTAGAGGCAGTTACTTCAAAGGTAATATAGCTTGCGTCGATAATAAACAACGTTTCTTTTTTTTATTAGAGCTCAATTTGCTGCTGTATTTTTTAAAGCTTCTATAAGGGATCTTTTCTTCGTGAAAGAATTCAATATAATATTTTCTTTTTAGCTTATTTATTTAAGTGTAACCTTGACCGCCTCGTTGGTATTGTAGTCGCAAGCGCGACTGCTGAGCGTGATGACTTGGGTACGATTCCTAGGTCATGGCACAGATGGTTCTCTCCGCATTTTAAATATAAAGACTAAGTACGCGGCGGTCTCGACTGCCGTGAGTAGTTTAAGAGTTTCGCGATAGGTAGAGAGGCAACTTCTATGTGAAAATAAGTGTTAGCGCTGTACGACCTGAATTGCACTTTATTGTCGTAACAAGAGTCGCTGTTTATTTAAATGATTTTGCGGAGTGAACCATTTGTATTAATCTGTGGTCATGGGGAGTGCAATTGGGGTTTTCCATCAGGAACATTTTAAATGCTGGCCGCACTCTGAATTTGTTGGCTCGCCCAACAAATGATGAGTGTTGAAATGTGGAAGTACTATAGGTACCCTTCTAGAAATACAGGTGAGATGTTATGTTATCTCAGAATGATGAAGTGAAATCTAAAGCGATGAATAGGTTACATCAATTGTAAATTTTAGACATAAATGACGTGGGGATTGCCCTAAATTATACATTGTCGGACGTTTTTGATATTTGAATGACTATTTTATTCAATTTACTATGATATTATCTTGTCTGTAGCCCAAAATCCTGACGACCGGTCTGCCTACGTTTAGGATATAGGCATTATATGTATATTAGGCAATTAAAAAAAAATAACACGCGGGGCAGTCTTTGGGGACTGCCGTTAGAAGTAAAAACTAAGTAACTTGTAATTGTATATCTATGTACACACATATGTGTGTATTGTATATACATAGTATACATATAGCTCATGGGAAGCGTGCGGTGACGATGACGCGACTTCCATGATTTTTGTTCACCCAAAAAGTGCTTAACGCGCCTAAAGAAGTTTTCACTTTAAAAATATGTTCGGTGATTATAAAAACTCATCTAATTTTAAGTAGGCGCTCAATATCATTCGATAAATAAGTAATGCTTGATGTGCTTACCTGTAAGACATTGTCCACTAATCTATAAGTGTATTGGATGTATCTCAAATCTTTGTATCGCCATATTCAATTGTTGGTGAGCCAAATAAATAAAATAAAATTGTAAGGTTTATGGAGTCGGAAGGCGGCTTATGAAAAACCTTTTATTCCATTCCATATTAGTTGCTGGAAACTAACTATAATCCAGACAGTGAAAGGTAGTGTTCGATTTCTATTACCAACTACCCGACCCGACAGATTTTTTCTTGTCCAAACAATAATTCGTACAAACTTCCACGCACTTCCTTAAATACACTTTCACTTTACCCGAATTTTCCAATTTAAGTACACGGCAACTTTTCAAATTTTTATTACAAACATTTTAAAACAAAAAGTAGTCAAATCGGTCCAGGCGTTCTCAAGGGAAGCGCTTACCAACGAACATCATTTCATTTTTATAATATAGATTAATATTTGTAGCAGATTATTTTTTATTTTATTTTTATTAATCTTTTCTCCAGATCTTATGCCGTAATCCCTGGAGATCAATCCTTGCAGTCCATTTATTGATCCCAGACTGAGGCCAGGCAAAGTAGTATTAAGTTTTTTCATTATGATTCCGCCGGGTTAATATTTCAGTATTAACCCGGAGACTGGCTCCGGTCAATAGATTTGCCCCCATATATCATACAACTTAAACGTTACGGGCGATGTGGGTCTGTAGAAGCGTATATCTCTGTTCACTCTCCTTTCGGGGATAGACGTAAAACTATCTACAAATAGTTGCTAACAAGGGTCGATTTTTTAATCTTAAGATAACTAACTTGACCAATAATGCTGTTTGACAGCTCTTGTATAGAAAATATGTCAAACCGCAATATTTTTTCCTCTAATCTAATCGTCTATTACATATACTCGTATAATACAGTATACTCATGTTTTAACTACGTATGAGTATTGTAAAACAAAGTCTACTCCGAACGAATTTTCATGCGGTTTTCACCAATGTCACGAAGTTATTAATTCGGTGTATAATTCATTAAGTTTATATGTAAATTGGCTGAAATGTGGCGATGATTGTTGAAGATGTCGGAAAAAATCATGCTGACTAGCTGGCGTGCGCGTTATGGTAGAGTCCACTTCCAATCCAATCTGCCTAGCCTTTTCCCAACTATATTGGAGTCGGCTTCCAGTCTAACCGGATGCAGCTGAATACCAGTATTTTACATGAAGCGACAGCCGATCTGACCTCCACAACCCACTGACTGGGTAATACGATACCGCTTGGACTTCGCTTTCGGACTTCTGATGACCCGTAACGACTGTCAAAGATCCGCGAATGACAGCCGAGACCAACAGCTTAATGTGCGTTCCGAGGCACGGAGCAGTCTAGGTATGTAAAGATGGTCACCCATCCACAGACCAACCCCGGCAAGCGTAGCTTAACCTGATGGATCGACCTGAGGGGCAGTCATTACTTAGCCACGAGCCACGAGCGTTCCATGGGATAATTTCCGAGCTCCACGGGCGAAGCGGAACCTATTAACAAATAAATTATCTTTAATCTTTTAAGAGACATGCAAATTAAGGTCAAACCAAATAAAATTAAAATTAAAACAGTAGGTCTGTACTCTCCATGTTTAAGTGGATTCCAGGGAATTATCCCTGGAATCCTTTTAGTTATTCAGGCTTTATAATGCGATTTGAACACAGATGATAAAGTCTGAGTGTAAGGGATTTTGTATTTCTGGCAGTAATAGGTAGGTATGTGATTAAATATTTAGTATTCATCATGTAGTGGTGAATTAGAGGAGTTCGTGGCTAAGTAATAACATCCGCATGGGTCGATCCATCAGGTTAAGCTACGCTGGCCGGGGCTGGACCGTGGATAGGCGACCATCTTTATATACCGAAACTCCTCCGTGCCTCGGAAAGCACGTTAAACCGTTGGTCCCGGCTGTCATTCGCGGATCTTTGACAGTCGTTACGGGTCGTCACCACACCACTTTTACCAAGGGGTATCGTATTGCCCAGTTTCTGGGTTGCGGAGTTCAGATAGGCTCTATGTAAAATACCGGTATTCAGCTGCATACGCTTAGACTGGAAGCTGACCCCCTAACATAGTGGGGAAAAGGTTAGGCAGCCAGATTGATGTTGTGGTGAATTAATATCAATACGTGGGTGAAATGTATTAAACAAGAAAAGAAAGATTGAGATGGATGAGACTCGCATAGACAAGGGAAGCATGATGCAAAAGCGAGGAGGCCTATACAGCAGTTTATTGAAACAATTGGACGGTTGACTGCGTCGTTGATCCATGAGGTGTTATTGGGTTTTTCATCCGGAATTTCTCAGTAGCAGCACGGAGTCTTGATTCTTGCCCGGTTGATGGCAATAGGCTCGCCCCCTATTACTATTAATATTTAAGTCCCATGACTTAAATATAACTGGTGAAAATAAATGTGGATGTACTATAGGTACACCTCTGCTTAATCTTTTAGGGACACAGGCGTGATGTTATGTTATGTTTATTGAAAGGAATGATGAAAAAAAAATATCCGAAGGAGTTTACCATTTTACAAGACAAAAAGTATTTTTTCTCCACGTCTACTTATTTATTTATGTATCAGTTAGCTAATTCACTAACTCTGCTCTCGACGCTTGACGTGTTAACATGTCGGGTCCGGGTTCGCAACAAGTCAATCGTCATCCTGAGGATACCACGTTGAGAGTTACTAAATATACGTTTCTTTTGTTTATATATCAGTTGTTAAATTCACAAATCTTGATTTTGCTACAATTACAGTCTAGATAAAAATTTGATACAAAATGATTATGGAACAGCTTCTTAAAAAGACAACGTTGTCACAATTTATTTTTGAAATAAAACTGTCACTGATTTAATACAAGCATCAAATAATATATTTTTAATGGTCTTGTGAACGTAGAATAATGATAGCAACACAATATAATAATAACGCAAGCAATGTCATGTTTCAAAGTTTTGAGACAGCAAAAACCTTCATTTATTTTGTAGTTTGTTAACTTATATATGAATAATAATGTCTTAGTTTGTCAAAACTGAATTTAATTAAATGCCAAGACATTTACAACTCAGAATGACATAGCAGACGGCTGATAAACAAATATTTTTGATAACATGAATGGTGATCTCTAATCTCTTCTCCAATTTATACTCCTGTTTTTTCTACTTCCAGTACCAACTCGTGCACAGTTACATAAGCAACTTCTTCTTTGCAGGTACCTACGTTATTATCGATGGCAAAACATGTAGGTTATTATTTTCAAGTTACTTGGTACCTACTCCAATAATTTGTATTGAATATTATTTTTCTTTCTTACCGACTACATAATTTTTTAGTTGCAAACTAAAAAATTATGAAAGAAACATAATAACAAGAAAGAAAGAAAAATATTTTATTAGGTACACGCACAGGAAATATAAACAGTAATAAAAAATTAAAAAGCATTTTAAAACTAACAAAATAATAACAACCTGTGTGAGGTCAAAAAGTCTCATATGATAGGACACTTTGCTGCGGCATAATGAAGCAATAATTTAAAAAAAAATACCACATCGCTGGTATTCTGATAGGGCTCGCTGTGATCCCACACACCTACGGACATATACTCGTATATATACCAGAAGGGGATAAAAAAAAAAAAAAGATAATAATAAAATACAAATATAAATAAAAACCAAAACAATGTACAATAGTTTATGAATCGACTCACCCCCGACGTTCCAACATCATTTGTCCATTATACAAGAGAACTCCTTGCATAGTGATGAATCATCAGGAACAATGTCCCTCCAACATGCCTCAGGGAAATTATTGTTACTATATTGTTATCGGAAGGATATAACTTAGTTGTTGCAATCTATCCACCTGAGGGTCTAGTCGAAGTTTATAGACATTCTGTCAGCGAAAACGATGATCGTGTGAATACAATGGTTGTAGAATGGAAAGAGGTAGTTCTGTTCGAACCGAGTTCTGCTCGTTCACCCAATCAAGGACAAACGAATAGATTGTAAGCACTACGTACCTACGTTAAAGCTACCATTTACTGGGTTCGTTTTTCATTGACTTGAGTGTGCCCTGGCGGCTGTGAGTATGTCATGCTCACTCAAATGTCTCGCTGGTGGAGGCATGTGTGTTGGATCATTAAGTTCCCTTCAAAATGGTTGAGCTTAATGGTGCTGATCCATGTGTCATTTTCGGGAACGGGCGACGGTTAATTTAGTTTTTATATTTTTATTACGGACGCTTTTAACGTGCACGTCTTTCGACATTGTTCTCACATGTATAATTTCAACATGAATGATGTAACCAATATTTTTTAACAATATTTTGAGTAAAAAAGAATGTCGGTGTAGTTTCTTTCGTCCGTGTCCGAGTAGTATCTGAGTCCGTGGAGTTCTTCTCCATAGGTACCTACTACGGTTTGAAATGGGCAACTAGCTTCATCTGTCTAACTGACCGACCCCTTGAAAATTCAGCGGTGCTATTTCCCAATAGTTCTAAAGGTCTTTTGAGTGGACCGTTGATCACGGAGACAGGCACTGGTAACAAAATACGGTAATGCACAATTTGTCTTGAGTTTATCAATTTTCGCTCACGGAGTCAAAAAATGATTCTATTTGAAAGAACAATGGCGACAGACTCCTTAGTACTGCGCGCACGCAGTTGCGCGTTTACGCGTTACGCTGCGCGTTCGTCGTAAGTGGGGCTCTCGTCATGTTGTCACGAACATGTGCCTGTCAAATTCAGCCAATCGCGTGGGACTTAGCGAGTATGCAGAGAGATATAGATATTCACAAATGTAATAGTGAATACAAAATTACATTTGTCCAATCATGGGCTATATACAGAACAGATGGAAATGTCGAAAGTAAACAGGATTGACAAAAGCTACCGAAAAGCTTATATAAAAGCTTGTTAATAGTCGTAGGAATACGAAACGCTTTGAAAGCCTTAGGTGTGTTTTTGGGTTTTTCTCCGGACTATTACTTTGATAAAAAAATATCATACTTTGGCTGCATTTGTCAAACACTCTTCTATTACTGAATCCTCATCACCATTTTCTCAAGATTATCAGCAATGTTTTACCCATAAGATATATATTAGAAATGTAATAAGCATCAAAACGCAATCCGTCTTTGTTTTATTAAAAAATAAGCATAGATACAACGTGATTGATGTGCTGTAATAATAACCATGACTCAAATTCGTGCATTTCGTGTGTCACGAAATCTTTTATAGTTTCGTCTAATGGTTTGTCATAATTTACTGTTTATTGCAGATTATAGTTTGTCTTCATACTTCTACCATGGACGTATAAAAAAGTAAATATATATAAAAAAGAAAACTTTTAGTACATCCATGACTTCTACCCTTTTTTTCTAGACAAAAAGGTAGCAGAAAGGAAAGGTTTTTTGCTTTCTTACCGCTAAACAAAACTTTTGTAAACATGAAAACGACAATGGAATGACTGTCTTATCGAGGTTCAAAATAGATAATGTAGTTACCTACTGCTGCTTCATACCAATCTTGGCTTACACACGCATTCCAATTACTATATTGGCGTTGCGCAGACGAACCAATTTTGATCTTCGAGTTTCGGCACCCGTAGCTTATGACGTTTTTCATATAATTTCAAGATACTCGGCAAACGTAAATGTTGACGGTTGCGTCAACTAAAGTTGTAACGAATGCGCAATGCGTTAACCAAACTGTGTACCTTAATCAAGTCAGCCTATCACAATCCACTGCTGGACATAGGCCTCTCTGGCTCTCGCAAGTTGGACCACAACACCCACTTCTCCGCTTTCCCCATCCAGTCCTTCGTCCTTCAAGATGGGGTACGCAACGCTCGCCGATTCATGCTCTCCACTCAAGGACTTGTCTGCTGCAACTGCGTACTTTATCGTCATCATATTAATTGCAGCCCGGAATTAGCCACTGTTTTTTATATCATCATAGTCAGAAATATGAAGCTAGTTGCCCATTCCAAAGCGTACTACGTACCTATGGAGAAGAACGGGCAAGAAACTCCACGGACACATATCCAGACTCCGGTCTGCTACTGAGAAATTTCAGATGAAAAAATCCAATAGGTACCATTTTACCCTTTCTTTTTCACTTCCTAACACACTGACTTATTAATTGTAAAATTTTAGGAAAATTGTCTACTTTTACAATGTTTGTAAAGTATCTATCACATAATTAATTAATCTGTCGTTTCTTCATTTTTAATAATTTTTACCTATTGGGATATAGTAATTTTATTCTAGGTGCATCGTCTTCACATATAATTATATAACTAATGTAACTATACAAAATATTGTAAAAAAAAAATTGTTTCGGTGGAGTTTCTTGCCCATTCTTCTCCATACGAAAACTACCCTTTGGAAGGGGCGACATCAATGAAATATTTTTTTAATTTGACGTTCACAAGTGCCATACAAGGGCCTATTTGAAATTAATGCTTTGACTTGGACTTTGACCCGACCTGGGAATCGAACCCAGGACCTCATGCTCAACAGTAGCGCTTAAGACCACTAGACGAACGGGGCAGTCTCTGCATAGTTATTGCATTCAAACTAAGTACATATAATTTTTTTCCAGCAAAAATGTCACTCGCAATCCTGATAAGGCCAGAAAGATTTTATTTATAACCACGGACCGCCAGCTCAAAATATTATCGTTAATCATTAATAAGCTTGATACTTAGGCTTCGATTAAAGCAATATTCATAATACTTCTATTCATATCGGTAGGATTTAACAGTCGATTGAACTTTGAATTGTCGTTCATTACTCGCAAATAAATACGGAATATGGGTTGTTTGTTTACGTGTCATATTCGTTTGCAAGTACTGTAAATCCTGGTAGATTTATTGATAATAAAAATGCGTGTTTTTTTTTAGGTTTTCGTTTCCTATTGGTGGTATTTTTGTTCCTGTATATTTAATTAATACATTTTATTTCAAAATGAAACTAAGCTTATCATATGAGTTTTTAACGCTGCTATCAGTTTTGCCTGACTGATACATCTTTTAAAATGTGAGCTATATTGCATCATCATTCAACTTCAACATTCCAGAAAAGAAAAGAAAGACGTCTACAGGCTGTACTAATACCAAAGGGTCATGGCCATCAGGCTGGTCCGGGGATACCGCACGGTCTCCCGTGAGGCGGCGAGTGTCCTTGCCGGACTACCGCCATGGGATCTGGAGGCGAAAGTCCTCGCGCACATGTGGGAGTTGCGCGAGGAGGCGAAACGCCGGGGTGTAACTCCGCTGCCGCGAGAGATCACGGCACAGCGGACAGAGCTCCGGCGGGATCTCATGGCGGCATGGAGTGTGCGATTGTCGCAACCCAGCGCTGGGCACGCCACAATTGCGGCGATAAGTCCCCTCTTTGAGGAGTGGCTGGAGAGGCGCCATGGCGTCCTCACCTTCCGCCTGACGCAGGTTCTCACCGGACATGGTTGTTTCGGGAGGTTCCTGTTCCGAATAAGGCGGGAGGAAACGCCACGATCTCTCGCGGCGGCCCTGGTTGAGGCCATGGTTCAGAGCGAGAGTGCATGGGAGGCCGTCACTTCGTTCTGCTAAGCAGTAATGCGTGCGAAGGAGGAGGCGGAGCGCGCGAGGGAGAGGCAACATTCGCGCCCTCCCCTAGTCTCGAGTCGCGAGGCGACTTCCGGCCACCGTAGGCGCGGGCTTGCGGACGGTGAGCAATGGGTAGCTCGCCGTCCGATAAGTACGAAGAAGTACGTCCACGCGCGCCTCAAAGAGATGTCAGCACCAACTGACGGGGTCCGTAAGAACCAATGCCGCAAGGGTTGCGAGTCTGTCCGAAAGGGATATCGCGGCCCCGGCACACAGGCAAAGGAAGGAACATGGGTGGGTTTTAGTCAGTAAAAGTCTGACACGCCCTCCCGCTCCGCCCTGAACAGGAGAATTTATTTGATAACTTCCCATCCAAATAAAAAAAAATGGGTGTTCAGAATTATGTACTGAATCCATGGTAACAGTTTTCTCGTCGATGTCCCTGACTCCTATAGATATTTCTGCCGTGTGTAATTTTGTTCACATATCCAAAATCAACCATTTATCTGACTGGGGAGGGTACACACTTGACTCTAACAAAAATCACCAATTTAAAGCTTAATATTTCGCAAACGGATCGCTGAATAAAATGGTTCTGACTAGGGCTTTCAAATACCGGATTTTTTCAATACCGGTATCAATACCGGTATTGGAAAAGTCAATACCGTGATCACGGTATTAATACCGGAAATCCGGTATTGAACACAAGTTTAACTAGGACAATACGTGTTTTTATTTTCAAATCAGTCTTTGTTGTTCTTATTTGTTGAAAATAATAAAATAGCTCTCTTACATAACAATTTGGTATTGGTTGATTATTTAGGTAGGACTAGGAATTAGGAACGTAATAAAACTTAAATGCAGGCCCAAGTTTTTAAACATCAGATAACTTTTAATTGCGGAATAAATATGGCGGTTTGCCAGCTTTTGTATAGAAAATATGTCAAACTGCCATATTGATGCTACAGATAAAAAGACCAAAGCAAAATCAGCCCTTAATCTAGTCATATTTCTGACGAACCAATTCCTTGACAATTCAAAAGTGCCTATAAATGGTTTAATTTAAATAAATGCTTTGAGTTTGAGTTTGTGTTTTACAACTTGTGATCAGCTAAAGATAACAGCGGGATGCTTGCGCTGGTAAAAACAAGTGTGAGAAAGTATTACAAACATTAGAAGATCACATCATTCACATCGAAAGTTTGTAATACCGTAATTACGGTATTGGGGCGTCAATACCGGTATTGAAAAAGGCCAAAATAAAATCAGCGCCACGGATTTTATTACGCGACCTCGGAATACCGGTACTGAAAGCTGTAGTTCTGACACATTCACAATATTTTTGAACGATCTTCCCAACGACACCCCACGCCATGGGATATACCAAAAAAACACTCATCTTAAAAAAAAAAAAAATATGATTTTATTTTTACCACTTGGTTGGCGTTATTAATATGAATACCCATGCCAAATTACAGCTTTCTGGTACTAAGAGTCTCTTAGCTAAGCCGCGGAGACAGACAGACAGACGGACATGGCTAAATTATAAGGGTTCCTTGTTGACTTCAGACCGTAAAAACACTTAAAACTTAGCATCTGTCAGTCTTCGAAACGTGATTTTCGATCCAGTGTGCACCGAGCTTTACTGTTTACGATTATAAATTATTTGAAAGACGCGTTGCCGTGCTGTGCCAGCTAGGGCCGTGATTGGTCGGCGTTCGCCGGCGCGCGGGTAGACTCGACTTTTTGATACACACACAGGCGATGCGCGCACTTTGGCTAATGCCGACGGCACGTGTAAGAGAGAGGTAATTTTTATTTTGGTAGCCGGTATTACTACCGGTTGTACTTAATTTAAGAATTAAGGTAACCTTTAAAAATACCGTTAAAATAAATAAATGTTGTAACCTTAAAAATACCGGTATCGGTCCCTGGTTTCTAGTTTGGCTTCGATTTTTACAAGAAACCACTGAACAACACGGTATTCTTAGATGTTATCACGATCGCGTTCGAAAGCGCACTAGTTAGCGGAAACGGCCATTTGCCTGAGGCATGAGCATTGTGAGCATTACGCGCGGACACAGACACGCCCCCATGCCACTCCTCCTGTTATTTATATTTCTATGATTCTGATACATATTAATACTTCAATCCGTAAAGTTAGTCCTTTACGTATTGATGTATGAATATGTATCGTCTAGACCCCTTTTTGATTGGCTGTCTCGTCTTTTATATCTGGATTAAATAGGCTCTTGTTACAACGTAGTTATGTGTATTTCATTTAACTTGTTTCATCAAAACTTATAATTGGAGGATCTTCCACCACAGGTGACTTCTACGTAATGTTTTGATGACGTCATCTATCTAAACAAATTTTAGAAAGAGTTTCAGAAAATTGTTTGTGGATCTTGTGGCTAAGTAAGAACAGCCGCACGGGTCGATCCATCAGGTTAAGCTACACTTGCCGGGGTTGGTCCGTAGATGGGTGACTTTTTAACATACCGAGACTCCTCCGTGCCTTGGAAATCAAGGTAAGCCGTTGGTGCCGGATGTCATTCGTGGATCTTTGTCAGTTGTTACGGGTCGTCAAAAGCCCGAAAGTCTGACAACCAGTCTTACCAAAGGTGTCGTATTACCCAGTTCCTGGGTTGCGGAGGTCAGATAGGCAGTCGCTCCATATAAAATACTGGTATTCAGCTGCATCCGGTAAGACTGGAAGCCAACCCCAACATAGTTGGGAAAAGGTTAGGCAGATGAACTTTGTGATTTTTTTTTGTTTATGTTTAACAGACGTAATCTGTGGAAAAACTGATGCGATTATAAAAAATCTTTCACTGATCGAAAGCTACGTTATTGCCGAGTGGCGATAGGATGTGTTTTATGTTAAGACGCACTGACGAATTCACGGCCAGAAGTTGGTATACAACAACTGTAAATACATATTATAAATAAAATTTAAGTAAATACCTTTTTAATAAAAAAGTACGAAATAAAACGTACATGCGGATGTAAAACTTTGTGCTGTCTGCTCTTGACCGCTGAGGATCTTCCTCGTCTGGAGCCAATTTTGGGTGCAGCAGTCAGGTCATGGTAGAGTTTAGAACGATCTATCATTATTAAATGCGTATATAAAATTTCGTGTCTGTACTGTTGACCGTTGAAGAGTTCCCTGGTATGGAGCTAATCCTTGGTGCAGCAGCCAGGTCATGGTAAATTTTAGAACGGAATATCATAATTAATTGCGTATTTTAAATTTCGTGTCCGTACTGTAGATTGTTGTGAAGTTCCTTCGTGTGGAGTCAATCCTGGATGTAGAATCAGGTTATGCATCCATAAAAAAATGCATATTTTTCAAAATTGAACCAATTGGTAACATTTCAACTCCGTAGGATAAGAGGAAGTAGTTTTAAATCATACCTTGTTGCTGCTGATGTTGTGTGCGATGTGGCAAGGGGCTGGGTTGAGGAGCAGGACCATCTGTCGTGAATCCGTTCTGTTGAGAACCTTTTCAGCTTGCAAGATTTGACCAATACATACTAACTAACAAAGCAAGTTAAAAAAAGCTTGTAACAAGATTAAACGGTAAACTCGGACGGATAAACGGATTTTCATACGGTTTTCACCAATGAACGGAGTGGTTCATGAGAAAGGTTTAAGTGAGTCATTAGGGTTTTGTGTAAATTGACTGAAATATGACGATGATTGTTGAAAATTTCAGAAAAAATCATGCCCGTATGAAAACAATGTATTACGGAATTAACACATTGTTTACCTGGATTTCTGAAACACTTAGAGTACTTTTAATCTGGGTAGTACGTTCCCGCGGGTTATTTTCCGACATCCACGCGGGCCGCGGGCAAATGCTAGTATACAATAATTATATTTAATAATGGTTGAAACTAAAACGTTGTTTTTCGAGGTGTCTTTATATAAGTGTTTATTAACATTACTTATCGTCTGTTTTTTCCCAAGGCATATGCAGTGTTGTTAAGTTGGTACACCTTCAGATTAACAGATTAAAAAGAGATTAAAATGTTTATTGGGAACAAAAAACAAATACAAGACAAAAATGTCAAACGATGATAGCTGCAATAGTTAAAACTGTAGCGCAGGTACCACGCCCGACTCCGTGAGAGGGTAGGTTCTTCCAAGACGAATACATAACAAAGGTATTTTAACAAATATTTAAAGAAAAGAAAGAAATAAAATAATTTTGAGAAAAGTGCCGTGTGTGTGAGTACCTAATGTTGAGTAAGAGAGGGTGAGGGTGTCGTGTGTGTGTGTTTTCCGAGATATTAAATTTCCACAAGTTTTTCTGTTGCATCATATGTGATGTTAATAAAATGTCGAGTTTTTTCTTGCATTCATTTCTGGTAACATAATGGATGTAGATATTTTTATTTATGCTATTAGGTATATATTTTCTGCTTTCGGCAGTAGGTATTATCGATCATTTGTACAGCCATGGAAATTAATTGTTAAGTAATTTGCTGAGTTATAGCCATTCCATACCACTGTCAAAAAATGACAGTTGTGATTTTAATATACGGACAATTTGAATCGAAGTTGATAGTCAACTTGCTTAGGTAACAAGTAAATTTTCTGACTTTACATAAGTAGACGTACCACGTCAAACATGCCAACTGGAAACGATGGCGGTTTTACCTTAAGAACCTTGAAGTTGTTTAATAAAAAGCCAACGCATTTTATCGAAATAGTTTTAAAACTTTGTCCTTTTAAAATTTCTTCACGCAGCAAATAGTTTACCAAAGTTAAATGAAAAGCTAACTTAATTTAAGGGTAAAGTAAAAGTTTCAGTCTCTATACACTTCCAATACGTATTTTGGAGTAAGGGGTCATTGACTTGATTATTACGTCTGGTTGTTTAGAAGAAAGTTTCCCGTTTCATCCAGAAAATGTAATCCCATGAAAAACAGAACAAGTATAGAAATTCTCGTCTCGCAACGCAGTTCTTCTACCGCAAAATGATGATGAGATCTAATGTAAAACCAAGTCTGTTAATTTATTCAGTATCTACCTATTTGTCTTCTTTATTTCTTTAATAAATAGAATGACTTCGCGATGGCCAAGTCATTCTATTTATTCACACGCACGGTAACATAATCACAAAAGAATAATCTACTATTTAAAATAGTCCTGATTAAATAAAGCGCAGCGTTAATATTAGATAGATTTTGCTGTATGTAGAATGTAGATTTTATCGCCGTGTGCGATTGCCAAGTCATTCTATTTATTAAAGAAATAAAGATGACAAATAGATAGGTACAGAATAAATTAACAAGAAAAGAGAAAAGATGGTACGGCTGTGCCTTTGTGTTTGTTTTGCTGGACTTGGCGGAGGCACTGCCGTGCCCCCCAATATGTGGTTAAAATTACTAAAAACCGGAAAAGACGTCATTGAACTCATTATTATGAAAAACTTCTAGGGAAAATAATGAAGAAAAAAAATCTGCTCTGCCATGTTCACATAACTTCACAACATTTATGAAACCCACATGTGTAAAACCCTAACAGCCGAACCGAAACCATCGAGCCATTTTTCAAAACTGGATCACAGAATACGAGTAGTAGGTACAGAAGGTGCACTCCGAATTTAAGGTATGAAGCTACAAGTAAGCGGCGGCCTCGTCTTATCAGGTCAATTTAGTGAGCGTAACGTAATCAGATGATTTTTAAGAGTTACGCTATTGAAAGGGAGGCAATTTCTAGGTGAATATAACTGTAGGTAATTAGCGCTGTGCGACCTGAATTGCACTTTATTGTGTCGTAGCAAGAGTGATTTTTTATCTTCGGATGATTTTGTGGAGTGCAGCATTTGTATTAATCTGACTGGGTCAAAAGATAAACCGATAATAAAGGTAGATGCAGAGAAAAACATCTACCAGTCATAATTTTTCTGTTCACCATTTTCTAAGTTTTCTATCGCTAAGCAAATTTTATGTTTGTTGCAGCGACTGGGTGTTCGGCGTCCGCTACTGTCAGCTGAGCAACTTCATAGCGAACGTGACGGTTGCAGCCAGCGTGTTCACACTCACCGGAATATCGTTTGACAGGTAAATATTACTTATGTTGTTTGCCATTACGGTAGGCCACATGTCACCACTAGTATAAGCTGGCCTCTTAGTCTATTGAAACTTCGTACTACGCTAAGCCAGCTCAAGGTCTGGTGTTACCACTGAGGTGCAGAATAATCAGCATATAATCTTCCCAATGCTGGGGCAGAGGCCTCCTCTCGGTGAGATAGTAGGACAAATTCCACCACGCGGGCGCAGTGCGGTTTGGTAAATGTCACGTGTCTTCGAATTTTTGGTTCTAGGACATGCCGGTTTCCTCTCAATGTTGTCCAACATTGTTTTGAGAGCAGTGGTGTGAAATAATTTATACAAAGTAAAGCTTCTGTCTGGGTTGGAACCTACGACCTGCAACTTGTACGTCGTATGTGCAGCCTACTGTACAAATATTAACCTACACATTTTGCTCTAATTGTTTATACCCTCGTATTAAGTAAGAACCTTCCAGGTTTTGGCAGTTCGGTTTTGTGTGATGAACTTGTGTTTGTAAATGTCCGGAATCTGGACTGTCCGGTAGTATGGACCCTCTTTGTTTCTCTTTGGCTGTTGAATGAAATGGCTAGAACACTGGAAATTGACGTAGGGTGTCAATTCACTAAATAATTAATTTTCATAATTCAAATTCACACTACCTGAATTTGCCGTGTCAATATCCGGATATCCATTAGTTACGTAGGTAACGCCATTTTGGAGTACTGAGCCCAACCAAAATTAACGATCAGGATCCTTGAAGCTTCATCTAAGCCTTTATAGGGCAAGACTTTTGACGAAAATCTCTTCGAGAGTCTTTCGCTATAAAGGCTTTTATAGCTAAGGGCTAAAGTGCCAGACAACGTTGAATAAAAATTATGACGATGAAATTCGGAAAAAAGATAAGGAAATATTTTATATTGGCAGATTTCGTAAAGTACAATAAGTAGCACTTCTTTTAGGCTATTTTACGAACGATGTTTTAAAGTGGGTATTCGCATAATGTAAGACGCTTTTTTTTTTTTTGAGGGTGGGAAATTATCAAATAGCTTCTCCCGCTCTGGGCGGAACGGGAGGGTTCGTCAGACTTTTACTGACTAAAACCCACCCGTGTTCCTACCGTTGCCTGTGTGCCGGGGCCGCGATAACCCTTTCGGACAAACCCGCAATCCCAGCAGGCATTGGTCCTTACGGACCCCGTCAGTTGGTGCTGATATCTCTTTGAGGCGCGCATGGAACACAACGCGCCGTCGACCCGGGCCTGGTCCTTATCGGACGGCGAGCTACCCATTGCTTACCGTCCGCAAGCCCGCGCCTACGGTGATCTTATGGCTTACCTTAGTTTACCTTTATGCGTTTTGCCAGATTTAAATTAATTTTATTTTTATTATTTTATAGCTTCAGGAGAATAAAGATCACCGTGATGGAAAATCCGGCATTGTTTTAGTTTGAGCGATAAGGTGCTCTATATCGTTCAAACTCATCATCTGCCGAGCAATTTCCGTACTTTTCAGTCGGGTCGGCTTCCAGTCTAACTAGATGCAGCTGCATACCATTATTTTACATTGAGCAACTGCCTATCTGACCTTCACAACCCAGTTACTGGGTAACACTACTCTCTGGTAAGATGCAGTCTTACCAGAGAGTATCGTGTCACACATCACGTGTCTAAATTTTTACAAATTTAAAATTATTCTTATACGAGCATAAACACACTCATATTCATAAACTCACGGCTTTTTCCCATAGGGGTGGGCAGACATGACAGAACGTCGACTGCTACGATCCTAACATACTTTTTTTGCTTCTTTTACATTCACTTATTATCATCACGTACGTTCCGAGTAATCCGTACATGACCTTTCGGATGAACATCACCAATAAGATATGTGTCCTTCAAGGTCATCCCGTCCCGGCGTTATTATATAAAGTAATTTTCAAAATCAAATACGATATTAAAGACATGAATCACCTTCTCTCAAAAGAATCAATTGAATTCTCAGTCTTGAATTTGATCATATCAGTCAGAGAGAAATTCATAACGCATCGACACTTTCAGATATCAAAGGAATGTTCAATCAAAATGTCAAAGTATAACTCATAGCGAACTTTTTACTTGTTTTTGCAATATTGGAGAAGACATTTTAATTTGGGGATCAATTTTTAACACCTACATTTCTTCTTCCCTTAGTTCCTCTAAAGCGCCTCCGAGACGGTCAAACGGTTTGATTCAAACACGCAGATTTTGGTTTGACTCAAACCATTTTGATCGTTTACACAGCTAGTTTGAAAGATTTGTCAAACATTCACGGGTTTGGAGCTTGTCTAATGAAATTTCATATTTTTCTTGTGTTTGACGTGTCGATTGATCGTCATCCGACGCGTTTGAACAAACACGGCTCAGTTTGCATTGGATTTTGTAGCGTATGTTATACGAGTATGTTGTGCGAATTCTACGAAAGTTCTTATAATCATCTGGTGCTGTAGTTTCTAGCACTCTTAGTAGATTTTCGTGTGTGAAAAAAATCTTAATTTGTACCATTCTATGTACCTAATTCTTTTTTTTTTCTTTTTACAAAAAGGTAAAAACAAAAACAACAAATTAAGATTTTTTCACACACGAAAATCAGGATTAAAAAAATCAGGAAATTAATGTAATAAACGCAAGGAAATCGCGATCCGTGTTCGGGGGCATTTCACAATTTATGCGACACAAGACAATTATGGCGGCGTACAGAACCAAACTGCGCAGTGCCGTTTGATGAACCTACAAATCGGTACAAACTGTTTCATCAAACACGTAAGGTTTGAATCAAACTGATTGACCGTCTCGGGGGCGGTTAACGAAAAAACGAAGAACATCTATCGGGTTGTTTGGTTGGTGCATCGTTGGTAGCAAGCGCTACTGCTGAGCATGAGGTCTGGTCAGGGTGTCTGGGTATTTCCATCTGGAATTTCTCAGTTGAGCCCGGAACCTATTGCCATTGCAATAGGCTATTACCATTAGAATCCCACAACGAGAGTCATGTAAAGAATATTTAAAAAAAAAATGGTATATTAACAGTACCAAGTTTATATGTTTTAGTTGTACTCGGCCACTTTGCAAAATACTTACACGAGCACGAATCACAAGGAGAACGTGAATTTAGAGAGAATACTAGAAGAAACGTTATAAAAAATAAAATTGCACCTAAACTTAATATTACTGAACATTGCTCTAAATACCAAGCAGTAGAATTATTTAATAGGTTGCCTGTCGACTTAAGATCATTGATTTACAAAGGTACTCTAGCCAAAGCTAAACTTAAAGCATTCTTAATGTTTATAATCTGTATCTGAATTGGTGACGAATGATAGTAAGTAGATAGTTTTAATATTTATTCACTAGCTTTTGCCCGCGACTTCGTCCGCGTAGAAGTCGAAAATGGTTCTAACAGGATTTTTTATTGGTTTTTTACGTTATTAATTTTGTTATAAGATATAAATTATTATGTTAAAATGTTTGAATACTTATAAAATATAACAATCTTTATTATAGTGTAGGGATTTAAAGGTTAAATAAACATGAAAAAAAAAAAAATTGTTAAGTAAATATATTTTATAAACATGAAGCTCGGTCTTCGATCTGGTGAAAGTTACACGGGGGTATTATCTATTTACAACGAAATCGAAATACTACACCTACCGCAGCATTTCTTTGTAAACAATATTTTTTGTTTCTCCTTCGGGTGCTAGAATCACCAGGCTACTCTATGCGCTTACTCTGGAGTATGCCACATACAACTGGCCGTGGGAGAAGCAGCTTTCCCTCAAATCTACTCCCGCTACCTTACGAGTTTGACCTTGAGATTTGTTTATGGTCATTGCGAAGCAGACTTTGATTGGAAACTGCACTCTCTTGAATTCGAAGGGGTAATTTGATGGTGTTAAGGGAATCCTATGAATAAATACAAACCTCTGTAAAACTTAGAAACCTTCAAATGCGGTACTAATATAGTACGGTGACTTTCGAGACATTCCAATTTTAAAGGGTATTTACATTGCACCAAGCTTTCATGTGAGTTCAACCTTTTTTGAATAAAATCTGATTGAGTTTTGAAACATGTTTCAAAATAAAATGTTATTTAAATCAAAAGCACTAAGGAGTATTGATATCAAGCTTCGAAGCAAATCTCTCCCAAAATAACTTTCTACCCCTATTTAACACCGTTAGAGGATGAATTTCAATAAAATACAGTATTGTACATTCTGTGTATTGTACTGTTTGAAATTCATCATTTATAATTTTTAGCTATATCTATTATGTTAATTAATGTACAAAATATTTCAGACACAATGCGAATTGTTATATGAATAAATAAATAAAATAATAAAATAAATAGGCTCTTCTATTATGTGGGACTTAAACATTACTGGCGAAATGAGAGTATACTATAGGTACACCTCTACCTAACCTTTCTGGGAATACCGGCGCAATGCTATGTTTTTTTTTTGCAGCAACTTTAAAACTCTTGGCCTACATCTCACCAGATGGTAAGTGATGATCAGGCCGAAAGTGGAAGCGAGCTTCATTCGGAATCCTAAACCACAGAGGAACTGGCTATCTTACCTCTAACTGCCGAAACACAAAAATGCTGATAACATTGTTGTTATGGCGACCGACTTAGATAAGAAGCTAGACAGGTGGACTTAGAACAACCAAACCGAGTACAGAATTTTGCCCCCACTGGGAATCGAACCCAGGACCTCTAGTTCTGAGACAGGCGGTTTTACCATTAGTTATCCATCAGATTGACTACACTATTACCGAGTGCCTTAGGATTATTTTTTATGATAATAGTTTACTTCCACGCGGACAAAGTCACGGGCAGAAGCTAGTATCAATCTGCCTAGCCTTTTCCCAACTATTTTGGGGTCAGCTTCAAGTCGAACCTAATGCAGCTGAATACCAGTACTTTACATGGAGCGACTGCCTATCTGACTTCCACAATCTAGTAACTGGATAATACGATACCCCTTGGTAAGACTAGTTCTCAGACTTTCGGGCTTCTGACGACCCGTAACGACTGTTAAAGATCCACGAATGACAGCCGGGACCAACGTTTTAACGTGCTTTCCGAGGCATGGAGGAGTCTCGGTATGTAAAAATGGTCACCCATCCACAGACCAACCCCGGCGAGCGTAGCTTAATCCGATGGATCGACCCGTGCGGCTAATAGTAGCTAGTAATCATATGATATTTTAATAAATTGTATATATAAATACGAAAAAGCAAAACACATTATATTAGACTCAGGTTACCCATATTTTGTACTGGCCAACATATATTATCCACATAAGTGGACAATATACCACAGGTAACAGCAGACCACGGTAACGTGGCCTATCGTTAGCAATATTTTATTCGTCTAATAGGGTCAAGCGGGTATCCAAGAGTGGTCATAGGTTTAATTTCTATCCTGAATTATGTGACATAAAAAAAATGTCTACACTGGTTATAAGCTGAGAATTTATTTAATGGCCTCTCAACAGCTGGGAGTTCACATAAACGTTTGTAGAAGAATTGTATACTTAGGTTTACTTAAATTTTTACAACATGACCTACAAAATATTATGCCCACCATTTCTATCATTCCTTATTTGACCACAATTTTTATGGTGCTAGCGGGGTAAATCTGTGAATGTTGCTGACTTTAGCTAAATCGGAAAAAACCTTCGAACGGCTTTGCTCTCCCTCTTACTTTTTGATGAAGATTTTATTTCAGTATAGGTCTTTGCAATTACGCTTCTGCTAAAGATTTTATTTGAGGTAGTAGGTTTTCTCACACTTGCTGGTTATACTTGAAGTTGGGTACAAAATTAATATAACGAAAGCGTAAGTGACACATGGTAGTGACATTTTTATTAAACCTTGTCGCAACTTGCTATACCAAAAGTGTAGTATAACAAGTTGCCACAATTGGTCTTTCGGGGTAAAAAATCACTTTCTTCTATACTTTTAAGTCATATTAAGTCTTGTCTTGAGGGGCAACAGCCGCACGGGTCGACCAATCATGTTAACCTACGCTTGTCGCGGCTGGTCCGTGGATGGGTGACCATCTTTACATACCGAGACTCCTCCGTGCCTCGGAAAGCACGTTTAGCCGTTGGTCCCGGCTGTTATTCGTAGATCTTTGACAGTCTTTACGGGTTGTCAGAAGCCCGAAAGTCTGACAACCAGTCTTACCAAGAGGTATCGCATTACCCAGTAACTGGGTTGTAGAACCGACCCCAACATAGTTGGGGAAAGGCTAGGCAAATGATTATGTCTTGCATGGAACTTTATGCAGTAATAATATCAGCCTAAATTATTTCACTGCAGGGCAAAGGCCTGTTCTTGTACAAAGAAGGCATGAGCATTGATAACCACGCTTGCTCAAGGTGGATAGGCGATTTCAAACTTATATTTGTTCAAAAAAAATGCACTTTCAGTAGGTATTCCAAAATTTTCATCTCAATTTTTTCTTTCCATTATAAATGTGCTTCGGACTATAATTGTGAACATGTAAAAGAAACAAATGCCAAATCGATCCAACCGTTCTGAAGTGATGCTCTTACCATCTACGAACAGCATTTTATTATTATTCTTGAGAGCTTCTCCCTTTTTTTATTGTCACAGTGTAACATAAAGTCACATGAATTTGCAGCGTATTCATTAGAATAATAAGAATTCTTTAAGATTGCATTTGCAAAAGTCTTTTTAAGATGGTATGTTTGAAAAACTGCATTGTGACACTGAGATTCTTTGCTATTGTAGTGTGCTCTTGTTAAATAGGTACAGTAATCCGCACGTCAGTATAACCTGGCCTCTTATTCTATTAAAACGCCTTAATACGCTAGGGCAGCTCAAGGTCAGTATTACCACCGACGTGTCATCGATTGTACCAAGCTCTTCAGTTCCAAATAAAAACAATAAAAGAGGAAAATAGGTTTTAATCCATTTGTTTGAAGATTTATATTTCTATTACAAGACCAATCCTTTCATCAAAGCATTCCTTGAATTTGATACTAAGCTTATTTGTTATATAGGTTCTTGTTTTGTGAGTTTAAAAGCATTGTATTGTTATTTCTTTTGAATTCAGAAATGTTTAGATATGAATCCACGAAATCAAAACGATTTTGAAAACATTCTCAAGAAATATTTAATTAGTTTCGATTAAACAAATCGTCAAACACTAATAAAATATAATTGTGGTAAAATTAGATACTACAGTGCGTTCATTATAACTTGACCCGTGATGCGATTGACAGCACTGAATTTTGCAGTCTTAGTTTCAATACTAATAGAGTTCAAAATGGCGACTGACAGAAAACTACTACCAAACACATGACTGCAAAATTCAGTGCTACGGGTCAACCGTGACGCGATTGGCCGATAATTAATGCACTGTAGGTCAACGTGCCATTTTAAAACATCGTTCTACTTCTGTCAATTATTTAAAGGTGACAGAAAGAGGTTTTAAATATGTTTAGCGTTAATGCGTTTAGTGATTTGTGACGCAGGTGGGCCTAATTTATACTCATTTTAATTTATTTTAAACTCAATTTTAATTCAAAAAGTCTTGGACAGAATACCCTTGATAAAAAATCAGATGGCCATTGTTCATCACTTCGGTAGCTACTGAAGTCCATCCTTCTCAGGGGATAAGTGTAAGAAAACTCAATTTCGTCTACTTCAACACCACGTTCGTCAAAATAATGTGCAGGTTCAGGAATCCGTAGTGGGTAGAATAAATCTTCTGGGAAAACTTGTAGCCCTAAAATATTTACAACAAAAATAAGTAGGTACCTAGATAACATTCTTATCTAACTCTCGGGACCCAAGAGAGATGAATTACGACTACGGTTGTTCATTCATTCACTCAAACCATAGGTGTACTAACAAGTTTTAGTTTAACGCGGGAACCGCATAGGGGCATGGGCCCATGCAAAATAATGCCTGTCTAAAGTATACCTATGCTGCTTAAACTTTATCACAAACTGATAAAGTTAGAGCAGGATAGGTATACTTTAGTTTTGACGTCTCAAAGAGTCGGCAGATCGTTTAAAAGGCGACGGTTAAGAGGTTAAATTAACCAAATAATCTGATATTACAGAGGATATTACGAATATACTATGACTTCATGTTCCCTTTAACTTATACGGCCAATAAAATACACACTGATGTGAGCACAGCTAATCAAGACATAAGATTGATCAACGAGGTACAATTTAATTAAGGTTTATGTTAAAATATCGATAACAGAAAATATAACGTGATAACAAAACTGTAAAAAAATCCTTACCATTGTAAAAAAACCCTTACCATTCTTACATTCTCCAGATTTGGACGTCAATGCATCAGGACAGTTTCTTTTCATTACCCGAGTTAATATAGCCTCTAAACGATTAAAATGCCGTGGTTTAGGGTCGTAGGTCATCGCAATCTCACTGTAAACGAAAAAAAAAATGTTCACCTCTATACTACTTACCATATATACTCGTATAATCTGTTTTAACGTAACAAAACGTACTTCAATACTTCACTGGTAATATTTCTACCAACACCATGTTTTGCAAAAGAAAAAATTCCGGCTGATACTCCATTAGCTTGTTTTGCAACCCAGTTGTCCAGTTGTTCTTCAAACGGTCTAATAACTATCATATCGCTGTCCATAAATATACCACCCCACTTGTGTAGAGTAACAATTTTTAATATATTTGATGTGTCTTCTATTGGGTGGTTGCTTTTATTTATATAATTTACTAGTATTGATTGCACTACAGTGTCTTTCGCAAATTGGGCGATGTGTATCCTTGCCAAATTAATGTTAGGATACGTAAGAAGTTTTGCAATTAATCTTTTACTAAGTGAATCCGTAATTGGAAAGCTGAAAAGTACGTATATGTGCCGTTTCGGATTAAATTTAGCTGCAGACTCTGCAACACATGCTTGCATCATCGTCAGTTTTCCTTCACACGTAGAGTCAATAAAGAATATCGAATTATCTTTTGGAGAAAAGCTTGGGTCTTCAGCTGATGGCAACATGTCTCCGTCATTCATATAATAACACGATATATCATCAAACTCAGTTTTTACAAACATTTTTTCACCAAATTTGATAATAGTTTCAATTTCCACATTGGTAATTAACATTGCGTAGAGAAACACGAAAATACAACACGTGAGCACAAATCGAATGTAACGATATTGAATCATCCAAATAATAATATTGTGCATTTTTTTATTTTCGAAACTAGGTAACAATTTCACTTGAACCGTTTATACGATTAAAAATTCTGTTTGAAAACGTCGTTCACAAAATGGAATTTGATTACAGGCGTCCGCAGCATTCACGATACTCGTTGTTGTGTAAATACCAAGGCCTGGCAATAAAATGAAATTTACTGCAGTAAAATTAAATATGAAAAAAATCTGTAAAATATAATGATGTTTAATATCTATACTATGTAAGCTGTGTGTTAAACTCTAACTTATCCAAAAGCTAAGCAGCTGGACTATGTCCAGAAGTGCAGATAGACGAAGATTTAAATCTTCGACAAATTGTTTTAGCATATTCGTTTCTATACATTTCGCTCATGATTTATCTTGAGACGATGGATTGTTCAGGCATTGAAAACTGTACTAGGTACTTCAGTTTTTCTAAGACATGACGATTTAAAGGTACGTCTTTCAATATTAAGTAAGTCCCAACTCACGTACACAAAATCCAGACTCTAAAACCTTTTTCTCCAGAACATTATTTATTGAAATATTTCGTCGATAGCTGGGCCTGTTTTTTGATGTTCAATTCAGCGTTCAACAAAGCAAATACGTCTATTAAATGTCTCGGCTGTGTTTTATTATGGAGATTTTTCTCAGAAGTAATCGGCTTTAGGATTTCGGTTAGGAAAACCATAACGATGTCTGGCTTACCCGGTACTTCAGAGAAATTCCTGATGAAAAAACTCTATAACACTTTGTCTAGCCTTAAAATATATTTCAGGACCCCGTACTCTGCTCACATCGTGCGTATATTCCACAGAGCAAGGAATCGCAGCGCCAATAGCGATTAGACGCCTTTACTAATAATATATGCCCGCGAAATTCGCGCTGAGCGCAAGTTTCAGCTGTCACATGTATGGGCCGAATTGTCACAGGCTGTTAGTTCTATGAGTAAACGGTGACATCCGCTGACACGTCTGGTTCTTAAGGAAAAAAGTTGAAAATACCGTCTGTACTAGCGGTCGCTGAGGCATTTCACACAATCTGTAGTAACACAAACGATGATGAATTAATATAATAATTACCTATGAGAAATATGCGTACAAAGATATTTTTCTTTTGTTTAGGTACCAAGCCATCGTGCGACCAATGCGGCCGAGGATGTCCAAGACTTGTTCACTTGTCATGATCGCCTGCATATGGATCAGTGGCATGCTACTAGCGATTCCCTGCTTATTATACTCAACCACCAAGGAATATAGGTAAGTTTGACAAATATATTTTTTCCAGTAATTAATGTTTTATTAGTAATTAAGCATTTCAGTGGCATGCTATCGTAACGGCTATAAAATCTAGTACCTCAATTTCACGGTAAGTGTGGTTATAAAAAAATAATTAGTACTTAAGAAAATAATTATTTTATATTCTGAGCCTACACCTACTTATAGCGAGAGGACAATAGAATACTCCAGCTTCATAAATAACCCGTATTTCTGCTGACATTGTCCTGAAAACACAACTCGATGACGTCGGCAAATCCTAAATTGGAAATCTCTTGCTCCCGACAGGTTACGGGCGGCAAGGATTAATTACATTTAGGACCCGCTACCCACCTGTTTGATAGATATACGACTAGAACGAAAATCAACACAAAAATGATCTAACAAATCGTCAAACGTAAGCGTTACAGTGTTGCGATTGGTTGATTTAATTATATTATGTCTTGCACTGACTGGACAGGTCCACTCAAATCTGTGTGGTTCTTTCCTCAAAATACCATTTCAGACACTAATCTACATGGTCCTCACATGGCTTGACCAAGATTATGTCTGGACTTTAAAAGATACTGCGACCTCTGAGTTTGTTTCGGCCTTTCTTCTCAGAGTAGTCAGATAGGAAATACCGACCACACCTAGCTTTTTTTTAATATTTTTTATATGACGTGTAAAATTGATTCCGATATCCTATTTACAGAATAAACAATTTCATTTCATTTCATTTCAGTATACGTACACAGCCACACCTAATCCGATTAGACTTGGTTTCATTTTGACACATCGTTGGTTTTCGGTCCAGAAACCGGATGGTATCCTCCCAATTTAACCGGGGGAAATATATTGGTAACCTAGGATACCATCGAAAAAGTTGCAAATGACAATGTAGACCTAAAGATATTCAGCCATTTGTCAATTTTGCTTTAGACACGTTCAAGACATCACTTTTGCTGTCACCTATTTTTTGAACGTCGTTCATAAACTTTGATCGTGACATATTCGGTTTCTGCTGCGGAAAAATGCCGATGAGGCACTTTGAAAAAAATCAAATCGAACTCATCTGTCAGGCGTCTCGAATGATATGGACTTACGATTTTAAAATAATACTTGGCAAAACATTTGTACTTTTAATGTTTCACTTTTTTTTTTTCAACTTGAGCTTTACAATAATATTATCTTTTCATTATTCCTTATTTGGAAAATTATTTTTCACTTTGGGTACAGCAACACGACAAATTCCAGCAATTTACAATTCAATCCCATTTTACAATGTTTGATTTTCACTTTGTTTCAATCAGAAATTCAGTACGCTTTAAATTGTGTAATTGGCTACGATTAATGAACGTAAAATGAAGAACAGTGTTTGGATTTCAAGTATCGTAAACAAAAAATAAAATAGAAATGTAACACATTAAAATACACAGTTGATACGAGTATAATATGTCGTGATGGCCCCGTGGTTAATCACTGGCGATTTGACTTATATTAATTACTAGCTTTTTCCCGCGGCTTTGCTCGCGTTGATTTCAGAAAATGGGATATTTTCCCACTGCTGGAACGAACTACCGGGATTAAAAGTACCCTATGTGTTAATCCCAGAGAACGGAGGGTTATGTTGGACTCCTACCGACTTAAACCCCACAACGTCGTGCATGAGACGCCTTAATGCTCGTGCCTTCTGTATATAAGAAGAGGACTTTTTCCTGCATTGGGACAGACGGGCTAGTATTATTATGTGAAATTAGCCGTAAATATACATAAGTGCCTAGGCACACGATACCACTCAAAACTCAAAACTCAAAACATTTATTTCAATTAAACCATTTACAGGCACTTTTGAATTGTCAAATAGTCGCGTCAGTTAGTCAGAAAGTTGAAGCTAGTTGCCCATTCCAAAACGTAGATCTTTATGGAGAAGAACGGGCAAGAAACTCCAAGGACACTCTTTTAAATATGGAATAAATGCAGAAATCTCAGTTGATTGATTAAATTTCTTAACAATTTTGGTAATATAATTTCAAAGTGTTAACTTAAACGCGAAACTCAAAACCTTTCTAAAGCCTATTGAATAGTTTATCAAATTACAAATCTAATAAAAGTTTATAATAGCTTTGAAAAACTTTATAAATTGGAACTAAAGGAAATAGAAAATGCATTAGGTAGCAATGAACTTTCCTATAAAATTATAAAGTTATAGATGTGTGTAGATTTTACACAATTTGATAAAATTGGTCGAGAAATTCAGTCATTACAAAATGTTGTTTTGAGAATACGATGTTTTGATAATGTGATGATTTGCGATTATGGTGTTTTGAGATTATGATATTTTGAGAATATGATATTCAGAGACGGAGCGAAGAAAATATCAAACCAACAGCCAATCAGATTTAAACAATAAATAAAAATTCAAAAAAAACATAAAATTTTTTATACCTATTATCATAATTTAAAGAAAAACTATATTTCACATAAGGGTGTTTTGCATAAATAATCGTGACTTTGTCGAATTATTTTCGACAAAAAAAAAAAAAATGTAGTTTGTATGCCACTTGATTCTTTACCATGGTCTCATTAATACCCTAAAGTAATGGGATATCAAAAGGAACACGTTGTACAAACATGAGATTTCAAACTTGTGTTTGGTTAATGGTAAGGCAACGCGCCTACAATGCCTCTGATATTCATTACGTAGATGGCGACGGCAATATCTTAAACGTATCATTTGGTGGAGCACTCGCTTGTTTGCCGTTATGCAAAAAAAATATCTTTTTAATTCCACCAAAACACCTAGGTACCGTCAAAAACAAAAGTCCATTAACACTGACACTCACATTTAATATTATCATCAAAATTTACACAGAATGATTCGATAAAAACTGCTTTTTGGGTTTTCATACAAAAGCTAAGAGTTTATCTTCTGTTTCTATTATTATGAAGTATTTTTCTCAATAATTAACATTTAAAAAACTGAATAGGCATTCCACCTTTATTGTTGACTGAACTACATTATTGTAGGAACTATCTGGTGCAAAAATATTTTAATACTCTTTTTCGTTTGAAGCTTATCCGTGCAATTTTTTAATTAAAGTGTGTTTTTTGCCAGGTCCAAAGGCACCCTCAAAACTGCGTGCTTGCTGTCCTGGCCCGACGGATTACCTGATGTGTCATACATGGATTTTGTGTGAGTAATCATTCCAACTTTCTAACTCTGCCTGAGGCCGTATTATGGAGTATTAATGCCATCATTATTCCGAAAAAAGGTTGGTGCTATCGGCCTTGTATAGCTTCATATCTCTATTACACTCGACAAATGGTGGCATTAAAGGCTTGTGCAGACCAGCGCGACTTGTCGCGCGACGTGACGCCGGTTATTGTTATACCGTACAGTTTTCTTAGAAATTGAATTGTTTGAGTTGCGTCGCGCGACAAGTCGCGCTGGTCTGCACAAGCCTTAATACGGCACGGTCCTTTGTTTGGCTGTTTTGGTTGAGTTTGTAAGGGGCTCAGACCAAATAAAAACCCAAGACATATTAAAGATCAAACAATACAGTGAAGCATGCCAAAACTACACCGCCGCTATGTGCATACACGCTCACACGCACACATTTCAGAATCAGAATATATTTTTTTGTAAAACATAGGTCAAATTTGTATAATAATTACACGTTTTGTCATTGATGAATGATGATACACAAATTCAGTAAGGATTATATAAAATAAAGACAAACGAAATTCACCATAGAAAACAAACAAAAAAATATCAAACAAAAGAAAATACATGCATGCAATACATTGGATTATTAATAGGTACAGTAGTTACAGTGTTTTATCATTTAAGTAATCATGTAGGGCATAGTAACATTTCTCAACAAAAAATTTATAATTAACGAATCACACTTTGTTTTTTTTTAACGGCATACTTCTTATGACATCCCGATGTCATAAGAATATATGCCAATAAAAAAATATTAATATATATATATATATATTATTAAACAATTTTTTTTTTTTTTAAGCTCTTTTTCGTTAAAGATGTATTGCATTGTCGTACATATTTTTTTTTTATTGAGTATGGATTGAGGTCTTCTTATCTGCTGACAATTTGCGTATTTGATTTTACAAACAATGCTTTTTCCAGTTTATAAACATATTTAGAGCTGGTAACGTTAAAATCTTAAATTTCTTAAAGTAGGGAACGCAGTTGTCTGTTGGTTTTACCATTTACAATCAAACTAATCCTCACTAAGTGCACACATGTTCAGGCCTCACGCCACTGTTGACAGCGCTATTGTCTTGGTTTTCTATTTGGTCTGAGGCAAGGGGATATAAATTTGGTTTAAAAAAAATTGTGTCAGTAGGTATCAATATTTCCTTTGTTCGCTAAAGTACAAATTTTCAAAACGGCAAATTCTTTATGCTAAAAGGTACATTTCATCAATATTTGAAATAATGAAAGCCTAAAATATACCTTCGTTCTATATACAAGGCAGGTTTATACGAGCCCAGTAGTGGGTCAGTACAGTAAGTCAGTCCAGCGCTGACTTGCAACTGGGCTCGTGTAGACACTAGTTTCAACCTAGTCCAGTTCTGACTTCGCGCTTACAGGTCAGTTTAGTTGACTAACCTACCTGTCTATTTTCGGGCCCAGTAGCTTCCCCTGCCTGACTTACTGACTTATTGCCGATTACTTCTACATGAACCCGCTGATTGGGTCCGAATAAAATGAAAAAATATGTGGAATGCATCCCACCCACAGAAATATAAATAACAGGAGAAGTGGCATGGGGGCGTGTCTGTGTCCGCGCATTGTGCTCACAATGCTCATGTCTCAGGCAAATGGCCGTCTCCACTAACTAGAGCGCTTTCGAACGCGATCGTGATAACATTTAAGAATACCGTGTTGTTCTATGGTTTCTTGTATAAATCGAAGCCAAACTAGAAAGTTTATAAATCATAGAACCACTTATCATAAATCAGCACAAGTATTTTACAATATTTGCGTTGAAAATCATGAAAAACAACAAATCGTAAAATATTTCTAGCCTTTACTACGTTGTTTTTGTATTCATATAACACAGCGACTGTACTATTATTGTAGTAAATACATTGCTTCTTTACCACTACCAAAGCATGTCACTAAGTAACTGGATAAGCAAGGTAAAAGTAACAAAACGATACGTTCTTTAAGCGGTTGCATCGCGTAGTACGGCCGCTGTAACTTGCGACGAGTTAGTGATGTGGTGGTGCAGATCCATTAACGTAGGCTATCGACAACAACGTCGATTGTCGTTTAAATTTATATTAGGTACTATTAAAGTTTATTAATTTCAACAGTTATAGCCTGGTTACAAGACTGACGTGTACTCTTGTTTTATACTCATTTAAATTTCCTCAATTTTTATTTATTTATTTACTTAATACGGGGTGTCCGGGACATCGACGCGAAGCCGGTTACCATGGATTCAGTACATGATTCTGTTTTTTTTATAACCAACGAAAAATTTCAACGCCACCTTAAAAAAAAAAAACAACTGCTCCATACATTTTGACCGCGTAGGTATTGCACTTTTCTATGAAACAGCAGATTTTTTTTTTAATAACCGACGATAATTTCTACGCAGGGGGGTTCAGAATTATGTACTGAATCCATGGTAGCCGGCTTCGCGTCGATGTCCCGGACAGCCTGTATATTTTTTTTTAGCTAAGCGTTGTATATTTATATCATCTTATTATAATAATATGTATATCGTTTTTTATAAATTATTTTTTCAGGATCTCCCAAAAATTTTAATACAATAATAAATGGGAGAATCGATAACTTTCCGATTTAGTAAATCACTAGCGTATATGTAAAATAAATGCATTTGCAGAGCACAACGATAGCGATAGATGTTTTCGTGTGAATGAGTTGTACGGTGCATGGTAAATGTACGCTGTGTTTGCTGGGATAAGGTTTATAATTGATTGTGTAGTACGTTCTGATTTATAAATTGCAAGTGTGACCGTGCCCTCGTATTTATTGAGTTTACTAATCTGCATGTGTGTAGTTGTGGCTAGGTAGTAGGGGTCAATTGGAGACATTAGGTTTCGATACATTTTCAACTACCGGGCATATCTCCTTCTTTCTTATATCTACATATGATTCCACCACTACCTGAAGCGATTCGTTTGAACTGACGAGCCTGTTTCGTACGTGTGGGCATTCATCCACGGAATAGATCAAATAGGTTTTATCTGTTCTGTGCACGCATCCGATCAAACCGTTCTGACGTAGATTCAAAAAACCGTTTAAAAAAAAAATGTTGATCCAAACACATACAAACTGCGAAACTGCGTGAAAGTTTGTCGGCAGGATTAGCGCTCGTCTTAAAACATTTGGTATAAACAATTTTACTAAACATCTAAGTAATCTGCGTTCGCAATTCATTTGGTAAATCAATTGCGAATTGCATGTAAACAAACAAGAGTTTTAGGAAAAACAACTGTAATGCCTACACATAAGGTTCAGTTTGCGGTACAACTTGATATTTTTTGACTTTTTCAACACTAATCGGTCTAAAATCAACTTTATTTATACTATGAACGATGTGGGGTAATTTTGGTATCAAAAATGTTAATTTTAAATAACTGTTCATTAACTTTTTTTATTACTTTTTGGTAATGTTATTGCAGTACCTATGTGGCCCTTTCGGTTTTACATATTGTATAGTTTATCTGTTCGCGGTCGTGACCGCGGCCGCCTAGTGCGGAAGATCCCTTCAAATCCTTTCACTGTTATTTTACCTCTGATTTTACACCACGCAGTGATCTTTAAAGTCAAAGTCTCGTCGCTGTAAGATTGTTTTCGGAGGTGTAAAATGACTGCGAAAAGACTGAAGCGTTCGTTTAAAGGCTTGTGCAGACCAGCACGACTTGTCGCGCGACGCGACACGAACCATACAATTTCTAAGAAAACTTCACAGTATAACAATAACCGGTGTCGCGTCGCGCGACATGTCGCGATGGTCTGTACAAGCCTTAAATCCTTCAAATATTTGTGGAGGGCGTGACGCCAGGCAGCTATATTTTAACTTCGTTGGTTACTATATTGAAATACTTTGAATTGTATTTTAAACACTTGTTTGTTGTTTACCATTTGCAAAGTGATACTGTTTTACTGACCTTTAGCTTTAGAAGTATGCTACAAAAATAATAAAGGTTTTATAAGACTTCTCAGCGTTGATTGTTTTTTTGTTGCTTTTTCCAGTATCGATAAAATTATGAAAGTTAACTTCTTTTCAAATAATTAGATGTAAACAATTAAGTTTTTTCACAATAGTATTGGGCTTGTTTTTTTTTTAAAATTTTCTACAAAAACAGCGAGTAGGTACTAAAGTGACCTCAGTTGATGATTGTACTTGTGACAGTTCTAGAGTTAGATTCTCATTATTTCTGTATACTTATCTCACGTCCACTGCTGGACATAAGCTTCGTCCAATCATCGCCACTATGACCAGTCCTGTGTTTGTCGCCCAAAAGTGTAGTTTCTTACCCGTTCTTCTCCAATGGTACCTACTACGCTTTGGAATGGGCAATATCTCATCATCATCATCTTTCTGACTGACCCACCCCTTCACAATTCAAAAGAACCTGTAATTAGTTTATTTGAAATAAATGCTTTGAGTTTAAGTTGAGTTTGAGTTTGAGGTTGTCGCTATCAGCGGATTCCTACGACATTTGTCGGGTCATCAGTCTATCGGGCTTACATCCGATTTTTGAATTGAGAATTTGAAGTTGAAAACTTGTTAAACCCTACTTTATCATAACATAAAGATTCCTTCGATGTAGCCCGCAAAATTCAAAATTTATTACAGTATGACAAGTTATCAATTTCAAATTTTCTACTCAGAATCTGGTTGTTACTCACACACTGCACCTTTGATTATACGGTCACCTTTCTCGATATTTTAATGAACCATTATCACTTTATCAACTTCGAACTTAGTTATGTCTATAGGCTAGTTAGTCTGATCTGTATCTCAAATCAAACTAAGTTATCCGAAAGGCGACCGCTTCAGTCAAGCGACAGTAATTTTATAAGTTTCTCGAATTGATATTCAGTGGAGTCTCGTTTCTGGAGTTTCTAAGGACCCACTATTAACCGAATATAAACTAACTTAGTTTGCATAGTTGAGCCAGTTTTTCATGCATGTGCGTCCACCACAAACTATGCCACATTATTTTATTTTTTTTCAGTATGGGAAATCATCAAATAACTTCTCCCGCTCTGGGCAGAGCGAGAGGGTGTGTCAGACTTTTACTGACTAAAACCCACCCGTGTTCCTTCCGTTGCCTCTGTGCCGGGGCCGCGATATCCCTTTCGGACAAACCCGCAACCCCAGCCACCTAAACTATGCCACCTAAGCTTACATGTATGAACAACTGGCTCAACTATGCAAACTAACTTAGTTTAGCTGGCGGTGGAAGATTGGCTTTAAATTGGAGATTGTCGGTAGTTGTGAGATTCTTGTTAAGAAGTAAGTATAGAACATAGCAAAGGGTATCAATACAAAAGGGTAAGTTATACCCACATTTATCCAAATAGGTCATTTACCATGTAATAGAGCCTATTTCCAGGGCTGTTACGCAGAACTTTTGTCAAAAGTTTATGGTTTCGTTTTTTTAAACTACGCGACTCTTGAAACTGACTTTATCGAGAATAACGCTTTTTCCTATTATTGTCCAACTGCAAGGCAAAAGCCTCTTCTCATACAGAGAAGGCACGAGCATTGATCACAACGGGTGGTCAAGACGATTGGCGACTTTAGACTTATATTAATATAAGCCGCGCCCCTCGGTTTCACCCGCATTAGTCTTGATCCCGTAAGAATATCGAGATTAAAAGTATCATATGTCCTAACCCAGGTCATGGTCTACTCATTTGCCAAATTTCATCCAAATCCGTTCAGCCGTTTTAGCGTGAAAGCATAACAAACAAACAAACTCATTTTCGCGTATACAATATTAAGTTAAGATGATTTATTTTAGTCCAGGTTTCCTCACGATGTTTTCTCTTCACTGAAATCAGCAATGTCCAAGTATGAATTGAAAAACTCACAAACTTAACCAGTACCGTAATTGCATAATACACGATCAATCAGAATCTGAATCGTTTTAAATCCGATTGCTAATCCATTGCTTCAAAAGTTTGAAAAAAAAATCTGCTCAACAACGTAAATAACGCAATGAATGTTGTTGAACTGTCAAAATGAAACAGATTAGTCGTAATCGTTTACGAAAATATGTTACGTATTTAGATAGCCGATTTGGGCCACACACACAGGCCTGAACTACAGTAGTTAGCTTAATTGAATCAATTGCCAAAAAATACTACTGTCTAGCATATCATTAGGAAAAACAATTTTCAAAGAAAAAGATAATTTTCCCAATTATCCTATCAATTCAGTAACAAAATCGAAAATAAAAAGTTTCTGGTACTGTCATACCCTTTTGGAATAAAAGCTAAACATTTCCTTAATCCACATTTCTTGGTACATCAACTTTACGAACCGCTCATTTCCGTACAACTGAAGTTAAGAGCGTACGTCCTAAAAGTTGGCAACGTCGCAAATAGCTGTCAAATATTTACCAGTATTGATTAATTTGGCAATATTACTGTATGGAAATATGAAATATGGCTACCTAGTGAACTAGAATATTGATTATTAAATGCAATAATTAATATCATAACACCGAATATTTAGTTTTAGATGTAAAAAAGTATGTATTTGGAAACTTTCCAAATGCATTTTTAGGATTCCGTAACAAAATGGTAAAAAACGGCCAAGAGCGTGTCCGACCACGCACAATGAAGGGTTCCGTAGTTGGGATGAATTTATCGCAAGAACAAACTTAACTCTGTAGTTGAAAAACATGTTCTCCCATTCGGAATTTATAGGGGAACATGTTTTTGCAACTGCAAATGTAAGTTGGTCGATTATTACTCGTTAACTTTTAAAGACTACTTAGCTGTGATAGTTTTCCTTTTAATTTCGTTATATATACTACTGCCGTGAATTTTTTCACATATTATACAAAACCAACCATTTAACTGGCGGAAAGGCGGACACTTCAGTCTAACAAAAATTAGCACCGTAGAGCACCGTATTTCGCAAACTGATACCTGAATCTAAAAATGGTTTTACAAACTCACAATATTTTTAACGACCGGGCGACCCTTTCATCGACACCCCACACAATGGGATAATGAGAAAAAAAAACATCCCACTTTACATGTAAGGGAGGGCACCATAAAAAAAAACATTATTTTATTTTACCACTTTGTCGGTGTGATTAATACGAGTACCTATGTATACTCATGCCAAATTACAGCTCTCTAGTACAAAGAGTATAATAATAATAATAATAATAAAAACTTTATTTATCCAAAAAACATACAGAGTTTGAAAAACAGTTTGATATTTGGTTTAGAAATAAATGCATTTAAAGGTAGTTTAAGTTACAAAATCTGTACAAGAATAATACTCTACCTCTTAAGCTAGGGTATACCTGTATTTTAAGAGGTAGTTTACGGTCATTAGTTAACAAAAACTTATCTCAAGTGGACTGTGTCATTCTACTGTATGGTAAAACAAGAGTGGAATTGTATGTTGTGTGTGAGTGGTGTGTGTGCAGGTGTGAGTGTAGGTGTATGTGAGTGGTGTGTGTGTGTAGGCGTGTGTGAGTGTATTATACAAGATAGGTGAGTAAAGACTCCGTATAAGAGTAATCCTTAAGGAGCAGCCACTCTGTTAGTTTAGATTTTAGTGCATGTGAGTTGAGTTTTATAATATTGAGATGTTTGTTAATGTTTTTATAGATATGAGTACTTAATATATAATATTGATGTTTGGCGAAGGAGGTCTTGTGTTGGATATTTGGTGGAAGGTACGTGCGTTTATTTGTTATAGGAGGAGGAAGGCCTGCGTGCTTTCTAAGGGTGGATTTAAGCACATAAAGCTGACGATCCGACGAGTATCTGAGCTAAGCCGCGGACAGACAGACAGACGGACAGACAGACAGAATCTATAAGGGTTCCTTGTTTACTACGGAACCCTAAAAACGAACCCTTATGGTGCGACTTAGTCTGTCTGTCTGTCATAGCTGGATATCTCAAGAACTACTTATGCTATCAACTTGAAATTTGGAATAGTTTTAGATGACGTTTGCCCAACTATTTTGCAAATAAGAAAGATTTTTTTATTTATTTTTTGCATTGGGACTGAACGGTGATGAAAGATTACAGGGAAACTAAAACGATGTCTCTAAACAGCACACATTTTCACAAATCACCAATAAAAATTACATAAGTTCCACTATCGGTCAAGAGATGGCGCTGACCTAAAACTGCAATATTCTACAAATCAAATCAAATCAAATCTTTATTTGTGAACATAAGTACAAAAAGATGTTATTTATATATTTTAGATGATCTGTATGTTCGGCCAATATTCGGCATACAAATATAATATTAGTAAGCAGGTTATTTTTACTATCATAATGAATAAATTCTAGGATAAAAGAAATGAAGCAATTGAAAAATGTCATGAGCCGCATAAAATAAAGTTATTGAATTATATTATTAATTATTAAGAATGTCAAAGAAAATTAAATTTAGTCAAAATTTGTCACTTAAATAGTCTTCAATCGAGTAATACGTCTTTTCAACTAAAAACAGGAACAACTTTTTTTTTAAATGGCTGATATTTTCCTCACTTCTGATACATTTTGGCAATTTATTGTATAATTTTGGAGCCATTACGAAAATACTGTTCTTGTATAAAGCAGTTTTAGATCCAACAGTTTGTAGCCGGTCAGCTCGACGCTGACTACCTACTCGGTCAAATTTATACATATTATTTTTAACGAACATAGATGTCTGGTATATGTACAATGAGGGCACTGTTAAAATACACCGCAGTGTTAAAATTCTTTTACTAATATAGGCCTCGCAGAAGAAAATTTAAAAACATTTCACGGTTCACAACAAAAATGTCTTCCTTCCTACCTACTCGTTGCTTTGCGTGAAGCATAGTTGTATTTTTTTCTGGGCACAGAACTTTGTTTTTGGGATAAATTCATTCCAACTACGGAACTCTTCGGTGTGCGTGGTTCGACACGCACTTGGCCGGTTTTTTACACCTGAAACGGTTACAACATCAAATTTGGTGTTATAATTGCAATTCATTATTAATACGCGTATTCTAGTTCACTTGTTACCGATATTGAATGAACGCTCTTAACAGGTTTTAATTTTATAAGGCGCTGTTTAGAATAATGATGGAGCGCAAACAGACATTATTCCTAATATTCACAAAGACGGCACTACTTTTCTTATCTTTCTACCATTAGTTTTTTTTTTTCTACTATATGTACAAAAACACTGTCCGATCCAAAAGGAGCTTATAGGTACTGCAATAGCATTACCAAAAACAAATAAAAAATCGTATTATTATTGAAAACAAAAAGTTATTGCTCTTTGAAATTCACATATTTTATATCTACCAAAATGACCAATGAATCCATTAAAAATGTGCAAATTTTCAATAGGGGTCATCATATAATACATTTTCATAGACGGGTTTTTGTACCTAACCGACTAACATATGGATCATTGTTGTCTAAAGTAATAAATTAATTAATTTTAATAAGTTATTACTTGTAGATGAGTCGAACAGGGTTTTTTTACATGTTGTATAATTCTGTTTGAGTACTGTATAGAAATTAAATTGACTAGCTTTTATTCGTGTTAGCCGACGAGAACTATTCTCCTCATTCTGTCCGTGTATATCTTTATTTGTATTACTAACTAATTCAGGATTTATATTAATTCTAATACACTGCCCACATCCACACAATCCATCTCTTTCTCATCTTTGATATCAAGTCCATTATTCCTGTTAATCAATCTATTGAATCCTGGTTACCATGGATCAATGGCTATTGTATTATAATTTACCCTTCTCAGCGAGCAAGCTTTAATAGTTTATCTAACCGTCACAAATGTTTATTAGATAAGAATAGTCCTGAAACCAAATAATTTCGTATTGTCTGGCTTTAACAGTAGCGTTGTGTTGTTAAACATGGCTGATGTATGAATAAATGGTAGGGATTAGATCTTATTGTATTTATGCTATTTTGACTGTCCTACTTCTATAAACCATTACATTCATGGTTCAATGGATTCAATAGCGGAACTTTAGGTATTCTGTGTACGTGTTCACTTTATAATCCACTAGCTTCTGCCCGCGGCTTCGCCCGCGTGGATGTCGGAAAATATCCCACAGGAACGTGCTACCGGGATTCAGAGTATCCTATGTCCTAACCCAGGTCTGCCTTTCATCTAAATCCATTCAGTCGTTACGGCATGAAAAGGTAACAGGCAGATAATACATCTCTTTTAGGGTTCTGTACTTCAAAGCGAAAAATTTAAACCCTTAAAGGATGACTTCGTTGACTCTTTTTCTCAGGAAACCGAGGCATCAAGTTGAAATAGATATCAAAAACTTAGGTCTTTCGGTCTCTTGACTTGGAAGTTTGATTTTCGTTACAGTTCTGTAACGAACTTCCAAGTCCTGACAGACAGACGAATGGACAGCGGAGGCTTAGTAATAAAGGGTTCGGTTTGGCATCCCTTGGGTACGGAACCCAAATACTGATACAGACTACTGACACTGGTTCGTGTTAATTGTGGATGATACAAATAAGGCCTCGACACATTTTGGGGTGTTTTGTGTTTGCTCTTTTAAAAGCAAAATATAAAGCATGAAATAATTAATTGCACATAAACTCACGCCATCTTCCCGTGGCAGAACCTATAGACCGCCGCTGGCTACAATCCTCTCTCTCTCTCTTTCCCCCACTCTCTCTTTCTCTATCTCTCTCTTTCTCTCTATTGAATTAGAAGACACACACAATGTGTGAACGCTTTTCCGCGTGCTTTCACAATTCAGAGAGAGAGAGAGAGGTCTCCGTCTCTAACACTTTTCCGCGTGTTTTCACAATTCTCCCTCTCTTTCTTTCTCCCTCTCTCTATCTCTATATCTCTTTCTTTCTCTATCGCTCTTTCTCACTCTCTCTTTCTCCCTCTCTTTCTCCCTCTCTTTCTCCCTCTCCTTCTCCCTCTCTTTCTCCCTCTCTTTCTCCATCTCTTTCTCCCTCACTTTCTCCATCTCTTTCTCCCTCTCTTTCTCCCTCTCTTTCTCCCTCTCTTTCTCCCTCTCTCTTTCTCCTTCTCTCTTTCTCCATCCCTCTCTCTTTCTCCCTCCCTCTCTTTTTCTATCTCTCTCCCTCTCTCTCTCTCTTTCTCTCTTTTTTCCCTCTCTCTCTTTCTCCCTCAGTCTCTCTTCCTAAGTCCGTGTCTCGGTGTTGACTTGGCTTTGATGTGTCTCTATGACTTAATTTTCGTTACAGAGCTGTAACGAAAATCAAACTTCCAAATCAACACTATAAATAAATACGGTTATTTAAGCCGCATATTTTGACACTCGCAAATAAACCAGTCTATTTGGTACTGCCTGTTGGCCCAGCAGCATGAACTTTAGCGGGAATCAAGCTCAAGTAAAGAGGAAAATCCGAATATTGGTCATTTATATATGAACTGCAAAGTTAAGTTTGTTCTTCAATCTGGGATCAAAAATTCATAGGCCGTGTCTTGAAGTAACATTTAGTCAGTATTTTATTAGGTACATTTTAATTGAAAAAAAAACTTTTATTAGAGTAATAATACAAGTTTTTTTCAATTGAAAAGTTAAGTTTATTCTTCAATCCAGATTTGGAAATTCGGGCAGCCGAGCAAGCACAACTTTGAGACGGAACCACCAGGGGTCCTACTCACACTTGTACGGTATTTTTAAATAAATAAAACAGGTTTATATGATTTTAAATGCCTTTCTTAAAAAACTAAATAATCATTTTACTATTTTTATCAGCATTCATTTTTAATACCTACTCTAGTGCCGCCATTCAACATAAAATACCTATATGTTAAAAATAATAGCTTATGACTTTAAATTGTAATAACTTTTGACAGATTGGGCTGATTTTAATGAAATAACGACTAAATATTAATTCAAGATACGGACTATATTTCCAATACCTTAATGCACTTGAAAAGAAGACACAAAAATATCAATATTACATGTGAATGGATGATTTTACAAAAACCCTGAAAGGTGTAATCCTTTATTTCTTACCAAAAGTATAAATTTGAATTTTCTTATCTCTAACTTAAGAAATGCTGGATTTCTCATTCAAACTATCATCCCTTAAATCAATCCCTAAGATTATATTTGAGACAAAAAGTACCCTATGTCCTTCTCCAGGATACCATCTATCTCCTTGGCAAATTTTATCGAAACCCGTTTAGTGGTTTAGCCGTGAAAAGGTAACATACAGACAGATAGACAGAGTTACTTTCGACTTTACAATATTAATAATATAAGTATATAAGTATAAGTATGGATAGTATGGATATAATAAGCCATTTCGGGTATACCAACTAAACACTTTTTACCTTTTTTGATTTTTACTTATTTTTTCGGGAGAAAACTAATGCTTCGGAATATTATGTCACTGTGCCATCTTTCATTTAAAACTATCAACTATTAGGTATTATTTTAACGTTGACTATGTGAGTCAATAGCTAATGCATTAATATTTGGTACATAAGTCAAGCTAGAGAAATTAATTGTTAATCAAAGTGACTACGAACTAAAATTGTTCGTATATTCATATGAATTAAGGAATGAGTATATTTAAAAAAATAAAATTGTTGTATAAAATTAGAATCGTTGAACTTTTAATATTTACTAAACAGACATAGCTAGATAGATTGGCTTATTGGTGATTCGCACGAATTTAATTTATTTGTAGGCGAATCGATTTATTAGTTTTCCTTTAAGCCTGAAAGCTTTTCAATTATGTTTTCCGAAGACAAGGCATTGATTAGATGTCAAACGCAAACTAAACGGCTATTTGAATTAACTAAATAAACAAAAGGGACCATTAACATATCACAAACTATTATAACTTTCATCCTGTCTAGACATTAACACGCACCCTTTTCAATATGACAATAGTTATTAAACAATGGCTTCCAATTCCTATTACTATGTAGGAAAGAATAAGAAACAAAAATTGTTTAAGCACATCGCTCATAATAACAGCACCGCTCCAGCGCAATAACGCCCCGGCACCGCTGCACCGCCGCCGTAAGCAAGGCGACCGTTAGTCGTCCACGCGCCGTAAGCAAGGCGACCGCTAGTCGCCAACACGCCGTCAGCAAGACTACCGCTCGCGGCCGGCACGCCACCGGTGAGGTGACAGCTTGTTGTTCATTTAAAAGCTAGGCGTCACCACGCGGCCGGCGAGGCGTCATTTATGTGTCATTTATTCTACACAAACAGAACGCACATTACTAAAACAAATGACATTAAATACACCCATACAGAGAAGTCAAAAGCCTCATATTCAAGCAATCTGTAAATTTTGTCTATTGGTTGATGTCAGGGCCTTTCCGTTCCGTCCGTTCCTTTGCTAATAAAACTTTTTTTTTTGTTTTTATATATCTGGTCATACCCACACGCCGCGTCGATTCCGAGTACTACGCACAGACCTGACGTTTCTGAGAACATCACCAGTCAATCTGCCTACCCTTTTCATAACTATGTTGGGGTCGGCTTCCAGTGTAACCGGATGCAGCTGAATACCAGTATTTTACATGGAGCGTCTGCCTATCTGACCTCCACAATCCAGTATTGGGTAATACGATACCCCCTGGTAAGACTGGTTGTCAGACTTTCGGGCTTCTGACGACCCGTAACGACTGTCAAATATCCACGAATTACAACCGGGACCAAAGGTTTAACTTGCTTTCCGAGGCACGGAGGAGTCTCGGTATGTAAAGATGCACTATATAATGTCCTTTTAGGCCAGGACGCTCCTCACAGCGCTGCAGCGTTTCCACTCAAATCTTTCTGGTAAATATTTTTTGTTAGTCGCCTAAGGGCTTAATGTCACATATTTATGGAACTATAAAAATATATAAAAGTATTTTTCACTTAATACTATCACATCTGTATTCCCCACTGGAGTAGGCAGAGCTGTTTATATCCGGGCACAAATCCGGACTCCTAATGTGAATTCCCAAAAGGAAGTAGCCAATAACACCTTTGCCAATTCGAGTATCTCTTCGACGACGTGCCTAATTGGGTAGATGAAAATGAATACGAGATTGCTACTTAAGTACCACTACCATACCTAATCTAGAAAACATATATTTTAAGCGACACTGTAGCATCCACGGGCCAAGAAACAAATGAATGCGATTAGTTTCGGGTGCATAATCAGCCTATAGGTTCCAACTGTTAAGACACAGGCCTCTTCTCTTCGAGAGGGAATGGGTGTCTACCACACGGGCGCAGTGTGGTTTGGTAGATGTCACATATCTTCGAATTTTTGGTTCTACGACATGCCGGTTTCATCACGATATTTACCTTCACCGTTTTGAGAGCAGTGGTGATGAAATTATTTAGACAAAGTAAAGTGCCTGCCTCGTGCTGTTCATGCCCAAGATCTAAGTCCGTTACCACTGGTCCACCTCTGCTCTTCGACACTATGATAAATTGGTCATAAGCTGCAGTTAACTTACCTAGTTGTTATAAACTTTGTTTATCTATGACAACTTAATTGGCAGACTGCCAGCCTAGATGACCAAGCGATGGTTGGTGGCCGTATGAAACAGTGCCTCACTATAAATAGTACGAGATATATTATTTCAGGCTTGAATTTATTGGGGGTCCGTAATTTATTAAGGCTAAGGTTGAAGTTTAAAGCTCTAGATTATATTTAAGAGTGAATACTTTTAGGTTTTAACCTAATAATAGTGTGACATTTTGGATAGGTAAATGCCTCAAGAAAAAACCTCGATGGCTGGATTGGTAACCCAATCCTATAAGCTTTCTGAGTTTTAGTTTTAATAAAGGAACCCGTAGATTTTCTATACTTCTATACTAATATTATAAAGAGGTAAAATTTGTTTGTTTGTAAATTTCGGTCGGTTTTTCAGTCGGATTTGAAAACTTCTTTTTGCATTAGATAACCCAATTCTTGAGGAAGGTTATAGGCTATACGAAGTCGCTAAGAAGAACTATGTTTTTAGTACACTTCGAAGTATGTTTTAGTGCACTATTCTGTAAAGCTTCATTTACACGACGCAAGTTTCTTGCCTGTAGCATGTCAATAAAATTAAAACATCAAATGACTTGCATCGTTTATTTAAAACAAAAATATTGTTTCTTCAACTTAGAGCAAGCCACAAGTGATGCAATAGGTACGAGTTGCCGTCTTCTTGTGTACAAATGAATAAATTCATAACATATTCACACTGTCTTCAAGTTCCACAGTACAGCAGATTTCAAACTCATTGAAGCATGTATTTCTGATTGAAATGATTACTGTTCAACACACGTCTGTCCCATGAGTGAGCACCTTCCTCAATTTCCTCTGCTTCTCACGATCATGTAGTAACAAACGCATTTTTCTTTCTTTCTTTCTTTCAATGTCAAACGTTCAAAAACCCAATATATTCAAGCATGATTAGGTTGAAAAAATACGAGTCACATCGCATCAATTTGTAACATGTCATTTGTCTGCTAAGAGATCGACGACGTGCCGTTTAGAGTGTTATCACACTGACTATTGGCCGGCTTCAGCGAAGCGATTTGTAAACATGCTCTCCACGTTGCGAAGCGAAGTAGCCGCGACCACGCGACGTGTTAGCCGCGTTTTCACAATATTGTACACTCACTTGTCTCGCTCTGTCTTGTCTGGTCAATCGCTCCCGTTCCGCAAATACGGCGAACTCGTTACGCACACGTGGCGTGCTCGCTAGGCACAGTCAGTGAGCTCGTTTAACAATCGCCTCGCACACACATCGCCAGTGTGATACGACCCTTACTTTTAGTAACGCATTCAAGGACACTGAATGACACAATATAAGTTTTTTTGTTATATCGCCTATGGGCGTTTAGTGTCACGGCAATTTAACATGAAAAAGTACTTGGAAGCACAGAATACTTGCAAACTAGACGCAAATTTCGTATATGGGTTTTTTATATTGGAGAATCAAATGTAACACGAGCAATTTGCGTGGTTTGTTGACAAATTAGAGTTCATCAAACAGCTGCTTGATTCTTTTGCTCCTCATTGGATTTGTTAACAATGCTTGGCTGGTCAAACCATCTAATAGCATTAATTGGACGGACGGACTTCGTTCTGTTATGGACATTTGGGGTTCATTAGACACAATATTGATAAACGACCTAACTATTATTTGAACTGTACTTACTCAGTACTCACTGTACTTTGTAATTTTCGAGTGACCACTTTGTCTTTTTTTTTTTGTTTAGTTAACTGATCTTTTTGTGTGCACGTATTTCAACTTATCTTTCTTTCTTACTTTCTGGATGCTAAAATGTTTTGCTATTAACCTTTTCACGCAACATTTTACTATTTTTCATAAACGCAAAATAAATATTTTCTAGGTACCAACGTAGATCGGTACTTTACCGAAATAGTGCTTACATAAAATTGTAGACATGTCTAAAAGGCTCGAGTCAGCCGCACCAATAAAGGTATATATTTGCCAATTTATATAAAAGCGGAGTAGGTACCACCAGAAATATTTTCCGCCATTTTGAAATTGAATTTCGTGGATCGTTCTAGACCGTGGAACGTCTATTTTGGAGTCACGTTCGAAGCTGCAGTCTTAGTTTATTTTTGCCTACAGACAACAGTCAGACTAGAACTAGGACCATTCTGAATAATAGCTTAGATCAAATATTACGTGGATACTGAGAATAACTTTGACTGATACCTACTGGTGAAGACTGAATACGATGCGAAATGGGACTGATACCAGTAAAGGCTAAACTTGTAACAGAGTTCAAAATGGACGGGAGATTTGGAGAAGTTACGTAATTATCTATGGGTAATTAATGGCAATAGAATGATCTTACACATCAGGATTAATGAGTTCTAAAATGCCTGAATTGGAAAGTCTAATATAATAATATGATGTAATTTTTTTTACTACGCAATTTTTCTTTAATCTCGATTCTATTCTGTAAAAGGTATTTTATTTTAGAGAAACTTGAACCTCGGAATTTTGGATATAGGTACTCGTGTTTAGTGCTTATAATATTAAAATTTTACATACATACATAAACTCACACTACAGAACGTATGCATCCACCTGCCCTACGATCGGTATTAAAATTTTATTCAAGTAAATTTTTGGGCTTTCCATTGTTGTCTGCTGTGGACGCATACGTAAATTGCAAATGTCTAGCCTAATTTAATGGAACATAATTCTTGCGTGAACTTCATGTAGTTGAAAGTCTTTGACACTGGGAGATGAAATAAGATTCTTTGTAAATTGTTCACAAGTCACAACTAAATAATCAAAAAAGAAAAAAAAACCTTTAAAAATAATACCTTAGTAAAAAAAAAATGCAATTTTATGGGTATGCTCTTTTATTTAGGATAAGATTTAATTTAATACGTGACGGATAAAGGCTCTTGCAGGCAGGCGTGACGCGGCTCGATTAGAACAATTTCTGTGAAAACTTCATGAAAATTGCACTTCAGAATCGTGTCACACCATCGCGTCCCGCCTGTCTGCAGGAGACTTAAAAAAAAAAAGATTACAAAAACCTAAACACCAAAAAAGACAGGAATAATATGCGTCATTGCGTATGTCTGGTTAAAAACTCTGCACTTTTTTAGTCTATATCCTAACGTAACGTTAACGATTAGAGAAGAATGGTTTTTTTTTTTAATATTAAATTAGTACTGTACTGAGTACTAGCACATAAGAAAAAAATGGCTCTTGCTGCTTGCGGTTTATTTACATGATGTCAACGGTGCTTTTCCGCCCTTTAACATACTAAGAATAACACAAGAGCTTGATTTAAAAAAAATACGTTTTGTCCTGGACGGATAGTGAAGTGGTTCCTGTCTCAGTCCTGACCACCGGCAGCTTGGATCCTGTTCCTGATGCCGATGGGCGATATAAAAAATATTTGATATTTTAAAATGATAATAATAATAAATAATAAAATAATAATAAATAATATAATTTTTTTTTTTTTTTTTTTTTTATTGTTTTTTTATAAAAAAAATATTTTAAAATGTAGACAGACGTATCAAAAGGAAATAAAGAGAATAATACTAGACTCGGCAGCCATAAGCACTTAAGTCAAATCTTAAAGATTTTGACTTAAGTGCTTATGGTTTCCGAGTCTAGAATAATTCCTTTATTTACTGATACTCACACATACACTCTTTTCCCTTCAAGACACAAACATCTGTGTAACCCTGACTCTCAATCGAGACGTTCCTGTGTCAAAAGAGCCTGATATCTCAATTTACAGGGAATACAGATTTTTTAAATTATGATTGACGTGTAAAAGTGTTTGTACATACAAACAGTAATTACAGAAACAAAATCATTTATCATCTAAAGAAGCGCGATAAACAAAAATTTAATATTATAGTTACAGATATTAATGTTCCTCTTGTTTTGTCACAGGTACCAAGTATTGTTCTTCGTAGTGACATACGCCATCCCTATGCTTGGAATGACGTTCTTCTACTCAGCCATGGGAAAAGTGCTGTGGGGTTCCGGGTCTATCGGCGAGCTGACGCAGCGACAAGTAGACTCAATACGTTCGAAACGAAAGGTATGTATGTACTCGTACTGTATTGACTGTGAATAAAATAAATAACTAGCTTTACCCGGCCCAGTTTCGCACCTACCTACTTTTTACGATTTTATTTTTCTTGAATTTTTCGTTGCTTTAATACTTATTCGCTCGCGGATTCGCCCGCGGCTTCGCTCGCGGCTTCGCCCGCGTGGAGGTCTGAAATTATACCACGAGAACGTACTACCGTGATAAAATAGTTCAATTCAGGTTATAAACTATCTGTTTGCCAAATTTCATCCAAATCTGTTCAGCCGTTTTTGCGTGATTGAGTAACAAACATTCAAACTTTCACAATTATAAGTAAGATGAAGAAGATATATATACTAGCTGCGCCCCGCGGTTTCTTTCGTATTAGCCTTGATCCCGTGGCAATATCGGGATTTTAGCGTGAAAGCGTAACGAATTAGCAAACTCACTTTCGCATTTATAATATTAGTTAGGATTATATTATTATTATTATATTTTTTATTTATTTGGAAACTCAACAGCTGGGTTATGAATGTTAATTATATTATAATAATAGTAGGATTCGGGGCGGGGAGAAATCCAACAAATCAAAGATCATAAAAATCGGTCCAACCGTTCTTGAGTCATAAATGCACACCATTTATGACGTTGACTTACCCGACTTTGTCTCTGTTTAGGATGGTTATAATTTGTGAAGAACATCCTAAATATTTAGGAGGCTTGACTTTGATAGGTATGTTTTTGGGAATAGCTGACTTGTTTCAGTTTACCTGTATCTAAGGCCCGTATTACAGAACCTCATTCAAGACTCAAGCATTACTTATAATTAGTTTCAACCAATCAAAAGGCTTAAACGAGTTTTAAGTTAGGTTTGAGTTTTGAGAGAAGTTCTGAAATACGGGCATAAGTCTTTGTCGTTGATAGTTTTATCAAAACATTAATCGTTATAATCTTATCCCCAATCCATCCTTTGAGAAGTAAAGGCCTCTTGTTCGTTACATCACTATAATAGTTCTATGATCTTTAGATTACGTAACTAATTGCTGGTCTGCTGCAGATTTCTTTTAACTATCTTAAAAACATAATAGATTAATATTTTTAATCCCTCGTCTGACAGTACAAAGATTCCTTCTAAAACATTAAATATAATTTATTTATTTTCTTTTAATACATGAAATTTATATTTTTTATAATAATTATATAATACATGATTATTTTTATTTTTTCACTACAAGGCACAATAACAAAAACATTGGATAAAGTTGTTGCAACAAAATAATATTGAACGCATAAGCTATCTTAGATTTTACGAGTCGTCTTTTCCAGCTCCAATTCCTATATTAACAAATTGTAATTGACAGTTTTCTTCCCAAAGTAAATCACCTTGCAGATTTTCGATACAAGAACACGTCTTCTCGACGCAACGCTGTTGCCAAACCAATGTTTGATTCAATTTCGGTCGCTCACGTCGTGTTTGTTCACGTTCAGACCACCGAGTTGAAGACAATGAGGCTCTATTGGAAATACGCCAAGAGTTCCGAAATTGGAACAGAAAATGGTCGAGCTTTTACTTTTAAATAAAGTAGGTGGTACAATAAATGGAAAGATTTTTTTTTTGTGAAAAACTAAATTTATTTCATGCCAACGAACGTTGAGGTTTCAAGGGTTAAATATTACAGAATATGTAAAAAATAAATTAGAGAGGCGAGCAAAAAAGCAGCGCAACGCACCTTTATTCACAAGCATATTTGGTTTAGTTGAATGACTCAACTAAAATACTTCCTAACAATTCTGTGTATAAAAGTGTTCCAACTCATCAAACTGCTTAGCCTTTTCTCAACTTATTAGGGTCGGTTTCCAGTCTAACCGGATGCAGCTGAGTACCTACCAGTGTTTTACATGAAGCAACTGCCTATCCGACCTACACAACCTAGTTACTGGATAACACGAGGCCTGCAAGTGTTCATACTGAAGAATGGATTCCTACATCAGACGAATTCAACCATGATTAGCGATCGGAGTAGGAAAGAAATTTCTTACTTACATTGAAACTTTTCGATTCAGGTCGGGCAAAGTGTTACTGGGTTTTTTCATTAGGACTTCATTTCTCAGGAAAAACCCTGAATTTGGAAGTTGGTGATGTGATACCCCCGTGCATCAGGAATCACGTAAAGCCGTTGGTCCTGCGTTTGATTTTTCCCAGTCGTGTCGGATACTACTATAAGATAGTGAGGGAAGAGGAGTGCATCTGTGTTTGCGCACACACTTGTGCATTATAATATTTCCTGCGTTAATGGCAAGTCTCCGCTGAGATTGGCCGCTGATTGGGAGTCTAGATGATAATAGTATGAGTATAGTCTAGAGGACTATTATTATTATCAAAAATGTCTTTGACATATATTGGGACCCTGGGGCCCGGTCCTTTGGAAGACGTGCGAGGGGCCGAAGCAAACTCGCAGAGGCCTCTTAGACAATTTTAAATATTATTATTATAACTAATGTTTTTGTTACCAGGTGGTAAAAATGTTCATCCTCGTGATAGTTATCTTCGGGATCTGCTGGCTGCCATACCACTCCTACTTCATATACACACACTTCAATACATCGATCCTGTACATGAAGTATGTGCAGCACATGTACCTTGGCTTCTACTGGTTAGCGATGGCAAACGCTATGGTCAACCCCATCATCTACTACTGGATGAATGCCAAGTAAGTGTTTTGTTTATAAATTAGTTGACTGGTAGCTATTTTTTTTTACAGTTTTTTGGGATTTTAATTTCGACGACACTCACTGATTTTCTCTTGGTAGTGGAATTTCTGTTCCTAATCTTTTGCTGTTTATTGGTCCCAAAAAAATACATTTAGTATATATTAGGTCACCAGCTTGTTCTTAGAACTTTTGAAGTTAGGATCTCTTGGAAAATAAATAAATTCAAATTCGAGTCATTTATTCAAACTAGGCTGAGAATCAACCCTTTCGAACGTCAAAATTGCATAAGACAGTCCCCAAAAAAGGCCCGCCCTTCACCACTTCCTAGTGCTTTAGCTGGGAAGAAGTGGCGCAACAAACTCCCCAGCAGCACAACTGTCTTTTCAGTTAGAAAAACTTGATTCTATACGTATAAAATTGTACTTATATAAAATAATTTACATAACGCAACACAAAACATTAAAATTAAATTATTTGCTATATGTCAGCTAGCACACGCCAATATACCAACAAAAACATCGAAATCTATACTCAAGCGAAAATTAAAACTAAAAAGTAAACAGAACTTAATACCCGAATGAAAGCCTCCAGGCATAAAAGTTTACATACAGCTGTTAAAGCTGTAACTCGAAGTCACAATTGATAAACGAGGACCCTAGAAGTAAAAATAAATTAACAGTTAATTACTAATAACAATAAAAAAATAGGGTACGTACACACAAAGGAATACTTCCTTTGTGTTATTCTAAAGACCAAATCTTCTAGTGTGGCATTTTTTTCATTCAAATCAATTCTATTATAAACAAATAGGTGTTTTAATTTGAACGCTCTTAGAATTTTTTAAGTAAGGATGTCTTGGAAACCATAAATGGGAAAAATAGAATAGGTACCTACAAAGTATTCTTTGTGTTATTCCAGAGATCAAATGTTCTGGTGTGACTTTTTCTTTTCTTTCAAATTGTTAAATACCTAACACCGGGAATGGTACTCAGTACTTAAATTTTGACCTTATGTGTATACTAGTAGGGTTGAGGGTTTAAATAAAACAACCAAACTGTATACTGATCTATAGATGGTTATATTCATGGTCCAATAAAACAAGGTCTGGCATTCCGGGAGTGACACATGCCTACGTCACTATCCAGTTGCCACTTTATTGCAATAAAACACGAATTAAGGAAAGATTTTCAGTCACCACTCTGTTAAAAAATATGTAAAAAGCATTTAAATTGTCGTCTCGTTTGTCTAATCAAACGAAACAATTCAATTTAAACATAAACCAACGTAATTGTTAATTAAAACGGTAGTTTTATCGGATTCGCACAGGTAATAAAGGTGGCTGGGGAGTTATTATTACAAACTTCTGGTAACACAGATGTGATGACGTAGACTTCTGTCACCCACGTGACCACTGTGTCTTGGAATGCTATACCTGGCGAAGTATATTATTTTACCATGGTTATATTTACAAAAATTTATAAGACCCTAGCCGAATCGTTGTAACGACACCATAGCAACTGCTAATTCGACGCCAACGCCATCTAGTTACGTCGTGTACAAATTTGGACAAAACAAAATTTATTTTGTTGACCTGATGAGCGGCTTTTGATCATGCATGATCATTAATACAAATCTATTCAGATTTAAATGAGTAAGTATGTAGGTTAATTTAAATACCTATTTAATTTAGTAGCTTTTACAAACCTTCAACCTTTTCTGAACAATAGATAATAAATAACTTCATTAAATATTTGTATATTTGTTACGGTACATTAGCGGTGGATCCCTGACAAATAACCTGAACACACCGAACTAAAATTGATTGAATTGTAAACATACCCTTTAAAATGTAAAAATGTCAAATGTGGATTTGCGGTAAAGAAGGTAAAGCTATTAATTGTCCATTGTTTAAACTCCGGAATCCGTTGAAGGGACGTTTTGACCTTATACCAAACAAATAAATTTTACTTACTTACTTACCAAGGACTTACAATGGATTCAGAAGCTATACAATGGATCCCAAAAGGATAGGTATGACTAATGAATCATTCTTAGAACAATGTAGGTATCTATCTATACATATAAAATACTTTGTCCTGAATGACTGACTGACGGATCAACGCACAGCCTAAACCGCTGATCTTAGATACCTCAAACTTGGAGAGTGTGTTCTTTGTATGACTTAGGCATCCGATAAGACAGGATTTTTCAAAATTCTACCCCAATGGTGGTGAAAAAGGCGGGCAAAGTTTGTATGGGACATCGTGATTCCTTGGTCCAATCTACTTCAAATTTTGCATAAACATACTTTAAGAGAATTAATGGAAGACCTGTTTTGTATTTTATTGAAATTCATCCCCTAATGGGGTTAAATAGGGGTAGAAAGTTATTTTGGGAGTGATGAGTGCTTTTGATTTAAATTATATTTTATTTTGAAACATGTTTGAAAAGTCAATCCGATTTTATTCATAAAAGGTTGAACTCACAAAAAGGCTTGATGCTTGCAATGCAAATACTCTTTAAAATTGGAATGTCTCGAAAGTCACCGTACTATACATATTAGTACAGCATTTGAAGGTTTCTAAGCTTTACAGAGGCCTGTATTTATTCCTAGAATTCCCCTAACACCATCAAATTACCCCTTCGAATTCAAGAGAGTGCAGTTTCCCATCAAAGTCTGCTTCGCAATGACCATAAAAAAGCTCAAGGTCAAACTCTTAAGGTAGCGGGAGTAGACTTGAAGAAAAGCTGCTTCTCCCAAGGCCAGTTGTATGTGGCATGCTCCAGATTAAGTGCACAGAGTAGCCTGGTCATTCTAGCACCCGAAGAAAAAACAAAAAACATTGTTTACAAAGAAATACTGCGGTAGGTGTAGTATTTCGATTTCGTTGTAAAAAGATAATAAGTACCCTCGTGTAAATTTCAGATCAAAGGCCAAGCTTTGGGCACGCCACAATTGCGGCGATAAGTCCCCTCTTTGAGGAGTGGCTTGAGAGGCGCCATGGCGTCCTCACCTTCCGCCTGACGCAGGTCCTCACCGGACACGGTTGTTTCGGGAGGTTCCTGTTCCGAATTAGGCGGGAGGAAACGCCCGGGTGTCACCACTGTGTGGATCGCCCGGAGGACACGGTGGAGCATACGGTGGAGGTCTGCCCGGCTTGGGCGGAGCACCGCCGTGTCCTCACGGAGGCGATCGGCGGCGGCGATCTCTCGCGTCCGGCCCTGGTTCAGGCTCTCGCGCCGAACCATGCGGCGCGAGAGTGCATGGGAGGCCGTCACCTCCTTCTGCGAAGCAGTTATGATCGCGAAGGAGGAGGCGGGGCGCGCGAGGGAGATGCAAGCTGCACGCCCTCGCGGCCCTAGTCACCGCAGGAGACGCCACGGGCGTCGGGAGTCAAGAGCCGACTTCCGGCCACCGTAGGCGCGGGCCTGCGGACGGTGAGCAATGGGCAGCTCGCCGTCCGATCAGGACCAGGCCCGTGTCGACGGCGCGTTGTGTTCCACGCGCGCCTCAAAGAGATGTCAGCATCAACCGACGGGGTCGAAAGATCAATGCCTGCTGGGGTTGCGGGTTTGTCTGAAAGGGATATCGCGGCCCCGGCACACAGGCAACGGAAGGAACACGGGTGGGTTTTAGTCAGTAAAAGTCTGACACACCCTCTCGCTCTGCCCAGAGCGGGAGAAGTCATTTGATGATTTCCCATCCAAAAAAAAAAAAAAAAAAAAGGCCAAGCTTCGTGTTCATAAAATATAACAAAGTTTTATTTTATTGTCATGTTTGTTTAATCTTTAAATCCCTACACTATAATAAAGATTGTTATATTTTCTAAGTATTCAAACATTTTAACATATCAATTTATATGTTATAACAAAATTAATAACGTAAAAAACCAATAAAAAATCCTATTAGAACTATTTTCGACTTTTACGCGGACGTAGTCGCGGGCAAAAGCTAGTATAGGTATATGCTTTAATTCAAAATTGACAAGATATGTGGAAAACTGATAGTATTGTACTATAATCAATCTGCCTAGCCTTTTCCCAACTATGTTGGAGTCGGCTTCCAGTCTAACCGGATGCAGCTGAATACCAATATTTTACAATGCGACTGCCTATCTGACCTCCACAACCCAGTAACTGGGTAATACGAGTACGATACGCCTTGGTAAGACTGGTTGTCAGACTTTCGGACTTCTGTCAAAGATCCACGAATGACAGCCGGGTTCAACGGCTTAACGTGCTTTCCGAGGCACGGAGGAGCCTTGGTATGTAAAGATGGTCACCCATCCACGGACCAACCCTGGCAAGCGTAGCTTAATCTGATGGTTCGACCCGTTCGGCTGTTATTACTTTGCCACGAGCTCGTCTAGTCATAGTATTGTACTAATATATAATAATATATTATAACCGCATGAACAATTTTCCTATTTCAATAGAAATATTAGTATTTGAATAGTTTTCTGAACACTATTTATGTATAAATTATTCATCCAGGGTTAATATAAAGTTCACAAAATACTATATGAAATGATACAGGTAGCCTGTAAACGTCAATTTATTTTACGAAAAGCAATAGAAATATTTTGTTCCAATCTAAAAAGGGTAAATATTCGGGTTTACGTGTAGGCGTTTTTGTTATATTGAAATTTTGGGTAAAACAATAAATACGTAACTGCTTCTCTGCCCCGTTATAAAAATAAATAAACCCATTAATATTTATGTGTGCACAAAAAGTAATAAAACTAACAAAATAATTTGTAGGTGAATCTCCAGAAATCGATTCTCTTACAAATAAATTAACTGGTGTCGATTCGCTCGTTTCAGGCAATAAGCGTTCTAAAATTATTCCGCTTTTGATCCCCATTTAAGAGGATAGCTAGAGTTAGTTTTTGTAAATTAACTTCGTGCAAACCGCTTCAAAAAAAAAAGTGTCAGGTCCTTAAAAAAATTGAAAATGGTTTACAAATCTACAATCTATTAAGCCTACAACGTTCTCACATTCACAAAATATAAAATAATCTATGTAAAAGATAAATAAAATAATAAAAATAAAAACTTATTTAAACCAAATGCCATAATGCCACTACACCTGCGCGTTTAGTCCACTCGCGGCCCCTCGACCTCCAAAACTGTGTAGTATATGCATATCGGCGGATATGAACTGAGGGTTTCTAGTTCAATGAAGCGGAAACTCGGCGTATTTGTACGTATTTTTCGACGCGTCGCTGCCTCAATAGGAAATAGGATAGTATTCAAATGTTTCTATCAGTTCGTCTTACGGTTCTAAAACTAAAATATTGTTTTATGCTAAAAATAAAAATAGTCTTTTTATGCAAGCATTCGTTTATGGTTTGTAATTAGGATTTTCAGACAGGCTGGCGTTTGCATATACTACACAGTTTTGGGGGTCGAGGGGCCGAGAGTGGACTAAACCCAACTACTACAGTAACTTATGTACTGTAACTGTAATAAACCGGTATACATCATTTACATCTTGAATTCCCAGACAGTTGGGGGTATAAAGCGAAGCGTCATATTGGACAGGCATTGTTGTGTTCGAACTCGCTCAATCGCTTTATCGAATATTTACTTTCAGGCGTCTGAACCTGAATTGATGGCCCGCGGCTTGAACAATGAGGTTGGCCAGTGAAAACTTCAGATAGATGGCGCTAGCATAGTTTTCACCTGTCAAGTCTGTGTTGTGTGTTGGCTTCCCTTGATGACTGCGTTTTTTTATAATATTGAAAGAACTGTTGTGAAAAAACATGTATTCGACATGGCGGATAAGTGAGTTAAAAGCGGAATTGAAGAAATGACGTGCATCTTTATGAGGAAGGAAAGCAGACCTTGTCGACAGGTTTTCCCTTCTAAATGATTTTGAAATAATGATTGCTAGCTTGGTTCTCGTATTCCTAATATAGTTTGATACAAAACGTTTTATCTAAAGTAAAAGTTCTAAATAATAATAAATAATCAAATGCTCTTTAGAAAATTCTTCTGTTTTGGTTAAAGCTATGCTAGCGCCACTTTGATAGTTGCCAACCAGTCGTCGACTCTGTAGACTATTCGATATTGGGAGCTGTCTCTTTCAATGTTTCGTTACAAAAATACTGTCCTAGAAGTGTATCAAAAACATCGGCTAAGTGTGTGTCGGACCACGCACAATGAAGGGTTGTTTAATTCATGTTTAATGTTGGTTAGGGCATATCCGTAGTTGGGATGAATTTATCCCAAGTAGAAACTCAACAGTTTAGTTGAATAACGTGTTTTTCCATAAATTCTAACTGCAAATATAAGTTTGTATATATTTTCTGCAAGCAAATCTTCAAGTACTCGAGTCAAGGCTCGCTGTTATCTAAGCTTTTCCAAAATCAATCAATTAACTCAGCCCATTGCAGTTCACTGAACATAACCTCTCTCAGGCTGCGCCCTGTCCTCCGCCTTCCACATCCACTCTGTCCCAGCCACCTTTTTAATCCATCTGACTGTAGAAAAAATACCCCTATCAACAATGCATGCTGTATTGCCGTGTAAAAATATACTGGTTTTTCAAAAGAAGCAATCGAATTGTTGGCTGAGTGGCTGTTACAAAAAATAAATAATCACTCTGTCTAGCCTTTTCCCAACTATGTTGGGGTCGGCTTCCAGTCTAACCGGATGCAGCTGAATACCTGTATTTTACATGGAGCGATTCCCTATCTGACCTCCACAACCCAGTAACTGGGTAATTCGATACCCCTTGGTATGAATGATTGTCAGTTTTGGGCTTCTGACGACTGTTAAAGATTCACGAATGACAGCCGGGACCAACGGCTCAAACGTGCTTTCCGAGGCACGGAGGAGTCTGGGTATGTAAAAATGGTCACACATCCACAGACCAACCCCGGCAAGTGTACCTTATCCTGATGGATCGACCCGAGCGGCTGTTCTTACTTAGCCACGAGGTCCTCGTGTTACTAAAAATAAAAGTTGTCTCATTAATTATTGGTACTTTCGAGTACCTAACTCAAATGCTTGGAGTAATTTAACCGTGAATAATTAAGGCATTACCTACACCTACACACATTAATTAAATACATCCGCGTGCCTGTCATTCATTATTACTTTATAACAAAATGTATGAAAAGAGCTTAAATTTTTATTACAAGGCTACAAAATATAAACTTTCGTTGTTTTTGTAAAAAGGCGTTAGGGTACCATTTACTTTTTAGATAGGTAGGTTCACAATTTACAAGTAATTGTCAACAAGGGAACACTATCTTGTTAAGACTTTTACAATGTCTTTTACACGTCTCAGTAAAAAACATAAAAAACAAAGCTAGATGGAGTCGACATTACATATCAGACTACACCTGAGAAGAAATGGCGAAAAAGCCTCATAGGTCAAAGTCTCTTTTAAAAAGTCCAGTGATAATCTTAATCAGATAATGTGAGAGTCATATAGATTAGTATCTGAAGGTCTTTTGAGTAAAGAACCACACAGATTTGAGTGGACCTGTCCATTCAGTGCAAGCATTTGCCAGTAATCGTGTAGCTCAACTCAGAACTTAAGGAGCTCAACTACTTGACGAACAATACCAAAGAAAGGACATTTAGCTAGGCCACCTTGTAACAAAGGCCCAAAGTATTCGTTATAAAAAAATAAAAAAATAAATTGTATGTTTAGTGGGTACAGAAATAAAAGTGGAAAATAATGTCGATTCATCAACCCGCACCTCTCCCATACAGATTGATCAATCGATTGAACACAGCCGCGTCCAACCTATCTTCTATAATTTTCAGGATGCTGTTGCTACTCCCCCGTACAGTTTTCAAGACAGACGCGGTTTTCTTTCGCATAATTACAGCATAGAACTCATCTACACTGACGACTAATACAAAAAAGCAACTGGCACAGTGCCAAAAAATCTAAATATCTCATAAACCACACAAGTAAAAAAATCTTGAAAAGAGTTTTATAGGTGTTGTTTATGAGCTATTAAATACACTTGAATGTTGCTTTTTACTTCAAGAAACTATCTTGCGTGGTTTAGGAAATATTTAATGATAAGTTAGTGGCTTTTTAGGGTTCCGTAGTAAACAAGGAACCCTTATAGTTTCGCCATGTCCGTCTGTCTGTCTGTCCGTCTGTCTGTCTGTCCGTCTGTCTGTCCGCGGGTTAGCTCAGAGACGGTTTGTAATAGAAAGCTGTTATTTGGCATATTTATACATATTAATCATGCCAACAAAGTGGTAAAATAAAGTTGTTAATAATATTTTATTTTAGGGTACCTCCCCTACACGTAAAGTCCCCACTTTACGTGTAGGGGAGGTACCCTAAAAAAAATGTTTTTTTTTTCTCTCATCTACCCCATGTTGTGGGGTATCGTTAGAAAGGTCGTTCAAAAATATTGTGAGTCTGTGAAAACCATTTTTAGATTCAGGGATCCGTGTGCGAAATATTAAGCTTTTAACTGAATTTTTTTGTTAGAGTCACGTGTCTCCCCCCCCTTCTACCTAAATGGTTGTACTTGGACTTGTGAAAAAATTCACAGCAGTAGTATATATAACGAAATTAAAAGGAAAACTATCAGAGCTAAGTAGTCTCTACAGGTTAACGAGTAATGATCGACCAACTTAAATTTGCGGTTTGAAAAACATGATCTCCCATACATTCCGTATGGGAGAACATGTTTTTCAACTACAATGTTAAGTTTGTTCTTAGGATAAATTCATCCCAACTACGGAACCCTTCATTGTGCGTGGTCCGACACGCACTTGGCTGGTTTTTTATATTGCGCGTCAGCAAACCTACAAGAACGCGGGAGCCGCAACTATGCCCTGAAAATGTTGTTATATTGTACTCTGAGGGCATTGTAGGCACTTTGTGTGTATCTACTGAACCCATATACCACTCGTGTAGAAACTTTGACAGTACGCTTTAAATAGCGTCGATTTAAGAGCGTTTGTTTTGAAAGTGGGCAACGTCGCAAATAGATGTCAATTGCGCGATTTCGCTGTTTTGATTAATTTGGTAATATTACTGTATCGAAATAAGAACTGTAGCTTACTAAATAGCGAACTAGAATATTATAATGAATTGCAATTATAACACTGAATTTGATGTTGTAATCGTTCTAGGTGTAAAAAGGCATTTGGAAAGTTTCGAAATACTTTTTTACATCTGAAACGAAATATGCGTTGTTACGATATTAATAATTGCATTTCACAATCAATAGTCTAGTTCGCTAGTTAGCCACATTTCATATTTCCATACAGTAATATTGCCAAATTAATCAAAACAGGTAAATATTTGACAACTATTTGCGACGTTGTCAACTTTTAGGATAAACGCTCATAACGTCTACGTACAACGAGCGAATCTATGTGCCAGCATATTTTCCCTTACTGGCAGTACCTTGTGCTCCCTCTACATCGTGGTAATCCTTCAAGGTGTCAGGAAACTACTTAACTGCCAGACCATCAATAAAAGGTAACTGAGAAAACATCGACTACAGGAAAACATCGTGAGGAAACCGACATGCCTGAGAGATAATTCCCAACGCCATGTGCAGACAAGTCTGAGGTCCAAGGGCGGCTTTAAAACTCTGACACCAAGTTAGTCACTAACCACACGAAAAGAAGAAAAAGACTGAGAAAGAAAACCATAATGACCCACATAGTCCTCACATTCACAATAATTAAAGTCATAATACTTATTGAACTTAAACATCCTTTATTTAACAAATTTTATGTATCTCCTTATTCATAAACCTCTTTTAAAAATGATTTCGTTTTATTCTACATCAATTGATATGAACACGGAAAGTACAGCAAGAATTTATTTAACATTTATAAAATAAATATAACAAACTTTTAGGCTTTTACGTCTTTAGATAGTCTAAATAAAAACATCGGAATTATATTTTTATAAAAATATATCTACATATTTTCGTTTTCCTCCCAGTAGAATTTTAATGTAGGCAGTGCTTACATAAAACCTAACATTCCCAAACATTGACAGTTTATCCTGTGAATATTTTACGAGTGGTTTTAGTCACTTCGTCCTATCCAAGTCGTATTTATCAGTTTGCGAATAAAAGCTTGGAAAGCTCCTGTGACAGCTGCCAAAATAAATTTTTGAAATAACCTTTTTTCTATATTGAAAAAAAAACTATTTTGTCTAGATTTGAATAGAAGTAGAGTTCTTTGTGAAGGGGATGGATTTGGGAAATACCTATGATTTGCAGTCGGGGACAATAATTGTTTATCAAATCGACTAATGATTGTAAACTTAAATTGTCCGTATTATCGAGTCACAACTAATTCCTTGACAGTGGTATGAAATGGCTATCACACCAAATAAACTGGTAATCAGTTATTTTCCCTGACTGAACTTTACCAGTAGCAGGACACTTTCGCGAAAGATATTTCCGCAAAAGACATTTGCGCGAACCCGCTTGCTTGAAAAGATATTTCCGCGAATTGACTTTTGCGCGAACGAACTTTTACGCGAAGGGACACTTACGTGAAAAGACATTTCCCCGAATGGACTTTTACGCGAACGAACTTTTGCGCGAACGGACTTTTGTCGCGAAGGGACACGTATGTGAAAAGACATTTCCGCGAATTAACTTTAGTTCAGTAAAATATTGTTGAATTTTCAAAATAAAAGGCATTGCAGTTTAATAATGTAATTCGTTTGTTACAATTTCGAACATATAAAATACATTTTTAAATATTTCTTAAAAAACTGTATAAGAAACATTTAAAAATAAAAAAATTGTGTTCCGCCGGTGTCGGGAGCAGGGTCCAAGCTACCGGTGGTTAGGGTTGCAGAGACAGGAACCTCCTCACAATGCGAGTCGTATCGAGGAGTACTGCCTTCTGGATCAGGCCCTTAATCTTAATTTAATTTATTATTAATTATTTTTTCATTAATAGATCTGAGGTATTGCAGATGTTAAAGGCAGACTCCTCCTGCTTGGTCTACCACCTACAACACATCCAAAAAACGCGACCAAGTGAGAGCCTCACACGAAGGGTACCATACGACATAAAAAACGCCGAAAAAAAAAAGTTTCTCGTACGAAGACCCCCTTTAATTTTAACTTTATTTTATTTTTATTATTTGTTGTTATAGTGGCAATAGAAATACACAATCTGTTAAAATTTCAACTGTCTTCCTATTACGGTTCATGAGATACAGCCCTATGACAGACAGACGGACGGACGGACAGCGGAGGGTTAATAGGGTTCCATTTAGGACCCTTCGGGACCCTAAAAACCAGATTTACGTGTCTTTAAAGCTAATAAATAAAGTCAAAGAGCAAATAATAAAAAAGGCAAACATCGAAACCAAAAATTAAACAGAAACCTTATTAGATAAAAATTCTAAATTCTCCTTTGTGTAAATTAAAAATGTTTAAAATTGCTTGCCCTAAATCATACAGATTTAGGGCAAGCAATTTATACAAAGATTACCATTCCTTTCAATTTATATCACCTCTAAAACCTATTTATGCCCGTTTATGTAGATTCAATTCAAATTATTTCCTAAGAAAATTCTTATTTAATTAAGTTGATCAAATTTTTCTACGCATCAGACATTACGAGTGTTCGTTATTTCTCGGAATTTTATTCATTAAATAAAATATATATTTAGTATTACGTAGTTTAATCAGCTTTGTGGGTGTCTGGGCGTTTTATTTTAGAAAATTATGCCTTAGATGCAGGCGCTACTGCTGAAAATGAGGTCGTGAGTTCGATTCCAGGTCGGGTAAAGCGTTATTGTGTTCTTCCATCAAGAATTTCTCAGTAGCAGCCCGGGTTTTGGATTTGTACCCGGTTGATGGCAATAGGCTCGCTCCCTATTACATGGAACTCAAAACATATCTGGCGAAATGTGGGTGAACCATAGATACACCCTGCCTAACCTTCCGCGGATTACAGGCTTGACGTTATGTTAACTATTTATGACAAATTGTTGTCTTAGTTTTATTATAATTAATAACCATTCATATATTTTATTCAAACACCTCACAGTATTTTTTTCTGTCGTAAAACGAAATAAAAGTCGGTGTATCTGTCCGCCGGGGTCGGCGGCCTGTTGCGCTTTGTGAAATTGTGAGTGCACGGTGCACGAATCAATCTAGCTAATCGCTAAGAACAGGTTTTGCTTGTGACAGGTCTTGTTGTTTTCGTATATTTTAACTAGTATATTCATTTATTTAGAAGTATAATAATTATGTAATAGTTATGTTGAAACTGCTTGTACTCCCCGTCACTTGTCCTTAAGGATTCATTAGAAAATCAGCGTCAGACAGCATTTGTCTGGCATTAATGCTGAAATGAACCTTTTTGGCGCAGCCGTGAGGCACACACTTATTGTCAAAAGATTACTTCCACTTTTAGTTAGTTTGTTTTTTTTTTTCACGAACTGTGTCCAAATAAAAGTTTTCTTTCTTTTCTTTATGTCTTTATGTGTGTAGTTATAGGCGTCATTTCACCTGGGTACAGATATTTTTACAATAGTTTATTAGTATACAAAAAAGCAAGAATAAACGTAAGTAGGTATTGTGAAATAGGTACCTATCTGCAGGTAGGCTAAACAAATAATCACATACAATTAAGTTCTTTAGAGCAATAATACACGTTCAACGAAAAGTCACTTCTATTATTTATTTAATACTTCAAGCACACAAGTACAGAGTCGGACTTAATGCTATAGGCATTTACTACAGACTTGTGTAAAGTAGAATCAGCATTATTCTAAGTTTTTAAAGAATTATCACGTAAAAAAATACGTTAGATTAAAATTTATAAATAATAATATGTAATAATTAATTAATGATAATTTTTATTTTAGGTATTTTGCCTGAAATAAAACACTATTTAATTTAATTTTTAAATTGTTTATTAGTCTTATAGGCTAGATTGTAATTAATTATTAAGAACCTGGTTCTTTTTTATAAAGGGTAAAAAAAATACCTACTACCAATCAAGCTTTGGCTCATGCAGAAATAAACAGTCATCTATTCACTTAGATTGAAAGTCAGAGAAACGAAAGGGTTTTCCGTGACTGAATGATAATTTTTTTATGTTTATTGGATTTAATTTTTGGTTATTTCTTCCAATTTGAAAGTGAACCATTTATTACCCATTATCTATAGCAACTTGTCAATACCTTGTATTTTTTTTAAATCTTGTACCTAACCAATATTTTTCTTTCCCCAGGTTCCGGACATACTTCCGAACAGCGATCCTGTGCCGCTGGCGCGACGTCCTGCGCCGGCGCAAGCGGTCGCTGCCCGAATCACCGCCGGACTGTATCTCGCAGTCCGGTAGTCGATCCCGATCAGGTTTTTACTCGTTAACGTAATTATTAAAAGTGATCTTTGGTATCATTCATCTTCGTCAGCAGTCATTTGTCAAAAAGATTATAAAGAAAATAAACTTGCTCGAAATGTATGAAATAGAATATTTTGTCAGGTCTTTAAGGCTCCTGTAGAAAAGTGCGACGGAACGGTGCAACGTGACTCTGGTAGAACAATTTTCATGAAGTTTTCATAGAAATTGATCTATTAGAGTTGCCTCGCCTGTCTGCAGTGTACCTTTATTAAGACTACCATTGTACTATATTTAGATATGTCTACGTTTGAGGTATGTTTTGAGCATTTCTTGGTCTTTATGGGAACAGATTTGTACAATATGGTGGATAAACGACAGTCCTATTTTGCCAATTAATGACAAGAAATCAAAGAAGGTGATTTATGGCTAGATATATAAGAAGCTAAAGTAAAAAATCACTATATATTTAAACTCTATAAGTAGAACCTTTGTAAAGCCAGTATAAAGTAGTACAAGTTCCTTGGCTGCGGAGAAAAATGGCGCGAAAAACCACCCGATAAAAAGCAAAACCGTAGATACAAAAAGACATGATAAATTGTAAAGGGGTATTCGCATCAGCGCGGATTGATCATGGCATTATCTCCTAATATTATTTATACTAGCGATGAGTTTGAAAAGCCCGTATCCAGTTGAAGACATATGGGGCCCCCACATGTCTTCCACTGGATACGGGCCTTTCACACAATAAATATGATGAGGGTCGAGAGAACCTTTTCCGTATCGTACGGTTGATATATTTTTAACATTAACTTAATAACTAAATACACTAAATACTATCTTTTGCCCACGGCTTCGCTTGCGTGGAAGTCGGAAATTGTCCCACGGGAATGTACTATCGGGATAAAAAGAATCCTATGTTAATCTAGGTTATAAACTATCTAGTTGTAAGTGGGGATGAAGGACAAAATTATCTGAGATTACAAATTCAAGTACCTAATTAATTATTTTTGTATTCTCTAGTTCTAGTTTTGTTACTGTATAATATCTATATTATTTTAAAACAAGATTTCACGCGTACGAATTCGCGGACGCCAGCTAGATATAAATACTAATGCATGTAACAACACATAAAAGAGATGCTCCTTCTCTAGGTTATCTATCATAAGTTAGAAAAAGATTTGACCGAATTTCATTTCACGTAAAACTTTTCAACTATTATCGTTTCGTTATTTTTTACTCCATCGAAGTCACGTCTGCCACTGTATCAGTTGACCTATTATCAATGCGATTTTTTTCGTTCCTCCGACGTTTCATTTGGTCGAAAAACTTTTTACCGAAGTTACACTTAGCCGAAATAACATTTGTTCGAAGTATTATGTTTCCGAACATTTATTATACCACGACGTATGGATGGGTGTAGGAAGGATGCTTGCTTCAAGCATGCAGCATGCAAGCAGGCATACAGCATGCAAGCAGGCATGCAGCATGCAAGCAGGCATCCAGCATGCAAGCAAGCATGCAGCGTGCAAACAAGCATGCAACATGCACGCAGGCGTGAGCGACCCGCGAGTTGAGGAGCAGGTGGTTTATAGGGCCGCCGCCGCGGCTGAGGCTGGCCGTCTAAGCCGGCCAGCAAGCCAAATCTGCGGTGGTGAGCGTTAAAACCATCTGCAGCGATAGGCTCGCGTGGGGCCGCCCAAACCCCGCAGCGCCGGAGCCGTGACAGAAACAATGCTTGCTGTATGTTGCACGCCTGCGTGCATGTTCCATGCTTGTTTGCACGCTGCATGCTTGCTTGCATGCTGGATGCCTGCTTGCATGCTGCATGCCTGCTTGCATGCTGTATGCCTGCTTGCATGCTGCATGCTTGAAGCAAGCATCCTTCCTACACCCATCCATACGTCGTGGTATAATAAATGTTCGGAAACATAATACTTCGAACAAATGTTATTTCGGCTAAGTGTAACTTCGGTAAAAGTTTTTCGACCAAATGAAACGTCGGAGGAACGAAAAAAATCGCATTGATAATAGGTCAACTGATACAGTGGCAGACGTGACTTCGATGAAGTAAAAAATAACGAAACGATAATAGTTGAAAAGTTTTACGTGAAATGAAATTCGGTCAAATCTTTTTCGAACTTATGATAGATAACATAGAGAAGGAGCATCTCTTTTATATGTTGTTACATGCATTAGTATTTATATCTAGCTGGCGTCCGCGAATTCGTACGCGTGAAATCTTTTTTTTTAAATAATATAGATATTATACAGTAACAAAACTAGAACTAGAGAATTTAAAAATAATTAATTAGGTACTTGAATTTGTAATCTCAGATAATTTTGTACTTCATCCCCACTTACAACTAGATAGTTTATAACCTAGATTAACATAGGATTCTTTTTATCCCGATAGTACATTCCCGTGGGACAATTTCCGACTTCCACGCAAGCGAAGCCGCGGGCAAAAGATAGTATTTAATAATCCTAAATATCTATTTTCTAGTAATAACTAAAGGAAAGCAATACTCGATTCGAATGCCAAATTGATTTGCTGTCAATGTCACGTTTCTATCAATACTTCAGTACGATTGATAAGGTCAGAACCCGTTCATTTAATTATGCAGTAGATTTATGTACAAGTTTATGTATTTACGTACCTTCTCTACATGAGAGGGGGCCGTTTCCTTGCAGTGGAGCAGCTTGAATTAAATCTTAAAAAATATATTGAAGTTTGCCTTTGACTAAGGAAAGTCGTAATTACAAGCTCTTGCAAAACTCATCGAGCTTTTTTAACTAAAAGTAGGTACAGTGAAGAGATAATTATAGGGAACCTACTTAGTGAAATTCTTTAGATAAAAATGTGTTAGTTAAGAGCGTTTATTCTAAAAGTTGGCAACGTAGCAAATAGCTGTCAAATAATTACCTGTTTTGAATAATTTGGCAATATTACTGTATGGGAAATATGAAATATGGCTAACTAGTGAACTAGAATATTAATAATGAATTGCAATTATATTGAACCGTTTTAGGTGTAAAAAGGTATATGGAAACTTTCCAAATACTTTTTTACATCTAAAATTTAATATTTGGTGTTACGATATTAATCATTGCATTTCATAATCAATATTTAAGATCAATACTTAGCCAAATTTCATAGTTCCATACAAACATTCAAAACAACATACAAACACTCATTTCATAGTTCTTATATTGCCAAATTAATGAAAACAGTGAAATATTTGATATCTATTTACGACGTTTGCCCACTTTCCACTACGATATTTCAAATGTACATAAATAACAATCTATACCTAATAAATTAATAGATATTAGGTACTTATTAGATACTTTGTTAGTTTTCACTCGTCCTTTTTTTTTTGAGGATGGGAAATTATCAAATAACTTCTCTAGCTCTGGGCGGAGCGGGAGGGCGTGTCAGACTTTTACTGACTGAAACCTACCCGTGTTCCTTCCATTACCTATGTGCCGGGGCCGCGATATCCCTTTCGAATAAACTCGCAGCCCTGGCAGAAGTTTTCACTCGTCTAAGGGTACGTCATGACAGTGCGCGGTATGTGCCGCAAATGCATTTTTTTATGTCAGATGCCTCAGCTTGAGGCATACGTCACTTGCGAGGCTTACCATTTGCAAGCATATACAGACCTTCCACTGTCTGAACGCACATTTACGATCATAAGCCTGTAAGTATCTCCAACTTTTCAATAATCCCTGTCACGTACAAGTAAAATACAATCTGCCCTTTGGACTCTTCGGTGATACAAAAATTTACGATACGTTATTAAATTTTTACTATTATATTTTATTAAGGTTTGTTAAGGCATTTTGATAGCGTTCTAGTCATTTTGGCACATAAAAAGTATACCCATGTAACATGACACATAAAAGTAATAATTCATTTTATCGGTTGGATTCAGTCACTCTGCGACACTTAAAAGGTCATCACCCAGGGTGCTGATATGCAGACTACAGACTGCCTGCCTTTTCTCAACTGTGTTAGGGTTGGCTTCCAGTCTAACCGAATGCAGCTGAACACCAATATTTTACATGGAGCGACTGCCCATCTGACCTCCACAACCCAGTTACTGAGTAAGACGATCCCCTAATAAGACTAGCCACCACACAGGGTGCGAACATTTAAATATGTCCACCAGTGGTGATATTTAAATGGACGTCCTTTGTCAGTCAACCACAAACTTGCTGATTGGCTTATAATTGACCACAGCAGGAACCATTCACACAGTAACAAGTCGCTAGGCAATAATAAATTATGAAACATAGCATTTTACCCAACCACGTTTGAGTCCACCCCCACCACTGGGTGAAAAGCAATCAAACCTTGTCAGATGCCGATGAATATATCAGATTTGTTTATACCAACTCCCATTCGACCTCCGCAACTCAATTACCAAAATAGATTTCGATATGACATGAAAGGTAGAAAAGTTATCAAATAATTTGAGTTTGGCTTGTAACGAATTTTTATTGGAAATACCAATATACTACGAGAAATGAACTGAAATGAAATTAATGTCTTGATATAGAACGCTCAGCCTTCCTGCAAGCCAATGACCGGCACTCCAACGATCCTCATTTATAGGAAGGTATCACAAAAGAGAGCAAATAGCCGTGTTATAATAGCATTAAATATGTATTACGAAAACCCCCATTTATTAGCTGTACAATTCTACATTCCAGTTGACAATCGGGGAGTCGGTTGTGTTGTATTCTCTTTGTATTCATTGGACACAATGTGCAACAAATCACGCAAAATTGTTGCCAGAAATATTTGATGTTGCGGGATGTTCTTTTATTTTCCTTCAAAACAAAACATCGCATGTTGCCAGCAGTACTGCAACAATTGCACCAGTAACATGTTCGAAACATGTTGCGCAACTTAATACGAATACGCAGCTCAAACGCTTCCCTACTTTTTGTTAGCCTTGTCAAACCAAAGGTAACATTTCAATCACACTCATAATTTTTTTAATTTTTTTATTATTTCATCGCCTCAGCTGTTCAAGATCGTAAAATATTTACTGAAATTGATATGAATGTTAGACAGACTTACATCAACCAGATTTGTGATACATAATAAAAAGCCTCGATCCCCGGAATACGGACGGTCGTACATAAATGATTTATCTTCGGCTTAAAATAATGATATTCGACCTTTTTTAATCCTTGATGTGTTTAGGCACTTTTTAAGGGATCAAATTAATGGAAAACGTTCGCAATTTAAATAATGTTACTGTGCTTTTACGAGGACAGAAAGAAAGAAAGAAAAAATATTTATTGACATTTTTTTTTTTTAAGGCAATGATAAGAATTCTCTGTCTCCTGCGCATAACTGTGTTGCAGGAGCCAGTGTCCTCCCGTAATAAATCACACAATTTTTGTTTTGTCATAATACAAAAAATAGACTTTTCACTTTTAAAGAGATGATGAAGAATTATACAATGTTTTTTGAAAGAATTTAAAGAAAAAAAAAAATTATAACATAACACGGTACTACGGTTGCGCGAAAGTATGTTTGTTAGTGGATGTGTGTGTGTTTGTGTGTGTGTGTGTGTTTGTATGATTGAGTTTGCATGTCCGAATTGTTTGTAGGTTTCTCCCAATAACCTTCTAACGGGGGTGAGGGGGAGGGCGTGTTGAATTTGAAACAAGAACCCCGTGGACGAAGTCGCGGGCAAAGTGCTAGTTATTACTAATTATGGATGTTTAGTATTATACAGTATTTTTTACTAGCCGTGGATTTACGTATGGTATGTGTATGGTAAAATATGTACGGTATGTGTGTATGGTGTCATTTGGCGACAGCGACATTAGTTTGTATTGTCGAAACATTGTTTCAAGATTAAGAGCGTTTATTCTGAAAGTGGGCAACGTCGCAAATAGATGTCAAATATTTCGCTGTTTTGACTAATTTGGGAATATTACTGTATGGAAATAAGAAATGTGGCTAACTAGAGAACTAGAATTTGATTATGAAATGCAATAATTAATATCGTAATACTGAATATTTAGTTTTAGATGTAAAAACAGTATTTGGAAACCTTTCAAATGCCCCTTTTACACCTAAAACGGGTACAACGTCAAATTAAATGTTATAATTGCAATTCATTATTAATATTCTAGTTCGCTAGTTAACCACATTTCTTATTTCCATTCAGTAATATTGCCAAAGTAATCAAAACAGGTAAATCTTTGACAGCTATCTGCGACGTTGCCAACTTTTAAGATAAACGCTCTTAATTTTGGAAGATTAATGTCACTATAAATATTTGGGGAAGTGAAGGAGGGGTCTACCAAAATCTCATTTAGTTTAAAATGTATGCACATAAACGAATGAAAAAATATAAAAAAACTCGTTGCATTCGTACCACTGCGGCATTATTTGACCAAGTTACGAGTTAATACCGCGCTGGTGCCAGACTTTTCAGTTTTAATGTAAAACATAAAGTATTAATATAAAAGTCCGTTCCCCGGAGTTAGTCATCGAAGATAGCTCATGAACGCAGTCAGGCGACATAAATAATTATTATAAGACGCTTGAGGTTGCTTCGAAACTAAAAAGATGGAAAAGCTTAGGAAAATTCTTTGGTTATTTCTTAGACATTACTTGTTTATTTATTTTAATACTACGGTAAATATTGCTATAGATAGATAGATAGCACACAACAAAACTGAGGTAATAAAGTTTTGTACATTCGTCATATTTTCATCAGGATACGGAGACGAATAAGCTAAAACCAGTCTAAATGTAGGATTAAAGCCAGGCAGAATGTAGAATTAAGGCCAGTCGGGATTTAGAATTAAACCCGTGTTTTAAATATTGGAGCACCACCAGACAATATTATTAAAGAACAATTAGAATTTGGGAGCAAGCATAATTTAGAAATTAAAAGGTACGGTAATTACTAGGGAATTATTGTGTGTGAGGGTTAATGACGGCCGAAGTGCTCATATACACGAGCGGCACGTTGCCAACGACAAAGGCAACTGCAGCCGTCAACGCTCGTGGGCGGCAGCCTTAGACGAGTCGGCGGTAGCCGTTTAAAAGGATTGCTGACTTTCGAAAAAGTTGCTACGGACAGTCCGTATAAATGAATTAGGATTTATCTAAGACTGTAGTTGCCGAATATTGATGTAGGTGGCCTGGTCGCTAAGAACAAGATCCATTTAATCAAATAAAAACAATTATTTTTATGATGAGCTTATAAATAAGCTAGGAACTGTTTACTGTCTAAATTAAAGTCCGGAAAATTTTTTGTTAGGGAAATTAACTACCAAATCGTCCGTATATTGAAATCACAACTGTCATTGTTTGTGACCCTCCATATCAAAGCAAATGGTCTTAATAGGAAAACGACCTATAATCAAAAAGACACTTGAGCAAAATGTCCTATTAGCAAATCGTCCTACGAGTAGTTTGTCCTATTAGTAAAATACAGTAATGCTGAAAAATCACTATCGGTTTTTATCGCCATTTCTCACTATAGGATATATTTGAAAGGTATCATTGAAATGACTTAATATTTTTAAACTTATTTCAAAAAGAGTAGTTAGTAGTAGTTTGGTATCTTAATTAGCCTGTTTAGGTACCATAACTTCATAAATATGCACTGATTAGATTTATCTACTTTTTGTTTGAAAGAGTACTTAATGTTTTATTTTATGTTTGTCCTATTTATGTATCCCCCATACCAAATATCATCGAAATCAGACAACCCTTTAGCCTTGAAAGCATACTATACAAACAAACTCACATTCGCATTTATAATAAATAACTTTTTTTATTTTTTTATTTATTACATAAGCTACACAACAGTGTCTTAATTCGGCAGTGTAGTTACTTAACAGTTTATCAAATAAATTTTCAACATAACACGTGTAACATTACCCTTGCGAACGCGAGTTCGCAATGTTCGCGTCAGAGGGACATTAGTGCCGATTCTCTTATACACCGAACTAAATTATCACTAAAATTCCTTACTTTTGGCTATGAGAATCTTAGAGCTACTCTGCAAATAAAATTCTCTAAACTAAAAAAATATTTTGGCACAACTAAAATAGAATTTGATAATCGCGAATCCACGTGGTACCCGTGGTTTGCCGTAACCCGTTATTTTTTTTAGAGCCGGAGGCGCGCAGCGGTGTCGCCTCGACGTGTGATATTACACTTTTTGTATGGAAAACGTGAAAAAATATTACCCACATGTTCAGGTTTAGGGGTTTATAGGTTTCATAAAGGGGGTCGAAATTTTCATTATTTTTGCGATAGGACGCACCATTTTCGAGATATAAGCAAATGAAAAAATAAATACAGTACTGTTTTTGCACGTAAAGTCGAGATGTTGGTGTGAATTTTAGTTCATGACAACTTATTTTATCTCACACCTTTTTAATCGCGATTCAAAATTGTGAGGTTTAGTCTGGTTTGGTATTTTACAATCAAAATATTAGGTGAAAAATGTCAAATTCAGAATAGTTAAATTGCCATTTTCACTAAACTAAAAACTCCGTACTATCTTAGTGCTGTCAAACTAAAATATAGTTAAGTTGTGTCACTTTAGTCTATTTCGGAATGGGAAATCGTCGTTTGACAGGAATAAACTAAATTTTAGTGATTTTTAGATAAGTTTAGAGGCATTTGTGACAAGAGAATCGGCACCAATGTCCAACAGTTTAGTTCGACCGCGCGGCACCGCGAACAAGTTGGGCCGTTGTCGGAGCTGCACGTGATCTGGCGCACACAAGCCTATCCCCTGTAGCACACCGGGATTATCTATGTTATTTCTCCTTGTTTCCAACTTATAAGGATGTGAAACTTTGTATGTTTGAATATTTGTTACACGATCACGCAAAAAACGGCTAAAAGGATTTGAATGAAATTCGGCACACAGATAGTTAATAACCTCGATTATTCATGACATACTTTTTTACCCTGATACTACCTTCCCGTAGGATATAGACCTCCACGCGGACGAAGCCGCAGGCAAAAGCTGTGAAAGAGTTATCTATTATCTTTATAAATAAAATGAAATGCTGTTCGTTGGTAAGCGCATCACTTGAGAACGGCTTTAGTCCGAATTAGGTTTTTATGGAAAGAAAAATTGGAAAAGTTTCCCGGGAAATTTTCCAATTTGGGAAAACTGGACGGGCCTTTATTCTGTCGTATTTTTGTATGAGTGATTATGGTTTAGACCAGACAACGTCTGTTGGGTCAGCTAGTTATAATAAAATAAGAGAGAAAATTATATTAAATTATTAAATATTATTATATTATATTATTTATTAATATTATATTATTAAATAATTTTAAAAAAAATTGAGCTTTGACCTAGCTAACTGGTAGATAACCGAAGTCTTGATTCTAATTTTATGAACAGCAATCTGAAGTATAATTTCTAAACAAAGTAGTATATACCTTATCCTTTGCACTCACTTTATTTAAGAAATAAACAATTAAAACTGCCTAGTTGTTCTAGTAGCCGCAAGCGCTACTGCTGAGCATGAGGTCCTGTGTTCAATTCCCAGGTCGGGCAAAGTTTTATTGGGTTTTCCCATCTGGAATTTCTTACCCCGGCTGTAGGCTCGCCCCCTATAGACTTAAACATAACTGGCGAAATGTGGGTGTACTATAGGTACTTACACGTCTGCCATACCCTTCGGAGATATACAGGGGTGATGTTATGTTTATGTGTTAATACGTTTGGAAACTTCTATGATAATCCCCTTGAAGTATTCGCCTCTACAGGTATCGAGGAACTCAGAAATTCAAGAGGAAGTGCAGTAAACGAATGGCAGCGCTCGTCGTATCGGATGTACAGCGGCCTCCCCTTGCAGAGACCGCATTTGCTTGCTAGCTGCCCTAAGTGTCCACACGGGATCTATTATGATGGTGAGAAATAATTATATTTTTCAGCTACAGTGGCTTTTGTTAGAGTTAGTAAAACGGATGAAAATCGTCTAACATAACTCCCGGTATGTTAGGGGATGAATGATCGCAAATATGGTAGTATTGTAAGGGATCTCGCGCACTAGACGGCTACGATAACGGCCAGTGGTCGCATCGACCATAGAAACCGATACGAATCGCGTGTTCGCAACAGCCAGCCGGTTTCCATAGTTCAATATCTAGATATATAACTATCAATTAAGGGAAGGAGCGAGACACCGCCAACACAAGTATTATTAATTACTTACCGGGGCTGTTCCATTCACATTTGTAAATGTAACCGTTTGAGACTAAATAAACATTTTTTTTATGTAATGTTGGTTCCATGTGGTGCCGGACTTAAAGAATAGTACCTACCATCCCATTTCTTCCCGTCGGTGTCGTAAAAGGCTACTAAAGGACTCAATAGAGAATGGGCAGCAGCGTTCTCTATGCATTTTAACACCATACTGCGATCGCCAACCCGCCTGCCAAGCGTGGCGATTATGGCAAACCCCCCCATTTAGGGGAGGCCTATGTCTAGCAGTGGACGTCTTTCGGCTGAAATAATGATGTAATGTTGATATACGAACAATTTATGAAACTAAAGCTCAAAAATCTGTTCATTGTAGAGTATAATTGGAAAGGCAAGTTCTATATTTTGAGAGTCCATAGATACACACATACAATGTTAAGAGAAGATGCCATTAACATCAAACAGGCTAAGGATGTTGAAAGTATCTACATACATACATAAAATGATATGAGGGGATACAATAACCATTAAATAAACTAAGGGCGCAGTAGAATCAGGAAGAAAGAAAATCAAGAGTGCAAGAAAAGAGAGCAATAAAGGAAAAGCTGTAATATCAAAACTTGCAAAAGCAATTTGTCATATAGAAGTCATCGTGATAATGGAAAAGTGAGAAGACCGTAGGAAAATAGACCTTCACACCAATCGTTTAGAGTTGAATGTTTCGTGACACTAAAGATTAGAGTAGAAAATGTACCTTCCGCATTTTTTCAGAATCAGAATCAGAACTTTATTTACGATGAATTTAGGTACAGTTATAGGATGCTGTACATAAATGAATGAGATCGGCTACAGTCTAGCTTCCGGCGTGCAAATGATTGCATACATTAAAATATACATAATAAAAACAAAATAATGACAACAAAACAAAACAGAAATTTAAGTGAAGTCAATTAATAATATTATAGTCTGGTACATATGTCTTACATTTTCAAATTTGCGTATAATTATAATCTGGATAAATTCATATCATTTAGAAAGTCTTTCACTGAGTAATAACATTTGTCTAAAAGTAGTGCAGTTACCTTAGATTTAAAAATGTTTACAGAATATTTTGAACGTATACTAAATGGAATGTCAGCTTGATGTAATGATTGTACTCACAAACCTTTTAAATTGAAGTTTTAATACTTTTAGGTGTCGTTTAATATTATACATTAATATGTCGTTTAATATAAATATATTCTTCTAAAAACTTGTGTATTTAGTAAAACTCTGCTTCTAAGGTCTAGTTTTATTTTTTTCTTTCAATAAACTCATTTTAAGTCTACAAATAATATTCTTTCTGGAGTTAAAATCAATCTATGAAAACCAGATCAAGTATTATTGTATCTTGAAATCCTGAATTCGATGACACAAGGCATTGGAAGACCGAATCGAAACAAGGGACAAATATATAATTATATCAAATATATAATTATATCAATTTGCATACTGGAAACGGCAGACAAAGGAAATATCATTTTGTTGGATTTCTCATAAAATATCCCATTAAGAGATATATTTGAAAATGTAGAACTTGACGTTGGTATGTTTTTGATTGGCAACACTTTCTTAGTTTATCTGAAAATCAAATAGAGATATAAATAAAATACAATTTAAATTAAACCAAACTATTACAAAAGTGAAAGTTAATGATGAAATTGTCCCGTTGATAATAAAAATCGTTGAGAAACTTTTCGAACTTCATCAGTCGAACTGAAACGTAATGAAAATAGTTTTCATGGTCTTTCGGACGAAGAGATTTTAATAATAAACGGATTTTAAAGGCAGAAATAAATTAGACGCTGAAGATTAATATTAAATCATTAAAATTAATCTTTACAAAGTTTTTAGCACTCTAAAATATGAATAACCTTTAGTAACGATCCGTTTTATCGCACTTCGTGTCTTTTGTTGTCACCGTTTTGATAAAATATATTAATACCTACTGTTAATAATTGGCATGTGCTTAATCGAACCTTTAAGAATTCCTATTTTGCGCTCCTAAAGATATTATTGAACATCCAAATATAATTAATGAACCAAATAAATATTTTTGTGAACATAATTCCTACTTTGGGGTCCTAAAAATAATAAATAGCTAAGGAAGTGCAATTAATTTGGATGTAACGCTCGCCGACCGCTGCCGCGGTACCGTTCGCTTAGCTCGCTCGGCTCGCGCGTGGTTTGTCACAGTTCTAACCTAACCATTTGGTCGGGGTGCCCTAGCTTCGTGACTGCGTCCAGTTTTCATTATTAGAAGGCAAATAAGTTTTAAGAGAATCGGTTAAATATTTCCTTTAATAATTGGCACCACTTGCAAAACTTGTGTTAAAAAAGGCTCCTTGAAACATTCATTTAGCAACAGGATAATTAAAACCTTAAGTAATAATTGTAGTTTTTTTTTTCTTTTTACATATTTTCCTGACTGATTTTCCATAATTTCCTACAAGTTTTTCTCACAAACTTTTTAACACTTTTTTGATTTAGGACGGTTGAAAATAGCTGCGTTAACCAATAAGTTGAATTTAGGGACATTTCTTCTTTTATAATTTCCATGGCAATAACAATTGGTTTACAAACTTTCCAACGATTGATAAAATTTCCGATTATAAATACTCCTTTAAGTTCACAATATATTTCAACAGTCGATTTGTACGACTCCAAACCATTGGCGTCGTTCTAAGTTTTTTAGCAACGATACCACTTATAAACTTTTTGCCAAAATACTCGGCTAATTGCCACTTCAGATCGTCCGTTGTTTCAGGGCTTATAAAAAGATAAAAATAAAAAGTTCTGTGTACTTGTAAGAAGGATAGCAGTTGGAAAAACATTGTTTGAAAAACACGATACGTGAAACAACAACGACGATTTTTAAAGAGGCCCATAAATCCACCTTTATGACAGTTTTCTTTTTAATAAACCCGTTTCTTTTTGAAGACACAAAGGAAACATTTTTTGTTCCAGATAGTCCTTATAAAACATAGTATTTTTGTGTATGTATGTTAAAATCGTGATAGAATAAACATAAAAACGTCTGAGGAACTCAAAACAAATTTCAAATGAAGCGGTTTTAATACCTACAATATTTTCCACACATTTTATTTTTAAAGACTCTCGTACAACTAAACTCTCTCGCCACTCAGAGAGTCTCCAAAGTTTTTTAGTATTTAAATTCATTGTTTTTCCTAAGCCGCTTTACGCCTTATGCCATTAGAAAGAAAGATAATAAATTTATTTGACCCACGTTAAGGCATATAATATATTCGCACAAAAACAAAACAACAAAAAAAACGGTGAAAGCTTAAATCAGTATTGTGTGCCTCACTGCTGCGCCAAATAGGCCCAGTTCAGCATTAATGCCAGACAACTAGTGCCTGACGCTGTTTTTCAATTGAACCATTAGTCATTTGCAGGAGTCTTTAAGTTCTTTATAAAACCCCCAACATCGCAAAATGGTTTTAAATTGCAATAGACGCTATTTTAATCTCCAGTCTAAACAAATGGCCAAGAAATTCAAAGAAATAATGTAATAGAAGTGCTTGAAATTTAATCGTTTTGTAATTATTTAGAGGCACCTTGAAACTTACTTTTCAACAGATATTTGATGTTATTAGGGAAATAATAAAATAATATTATTGATGGAAGGATTTCTTTTAGTAATATTTTGGTAGGTACCATTTTTTTTAAACGTACGTTCTGGAATAAATTCATTGGCTTTGTCAAAGATAAAGGCAAATTAGTTTTTCCTTTTCAGTTGTTACAGTTTAACTTCATAAGAAAAGGACTAACGTTTAACTTTTTAAATTTCAACACAATACAACTTTACTTAAGCTGTTAGTTACTACATTACAACCTTAATTAAGTTGGTAGAATTTAGTTGTATTTTTTCCATTAAATTAATAAAAATAATAAATATTAATTTGTTTCTTAATTTTATTTTTATTTTAAGAATGAATTTTATAATTTTTGCTGTGCCATAAAGGGTCCGTAATTGTACTTTGGCTTTAAGCCATTGTAACATCTTTATATCTACATTATGGCATGCAAATAAAAATAAATGAATTCGAAATCTTAATTTTTTTTTTTTTTTTTTTACATTTAAATAGAAAAGACAGCATAATTTATTTAGAATATATAATTTTATATTACAAACATAACATAACATCACGCCTGTTTTTTGCCGAAGGGTTAGAGGAAGAGGTGTACCAGTAATTCAATTCAATTCAAAATATTTTATTTCACATAAACCCAAAATAGAGTTAAATACAAGGGCACTTATGAAACGTCAGAAGCTAGGTGCACGGTTCCAATTGGTCGTTTCCTATGGAGAAGAGCCGGCAAGAAACTCCACGGTTACTCTTTTAAAAATAATTGTTTTTTACAATATTTTCAAATAACAGTATTAATAGGTATGGGAGGACAATGTAGGTCTTTCAACAAGTACCAGGTACTTAACAAAATAGAAGATGGTCAATAAATCTACGGTCCACTAAGCCTACAACGTTCTCACATTCACAAAATAGAAAAAAAAAATCTAAGTATATAAAATATGAATAAATTTATAAAAATTAAAACCTATTTTAAACGAAATGACATGATTGCTATTACAACTGTAACAAATCTGAATAATTATTATGTACACAAAAGCCACTAATAAAGTGTTGAAATTAAATTGTAGATTATAATGTCAAATATTAGGATGATTATGTGTCTAATCTGCTTAGATAATTTTAAGAAAATTAACGTTTGTCGTAACCTTAGTACCAATATTGAATAACAGATGGCGTTGTGTCATTACGTCACTTTTGTAGATCGCGGTGTTAAGACTTTCCTGCACCGCTTGATGTCTACGGTACTTTGTATAATAAATTGTCTTACTCTGGACTAGTGACGGGTAACTCATAATTTTTATATGAGGTTGAGGGAGTACCTCATTTTACCTCGCGAGGTCCTCAAGAGGTACCCCTCATTTGAGGCGAGGAGTCGTACGTCGATGTATTCACCTCACGAGCCGAATTATGAAAGTCGGTTCATTCACTCACTAAGCTCACTCAATACTCACTCGCGAGTACTCGCGTCAATAATGTCAATGTCAATTTTTAAGTGAGGACGAGTGAACGAGTGAGTTAGTTCAATGTTGAAATTCGAGTAACTCTTTCAATTTGCGATCACGAGTACCTCAAACGAGGCACCTCATGAGTGAGGGACACATCTCTACTCTGGACACACTCGTTTTATTTCATAGCGAGATATTTTTGGGACGTTGTACATTATGTCAAGGAAGAATGTAAAAAATAAACATGGTAATTTTGGAGCAGTTAATAGACATTTACATAGTTATGCCGTTAATGAGGTACCAGGGAAGCCACATGTGCAGAAGGAATTATTGCCAAACTTCCTTGTCTTCAACGTAGTCTTTAATCTTATAATGTGCTTTTTTGATCAGGACACGTTTGATGTGGGTTTTGAACTTTCCATCGCTAAGTTCTTTAACTGACTTTGGCAATTTGTTGTAAAAGCGAATACTGTTTATAAGAAATGACTTACTAGTTTTAGTTTATCTAAATTGGGTATCACAATTTCATGTTTACTAGGTGTATTTATATTATGGAAATCGCTTCTTATTTTGAAAAGTTAAGTAAGTTTGTGCGAACATACAAGATACTTTCTAAGATATAAAGAGAAGGCTGAGTAAGTATATCAATTTCTTTGAATTTATCTCTAAGGGACTCACGAGGACCCATTTTATAGATCGCCGACATAGCACACCTCGAATTTTAAATAATTGTATTATTTAAAGTCTCCGAGGAGTCTGGCGTTATTCCCAAAAAACTAGGTTAAACATTTTGCAATAAATACTTTAAAAGTGAAATGATCAAATAAGGCGGGTTCTACATTGTTACAGCGCGTTTTAAAAGGCGACGGTTAAGAGGTTAATAAAAGAGTCTTGTTGAGAAAAAGGGTTTTAGGATTTTTGAAATGCCTGAATCCTCAGTACCTGTGTAATTAAAATAAAGTGCTAACATAAAGCTCTTTTATCAGGATTTGTATTTAACACTTAACAATATTAAAGTTAAATTTTTAAATGGCTGATTTTTCATTAGTCAAATAGCTTTTATCTGAAGAATAAATATTACATGTTTTGCTTACAAAATCTGTAAATCCGTACTATTTAGTTATCAAATAAAATTTATTTGAGTTTTGAAAAATTTGCCCGTAGTAATAGAAAAAGTCGTCGTCATGTCTTGCTAATATGTGGCTAGGTACGAAAGAGTCAGCTACGGCCTACGCGCTACATCCTACGCGCTACGCGCTACATGCTACGCGCTACGTGCTACAGTAGAATATTAAACCCCGTTTACTGAAACCTTATTGAATTTTATTTGTTTTTAAACCTTACGTCAGTGAAAAAATACAGCTCTTTCATACAAAAGTGAAATACCTACACGATCAAAATGTATGGAACAGCTGTTTTTTTTTTTAATAACCGGCTGGAAGTTGCACCTCTGGTTGTTCTAGAATCATGTACTGAATTCGTGGTAACAGTTTGCGAGTCTATCTTCCTTACACACTGCATTTTTTGTTTTTGCTAGCTTACAGAGATTTTATCACGATTTATGAAACTGTATGCATGACTGTAAGTTTGCTCTGACTGTACTAAGAAAACTCAGTAAGGACCTTTGAGTTAATTTCTGATTCCAAAGTATGAACGGAATGAACGAAGCTGATGATGATGACGAGTTCATGAGTCAACAACAACACCCACACGAACTAACACTCACACACACATACACAACAAACACACACATACACACTCACATACACACACAGCCACACATGTGTCAAAACTCAGATGGCGCTGCCATGACGTATACATTAACTCCGTGTTTGAGTACTAATTAAAAATAGAAAGAGGACTTTATTTTACTAGTGAATAATAATAATCTCATCTGTATGGGACAAAAGACGAGTGATAGTGTTATACGGTAAAAAATCTAGAAGATAACATAATTCTAAACATTTGATCGTTTGTTACGGAAAAGTGCTTAATTTAACATTAATAATTATAAATCCATGTGTAAATATAGTGGACAGTGCATTTCTCAGACTATACAAGATATCTAACTGCAAGAATTGGTTACATAAACGAGTTTTAACTGAAGAATACTCGAAACGAAATCTAAAAATTCCGTTTTTTATTCAAATATTACTCAGCTACAAAGTTGTGACAACTAACGCCATCTAGTTTTACCAATAATAATTAAAAAGTCGGTCAAACAGTTTCTGCTAGATAAGGAAACAAATATTCACACTGATACTTAAGTGTCAAGTTGGCGTGGTGCTAAACACATCGACATCGGTGGTGGCATGTAATCGACGTCGTGAGTTCGAGTCTGGCTTCGCGGGAGACTTTTTGTATGTTTAAAAAAACTGTTTATGATAATAGCAACATATTCATTAAAGTATGGATGACATGCAAAATGTTAACACTCAGAACAGATATCGTCGGCGAAGTTTGGATTTACCTAGTAGTGAGTATGAAATAGACATTTCTCATCAAAGTTTGCCAAACAACATTAATAATAATCGAGAAGAGGTGACAGCAGAATTTAAAGATAAACTCGAAAAATTAAATCTGGAACTGCAAATCGCAAACACTGAGATAGAAACTTTAAATATTGAGAATAGCGCCTTGAAAAAAGAGTTGTCAATAGCTAAGCATAAAATTGATATGTTCAAATCTGTGGGCGCGTCAGAAATGGCTTCGCCACTTAAATTTTATTCTCCACAGTACCGAAAACGATATAGGTCGTATGGTATAATTAAAGGCTTAACAAGAACATCTTCTAAAGAAATAGATTTAGACGCTGTGGGTCGAAAACGTAATGATAGCAACAATTTAAGCTACTTTTTCGAGCAGCCCCTAACGCCGGGACGTGATTTACAGAACACAATAATAAACCATCAACCATCATATCGGCAATTAGTAGATAGGATTAACATCGACATGGGGACAATAGTTGACGCAGAAACAGTTGGAAATCTGACTGTAAATATATTGGAACATATGAGGAAACCGTCAAATTCAAACGATAACAAAAAAACCAATACTACCAGTAAATTAACCAATAGAAAACATCAGGTGAAAATTTTTGCGGACCAATCAGGACTTGACATGCGGAGTATGCTACAAGAGCTTTTAGGCAATTCTTTTCAGGTTACATCTATAGTGAAACCAGGAGCCCCCATGGCTGAAGTTCTAAGTTCTTGTGTGGATTCATGTAGGGATTTTACCAACTCAGACTTTATATTAATTCTAGGGGGATCTAATGATTCAAATCCTTTGTTGTTTCAGTCTATCTTGTATTACACTTTGGACCTTGTAAAAAATGCGAACATCTTAGTAGGTAAACTGTATAACAATAGATATCTGAATGTAAATATGTTAAATAATTCATTGAAACTAATATGTAATAATTTAAAAAATGTCACATTTTTTCCCTTGGATTGCGATCACACAGATACTAGAATAAGTTTAAAATATGCTAATAAAATGCAAACGAGTAGACTAATACACAGGGAAATACTCCATTTAAAGTACAAGATTGATTATTCGAATTATATTAGAGTTAAAACTTATGAACAAAAATCTTATATAAATGCATATTCACAGACACAGAATGAGACTCCATCAGAGCATTTTAAACCGGTAACAGTTAGCATCGGAACACAGACAAATAGTGTTGATGAAAATAATATGTTTTTTCGTTCCTAATCCATCAATTTCGTGTGACCAGGATGTGACTGATCATGGTGAATATGTCTCTCTTCATATTTATCAGCAAAACTTGTGTGGTGTAATGAATAAGAGAAATGAACTAGAAGTTTACACTCATGATAAAAAACTAGACTACATTTGTATAACTGAACATTTTTTGAATGAAAGCTCTGTAAATCTTTTTAATCTAAATGGCTATAAACTTGTGTCTTACAATACTAGACAAAAAAAATTAAGAGGGGGAAGTTTAATATTAGGAGATGTAGATGGACAGATGGAAAATTGTGAGTCCGTAAATAAATTGTATAAAATGGAATGTTTTGAAATATGTGGTGCTAAAGATATTAATACTAGTCTATATATCTGTTGTTGCTATCGAAATCCTGTTGACAAGAATTTTGAACAATTCTTGGAAAGATTAGAAAAGTTGTTGGATTACTTATTCAATAGGAAATGCATAATTTGCGGTGATTTTAATATTGATCTGCTTGTTGACAATAAAAAGCAAGCGGAATTTCTTAGTTTGCTGAAGTGTTATAATTTTAGGCATCTGATCTCTACCGCTACTTTTATCCGTAATAATAGCAAGTCATGTATCGACAATATATTAACTAATCTGCCTGATTCATGTGTTGTAGGTTGTGAATTAGACCATAATGGTTTGGCGGACGGGCATGCAGGTATTTTTGCTGACTTTCATTTAAAAAGTCGAGTCACTTCTAATGATAATCCCTTTATTGTTATAAATAAAAGAGTTTTTAACAGCAAAAATGCCCTAAAATTCGCTCAGGGTATTTCAAACGAATCTTGGTCTAGTATGGGAATAAATTCTTTTCTCAAAAATATCAATGAAGTGTTTCGTAATAGCCACAGGAAGAGAGAGTGTAAAATTAACCTAACAAATAAATCCCAACTAAAGTGGATCACTAAAGGAATACGCACATCTAGCAAAATGAAACGTTTTTTATGTGCATGTAATGGTAATGACCTTGAGCCCAGTATTCTAAAATATAAGATCATGTATGTAAGGCTATATAGAAAAATTGTTTCCAATGCTAAAAAGCAAGCAATAATGACACAGATAAATAGATCTAAAAACATAAGTAAAGAAATTTGGAAGGTGGTAAATAAATGCACTAATAGGGAGAAAGTCTTTCAGCCGGAACTAAAACTCAAGGTCGATGAAAGGATTATAGGGGATCCCGAGGAGATTTGTAACATATTAGTCGAACAATTTAATTATATAAGTGCTTCAACTGTTAAGGACGGAGACGTTGCTGCGGCTTTTCTAAAACAGTATACACAAGATGTAAGTAGTACAATGTGCATTACTCCTACTACTCCAAATGAGGTATTTAATCTTGTTAAGAGCATGGAGAGCAAACAGTCTTGTGGTAATGACGAAATTCCGATTTGTCTGATCAAGGACCATATTACAATACTGGCTAAACCTCTATCCGATTTCTTTAACAAATGTATAGACGAAGCTATTTTCCCGGAACAATTAAAAATTGCTAAAGTAATACCAATCTATAAGAAGGGCAGTAGGACAGATCCTAAGAATTATAGACCTATCTCTCTATTACCAGTACTGTCTAAAATATTTGAAAAGATCCTTAAAAAACGACTCTTAGTTCACTTGCAAATAAATAATGTATTAAACAAGAGACAGTTTGGGTATCAAAAGGGTGTTGGCACTTCTGACGCCATATATACTTTACTGGATGACGTAATAACTAAGATTAATAAAAAAATGAGAGTTGCAGGGATTTTCCTGGATTTGAGCTCCGCTTTTGACACCATTGACCATGAGTTGCTTCTTACTAAAATGAGTCATTACGGAGTAAGAGGTAAAAGTCTCCAACTTTTTTCATCCTATTTAAAAAACAGGAAGATGTTTGTTGAGATAGGCAAGACACAAAAAACTCACAAAAAAAGCATTAAATCTAAAATTGTTAGCATATCAACGGGCGTTCCACAGGGATCTATTTTAGGACCTATTTTATTTTTATTATTCATAAACGACTTAATCAATTATTTAAATTTTATTTTACCGGACATTGGAATTGTGATTTTCGCGGATGACACAAATGCAATAGTGGCTGCTAATGACATGGTGGAATTAACTAGTATAGTAAATGCAACATTGGAAGCGTTTCATAAGTGGTTCACAGCAAATAAATTATTAATTAATAGTAACAAAACTCAAGTAATGCTATTTAAAACAACATCACGGAACAACGATATTTTAAACGTAAGCTTGAAGGAAGACGAAATTGAAGTCGCCAAAGAAGTAAAATTTTTAGGTATTCATATAGACCAACTCTTAAATTGGAAATCAGAGTTGAAGGCAATTGATGCATCAGTATCTTCTGCGTGTTATGCTCTGAGAGCCCTGAGGAATGAAATTAGTATAGAACAGCTGAAAATGGTATATTTTGCATTAGTGGAGTCCAGAATTAGATATAGTATACTTCTTTGGGGAAACAGCTATGATTATAACTGCAAAAGGGCTTTCATACTACAAAAACGCGCTATTCGTACTATGATCCGCATCTCTCAAAGAGAAAGTTGCCGTCAACATTTTGTAAACTTAGGCATACTTACAGTACCTGGTATATATGTGCATGTACTTCTAGTTAATATGGCTAAAAACATGCATGAATACGAAACAGGGGAAGAGCGGCTGATAAGGGAAGCCACCCGTAGACTGGATTTAAAAAATAATATGACCAATCATAACCTCAAAATTGTTCAGCATAGTCCGCGTTATCAATCTGTTAAATTATTTAATAAGTTGCCTTTAGACATAAAAAGATTAGTTTATAATGGCTCTTTCAAATTAAAATTAAAAAATTTCCTATTGAGTAGGTGTCTATATGCCGTAGAAGATTTATAATATTGTCATGTCTGTATATATGTTTTTTTTTTTTTTTTTTTTTTTTTTTTTTTTTTTTTTTTTTTTTTTTTTTTGACATGCTGATTGTATTTTATTGTTGTTAGTTTTATTTTTTATTTTTTATTATTGATCTTGACATCGTAATGGTAATTTTTGTAGGTATAAAGACATGTATTTTGTGTTATTTATTTTTAATTCTAAGACGTGTCATTTATTTTTTTTTGTTATTTATTTATTATTTCATGACATCTTTAATGTAATTTGTATTTATTGTCATTGTATGTGTTTTAATTATTTTAAATTCTATGACGTGTAATTAATTATTTTGAATCTATTTTATTATTAATGATATCTTTTTTGTTATTATTATTTAAAATGTGTAAATTCAGATACAAATAATTGTTCATGAATAAATGACTATGACTATGACTATGACTATTGAACCAAATAGATATTAGTTGTTGTTAGGCTAGTTTGTAAGTTTAACTAACATAGTTTCTAAGTCTTTGTTACTATATGGATTGTATGTCACTTTTGTGTGATCCGCAATAAATAAAAAAATATATTATATATGTATACAAGTAACCTCTCGCCCCCTAATTAACTTCATACAAATGAAGAGATATAAATCAAATTGAATTAATTAATGTTTTGTTTGTTTCAGCCTACATTCACGGGCGGAGAGTGTAAATATTTAGTTGATAAACTGACAATATTTATAAAGTGACGGTTAGTGCCGGTGACTGGACTAATAATATTTATTAATGTAAATATTTTATAAGTGAACGTTTGGTGTATTATAAAAAGTACCTGGTCGACCGAACTCTGCTGGGGTGACATTTCATACTAATTCCATGCTGCCATGATAGTAGGTACTTACTAATTCTATGCTGCCATAATAGTAGGTACTTACTAATTGCATGCTGCTATGTCCTTATTCTAAGGTAGCCATCTTGTTCCAAGCTTTGGGCGACCGAGCTCGGGCGAAAAATCAGAGAAAACGAATTTTCCCAGATATGAGACCTAGCTAGATCGATTTTTCGCCCCCGTGAACTCCTGCGTTGCAACTTTCACCGAGATAAAGCCATGTTCGAGAATGTGACTACAAATATATAAACAAATATTGCTCATTTATTAGTATAGGATAAATGTATATTTACTAAGTTATAAATATTTATACGATAATTAGTCAGATATTTAATGAGATAAACTGCCGTGTTAATCTAATGACCGCAGATACAACTGCTGAGTTTTGGGGTCTTAGGTTCCATCTCCAAGTCAAGCAAAGAGTTAAGATTTAGGTTTCTTTATTTTTATTGATTAATGAGCCTGCTCTTGACCTCGTCTAATAAAAAGCGATGGATGAAGTATATGATGGAACCAGCGTGACCATTTATTAGTTATTTGAAAGCAGACCGTTTGATTGCTCACTTGAAATGTAGGAGTATAATGTAGATGGTACTGTACACTGTGCCTACCTCTTCGTGAAAAGCAATCGTGATGTTTAATAAGGAAATATATATATATAGCCACGGTATAACAAGTTTCATAGGAGCATCTGTTTCCTATTTAGATAGGAAACGGATGCTCCTATGAAGATGATAAGCAAACCGTGCTCCATTTACAAAATTGCTTGCTTAGTTAACGTGAATCCCTCAAGTTATTGGCAAAGTTTGCTCAATCTACTTGAACCAAGTGTTCGGTAGGTTAACTTTGTTTTAGGGTTTTATTATCTGGTTGATAAGAAGCTACATAAACTATCTAAAGGATTAGATGAAAGGATGATTTAATTTAACAATTTGCCCATATTCCCCGAAGGGATGACCCACAGTATAAAAAAGTAATATTTCTTGATTATTTATAGAAAAACTCTCATAAAAAACGGCCAAAACGACGCGCTTCAAAACTCAGTGTATGTTGGTACATACACTGAGTTTTGAAGCGCGTCGTCGAGACTGTTGCGTACTGGCGTACGCAATAGTCTCAACCTCGGGTTTGCGGCAGTTAAGCACGGACGCGGAAGGTTTATCTACCGAGCGGCCGTAGGTAATTATTTCAAGATCAGTGCCGACACATAATACTGTTACTTTATTATACTATGGTTGGGCAGAGGTGTACCTATAGTACTCCTACATTTCGCCGAATAAGTTTCCATGCAATCAAAAACGAGCATATTGCCATCACCCTGACAAAAATTTTAAATGGAAAAGCCCAACTTAGCTATTTATGCTATTTCTACAATACACGGCACGAG